>JAWZYU010000021.1:13569012-15034012 GCA_038380435.1 Ryuthela nishihirai | reverse complement strand
ACTTCAGTAGTAAGCATACCATGACTGACATAATGACTAAGTAACCTATCATAGTAAGCTTTGGCTATAACTGGGTCTTTCTGAGCTTCAGTATTAAAAGTAAATTTTTTAACCGTAGCACAAGACTTTTTAAATTCAAGTTGCAAAACACTTTTAACAAGGTAATGGTCAGATCCAATTTCAGCTCCCCTACATGCCCTGGTATTTCTAACAGAACTAGCCCATTTGCTGTCAATTAATATGTAATCAATTATATTCTTATGCAGCCCATCACGTGAAACCCATGTGCATTTATGTATGTCGCGGTGTTTGTAAAAAGTGTTAGTTATTGTGAATCCATCGAGTTTACTTACCTGAAGGAGACGTTGCCCATTGCCATTGCAGCTACCAATACCAAAAGGGCCTATTACTCTTCCCCAAAGGTCAGAATCAGTACCAACTTTGGCATTGAAGTCACCAAGAACAAGGGTAATATCTCCTTTCTTGACAGAATTCAAAATATCCTGAAGTTGTCCATAAAACCTATCCTTCTCATCCTCATCGGCATCCTCAGTGAGGGCATAACAGCAGATAACATTCAAGTCTTTAACGCTTGTCTGAAATTTTGCTGTAAGAAATCTTTCATTAATGCACTCATATCCTAGAAGAGCATCACCAGCGTGTCTTCTGAGAAGCAGACCCACGCCTTGGTGATGCTTATTGTCGTCCCTCCCTGAAAAGAGAAATTTAGGATTATTTTTAAGAATCTGACCTTTATCTGTCCATCTGGTCTCTTGCAAGCCGAGAATATCTAAATTATAATGGTGGAATTCTTGTGTGAGGACATCGAGAGAAAAAACTCTGTGCAGAGTCCTCACATTCCAACTACCTATGGAGAGAAAATGGTTAGTGTGATGTTTAAAGAAACTATGTTTATTGAGAGAGGGAATGCCGACAATATCAAACAGCCCCCTAATCGCAGACATGGGGCAAAGACCCGTTCCCCCATCACCCACCAGTGCAGCAATTTCAGGATCCATAATGAAGCTCAGAGCCATATATCTGTCCAGTCCAGTGGGTTTATATGGTCAGCACCAGGACCCTGTGTGGTTGACCACTCCTCAGCAGGGTAGGAAAAAAAAGGAAAGTAGCCAGAGTTGTCCAGATCAGTAGGCCACACTAATCTGACAGCCCTCCCCTCCCCTTCCATTCACTTCCACAAGAGAGTATGTCTTTTGAAAGATACTAACGGTCTGTACCACGAGAAGGTGGGGTCGGATATTAGGTGCTAGGCCTGTCTGGTTCTATGCATCATCACAAGGGATTGGTGCATAGCTCTTCTTCCAGTGACTACCTAGCTACCATTTACAGACCATTGACTACCTAGCTACCATTTACAGACCATTGACTACCTTGCTACCATTTACAGACTGCTACCATATTCCTGCGTTAAATGATTGAAGATGTGAACATTGAGAGTTAAATTTATCAATAGGGGTTTAATATGATTTTGTTGCATATATATTTATCAGTAAGAATAAAATGTTATGTTTCATATTTTTCAATTATATTACATACTATGCCGGCATCTGACTAGCAAATGAACCTTGAGAAATCTTTAAATCCATTTCAATACGATTATATCTACAAAACAACAACGTCATAATTAAGCATAAGGTTCAGCCTCTGCTTAATCACTGACAGATCAAACTTTACATCAGGGAAATATATAGATATATTTCCTTGATGTAACAAAAAATATACAATGTAACAAAATGATTGTTACAAGAATATGATTATAGCTACGAAAAATATAATTATGGAAATGCAACTACGCCGCAAATGAGAAAATTCCAACTAAAGTGATTCAGTTTGTTCCAAATTACTATTCAAAGCAACAACTTTTGGCAATGTTAATGCATTCATAAATATTAAGGACGGACTAATTGAAAATTATTAAAATGGTGAAAAATTTCGAAGACATAGTTTAAAGCAGTGAAATGTATCCTAGCAGCTAATTTTTTAAGAATAAATTAAAGAGAGCAACTTTTTTGATGAGTAATTCCATTTAAGTATTTCTGATAAAATGAAAATGAACATCCGCATTTTAAAATAATTTGGAGAACTTCCCAAATTTTAAGAAAATGTTCATAGAAGATAAAAGTAAGAAATTGAGATTATTTAACCAGGACTAATTATTTTAGCTTTTTTTTTTTTATCACATTACAGTTTATTAAGAACACAAATAAAAGTCGTCATCTGTTGAATAATCACAAACTGTTTTGTAAATTTACAATTTCCTAATACAGTGCATTTATTTTAATGAGCTTTTCCCAATATTATTATTAACGAACAGCGAATTTTCATATAATTAAATTATAAAAAATTTTAAATCAACAATCCATAAATTAATAAATAAAATTATGTATTCTTCTTTTTAAAAAGAATTGTTCTTAAATAATAGTTTCCTTAAAGAGACACCAAAATATGAATTATCAGATTTATTTCCATATAGAAATTGCACATTATATATTATTTACTATACCAACTATCATTATTAACTATTCTATACATACATTTCATCAATAACTTAAGATCAATATTTAAACGTAATCATTCCACAAAAATGGTTGTTTCATAATACATTCCTTATGATAAACAAGAACTAAATTTATAATAATATTTTAAAATTGCGAAAAGTATTACGCTGTTACTGCTATTTGTATTAATGTAATTTCAAAAAGGTATTAACTCTTAAGGAACGTACTTCTGATGAGCACATGGCGTTTGTTTATTTTTGGTTTCGCATCAGAAAAGTTTCAGACGGGAAAAGCGAACTAAAATATCTAGTAAATTCAGCAAAAAATTTATTTATGTGATCATTTGCATCTGCCTTTGAGCGATGATTATCCGAAAGGAACACTCTGAAGAATCTTTTTTAATTCGTTTTCGTAAAAAAAGAAAAATGAGCTGTTTTCCCTTTGCCATCTGTCTCTGCGTATTGTTTTTTTTTTCCGGTTTCAGAGATAAAACGCGTTTTAGGTTAAAGGCATATTGTAAAATATTAATATTTTCCTTTTCCAAAACTCTCAAAAATTTTCATTGCGACCTCTAATGGTGAGAAACAGTAAAAGCTAAAATTTTAAACGAACATTGCAAACTTTTCATGTATGTTAGGTATTGGAAATTTAGGTGTTCGAGTGTGAGGGTCATCGGGTTTACAAATGACAGCAACGATTTACCCTCTTACTCCTAAGGGGTACGCAAATGTAATATACATAAAATGTAACATGGTGAAAACAGAATGCAACGCTCGGAATTTATTCCTACATTTACACTGTTTTCTGTTTCCAACCAAAATGGCTAAGAAGAGTCAAAATCTGGATCTATAGATTAGAGTACTGGTAGATAAAAGTAGATAGATAAAATAGCTAATTTTTTAATTGAATTATTTGAATATGTAACATGATCTAAATTTGATGTGTTAAAAATCTCTTAATTCTAGATAAACGTATCTTCAGCAGATACGTGATCAGAACTGCCCTAGCCAAATTTTTTTTACTTATCACAGTAAGCGCACGTCCCTCATCTTCCTACGACACTTCAAGTTATCTGATACAGCTCTTTTGGCATTATTCAAAATATCTAAGTGGGTTTTGTCAAAATCTGGATACTCCATAGGAGTGTGTCGGTGCGGAATAAAGTTTGCGAACCACTATCATAGGGTTCGCAGCAAAGTTTTGCATGTGTAGTTCCTGAGATTCAGAAGATTTTGTGTAACAAGCATGAAATAAAATTATCGGAATTAACAGACTTCACGAAATGTATATTAGATTTGGTCTGTAAATGGTAGCTAGGAAGTCACTGGAAGGAGAGCTATGCACCAATCCCCTGTGATGATGCATAGAACCAGCCAGGCCTAGCACCAAATGTCCGACCCCGCCTTCTCGTGGCACAGACCGTTAGTACCTTTCAAAAGACATACTCTCTTGTGGAAGTGGATGGAAGGGGAGGGGAGGGCTGCCAGATTAGTGTGGTCTACTTATCTGGAAAACTCTGGCTACTTTTCTTTTTTTTTCTACCCTGCTTCAGGAGTAGTCAACCACACAGGGTCCTGGTGCTGACCATATAAACCCACTGGACTGGACAGATATATGGCTCTGGACTGGACTGGAGAGGACAGCCACTGGACTGGACAAATATATGGACAGATTATGGATCCTGATTTTGTTGCACTGGTGGGCTTCTGTGGAGGGAAAATCTTCCGCTGTGTTTTCTGTTTGTTTGTGGGTTGACAGCCCCAAGTGAATAGATTCACAGGATATGTTTATCAGCTGGTGGATAATCCTGAGCAGAGGTCATCGCAGGCACCTGAAGTCTTTGCTTCTATTGGTATCGTCAAATTCTACATTGGAGGAAGTCTTCCACTGTAGATGGCTTCAGCCTTTAGTAGTGGGGGAACGGGTCTTTGCCCCATGTCTGCGATTAGGGGGCTGTTTGATATTGTCGGCATTCCCTCTCTCAATAAACATAGTTTCTTTAAACGTCCCACTAACCATTTTCTCTCCATAGGTAGTTGGAATGTGAGGACTCTGCACAGAGCTTTTTCTCTTGATGTCCTCACACAAGAATTCCACCATTATAATTTAGATATTTTCGGCTTGCAAGAGACCAGATGGACAGATAAAGGTCAGATTCTTAAAAATAATCTTAAATTTCTCTTTTCAGGGAGGGACGACTATAAGCATCACCAAGGCGTTGGTCTGCTTCTCAGCAGACACTCTAGTGATGCTCTTTTAGGATATGAGTGCATTAATGAAAGATTTCTTACAACATAATTTCAGACAAGCGTTAAAGACTTGAATGTTATCCGCTGTTATGCCCCCACTGAGGATGCCGATGAGGATGAGAAGGATAGGTTTTATGGACAACTTCAGGATATTTTGAATTCTGTCAAGAAAGGAGATATTACCCTTGTTCTTGGTGACTTCAATGCCAAAGTTGGTACTGACTCTGACCTTTGGGGAGGAGTAATAGGCCCTTTTCATTTTGGTAGCTGCAATGGCAATGGGCAACGTCTCCTACAGGTAAGTAAACTCAATGGATTCAGAATAACTAACACTTATTACAAACACCGCGACATACATAAGTACACATGGGTTTAACCCGATGGGCTGCATAAGAATATGATTGATTATATATTAATTAACAGCAAATGGGCTAGTTCTGTTAGGAATACCAGGTCATGTAGGGGAGCTGAAATTGGATCTGACCATTACCTTGTTAAAAGTGTCTTGCAAATTAAACTTAAAAAGTGTTGTGCTAGGGTTAAAAAATTTACTTTTAATACTGAAGCTCTGAAAGACCAAGTTATAGCCAAAGCTTACCATGATAGATTACTTAGTCATTATGACAGTCATGGTATGCTTACTACTGAAGTTGAGGAAGAATGGGATCATTCTAAAAAGGCTTTTTTGAACACTAACAGTACTCTTTTAGGAAAAAAGGAGCAGAAGAGACAGAATTATCTGAGTGATAAGGTACTTGAGCTTATTTTGGAAAGAAAGAACTGCAGGAATGTCCTTAATCAATACCCTACTAATCCTAATAGAAAGCATTACAGAGAGCTTAAAAAACTTGAAAAGGAACAGTTAGCTGCTGATAAGAATCTTTGGCTTGGCGGACAAAGCCGAGGAAGCAGTTAGACAGCACAACAGCAGAGAGCTGTACCAGATAGTTAATGTTTTGTGTGGTAGAAAACGGACAGGTATGCAGGGATTGAAGGATAAACAAGGTAAGGTTATAGAAGGTGAGGATTCTGTCATGGCTAGGTGGGCTGAGCATTTCAGTGATATTCTAAGCAATGCGGTTAGTTCTATTCCCATTGTTTGCAATGATGATAGATACATTGGTGGCTTTAACCAAATGTTGGCCCTATAACACAATCTGAAGTTATTTTGGCTATTTCTAAACTTAAACTACATAAATCCCCAGGGGTAGATGAAATTACTACGGAAATGATTAGAGCTGGGAATGCTTCGATTACCACTTGGATGACTGAAATTCTGAATATCTTTTATGATAAAGGCGTGGTTCCTAAGGAACCAGAGCTGTTTTTATCCCTATTTTCAAAAAAGCTGATCGCAGTTCTTGTGATAACTAATTGTAATATCAGCCTACTCTCTGTTCCAGGTAAAGTTCTTTCCATGATTGTGCTTAATAGAATTAAGTATCTGGTTGACACTCAATTGCGTGATGAGTAATGTGGATTCAGAAGTGGTAGGGGATGTGTTGATCAGATATTTTCAGTTAGGCAGATTCTTGAGAAATGTTTAGAGTTTCAGAAACCTTTGGTGGCTAGCTTTGATGATTTCAAAAAGGCTTTCGACTCTGTTGATCGTCAAAATTTGTGGTTGATTGTGAAATCATATGGTATACCAGACAAGTTAGTTAACATAATGAAAGCTCTCTATAATAACACTGAGTTGTGTGTGAGAGTTGGTAAGGCTTGTAGCAATTGGTTTAGCATTACTTCTGGTGTTCGACAAGGGTACATTTTGTCTCCTTTTGTCTTTAGTTTGGTTATTGATTATGTTATGCGAAATTACTTCAAGGGAAAGATTTTGGCCTCAAATGGGCTGGAGATACGAAAATTTCTGATTTAGATTATGCTAATGATTTAGCCCTTTTGGCAAATGATGTTGATGAGATGAACTCTTTCATTCGAGCTGTTGATGAGGCTGGTAGTAGAATAGGTTTGGTTATAAACAGAGAGAAAACTAAAGTGATGAAAATTGGTCAGGCAGGCTGTGATTCAGTTAATCTGAATGGTTGCGGTCTTGAGCAGGTGTCACAGTTTAATTATCTTGGGAGCTATGTAACAGATAATGGTGATGTGCGGCATGAGATTAACAGACGAATAGGGATTGCTGCCGGGACTTTTAAGAATCTATTGAGAGTGTGGAGAAATAGGCGTATACACCTAAAGACTAAATTCAGACTGTATAATAATTTGGTTCTTTCTAGGGTTAGTTATGGTAGTGAAACTTGGACACTAGATGCTTTTGATTCCAGATGCTTACGCAGTATTTTGGGCATTAGGTGGTTAAACTTTGTAACTAATGATTAGGTTAGGCAAAGGAGTTTGCAACCTCCTTTAAGCAGCATATTGTGCAGAGGGAGACTCCGTTGGTTTGGCCATGTTGCCCGTATGAATAATTATAGATTGGTGAATAGGGTTATGAAGAGTGTGCCTAAAGGCCTCAGAAAGAAGGGGAGATCTAGGATGCGGTGGGCAGACAATGTCAAACAGGACCTTGTTAGAATTGGTGTGCAGTGGCCAGATGCAGTAGATGTAGTTCAGGATAGACTTGCTTGGAGAACTAAATTGCACGGTCTGGTTGGACCTTCGTAGCCCATGGCTGCTTCAGGATGATGATGTCACAATCGTCCACATTGCCTTCTCAGATTGAACTTTGAACCCTATGTCGCAACCGACCATGCTCCCATCTCGAATATTCTTGATTTCCCCACCTATATTTTAAGCCCCCTTCTCGATTTTTCTTGATTTCCCCTGGTTGACCCACTTATATTTTAAGCCCGCCGCTCTTTAAAGGCCCTCCTGGTTGACCCATCACAAATCAGTTTTTGAGCATTTAATCGGTGTCATCCAACGTCCATACTATTTTTAGTACGTCTCCTGTATTTAAAAAAATTCCTTTCGATAGCGTGATTTGATCTCGCTACTTCAGTGTCGATAGCTGGAGCGTTATCGCACTCGACTATGCCTTGTTACTTGATGATGTGGCTTAGATGTGTCTCAAACGGGTTATAACCGTATAAATCATGTATCTCTTTATGTTAATATATCGTTCTCTAGCCAGCGAGTCCGAAATTAGTGTGTCATTGCTCTAAAAATAAATACGCCTTCACGCAGCTAATTGTCGCAACAGTTACAGGATTTTTTCATACGACCCAGTAGAAGGGGGTGAGAGGATGTCGGGATCTTGGTAGGAAAACAACACAAACGTTCATGTCTTACTATGGATCTCAAACCTTGGCTTTGTTAGATGAGAAGTAACTAACCTGCTGTCTATGAGATAGATTAGAAATATTCTCATGCAGGAAAAATAACTAAACAAATATGAAATCCCGTGTTAGATTGTAGTGAAACACCCTATCTTTGTCGAAAAACTTGTGTTTGCAGCGAAAAATAGCCACCTTCACCCACACTTATGCGCTTATTCAAACGAAGGGGGATCCGTATACTGCATTGACACTACTGACTTCGGGACATTCTAGGGTCGAATTAATTTGATTCATCTGCCAATATTTGGAGCATGAAATTAATGTTATTTGGTCCCAAATAAATATATTTGACGAAAAAATAATTATGAAAATTAAAATAATTCCTTTATTAATTTTAAATGTATTAGAAGTTCTCATATGGGAAACAATATTCGAAACATTAGGTAGCAGTTTTATATTGATTGAAAATAGTGTGACCGTCAGTAATGCCATTGGGGCAGTGGGAACTGAAAGGGTTAGAAATGTTTTTACTGCCTAAGATCTCGGTAGAAGCATCTCGTGGTCACGTGATGCTTCTACCGATCGTATTAACAGACAAGCACAGTAGATACTCTAATGCAGTGGTTCTCAACCTTTTATGCTTCACGTACCCCCTGGAAAATGTATGTAACTGCCCATATAGAGATTGATAAAACTACAGTTATAGTATACTGCTCACAAAAATTAGGGGATATTTCTTCGCTTCATATTCATTTTGAAATATTCCCTAATTTTTGTGAGCAGTATATAATAATGCCAACTTAGCGACTTGGTTACTAGATCTAGCGACTTTTGAGCTCTCACGGCGTACCCCCAAAACTTTTACCGCGTACCCCACATTGAGAACCCCTGCTTTATACGGTGCATCGGCAGATTTTACTTCTTTCATGGAGCCAACATCAATTCTGAAGCACATCGAAGCACAGGGGTAAAAACCGCGAATCTGTGATTTCACCCAGAAGCACGATTAAGATTAATTAATTTAATGATTAAGTAAACGAGAAATTAAAGAAAGAATTTCGGGAGATCACGAATCATCGAAGATTCATGACACCAGGTTCGAGTCCCACCTGTGCCAGGGTTGAGATTTATCTCTAATAAATCCTTATCCTGGCCTCGATCAGAAAGGGAAAAGCGATGGACTTGGAAAGGCCAGCGTTCCTTGGATGAGACGTTAAAGCCTTGGCTCCTTGCGCAGTAGGGCCATTCCTCGTGCACTTTAAAGAACACACTTGAGGACCTTCATTAAGAGGCTTCCATCTGTCTCCTATCAGCTCTCCAGTGGATCCCCTTCCCTAACCATCTCTGAGTCCTAGGGATCTCTGTGACCTGGGCATTTAGTCTATTGTGTGCAAAAATGTGTCTCTCAAAAGTGAAACAACGCAATGCAAACCCAACTGTGACAACGATTAAATATTGGTGTAATCTAAATCACCAAACAGACGTTGCACATGACTTACTCTTAGCTTTTTTAAATTTCATAAGTGAAAAATATGCATCTTCTTCATCAGTACACTGCTTGGCATTGTGGAGACACCGAAGAACTGATGAAGCTTTGCACCTTTGTTCAATAGAAAATTGCACCATCATTTTCATTTCTTTTGTCAATGACCAATTCGTCAAATTATTGATCAATAAGGTCAAAGTTCCATCAGCAGTAAGAAGGTTGGCTTCTTCACAAAACTTCAAATTTTAACTTTAAAGAAATAGTCAGGCCACAAGGTTGGGTTGTTTTACCTCTGAGCAGAACTTTTTTTCACACCATGGGCTAAATGGACAGGTCACATGGACCCCGAAGGCTCAGAGAAGGTTGGGGGAGGGGACCCACTGGAACAGCTGTTGGGAGACAGATGGTAGTCTCCCGTCAAGGCCATCCAGCGTGTTCTTTAACGTGCACAGGGTATGGCTCTCCCGCACACGGGGCCACGGCTTAACGTCCCATCACACGGACGGCGGCCTTTCCAAGCCCATCGATGTCCCCTACTGACCGTGGGCAGGGGAGATAATTTTGCGGAGATAAATCTCAACACTGACCCAGCTGGGACTCGAACCTGGAAACTACAGATTACGAGCCTGGCGCGCTACCGACTGAGCCACCCCTGCCCCAGGTCACAAGGACCCCGAAGGTTCAGAGAATGTGGGGGAGGGGACCCATTGGAACAGCTGTTGGGAGACAAATGGTAGTCTCCCGTCAAGGCCATCCAGTGTGTTCTTTAACGTGCACAGGGTATGGCTCTCCCGCACATGGGGCCACGGCTTAACGTCCTATCAGATGGACAGCGGCTTTTCCAAGCCCATCGGTATCCCCTACCGACCGTGGGCAGGGCGGGGAGTTGACCCAGCTCAGACTCGAACCTGGGAATTGCAGATTACGAGCGTGGCGCGCTACCGACTGAGCCACCCTCGCACGCTGCGGAAAACACGAAGTTTGCATAACAGTAGAAAAAAAACTTTCAAAATATAGTGCATAAAATTAAAAATTGATGTTTAGGTTTATGTTGATCTCTTGATTATTCACTATTTGGGGGAGGGCGTCTCTCTTTTAATAGAAAGTTAATCCATGATGTTCAGCGAAACGATCACGGCTTCTAAAAATGTTAATTTCGCGGTATTTGAGATTTTTATCCTAAAAAACTGTTTATCCGAAATTTCATAATATGACAAATAAATTAATGGGCTTTTATTGAATGTTCATTTACATACTTAGCACAACGAATTCCATCTTATCTCGTTACTAGGCAACAAAAATTATGGCTGTCGACGTTATTCAAGGAGATCCGTTAGTCTACGGAAGACCCGCAACTTCATATAGCGGACACAGGGGATTTTTTAAAAACTGTAATTTTTGCGAAGTGCACACCTTGAGCAAAAATTGAATATTCTAGCAATTAAGTATATAGAAAAAAAATAGATAAAGGTTAATTTTGTTGAATTAATTAACGATGTTACTTGATTCGGACATTTGAAAAATAAAGGTTAAAAAAAATGTTTTAACCTAATAAAAGCGTTTTGCCATAAAGAAAACATTATTTTATCTTAGATTTTTCTCAATTTGTTTTATAAAATTACGGGTTGAATGTTATATATATCATTCGTATACATGTCACATACATTTTTTGCACACATTGGGCTAATTGGCCAGGTCACAAGGACCCCGAAGGCTCAGAGAAGTTTGGGGGAGGGTACCCACTGGAACAGCTGTTGGGAGACAGATGGTAACCTCCCGTTACGGCCATCCAGAGCGTTCTGTAACGTGCAGCGTGTATGGCTTTCAGCACACGGGGTCATGACCTAACGCTCCATCCAATGGTTGCCGTGACCGTGGGCAGGGCAGGAAATTTGGCGGAGATAAATCTCAACCCTCACCCAGCTGGGATTCGAACCTGGGAACTGGCGCGCTACCGACTGAGCCACCCCCCACTCCCCACTAGAATCCGAAAATGTCAAAACACGGCGCTGCACGGAAGTAATTCTCGTCGTTTCCTGCCAGTGACATCAAAATGTTCAGAAAACGCAACAAATGAAGGCCCTGATTGTTCAAATGGGAAACAATCTAATAAAATAACAATTAAACAATAAAAAACTGTTAGCTTTCTTAAGAATTTTTAGTCGATAGACTTGGTTTGGCGTAAGGAAGTGCGATTTGAATGCGTATCAAATAATTGCAAAGATGAGTAACGATAAGCATAGTGTACTGAGCCGATTCCTGCGAGTGTCGTGTAAGTGGTTGAAAAAGACATGTTGCTGTTGTGGTCTTGAAGACGACAGCGTTGACGAGGGAACAACATATTTTCCTGCCTCGCTTCCAATGACCGATGGGCTTGGAAAGGCCGTCCGTCGGATAGGATCTTAAGACGTGGCCCCGTGTGAGGGAGAGCCATACCCTGTGCACGTTAAAGAACACGCTGGATGGCCTTGACGGGAGGCTACCATCTGTCTTCCAACAGCTGTTCCAGTGGGTCCCATCCCCCAACCTTCTCTGAGCCTTCGGGGTCCATGTGACCTGGCCATTTATCGCATGGTGTGCAAAAAAGTGCCGCTCAGAGGTAAAACAACCCAACAACAACGTGCTGAATAACAGAGGTAAGTCCTGAAGCTAATCGGGTGCATCCACAAGCCACACCTGCGTATGTAGGACGACTGAAAACGGGAAGCACCTTGCGTAATGAGAGGAGCGAGCTCAATTACTCGACTCCGAGAGACTTTCAGTGGCTCCGATTTAGGAGTAAGCCAGATACTTGCCCTGAGGAAGATTTAAATGTCCGGCAAGGGAATGTAGAAAAATGTGACTATTTATGCAAACCTACGAAGTTCCGAAGAACCTACGAAGAACCTACGAAGTTTGCTGGAGCAAAGTGAGATTCATAAAACATCTCGGCGCTCTTCCTTAGTTGATATTACTGACTTGTGCCTTGTTTGCCATGTGCTTATATTAGCTAGTGAGTTATGGAAATATTGTAACGAATGAGAAGGAAACAAACTCGATTGGCCTTCTCGATGAAAATCCAGCGGAATGGAAAGACGAAGGAGCTGAAGAAGTCCAAGATCACATTCATGATTTAAACAAAGAAAGGAAGGTGGGAGGGAGGGGGCCTCTCTAAAATCCATCCTCGTACGTCCACGTCGTGAGGGGCGGGCAACATGCATTGTCTTTCGATTTCTCTAAATGGTGACTTTATCTTTAGAGAAATTCTTAGACAATGAATGGCTAAAACGAGGTTCTGGTAACACGCGCAGATGCCCGGATGTAGAAAAAAAAATCGGAGGGGAGGATTCGCAAAGCACACAATTGATTATTAAAAATATCAAAGAGGCAGCCCATGATATTGCATTTTCAATGCAGCATAACATTTTCCCCCTCCATTTTACCGGCCTTTAAAAAATATCTCGACAAAAAATGCATGAGATAGAAATAATTTTACTAATTTTTGCCTTTATTACCCTCGCGAGCATTGTGAAATGCGGGCCATGCAACACTTCCTATAACAGATAGCAGAGGACCAAATTCATGACAGCTTATGTAGTCCTACCATATAGACACTTCTTATATTTCTGATTCTAATATTATTACTGGTAGACTCTGTGCTAATCTTCATACTAATGTTTGTCTATAAATATGTTTTATTCAGAAGAAAATTTATTTGTGTTAATTATTAAATAAAATATATTTATAGATAAACATTAATATAAAGATTAGCACACAAGAGTTCACCAGTAATAATATTTGAATAAAAAAAATATAAGAATTTCTATATAGTAGAACTACTTAGGTGACATCAAAAATTTGCTACATTGGTCTTCTGTTATAGGAGGGGTTGGGACATGGCCCCTTTCCCCCACTTAATCAGGTCCTGCACATATATACAGTATATATATATATGCATCCATCCATAATGCATCCATCCATAATACATACCGAACCATACGGCGGGCACTTTATATCGTACAGTTCTACGTTAAGTCAACAACTCAAGTACAGAACTCAGCAACTGTTTAAGTAAACTATTTAAAACTGAATCAATTCTATTGCAATCTCGATTTTCAGTAATGTTTTGCTTAGTGTTAGGAAAATTGAAATATTTAGCAGTAAAAATGGCAGTTTAAAATATTATTCTGAAAAATTAATGAAAACAAGTTAAACCAAAAGCAATAACCGTTATATTAAAATTTACTAACACGTATGAGAACATTTTTAATGGCTTGTTTAATAGTTAATGTCCCAAAACTTAATTTTTTATTTTGCAGAGAGAGCTAACTTTTTAAATATTTCAGCTTCCATAACTCTAGGTACTGAACGCTTAGTCTTGGTAATCCAGATTCAAATATAATTCAATGAGATTTTTAAATTATATTCAGTCACATTTTTTTTTCAGAAAGAGCTTTTTTTTATGTTACTGAATGCTGTGTTGAGTTACTATTTATATATCATGGGAATGTATCTGATAAAATCGGGGGGGGGGGGGGGGGGCTCAGTCGGTAGCGCGCCAGGCTCGTAATCTGTAGTTCCCAGGTTCGAGTCCCAGCTGGGTCAGCGTTGAGATTTATCTCCGCAAAATTCCCCGCCCTGCCCACATTCAGTAGGGGACACCGATGGGCTTGGAAAGGCCGTCGTCCGTCGGATGGGACGTTTAGCCGTAGCCCCGTGTGCGGGAGAGACATACCCTGAGCACGCTGGATGGCCTTGACGGGAGGCTACCATCTGTCTCCCAACAGCTGTTCCAGTGGGTCCCCTCCCTCAACCTTCTCTGAGCCTTCGGGGTCCATGTGACCTGGCCATTTAACCCGTGGTGTGCAAAAAAGTGCCGCTCAGAGGTAAAACAACCCAACCCTGATAAAATAGTCGCTGATTACACATACATACATAGGCAGGGATTACTCGGACGGTTGCGCGACAGGCTCGTAATCTGTTGTTCCCAGGTTCGAGTCCCACCTGGTCAGCGTTAATATTTATCTCCCCAAAACTCCCTACCATGCCCATGGAGAGTAGGGTACACCGATGGTCTTGAAACGGCCTGTTGGATGGAACGTTAAGCCATGGTCCCGTGTGCGAGAGAGCCATACCCTGCCCACGTTAAAGAACATGCTTAAACGGGAGGCTACCATCTGTCACACGCCTTAACGGGAGGCTACCATCTAACACGCCTTAATGGGAGGCTACCATCTGTCTTCAAACAGCTGTGTAGTGGGTCCCTTTCCCCCTAAACCTTCTCTGAGCCTTCGGGGTCCTTGTGATCTGACCATTTAGCCCATTATGTACAAAAAGATGCCGCTCAGGGGTAATCTTTTTAATAAATAAATAAAACCTTTTTTGAAAATTGGACCTTTTTTGTTTGTATGTATGCCGGGTAAAATAGCCCGGCATACATACAAACAAAAAAGGTCCAATTTTCTGTACCATAAAAAAAGGTTTTGAAAAGACTAACACACATAATCTGATTTTAGTCTTCAAATGCATACTTCTACCTTTCCGTATTCTCCACAGATTCTTAACGATCCCACAGCAATTCCTATTTATCTCGTCACTTATTCCTCTTGTCTCTCCTACAATTCTCTAGACCAGTGGTTCTCAACCTTTTATGCTTCACGTACCCCATGCAAATGTGTATGTAACTGGAGTACCCCTTATATAGATAGATAAAACCATATTTATAGTATAATATTGGCAACTTAGCGACTTTGTTACCAGATCTAGCGACTTTTGAGCTCTCACGGCGTACCCCAAAAACTTTTACCGTGAACCCCACGTTGAGATCCTCTGCTCTAATGCATCAGGATCGTTTCCTTGCTTACTCGAAGGAATAATAATTGTGATGAATGCAATCGTTTGCGTGAAGACAAAAAAGAAAGTCCTTGTTTTCTTTTACGTCAGCAAAAGATTGGTTTTTTTTTATCGATTATTCACTATTCGAGATGGGAGCATGGTCGGTTGCGACATAGGGTTCAAAGTTCAATCTGAGAAGGCAACGTGGACGATTGCGACATAGGGGTCAATTTCCGGTCGATTGCGATACAGGGGTCAAAGTCCAAAGCGGCCTCGGGGCCGGTGACGTCATATGGGGGGAAAGCAATGTGCAAAGGGGGATCCGTATACTGCATTGACACTACTGCGACTGTACATCTGCTGCATCTGGCCACTGCAGCCCAATTTTAATGATTCCAGTCTGGCATTGTCTGCCCACTGCATCCTACGTCTCCCCCTCTTTCTGAGGCCTTCAGGCGCACTTTCATAACCCTATTCGTTAATCTATAGTTATCCATATGGGCAACCTGACCAAACCAACGGAGTCTCTCTCTGCACAACATGTTGCTCAAAGGAGTTTACCGACTCCTCTGCCTAACCTCATCATTACTTAACATAATTAATAACGTTGAACCAATGCCCAATATATTGCGTAAGCATCTAGAATCAAACGCATCGGGTTTCCTGCTGTCTTGTTTACATAGGGTCCAAGTTTCACTACAAACAACTAACCCTAGAAATAACCAAGCTATTATACAGTATAATTTTAGTATTAGGTGTATACGCCTATTTCTCCACACTCATCCTAGATTCTTAAAAGTCCCAGCAGCAGTCCCTATTCTTTGGTTGATCTCATGTCGCACATCACCAGTATCTATTAAATAGCTCCCAAGATAATTAAGTTGAGACACCTGCTCAAGGCTGCAACCATTCAAATTAACTGGCCTTCACCTACCTGACCAATTTTCATCACTTTAGCTTTCTCTTTGTTTATCACCTTACTACCAATCTCATCAACAGCTCGAATGAAAGAGTTCATCTCATCAACATTATTTGCCAAAAAGGTTAAATCATCAGCATAATCTAAACCAGACATTTTCAAATTTCTAGACCATTTAAGCCCCAAATCTTCCCCTTACAGTGAATTTCGCATAACATAATCAATAACCAAACTAAAGAAGAAAGCACCCTTGTCAAATGCACCCTTGTCAAATACACAGCAATGCTAAATTAATTGCTAAAAGCTATACCAACTCTCATACATGACTCGATGTTATTATAGAGAGCTTTCCTTATGTTAATTAACTTGTCAGGTATGCCATATGATCTCACGATTAACCACAAATAATGACGATCAACAGAGTCATTATTGAAATTTATTGAACCTTTTTGAAATTTACAAAGCAAATAACCAAATCTGTCTGGTCGTCTGAAATTAAATATTTATCAAGAATGTGTCTAAGTGAAAACATATGATCAGTATATTCGCTATCACTTTTGAATCCACACTGCTCATTACGCAATTGTCCCTAAACCAGATTCTCTATCTGCGATTTGCTTTTCCAGCAGACGAAGTTTAAAGATGGATTAGTGGAAAATAAGAGGAACATGTCACTGATCTTTGCTGGATACTACGGAAAGGCCTTTTTGAAGAATACAATTTCTTGGCAATTGCCATTGACGTAACAGGAAAATTGTCTAATATTTTATTATCGCAAATGTATAATAATAAAAATATACATACATGCATGCATATATGCAGAGGTTGCCGACTCTTTCTTCTAACCTCATTATTTACATAACTTACAAAATCAAACCGCCTAATGCACAAGAGGTTTGGAGGAACGGAATGGGAGGACTGTGTGGCCTCTTAATCCGGATTACTATGGCTATTTTTCTTTCTACCCTACTGAAGTACTGCCGTACGTGGGGTTCAAGGGGATGGGCTCAGTCAGTAGCGTGACAGACTTGTAAACTGCAGTTCCCACGTTCGAATCCACTTCGAGGTAATATGTCCGCTACCTCCTCCCCTGCTCTCGATAGAAAGGGGATGGGATTTTCGGATGGGACGTTAAGCAGTGGCCTCCTGTGCAGGAGAATCATACTCAGTGGATGTTAAAGAACACCCTTGATAGCTTTGATGCAAAGCTACCATCTGGCTTACCACTTCAGTGACATTCTTCCATTAGATGTATATTTCAGAAACATTTCCGAACCTTCCTGCCAACACCAATTCCCTACGAAGTCTCACTCTTTCTGCGGATCCTCTTTTCATCGTCACCTGGTATTTTTTTGTTGAACTAAAATATAGATCCTAGCAACAAGGATTTCTTAAAAGTTTTAAGAATGGATTGTAGCTTTTCTTTATCTGCTGTTCGGTTTTCGGCTGTTTTGCAGTTTGTATTTAAATACCTGAGAGAAGAAATTTGTTACGTTAGAAATGTTATATAATCAACAGGCAATTAGTTGGACATCAGCCTGAGATGTTGTCATACTTAGCTAACAGAATTCTAGCCAAACGAAACTAAACTTGACTCCGTTATGCAATCGCGTTACATGTACAATTTCTTCTGATGCTCTTAAAGAGTTATTTGAAATACTAAAATTACCTCGCAGACCCCTTGGGGTTCAGATACCACAGTCTAGGAGACATTGTTTTAGAAATTATAGTGCTTCGAAGTTCGATACACGTTAGCATAATATGGAAATTTTCTGTTATTTTGGTATTATAGCGTATATTAAAATGAAAAATTATTTTTTAGCAATTATATATCAGGTAATAAAAAAGTGACGTTGACTCGATTGGAATTTAAAAAAAATCACTTTTAAACATGAAACTCAAAGTTGGGGAAAATATTGTCTTGAACCGGATGGAATAGGAACCCACGACCACCTGGTAAAATTCGCATCTCATCTGACTCGAGACAAAATTTTCTCTAATTTTTGAGTTTGACTTTTAGATTCAGAAACTTGAGAGTGATTTCGTTGCATTTCCGTTCATTTATCACCTTACTTACTGTCATCGGTCAATACAATATATCCGGAGTCAATACCTTCCTCTATTACGATTCGGTTTCAATACCTCAAACAACTTCGATACGATTCAATACCTGAAACTACTTCTATACGAGTCAATACCTCAAATTACTTCGATACGAGTCAGTACCACAAACTTCTTAGATACGTGTCAGTACATAATTCCGATATATTTAAATATCTAACAATACTTAAAAGCTCAGTATAGACTGCTTCTATAATGCAACAACATCCACATTCCCAGTTGGCTCAATCTTTGATGAAAGTTTTTGGTCTTAAACAATCTTCATCGTTGGGTGCGTCACAGAAACTTTTTCAGCGCCATCTTAAAAGTTTTTTCTTTTTTATGTATGTAAAAGAGAGAGAGACCTAAAATGTACAAACGCGGCAAGTAGTTGAATTGATTATAATTTCTGTACAAGGAATGCTCACTGAGATTTAAGTTCTCTTACTTCTCTGTTATAGAAAATTCATTCCCTAGTGTATGTCTCCTGTAACCTTAATTTGGTTATCTAACTATTATGTCAGCCAAAGACAAGTTGCTCTCAATTATTTTTTTCTTTCACTTTTCGAGTCCTAAGCAAGTCTAACATCCATCACTACCTTTGTCCAATTTTATTTCTTAATCCACTTCATTAAAGTATGCTTAGTTTAATGATTTGGAAAGTTCATATGGTTTGGTAATTACTTTGCATCTGTTGCAGTAGTGTGGAGTTTGTCCTGTGTGTAAGCTGCCCTTAAGTGACACTTGATTTTAGTGTAACTCTGGGTTGCATTATTCAACAAGTAGTGTTGGATAAGCCTCTGCCTAGGACCCAGGAAAATTAAAGGAAAACGCATTAATCATGTTTTTTCCTTTGCGTTGATAAAAACTGTAACACATATCTCCTCTTGGGGAAATAGTGATCAGTTCAGCTGCTGAGACCTGTTACATTCACCTCTTTGCTATGCGAGAAAAATAAAGAAAATTCTGATCACCCATCTAACCATTGAAATCGACATACGTATAAAAATGAATCCGCCAAAAGGCCTAAAAAAATGCCTAAGGTTTACAGGGACCTTAATCCGGCGCAGAGGTTACTAGAAACCTGATGGTTGAAAACTCGACCTCAGCAGCGGAAATGGCAGACACAAGAGGATAGGTTTACACGGTTTTATTTTTGCCAAAATAGGTCAACTTTTTTTTTCGTTTTTCTTGTTTTCTTTTAACAACAACGCGTAAATGTTCGAGGTATTATCACTTGCCAAGTCACTTTTTATATTTAATTATATTATAAAACAAACTGACACGTTAATGCTGTGTTCTAAGCCGAGGATAAAACTGCATTTGTTAAGCTTTGTTCCACTTAGCGGGGAATGGTGGTTGGCTCTTTAAAATATCAGGATCTGATGGGAAGAGAGAGGCGCTGCGATCGTTTCATTGTAAACATGGGATCAACTCGAGTTATCTATCTGTACTCTATCTGTGATTAAGCTGACGTCAGCGCAAGCTCTCGCTTCGAGAGATCAAAAATTTCTCCCCAAATGTACAAAGTTCAAATTAATAAAAACAGAACGGTGTCTCAGTATGAAAGAAAATGACATTAATGGTTAAATACTGTATTCAAATAGCATTCTTAGTTATTAGCGTACGCATAAAATTGTTATATCATTAATGCTGTATAGAAAATGCATACGATCTTCTTCCTCTCCTCAAGTTCAATTAATTTTCACTTATACGCTCTCCTTCCTCTCCTCAAGTTAAACTAATTTTCACTTATATGCTCTCCTTTCTCTCCTCAAGTTAAACTAATTTTCACTTAAACATTCTCCTTCCTCTCCTCAAGTTCAATTAATTTTCACTTATAGACTCTCCTTTCTCTCCTCAAGTTCAATTAATTTTCACTTATACGCTCTCCTTTCTCTCCTCAAGTTCAATTAATTTTCGCTTATACGTGTCATGCCCACGTGATTTCATAACGTGGACATGACTGTCCGAAAAACGGACTAGTAACGAACATTCTACAAATCCGTTGATTCCCCTCCGGCACCAGAACTGAGCTTACGTGCTCCCGTACAGTAAACAGGAAGACAACAGGTGGATGCTTGCCCGCACCTCGATCAGCTCCGCCAATCAGCGTCCTCCACGCCAGGTCAACAAGGTGACCTCCGCGAGGAATTCGCGGAAAAGGACGGGAAAACATTTTTTTCGTGGAACTGACGCTGGCTCTCTGGGTCCGAGCCGTGCAGTGGTCAGAGAGGAGAGTGGGCTTTTTCTTCTGTCGTTCGAGGTGTGCGGAGGTCCGCAACCAGTCTCCCCAGCGAGCTGAGCTTCCGAGTCAGGGACAATGGGAAGTGCAGCCGATTGTTTCAACTTACCTACAGCCAGCAATGCTTACTTCTAGCGACATCTTCTGCCAAGGTAAGGAGGGACCTAAATCAAATCTGAGGACATGTTTTCCACTTAAAAGTGTTTCCGGGACTTAGTATCTTCACGTCCCCACATAGGGACCTTGCTAACAGTTATGAACCGCTCAGATTACGAGCAGGTAGCTCGCTCAGCACGCTGTTTAATGTTTTTTAACAATGTCATTTAACAACCTAATATTTCTTTGCACTGAAATGTGCAAAGAAATATTAGGTTGTTAAATGATACAATAAGCTTGAAATGTGTGAATAAATATTAGGTTGTTAAATGATAGGATAAGCTTGAAGTGTGTAAATAAATATTATGTTGTTAAATGATACAATAAGCTCAGTGCTATTCATTTTAATTGTAAGTTCAGTGCTGTTTATTTTAATTGCCTATCCATGAGATTGTTGATTCAGGCTTTTGCTTTGGTTAGAGAAAAGAATATACGATCACGCCGGAAAAGTTGTACCACCCAGAAATATCAGAGCGGGGTCACGACAAATTGGAACGTGACCACGACAATACGCTCTCCTTCCTCTCCTCAAGTTCAACTAATTTTCACTTAAACACTCTCCTTCCTCTCCACAAGTTCAATTAATTTTCACTTATACACTCTCCTTTCTCTCCTCAAGTTCAATTAATTTTCACTTATACGCTCTCCTTTCCTCTCCACAAGTTAAACTAATTTTCACTTATATGCTCTCTTCAAGTTCAATTAATTTTTCCTTATACGCTCTCCTTCTTTTCCTCAAGTTAAACTAATTTTCACTTATACGCTCTCCTTCCTCTCCTCAAGTTAAACTAATTTTCGCTTATACGCTCTCCTTCCTCTCCTCAAGTTAAACTAATTTTCACTTATACGCTCTCCTTTCTCTCCTCAAGTTCAATTAATTTTCACTTATACCCTCTCCTTTCTCTCCTCAAGTTCAATTAATTTTCATTTATACGCTCTCCTTTCCTCTCCTCAAGTTAAACTAATTTTCACTTATAAGCTCTCCTCAAGTTCAATTAATTTTTCCTTATATGCTCTTCTTTCTTTTCCTCAAGTTAAACTAATTTTCACTTATACGCTCTCCTTTCTCTCCTCAAGTTAAACCAATTTTCACTTATACACTCTCCTTTCTCTCCTCAAGTTAAACAAATTTTCACTTAAACACTCTCCTTCCTCTCCTCAAGTTCAATTAATTTTCGCTTATACGCTCTCTTTCCTCTCCTCAAGTTCAATTAATTTTCACTTAAACACTCTCCTTTCTCTCCTCAAGTTCAATTAATTTTCGCTTATACGCTCTCTTTCCTCTCCTCAAGTTCAATTAATTTTCACTTATACACTCTCCTTTCTCTCCTCAAGTTCAATTAATTTTCGCTTATACGCTCTCCTTCCTCTCCTCAAGTTCAATTAATTTTCACTTATACGCTTATGATTGCAGACAAAGCCTCCACATATCGGACTTATCTCAGGCTCGTGCACAACACTAGAAGCGCAATCCAATTGGTGTTCTCTTTAGTGTTAGCAGAATACAACAGCGAAGATGAACATGATTGTCGCTGTCAATACAAATGAAGATGTCTTTATTTAATTATTATTTTCGTCTGTTTTGAAGTGATGATAAAAGTGTTGAAAATTATGATGATGTTAATAATAATTCTTTTCAATATTGGTAACTTTTTGCTTCGACTGCTGAAAAATTATAGCCGATACCCAGGCCTCGATTGAAAGAGATGCCTGATATCATCATGCTAGCTCTCCATGTTTCTAACAGGTAATTTCGCAACACTGACATAATCTAGGAGTTGGGTTGTTTTACCTCTGAGCGGCACTTTTTTGCACCATGGGCTAAATGGCCAGGTCACATGGACCCCGAAGGCTCAGAGAAGTTTGGGGGAGGGGACCCACTGGAACAGCTGTTGGGAGACAGATGGTAACCTCCCGTCCAGGCCATAGAGCGTGTTCTTTAACGTGCACATGGTATGGCTCTCTCGCACACGGGGCCACGGTTTAACGTCCCATCCGACGGACGACGGCCTTTTCAAGCCCATCGGTGTCCCCTACTGACCATGGGCAGGGCGGGGAATTTTGCGGAGATAAATCTCAACGCTGACCCAGCTGGGACTCGAACCTGGGAACTACAGATTACGAGCCTGGCGCGCTACCGCCTGAGCCACCCCCCGCCCCCATAATCTAGGAAGCACATGGATGTTTGATCAGCAGACATCCCATCAAGCCCCAGAAATATTCACCAGGCGATCACTCAGAGGATCTCTGCAGCCGTGAAAGAATGTCCATGTTACGAAGAAAGTCCCTTGAGATATTTGTAGTATTGTGAACGATCATTATTCTGTTCAAAAAATGCACCCTGCACATCATGGACGAAAAGCAGTGCAACGGATCAGATGTATCGACTCACCATTGGGTTTCACACTGACTCGACGATTACCTAAGACGAAAGATCGTGGTTGATGATGCCTTTCCATACCGTAACACCCAGCGTAGAGTTTGAATGTTGCTTAAGTTCATGTTAGATGATGGCATTCCACCAATCACAGAGATATTGTGTTGTTTATGATTGTGGTAGATGATGAGATTCCATGCAATAACACCCAGGGTAGACGTTTCATTTTGCTTATGATTGTGGGAGATGATGGCATTCCATCCCATAACACCCAGCCTACAGGTTTTGTGTTGCTAATGATTGTGGTAGATGATGGCATTCCATAACATAACACCCAGGTTGGGTTGGGTTGTTTTACCTCTGAGCGGCACTTTTTTGCACACCATGGGCTAAATGGCCAGGTCACATGGACCCCGAAGGCTCAGAGAAGGTTGGGGGAGGGGACCCACTGGAACAGCTGTTGGGAGACAGATGGTAGCCTCCCGTCAAGGCCATCCAGCGTGTTCTTCAACGTGCACAGGGTATGGCTCTCCCGCACACGTTGCCACGGCTTAACGTCACATCCGATGGACGGCGGCCTTCCCAAGCCCATCGGTGTCCTCTACTGATCGTGGGCAGGGCGGGTAATTTTGCGGAGATAAATCTCAACGCTGACCTAGCTGGGACTCGAACCTGGGAACTACAGATTACGAGACATAACACCCAGGGAAGTATTTTTGTGTTGCTAATGAATGGGTAGATGATGGCATTCCATCCCATAACACCCAGGGCAGATGCTTTATTTTCCTTACGGTTATAGTACAAGTGCAGGAATTTTATGTGAATTCACATTTGTTTGTAAAGTGTCTGTTAAACACACCAGAATATAAAAGGCTTTTATTTTGTCTCTGTAATTCATAATGAAAAAATACAGATTACTTTTAAATAATGCATATAATTTTATTTTGAAGTGTTTAGGGATGGGATATTAGGTATATTTGTTCAGGTTCACTTCTCTCAACTCCAAATTTTACCTAGGCCTGGCCTCACTAACCGTTGTTTTGTCAACCTTGACTTCAATCAGGAACATGATATAGGCATACCTCGTTTAACGCTGCCCCATACAGCCCTGTTCGTCTCAGAAATAGTTTGTATTTAAAAACATATATACAAATACCCAATAATACTGAAAAGTATACAGTTAATATATACAAGTACTGGGTAGAAAAAGATGAGGAACTCTATAAAATTTCAATATAAAATTCCATTCACAGCTCAATAACTCTCCAATTTGATTTTTAATGCAAAATATGTCTAATAAATATGTCTATGCTGAAATATTTTGCAGGCTACAAAAAAACTGATCCCAAAATTTAATTAAAACACTAAAACAGGTGAAGAGATCAGAGATCATAGTTGACTCTGGGAAATTACTGAGTGCATTGCACTCGCTACTCTACTACAATATCAATTTTAATGTTTTAATTAAATTTCGGAGTCAATTTTTAGTATCCTGTTGAATATTCCAGGTTCATCATCATCATCATCATCATCATCATCATCATCAAGCAGCCATGGGATACGGAAGCCCAACCAGATTGTGCAATTTAGTTCTCCAAACACATTTGTCCTGAGCTACATCTGCTGCATCTGGCTACTGTAGAGCAATTCTAACAATGTCCTGTTTAGAATTATCTGTCCACAATATTCTAGTTCTTCCCATCATTCTGATTCTCTTAGACACACTGTTCATAACCCTACTCGCTAATATATAATTATCCATACGGGCAACGTGGCCAAACCAAAGGAGTCTTTTCTGCAAAATATATTGCTCAAATGAGATTGCCGACTCCTTTGCCTAACTCATTACTTGCAAAGTCAAACCATCTAATACCTAAGATGCTGCGTAAGCATCTAGAATCAAAAGCATCTACTTTCCTGTTATCTTGCTTACAACGGATCCACGTTTCACTACCATAACAAACCCTAGAAAGGACCAAACTATTATAAAGTCTAATTTCAGTATTTAGGTGTATAATCCTATTTCTCCACACTCTCAATATATTCCTAAAAGCCCCAGCGGCAATGCCAATACTTATGTTTATCTCATGCCGCACATCACCAATATCTGTTACATAACTTCCAAGATAATTAACTGAGACACTTGCTCAAGACTGTAATCATTCAGATGAACTGAACCACAAAAACCCTGACCAATTTTGATTACTTTGGTTTTCTCGCTGTTTATAACCAAATCTACTCTACTAGCAATCACATTAAGAGCTCTAATGAAAGAGTTCATCTCATCAAATCTCTTCTCAAAAGAGCCAAATCATCAGCGTAATCTACATCAAACATTTTCAACTCTCAACATCATTTAAGAACCCAAACATTTAAGACCCCTTGCAGTGAATTTCGCATAACCAAACTAAAGAGGAAAGCAGACAAAATGCACCCTTGTCGAACACCAGAAGGAACAAAACCAAATGCTACAAGCTTTATCAACTCTCACACATGACTCAATGACACTACAGAGAGCTTTCATTATGTTAACTAACTTGTATGGTTTGCCATACGATCTCACGATCAACCACAAATTACGATGACCAACAGAATCAAAAGCCTTTTTGAAATCTACAAAGCTAGTAACAACAAGTTTCCGAAACTCGAAACATCTTTCAATAATCTGCTTAAATAAAAATTCTGAATTCTGCATCCTACCACTTCTGAATCCGCACTACTCATCACGCAATTGTCTATCAACCAGATTCTTAATTCTATTAAGCACAATTATACAAAAAACGTTACCTAGAACAGAAAGTAGGCTGATACCCCTATAGTTATCACAAGAACTGCGATCACCTTTTTTGAAAATAGGGATAACAGTAGCTCTGGTAAAATCCTTAGGAACCATGCCTTTATCATAAAAGATATTCAGAATTTCAGTCATACAAGTGGTAACCGAAACATTCCCAGCTCTAAGCATTTCGGTAGTAATTTCATCTACCCCTGGGATTTATGAAGTTTAAGTTTAGAAACAGCCAAAATAACTTCAGATTGTGTTATAGAGCCAACATTAAAGCCACCAATGCATCTATCATCATTGCAAACAATGGGAGTAGAACTAACCACATTGTTTAGAACATCACTGAAATGCTCAGCCCACCTAGCCATGACAGAATCCTCACCTTCTATAACCTTACCTTGTTTATCCTTCAATCCCTGTATACTTGTCCGTTTTCTACCACACAAAACATTAACTATCTGGTACAGCTCTCTGCTGTTGTGCTGTCTAACTGCTTCCTCGACTTTGTCAGCCAAGCCATCAAGCCAAAGATTCTTATCAGTAGCTAACTGATCCTTTACACGTTTATTAAGCTCTTTGTAACGCTTTCTATTACGATTGGAAGGGCGTTTAGTAACCATATTCCTACAGCTCTTTCTTCCAAAAACAAGCTACAATACTTTATCACTGAACTAATTTTGCCTCCTCTGCTCTTTTCTACACAAAAGAGTACTGTCAATTTCAAGAAAAGCCTGCTTAAAACGGCTTCATTCTTCCTCAACTTCAATAGTAAGCAAACTATGAATGTCATAATGACGAAGTAACCTATAATTAAGGGTAGACTGGTAGTTTTTTTCAGGGGGGGGGGGGGCTGCGATAAAAAAACTTGGTTTCGTTTTCAAGATTTCAATACTTATTCTTTTGAGACTTCGTACGTGAAGCATAAAAAGGTCTCCCAATTCTGTGGAATTTCTGTAATAATTATTATTATTAAAAAAACCCTGCTCCTATGACATCACAGGGTTCGCGTCACTAAGGACCCAGAAAGCTACAGCGCTGAACGCCCCTTACCAGTCCCCGTCTGCCTATCGTGGTAAGTTTGGCTATAACTGGGTCTTTCAGAGCTTCAGTGTTAAAGGTAAATTTTTTAAACCTTAGGGCAACACTTCTTAGTTTAAGTTGCAATACACTTTTAACAAGGTAATGGTCAATATCGAATTACTTGGCATTCCTAACAAAATTATTCCATTTGTTATTAATTAATATATAATCATTCATATTATTATGCAGTACATCTGGTGAAACCCATGTGTACTTATGTATGTCACTCACGGTGTGTGTAATAAGTGTTAGTTGTTTTCAAACCATTAAGTTTACTTACCTGTAGGAGACGTTGCCCATTGCCATTGCAGCTACCAATACCAAAGGGTATTGGTAAATTAATTAATTAATTAAATTATTATTAAATTAAATTAAATTAATTAATTAAATCCCTATTGGGGAGGGGTGATAGGTCCCTTTGGTGCCAATTTATGTATTGAAGCCAATTTATTGTTGTTTATTGTTTTAAACAATTTTTGTATTGGTGCCAATTTTAGCATTGAAGTCGCCTAGAACAAGGATAACATCTCCTTTCTTGACAAAATTCAAAATATCCTGAGTTTTCCGTAAAACTTATCTTTCACATCCTCATTGGCGTCCTCAGTGGAGGCATAAGAAAATATAAGATTCAGGTGTTTAATGCTAGTGTGGCCGAGTAGTTAGCGCGCTTGGCTACTGATCTGAGGGACCTGGATTCGAGGCCCGGGTTAAGGCATGGTTGTATGTGTCGTTTCGTTTTTCTGCTGAGGTCCTGCCATCCTCTCAGACCTTTACTGTGGCATATAAACTGACAGGCTCTTGTCAGACCTCTGTGGAGGTATTTTGAGGGGGTATATTTTTTTAAGGGGGTATTTCTTGAGGGGGTATTTTTTTTAATTTAGTTGTAAGAAACCTTTCATTGATGCACTCATATCTTAGAACAGCGTGGCCCAACTCGCAGCGACCAACAGGCCGCATGCGGCCCTTGTATTTATTTGGGTGGCCCTGTTCTACAGTTTTCATTAACAGAAGATAAGCCAATAGCATATTTTTAAAATTGGGGGTATTGGGTAACAAAGTCAATCTTTTCTGCAAGTTATATAGTTTCCGTTAGATGGCAGTACAAAATAGTATTTTACTCTTCCTAGAGATGGCAGCACCTTGCAAAGGTTATGTGTTTTCGCATTTAAATCACGGCCGACTCGATACCAATTTTCATTCTTCCAAAGACGTTTTTAACTCGGTAATCTTCTGAAGCGTGGTTGTCGTATCGAATTGACCGTGCTTCAACGGCTTTTCATTGTAATTCAAAATGTCGGAACCAAAGAAACGCCCCATTACAGAAGAACAACGACAATTTCAGTCTAAGTGGCAAGAAAGTTACATTTTGGTTGAACATGTACAATGTATTATTTGTTCCCAAGTTTAAAGTATTTCAAAGGAATACAACGAAGCAGACACTATACTAAAAAAAAATAAATACTCCCTCAAGCAGCTGCTTGTCACAGAGGTCTAGTCTGCATAAAACAAAATATGTAAATAGCAAGAGGCTACAATGAGAAGTGTGTTTAGTGATTTGAGGTAGATTCTAATTAAGCAGAAGAATATTTTTCAGCAGCTAACAAATACCGCTGGTTTTTGACAGCTTCTTATGAGGTATGTTTATAGCTGCTGAAAATCTTTCAGAGATGGCTAGCTCATTAAAAGATGTGCTGTGAAAATTTCATCCATCTTTGGAGACAATAAGATGGTTAAAAACTTTCAAACTGCTTCCTTGTCCCATCAGACAGTAAATAGAAGAGTTAATGAAATAGGACGTGAAGTTTCAGCTACTCTACATGATATTATGAACAATTGTGGATGCTACTCCCTAGCTCTAGACGAGAGCACAGATATAACTGATATCAGCCAGCTTCTTATTTCTGTCAGAACAATAAACTATGATCTAAAATTCACAAAGAACTCTTGAAACTACATCCATTAGAAACCAGCACCAAAGGTATTGACATATTTAACGCATTGAATAGTACAGTTTCTCAATTTGGAGGCTTTGGGAAATGCTCTGGCATTGCAACAGATGGAGCTAAAGCAATGGTTGGCCATAAAACTGGATTAGTAGGACTCGTCAAAGAAAAAGGAATAAATTGCTTGTTCTTTCGTTGCATTATCCATCAGGACACACTCGGTGGAAAAATTATAAGAATCAGTGGCACAATGACAACAGTTGTAAATATTGTAAATTTAATAAGGAGAGGCAATAAAGCTCAAAGACACAGAGTATTTATTGCATTCTTGGATGCTTTGGATGCTGAATAGGTGACATTTCAATGCATTGTGAAGTGCTGGAAATTGTCTGCAACAATTTTTTGAGTTAAGGAAAATTCACAAAAGTTTGCTAATATTTAAAATACTAGCAAACTTTTGTGTCCGGATTTCTGAGTTCTGGATTTTCGGACTTTTACTGTATTATGGAGAAGTAATAGAACTTTGAAACTTCCACGTAGGGGGACATATACTATATTGCGAAAAGCAAGAGGACACCTCCATGAATGTGAATCGAAATCTTCGAATGTGAATGAAAAGTCACATTCGAAGATCCCTAACTTTGAAAATGAACTTTTTACTGAAAAATGTCAAGAAAAATGTCAAGAAAAATTAAAGATCTCACTGAAATCTCTTTAAATCTCAACTGGTGACAGTATTTACTTAATATTTAATTATTGAAACTGGCATATTTAAAGCAGACGATGTTGTTACACTCTTTCTAAAAAAAATTTGCCCCCCTAAGTTGATGAAAATTGAGACCATCGTTGCACGAACTTCCAAATATTACATTTATTTTAGTGAACGATTTATTGTAACAGTTCAGTTTCATCTTTTGTAATAAACTTTTACGAGTAGTAAAATTTGCAACTAAATGTTTCAGCATACATCAGCCTACTTTCTGATCGACGTAAAGTTCTTTGCATTAATGTACCTTAATAGAATTAGAAACTTCGTTGTTGGACAATTGCGTGGTGAACGGTGTGGATTCAGAAGTGGTAAGAGATATATAGACAGGGGCGTAGCTATGGGGGGGATGGGGAGAGGCTCCCCCCAAAAGTAACTAGGAGTTGGCAAAATTCGAAGCAGCTTCGTAAAATCTAGGTGAGTTGTGAAAATTTGTAATCTTTTTTTTTGGGGGGGGGATTAAGGGGAGTTTACAAAATCGAAGCAAATTTGGCAAATCTAGGGCAGTTTGGAAAATGGAGAGACCGCAAAATCTAGAGCAGTTGGCAAAATTTGAAGCCACTTAGTAAAATACAGGTGAGTTGGCAAAATCGGGATAACTTGGCAAAATCTTGGGGAGTTGGCAAAATTCGGAGTGACTTGGTAAAATCTTGGGGAGTTGGCAAAATTCGGAGTGACTTAGCAAAATTGTGAGACGTAAAAATTAGGATTTTTTTCGGTAAAATTATGGATAGTTGGCAAAATCTAGAGGCAGTTTGTAAAATTCGGAGTGACTTTGTAAAATCGTGGAGAGTTGGCAAAATTCGGAGTGACTTGGGAAAATTGTGGGGAGTTGGCAAAATTCAGGTAAGATGTAAAATTCGAATTTCTGTAAAATTATGGCGCGTTGGCAAAATCGAAGTAACTTCGCAATATCTAAGAGAGTTGTCAAATCTTGGGGGAGTTGGCAAAATTCAGAGTGACTTTGCAAAAATCAGTTGAGATGTAAAAATGGGATTTTTTTTCTGTAAAATTGTGGCGAGTTGACAAAATCAAGGAAACTTGGCAAAATTCGAATCCACTTGGTAAAATACAGGCGAGTTGTGAAAATTGTTTTTGGGAAATCAAGGAAAATTGACAAAATTGAGGAAACTTGGCAAAATCTAGGGAAGTTGGAAAAACTGGTAACCACTTGTAAAAGTACAGGTGAGTTGTAAAAATTGGAATTGCTATTGTGAAATTAAGAAGATTTGGAAAAATGGAGAAATCTTGGCGAAATCTAGGGGAGTTGGCAAAATTCGAAGCCACTTGCAAAAATACAGGGGAATTGTGAAAATTGTGCCTTTCTTGTGCAGTTAAGGAGAGTTGATAAAATTCGAAGTGACTTATCAAATTCAGGGAAGATGTAAAAATTGAGATTTTTTCTGTAAAATTACGGCGAGTTGGCATAATTCCAATTCACTTGGTAAAATATAGGCGAGTTCTGAAAATTGGGATTTGTTTTGTGAAATTAAGAAGTGTTGGACGAATTGAGGAAAGTTAACATAATCTAGGGCAGTTGGCAAATTCGAATCCACTTGGAAATCCTTTGAGGTGAAAGGTCAGATTTCCATTTAACTCTGCTAGGAAAGCGAAAATGAATGCCTAGAGGCATTTGGGTTCGTTGAACTCGAAATAACGAAAAATTTCAAAACCGACAGAACGTTCGAGGTGAAATATGAGTCGGGATGAGAATCGAGAAATCAAGTGTCTCTCTAGGAGGAGATAATTTCTCATTTGAGATATAACTATTTTTGCTCGGCATCATTTAGTTAATTCTCATTTCCTTTGAGCGTTGGAAGAATTTTGGTAATGCTATAATGAGAGGAAACTGAATACAATATTCATCGATCCTAACTGTTACAGTTTAAGAGAAATTCTTCTTCCGGTTTTATTTGGAGGTCGGGCTTTTCTCGCGGGAGGGAATAAAAATTGGGGGTCAAATCCTTGTTCTGTTTAAATTCATGATGAGAAGAAGCATTATACAGAACTTACAGTTTAGGAAAAGTTCTTGATCGAACAAATTTTCTCAAATACAGAATAATTGAATAAGTTACTGTTGAAAGGACTTACTTGCGTAGAAAAAAGCAGAGTATTTTACCAGATTGTTAAGAAAAAGATAGGTACACAAGGATTGAGGGATAAGCATGGCAAGGTGGTTGGATTCTGTGATGGCTAGGTGGGCTGAGCATTGCAGAGATGTTCTAAATAATGTGATTATTTCTACTCCCATTGTTTGTAATGAGGATGGATGCATTATTTGCTTTAATGTATGCGTATCTATACATATATGTATGTATACGCATACATACATAGGTATGTATGATATTATGTGTGTATGTGTGTATGTATATATATGTATGTATGTATGTATGTATGTATGTATGATATGAATGTGTATATATATATATGATATATGTATATATATCTATGTCTATATATGTTGCACCAGAGCCTCATGTTAGCCATCCATTATCTGAGGTTTACCTTAAAGATGAAATGAACTCTAAGGAGAAAGCAACAGATATTGGATGTTGCCCGTCTCCCACGATTCGGGGACGTCTGAGGATGGATTTTAGAGGAGACATATTTTTTTTTCTTATTTCTCACATCTATCTTTTCATATTTTGTTGTTGATCTAATTACATTTTCTATCATCTTTCTTTCATTATTCAATTCTTCATCATCATCATTTTCTAGATCGGATACGATGTATCAAGATGTACAGATTTATGATACATAACGAAACAGCGAAAATTGCATAAGAAGTGATCTCTCCCAAGTAATACTTAAAGCCTCTAATCTTCGGGACATAAATAACATTCTGTTTTCGTCTCAAGATAATTCCATGATCAGTTTCTAGTTCCCAACATCCTTCTTCTGCAGAATCTGTTTGCAATTGATTATCCCTTCTATCGGAACTACATTCCGACTGTGGGGGCTCAATTTCATCAGAGGGCTTTCCCCTTTCAACATGCAGCTCTTCCATTTCAACAGTTGGTTCCCCCACTTCACCTACTCTTTCACTGGATTGTGAGGGAGCATATATTTCATCATCATTTTCTGATGATTCACATTTAAAGCAGCAGATTTTGAAACATCTCCATCTGCTTTTTGATTTTCTTCGCCGTCTACAAAGATATTGAAAGACGCGTTGTAGCGCCGTTTCTCTCTTAGCATTTGCACTTGCTGCCATTGTGCAGAATATTCAATCAAAATAAGTCTCAATTCTATACTATCTAATCACTAAAATATCGCAAGTGTTTTCTTCTTAATTCGAACGTAAATAAACGAATTGCGGAACTCACAATACCAAAATACTCACTTTGTCAATAACGACGACAATTCTGTTATTTTAGGAAGCATACGTTTTTGAACTCATTAATTGTTTTTCTCTTGCATTGTTCGGAATTTTGAATATTTATGATCTTCACTTGTTGCGTTTGCTAAATGTTTCTAATGCCAGATACATATAACAATGAGAATAATTTTTACTTTTTTAAGTTTATCCATTTAATTTTAATGGTGGCCATTTTGAATATATTAAAATATATTTGGGGGAACTGCAAATGATCATTTCTTAAAAGCACACCAGTTACGTGATTATCTGATTCTTTCTCCAGACACGTGATCAGAAAAGCGCTTAAATGATCAAAAGTAAAACTATCTGAATAGTAACTTACTTCGTCATCACGTGATCGCATACAAATTTAAAATACAAATTGATATAATCATAATTAAAATGGGGATATAAATATGTAACGAAATATTAAATAATTTTAAATGAAAAACAAATAATCAATGAAATAAAATAATCTAAAATTGTAGGAGCAAAACTAAATAAGCTAATTCTATTCATTAATGACAATGCTGGTGTTCATCTCCCGGTAAAGCATGAATGTTTGTTGTTGTCTTTCTGCTGAGGTCTCCCCTTCCGTACAGATCTTTTCTACGGCGTATTATACTGGCAGGCTGTTGTCAGAACTCTATGGAAATCAGATGCTTTAAGGCAGCGGTCGCCAATCTTTTGGACCTCACGGACCACTAAAACTCACAAATTTGAATCCCGCGGACAACTAACACGAATTTTTTTTAAAAAGATACAAACATGTATAAAATAATGATCATAAAAGTTGCATTTTATTAATATGAAATACACTTGTTTAATTATAACAAAATTATTAGTGTGATATATGTTGCTGCTTGTTTGAAATAAGTTTATGTATTCTTGGCTCTAATGACGTCACTGCAACACGGAGAGCCGTTTCTATTTCAAGCCGACTGCGGTACTTGTTTTTAATTGCCGTAACAGATGAGAATGTCTTTTCACACAAAGAGGTTGTTGCAAATGCCCCTACACGAAAATTGTCAGCGATCCTGTGTCGGTGTCGAAATTTTTCAAGGACCACCAAAATTTTCCCGTGGACCACAGATTGGCGACCTCTGCTTCATCATCATCATCATCATCATCATCATCATCAAGCAGCCATGGGCTACGGAGGTCCAATCAGACCGTGCAATTAAGTTCTCCAAGCAAGTCTATCCTGAGCTAGATCTACTGCATTGGCCACTGCACACGAATTCTAACAAGGTCCTGTTTGACATTGTCTGCCCACCGCATCCTAGGTCTCCCCTTCTTTCTGAGGCCTTTAGGCACACTGTTCATAACCCTATTCGCCAATCTATAATTATTCATACGGGCAACATGGCCAAACCAACGCAGTCTCTCTCTGCACAATATGCTGCTTAAAGGAGGTTGCAAACTCCTTTGCCTAACCTCATCACTAGTTACAAAGTTGAACCACCTAATGCCCAAGACACTGCGTAAGAATCTGGAATCAAAGGCATCGAGTTTCCTGTTATCTTGTTTACACAGCGTCCAAGTTTCACTACCATAACTAACCCTAGAAAAAACCAAACTATTATACAGTCTAATTTTAGTATTTAGGTGTATACGCCTATTTCTCCACACTTTCCATAGATTCTTAAAAGTCCCGGCAGCAATCCCTGTCCGTCTGTTAATCTCATAAAGCACATCACCAGTATATGTTACATAGCTCCCAAGATAATTAAACTGTGACTCCTGCTGCAGAGAGAAAATAATTAGTAGGATTTCTAAAGAAATTAGGTTTATTGAAAGAGGTAGGGCCAACAATATCAAACAGCCCCATGATCGCAGGCATGGGGCAAAGATCTGCCCCTCCTCTGCTACAGGCTGAAGTCACCGACGCTGCTAGGGACTTCAGGCACCATCTTTTCATCATCATCATCATCATCATCACCATCATCATCATCATCAAGCAGCCATGGGCTACGGAGGTCCAACCAGACCGTGCTATTTAGTTCTCCAAGCAAGTCTGTCCTGAGCTACATCTACTGAATCTGGCCACTGCACACCATTTCTAACAAGGTCCTGTTTGACATTGTCCGCCCACCGCATCCTATGTCTCCCCTTCTCTCTAAGGCCTTTAAGCACACTGTTCATAACCCTATTCGCCAATCTATAATTACTCATACGGGCAACATGGCCAAACCAACGGAGTCTCTCTCTGCACAATTAGCTGCTTAAAGGAGGTTGCAAACTCCTTTGCCTAACCTCATCATTAGTTACAAAGCTGAACCACCTAAAGCCCAAGATACTGCGTAAGCATCTGGAATCAAAAGCAACAAGTTTCCTGTTATCTTGTTTGCAAAGTGTCCAAGTTTATTGTTATCTTGTTTACAAAGTGTCCAAGTTTCACTACCATAACTAACCCTAGAAAGAACCAAACTATTATACAGTCTAATTTTAGTCTTTAGGTGTATACGCCTATTTCTCCACACTCTCCATAGATTCTTAAAAGTCCCGGCAGCAATCCCTATTCGTCTGTTAATCTCATGCCACACACCACCATTATCTGTTACATAGCTCCCAAGATAATTAAACTGTGACACCTGCTCAAGACTGCAACCATTCAGATTAACTGAATCACAGCCTGCCTGACCAATTTTCATCACTTTAGTTTTCTCTCTGTTTATAACCAAACCTACTCTACTACCAGTTTCATCAACAGCTCGAATGAAAGAGTTCATCTCATCAACATCATTTGCCAAAAGGGCTAAATCATCAGCATAATCTAAATCAGAATTTTCGTATCTCCAGCAGATTTGAGGCCAAAAATTTTCCCTTGAAGTGAATTTCGCATGACATAATCAATAACCAAACTAAAGAGAAAAGGAGACAAAATGCAGCTTTGTCGAACACCAGAAGTAATGCTAAACCAATTGCTACAAGCCTTACCAACTCTCACAAACGACTCAGGGTTATTATAGAGAGCTTTCATTATGTTAAATAATTTGTCTTGTACATCATATGATTTCACAATCAACCACAAATTATGACGATCAACAGAGTCGAAAGCCTTTTTGAAATCAACAAAGCTAGGAACCAAAGGTTTCTGAAACTAAACATTTCTCAAGAATCTGCCTAAATGAAAATATCTGATCCACACATCCCCTACCACTTCTGATTCCACATTGCTCATCACGCAATTGACTCTCAACCAGATTCTTAATTCTATTAAGCACAATCATGGAAAGAACTTTACCTGGAACAGAGAGTAGGCTGATACCCCTATAGTTATCACAAGAACTGCGATCACCTTTTTTGAAAATAGGGATAACAGTAGCTCTGGTAAAATCCTTACGAACCATGCTTTTATCATAAAAGATATTCAGAATTTCGGTCATACAAGTGGTAACCGAAACATTCCCAGCTCTAAGCATTTCTGTAGTAATTTCAACGACCCCTGGGTTTTATGAAGTTTAAGTTTAGAAACAGCCAAAATAACTTCGGATTGTGTTATAGTGTCAACATTAAAACCACTAATTCATCTATCATCATCGTAAACAATGGGAATAGAACTAACCGCATTGTTTAGAATATCACTGAAATGCTCAGCCCACCTAGCCATGACAGAATCCTCACCTTCTATAACCTTACCTTGCTTATCCTTCAATCCCTGTATACCTGTCCGTTTTCTACCACACAATATATTAACCATCTGGTACAGCTCTCTGCTGTTGTGCTGTCTAACTGCTTCCTCGGCTTTGTCAGCCAAACCATCAAGCCAAAGATTCTTATCAGCAGCTAACTGATCTTTTACACGTTATTACATTCTCTGTAATGCTTTCTATTAGGACTAGTAGGGTATTGATTAAGGACATTCCTGCAGTTCTTTCTTTCCGAAATAAGCTCAAGTACCTTATCACTCAGATAATTCTGACTCTTCTGCTCCTTTTTTCCTAAAAGAGTACTGTTAGTGTCCAAAAAAGCCTGTTTAAAATGATCCCATTCTTCCTCAACTTCAGTAGTAAGCATACCATGACTGTCATAATGACTAACTACCTATCGTGGTAAGCTTTGGCTGTAACTGGGTATTTCAGAGCTTCAGTATTAAAAGCAAATTTTTTAACCCTAGCACAACACTTTTTAAGTTTAAGTTGTAACACACTTTTAACAAGGTAATGGTCATATCCAATTTCAGCTCCCCTATATGACCTGGTATTCCTAACAGAAGTAGCCCATTTGCTGTTAATTAATATATAATCAATCATTCCTATGCAGCCCATCAGGTGAAACCCATGTGTACTTATGTATGTCGCGGTGTTTGTAATATGTGTTAGTTATTCTGAAACCATTGAGTTTACTTACCTGTAGGAGACGTTGCCCGTTGCCATTGCAGCTACCAATACCAAAAGGGCCTATTACTCCTCCCAAAGGTCAGAGTCAGTACCAACTTTGGCATTGAAGTCACCAAGAACAAGGGTAATATCTCCTTTCTTGACAGAATTCAAAATATCCTGAAGTTGTCCGTAAAACCTATCCTTCTCATGCTCATCGGCATCCTCAGTGGGGGCATAACAGCAGATAACGTTCAAGTCTTTAACACTTGTCTGAAAATTTGCTGTAAGAACCCTTTCATTAATGCATTCATATCCCAGAAGAGCATCACTAGCGTGTTTGCTGAGAAGCAGACCCACGCCTTCGTGATGCTTATTGTCTTCCCTCGCTGAAAAGAGAAATTTGAGATTATATTTAAGAACCTGAACTTTATCTGTCCATCTGGTCTCTTGCAAGCCGAGAATATCTAAATTATAATGGTGGAATTCTTGTGTGAGGACATCAAGAGAAAAAGCTCTGTGCAGAGTTCTCACATTTCAACTACCTATGGAGAGAAAATGATTAGTGGAATGTTCAAAGAAACTATGTTTATTGAGAGAGTGAATGCCGACAATATCAAACAGCCCCCTAATCGCAGACATGGGGCAAAGACCCGTTCCCCCATCACTAAAGGCTGAAGCCATCTACACTGGAAGACTTCCTCCAATGTAGAATTTGACGATGCCAATGGAAGCAAAGAGTTCAGGTGCCATTGATGACTTCTGCTCAGGATTATCAACCAACTGATAAACATATCCTGTGAATCTATTTACTTGGGGCTGTCAACCCACAAACAAACAGAAAACACAGTGGAAAATTTTCCCTCTACAGACGCCACCAGTGCAGCAAAATCAGGATCCATAATCAAGCTCAGAGCCATATATCTGTCCAGTCCAGTGGGTTTATATGGTCAGCACCAGGACCCTGTGTGGTTGACCACTCCTCAGGTGGGTGAAAAAAAAAAAGAAAAGCAGCCATAGTTGTCCAGATCAGTAGGCCACACTAATCTGGCAGCCCTCCCCTTCCGTTCACTTCCACAAGAGAGTATCTCTTTTGAAAGGTACTAACGGTCTGCACGTGAAGGCGGGGTTGGACATTAGGTGCTAGGCCTGGCCGGTTCTATTCATCATCACAGAGAATTGGTGCATAGCTCTCCTTCCAGTAGTCACTGGAAGGAGAGCTATGCACCAATCCCCTGTGATGTTCCAGTAGTCACTGGAAGGAGAGTAACTCTTCCACTGACTACTGGAAACTAATTTAAACGTAAGTCCAGTCTAAATTAACTTCCAGTGATTAAGAAACGTCTTTAAACCTAAGTCCAGTGTAAAAGAAAATAAATTATAAAGAGACATTTCATGATTCTAGCTCAACTAACTTCCAGTGACTAAGATGATAGTGATACTTCTCATTAACTTCCAGTGACTAAGAAACGTCTTTAAACCTATGTCCAGTCTAAAAGAAAATAAGTTAACAAAAAGTTAAATTTAACAAAAGTTAAACTTAGGTTTAAAGTAACCTAGCTACCATTTAAGGGTATTTAGATATATTGTTTTCATTTAAAGATTACTAGTCGCGTAGCATGGGTTTTTGAGTAAGGGATGCAATGATCACCGTCATTCCTAAAATTCAATCGGAAAGCAGCCCCGCAATTTCTGTTTCCAAACATCAGGGACATATAGTCCATATAGGCGAACTTAGGTGGACGCCTATGGGGACGAAGTAGTTGAAAGCCCTTTATATACTGGAACTCCTTTCCGATACTTAAGATTATAAATCACTTTACTGGAACGCCGTTCCGCTAGTTGTGTTTACGGATCAATGTAATGGGACATCTTTCCGCTACTTGTGTTAATAAAGTCATTGTACTAGAATTCCTTTCCGATACTTATGTATGTAAATCATTTAACTAAAACGCCGTTCCGTTACTTGCGTTTATAAATCATTGCAGTGGAAGCCATTTCCGTTGCTTGTTTTTTAAAATCATTGCAGTGGAAGCCGTTCCGCTGCTTTTGTTTCCAAAACACTGAAGTGGAACGCCGTTCAGCTATTTCTGTTAACAAATCATTGTACATAAACTCCTTTCCGATACTTATGTTTATAAATCATTTTACTGGAAACCCGTTCCGTAACTTATGTTTACAAATCATTTGAACAGAATGCCGTTCTGCAACTGGTGTTTTTAAATCATTGAACTAGAACACCGTTTGGTTACTTGTATTTACATATCATTCAAATGGAATGCCTTTTCGTTAATTGTGTTTCTAAATAATTGAACTCGAACGATATTGAGCTACTTGTACATATAGAGGGTGTTTCAAAATGGACGCAACCCGAAATATAAGAGAGTAGAACTTACGCGTATGTGCATTTTATGCCATAATATTAGCCAGTTGGCATTACTGTACTCAAGGTTAACAGCCTTTAGCAGTTGAAATGACCTTGTCACGCGCTAGTCTCACTGAAGCATTCATTCTTTCGTGTTATGTCAGCTATGTCGTTTCCCCAAAACTAACGTGTATTTAGTATTTCTAAAAAAAAAGGAAAAGAAACCAAGTTATAGCCAATCTGCTTTGAACAGGTGTTTCCTGTATTAATACATCATACGGAACTGATTTAAGTAAGATTAAAAGTAATAACCCTTGGTCAGATCCGTTTGATTGTTAAACAGCCATACAAAAAACAATGCACTACAACCAAATAATCTTAAGTGTCTAAGTGGTCATTTTTAATACTTACAGATAAAGTTCTGTGATCAACAGATAACGTTTTGCAATATGCGAACCAAAATTCATCAAATACCTTTAATACTTCCACTTAGCAGCGACAGAAAACACCTGTTTTTTAACATGAAGATTCTTTAACTAGAATTTTGTGAAAAAATCAAAAATAAAATATTTATGAAAAATATGAATTTTTAATGAAAATTTGTTGTGCTTTTTGAAAACTTTATTTGTAGTTTTATTTTTCTTGTAAATGTACATTTATATAAATATATATTAATTTCATATTTGAAAAGGCAACAAATTTAATACAAAATCTATAGATGTATATTCATTTCATAATATTCATTTCATAATATAATATGTTCTAATTCTAAAACTATGAAAGACAGAAATTCAGTATGGTAGAAAAAAAAGAGAGAAATTCAGTTATGGTAGGTGTACATAACACATACACCTACCATAACAATGATTAATAACTTTTTTATTGTCATATGTTACATATATTACACCTATTGTAAATAATAAATGTAAGACATATAATGCTTACACATAATAATGAGCTAAAATATATATCCACAATTCAGTGTGAACAAATATATACAATTGAACATTAGTAAAACCATATATGAAAAATATTTACTGTGAAATGAAATACATTACAGTAGAAGCCATATAACAACCAATGAGCAACCAATGCTCTTACTGGTTGTCAAATTACTTTATTATTTTTATCTGTGCATTTTTACAGTACAGATTGAAAGGTTTAAGAGTGGAAATAAATTTTCTAAAATCAATAATTTCCGATTTGTTCATTAATGGCATACGAAATGAGGTAATTCCCTTAACAGTGATATAAAGACTCAATATAATTTATATTTAATAATCTTTGTATAATTTTTATTTTAAAGATATTCTCATTTTTTCTTCCCTTATACTGCTTGGTAATTTATTAAAATTTAGTTGAGCTAGAATCATGAAATGTCTATTTATAATTTATTTTCTTGAAAAAGGTACAGAATAAAATTCTCTCTTTCTAAGATTTTTTTTCTGTAAGTTGAAATTTTAATATATCTGGGTTTTCAAATACAGAAGGATTTTATATATATATAATTGTTTTAAATCCAAAATTTTATTTTCAATAATCGTAATATCGTTGTAAATAATAACCTTCAGAATTTTGTTTTGTAATAATATTATTTTCTTTAAAGAATTTAAAAACATTCCTCCCCATCTAATTAAACAATATTGTAAAGTAGACTGAATCCATGAATAGTAAAGAGTTATGAAAAAGGAAGTATTTACAATTTTCTTTAAATGGTATATTCTAATTAGGAAATATTTTAAAAGTTTTGCATTCATGTTTGTATGATTTCAAATTAATATCAATATTAATTCTCAAATATTTGTATGTTTTGATTTATTTAATTCCTGCACATGTACAGTCGCTCAAAAAAGTATCCGAACACTGTGGGTGATTACAGAATTCAGAAAAAATATCTGGCAACGATTTTTTTAGAAATTAGTGATCTGGCAACCTTCGTGTCACGTGACACGAAGGTTGCCAGATCACTAATTTCTAAAAAAATCGTTGCCAGATATTTTTTCTGAATTCTGTAATCACCCACAGTGTTCGGATACTTTTTTGAGCGACTGTACAAATATTATTATTTTTATTATTATTACAAGTAAATCTATGATGAGAGGTATGCCATCCTACTTCTTTGTAGAAATTCTAAAACCATTAAAAAAAGAAACAAAGGAATGATTATAGCAACCGCTGCGAACTTGCTAAAATCCTTCCACTATCTTTTATTTATCATCTCACCCTGAACTAGAAAAATGTGATTTTAAGTGACTAACCCGTAGTGCTTGAAAACTCAAAGCTATTCATTTAAAAATCTTAAATTCAGGTATATTTCATTCCGGAGTAGTTATTATGCAAATACAAAACTTCTGACGCAATAATTAACAGACAGATAACTTAAAGGATTTATATATATGTATATAAATATTTCCGGAAAATTGTCTCAAATGATTTTTATTAAATTTTGTCTTATTAGAGGAAGGTTCCAGAAGCTATTTTAGGGACTACAGTTGCTTCAGTCAGTAGCGTACCACGATCTTAATACGTTTTCGGACTTGAGACCCAAGTGTGCCTGTGTTGAGAGTCTCCACTAGCCTTCTATTCGTATTAGGATCGTGGTAGCTACTCACTGAGAAAAGGGATACTGATGGTCTCGGAGAGGTCGCTATCCACCAGATAAGACGTTGAGCCAAGGTCCTTCTGCAGCAAAGCCATGTAATTTTAGATCTAAGAGGAAAAAGTTTTAAATGCGTTAACAATAGCAAAGGTAATTATTGCCATAAACATAGATATAAAAAGCATTTGACTCTGCTGAACATTGTATACTCATGGACATAAAAGATATAATGAGGATATAAAGATATACAAGTGAAATAAGAGGTAATTACCATTTATGGTTCAAAAGGTATTTAGAAGGAAGAAAACAGGCAGTTCAATTGAAAATGTTATAGGTGATTTTCCTGTTGTTAGAAATGGAGTTCCTCATGGATCAGTATTAGGACCTATACCGTTTTTGATATATTTGAATGATTTTTGCCATTTAAACATTAAGGGATCCCTTAGATGTTATGCTGATGATGCAGCAATAGTATACTCTGGTCATATATTAAATGAACTTTAAAAAAATGAATATGATATGTAATTCATCTGTAATTATCTTTCAGCAAGTAAATTAACTTTAAATATACAGAAAACTAAATTCATATATTTTGAGCTAAAAATAGCAATATCCCTGTATATATCATAACAAAACTGTCTTTTCCTCCAAAACTGCAACTGTCCTGTTTTAGATCGAGTTGTAAGTATAAATATTTAGGCATGCATTAATATTCCAACTTGAAATTTAAAATTTCTAGCTTAAATACATCGTTTGCAATATTTGTTCGAAAATTTGGAATTTGTAAATTTTTCCTCCGGTAGAGGGCGCAATTGTAGTTTTAGGAAGACAATTAAAAACTGTGAATCATAATATTTTATCAATTCCTATCGAACCCAAAAAGAATTTTTCATTTATCTCTAAAAAACAAATAGTTTTTTGCTAAAAGTAAAATGGTGTCCTTTTCCACCCCCTCTGGATCTAAGGGGTCGACTCATCGTTGGCAATGAAAACTTTGTGACTTTCACATTCAACACCAAAATTTCATATTTCTAACACAAATACATCGTTTGCAATATTCGTTTGAAATTTTGGAATTTTCATATTTTTCCACCACCAGACGGCGTAACTATAGCTTTAGAGAGAATCGGAGAAAGCATATCGTAATATTTCATCAATACTTATCTAAAACAAACAGAATTTTTTAACTTATCTCTGTAAACAAAAACGTTCGATGTCGACAGACACACCACAAAGCGAAACTCTTATCTCGTTTCCTTTGAAAACGAGATATCGAAAGGAGGAATAAAGAAACGAGTTGGCAAAATGGGTCACTGATGAATTAATCAAACGTATAGACGGAAAATAAAAATTGTATATGAGATATGAAAAATATCCAGGTATTGTGCAATATAAAACAGAATACAAGTCCTATAATAAATATGTAAAAAACGTATTAAGGAAGTTAAAAATAGGTATGACAGGGATAAATTCATTTTTTATACACATGACTCTGTCACAATGGAAGTTTGCAAATAATTTATTTCGCATAAAAGGAAAAGAGCAGTTGTACCTGATAATAGTAACTTAAATATATTAGAAAAAGACATGCATTCAGATTTTTAAAGATAATAAATTTTATGCAGATGAGGAAATAGATATTTCACCTCCATATCAAGCATTCTTAAAGAATGTTTCTCCTTCTATATTTGTGATAGGTGCCACTGAAACTGAAGTCTCAAGTATTATAAAACTACTCTCTGATAAAAAAAAATGCCTCTGGATATGATGCATTAATACACAAATGTTAAAAATTATAAATCTCCATCATCTGGATATGCTGATATATTTAGTTAAAGTATCTTTGGAAAATGGAATCTTCTATGATGAACTCAAGCTTATTAAAATAATTCCTATTTACAAACAAGGGGATTAAAATTTTGTTATGAATTGTAGACGAATTCAATTTTGACAATATTTTCTGACGTTTTGGAAACTTATCAAAAATTCACTTTTTTGATTTTTATGAAAAAAAAAACAACAAATTTTTCATTAAGTCGCAATTTGGATTTAGGGGATAAGGGAATTCTGAGCCAGTAATTTTAGATCTAAGAGGAAAATGTTTTAAATGTGTTAACAATAGCAAAGATAACTATTGCCATAAGCATAGGTATAAAAAAAAGCATTTGACTCTTTGATCATTGTATACTCATGGATAAACTATATACAAGTAGAATAAGAAGTAATTACCATTTATGGTTCAAAAGGCATTTAGAAGGAAGAAAACATGCAGTTCAAATTAAAAATGTTATAGGCGATTTTAGTATTGTTAGAAATGATGGATGAGTAATGTGGATTCAGAAGTGGTAGGGGATGTGTGGATCAGATATTTAGATCTTCTAAATATCTAATCCACACATCCCCTACCACTTCTGAATAGTTTCTTGGGAAATGTTTAGAGTTTCAGAATCCTTTGGTTGCTAGCTTTGTTGATTTCAAAAAGGCTTTCGACTCTGTTGATCGTCATAATTTGTGGTTGATTGTGCGATCATATGGTATACCTGACAAGTTAGTTAACATTATGAAAGCTCTCTATAATAACACTGAGTCGTGTGTGAGAGTTGGTAAGGCTTGTAGCAATTGGTTTAGCATTACTTCTGGTGTTCGACAAGGGTGCATTCTGTCTCCTTTTCTCTTTATCTTGGTTATTGATTATGTTATGCGAAATTCACTTCAAGGGAAAGATTTTGGCCTTAAATGGGCTGGAGATACGAAAATTTCTGATTTAGATTATGCTGATGATTTAGCCCTTTTGGCAAATGATGTTGATGAGATGAACTCTTTCATTCGAGCTGTTGATGAGACTGGTAGTATAGTAGGTTTGGTTATAAACAGAGAGAAAACTAAAGTAATGAAAATTGGTCAGGCAGGCTGTGATTCAGTTAATCTGAATGGTTGCAGTCTTGAGCAGGTGTCACAGTTTAATTATCTTGGGAGTTATGTAACAGATAATGGTGAGGTGCGGCATGAGATTAACAGACGAATAGGGATTGCTGCTGGGACTTTTAAGAACCTATGGAGAGTGTGGAGAAATAGGCGTATACACCTAAAGACTAAAATTAGACTGTATAATAGTTTGGTTCTTTCTAGGGTTAGTTATGGTAGTGAAACTTGGACACTTTGTAAACAAGATAACAGGAAACTAGATGCCTTTGATTCCAGATGCTTACGCAGTATCTTGGGCATTAGGTGGTTCAACTTTGTAACTATTGATGAGGTTAGGCAAAGGAGTTTGCAACCTCCTTGAAGCAGCATATTGTGCAGAGAGAGACTCCGTTGCTTTGGCCATGTTGCCCGTATGAATAATTATAGATTGGCGAATAGTGTTTTGAACAGTGTGCCTAAAGGCTTCAGAAAGAAGGGGAGACCTAGGATGCGGTGGGCAAACAATGTCAAACAGGATCTTGTTAGAATTGGTGTGCAGTGGCCAGATGCAGTAGATGTAGCTCAGGATAGACTTGCTTGGAGAACTAAATTGCACGGTCTGGTTGGACATCCGTAGCCCATAGCTACTTGAGGATGATGATGATGATGAGAAATGGAGTTCTTCAGGGATCAATATTAGGGCCTACACCGTTTTTGATATTCTGGGTGATCCAAAAGTAACAGAAAAAGGAAAAATGCAATAATTCGAAAAGTATAGACATTAGCACGATGCACAGTTCACGATTTCACAGAAATGCACCGAAATATATGGGATTTTTTTTTTCATAACGAAAATTTTTTTTGTCAGAAAAGTTACATTTGTCACCGACCGGTGGCGCTGTAGCGGTCCCGGAGCTGCTGCCTGTTGCTAGTTAAACAGATCCGCCGGTCGCCGCTCCTCAAAAGATGCGAGACTGGGAACATTGATCAATCTGATTTTGCTGTGAGGTACGAATTTCAAATGTAATGCTGGTGGATAATCGTAATCAGAGGCCATCGCAGGTACCTGAACCTTACTTAGCTAGTTGGGCATCGTCAAGCCTAAACTGGAGTAATGTGTCTCAGGCAGGCCACATGGCTCTTGAAAAAGTCCACTTGAAAAGGTGGTGCTTGAAGTTCCTATCTGAGTGATAATGCACTTGAGCTTATTTTAGAAAGAAGGAACTGCAGGAATGTCGACAATCAGTACCCTACTAGTCCTAATAGAAAGCATTACAAGGAGCTTAATAAACGTGTAAAGGATAAGTTAGCTACTGATAAGAATCTTTTGCTTGATGGTTTGGCTGACAAAGCAGAGGAAGCAGTTAGACAGCACAACAGCAGAGAGCTGTACCAGAAGGTGACTTCAGCCTTTAGCGGAGGAGGAACAGGTCTTTGCCCCATGCCTGCGATCAGGGGGCTGTTTGATATTGTTGGCCCTACCAATCTCAATAAACCTAATTTCTTTAAAAATCCTACTAATCATTTTCTCTCTGCAGGAATGTGGAACGTGAGGACATTACATAGAGATTATCCTCTTGATGACCTCATGCAGGAATTCTAGCGCTATAACCTAGATATTCTAGGCTTGCAAGAGACCAGATGGACAGGTAAAGGTGAGATAATTAAAAATAATTTTAAGTTTCTCTTCACAGGGAGGGAGGATGGAAAACATCACCAAGGCGTGGGTCTGCTGCTCAGCAGACATGCTAGTGATGCTCTTCTAGGATATGAGTGCATTAATGAAAGGTTTCTTACAGCAAATTTTCAGACAAGCATTAAAGACTTGAATGTTATCTGCTGTTATGCCCCATGAGGATGCTGATGAGGATGAGAAGGATAGGTTTTACGGACAACTTCAGGATATTTTGAATTCTGTCAAGAAAGGAGATATTACTCTTGTTCTAGGTGACTTCAATGCCAAAGTTGGTACTGACTCTGACCTTTGGGCAGGAGTAATAGGCCCTTTTGGTATTGGTAGCTGCAATGGCAATAGGCAACGTCTCCTACAGGTAAGTAAACTCAATGGTTTCAGAATAACTAACACATATTACAAACACCGCGGCATACATAAATACACATGGGTTTCACCTGATGGGCTGCATAAGAATATGATTTATTACATATTAATTAACAGCAAATGGGCTAGTTCTGTTAGGAATACCAGGGCGTATAGCGGAGCTGAAATTGGATCTGACCATTACATTGTTAAAGGTGTCTTGCAACATAAACTTAAAAAGTGTTGTGCTAAAGTTAAAAAATTTACAGTTAATACTGAAGCTCTGAAAGACCCTGTTATAGCTAAAGCTTACCTTGATAGGTTACTTAGTCATTATGACAGTCATGGTTTGCTTACTACTGAAGTTGAGGAAGAATGCGGCCATTTTAAACAGGCTTTTTTGGAAACTAAGAGTACTCTTTTAGGAAAAAAGGAGCAGAAGAGGCAGAATTATCTGAGTGATAAGGCACTTGAGCTTATTTTAGAAAGAAGGAACTGCAGGAATGTCGACAATCAGTACCCTACTAGTCCTAATAGAAAGCATTACAAGGAGCTTAATAAACGTGTAAAGGATAAGTTAGCTACTGATAAGAATCTTTGGCTTGATGGTTTCGATGACAAAGCCGAGGAAGCAGTTAGACAGCACAACAGCAAAGAGCTGTACCAGATAGTTAATGTTTTGTGTGGTAGAAAATGGACAGGTATACAAGGAATGAAGGATAAACAAGGTAAGGTTATAGAAGGGGATGATTCTGTCATGGCTAGGTGGGCTGAGCATTTCAGTGATGTTCTAAACAATGTAGTTAGTTCTACTCCCATTGTTTGCAATGATGATAGATGCATTGGTGGCTTTAATGTTGGCCCTATAACACAATCTGAAGTTATTTTGGCTATTTCTAAACTTAAACTTCATAAATCCCCAGCGGTAGATGAAATTACTACCGAAATACTTAGAGCTAGGAATGTTTCGGTTACCACTTGGATGACAAAAATTCTGAATATCTTTTATGATAAAGGCATGGTTCCTAAGGATTTTACCAGAGATATTGTTATCCCTATTTTCAAAAAAGGTAATCGCAGTTCTTGTGATAACTATAGGGGTATCAGCCTACTCTCTGTTCCAGGTAAAGTTCTTTCGATGATTGTGCTTAATAGAATTAAGAATCTGGTTGACAGTCAATTGCGTGATGAGCAATGTGGATTCAGAAGTGGTAGGGGATGTGTGGATCAGATATTTTCACTTAGGCAGATTCTTGAGAAATGTTTAGAGTTTCAGAAACCTTTGGTTGCTAGCTTTGTCGATTTCAAAAAGACTTTCGACTCTGTTGATCGTCATAATTTGTGGTTGAGTGTGAAATCATATGGTATACCAGACAAGTTAGTTAACATAATGAAAGCTCTCTATAATAACACTGAGTCGTGTGTGAGAGTTGGTAAGGCTTGTAGCAATTGGTTTAGCATTACCTCTGGTGTTCGACAATGGTGCATTTTGTCTCCTTTTCTCTTTAGTTTGATTATTGATTATGTTATGCGAAAGGGAAAAGATTTTGGCCTTAAATGAGCTGGAGATGCGAAAAGTTCTGATTTAGATTATGCTGATGATTTAGCCCTTTTGTTCAAATGATGTTGATGAGATGAACTCTTTCATTCGAGCTGTTGATGAGACTGGTAGTATAGTAGGTTTGGTTATAAACAGAGAGAAAACTAAAGTGATGAAAATTGGTCAGGCAGGCTGTGATTCAGTTAATCTGAATGGTTGCAGTCTTGAGCAGGTGTCACAGTTTAATTATCTTGGGAGTTATGTAACAGATAATGGTGATGTGCGGCATGAGATTAACAGACGAATAGGGATTGCTGCCGGGACTTTTAAGAATCTCAGCCCCAAGTGAATAGATTCACAGGATATGTTTATCAGCTGGTGGATAATCCTGAGCAGAGGCACCTGAACTCTTTGCTTCTATTGGCATCGTCAAATTCTACATTGGAGGAAGTCTTCCAGTGTAGATGGCTTCAGCCTTTAGTGGTGGGGGAACGGGTCTTTGCCCCATGTCTGCGATTAGGGGGCTGTTTGATATTGTCGGCATTCCCTCTCTCAATAAACATAGTTTCTTTAAACATCCTACTAACCATTTTCTCTCCATAGGTAGTTGGAATGTGAGGACTCTGCACAGAGCTTTTTCTCTTGATGTCCTCACACAAGAATTCCACCATTATAATTTAGATATTCTCGGCTTGCAAGAGACCAGATGGACAGATAAAGGTCAGATTCTTAAAAATAATCTTAAATTTCTCTTTTCAGGGAGAGACGACAGCAAGCATCACCAAGGCGTGGGTCTGCTTCTCAGCAGACACGCTAGCGATGCTCTTCTAGGATATGAGGGCATTAATGAAAGGTTTCTTACAGCAAAATTTCAGACAAGCGTTAAAGACCTGAATGTTATCTGCTGTTATGCCCCCACTGAGGATGCCGATGAGGATGAGAAGGATAGGTTTTATGAACAACTTCAGGATATTTTGAATTCTGTCAAGAAAGGAGATATTACCCTTGTTCTTGGTGACTTCAATGCCAAAGTTGGTAATGACTCTGACCTTTGGGGAGGGGTGATTGGCCCTTTTGGTATTGGTAGATGCAATGGCAATGGGCAACGTCTCCTACAGGTAAGTAAGCTCAATGGTTTCAGAATAACTAACACATATTACAAACACCGCGACATACATAAGTACACATGGGTTTCACCTGATGGGCTGCATAGGAATATGATTGATTATATATTAATTAACAGCAAATGGGCTAGTTCTGTTAGAAATACTAGGGCATATAGGGGAGCTGAAATTGGATCTGACCATTACCCTAGTTAAAAGTGTCTTGCAACTTAAACTTAAAAAGTGTTGTGCTAGGGTTAAAAGATTTGCTTTTAATACTGAAGCTCTGAAAGACCCAGTTATAGCCAAAGCTTACCATGATAGGTTACTTAGTCATTATGACAGTCATGGTATGCTTACCACTGAAATTGAGGAAGAATGGGATCATTTTAAACAGGCTTTTTTGGACACTAACAGTACTCTTTTAGGAAAAAAGGAGCAGAAGAGGCAAAATTATCTGAGTGATAAGGCACTTGAGCTTATTTCAGAAAGAAAGAACTGCAGGAATGTCCTTAATCAATACCCTACTAGTCCTAATAGAAAGCATTACAGAGAACTTAATAAAAGTGTAAAAGATCAGTTAGCTGCTGATAAGAATCTTTGGCTTGATGGTTTGGCTGACAAAGCCGAGGAAGCAGTTAGACAGCACAACAGCAGAGAGCTGTACCAGATAGTTAATGTTTTGTGTGGTAGAAAACGGACAGGTATACAGGGATTGAAGAATAAACAAGGTAAGGTTATAGAAGGTGAGGATTCTGTCATGGCTAGGTGGGCTGAGCATTTCAGTGATGTACTAAACAATGCGGTTAGTTCTATTCCCATTGTTTGCAATGATGATAGATGCATTGGTGGCTTTAATGTTGGCTCTATAACACAATCCGAAGTTATTTTGGCTGTTTCTAAACTTAAGCTTCATAAATCCCCAGGGATAGATGAAATTACTACAGAAATGCTTAGAGCTGGAAATGTTTCGGTTACCACTTGGATGACTGAAATTCTGAATCTCTTTTATGATAAAGGCATGGTTCCTAAGGATTTTACCAGAGCTATTGTTATCCCTATTTTCAAAAAAGGTGATCGCAGTTCTTGTGATAACTATAGGGGTATCAGCCTACTCTCTGTTCCAGGTAAAGTTCTTTCGATGATTGTGCTTAATAGAATTAAGAATCTGGTTGAGAGTCAATTGCGTGATGAGCAATGTGGAATCAGAAGTGGTAGGGGATGTGTGGATCAGATATTTTCATTTAGGCAGATTCTTGAGAAATGTTTAGTTTCAGAAACCTTTGGTTGCTAGCTTTGTTGATTTCAAAAAGGCTTTCGACTCTGTTGATCGTCATAATTTGTGGTTGATTGTGAGATCATATGATGTACAAGACAAATTATTTAACATAATGAAAGCTCTCTATAATAACACTGAGTCGTTTGTGAGAGTTGGTAAGGCTTGTAGCAATTGGTTTAGCATTACTTCTGGTGTTCGACAAAGCTGCATTTTGTCTCCTTTTCTCTTTGGTTATTGATTATGTCATGCGAAATTCACTTCAAGGGAAAATGTTTGGCCTCAAATCTGCTGGAGATACGAAAATTCTGATTTAGATTATGCTGATGATTTAGCCCTTTTGGCAAATGATGTTGATGAGATGAACTCTTTCATTCGAGCTGTTGATGAAACTGGTAGTAGAGTAGGTTTGGTTATAAACAGAGAGAAAACTAAAGTGATGAAAATTGGTCAGGCAGGCTGTGATTCAGTTAGTCTGAATGGTTGCCGTCTTGAGCAGGTGTCACAGTTTAATTATCTTGGGAGCTATGTAACAGATAATGGTGGTGTGTGGCATGAGATTAACAGACGAATAGGGATTGCTGCCGGGACTTTTAAGAATCTATGGAGAGTGTGGAGAAATAGGCGTATACACCTAAAGACTAAAATTAGACTGTATAATAGTTTGGTTCTTTCTAGGGTTAGTTATGGTAGTGAAACTTGGACACTTTGTAAACAAAATAACAGGAAATTAGATGCTTTTGATTCCAGATGCTTACGCAGTATCTTGGGCATTAGGTGGTTCAACTTTGTAACTAATGATGAGGTTAGGCAAAGGAGTTTGCAACCTCCTTTAAGCAGAATATTGTGCAGAGAGAGACTCCGTTGGTTTGGCCATGTTGCCCGTATGAATAATTATAGATTGGCGAATAGGGTTATGAACAGTGTGCCTAAAGGCCTCAGAAAGAAGGGGAGACCTAGGATGCGGTGGGCAGACAATGTCAAACAGGACCTTGTTAAAATTGGTGTGCAGTGGCCAGATGCACTAGATGTAGCTCAGGATAGACTTGCTTGGAGAACTAAATTGCACGGTCTGGTTGGACCTCCGTAGCCCATGGCTGCTTGAGGTTGATGATGATGATGATGGAGAGTGTGGAGAAATAGGCGTATACACCTAAAGACTAACATTAGGCTGTATAATAGTTTGGTTCTTTCTAGGGTTAATTATGGTAGTGAAACGTGGACACTTTGTGAACAAGATAACAGGAAACTAGATGCTTTTGATTTCAGATGCTTACGCAGTATCTTGGGCATTAGGTGGTTCAACTTTGTAACTAATGATGAGGTTAGGCAAAGGAGTTTGCAACCTCCTTTAAGCAGAATATTGTGCAGAGAGAGACTCCGTTGGTTTGGCCATGTTGCCCGTATGAATAATTATAGATTGGCGAATAGGGTTATGAACAGTGTGCCTAAAGGCCTCAGAAAGAAGGGGAGACCTAGGATGCGGTGGGCAGACAATGTCAAACAAGACCTTGTTAGAATTGGTGTGCAGTGGCCAGATGCAGTAGATGTAGCTCAGGATAGACTTGCTTGGAGAACTAAATTGCACGGTCTGGTTGGACCTCCGTAGCCCATGGCTGCTTGAGGATGATGATGATGATGATAGCGGCCCGAAACATTAATGCAGCATTTGGGCAAGGTATTGTAAATGAACATATCATACACCGATGGTTCCCAAAATTACAAGCAGGAGACTCATGGTCGTCCACTATGAGAACCACAAGAATGAGGCTCGTGGTCGTTCACCATGAGAACTATGAGAATGAGCCTCGTGGTTATCCACCATGAGAACTATGAGAATGAGCCTCGTGGTCATCCACCATAACTATGAGCCTCGTGTACATCCACCAGTAGCTGTACAGATGAGGATGTGGAGAATATCGTGGAAAGTGACCCACCGCAGTGTCAGTGAGTTCGCAATGAAGATTCGTGTGCATCATTCTGGTTGTTTGGTGCCTGGAGGCACTGACGAAGGTGAAAAAAAGATGGATGACTAGATATCACACATAATGACAGCATCCAACAGGACATGCCATCTGGAGGTGTGCATTTCTCTCATTGCAGAGAACAAACGGGACGAAATCATGCATCGGAAAATAATTTGCGATAAAAAGTGGGTCCTCTACGACAATCATCATCGATCAGCATAGTGATTGGATACCATGGAGCCACCAAAACATTGTCCAAAGCCATCTGTAAAACAGAAGGTTAAGCCATATCTCGGTCTCAGTGTTTCTATGACACGGTGCAGTAAATTTGATGCATGGATATGTCAAAAATATTTGTTGTCTTGAATAGGAGCCTGAAATGCATTCAGCTTATAGTTTTACTAGGAGAATAACTATATTAAAATTTATCCATGTTGTTTAATTCGTACCATTAAGAAGTGGGACTCAGAATTTTAAATAAAGTTTACTAATATAAAGCATTTATTTTTCTGCAGAAGTGTCCTTCAATAAGACGTGGCCCTTGTAAACACGCAGATGAGAGACAGGCAAAGAAAAAGAAAACACAGTATCCGTACTTTTGCAAATCACTCACAGCTATGAAAATAATTTATATTCATAAATATTAAGAATCAGCAGGAAATTTTAAGGCTCTGATTAGACATGATAATAACAGAATACCAAAGAAAAAACGGGAATTATTAAGAGCCGTTGAAATTTCTCATTTAAGTATTATGATATTAGAAAGGAACATTTCATTCTCAGACACAAAACAATTTCAAACCTTCCTTCTTAGAATTAATTATCTTACCTTTAAATATAAGCCCAATATCACATTCAGCTTAGTGGACCAAGGCGTCGCTCACTGAAAAGCATGTGTTGGGTGCTAGCTAGTGTAATTTTTAAACATATTATGCGCATTTAGACACCAGATGGCGCTTTGCAACAATCAAATAACTGGAGGAGAGGTAAAGAATTCAAGATGGCGATCTCAAGGCTTAAAACATTTCCTTCTACCATACCTGAGGTTGTTCACTTTCAAAAATAGGTTAGATTTGGTTGGTGTCTCAATACATTATGCCAACGTGAATGTTGCTAAATATCAGAACCTTTAGAGTTGTTTACTTCCGATATGTTTGGATAAAATTCAAGATGGTAGACGATGGAGGAAAAGGAAGGCCTTTGAAAGGAAGTCTAGAACCAGCACCAGTCTCTTTTGATCCTTCCAAGATGACGAGAAAACAGAAAAATCGGTGGACATTGTTTGGGGTGGATGATGCAATTCAAGTTGAAGGTCGCGCTTGAAGATAAGAGGACATTGTGGCAGAAAAAAATGCTGAAAGTTATTTTCTGCAGAACTGGGAGCAGCTACTACTGAGGCATCAACATCATGGCGATCTATGCCTTTGCTTATTCACTCATCTCTCACAGATAAACATTATCCCTGCAACTCCCACTTCCCTCTAATTCAACTACAACCATTAGCAGTAAGACATTGGGAACAGGAAGGAGCGTGTGTTAAGAAAATTTTTCATATGCAATTATTATATTTTTATTCTAGATAGGTTTCCTTTTTGGAGAATCAGTTTTATTCTTTCCTCTCTAGCATTAGTGTAATGTACTACAATGCATTTATTTATTATTGTATAGTGCCAATGCCGGGTATTATCACTTGCACGCTAAAGAATACCGACTCGATGACCTGGACGTCAAGCTCTCACTTATCTTCTAATGTTGCACTTAAACTCACACTAGAACTTTTCTTAGTGGGACATCAGCCACCCTTTGCCACAGGTTGTCTAAGCCATCCTTCACTTAGCAAACTCTAAACGAAACCCCCTTTTCTACCCGACCCCGAGACCAGCAAGCAACTACTAACCATATGGGTGTTGACCCATCTGAAGGCAATCAAAACAGTATCTGCCGTAAAAGACAACCGCAAGATTTATTTTAGGCATAGAAACATAAAAAAAAATATGACGGTAAAAAATAAGAGGAATCATTAATTCGGAAACAGACAACGGAAAGCTAGGAAGGAGTCATTTATAGCCCTAAAACAAACCACAAAAGTGTACTTAGAGTCACATTAACTTTAAAGGTGCTGGAAGCAACAGAAGATGAACGGCAAACTGGAACAAGCTGAGAAGCAAGCAGAATCACGCCTAAAACCCGAGAACTCACGTGGGTCGTGACGCTCATCCACGCCTTGATCTAGAAAAAATACACTGGTGTACAATAGAATGGAGAAAAATACACTGGCATGTGTAATCACTGATTGGTTCCAGGAGCATGTCTACGAGTTTTCCTTACTTCATTGGCCTGCACAATCTCAAGGTCTGAGCCATATCGAGCATCTGGGGGGCCCAAAAGTAGGGGGGTAAGAAACAAAATATATCCGAAAAATGTAAAAGGGAGAGTGGGGCAAGAGACTGCAGTTCTAATGCAGTATTATATTTACCCCTCCATTTTACAGACCTTTAAAAATATATTGAATAATGCACAAAATATAGATACGTTTAATATTTTTTCCTTTATTACCTTATTAACATTCTGAAGAGGAAGGGCGTGGTCCTTTACCCCCCTCCCCCCTAGATTTGGCTCTGTGCACACCCATCTCTCTTCTGGTTCCTTGCACTGAAAGAGTTGCAGTCGCTACCACCTAAAAGAGTTACATGAGATTCCGAGGGTGGACATGTACACTGTCATTTTCGTCAGAGGAGGGGGAACTTTGAAAGCAACAGACATAAGAGAAGAGCTTGAGGGCTACAGCCCATCAGCATGGATGCGAGAAGCCACGTAAAACATTTGTTTTGGAGGTTAGCATGAAGACTTACACTGAGATGGCAGTTTATTAGGAACACCTACCTAGTAGCATGTTATGCCGACTTTCTCTTCGAAACAACCCGAATTCGTCAAAGGTGGAACTTACAAGATGCTGGATGTGTTGTGCAGGATTGTTGATCATGAAGATATGATTGTGCTGTGCAGTTGTTGAAAAATTGGATGGTGACACAGTCTCCCTGTGAACAGCTCTTACCATCTCATCCCAAACATGTTCGTTTAAGTTTCAGACCTTGGGATTGTGCAGGCCAATGAAGTAAGGAAAACTCGTAGGCATGATCCTGGTCTGTTGGGCGCGTCGTTGTTACACGCCCAGCCGCCTTCGGGCGGTGTGATGTTCTGACGAAGTCGCCTTGTGCGACCGTAGGAAAGAAGCCGTCCCATGGCCGAGTGGTTAGCGCGCTTGGCTACTGATCTAAGGGGCCTGGGTTCGAGCCCCGGGTAAGGCATGGATGTTCGTATTGTTTTTCTGCCGAGGTCCTGCCAGCCTCACAGACCTACTCTGGCATATAAACTGACGGGCTCCTGTCAGACCTCTGTGGCAAGCAGCTGCTTGAGGGGGTATTTATTTTTTTTTATGTTCCTGGTAGCATTTGGTGATATACGTGCCTTGCGAGCAGGTGTATTATAATTCTGAATATGTTGATTTGAGTGAAGATAAACTGTAGACATGAAGGGATGAATTTGTTCAGCAGTGATGCTCAAATATGCCGTGGCATTCAGATGTCTTTCGATGGGTATTGGGTGCCTAATGTGTGCCAAGAAAACATTCCGTACACCATCACACTGCCAGCAGCAGCCTGTACTGTTGACACCACACCAGCTGTTGCTAGCCTACCGTTGCTTGCGCCAAATTCTGATCCTTTTATCAGTGTGATGCAAAAGAAACTTGATTTGTCCAACCAGGCTACCATTTTCCAATCCTCAATGGCCCAGTGTCAATGCTCCTGCACCCACTGGAAATGTGCTTTTGTGTACTTCACTGACAACATCGGCATTCAACATGGTTGGCAGCTGTTATAGCCCATTCGTGACAGTCCTATACGTAGTCAGATACTTTCAGATACCTTCTGCACACCAATATTTAATTCTGCAGTATTTATCTGGTTGTGGCCCATTTGTTAGTTTTCATGATTCTCGCCAGTCTCTTTTGACCCTTCTAATTCACGAGCTGTTTTCGTCCAAAGGATCGACGATCACTGGTTTTTGCTTTTTGCACCATTCTTGGTAAACAGTTGAAATTGTTTTCTGTGAAAAGCCCAGAAGGACGATCGTTTGGGAGCTGCTAGAACCAGCACGCCTAGCACCAACTATTATGCCACGTGCAAAGTTCCTTAGGTGGCTCATTTTTGCCCATTCTGGTGCTCAATCCAACTCTGCTGCTCGAGGTGCTGGACTCCAGATCTACACGGGGTGGTAGAACGCAGCTATACGAGCAATATTCGTCATAGAATGTATGGTCGGAACGCAAGAGGTGAGAAGTTAAAAGGTAGTTTTCCACTGTCACAGTTAAAGAATGAACACAAGAAGGAGAGGAGATACTTCAGAAAACATTTTATTAACAGGAATGTAATTGAGGTACATGCTCAAAGAAATTGCTCAAAAGAGCTGCCGCCAGCTGTAATGCAGGCTTCACACCTGCGGGATAGGGACCGACAAACATTTGCGAAGACACCAGGCATTTCCCGAATATCGCCGGCAACAACGGCGATCCTGGCGACTAGATCCATATCGGTTTCAATGGGACACTCGTAGATTAGGCTTTTCATATGGCCCCACAGGAAAAAGTCCAAACACGAGAGATCCGACGATCTTGGTGGCCAAGCTATGGGACCACTCAACCAATCCATTGCCCTGGGAACGTTGCATGTAAAGTGTTCCGCACATCTGAGCTGAAGTGTGCAGGCGCACCGTCATGCTGGAACCACATTCTCGACCTGCTGGGGGTTGGAATCGGACGCAGCAGCTCCGGCAACACCTCTCGTAGGAATGTGTTATACGATTTGCCGTCCAGACGGTGTGGCAGGAGGTATGGGCCAACCAAATGGTCATGGAGGATCCCTGCCCAAACATTTATGGAGAACCGCTGCTGGAACGAATGAGGACCTGTGGCATGCGAGTTCGTAGATGCCCACGTGTGTGAATTGTGGGTATTCAAAACGCCCTCACGGGTGAAAGTGCACTCGTCTGTAAACAGAACATGTGCACCAAAATCCGGCTGCGCTGCATTCTGCTGGAGGTACCAACGTGCAAAATCGACACGTGGCTGATATTCCGCAGGTGACAACGCTTGTACCTTCTGCGTACGATAGGGGTGCATTCGTTCCTCCTGTAGCACACGGCAAACCGACATTTGGGACACGTGTACTGCATACGAAACCGCTCGCTTGCTACATCCTGGTCGCTCATCCACCCTACGCAGAATGTCCTCTGCAAGTTGTGGTGTCCTGACACTCCTTTCACGCCCTGTGTCTTGCTTGGCTGTGGCGAACGATCCCGTTTCACACAGCCGCCGATGCAAACGCTCGAAGGTTTTCCGATCTGGAGTGCATCTCATCGGACCAAGTTTCTCTCTCTGTCGATTGGGAAGAGATAATCCTGTCAGAGACTGAGAATAATTCTTGACATTCGTGTAGAGTTAGAGCGATCCCCTCTTTTGTCGGATAAAGCATACCACAGGAAACACCTGCTCTGGAAGGAAAGGATTATGCAGAAATTACCAGGGCAGGACCTTCACTACTCACAGGAACATGAGCAGCACGAGGACAATCTCTTCTGTATTGCTCGAAGAATCGTACGGAAGAATCCAACTCTTCGCTTCCTATCTTCTTTGTCGAGTGACAGAAGATAATTATGCAAAATTATTTCCCATTCCCCAAGGTTGACTTCTTTCGTTTCCTGCTCGTCACCGAAAGAAGACGAAACAGAACGAAACGATTCGTTACTGTCTGGTAAGCCATTATCAAAACTTACTAGTGGGTAGATCCACTTCTTCCTTGAAGAGTCAAATTTTGTGTTTGGGAGAGAATGCCGTCTTGTATTCCACATCAAATTATCCTCGTAAATTTGATTAGCGTTGATCTTTAACAGAAGGCTGTCGGATGTACATCTCGTTACCTTGTGAACTCCTGGTTCCTTCTCCAACAAAATACTGCTCATCTTTCAATAATATTTATACTCTCTGGTCGTTGGAGAACCACTATCCCTTGCTAATAGGAAAGTTGCCACGAGGTCTACTCTGTTTTGAGTATTTTGCGCTTTGATCCGCCATTATGTATGTCTTCAAAGTTTATCATTTACAACGTCTTCATACACATTTGAATCATATCTTCACAGCATATCTTCACATCTTAAATTCGAAAATCCGAATAAGTGCTGTTAGCTAATTCCCTTTTTTTAAAATAACAGCTTCAATTGTTTGCTGATTTCAACGAGACTTTTTTTCATCCAACCTATTTCCTGTGATATCGTTAGTGTTAGCTAATATTGTTGAACATCTGTGAATTGTGTTTAAGAAACAAATTACCTCTGAACGATTTGTTTACAAGCACTCTTAATAACAATATGCATTTACAAAAGTATTTGAAATTAATGAAATTCGAAAACTTACAGATTACGATTACGATTCAGTGAAGAGACGTTGAAATATGGTTTGCATTATAATATATTGAGAAAAAAAAATAAACTTCTGCTTTTTATTAAATGCAGACAATGCACAAATATTCAATCTGAGTCGTTCCCCTCTCTACGAGCATGTCTGCAACTTCAAAAGGAGAAAACAGATGGACCATAGCTGTCTGAAAAGTGTTTCAAACATCCTTCATTCTCCAGATTGCCTCTTAATCCTTAATATAAAACGATAAGGAAAACTCATCCAGGAAACACAATTCTTATATTTTCAAACATATAATTTTAATACTTTTAGAATTATTACTTTGAAAACATTTAACAACAAATCATGCCTATATTCGTTCTAAAGATTTTTTAAATTAATTAAATCTTTGCACCAACTTTTAAATCTGAAAATTTTTTAGGTCATGGTGCGTTGTAACAATTATAATTTGTGTTTTAGTGGTCTTTCGAAGAAAATGGTTATGAGCAATGACGTTGTTTCTAAACAATTCAGGCTCTATAACTCTGTAAATATCACGCAATATTGTTGAAGAAAGATAATTAGTAATATTTGTGGGAAAGCTTAAATTTATCTTTAATGTTATGTTTTCGTAAGAAGCGTATGTTGAAAGTTAGGGAGCTCTGAAGTAACTTTCCATTCATATAACATGGAATGTCTGGAAACCTTTTGAAATATTGTGTATATTGTGTTGTTCTTCAATAACTCATTTAAGTTGGCATTTAGTTAAGTTAAACTGAAAGCCCTGATTATAACTTCTGATATACACATATAGGAAGCATCAACAGGATCCAGAGCCATGCAAAGCGTTTTCGAATTGAATTATTTGCTTGAAGCTATTTCAGTGTCACGTGAGCCAGAAATCTTATTGCTGACGGAGAATTGCAATCTTCTTCAATCAGTTTCGAATTTATCAACTTCTGTGAAGTAATTCTAGATATTATAATAATAATAAAACACTTTTAAAACTGCGATTTTATCTTCTAACATGACATGTTATGTAATATAGGGTTGAGGAAGAGCTTTTTCTGTTACTTTGGCTTTGTTCTTGTGCGATGATCTAAGTCAGTGTTTGTAAGCCTTCTTTCATCTCTTTCTTACAACCCAAAATTAGCCACTAACGTGACCGCCAAATACTCAGATTTGTGAAATACTCTAGCTTGGTGAGAATTTGTATGGCATTGTCTATAATGTTTTTCACCCTAAGCAGTGAAAATCAGAACTGATTGGTATAGACGGGATTTCAACAACTCTATTTGGACACTTTTCGCAATTAGGAAAATGTCATTTTTGAGTGCTTGGCGCCCCATCCAAGACCCTAGGCGACATCTGATTTGAGTCGCGATAAGAGTGGAAATTGAAAATGTATTTTAAATAAATGGGCACCGTAGATACGTTTTGGAACCTTTTGGAATAGATATATTTGAGAGAGATGTTTATTTCCAGTTATATGTTTTCGTAAAAAGCGTATGCCGAAAGCTAGGGAGCTCTTAGTGACTTTCCATTCATGTAACATAGAAGTGTCTGGAAACCTTTGTAATATAATGTATATGCATTGTTGTTTTTCAAAAATTTTTAACTTCGAAAATGAGCAACCTGAATTCAATTGAATTTGGCTACCGGAAAGAACTTGGCTTTCCTGCATAATCTAACTAAACGTTCATATCTTAAAGAGGTCCACAGCAATCTTAAAGAGGTCCACAGCAAGGCCGGTCTAGCGGAAGAGGAAGAAAAGGGGGAGGGGGAGAGACATAAATAAGTAAGTATAAGAGACGAAAAATTATTGAATTTATCTATATACAGGGTGATTCAGAATTCATCATCAATATTTAGTGGGGAGGAAGGGAATAAGAAAAGAAAGAGATTTCACATAGGAAAGTATGGGGGCAGACGAACGCATGGTGGTGTAGAGGGCGCTGCGTGTACACACCTCTCATACAGAAGCACAGCTGTTTGACGCGTGCAGTCAGTTGTCATTCGACAAGGTGAATTTGCAGAAGTAACATTACGTATGTAACTTACGTACATACATGCATGTAACTTACGGTGCGGCAGGAGAAAGATGTCTTCGAGCCAGGCAATTGTATGCAGTGCGCTTCCCAAACCGCCGTGTGCTACAGCATCAAATGTTTTCACGTATTCATCGCCAACTGCGTGAAACAGGATCGTTTGCTGCTAGTAATGTTAATCGAGGGAGGTGCAGATCGGCACGGACAGTAGCAGTAGAGGAAGCTGTCCTACAGGAAATCGAGGAACAACCTGGTGCTAGCACATGAGGTATGGCTAGGCAGTTTGGAATTTCGCAAGCAACAGCATGGCGGATATTACAAGATGAAGGGTTACATCTGTTTCATCTGCAAAGAGTGCAATTATTGGCAGCAGACGACCATCCCAAGCGTGTTATTTTTTGTCAGTGGTTCATGCAGAGAACAGCCGTTGATCCCAATTTCCCAACGTATGTTCTTTTCACCAATGAGACGTTGTTCACTCGAGAGGGTGTCTTCAACACACACAATTGGCATATGTGGGCTCATCAGAACCCACACGGTACAAGACCTGGAGCTGTGCAACAACGTTTTGCTGTCAATGTGTGGACTGGGATTGTCGGTGACTGTTTGTTGGGCCCGTATTTACTACCATCCTGTTTGGACGGTGCCAAGTACCTAACATTTCTTCAGACTGTGTTACCGGATCTTCTGAACGAGGTTCCTGATGGTAGTCTCCGGAGAATGTGGTTCCAGCATGACGGCGCTCCTGCACATTTTGCAAATGCTGTGCGTGCCTACCTACGCAGACAGTTTGTGGTCAATGGATTGGCCGCGGTGGACCGGTTTCTTGGCCACCACGTTCACCGGATTTATCTCCAATCGATTTCTTTGTATGGGATGTCATGAAAAACATGGTGTACGAGACCCCTGTTTATAGTGCTTGTAGCACGCATATCAGTTGCTGCCTCAAACATCCGGGAAATGCCAGGCATCTTCCACAGGGTCCGGCTGTCCATGCAACGCCGTTGTGAGTCATGCATTCTAGCACATGGTCGGCAGTTCGAGCACCTCTTGTAAGTCTGTACAACCAATGCAAAAGAAATGTTACATGTAAGATAATAAATGTTTTTTCCTTACCACTTCCTTCTTATGTGTTCTTTCCATCATTGAACTGGGGTCGTTTTGCCCTACTACATGGCATATGCGCCCATGCTTTCCTATGTGAAATCTCCTTCGTTTCTTATTACCTACCTCCCCACCAAATATTGATGATGAATTCTGAATCACCCTGTATATATATATACATTAGATGAAATGGATTTGGCCAAAATTCCCACAGTCATTAACAACCGAAAGTTATTAAATGCAGGATTTCTGATAAAGGATGTATGGGAATCGATCTCGATATGAGATGATCAATAGCAAAAACAGTGTAGGGACTCGGCAGCTAGGGCGGAAGGAGTGAGTACCGGAATCGCTATTTTGGCGGCATTCCCACCTAGCTACGGAGCGCTGGCAGTGGAGCCAGTTTTGGGAGCTAGACGACATGAGTCGACCTGGTACTGGGAATCGTGGGCATACCATATTGGCCGAGACACCCTAACGTTCCCCAAGGGACACGTGACCTCATCCGGCGGGTTGTTCGAACTGGGACTTGCGCGTGGACCGTGAGACCTCCGGATGTCAGACGGATTGTCTGTGGCTCGTTTAAGCTTTGTTCTCTATCTAGCGGTGGGAGTGCTGAGGCTCATTATAGCCTGTATTGTATTCGGCCAAAGTACCGTGTTGTACTGGTTGGGTTGTGTTGTTGGGTTGTTTTTGCCCCTGAGCGGCACTTTTTTGCACACCATGGGCTAAATGGCCAGGTCACATGGACACCGAAGGCTCAGAGAAGGTTGGGGGAGGGGACCCACTAGAACAACTGTTTGGAAGACAGATGGTAGCCTCCCGTCAAGGCCATCCAGCGTGTTCTTTAACGTGCACAGGGTATGGCTCTCCCGCACACGGGGCCACGGCTTAACGTCCCATCCGACGGACGGCGGCCTTTCCAAGCCCATCGGTGTCCCCTACTGACCGTGGGCAGGGCGGGGAATTTTGCGGAGATAAATCTCAACGCTGACCCAGCTGGGACTCGAACCTGGAAACTACAGATTACGAGCCTGGCGCGCTACCGACTGAGCCACCCCCGCCCCGTACTGGTTGGGCAGTCACTGTATGCATATAATTTAAATTGTAAATAAACATATGTATATATGAAAGTTCGTGTATTCGGCGACCTAAGTAAATCATCCTGACGAGATAGGGACAGGTACCCTTCTACAAACGCTCTCACACACTGTCAGAAAACAACCCAGCCCAGACAGGCATAGAAGAAGCCTGTCTACACACAGATTGCATCAAATATCTAATTGAACCTACAGTTTAACACAGTTCAAGAGGGATTTGATAACGAATTGAAAAACCTATGATATTGAACCGTAATATTTGTACCTAGTGGAAATACAACTGAAAATAACATCACAAAATACAATCCTTTTTGGAATACAAGTCAGATCATACATATGCACACATGAACAATCGCTCAAAAAAGTATCCGAACACCATGGTTGATTACAGAATTCAGAAAAAATATCTGGCAACGATTTTTTAGAAATTAGTGATCTGGCAACCTTCGTGTCTGGCAACGATTTTTTTAGAAATTAGTGATCTGGCAACCGTGTCACGTGACACGAAGGTTTCCAGATCACTAATTTCTAAAAAAATCGTTGCCAGATATTTTTTCTGAATTCTGTAATCAACCATGGTGTTCGGATACTTTTTTGAGCGACTGTACACACAATGACCAGTTTATTCATAATAGATCCGCGTTGTGTGGAGGAGGACGAATTAGTCTGATGTCTCGTCGTCATGATGTCCCAGGTTCCGAGTTCTCACTTTTCTTGTTTTGAGATTTTCTTTGCAAACCTTCGCTCTGTCATTGGTGAGAATGGGCGACATCGATAGAAACGGAAATACCTCAGAAGAGCCATACCTTGAGCATTTTAAAGAACACGCTGGTAGATTGGAAGCCTCCAAGTCTAATAATTCCGTTCTCTCTATCCCCGCTTTTCCCACGGTCAGTAGGGGACACCGATGGGCTTGGAAAGGCCGCCGTCCGTCGGATGGGACGTTAAGCCGTGGCCCCGTGTGCGGGAGAGCCATACCCTGTGCACGTTAAAGAACACGGTGGATGGCCTTGACGGGAGGTTACCATCTGTCTCCCAACAGCTGTTCCAGTGAGTCCCCTCCCACAACCTTCTCTGAGACTTCGGGGTCCTTGTGACCTGGCCATTTAACCCATGGTGTGCAAAAAGGTGCCGCTCAGAGGTAAAACAACCCAACCCGTTCTCTCTGCTTAGTTCCAACTCAAAGGGATCCTTCCAACTTGGCCATTTAGCCCGTTCTGTGCAAAAAGTGCTACTCAGAGTTAAAACAACCATGCTAAGTAAATTAGAAATCGGGTTTAGAGATCAGTAACTTCATAAGCTTTCTATAGAAAGCGTTTAGTAAAGTTAATGATCTCAAACAAATCTATGAAAATCTCGATTTAAACAGTTATTTTGCATTTAAAGAGTTATAAAAAATGAATATTCAAAAATTTGCAATATTAAACAACTTACTTCATCTGCAAAATATTTCAAAATAGCGAAAATTGAAATAATAATTGCACGAACTATGAGAATCAGTTTATAAAATTTAGTAAACTTTAACAGCAAATCTATGGCTTTCGTTTCAATATGTTTGAATTAACTTGTCAGATGAATAATTTTAACTGTCATTGCTTCTCTTATATATTTTAGATGCCATAAGTCGTTAAATACTAAAAGAGTAATGTTAAATATAAAATCATGACTCAGATTTGATAAAAATCTTTATCATCAATCACATTTTTTGACATAAAGCTTATTTTAGAAATACATCTTATTTTAGAATCTGATCCTCCTGTTGATATCATTCAATCTGTTCCTAGGTAAAGTGGCCAATGAATGTGCATTCATATTTACTGCATATCATAGAAACATAAAAGCTTCTTATTCGTAGCTGAACACATTTCATCTGAAAGAAGCAAATGATCTCTATCTTCCGAATGATGGATGACACTTATTACCTCGATCCCTGCAGCATCGCTCAGAGCGGAGAGATTTGAAGGGAAAGATTGAGGAGAATAAACAAATGGTAATTGCGAGCTCACTCTGCAGTCCCTATCAGCAGCAAACAGCAACAACTGCGAAGGGAAAGGAGTAGTCGAAGGGCGACTTAAGGTCATTTACCTTGCCGCTATCACTCCCATCTCCTGGATTGCAAATAGCCCACCACCATGGTCTTTACCTAATGCAATTCGTAATAAGCACTTCCACCATTTACAATGTTAGTAAGAAGCGGTCAGTTATTTTAACCCTTTGCCTGAAAAGTAGATATAGAAGAGTCAAGAGCCATGGAGAGTTGCTCTCACTGTGACCAAACATAACAAACCTCGCATGGCAAGTAATTTACAAACGCAAAACCTCAGTTACTGAGAAACATTTTTTTTATAGAGAAGCTTGATAAGAAATCAAGGCTGCATTCCTTAAAGATGGAAAGATTTGTCGAAGTGTGCTTTACTTAATAAGTAATAGTCTGTTTCATACATAATAACGTTTAAAGAGTCAGATTTATAATAATGCATGCAATTGTGACCAAATCTTAAATTTCAGTTTAAGAGATAAAATACAATTCAGTATTATATCACTTTGAGTCTTGAAGTTCGATCACCGACATGTCAGCATTGAAAACCCAAAACTTTGTTATACTGAAATTTCACTGTACTGTAACTGTACAGCAATTTTTCCCTTCTATTTCTGTAGCAGTCCTAATTCACCTCTTTTACTGGTAGAAGGCCTGTTGAAAGGAAGAATTTTTCTCCTCAATGTTTGAGATACAAATAGACCTGAATCCAGAAAAGAATAAAGGGTGCAACGGGGAAGGGGAAGAAGCGACGCGATCGAACGGGTAAAAGTCCGGGAGAGAAAGTGAATTTCAATTACAATGCAACATTTACCCTTTCGTTTTCATCATCATCCTCAAGCAGCCAAGGGCTACGGAGGTCCAACAAGACTGTGCAGTTTAATTCTCCAAGCAAGTCTGTCCTGAGCTACATCTAGTGCATCTGGCCACTGCACACCAATTCTAATAAGGTCCTGTTTGACATTGTCTGCCCACCGCATCCTAGGTTTCCCCTTCTTTCTGAGGCCTTTAGGCACACTGTTCATAACCCTATTCGACAATCTATAATTATCCATACGGGCAACATGGCGAAACCAACGGAGTCTCTCTCTGCACAATATGCTGCTTAAAGGAGGTTGCAAACTCCTTTGCCTAACCTAATCATTAGTTACAAAGTTGAACCACCTAATCCCCAAGATACTGCGTAAGCATCTGGAATCAAAACCATCTAGTTTCCTGTTATCTTGTTTACACAGCGTCCAAGTTTCACTACCATAACTAACCCTAGAAAGAACCAAACTATTATACAGTCTAATTTTAGTCTTTAGGTGTATATGTCTATTTCTCCACACTCTCCAATGATTCTTAAAAGTCCCGGCAGCAATCCCTATTCGTCTGTTAATCTTATTCCGCATATCACCAGTATCTATTACTTAGCTCCCAAGGTAATTAAATTGTGACAGTTGCTCAAGATTGCAACCATTCGGATTAACTGAATCACAGCATGCCTGACCAATTTTCATCACTTTAGTTTTCTCTCTGTTTATAACCAAACCTACTATACTACTAGTCTCATCAACAGCTCGAATGAAAGAGTTCATCTCATCAACATCATTTGCCAAAAGGGCTAAATCATCAGCATAATCTAAATCAGAAATTTTAGTATCTCCAGCCCAATTAAGGCCAAAATCTTTCCCTTGAAGTGAATTTCGCATAACATAATCAACAACCGAACTAAAGAGAAAAGGAGACAAAATGCACCCTTGTCGAACACCAGAAGTAATGCTAAACCAATTGCTACAAGCCTTACCAACTCTCGCACATGATTCAGTGTTATTATAGAGAGCTTTCATTATGTTAACTAACTTGTCTGGTATACCATATGATCCCACAATCAACCACAAATTATGACGATCAACAGAGTCGAAAGCCTTTTTGAAATCATCAAAGCTAGCCACCAAAGGTTTCTGAAACTCTAAACATTTCTCAAGAATCTGCCTAAGTGAAAATATCTGATCCACACATCCCCTACCACTTCTGAATCCACATTGCTCATCACGCAATTGACTGTCAACCAGATTCTTAATTCTATTAAGTACATTCATGGAAAGAACTTTACCTGGAACAGAGAGTAGGCTAATACCCCTATAGTTATCACAAGAACTGCGATCACTTTTTTTGAAAATAGGGATAACAATAGTTCTGGTAAAATCCTTAGGAACCATGCCTTTATCATAAAAGATATTCAAAATTTCAGTCATTCAAGTGGTAACCGAAACATTCCCAGCTCTAAGCATTTCTGTAGTAATTTCATCTACCCCTGGGGATTTATGAAGTTTAAGTTTAGAAAAGGCCAAAATAACTTCAGAATATGTTATAGGGCCAATATTAAAGCCACCAATGCATCTATCATCATTGCAAACAAAGGGAGTAAAACCAACCACATTGTTTAGAACATCACTGAAAGCTCATCCAACCTAGCCATGACAGAATCCTCACCTTCTATAACCTTACCTTGTTTATCCTTCAATCCCTGTATACCTGTCCGTTTTCTACCACACAAAACATTAACTATCTGGTACAGCTCTCTGCTGTTGTGCTGTTTATCTGCTTCCTCGGCTTTGTCCGCCAAGCCAAAGATTCTTATCAGCAGCTAACTATTCCTTTACAAGTTTATTAAGCTCTCTGTAATGCTTTCTATTAGGACTAGTAGGATAATGATTAAGGACATTCCTTCAGTTCTTTCTTTCTGAAATAAGCTCAAGTGCCTTATCACTCAAATAATTCTGCCTCCTCTGCTCCTTTTTTCCTACAAGAATACTGTTAGTTTCCAAAAAAGCCTGTTTAAAATGGCCCCATTCTTCCTCAACTTCAGTAGTAAGCAAACCATGACTGTCATAATGACTAAATAACCTATCATGGTAAGCTTTAGCTATAACAGGGTCTTTCAGAGTTTCAGTAATAAAGGTAAATTTTTTAACTTTTACACAACACTTTTTAAGTTTAAGCTGCAAGACACTTTTAACAAGGTAATGGTCAGATTCAATATCAGCTCCCCTATATGCCCTGGTATTCCTAACATAACTAGCCCATTTGCTGTTAATTAATATCTAATCAATCATTCTTATGCAGCCCATCGGGTGAAACCCATGTGTACTTATGTTTGTCGCGGTGTTTGTAATAAGTGTTATTTTGAAACCATTGAGTTTACTTACCTGTAGGAGACGTTGCCCATTGCTATTGCAGCTACCAATACCAAAAGGGCCTATTACTCCTCCCCAAAGGTCAGAGTCAGTACCAACTTTGGCATTGAAGTCACCAAGAACAAGGGTAATATCTCCTTTCTTGACAGAATTCAAAATATCCTGAAGTGGGGGCATAACAGCAGATAACATTCAAGTTTTTAACGCTTCTCTAAAATTTTGCTGTAAGAAACCTTTCATTAATGCACTCATATCCTATAAGAGCATCACTAGCGTGTCTGCTGAGAAGCAGACCCACGCCTTGGTGATGCTTATTGTCGTCCCTCCCTGAAAAGAGAAATTTAAGATTATTTTTAAGAATCTGACTTTTGTCCATCTGGTCTCTTGCAAGCCGAGAATATCCAAATTATAATCTAAAACATTTCTTAAAACAGTTTCGGTATTTTTGCTCTCCATTACCCCTACTAGAATTTTCAAAAGTCCTCCTGCCTTCCCTCTGCTTTTTCCTAGATCCGGCCATTGTTACACACATCTCGTAAAATCCAAAAGCATTTGCATATAAGCCAATGTAAATTCGATTTATGACAACAGATTTTCAACCCAGTTGTACTATAGAGAGCGTTTTTAATTTTTAAAGCTTAACGGGAAGATTTTGGGCCTCCGCAAACTGGTTCGCCGAAAGTGTCCAAAGTACATAGACGATCGTGGTTACAGTTACTTGTTAGTGGCTGTCAGGTAACAACAGGTGCATGTGTTGGACGAAGTGAATCGTAACAGGGGTTGCCTCTACAGGAAATGCACAAAGCTAGTCATACGATGTTCCCATGTTGAAGACTTAACTCTATAGTCGGTAAGAAACGGGTTGTTGGTGTTGTTTTACCTCTGAGCGGCACTTTTTTGCACACCATTGGCTAAATGGCCAGGTCACATGGACCCCGAAGGCTCAGAGAAGGTTGGGGGAGGGGACCCACTGGAACAAGCTGTTGGGAGACAGATGGTAGCCTCCCGTCAAGGCCATCCAGCGTGTCCTTTAACGTGCACAGGGTATGGCTCTCCCGCACACGGGGCCACGGCTTAACGTCCCATACACGGACGGCGGCCTTTCCAAGCCCATCGATGTCCCTACTGACCGTGGGCAGGGGAGATAATTTTGCGGAGATAAATCTCAACACTGACCCAGCTGGGACTCGAACCTGGGAACTACAGATTACGAGCCTGGCGCGCTACCGACTGAGCCACCCCTGCCCCAGGTCACAAGGACCCCGAAGGTTCAGAGAATGTGGGGGAGGGGACCCATTGGAACAGCTGTTGGGAGACAGATGGTAGCCTCCCGTCAAGGCCATCCAGCGTGTTCTTTAACGTGCACAGGGTACGACTCTCCCGCACACGGGGCCACGGCTTAACGTCCCATCCGACGGACGGCGGCCTTTCCAAGCCCATCGGTGTCCCCTACTGACCGTGGGCAAGGCGGGGAATTTTGCGGAGATAAATCTCAACGCTGACCCAGCTGGGACTCGAACCTGGGAACTACAGATTACGAGCCTGGCGCGCTACAGACTGATCCGCCCCCGTAAGAAACGGGATTCGGATAGCTTTGGATACAGTCACCCATCGGAAGGGATGTGCAGGAGAGCCATACCCATTGTAAGTTAGAAAAACACACTTGACGGAAAACTGACCTTCACAGAAGCTTTTCCATACGTTTCCTAATATATCCGAACAAACATATGCCGCTCAGTGGTAAAACAATTCTACTCAGCGAAGTGTAGCCAGAGATATACTGGTGACCGTCATGCTTGTTAACCTAAATGCAGCCACTAGAATCGTGTTTGAATCCTGCCTTTGCCAGGCTTATATCGTCATTAAAATATTGTTAAAATAAAGGCCCTACCGACAGGCGGAGTAGAGAAACTTGCTTGGGACATGCGCAATGAAGAGATGTTGATAAAAGCCAAAATACATGCGCATATCCGAAACAGGTATTTCTACTCTCCCTGTCTGAAGGCAACATTAATCACATTTCAATGTCGAGGCTTATTGGCTTTGGGTTGTTTTACCTCTGAGCGGCACTTTTTTGCACACTGTGGGCTAAATGGCCAGGTCACATGGACCCCGATGGCTCAGAGAAGGTTGGGGGAGGGGACCCACTGGAACAGCTGTTGGGAGACAGATGGTAGCCTCCCGCCAAGGCCATCCAGCGTGTTCTTTAACGTGCACAGGATATGGCTCTCCCGCACACGGGGCCACGGCCCAACGTCCCATCCGACGGACGGCGGCCTTTCCAAACCCATCGGTGTCTTCTACTGACCGTGGGCAGGGCGGGTAAATTTTGCGGAGATAAATCTCAACGCTGACCCAGCTGGGACTCGAACCTGGGAACTACAGATTACGAGCCTGGCGCGCTACCGACTGAGCCACTCCCGCCCCCAACACCTCTAGCAGCAAGGGCGAAAGTTGTTCAGTCGGTTGCGCGCCAGACTCGAAATGTGCAGTTCCCAGGTTCGAGTCCCACCTGGCCAGCGTTAAGATTTTTTTCCGCAAACTACCCGTTCTGCCCAAAGTCACTAGGGAACACCGGTGGCCTTGGAGTGGCCGCCGTCCGTCGGATGGAATCTTAAGCAGTAAGCAGAAGAATAATACCTTGGGCACGTTAAAAACACACTGTATGGCGTTGACGGGAGACTGGCATCTGTCTCCTAACAGCTGTCCAGTGGATCCTTTCCTCCAACCTTCTTCGAACCCTCGGGGACATCTATAGTCCATTGTGTGGAAAAAAAGTGCCTCTCAAGAGCTAAAACAACCATCTCTAGTAGCCACTATTTACGGTGGTGGCTGACGTATAGGGGGCGGGGGTGGCTCAGTCGGTAGCGCGCCAGGCTCGTAATCTGTAGTTCCCAGGTTCGAATCCCAGCTGGGTCAGTGTTGAGATTTATCTCCGCAAAATTCCCCGCCTTGCCCACGGTCAGTAGGGGACACAGATGGGCTTGGAAAGGCCGCCGTCCGTCGGATGGGACGTTAAGCCGTGGCTCCGCGTGCGGGAGAGCCATACCCTGTGCACGTTAAAGAACACGCTTGATGGCCTTGACGGGAGACTACCATCTGTCTCCCAACAGTTGTTCCAGTGGGTCCCCTCCCCCAACCTTCTCTGAGCCTTTGGGGTCCATGTGACCTGGCCATTTAGCCCATGGTGTGCAAAAAAGTGCCGCTCAAAGGTAAAACAACCCAACCCAACTGACGTATAGCCACAGGTACGTGCTTGTAACAAAATTTGTCTATATTCTCCCTCATAGAAATCAGTTTTTAATCATGTATTATATTTTTACCAATTACAACCCAATAACAGAAGATTTGATGAAAGCGAAACCTTAATGAATGGAAACTGGTTCCAAGAAAAATAATTTTTGTGCGAGTAGAAAAGCATCAAATTTTATTCTTTGAGTTTCTTGTGGCATTTATTTTTCGAAATATAATGTAAGCTAAACGTATCTTCATAATATAGTTGGTCGAGTGCTTACTCAGTCGATAGCGCACAAGGTTTGAGTATCAACTAGACCAGTGTTGAGAATTTTCCCCTGTAATCCTCTTTCTACCCTGAGTCAGAAAGACGTCACCGATGATCTTGGAAAGGTTCATTTTCCCGTTCGTCGGATGGGGGCGTTAAGCCGTGGCTCCGTTTGCAGGAGAGCCTTACTCTGTGCGAGTTAAAAAATATGCTGATGTCCTATGCAGGAGGTTTCCAACTGTCCCTTAGCAGCTCGCTTATTATACTTTTTCCCATCCTTCTCCAAGCGCTTGGGGTTCTTGCGACCACACCATTTAGCCCAGTGTGTGCAAAAAAGTGCCGCCCAGAGGTAAAAACAACCTAACTCAACCACTGCTATTGATTGCTAGAAAAACCGAACAAAATTCTCACTAACGAAATCGTAATGACCTAATTGGCCAAAGAGAAATCAGCAGAAGATAACATTTTTAATACTCTTATCACAGAAAATAACGTTTTATTCCTTTTACCTCGACAAAATTCCATGAATAAAGACTTCTCTCCCTTTTAGCTCAGACACAATAAAGAGGGAAATGATAAGATTCATTCCAATTTCCCCAAACTTTTTTGAGGCCATTTCGGTGTCCCCAGGAAATTGATAAGTCCTTTCCCTACTTTCATTGTTCCATTTACATTGTGTTACTTTTTTAAGCCGTCAAAGAGTTGTGATTGCGAGATCGAGGATTCGAAAAAGCTTTTGCTTAACCTAGTTGGCGGAAGAGATGACACTTCATGATCGAACGAGCTTCAGAATCGCCGCCTTCAATGACCGACCTGATCGATCAACTGTGCTGGAAATCCTCTTCACATTTTCTGAAGTGGCGCTTTGTAGGAGTAACTGACATTCTTTTGGTTTAGAAAAGTACATACAGCTTGCTGTCTGCGAAATTGTTGTGATTGTTCGAGGTTAATCTATATACAGACATACTCCGTTTAACGCGGGGTTGGGTGGTTTTACCTCTGAGCGGCACTTTTTTGTTCACCATGGGCTAAATGGCCAGGTCACATGGACCCCGAAGGCTCAGAGAAGGTTGGGCGAGGGGACCCACTGGAACAGCTGTTGGGAGACAGATGGTAGTCTCCCGTCAAGGCCATCCAGCGTGTTCTTTAACGTGCACAGGATGTGGCTCTCCGGCTCACGGGGCCACGACTTAACGTTCCATCCGACGGACGGTGGCCTTTCCAAGCCCATCGGTGTCTACTACTGACTGTGGGCAGGGCGGGGAATTTTGCGGAGATAAATCTCAACGCTGACCCAGCTGGGACTCGAACCTGGGAGCTACAGATTATGAGCCTGGCGCGCTACCGACTGAGCCACCCCCGCCCTTAAGGAGGTGAGTTCCCAAAATCGTAATTTATTACCTACGACCAACATATTAGGAGTTTGTTGGGGGGTACTTAAATAATAATACAGATGATAAACGTGATTTTATAAATATATTCTGCATTGTCAAGTGAATTTAAAGTGAGCAAAATTTAACAAAGAAAGTTAAAAGTGTACTGTACTTTCCAGTGCATGACGCAACCCCCTATATGGCGAACTAGTCAGTGTTGGGGGATAAGGTGGGAGTTATTGGTGGAAAAATGGATAAGGTTGTGACACGTCTTGGAAAAGAAACACCCTACAAGCCAACATTTCTTCAAGGCCGCACGAAAAGTCTTTTTTAGGACTAAACTGCTCTGCTTCGAAACTATTGAAACTTGTCGGCTTCAAATTACTATCTACGACGCATCTGAGTGACTAAATATTTACAAGAGGACAGGAGTCCTAACTTCAAATTTCTAGCATCATTTTATCTTGGACTCTACTCTCCGCCAAATCAACTGACAAAAAAACTAACACCAATTGGGAAGCAAAGCATATGTTCAACAAGAAAAGTCGTTTCTTACGCAGATGGCTCTACAGGCCAACCTTTGCTGATTTCAAGATGATGAAGATAAGAGTTGGGTTGTTTTACCTCTGAGCGGCACTTTTTTGCACACCGTGGGCTAAATGGCCGGGTCACATGGACCCTGAATGCTCAGAGAAGGTTGGGAGACAGATGGTAGCCTCCCGTCAAGGCCATCCAGCGTGTTCTTTAACGTGCACAGGGTATGGCTGTCCCGCACACGGGGCCACGGCTTAACGTCCCATCTGACGGACGGCGGCCTTTCCAAGCCCGTCGGTGTCCCCTACTGACCGTGGGCAGGACGAGGAATTTTGCGGAGATAAATCTCAACGCTGACCCAGCTGGGACTCGAACCTGGGAACTGCAGATTACGAGCCTGGCGCGCTACGGACTGAGCCACCCCCCCCGCCCCAATAATATGAAGGTAAGAAGAGATAGCTCAACACCAGTGGTGAAAGTTGGCCGATACGCGCCGGTACGGCAAGAAATTATTTGCCGGTACGACATTTTTCAGTCTGTTAACAATTTCTTTTTCACCTTAAAGCTTTTTCAACCAAGAATTAAATTTTTTTTTAAAAGCGGACAATTCCTTTTAAGGAAAATTCGTCGGTTTTTAATTACATTACTACAGTTAACCCTTTAGATACCAAACTATTTAGAAATCGGATACTTGAGATTCCATTTCTGCCGAAGGGAGTGCCAAGTGGAGTGCTAGAAATTAGAAGTAGTGCTAGCTCTCTTTGAATGATTAGCAAGGAAATCGGGTATAGATAGCAGAACTAGACAAACAAAGACGACTCCTACCAAAGCCGTGTTTCGTGGAGACGTATTAGAGTTCACGGATCAATGCACGTTCCCATCCGCCTTAGCTGTCTGGGTTCGGTCTTAATCACTACTGGAGGCAGAACTGGGAAAACGGGGTGGTGAAAGAAAGGATATGAACTCACTTAGAGGTTGAAATCCATTGCAAAGCAGCATGTACTTGTATTTTTCGCTTTCAAAATATACATTTTTTTATATTCTGATGAACTGAAAATTCTAAACCTTTCTTAAAATAACGAAAGGCAGTTTAATAAGGGCGATGTGGCACATGCTTCCCCAAATTTAAGTAACGAGTTTGAAGGGGGGGGGAATTTTTAATGTAAAATAATGGAAAAAACAGATTTCTAAAAATTAGTTTTATCAATTAATCACCTTACATTACGCTAGTGGAGTAACCATAATAAAAAAAAACTATTGCACGTTCTTTTAATTTTATTGTCCCACAAAAGTTGGCACATCATTTTTTTTAAACATAATTTTCGCTTAGCACACCTCCCTTAATTTTAAGGCAGGAAATATTTGCTATGAATTTTAAATATTAAGTTGTCCTTTCTAGCCATTTCAAAAACTGGTGGTTTGTTTCGTCATCTCCTAAACACCTGCGACTTCTAAACAGACATGTATTCAGAGTATACACACACACACAGTAAGAGAATACGCATACTCCTAAACTCTACGACGGAAGATACTTGGAAGATTAAAAAAAAATTTTGTCGTTTTTCTACTGAGGTCCTACCATCCTCTCAGATCTTCTACTGTGGCATATAAACTGACAGACTCCTGTCAGACCTCTGTGGCAAGCAGCTGCTTGAGGGGGTATTTATTTATTTATTTTATCTAATTATAAACTTTAACAAAAGGAAGTAAATATATTTATTTACTCTAGGTAAGTTTGTTTGAATATTAAATAAAATGTATTATACCTCTGTCGAATTTTTACTTTCTTCCTCGTCGCTCCTCATAAGATTAGCTTTAGGCCCAAGAAATTTTTTTTCCTCCTGAATCATGTCGCCAATATACTACTGGGGAAGACGCTTTTGCGATTTTTATTTCGGTGCAGTTAATTTGTTTATAGAGTTTGAAGAGAAAACTTCAGATTGCTGTAAATTTTCTCTTTGTAAGTAACAATATTCCAAATGTTTGTTTGTTTGATGTTAAATATTAATAATGAATGCTTTTGAAAAATCTCTTGACTCTTAATACGTACCTGTAGTATTAGATTTTCGACATCCAAAAAAGGCCCATACTCAAAGCAATGGCAATGATGAATCCTCCTCATATTTCATCAGAAGTTTATAATGAACTACCAGTTTCGACTTTTATAATAACCACTATTATTTTGACTGAATTCACCATATTTGTTAGTATTGACCCGCAGTATGTCAACATTGTCGACTGTAAAAGAGAAGTTTAAAATAATGGATAGCAAATTCAATGATAGCTAATTCAAGAATAAGGCCTACAAAAAAATTCAAAATAATTAAGAAAAACTGCGTCGTTGATAACTGCCATTTGTAAAATTTATTGAGCTTGACATCGTCCTTGTGATCAAGTGGTTTACACGTTTCGCTTCAAGTTTATGGGACCTAGATTTATGGGACCAAGTTTATGGGACCTATAGGTATGGTTATTTTCTTTCTGCTGAGATCTCGCCTTCATAATAGGTCATCTGACGTCTTAAATCGACAGGCTCTTATCAGACCAGTGATAAACAGCTGTTTGAGAGGTGTAAAAAAATTCTCAACTAAGAATTTAATTCTTCAATGCTTTTTTCATCATTTACATCCCTTGGAATTTAACCTTTAGAATCAGAATTTATAGCATTTGTATACATACCAAGCCGTCCCGTGGCCCAGTGATTAGCGCGCTTGGCTGCTGATCTACGGGACCTGGATTCGAGCCCCGGGTAAGGCATGGATGTTTGTGTTTTTCTGCTGAGGTCCTGCCATCCTCACAGACCTAACTGTGGCGTTCTACTCACACCTCTGTGGCAAGCAGCTGCTTGAGATACGTCAAGCCGTTTCAGATTCCCAAATATCAAAATCGATATAATAAAAAGAAATTATGATTATCAATTTATGATAAAGATGTTTTTCATTAGAAACATTGATAAAATTATTATCAACTTTTTAATTACACCAAACAATAAATTTGATATAAAAATAATGCTATAGCATGATTTGGGTTCTGCTTTAACGAACAATGCTGTGGAACTGAAAGAAAAAGCCCAGCAGTGTTGCATTGAAGAAAAGCGAGGTTACTCTTCTTGGAACCTTATCAGAGTGGATAAGGTTCGGAGAGAGCAGAAAGAATTCTGCCATGTCTATTAGAAGAGTGGCGTTGCAGTTTACAATTAACGGCTACCAATTAAGGAGCAAAGGAAGCAAGCATGAGAGATAAGGAGAGTTTGGGATGCAATAGTCTTCTACATATAGGGCTGCGATGGTATCCAAACGGTAAAAGCATACACGCACGGCCAACCGAATAGTTTCCATTTTCACTCTGTGGTATTAGCGTTGCTTAATCGCTAAACATTTCTCATTAAGGTCAAGACAAGGTCTATATTGAGGTCAAATCATACGTATAGTTAAGCGTATATCACGTGTAACAATACGTATATCACGTGTAAAAGTGAAATGTTAATTTTTCTACTGCAGGAATGGCCAACTTATATTACAAAAAAAAATACCCCCTCAAGCAGCTGCTTGCCACAGAGGTCTGGGAGCCTGTCAGTTTATATGCCAGAGTAGAAGGTCTGAAGATGGCAGGACCTCAGCAGAAAAACGACACATACATCCATGCCTTGCCCGGGGCTCGAACCCAAGTCCCATAAAAGTGGAAAGCTAAATGAATTTGCTTGGCATACAAGGGCGCTCAACAGAATCATCCCGTAACTTTTTTTGACAAAAGTCACTCTTTTCCTACCTCATTTTGAATTCGGAAACTCTGAAATTTCACATCTATTATCGGGGATAAGTCAGAGACGAAATTTTCGTACTTAATGCAATCATTAAGCTTTATAAATTTTAAAGGCTATTCCGAATCTCTGCTAAATGTTATTCTAAAAAAATGCTATATTTGGCTGCCGAGTTTAAATATACAAGTTGAGTATTCAGAATTATAATACAAGTGAAACGTTAATTTTCCTTTCTAAAAATATTTCTTTAAACGAGAAAAATTGGGGCGGGGTGGCTCAGTCGGTAGTGCGCCAGGCTCGTAATCTGTAGTTCCCAGGTTCGAGTCCCAGCTGGGTCAGCGTTTTTGCGGAGATAAATCATAATTTTCCGGAGATAAATTTGAGTCATAATTTTGCGGAGATAAATCATTGAGATTTATCTCCGCAAAATTCCCCGCCCTGCCCACGGTCAGTAGGGGACACCGATGGGCTTGGAAAGGCCGCCGTCCGTCGGATGGGACGTTAAGCCGTGGCACCGTGTGCGGGAGAGCCATACCCTGTGCACGTTAAAGAACACTCTGGATGGCCTTGACGGGAGGCTACCATCTGTCTCCCAACAGCTGTTCCAGTGGGTCCCCTCCCCCAACCTTCTCTGAGCCTTCGGGGTATATGTGACCTGGCCAATTTAGCCCATGGTGTGCAAAAAAGTGCCACTCAGAGGTAAAACAACCCAACCCTCTCCTGGTTATTCCCCTGATTAAGCAAACCAAGAGTGCTGAGTAGTGAAAGTTCTCTAAACTCTCTTACCAACTTGCAGCTGTGTTCCAAAACAAATTAATTTTATTTGATAAATTTAGACGAGAAGCAGATATAATATTATATACAGCTGCCTCACAAAACAATTTAATTTTTTCCGTTTCATACTTTCTTTTACTACACTGGTTTTCGCAAATTAAGGAAAGCTTAAAAAAATTATGATAAACAATAAACAAAAAACTATGTGAATGATTTTAATGAAACTTGATGGAAACATGAATTGCAATGCTAGTTTCAGAATGGGATAAAATATTTTGCACTAGAAACATTTTTCGTCAAAAAATAACACAGGAATTATGTCCAAAAATGAGGTGTCAGAATGCAATGCGCAAAGTTCTTTAATAAGGAGTAGCCCCTGGTAAGGCATGGCTGTTTGTGTCGTTTCTCTGCTGAGGTCCTGCCATCCTCTCAGACCTTCTACTCTGGCATATAATTGGGTTGGGTTGTTTTACCTCTGAGCGGCACTTTTTTGCACACCATGGGCTAAATGGCCAGGTCACATGGACCCCGAAGGCTCAGAGAAGGTTGGGGAAGGGGACCCACTGGAACAGCTGTTGGGAGACAAATGATAGCCTCCCGTCAAAGCCATCCAGCGTGTTCTTTAACGTGCACAGGGTATGGCTCTCCCGCACACGGGGCCACGGCTTAACGTCCCATCCGACTGACGGCGGCCTTTCCAAACCCATCGGTGTCCTCTACTGACCGTGGGCAGGGCGGAAAATTTTGCGGAGATAAATCTCAACGCTGACCCAGCTGGGACTCGAACCTGGGAACTACAGATTACGAGCCTGACGCGCTACCGACTGAGCCACCCCCGCCCCTCTCTGGCATATAAACTGACAGGCTCCTGTCAGACCTCTGTGGCAAGCAGCTGCTTGAGGAGGTATTTATTTTATTTTTTTTTTATAGTCACCCCTTACAGCAATGCAGGCACGACAGCGATGTTCAATGCTGTTTATGATGTGGTGAATTAGTTCAGTAGGGAGCAACGACCATTATTCCTTTAAAGCAGTAATAAGTTCCCCTTTTGTTTCAGGTGGCGAGTTGAGGGCAGCAACGCGTCTCCCTAGAGCATCCCACATATGCTCAATAGGATTTATATCGGGAGATCGAGCTGGCCACTTCATGCGCATAATGGTCTCCTTTTAAAGGCATTGTGCTACAAGTCGAGATCTGTGTGGTTGAGCATTATCGTCTAGTAAGATGAATGTTTCACCTATTGCACCAACGTAAGAACGTACATAAGGGTTCAGGATGTCATCTCTATACCTCTGAGCATTGAGGTTCCCATTCGTCAACACATAGAGGTCTGTGTGTCCACCTAAGGAAATACCACCCCAAACTCACGAGCTACCTTCGCCGTAACTGTATCTTTGACGGATGTTACTGGGATAATAGCGGGTACCTCGTTCTCTTCATATCAAACAATGTCCGGAATCACTCTTCAAGCAATATCTGGACTCATCTCTGAAAAGTACGGATCTCCATTGCTCTTCTGTTCAGTTAACATACGTGCGTGCCCAATTTAACCACTCTCTCTTGTGACGTGGCGTGAGGGATATACAAATTATTGGCCTTGTAGCATACAGACCTCCCTCATGAAGCCTTCTACGCACAGTGGAAGCTGATACAAAACCCTCCCAGTGGCTGTTGCAAGAGAGTATCATAGCTGAGACGGAGTAGATGTCCTGCTCCTTCGTACTGTTAATCGCAGATATCGGTCTTGTACAGCGGTCGTAACTCTAGCCCTTCTCCGAGATGTGGAATCCGTGCTAAGAAATTAATTTCAGAGTCTATGGACCACATAAGGACTCACATTCAGCCATCGTGCCACGTCTGACTGACTTTGGTCTGCTTCGAGTCAGCCATTCGCTCTCCACCACAGTTCATTTGACAAATGATGTCTCGAGGTCATTCCTACAAAATGATTATTTCGAATTTCTTTACTCACATTTACAACACAAAATAACGATCCACTCCAAAACACCCGTTTTATGCCGCAAATTGACGCAACCTAGACTAATTTGCATACGATATGCTCATTCGGCATTACTTTACTGGATACATGAACAAGTTTGGTGAAGATCTCGGAATGTTTTGGCGAATTATCGCGATTTTTCTCATTTTCACTTAATTTATGGATACCATTGAATTTTGGAAAATGATTAACGCAATAATTAACAATAATTATAATCTTATGATAATTCAAAGTTGTTGTCGATCATTTTCAAATATCTCAAGGTTTTAAATATCATTTATAAGCGTATTTCCCTAATGTGATTTTTTATTTTCACAATTCAAAATGTTGTAACTGATTGCACTAATTTGAAAAGAAAAAAATTTTTTCCCTCCCTTCCATAATTTCTCTGATTTTTATATTTTTGAACATGTTGAATCCGAATCTGACAGCCGATTTCATCTTTCACTTACAGTTTTCTAAAGATATGGGTTTAATTAAAAAAAAACACTATTTTACTCAGAGAGGAAAAATATATTTTACCAAATATTTATTTACATTATAAAGAGTTAAAGCTGCTAATAATAAATCCTGATACATGTGAATATTTACACAAAAATTATTTTGTTTTCTTCTGTTTCTTTTATCTCTGGAGCCTCTGGCTGCAGGGCCCAACAGTAATCCGGCAACATACTCTCGTTCCATTTGCAGCTATCTCGTTTTTCCATTCCGGATATGTTTTGATGGAACCTTTCTCCATGCTCATCCGAATAAAACTGAGGCTTTCAGCACTTTGAAAGCGAATAAAATCACATATACATATTCACAAAAGACGTCATTTTCTCAAAAAAAAAAGCCCTCCCACGAAAATAGTACATGATATAGTATAGTATATATATATATAATATCTGGATGCCACATTTGGTTCACTACCCTCAAATCTATAAAGTAACCAATTTTTTTCGAAGAGGATTTTCCTGCAGACCAACGTTATTGAAAAAAAGCCGTGATACCCTCTCAGATATTCAGAGAGACTCAGGCCATTTGTAGCCTTTGAGAGGCATCTTGCCGTATTAAAATTGAAAAAGGACACATAAAAACGATATAAGAATGCAAAAAACAGTGAGATATAATTTATATACAATGATTTTTTAAATATATTTTTAAATAATTTAAGGTTTTAATTTTTAATATTGATAGATAATAAAAAATGACGGACTTTTACGAAATCACATCATTTACTGTTGCATAAAGCGCCAAAGAATTAACAAATGTTTAAATATGAGGACCTCATTTGAGCTGGAGACCCAAGTAAAATGACCTACCTGTTTCTACCCCTTTGAAGGCAGCACAAATGGTTCTTCTTGTACTCCTTTCCGCAAGTACAGTTGTTACTGCTGCAGGAGATGAGGGTTGGGTTGTTTTACCTCTGAGCGGCACTTTTTTGCACACCATGGGCTAAATGGAACCCGAAGGCTCAGAGAAGGTTGGGGGAGGGGATCCACTGGAACAGCTGTTGGGAGACAGATGGTAGCCTCCCGTCAAGGCCATCCAATGTGTTCTTTAACGTGCACAGGGTATGGCTCTCCCGCACACGGCGACACGGCTTAACGTCGCATCCGACGGACGGCGACCTTTCCAAGCCCATCGGTGTCCCCTACTGACCGTGGGTACGGCGGAGAATTTTGTGGAGATAAATCTCAACGCTGACCCAGCTGGGACTCGAACCTGGGAACTACAGATTACGAGCCTGGAGCGCTATCGACTGAGCCACCCCTGCCCCATATATAAGTTAGAAGTTGGAACTCTTTGCGAATAATGTGTTATATTATATTTGGTGTTGAATCTACTATTATGCTAATGTGAAGTTTAACAAATACTGTTGCCTATTTTTCAGTACTGACAATTAAAAATAAAGACTCGCAGATTTGCATAGTTTTTCTCCATGATATGTTATACAGGGTGATTCAAAACCTATCGTTCAAATTTCGTGGGGAGGTAGGGAATACGTCAGGAAACCGATTTCACATAGGAAAGTATGTCCGCAAACGTCATCTACATGAACAAAATGAACAAGTAAAGTGAACACAAGGAAACAGTACAGTTAAGTGGTAACGAATGTGACTTTTATTCCAACAAGGTAAAGTACAGGTTCACAGTAGGTGCTCAAAATTGCGACCATTTACACGGACACAGGATTCATAGCGCCGTTGCATTGACCGCCGAACATTTTCAAAAACGCTTGGCATATCACGGACAATGCCTGCGGCGGCCACTATTCGTGCAACAAGGTCCATTTCACTGTCGACGGGGGTCTCGTACACATGGTCTTTCACGGCTCCCCACAAAAAGAAATCCATGGGCGATAAATCAGGTGACCTGGGTGATCAAGCGATCGGTCCACCTCTACTGATCCATCGAGCTCCGAATGTTCGGTTCAGGTAATCACGCGCAAAAATTGTGCTATGGGCTGGAGCGCCATCATGTTGATACCACATATCTCGGCGGATATACGCAGGAACAGCGCCCAGAAAAGTCGGTAACACTGTCTCAAGAAATATTAGGTATTTCCGGCCGTTCAATCGGGGCGGAAGCAAGTAAGGTCCCAACAAATAGTCACCAATGATTCCAGCTCACACATTTACGGCAAAACGATGTTGCGCAGCGTGACTTCTCGTACCATGCGGGTTGTCGTAAGCCCACACATGTGAATTGTATGTATTGAACACACCTTCACGACTGAATGAAGCTCCATCTCTAAAAAGGACAGAAGCTGGAAAACTGGGGTCCACGGCACCTTTCTGCATGAACCATTGTGTAAATTCCACACGCTTGGGATAATCGTCAGGATGCAGTAAGTGCACCCTTTGCAGATGGTAAGGATGCACACGTTCCTCGTGCAGTATCCTCCACACTGTTGACTGAGAGACCCCAAGCTGTTGGGCAATAACTCGTGTGCTGGTATTCGGATTATCTTCGATGGACTGTAGGACTTTGTCAGCGACGTTGACAGTCCGCGTCAGTCGTCTTCTCCCTGTATCCTGCATGTTGCTGTGCAGTGAACCACGTTCGCACAGATTGCGATGCACACCTTCAAACATTTGATGCTGCGGTATTCTTCTGTTGGGGTATCGGTCTTCGTAAACTTGCCTTGCTCGGCGGCCGCTTTCGCCATTATCTTCGATGGACTGTAGGACTTGTTCTGTGACGTAGACAGTCCGTGTCAGTCGTCTTCTCCCCGTATCCTGCATGTTGCTGTGCAGTGAACCACGTTCGCACAGATTGCGATGTACACCTGCAAACGTTTGATGCTGCGGTATTCTTCTGTTGGGGTATCGGTCTTCGTAAACTTGCCTAGCTCGGCGGCCGCTTTCGCCAGCTGCCCCATATGCGAGATGCATATCCGCTAGCTCTTGATGCTTAAAACGATTCATCTTATCACTAGTAAGTCAGCTCGTACACTGATGACAGCGGGAGTGGTCGGGCGATTTAAGTCCTGGGACGATGAAGAGAGCGTTCCCCAAACACAATTAGGTGCATCTGCCGCGGCTTGAGAACAATGAACGCCGTGTCCTCTATGATATTGCAATCCTCCTCTCCAAGTGATATTGCAATCATCCTCTCAGTATCCTTGTTTGCCATGTGCTCCTGAGAGCTCCTGAGTTTTTTTAGGCAAATCTCTAAATCTCGGACAACCTCGTTTCTCCAAATCAAGAGATTCTATTCCGAGCTCTTCAAGACGTGTTGGCACAATCAGTCTGCATAATGCACTAAACGTTTTTACGGCGTTTAATGCGACTATTAGATGTTTTTATCCTCGTCGACAGGAGCAATCTTGGTGGCAGATCTATGACGTCATCTTCGATAGGATCACGTTTCCATACGTTTTTACGTCTAATTATTGGGCGAAAAGGAGTTAGATTTTCTGATTTCGGATATTTCACATGGTTATTCTTTAACACATAAGTTATTTTCTCGTCCTTCTTATGCATAAACAATTCATCTTTTCTGTTTCCTCTGCGAAAAACTATTGCCAGAACATGTATTCTTCGAAAGCCTCTTGCTTATTGTGAGGACGACCTATTAACGAATTCATTTTACTGTATGAAAACAGATTATCAAATCTCGCAATCAGTTTGTCTTCTCAATCTTTATATGACTTCCAGAACTGACAAATTAATAAGAGCACATATGAAACAAGGACTATTACCAGGAGAAAGTCAGTAATTTCATCTAAGGAATAGCGGTTAGATGATATATGATCCTTAGTTTTCTGGGTCTGAACTTTAATATTTGGTAATCGGAACTTTGTATTTTTGCAAAAACAATAACATTTTGTTAGGTTCTCTTGCCGGAGCTTTGAAATATCCTCAGGGCAAGTACTCCTAAGTGGGAGCCACTTCATATCTCTTGGAGAGGAGGAATTTAGCTGACTCCTTTTGTTCATCACGCGTCCTGCTTTCACAGCAGGTGTGTCTTTCATTTTCACCGGAAGAGGTTTAAGACTTACCTCTGAGGACGAGGCAGGAAAATAGTACGTCCCCTCGTCTCCGCTTTTCTCGCAAACTTCACAGCAGCAGCAACATATTTTTAGGCAACACTTCAGCGACGATCGGAGAAATCGCCGCAATAAACTACGTTTTTTACTCATTTTCAATGTTCTATAAACATAAACGCACGTTTCTTCATACAAGAAAAGTCTCTCGACTAAATATTCTTAAGAAATGTAACAATTTTTTATCGTTTAATTGTTGTTTTATTAGATTGTTTCCCATTTGAACAATCAGGGCCTTCATTTGTTACGTTTTCTGAACATTTGTGACGTAGGGTATTAGTATTAGTATTCTAGGGGGGGGGGAGGGGGGGCTCAGTCGGTAGCGCGCCAGACTCGTAATCTGTAGTTCCCAGGTTCGAGTCCCAGCTGGCTCAGCGTTGAGATTTATCTCCGCAAAAATTCCCCCCCCCTGTCCACGGTCAGTAGGCAACCATTGGATGGAGCGTTAGGCCATGACACCGTGTGCTGGAAAGCCATACACGCTGCACGTTAAAGAACGCGCTGGATGGCCTTGACGGGAGGCTACCATCTGTCTCCCAACAGCTGTTCCAGTGGGTACCCTCCCCCAAACTTCTCTGAGCCTTCGGAGTCTTTGTGACCTGGCCATTTAACCCACTGTGTGCAAAAATAAAGTGCTGCTCAGATGTAAAACAATCCAACCCATAAATCATGTATTTTTCTCATTAAAACGTTTTCTTGTACGAACCACCAGCCATCAATATATAAAGTTTGTCAAGTCATTTAAATTGTGTCTTATATTTTATACGTCCTTCAAAGCTCTCCTTTTTTTCCCCAATATATATATATATTTGATTCATGTTGTGGTTAGCATGTTTGGCTGCTGATTAAAGGGACCTGGTCGAGCCCCGGGTAAGGCATAGATGCTCATGTTGTCTTTTCTGTTGAGGTCCCGCCATCCTCGCAGACCTTCTACTATGGTGAATTAAACTGACAGACTCCTGTTAGACCTCTGTGTCAACCAGCTGCATTGGGGGCGGGGGTGCCTCAGCCGGTAGCGCGCCAGGCTCGTAGTCTGTAGTTCCCAGGTTCGAGTCCCAGCTGGGTCAGTGTTGAGATTTATCTCCGCAAAACTCCCTGCCCACGGTCAGTAGGGGACACCGATGGCCTTGAAAAGGTCGCCGTCCGTCGGATGGGACGTTAAGCCTTGGCCCCGTGTGCGGAAGAGCCATACCCTGTGCACGTTAAAGAACACGATGGATGGCCTTGACGGGAGGCTACCATCTGTCTCCCAACAGCTTGTTCCAGTGGGTCCCCTCCCTCAACCTTCTCTGAGCCTTCGGGTTCCATGTGACCTGGCCATTTAGCCCATGGTGTGCAAAAAAGTGCCGCTCAGTGGTAAAACAACCCAACCCAAGCAGCTGCTTCAGGAGGTATTTGTTTAATTTTTATTTATTTACCGTCCCGATCCCGCTTGATTCGTGTATGTCTAGGTATCACTATTTATAATTTTTTTATGTTGTTGCTTGTGTAAGGTTAGATCACCTATTTCTTGCTACCAGTTCAGGTTCGAATCCACGTCTGCGGCATATATGTTACTGTTGAGTTATTTCTGAGTGTTTTTGCACACAAGAGTACTTAGGTATTTAAGATGTATATATATGTTGAAGTTAATGCAATGGTTTTTAACTCCACCCAGAATTCAGCACCAATATCTATCTCTGACACTGTTCTGATTCGTCATCATCAGAGTTGTGTTGCACACAATGTCAACAACACATCACAATTCCGCATCACATTACTAATTCTAGAAACTTCAACCACTTCGTTTCATCTTCATATCTGCTTCTTTCTTACCCCTCAAGCAGCTGCTTGCTACAGAGATCGGATGGGAATCTGCCACTTTATACGCCATAGTAAAAGGTCTGTGACCATGACGGGAGCTCGGCAGAAAACACAAATCCACGACATACCCGAGACTCGAACCCGGTCATTAGATCAGTAGCCAAGCGCGCTTACATAATAATAAAAAAAATACCCATTGCTCTTTAACTCTCCAACTGTGTCCATCTATGCTTGCATCAGAAGGAAGTTTGTGCACAAATGGTTGTTTTCGGGTGCGGGGTTGGCTTAGAAGTAGCGCGTCAGACTCGTAATCTGAAGTTCCCAGGTTCGAATGTCAAGTAGGTGAAAGTTGAGATGTATCTCCGCTAAATCTCGCACTGCTCTGGGTGAGTTGGGTTGGGTTGTTTTACCTCTGAGCGGCACTTTTTTGCCCACCATGGGCTAAATGGCCAGGTCACATGGACCCCGAAGGTTCAGAGAAGGTTGGGGGAGGGGACCCACTGGAACAGCTGTTGGGAGACAGATGGTAACCTTCCGTCAAGGCCATCCAAAGTGTTCTGTAACGTGCACAGGGTATGGCTCTCCCGCACATGGGGCCACGGCTTAACGTCCCATCCGACGGACGGCGGTCTTTCCAAGCCCATCGGTGTTCCCTACTGACCATGGGCAGGGCGGGGAAATTTTGCGGAGATAAATCTCAACGCTGACCCAGCTGGGACTCAAACCTGGGAACTACAGATTACGAGCCTGGCGCGCTACCGACTGAGCCACCCCCGCCCTCTCTGGGTGAGAAAGGGAGCATTAAATGGGTCTGAAAGGCCATTAGACGGAACGTTCAGCCGTGTGCAGGGCAGCCATACGCTGTGCACACACTGGATGGTCTTTACGGGAGGCTTCCATCTGTACAGCTGCCCAGTGACTTCCCTCCTCACTCTCTCTGAGCCCTGGGGTCCTTGTGAACTAGCCATTTAGCCCATTGTACGCAAAATAAGTTCTGATGGGATTGGATGGGATTGTTTTACCTCTGAGCGGCACTTTTTTGCACACATTGGGCTAAATGGCCAGGCCACAAGGACCCCGAAGGTTCAGAGAACGTTGGGGGAGGGGACCTACTGGAACAGCTGTTGGGAGACAGATGGTAGCCTCCCGTCAAGGCCGTCCAGCGTGTTCTTCAACGTGCACAGGGTATGGCTCTCCTGCACACGGCGACACGGCTTAACGTCCCATCCGACGGAGGGCGGCCTTTCCAATCCCATCGGTGTCCCGTACTGACCGTGGGCAGGGCGGGGAATTTTGCGGAGATATATCTCAACGCTGACCCAGTTGGGACTCGAACCTGGGAACTACAGATTACGAGCCTGGCGCACTACCGACTGAGCCCCCCCCGCCCCCCCGCAAGTTCTGATGGGAAATAGAGCAGTCCAAGGTAATAAAGCAACCTGGACATTCATTTTTAATGAGAAAAATGCATGATTTATGTGTTGGGTTGTTTTACCTCTGAGCAGCACTTTTTTTGCACAGAGTGGGTTAAATGTTGCTGGAATGTGGTGCAAAAAAAAGGTTACTCTCTGGTAGGACAACCCAAACTGTTATTTCGTCATTTCTTCCAAAGGTGAGAGCCGAACTAGCATCAGAAGGAAGTTTGTGATGTGCCACTGGTTGAAAAGATTTACCCCCAATGCTTTCTTTCCTCCTAAGAAAGTGAGATAGTAAATCTATCTCTTGAAGCCTTTACCTCTCTAGTACAGGGACCAAGCGTAACGAGTTATATGCCAAAAGAAATTTTGTGATGTAGGGAAGGTTAGAGCTATATAAAATATCCACCCCGAAAAAAAAAAGGGGGGGCGGGGGGGGGGGGGGGCTCAGTCGGTACCGCGCCAGGCTCGTAATCTGTAGTTCCCAGGTTCGAGTCCCAGCTGGGTCAGCGTTGATATTCATCTCCGCAAAATTCCCCGCCTTGCCCGTGGTCAGTAGGGGACACCGATGGGCTTGGAAAGGCCGCCGTCCGTCGGATGGGACGTTAAGCCGTGGCTCCGTGTGTGGGAGAGCCATACACTGTGCACGTTAAAGAACACGCTGGAGGGCCTTGACGGGAGACTACCATCTGTCTCCCAACAGCTGTTCCAGTGTGTCTCCTCCCCCAACCTTCTCTGAGCCTTCGGGGTCCATGTGACCTGGCCATTTAGCCCATGGTGTGCAAAAAAAGTTCCACTCAGAGGTAAAACAACACAAGGTAAGTTTTAAAGTGGATAGGGGAAGCTCGGTCATGTAGCGCGCCAGGCTTGCAATCTGCAATGCCCAGGTTTGAGTCCGAACCAGGCCACGGTTGAGATTTATCCCTGAAAACCTCTCCAACCTGCCCTCGGTCAATAGGGTACATCGATGGGCTTGTGAATGCCGCCATCCGTAGGATGGGTCTTTAAGCTGTGTAGCCTCATATGTGGGAAAGCCATACACTGTACACGTTAAGGAAAACGCTGGATGGGCTTAAAGGGAGGCTACTAGCGGAACCTAAGAGCTGTCCAGCTGAGGCCTTGCCCCCAATCTTCTCTGAACCCTCGGATTCTTTATGACCCGGCCATTTAACAGATTGTGTACAAGAACACTGGCGCTCAGAGGTAAAACAACCCAAACCGAAAACATGAAATCTAATATAAAATTGATCTGAGGATTCAAGCAGTAAATGCTACCATCCTTTTAAACATCTCATGTTTTAAGAGAGTTGAGTTTGAAATCTTATCCCAAGTTCTCTCTCAAGGGACTCTTTGAACGACACTTTTCTGCACGCAATGGGCTAATTTGTCTGATCACAAAGACACCGAAGGCTAATGGAAGGTTTGGGGGGGGGGGAAAGGAGGCCCACTGAACAGCTGGTGAGGGGACAGATGATAGCTTTCCCATCAAGTGCATTATTATGCTGAACGTGTCCATCCAGCATTTGCTTTAACACGCACAGGGTATGGTTCTCCCGCACATGGGGTTGCTGCTTAACGTCCCAACCGATGCAAGGCGGCCTTTTCAAGTTCGTCGGTGTCCTCTACTGACTAAGGGCAGGGCGGGCAATTTTGCGGAGATAAATCTCAACGCTGGCTCTGGAGGGATTCTAATCTCTGAACTTCAGGTTATGAGCCTGGCAGTCTACCGACTGATCCTTTAAAGATGTCACCTCCACCTTCTTTAAGAGAGAGGAGTTACTCTTTCCTCTATTAACATTTATGGTTAGTTATATTTCACAAGGCATATAATTCTATTGATCACCTAACTACTGAAGATCAATTTCCCTGTTGTAAAGACAGGTTCCATATTTTTCTAAATTATCCAGATGTATAGGAAGATAAAAGGAGTGACATTTTATTTTTATTTGTCACTCGACTAATATTACAAGCTTTGATTTGATATATAACTATTTAAGATTTGTCCTCGTGTAAAAAATACATATATAGTGGATCAACCTTTTTAAAAAAAATACCCCCTCAAGCAGCTGCTTGCCACAGAGGTCTGACAGGAACCTGTCAGTTTATAAGCCAAAGTAGAAAGACTGAGGAGGACCACAGCATAAAAACAACACAACGTCCATGCCTTTTCCGGGGCTCGAACCCATATCCCTTTGATCAATAGTCAAGCGCACTCGCCGCGGGACGCCGTTCATTTTTATTTTTGAAGACTAATAAATAATGGGTGAATATATTTTATAGATTTTGACAATCCCTACATCATGAGCTTAAATTTAGTACATAACTCTTTACGAAGAGCATTAATCCTTCACCGAGTTGGAGAAGATATGATGGAGCAAGTGTTTAGTCAAATATACAAACTCGCAAACGTCAAATATTCAATCCTTTCTAAATAGCAAGGCCTCTGCTAAAGGCAAAGTTTACATTTGCCATCAGCCATATAAACTGAGATGCTAGTTTATTATGTACGCCTACCTAGTAGCGTGTTCTACCTTCAGAACAGCCCGAATTCGTCGGGGCATTGAAATTGCAAGGTGCTGGATGTATTATGCAGGAAGATTTTGACGGGCAGTTACTACAGATTGGACGGCAGAACGGTCTCACTGAGAACAGCCCTTACCAACTCGTCCCAAAGATGCTCGATAAGGTTTAGATCTGGGGAAAAGTGCCAATGAAGCATGGAGAACTCCTCAAAGTTCCTGAAACCATTAAGTGAAGATACGTGTCTTGTGAGCAAGTCCATTTTCATACTGGTGGTGTCCATCCTAATGAGGATAAACTGTAAATGAAGGGATGAACCTCGTCTACAAAGATGTTCAAATACTCCGTGGCGTTCAGATGTCTTTAGTGGTTATCAAGGAGCCTAATATGTGCCAGGAAAAACATTTCCCCCACCATCCCACTGCCACCACCGACCTGTGCTGTTTACACCAGACTAATAGCTCCATGGCATGTTGCTTGCGCCAAATTCTGATCCATGAGCAGGATGCAAAAGGAAACTTGAATCATCCGACCAGATTATCTTTTTCCAGTCTTCATTGGCCCAGTGTCGATGCTCCTGTGATCACTGGAGATGTGCTTTCGTGTTCTTCGCTGACATCGACACTGGATATGATCGGCGGTTGTTGTAGCCCTTTTGCGACAAGGTCCAATACCTGATGCATTCGGAGATGACCATCTGCACACACAGAACCGGGACTTATTCATAAGCTAACTAAGCTACAGCTTAGGGCTCACGATTATCAGGGTTCTCAAAAATTTAAGTTTGAAGTTTAGTATCGCGGTTTTTTTTAATATTCAAATTAATCTATTGTGCAAACACTGTTCATCTCAACTTTTCAGTTAATGTTAAATACCAATGCTAGTATGTTTTCAACACATCAGTTTCATATTTATTTTATAGTGTTCCCTTCAAACAGAATAATAATTATATACCCTATTTCGACTTTCGAAATTTTGGGGTTTCAAACTTATTGTAGCTTAGGGCCTCTTCAACTTAGTGTAGGGCCCTGGAAGGTCAAAATCCGGTCCTGTACACACCAATGTTTAATTCTGCTGTGATTTGCTTGGTTGTGGTCCGTCTGTTTGCTTGCACGATTCTCGATAGTTTTCTTTGACCTCTCTGATCCACAAGTTGTTTTCGTCCACAGGATCGCCAATCTCTAGTAGTTTTTTGCTTTTCGCACCATTCTCGAATCTGGAAAACCCTTGAAACCTTAAAAAGGTTGTACGTGAAAATCACATAAGCAGTGGCAGTCATAAGGAGGGGGTCACGGGGACTATGCCCCCCTCCAAGAGACTCAGAAGTGTTTCATTTTTTAATTTCAACAGCAGCCAGTTTGTTTTCTATGAAGGCAAACCTCTGACGCCTTCAGTACCCCCTATGAAGCCAAATGTAAGGACATATATAAAGGATTTTGAACACCAGAAATGACACTTTTCATTACAAAATGGTGCGGGGGGTGGCTCAGACGCTAGCGCGCCAGACTCGTAATCTGTAGTTCCCAGGTTCGAGTCCCAGCTGGGTCAGCGTTGAGATTTATCTCTGCAAAATTCCCCGCCCTGCCCACGGTCAGTAGGGGACACCGATGGGCTTCGAAAGGCCGCCGTCCGTCGGATGGGACGTTAAGCCGTGGCCCCGTGTGCGGGAGAGCCATACCCTGTGCACGTTAAAGAACACGCTGGATGGCTTTGACTGGAGGCTACCATCTGTCTCCCAACAGCTGTTCCAGTGGGTCCCCTCCCCCAACCTACTCTGAGCCTTCGGGGTCCATGTGACCTGGCCATATAGCCCATGGTGTGCAAAAAAGTGCCGCCCAGAGGTAAAACAACCGAACCCAGTATATGAAGACATTTCGCTAATCTGAGCTGAACAGAGAAAGTAGCCTGTCACCTTCCGCAGGCTATCTTCACCCGCTTCATATGGCTTGCTCGCATGTCTCGAAGACTCTTTTATATATTTGCTGTTGCAAAATATATAAAAAGCAAATTCAAATGACTTTATAAAATAAAAGGAGCGCATAAAGTGTCAAATGCAAAAATGTTTGTTAGGGATAAAAATTCCAGTTGTCTTGGGTAAGAGCTTTTGGGTTGTTTTACCTCTGAGCGGCACTTTTTTGCACACCATGGGCTAAATGGCCAGGTCACATGGACCCCGAAGGCTCAGAGAAGGTTGGGGGAGGGGACCCACTGGAACAGCTGTTGGGAGACAGATGGTAGCCTCCCGTCAAGGCCATCCAGCGTGTTCTTTAACGTGCACAGGGTATGGCTATCCCGCACACGGGGCCACGGCTTAACGTCCCATCCGACGGACGGCGGCCTTTCCAAGCCCATCGGTGTCCCCTATTGACCGTGGGCAGGGCGGGGAATTTTGCGGAGATAAATCTCAACGCTGACCCAGCTGGGACTCGAACCTGGGAACTACAGATTACGAGCCTGGCGCGCTACCGACTGAGCCGCCCCAAAAACGTCCCAGCAAGCCTGCTTTAAATCTACAAGGGTATGTGACTTTTTTATATGTAGCCTTTCTTTTAAATATCTCCACAGAAATAATTTGGTTTTTAAGAGGAGATCGAACTGGCCAATTTATATCACTAAACTCGGGGAATCAGTCTATTTGAAAAAGTGTCTCTAAAATCAACATCGATTCTCTAGCTCTGTTCTGCTCCATTCTGTTGAAATCACATCGTGCTTCGTTCAGTTGTAGCAATCCAATATGAAAGAAATTACGAATTATTTCTCTGTATCGATTGCCAGTAAGTAGATCGTAGATCGGTAAATGATTATCAGAGTACCAGGTACTTAAGTACACCTAACCTCTTCCATCTGAATGTGTGCCTAGTTGGCATCAGTGTAAACACAAATAAAAATTTAAACCACCAGTGATGGGCCCCGAAGCGCATTAAAATCATTATAAAAGTATTAAGGATGCACAAGAGACCTAAAATGGATGACTATCTTTGCTGAAAGCCATCATTTTAGGCCTCTTGTAAACTATTCATGGCTTCATGGTTGTAGTCAAGCAAGCAGGATATGATTTCATGTGAATTGCTTTGAACTGACTCAAAAAAGCCACGTGAAAGAAACTTAAGAGTAAATATGGTCGATGCCCAGATCATTTGGGGCGGGGGTGGCTTAGTCGGTAGCGCGCCAGGCTCGTAATCTGTAGTTCCCAGGTTCGAATCCCAGCTGGGTCAGCGTTGAGATTTATCTCCGCAAAATTACCCGCCCTGCCCGCGGTCAGTAGGGGACACCGATGGGCTTGGAAAGGCCGCCGTCCGTCGGATGGGACGTTAAGCCGTGGCCCCGTGTGCGGGAGAGCCATACCCTGTGCACGTTAAAGAACACGCTGGATGGCCTTGACGGGAGGCTACCATCTGTCTCCCAACAGCTGTTCCAGTGGGTCCCTTCCCCCAACCTTCTCTGAGCCTTCGGGGTCCATGTGACCTGGCCATTTAGCCCATGGTGTGCAAAAAAGTGCCGCTCAGAGGTAAAACAACCCAACCCAGATCTTTATGTATTTGTCTGTTAGTTACAAACCATGGGGCATCGACCGCACATCTCAAGATCTTGTTCTGCAAGACCTGAATCTTGTGGATATTGGTGGTAGTGTTCGCCCAAATAGGGGAGGCATATGATATGATGGGACGTATGACCATGTCGTATAGCAAAAGCTTGTGGTCAATGGACAAGACGGAATTTCGTCTGAGAAGAGGTCCCAGCTGACATCTGACGGTGTTCACCTTAGTGATGATCCCATGAATGTGGGGATCCCACTTGGCCAGTAAGAGTCACTGCATCATAAATATAGATGATTGTGAGGTGGCTGACGGCTGATAGAGTATCAAGCTAACTCTATCATGCAGAAATGGTAGAGCTCTGAAAATTTGCAGCTGGTAATCCGACTGGTAATCCGGGTCGTAGATCTGGGGAAAGCATCTGAAAATTGACCTCCGAAATGTTCTTCAAAGTCAAATGGAGATCACATAGAGGTCAAATAGCGATCAACGGGTGCCAGAAACTTGAAAATTAGTGTCTGGGGGTGTTTCGGGTTGTAGATCTGGAATACGTTACAAAATTTCGTACCCGGAGGTTTCTTTGAGGCCAAATTTAGATCTATCGGTGCTAGAGAGCTAAAAATTGGTTTCTGGGGGTATTTTGAGTCGTAGATCTCAAAAATGTTGTGAAGTTACGGATGTGGTTCTTCGAAGTCACATATCGATCTACCGGTGTTAGGTGGCTGAAAATTGGTGCCTGGGTAGGGTTACCAGTGTTTAAAAGGAGGGCAGAAAAGGTAGAAATGGAAGAAAAAAGAGAATAGACTCTCAATTTGTGAAATAAAATAAGATTTTCCTACCAAGTTTTATTCCAAGTATCGACCAACAGTTTAGTCAGATAAAGGCATAACTCTAATTATTCAGTACCCTTCAAAATATATAATGTGGTGATTTTTATTAACACTTGATAAGCAATCCACAATAATTTGGCCTTAAGTGGCATGGTGATTAGTAACTATCTGCTGTTTCAAGAGGCAAACTTTTTGTCTTTCTATTAACTATAACCATGGTAGGTCTTTGACCTTTACGTCATCATAGTTTAGGGCCTTTACGAGGCCCTAAACTATGAGAAGTTTAAGAGGCCCTAAACTATGAGAAGTTTAAGAGGCCCCAAAATTCGAAGTCGAAATAAGTCATATGTATATTCATTATTCTGATTGAACGGAACATTAAAGAATAAATATGAAATTGATGTGGTAAAAACAATATACAAGTATTGGTATACAATAATGACTGTGCTGAGATGAGCAGATTGCACAATAGATTAATTTGAATATAAAAATAATTCATGAGAGTAAATTTCAAACATATTTTTGAGGCCCCTCATAATCGTGAGGCCCTAAGCTATAGTTTAGTTAGCTTATGCGTATGTCCGAACCTCACACAGTCGTATCAGAATAATATGATAACCTACCATACTATACACCTACCATAGTATGTGTATGGTAGGTGGTCATATTATTCTGTTACGACTGTGTAATTCCGGTAGTGGTCAGCAATGACTTCGGCCTTGGTAGGGCATGTCCTTGTATGAGAAGGCTTGTATAAACTAGGAGTAATTTCTTAATTCCTTCCATCTTTTTATGTTGCAAATTAAAAAAAATACTGTCAACTTCTATAGCTCCAACCATCGGTGGAGGGAAGCAAAATTTTAGGCAATTTTCTAAAGCGTATACTTTTCTCAATCTGGCATGCAAATTTCACATACTGAGATTACAGAAAATAGCAACTTTTACAATAAGAGAATTACCGCATTTTAACGTGTGTAAGGAAACCCTTTTTGCCAAAAATTGGGTCCCAAAAATAGGGGGGTTTCTTATACATGGATAGTGTTCTTAAATAAATGATTTTATCTTAAAATAAAAATATCTTTGATGAAAAATCAGGGGTTCCTTATACACGAGGGTTCCTTTTACACGTTAAAATACGGTAATTTAGCATTCACGACTTGCATTTACAGTATATTATTTCATGGTTAAGAGTAAATTACATTCTATCCATGGGTTCAAAAATTTTAAAAAACGAAAATTACAATAAAATAAGTGCATTAATTTTAATTTAAAACATGTTATGAATTTATAGAAAAGGGGCATGTTTTTTTTTTCAAATTCTGGGTTGACAGGAGATAATAAAAAAAAAGGGATGTATGATAACCCTATGCTTGGGAGTATTTTGAGTCGTAGATCATGGAAATGTTGTGAAATTATGGATGCGATGGGTCCTTCGAGGTCAAAGAGCTAAAAGTTGGTGAAGAGTGCTATTTCGGACAGTGCAACTCAGAAATGAGGAATTTTTCAGATTCGGCGTCGCATTCCTGGTGAAATAGGAGTCGGAGTGACCTGTAGAAATGAAGATGCACCGATTGATTTTTATTTAGGGTATATAGCTGTATCATAGCCAAAACGCTTTTCTCAAAGTGTATGGTAAAAAAAATTACATTTATTTGATATAAAATGCTAGATGATTGCAAGATTACGATAAAAACGAAGATGGTTCACAGTACTAAAATAAAATTGAATACAACTGCTCTAGACGTTTTACTGCTTTACTGTCAGTGGAATCTTCGAGGTTTTAGCTAAGCTAAACCTCAAAGCAATCTGAGCAATATTAGCTCCCCAAGGGATTTAAAAGTATTGGCATGAATCGATCAATTTGATGCGGCGTTTTAATCTGCAGTCTTTACACGTCACTTTTTACTTTGCTTTGCAAAAAAAACGAGCTAATGTTTCTCTTTTTGGTTTATCTGTCTGTAGACATTCGACTTTTTTTTAGAGATAAATGAAAAAATTTATTTTTAGGTGGGATAGTTATCGATGAAATCTTAGGATTAGCACTTTCCGAATCTACCAATAACTTTAACAGCGCACTCTAACGTTGGAAAATGTTTCTTTGTAAACGATATGTTATTACAGTTGATTTCACAGCATAATCTTTTCCCTTGAATATGCCACTGCTTTTAGTGGTCAGAACTGTTCAACAAAGTTAGATTTTCTTTCAACCTAAGTTCTTGATCAAACAAACTCCCTAAAATTTATAGCAGATATAAAGTGGCAATGATTTCAAGATGTTTCACGTTATGACAAACAATTGGATTATTTTCTACGTAAAGTTTAAACACAACATTTATTTTTTCGTGATACAGATGTGTTTCTATTTAAATTTGTTCTATCAGCAATGAAAAATCCTTTTTGATCATAGGATAATTGTATGAAGCTTTTAAAAAAAGATACTCAACAATGATATCGATCTAAGGTAATTTTTTAGCAATCTACTCCTGCAAAAATTTTTTTGCAGAAGTCAATGAAAGTAGACCCTTTTCCTGCATTGCAATCTCAAAACCAAAGTACTAACTACACCAGCTGTACAGCGATTCATTTTCAGGAAAAAGCAACAATAAAATTACAGAAAAAAAATTTTTATTTCGGTATTACACAAAAGCCCATGGAAAATTTAAAGGAAAATTGGAAAATTTAGGCCATGGGACTTTTTAAGTGCAGAACAGAGGCATTTTTTTTATCTTGTTAAGATTGTTTGCCTTTGTTTTATAGTGTTACGGAATTGAAAATAACTTTAATGAGCTATTTGATTGCGGAGAATATATTTGTTATATAAAGTGATAAATTTGCAATAATTATGGCTCAAGTTCTATAGATACAAGTTGACCAATTCTTAACATTTTCCGAAATCTTACGGCGACGAGGTGAGAAATTTTTTGATTCCACACTTTACCGACTTCTGTGACTCTCAGCACTCCTTCTGTGACTCTATGTTTTTTTGGTGGCGTTTTTTTTAATAATGCGACAGACGTATTTATATAAAACGAGAATTTACGACTCTACGATTAAATATTTATGAAGTTTTGATGTAAACTTATTAACGGTGCATATTTTACATCGTCTGGTTCGAAAAATAACAAGCTATGAAAATGGCGACCATTACTAACCAGAGGGAGCAGGCACAAAAATGAATTTTTATTATAATATTTGATAATATTCAAACGTACGATTATGAATTTTCGGTCCAACAGGAATACGCAGGTCGCATTTTAAAGAAGCCACCAAGAAACATAAGGTCAGAGAAGGAGAGAATAAATGAAGTGCGAAATACTGTATATATATATATCTCACATTTGTCGGTAGAAATGCAGTGTAGGGCCCTCAGAAACAATACTTTTTTTTTTCGCTACCATGAAAAAAAAAAAGTACAAACGGTAAAATTAGTCCATTCCGCATCTACCTTAGACGTTGTTCGGTTGCTTTACCTCTGAGCGGTGGAGGAGGGATCAGTCGGTAGCGCGCCAGGCTCGTAATCTGCAGTTCCCAGGTTCGAGTCCCAAGTGGGTCAGCGTTGAGATTTATCTCCGCCCAGCCCACGGTCAATAGGGGACACCGATGGGCTTGGAAAGACCGCCGTCCGTCGGATGGGAAGTTAAGCCGTGGTCCCGTGTGCGGGAGAACCATATCCTATGCACGTTAAAGAACACGCTGGATGGCCTTGACGGGAGGCTACCATCTGTCTCCCAGCAGCTGTTCCAGTGGTTCCCCTCCCCCAACCTTCTCTGAGCCTTCGGGGTCCATGTGACCTGGCCATTTAGCTTATTGTGTACAAAAAAGTGCCGCTCAGAGTAAAACAACCCAACGCAACTTACCTCTGAGCAGCACTTTTATGCACACAATGGACAAAATGTCGATCACAAGCAGGGGCGTAGCGAAGGACTATGGTGGGGGGAGGAAGAGAGAGAAAGAAAATTTTCCAACTCAGAAATCAAATTTTGCCAACTGAGAAAATGTCAGAGGGGGGGGGGGGGCTCCAGAGAGTTTTACCAAGTGCCTCGTTTCCGCAACCTCGCCGTGAATTCGTCGCAATTTCCTAACTTAAAATATAACCTGAATTTTACCACGTCACTGCTAATTTCACAGCTCTCGTATTTTTCTCATTTTTCCCAGCTCTCCTTAATTTCACAAAATAAATCCCGATTTTCACAACTGACCGTAATTTCACGAAGCGGCTTCGAATTTTTGCGAACTTCCCTAGATTTTGCGAACTTCCCTAGATTTTGCGACGTTGCATCGATTTTGTCACATATCCATAATTGTACAGAAAATTACCACGGTTTTACATCTCCCCTGAATTCGCCAAGTCACTTCGAATTTTATCAAATCTCAATTTCGCCAACTCTCCTTAATTGCACAAAAAACTATCCCAATTATCACAACTTGCCTTTATGTAACAAAGTGGCTTAGAATTTTGCCAACTTGCCATAATTTTAGAAAAAAAATCCCAATATTTACATCTCACCTGAATTTTACCAAGTCAATTCGAATTTTGCCAACTCCCCTAGATTTTGCCAACTATCCTTAATTTCACAAAACCAATCCCAATTTCCACAACTCGCCTGTATTTTACCAAGTGGCTTAGAATTTTGCAGACTACCCTATAGTTTGCAAACGCCATGATTTTACAGAAAAATCTCCAATTTTTACACCTCTCTTGAATTTTGCGAAGTCACGAATTTTGCCAACCCTCCAAGATTTTCCCAATTTGTTTCGATTTTGCCAACTCTCCCTTTCGAGAGTTTTCGCAAAACTAATCCCAATTTTCACAACTCACCTACATTTTACGAAGTGGCATCTAGATTTCAAGTTGCCTCGATTTTGCCAACTCGCCAAAAATCATAGAAAAAATCCCAATTTTTGCATCTCACCCGATTTTGCCGTCACTTCGAATTTTACCAATTCTCCTCGATTTTGCCACCTCTCCTTAATTGCACAAAAACAATCCCAATTTTCTCAATTTGCCTCTATTTACCAAGTTGCTTCGAATTTTCCAACTAGCCATAATTTTATAGAAAAAAATCCCAATTTTTACATTTCACCTGAATTTTGCCAAGTCACTTCGAATTTTGCCAACTGCCCAAGATTTTCCAAAGTTGTCCCGATTTTGCCAAATTACCTCGATTGGGCTAACTTTCCTAGATTTTGCCAACTTCCTTAGATTTTGCTAACTCCCCTTAATTTTATTTAAAAAAAAACGCAATTTTCAGAATTCACGTGGATTTTACAAAGTCGCTTCGAATTTTGCCAACTCCGATTAACTTTGGGAGGGGGGGGGAGCCTATGATACTTGTTATGCCCCTGGTCACAAGGACCCCGAGGTCTCAGAAAAGGGGGGGGGGAAATGAACAACTGTTAGGAGACAGATGATAGATAGCCTTCCATCATGTTCTTTAAGGTGCACAGAGTATGGCTCTCTCACACGGAGCCACAGCTTTATGTCCCATCCGATGGATGAGGCCTTTTTAAGCCCATTGGTATCTCCTACTGATCGAGGGCAGCGCTGGGAGTTTTGCGGAGATAAATCTCAACGCTGGTCTAGGTGGAACTCGAAGTACCTTGAGCGTGTTTAGAGGATATGTATCAAAAAATGTATAATGCTTTACAGATGAAAAGCTTCCCGTGGCTGAGTGGTTAAAGCGCTTGGCTGCTGATCTAAGGAACGAGCAGCCGGTCAAGTCATGGATGTTTGCTGAGCTGCTACCATCCTCAAAGACCTACTGTGGAGTATAAACAGACGGCTCCCGTCAGATCTCTGTGGCAAACAACTGCTTGAAGGGATATTTTTTTTATACAGAAAAAAATGACTTTCTCTCCTTAAAAATAACCTAACGAAAGTAAATAACTTCATCGAAACAAGATTTCGCTAGCAACGCGTATCGCTAAAAAATAACCTCATCCCGCACTTAAAAGAAGACCCAAAAATCAATAATTTTATCAAAACAAGATTTTGTTAACAACACTTGTCGTTAAAGAATGAACCCTCGTTCTGCACTTAAAATAATCCCCATAATCAAATAAACTCATTGAAGTCATAATAAAAAAAAAATACCCCCTCAAGCAGCTGCTTGCCACAGAGGTCTGACAGGAGCCTGTCAGTTTATATGCCATAGTAGAAGATCTGAGAGGATGGCAGGACCTCAGCAGAAAAAAACACGAAGCATCCATGCCTTAACCCGTGGCTCTAACCCAGGTCCCTTAGATTAAGTAGCCAAGCGCGCTAACCTCTCGGCCACGGGACAGCTGAAGTCATAATATACCAGTACTAAATTATTACAAATGCATTTTAAAAACAACGCATACGATAATTTTAGAACACTGCTCCATCAGCAAAATAATAAGATCATATAATAAATTTTCGAACATGAATTAATTCAACGTTACAGGTTTTCTGGGAGAAATCCGAGATGGTGGTTGAGGGCCCTACACTGCATCGTAGCATAATGTTCAAATATATTTTCCTTCACAATAAAATAATACCTTCCAAAAGCTATTTTCTGTAACATTGAAGATAAACCACATCATAACACAAATCAACAAAAACATTGCAAGATGTTTAAAGAAACGCACTGCTGATCCTCAAAGGAAAAAATATCCCCATGGACTAAAGCAGTGTTTTTCGAACTTTTTTGACTGCGACCCACAATAAGACACATTTTTACATCGCGACCCAGTCTGTGAGATCCACTCTGATATCGACTATTCTATTTCATTAAAAAAAATGTTAATCGCAACCCACCAAATTGATTTCACGACCCACTAATGGGTCGCGATTCGCAGTTTGAAAAACGCTGGATTAAAGGATGTAGTCCAGTAATGGCGAACCTATGGCACACGAAACCATTTTTGTTGGCAGCCACTGAGAGGTGAAAAGAATACGTCTATGGCTAAAGAATTGGAAACATTTTTTACAATACTTTATCTCTCACTGACATCACTCTGAATGAAAAACAAATTGATTTTGTAAAAATAAAACAAAAATAGTCTTTGCAAATTAAATGGCCCCCTACATTACAAAATGTCGTCAAATAACATTACACATTGCAAAATATACGCTCTACCCCTATCAACTCTTAATTGAATACTGAGCTATTTTACTTTCTCAGTCAATGAAAACATTCTGATTACGGCCGTGTGCCTCAGTAATGCGCTGAAGATAAATATGGTGCAAAGTGTGTGCAAATACGGTGCTGAGTGCAAAGTTTTATGTTTGATTGAATAATCAAGTCGGATAAAACTTGTTTCTTGCTAACACCAAACTGTGTTCATACGCCACAATATGATTTCAAACATTTCCGTTAGCTTCGAGCAACTCCAGACTTAACATTAAGTAACAGTAAGCAGTTAGGCAGCACAACAGCAGAGAGCTGTACCAGATAGTTAATGTTTTGTGTGGTAGAAAACGGACAGGTATACAAGGATTGAAGGATAAACAAGGTAAGGTTATAGAAGGGGAGGATTCTGTCAAAGCTAGGTGGGCTGAGCATTTCAGTGATGTTCTAAACAATGTAGTTAGTTCTACTCCCATTGTTTGCAATGATGATAGATGCATTGGTGGCTTTAATGTTGGCCCTATAACACAATCTGAAGTTATTTTGGCTGTTTCTAAACTTAAACTACATAAATCCCCAAGGGTAGATGAAATTACTACCGAAATGCTTAGAGCTGGGAATGTTTCGTTTCGGTTACCACTTGGATGACTGAAATTCTGAACATCTTTTATGATAAAGGCATGGTTCCTAAAGTTTTTACCAGAGCTATTGTTATCCCTATTTTCAAAAAATGTGATCGCAGTTCTTGTGATAACTATAGGGGTATAAGCCTACTCTCTGTTCCAGGTAACGTTCTTTCCATGATTGTGCTTAATAGAATTAAGAATCTGGGTGACAGTCAATTGCGTGATGAGGAATGTGGATTCAGAAGTGGTAGGGGATGTGTGGATCAGATATTTTCACTTAGGCAGATTCTTGAGAAATGTTTAGAGTTTCAGAAACCTTTGGTTACTAGCTTTGTTGACTTCAAAAATTCTTTCGACTCTGTTGATCGTCATAATTTGTGGTTGATTGTGAGATCATATGGTATACCAGACAAGTTAGTTAACATTATGAAAGCTCTCTATAATAACACTGAGTCGTGTGTGAGAGTTGGTAAGGCTTGTAGCAATTGGTTTAGCATTACTTCTGGTGTTCGACAAGGGTGCATTTTGTCTCCTTTTCTCTTTAGCTTGGTTATTGATTATGTTATGCGAAATACACTTCAAGGGAAAGATTTTGGCCTTAAATTGACTGGAGATACTAAACTTTCTGATTTAGATTATGCTGATGATTTAGCCCTTTTGGCAAATGATGTTGATGAGATGAACTCTTTCATTCGAGCTGTTGATGAGACTGGTAGTAGAGTAGGTTTGGTTATAAACAGAGAGAAAACTAAAGTGATGAAAATTGGTCAGGCAGGCTGTGATTCAGTTAATCTGAATGGTTGCAGTCTTGAGCAGGTGTCACAGTATAATTATCTTGGGAGCTATGTAACAGATAATGGTGATGTGCGGCATGATATTAACAGACGAATAGGGATTGCTGCCGGGACTTTTAATAATCTATGGAGAGTGTGGAGAAATAGGCGTATACACCTAAAGACTAAAATTAGACTGTATAATAGTTTAGTTCTTTCTAGGATTAGTTATGGTAGTGAAACCTGGACACTTTGTAAACAAGATAACAGGAAACTAGATGCTTTTGATTCCAGATACTTACGCAGTATCTTGGGCATTAGGTGGTTCAACTTTGTAACCAATGATGAGGTTAGGCAAAGGAGTTTGCAACCTCCTTTAAGCAGCATATTGTGTAGAGAGAGACTCAGTTGGTTTGGCCATGTTGCCCGTATGAATAATTATAGATTGGCGAATAGGGTTATGAACAGTGTGCCTAAAGGCCTCAGAAAGAATGGGAGACCTAGGATGCGGTGGGCAGACAATGTCAAACAGGACCTTGTTAGAATTGGTGTGCAGTGGCCAGATGCAGTAGATGTAGCTCAGGATAGACTTGCTTGGAGAACTAAATTGCACGGTCTGGTTGGACCTCCGTAGCCCATGGCTGCTTGAGGATGATGATGATGATGAATATATTTTAATATTCCGCCACATATAGTCCTTTTCAAAACGATTTTAAATTCCATAATTCATGTCTTTCGTTTCTACGTTTACCTATTAAAAAATAGCTATGTAACGTTTTTACGATTCCTGAAAACCCTTTAATGACAGGAGTAACTATACTAAATAATTACATCAATCCACTTCAGAAATTTTTTAAAAAATATCTCATTTACGTTTTTACTCAACTGAAATTTTTCTATATAATATTTTCAGCCTCAATTTAGTCTACAAAATGGGAGCAACGATAAGGATGTGAAGAAGTGGTATGCTGGAAGTAAAACAGACCCAGAAAGTAAAATTTTGGGAAGTCAAAAAGAGAGAGCAAGTACCAATATTGCAATCACTAACAGACGAACATTGTTCCTCCAGAAAAGACAAAGAGCATTGAGGCGATTTGATCATCATGTTAGAAGATCTCAAACACTTTTAAATTGCCTTCATACACCTAGTCCAGATGGTAGGGGAGTGGTATTCTTCGTTCCTCCTGTTGAAGCCTGATTTTAGTCTGCGTATCTGCTAATCAAGTTTAACTCCAGCAGTTGCCAGATTTTGTTTGCATGTATTATTTAAAAAGTAGAGCTATGTATAAAATATTAATATCCAGAATTTGAATTTTAACGATTTCATGATCGAGTTAGAAAATATAAAACCCTTTTAAATCACCTTTATACACCTAGGCCGGGTGGATTGCGTCTGACAACTCTAGAATTTCCTGTACAAATTTAACGGGTTTTGTGAGCTTTTGAAACATATGAAGGTTGCTATGAAGAATGAAAGCAAGGAAAACAATTTCAGGTTTCTGCTTTATTGCATGCTATCATAATGATGCTTGTAGAATTCATCAATCACAGGACTCATTTTAAGCAGGGCTTTATAAAATCTGAATGAAAAGCAATGTATTAATTGAAAAATGTATTTTATATATTTATATGTATTTATTAAAGAGCTATAAGTGAAATTGTGTTTTTGTTTATTTTATTTTTCATATGTGAATCATCCATTGATTGCAAAAATATTTACTCTGCCTTTTATTTCATATATACACACACTGGTCACTGAATTAGAAACCTTTATTCAATACTGAGTTGAACCTCCTTTAGCCCGAATTACAGCACGTATGCGGTTTGGCATAGATTCCACAAGGTGTTGGAGTGCCTTTACATCTGCAGCACAAGGCCTTCACCAGACACTTTACATCTGCACACAAGGCTTCACCAAGGCCTTCACCAGACAAGGCCTTCACCACCTTAGTCCTATAACTGGCTCAGATTTGACGGAAGAGGACTTTGCTCCCGGATCTGTTATTCTAATATGTCCTATACATTCTCAATGGGGTTCACATCCGGGCTTTGTGGTGTCCAGGGAAGATGGTGGAAGTCGCTATCATGCTCGCTTTACCACTGCTGAACACAATTTGCGCGATGGACAGTAGCATTGTCGTCCATGAAACAGCCGTCACCTGCTGGATAAAAAGTCAACATTACAGGATGGACTTGATCGGCAACAATGTTTGGATAATCCTTATAGGACACCCGACTTTCCAGCAATATCAAGGGACCCGTTCTGTACCAATAGAACATGCCCCACACCATGACACCGCCTCCAGAACCCTGAGATGTGTTTACAAGGCAAGCTAGCTCCATTGATTCATGGGGCTCCCGTCAAACTCTCTGCCTACCGTCGGTACAAAACAAGGTGTACCACGACTCGTCGGACCACATGACTTTTTCCAGTCTTCCAGTGTCCAGTCACGGTGTTCCTGACACCATTGTAGATGAACTTTCTGGTTGTTGGCAGAAGGGGGCGGGGGTGGCTCAGTCGGTAGCGCGCCAGGCTCGTAATCTGTAATTCCCAGGTTCGAGTCCCAGCTGGGTCAGCGTTGAGATTTATCCGCAAAATTCCCCGCCCTGCCCACGGTCAGTAGGGGACACCGATGGGCTTGGAAAGGCCGCCGTCCGTCGGATGGGACGTTAAGCCGTGGCCCCGTGTGCGGGAGAGCCATACCCTGTGCACGTTAAAGAACACGCTGGATGGCCTTGACGGGAGGCTACAATCTGTCTCCCAACAGCTGTTCCAGTGGGTCCCTTCCCCCAACCTTTTCTGAGCCTTCGGGGTCCATGTGACCTGGCCATTTAGCCCATGGTGTGCAAAAAAGTGCCGCTCAGAGGTAAAACAACCCAACTGACGAGCAGCAGTGTTAAATAGTTGACTAGATCACGTGGTGATATACTTGACCACGTATTTTGCACATACGCTGCGCAAGTGACGCTTAAGTATATCTGCATAAAGGTTTCTAATTCAGTGGCCGAGAGAGAGAAATAGAAATATATGGAGATAATAAACTAAAATATTTCCACAATTAACATTCAAAATGTTCATGTTTCGCTAACATAACAAACTTTAGAAGGGACCAAACTATTAGGGCTAGTATTAGCTTATTCGCCGCAATAATTTATGAACCCAAACATCGAATAATTTTATTAAATTGTACACAGGAAAGAATTTACTCCGAAAGCTTTTCAGCCATTTATTTTATGCAATTATCCATACATAAGTTTTATAAATATACGATCAATCAGTTAAATTTGTTTTCGGATTCGAAGGCGATCGGAATAGATCGCTTTATTCACAGATCGCCATCTTAATTTGTCAAATAATATACGGAATCGGTTCCAACACCTAATTTTGTCGAGGTCTGAATAATGTTACCTTGTAATTGGTGGAATCTTGTTGAGTAGTATTTTCCCTGCAAAATAATTTAGTTCCAACTCTTGCATTCCCGCTGACATCAGTCTGAAACGAAAAGCAAATTGGTTTTATAAAAAGAAAACAAAAAATTTCTTTGCAGATTTACGAATTAAATGGAATACAGACTGCATAATAGTTTGATTCTCTCTAGAGTTTGCTGTGGAAGCCTGTGTGCATAGCTACAGATTGGGGAATAGGGTTATGAACAGTGTACTAAAGGCCTCAGAAAGAGGGGGAGACCTAGGATGCGATGGGCAGACAAGGTCAAACAGCACCTTTTCAGAACTGCCATACACCAGCAGCTGTAGCTCATGACAGACAGTCTAGGGAGCAAAATATGAGTCTGGTAGAAACTCCATAGCCCATGGCTGCTTGAAGATTTTGTATGGATATACAGATATCTTCGATTTACGTGATTTCGACTTGCATTAATGCTAGACAAATTTCATAACAACATTGATACAAAAATCACAGGTGAACAAGACATTATCCTCATAGTTTATCCTCGTTTAAATTTAGGGAAGACTTAAAAATAACGAACTTATTTGCCTAATGCAAAAAAATTAAGATATTTAATCGACTAAAATGAATGGTATTAAAGTTAATTCAAGTCAAATGTTTTCAATGAAAATTCGGAACAGTGAAGGTAAAAAGTAACAAAAAAAAACTGAAAGCAAATTAAAATTGAAACAATTTATTAATTAAAATATCATTAGAATAGAAAGCCTAAGGTATTTAAATGAATGTGAAAATTCAGACGAAAAGAGTTAAACATATTTGTCTGTTTCAGGGCGTGGTTTGGCTTAGTCGGTAGCGTGCCAAGCTCATAGTCTGCAATTATCAGGTTCGAGTCCCACCTGGGCATGCTTTGAGTTTATATCCAATAAATCCCCCTCTGCCCTGAACAAAGGGGGACACCGATGGATTTGGAAAGGGCGCCGTCCGTTGCAAGATATGTTAAGCTATGACACCGTGTGCATGTACCGTTCCAGTTACACGTTAAAGAACAAGCTGGATGGACTTGATGGGGGGCTACCATCTGTTGCCTAAAAGTTGTGCAGTGGGTCCCCCTCCTCCAATTTTCTCTAAGCCCTAGAGGTCTTTGTGACCTGGCCATTTAGCCCGTTGTGTGCATAAAATGTAGCGCTCAGAGCTAAAATAATCTAGCTAACACTTCACAAACAATTTGATAACTGTCTGCGTGGAAAAACTATGAATAGTTAAGAATTAATCACTCCTTTGTGGAGGGCGGGGGTAGCTCAGTCGGCAGCGCGCCAGGCTCGTAATCTGCAGTTCCCAGGTTCGAGTCCCAGCTGGGTCCGCGTTGAGATTTATCTCCACAAAATTCCCCGCTCTGCCCACGGTCAGTAGGGGATACCAATGGGTTTAGAAAGGCCATCGTCCGTCGGCTGGTACGTTAAGCCGTGGCCCGTGTGCACAAAGTCTTTCACGTTAAAGAACACGCTGGATGGCCTTGACGGGAGGCTACCATCCGTCTCCCAACAGCTGTTCCAGTTGGTCCCCTCCCCCAACCTTCTCTGAGCCTTCAGGGTCCATGTGACCTGGCCATTTAGTCCATGGCGTGCAAAAAAATGCCGCTCAGAGGTAAAACAATAAAAAAAAAAAACTCCTTTGTGGAAGTTTTACAATGCAAGTAAATAAATTCCACTCCCAAAGATATAGATCGAAATATTTTTATGTAATTAAATTAATTCAAAATAAGTAGAAAAGTAAGATTCATTCTTACCTGCCCAACATTTCCTTCTGTCTGCCCAAAACGGCGGATTGGTGCCCTATTGTGCGACTGAATGTTTCCGTCTGTCTGCCCAAAAACGCGAGTTGGTTCTTCTTGAGAGTAAACTGGAGGAATAAAAATGGGTTTGATATAAGCTTTGAAAAAATGTGAAGAAATCGTAATTATTAGTTTTAAGAATCTTATAACTAACGAAAGATTTTTCTAAGCTATCGGCAATTTCATTCTGATTAAAAAGTGAAATTCGGTAACGGAAAATATTAAAACTCCGCATACGACTCAAAAATACCTCTAAATATTTTTCTGAGCAAGATAAAAGGGCTGGCGAGTCTTATGAGAAATCCTGTGTTTATTGTCAGGCAATATGTCTCCACTTTTATTGATACTTGCGACCCCTTTATGAAGTCTCGCTCATTCTGACAGCTCCTTATGAAGCAACGTTCAGTTTGAGAACCCTTTGCGAAGTCTTGCTCATTCTGAGGACTCCTTACAAAGTCTCGCTCATTCTGAAAACTCCTTACAAAGTCTTGCTCATTCAGAGGAATCCTTACAAAGTCTCGCTCATTCTGAGGACCCTTTATGATGTTCGCCTCATTCTGAGGATTCCTTTTCAAGTTTTGTTCATTTTGAGGGACACAGGAATTCTCCCTCATTCTGAGGATTCCCTTTCAAGTTTTGCTCATTCTGAGGGACACAGGAATTCTCCCTCATTCTGAGGATTCCCTTTCAAGTTTTGCTCATTCTGAGGGACACAGGAATTCTCCCTCATTCTGAGGATTCCTTTTCAAGTTTTGTTCATTTTGAGGGACACAGGAATTCTCCCTCATTCTCAGGAGCCCTTACAAATTCCTACTCATTCTGAGGATCCCTTATGAAGTCTTGTTTACTTTGAGCACATCTTATGCAGTCAAGCTCATTCAGAGGACTCCTTACAAAGTCTTCCTCGTTCAGAGGATTCCTCACAAAGTCTCGCTCATTCTGAAGATGTCCGTCTCATTCTGAAGACTCCTTATGATGTCCGTCTCATTCTGAAGACTCCTTATGATGTCCGTCTCATTCTGAAGACGCCTTTCTAAGTTTTGCTCATTCTGAGGACACATTGGGAATTCTCCCTCATTTTGAGGACCCTTTACAAGGTCCCACTCATTCTGAAGACCCCTCATGAAGTCTCATTTATTTGAGGACACTTTATGCAGTCAAGCTCATTCTGAGGACTCTTTTCGAAGTCTACTTTTTTCTCAAAACGTCTTAGGCAGTCTAGCTCATTCTGAGGATCTATTACGAATTCTTGATTGTTCTGAGAACTCCTTATAAAGTCTCGATCATTCTAAGTATTCCTTACAAAGTCTCACTATTTCTAAGGACTTCTCTCTCTTCTTGCTAAGTCTCACTCATCCCGAGGACCCCATGCAAAGTCTCACTCATTATGAGAACCCCCTTACGAAGCCTAGCTCACTCTGAGAATCCCTTATGAAGTCTCGATCCTTCTGAGAACTCCTTTCAAAGAGATGAATTCGGAATGGAAAATTGTGTGCGCGTGCGTGTGTGGAAGGGGGGGGGAAAGAAACACAATCAATACGGAAAGTGTAAGGAGGGGGGACAGGTAAACATAATCAGTACAGAAAATGTACGGACGGACAGGAAAACAATCAGTACAGAAAATGTAAAGGGGGGGGGGGGCGCAGGAAAACATAATCAGTACAGAAAATGTAAGGGGGGGACAGGAAAACATAATCAGTACAGAAAATGTAAAGGGGGGGCGCAGGAAAACATAATCAGTACAGAAAATATAAGGGGGTGGGCAGGAAAACATAATCAGTACAGAAAATGTAAGGGGGGACAGGAAAACATAATCAGTACAGAAAATGTAAGGGGGGACAGGAAAACATAATCAGTACAGAAAATGTAAGGGGGGACAGGAAAACATAATCAGTACAGAAAATGTAAGGGGGGACAGGAAAACATAATCAGTACAGAAAATGTAAGGGGGTGGGCAGGAAAACATAATCAGTACAAAAAATGTAAAGGGATGGGCAGGAAAACATAATCAGTACAGAAAATGTAGGGGGGGGGGGCAGGAAAACATAATCAGTACAGAAAATGTAAGGGGTGCAGGAAAACATAATCAGTAAAGAAAATGTAAGGGGAAAGGGAAACACAATCAGTATAGGGAAATGTAGGGGGGGGGGTAGAAAAACGCAAGCAGTAAGGGAAAATGTAGGGGAGAACAGCAAAACAGCAGCATTCGCTGTGAAATGTTTCCAACTTAATAACTCAATAAATATTAAAAGAATATTGTTGAAATTAGAGGATTCGAAATGTTTGTGGGAGACCTTCAGTTTATGTCTAATGACATTTTTTCGTAAAAAGCTTATTTACAAAATTAGGAAGCTTTGAATGTCCATTTCCATTCACATAACAGGCAAGTGTCCGGTTAGCTTTTGGACTATATTGTATTTCGGGACAGATTATTCATTATTTGGTACTCATCAAACCGATTATATACTGAAGAAAAGTGTTTTGTTCTGAATCAATTGTTTGCAACTTTAATATATGTTCCACCTATTGTATTCACCAAATCTTGCATTTTAACCTTGAAATCGCAGATTGTTTTCAACATTGTGTTCGAATTCTAGAATTGGTGCTCGAATTCTAGAATTTTTCAGGTTAGGAAATTTAAAGATTTTTCCAAATAACTACGGTAATTTCTAGAAATAACATTTGCAGTTGGTATTGCAAAAAATAAATATTTTTAATTCTGTCAAAGAAGTTACAGTGAGCCTGATATTTCAACACAAAACGATATTTGATCACATCGAACAAGTTACACTGAGTTGATAATTTATTATAAAAACAAATATTTTACGTTAGACTGAACACGTTACACAGGCTGATAATGTATTGCAAAAATAAATATATTAGGCCACATGAAAAAGTTACACTGAGTCTGAAAATATATTACTAAAATAAATATTTTAGATCACATTGAACAAGTTACAATGAGTCTGATATTGTAACACAAAATCTTATAGTTTTGGCGACATCAAACAACTGAGTAAGATACTGTATTACAAAAATAAATATTTCATACCACATTGAACAGTTTACAGTGTATATTATTTCAAAACAATAAATATTTTAGATCACACCATAAAGTTATATTGAGCCTATTAACGTGTTAAAAAATATTATGTAGCAGACATAAAAAAATTACACTTAAGACTTATATTGCATTACAAAGATGTTATAGCCCACTCCAAAGAAAGCTACTAATACAACGGCATGCTCATGGTACAACGAAGTTAAAATTGTTATGTCCAAATCACTTTCACGAAAAGAACAAATACATTCATTGTACACGAGAAAACATTTAAATATTTTTATCAACTTCCTTCCATTTTTGGAGACAACGAAATATATTGCTTTCTTTAAAAATAGTCAGGATTCGAGGCACTAAAATTTATATGTAAAAACACCCCCGACAGCAGCATCAGGTCTAGATCTAGAGAATTGTCCTTGGTTCCTAGCGAATCCTTGTTGAACACTTCCTCCAACACCAACACTAGCTCTTCCGTTTTGGCTTTCCCATACTCTAGCACCAGCGCCTGCATTCACTCCCATGTTCCAATTTCTAGCATCGTTTCCGGATCCTCCTGCTCGAATTCTAAAATCCGGCTGAAATCAAAAAGAATAAAACAAAATACATTTCACTGTAAATGTACAAATTAAGTGTATTACAGTTCTACAGTTTAGAGAACAATTATGAACAGTGTACCTAAACGTTTCAGGAAAAGGGGTAAACCTAGAACAGGGGTCAGGAGTCTCACACTCATAAATAAATTGGCCAAATCAGTTACTCTCAATATATGGAGGGCCACATTTCATTTTTAGCAATAATAAGCAAAGCGTAAGTACAGTCGTTCAAAAAAAATATCCGAACACTATGGTTGATTAGAGAATTCAGAAAAAATATCCGGCAACGATTTTTAAAAAAATTAGTGATCCAATTTTTGCTATTAACTTGCCAGATCACTAATTTTTTTAAAAATCGTTGCCAGATATTTTTTCTGAATTCTGTAATCAACCATAGTGTTCGGATATTTTTTTGAACGGCTGTACACCTGTCCCTCGATTTACACGGTACTCAATTTACACCGTTTCGGTTTTACTAGGTCAAGAAAAGGCAACCAATTTCGTTTTACACGGTATGGGTTGAGTTTTTTTTTGAGGTATGTAGATATAATACATATTATGAAGCAGAAGTGGTACAGCGTCAAGGGAAATTATTAGACTGTCATGCCAAAGTAAAAATCGACTAAATGGATTTGATATCATATATTTTGAATAATAAATAGATAATAGTCAATTCCTATAATATAAAATAGTCATCTGTAACAAGTTATATTTATATTCTTTCGCTAAAATTATATTCTTGCCGCTGAAATGCAATCTATATCTCGACATCTTAATGAAATGAAATCGTTTTGAATCGGCAGCGAGATCTGACTCTTCTAGACTGAATTTTTCAGACTAGTAAACACCGTGTTTATCTCATTTGTAAGGGGCGGGGGTAGCTCAGTCGGTAGCGCGCCAGGCTCGTAATCTGTACTTCCCAGGTTCGAGTCCCAGCTGGGTCAGCGTTGAGATTTATCTCCGCAAAATTCCCCGCCCTGCCCACGGTTAGTAGGGGACACCGATGGGCTTGGAAAGGTCGCAGTCCGTCGGATGGGACGTTAAGCCGTGGCCCCGTGTGCAGGAAAGCCATACTCTGTGCACGTTAAAGAACACTCTGGATGGCCTTGACGGGAGGCTACCATCTGTCTCCCAATAGCTGTTCCAGTGGGTCCCCTCCCCCAACCTTCTCTGAGCCTTCGGGGTCCATGTGACCTGGCCATTTAGCCCATGGTGTGCAAAAAAGTGCCGCTCAGAGGTAAAACAACCCAAACAACTATCTCATTTGTAGAAACAAGTTAACTTTGTAGATTATTATACAGGCTAAATACAATTCATTCGTAATTTCACTGTTTCATAAAATATCATATATATACTAATTTTTACAAAATGAAGCAGTAAGTTTTAGTATAAATGATTAATTTCTAATTTATGAATATACCACCTCAAGCAACTGCTTTTGCCACAGAGGTCTTGACAAGAGCGTGTCAGTTTAATACGCTACAGAAGACGTTCTAAGAAGATGGCGGGACCTCGGCAGAAAAATGACACTAACATTCATGCCTTACCCAGGGTTCGAACCCAGGCTCCGTTAATCAACAGCCAAGCGATCTAACCACTCAGCCAATCAGTTCATAAACATCCTTCTTTCAAATTTCGTCTTTGCATTTCGGAGTGTACGTTTACATTAACGACGAGTATTTCTAGTGACCAAAAAGAAATGTATGAGAAATTATTATGGTTATTCGAAGTATTATCAGGTCGTCCTATACCTAATCTCAAACTTGTCTACCTGCTTTGAAATCCAGAACAATTGTCTTCGTATAATTTCATTTTTGCCCCATATCTTATGCCCGATACTAAAAAATAGATTTAAAAGACTACAAAACTTTAATCCGTTTAGAACATCATTTTAACTCTTCCTGTTCGGTGAAATATTCCAGTAATTGGGAAAATCTACTCAAGTCTTATTCTCAACTCCCCCTCTCCCTTCGAAATGAAATTCTTGGAACTACCCCCATGCATAATTCTTGAGCCCTCCCCTAAATTACATTTTCAGACCCCTTTACCCGTCCGAAACTATATTATTCTCGGACCCCTCCTGAAACTAAATCCTGAGTACGTGCCTGACCCAGGTTCATAATCTCGAGTTCCCAAGTTTAAGCTCTAATACGTCAATGTTGAGATTTATGATTAAATGTTACGAACATACCCTGTACACACGTTAATGAACAAACTAGATGACTATGTGACCTTGACGAGAGGCTTCCATCTATCTCCTGATACCTTTCCCCCTACTTACTCGGGTCATTTGGGGGCCTTGTGATCTTTCTTTTAATCCATAATATACCGCTAAGAGATGAAACAACCCAAATCCATTTGAAAAACAACTTGATGCCCATCTGCTTGGAAAAGCTTTTATTAGCTGTAAACTTCGAGTGAATGATAGTTGACAGGGGACATAATTGATTTGGGGGGGGGGGGGGGTTGCTTGGCTACGCATTTAAGGGACCTGGGCTCGAGCAAAGCCATCTCGATACTACACGCCTGGACACGGTAATAACAGAAGACTATACACCAGTTTCAATTATATATAAATTTCTAAAAATTCAATCGGTAGCTATTCATTTTTTTTAAAATTTGGTAATTAATTTTATAATATTCTTCAAATATTTTAATAAAATCCTAATGAATAAATTATTTCATTTTATCTAGTTTTAAAATAAATGGTTTTAACTTAAATTTTTAAACTAATTAAATCAGTTACATGTTACGAGCTGAGATTGAATTGAAAGGGATTGAAGAAAAAGAATTGAGATTGAATTGGTGTTCTGCTGAGATTCCGCCATCCTCATAGACCTTCTACTATCATCATCATCATCATCATCCTCAAGCAGCCATGGGCTACAGAGGTCCAACCAGACCGTGCAATTTAGTTCTCCAAGCAAGTCTATCTTGAGCTACATCTACTGCATCTGGCCACTGCACACCAATTCTAACAAGGTCCTGTTTGACATTGTCTGCCCACCGCATCCTAGGTCTCCCCTTCTTTCTGAGGCCTTTAGGCATACTGTTCATAACCTTATTCGCCAATCTATAATTATTCATACGGGCAACATGGCCAAACCAACGGAGTCTCTCTCTGCACAATATGCTGCTTAAAGGAGGTTGCAAACTCCTTCACCTAATCTCATCATCATCATCATCATCATCATCATCATCATCATCATCATCATCATCATCATCATCCTCAAGCAGCCATGGGCTACGGAGGTCCAACCAGACCGTGCAATTTAGTTCTCCAAGCAAGTCTATCCTGAGCTACATCTACTGCATCTGGCCACTGCACACCAATTCTAACAAGGTCCTGTTTGACATTGTCTGCCCACCGCATCCTAGGTCTCCCCTTCTTTCTGAGGCCTTTAGGCACACTGTTCATAACCCTATTCGCCAATCTATAATTATTCATACGGGCAACATGGCCAAACCAACGGAGTCTCTCTCTGCACAATATGCTGCTTAAAGGAGGTTGCAAACTCCTTTTCCTAATCTCATCATTAGTTACAAAGTTGAACCACCTAATGCCCAAGATACTGCGTAAGCATCTGGAATCAAAAGCATCTAGTTTCCTGTTATCTTGTTTACAAAGTGTCCAAGTTTCACTACCATAACTAACCCTAGAAAGAACCAAACTATTATACAGTCTAATTTTAGTCTTTAGGTGTATACGCCTATTTCTCCACACTCTCCATAGATTCTTAAAAGTCCCAGCAGCAATCCCTATTCGTCTGTTAATCTCATGCCGCACATCACCATTATCTGTTACATAGCTCCCAAGATAATTAAACTGTGACACCTGCTCAAGACTGCAACCATTCAGATTAACTGAATCACAGCCTGCCTGACCAATTTTCATCACTTTAGTTTTCTCTCTGTTTATAACCAAACCTACTCTACTACCAGTCTCATCAACGGCTCAAATGAAAGAGTTCATCTCATCAACATCATTTGCCAGAAGGGCTAAATCATCAGCATAATCTAAATCAGAAATTTTCCTATCTCCAGCCCATTTAAGGCCAAAATCTTTCCCTTGAAGTGAATTTCGCATAACATAATCAATAACCAAGCTAAAGAGAAAAGGAGACAAAATGCACCCTTGTCGAACACCAGAAGTAATGCTAAACCAATTGCTACAAGCCTTACCAACTCTCACACACGACTCAGTGTTATTATAGAGAGCTTTCATAATGTTAACTAACTTGTCTGGTATACCATATGATCTCACAATCAACCACAAATTATGACGATCAACAGAGTCGAAAGCCTTTTTGAAATCAACAAAGCTAGCAACCGAAGGTTTCTGAAATTCTAAACATTTCTCAAGAATCTGCCTAAGTGAAAATATCTGATCTACACATCCCCTACCACTTCTGAATCCACATTGCTCATCACGCAATTGACTGTCAACCAGATTCTTAATTCTATTAAGCACAATCATGGAAAGAACCTTACCTGGAACAGAGAGTAGGCTGATACCCCTATAGTTATCACAAGAACTGCGATCACCTTTTTTGAAAATAGGGATAACAATAGCTCTGGTAAAATCCTTAGGAACCATGCCTTTATCATAAAAGAGATTCAGAATTTCAGTCATCCAAGTGGTAACCGAAACATTCCCAGCTCTAAGCATTTCCGTAGTAATTTCATCTACCCCTGGGGATTTATGAAGTTTAAGTTTAGAAACAGCCAAACTAACTTCAGATTGTGTTATAGGGCCAACATTAAAGCCACCAATGCATCTATCATCATTGCAAACAATGGGAGTAGAACTAACTACATTGTTTAGAACATCACTGAAATGCTCAGCCCACCTAGCCATGACAGAATCCTCCCCTTCTATAACCTTACCTTGTTTATCCTTCAATCCTTGTATGCCTGTCCGTTTTCTACCACACAAAACATTAACTATCTGGTACAGCTCTCTGCTGTTGTGCTGTCTAACTGCTTCCTCGGCTTTGTCAGCCAAATCATCAAGCCAAAAATTTTTATCAGTAGCTAACTGATCCTTTACAAGTTTATTAAGGTCTCTGTAATGCTTTCTATTAGGACTAGTAGGGTATTGATTAAGGGCATTCCTGCAGTTCTTTCTTTCCGAAATAAGCTCAAGTGCCTTATCACTCAGATAATTTTGCCTCTTCTGCTCCTTTTTTCCTAAAAGAGTACTGTTAGTGTCCAAAAAAGCCTGTTTAAAATGATCCCATTCTTCCTCAACTTCAGTAGTAAGCAAACCATGACTGTCATAATGACTAAGTAACCTATCATGGTAAGCTTTGGCTATAACTGGATCTTTCAGAGCTTCAGTATTAAAAGTAAATTTTTTAACCCTAGCACAACACTTTTTAAGTTTAAGTTGCAACACACTTTTAACAAGGTAATGGTCAGATCCAATTTCAGCTCCCCTATATGCCCTGGTATTCCTAACAGAACTAGTCCATTTGCTGTTAATTAATATGTAATCAATCATATTCTTATGCAGCCCATCAGGTGAAACCCACGTGTACTTATGTATGTCGCGGTGTTTGTAATAAGTGTTAGTTATTCTGAATCCATTGAGTTTACTTACCTGTAGGAGACGTTGCCCATTGCTATTGCAGCTACCAATACCAAAAGGGCCTATTACTCCTCCCCAAAGGTCAGAGTCAGTACCAACTTTGGCATTGAAGTCACCAAGAACAAGGGTAATATCTCCTTTCTTGACAGAATTCAAAATATCCTGAAGTTGTTCATAAAACCTATCCTTCTCATCCTCATCGGCATCCTCAGTGGGGGCATAACAGCAGATAACATTCAAGTCTTTAACGCTTGTCTGAAATTTTGCTGTAAGAAACCTTTCATTAATGCACTCATATCCTAGAAGAGCATCACTAGCGTGTCTGCTGAGAAGCAGACCCACGCCTTGGTGATGCTTTTTGTCGTCCCTCCCTGAAAAGAGAAATTTAAGATTATTTTTAAGAATCTGACCTTTATCTGTCCATCTGGTCTCTTGCAAGCCGAGAATATCTAAATTATAACGGTGGAATTCTTGTGTGAGGACATCAAGAGAAAAAGCTCTGTGCAGAGTCCTCACATTCCAACTACCTATGGAGAGAAAATGGTTAGTGGAATGTTTAAAGAAACTATGTTTATTGAGAGAGGGAATGCCGACAATATCAAACAGCCCCCTAATCGCAGACATGGGGCAAAGACCCGTTCCCCCACTACTAAAGGCTGAAGCCATCTACACTGGAAGACTTCCTCCAATGTAGAATTTGACGATGCCAATAGAAGCAAAGAGTTCAGGTGCCTGCGATGACTTCTGCTCAGGATTATCCACCAGCTGATAAACATATCCTGTGGATCTATTCACTTGGGGCTGTCAACCCACAAACAAAAAGAAAACACAGCGGAAGATTTTCCCTCCACAGAAGCCCACCAGTGCAGCAAAATCAGGATCCATAATCAAGCTCAGAGCCATATATTTGTCCAGTCCAGTAGGTTTATATGGTCAGCACCAGGACCCTGTGTGGTTGACCACTCCTCAGCAGGGTAGAAAAAAAAGAAAAGTAGCCATAGTTGTCCAGATCAGTAGGCCACACTAATCTGGCAGAACTCCCCTTCCGTTCACATCCACAAGAGAGTATCTCTTTTGAAAGTTACTAACGGTCCGCACCTAACCATTACTAACTAATCTCATCATTAGTTACAAAGTTGAACCACCTAATGCCCAAAATACTGCGTAAGCATCTGGAATCAAAAGCATCTAGTTTCCTGTTACCTTGTTTACAAAGTGTCCAAGTTTCACTACCATAACTAACCCTAGAAAGAACCAAACTATTATACAGTCTAATTTTAGTCTTTAGGTGTATACGCCTATTTCTCCACAATCTCCATAGATTCTTAAAAGTCCCGGCAGCAATCCCTATTCGTCTTAATCTCATGCCGCACATCACCATTTCTGTTACATAGCTCCCAAGATAATTAAACTGTGACACCTGCTCAAGACTGCAACCATTCAGATTAACTGAATCACAGCCTGCCTGACCAATTTTCATCACTTTAGTTTTCTCTCTGTTTATAACCAAACCTACTCTACTACCAGTCTCATCAACAGCTCGAATGAAAGAGTTCATCTCATCAACATCATTTGCCAACAGGGCTAAATCATCAGTGTGATGTTAACTCTTCGTTTGTCGGTCTATTGGGACCACTTAGGACGTTCCCTCGGTTCGATCGCTATACGCGACGGGTGAAAGAGTCTTTCGGATAAAATCAACGGTTTATTCACAATTGCAGAGACCTGATACTGAGGCTCCTCCCCAATAAATTAGTTCAAACTTCAGCCTTTACTTTAAAATACCGAATATTTATTTAACCTTCCAAACATACTTGATGGACGAGGACATATGCTCAATTACATAGATTACCAACACACCAGCTTACTATGCCTGTTCAGCTGTATTTACAGAGCCAATGCCGCTATTACCAGTCGGCATTTCCCAGCTTTACCATTTCTCGTCCGTCTCCTTCCGAAACTCGACCGGTTCTCCTCTCATCGTTGCCAAACCCTTTCTTCCTTTCTTTCTCTGCCTGACCATCTGGGCCATCCGCTAGCAGTTGGGCGACCTCCGTCCCTCGGGGCACTGCCCCTTCAATTAATTTTCCAGATGCCGGGACAGAGGGCCTCCCCGTAGCATATGACTATTTTGGCGAAATCCAAAATAAATATACACAGCCTGAACAAAAAAAAATCTAAAAAGGCCTCTAGCCTGACAATCAGCATAATCTAAATCAGAAATTTTCGTATCTCCAGCCCATTTAAGGCCAAAATCTTTCCCTTGAAGTGAATTTCGCATAACATAATCAATAACCAAGCTAAAGAGAAAAGGAGACAAAATGCACCCTTGTCGAACACCAGAAGTAATGCTAAGCCAATTGCTACAAGCCTTACCAACTCTCACACACGACGCAGTGTTATTATAGAGAGCTTTCATTATGTTAACTAACTTGTCAGGTATACCATATGATTTCACAATCAACCACAAATTATGACGATCAACAGAGTCGAAAGCCTTTTTGAAATCAACAAAGCTAGCAACCAAAGGTTTCTGAAATTCTAAACATTTCTCAAGAATCTGCCTAAGTGAAAATATCTGATCCACACATCCCCTACCACTTCTGAATCCACATTGCTCATCACGCAATTGCCTGTCAACCAGATTCTTAATTCTATTAAGCACAATCATTGAAAGAAGATGAACCCTGGAACAGAGAGTAGGCTAATACCCCTATAGTTATCACAAGAACTGCGATCACCTTTTTTGAAAATAGGGATAACAATAGCTCCTTCTACTATGGCGTATTAAAACGACAGACTCTTATCAGACCTCTGTGGCAAGCAGAGCTGCTTGAGGGGATATTTTTCTTTTAAACCCCACCCCCCAAATGTACGCATTTTATTCTTTTATTTTTGAAATTCTATGCTTTGAAACGTTTAGTTACTCTTAAGCATTGATGCAAAATATTCCACTACTTTCTATTTACAATTTTTGATTACTTATTTTCTAATCTTTTGAACCCCCCCCCCCCGAAACATATTTTCAAAATACGATACTGGTAGCTAATATAGAGGTTGATCAGCGGCTGATAGCTCAGTGGCCAGAGCATCTGACATGTCATCAGGAAGTCTTGGGTTCAGATTCTGCCCTCGGCTGAAGACAATATTTCCTCTACATCCATCTTCATCCTGATGCTTAAACAGTTTAACAGTGATTCAATACTTGGTAGTTAATTGAACGCGAAAAATACCGATCAAAACATTCAATTAAATTAACTCAAAAAATAGGAGACTAAGATTGCTTCTTACCCGGCCAACTTCTTTGTCTGTCTGCGCAAGACGGATTGCTTGTTCTGCTGTTCCTTGAGAATAAACTGAAGAAATGAGAATAAGTTTAAAAACAAAAGAAAAATCATGACTGTTAGTTTTAAGATTCATACAAAGAGAGTTTTTTCTTAACCATAAGTCATTTACATTCTAATTTAAAAGTGAGATGACATATTTTAAGATTCCTCATTATTGAAAAAAAATGAACGTCGGCAGGTGGGAGTGGATCGCCCCTCCTCCCCCGCGCAAAAATTTAATCAAAAAAGTAATTTATTTTAAATTTTCTTTACGAAATTTAAAATTATTCGTTATTTCCTTAACAAAACATGATCTTGATTTCTTTTGTTTTCGGAAAAATATCATTTATTTTTATTTATTTATATGAAAATAAAAATTTGCCATTGTATTTCCAATAATAAGTTTTCTTTTTTCGTTTTGTTTTTGGGCATCATTAATTTTATTATGGTAATGATGCATGTAAAAGTGCTGCAGTCGCAACTGACCTCATTAAATGAACAGCCCAAATTCAATATTTCTATCTTGAAACACTGATTTGCATTTCGAGAAAAAAAAATTCCCCTTTCTCATGTTTCTCCTTTTAAAATAAATCCCACCCCTCTCTTACCAAAACTAAAAAATAATTCTTTTATTTTTTAGTTGCACAATTAAGAGAAGAGGACAGAATTAACAGAAAGCAAATAATGATAAATAATCTAAGCCTGTAAGATAAGAGGATTCATACGCACTTCCTGTCTCCATTTTTGTGCAAACCTAGCCCGTAAGTAGGTCTAGTGGTTAGCGTAAAAAAAATAAATAAATACCCCCTTCAAACAGCTACTTGCCACAGAGGTCTGACAGGAGTCTGTCAGTTTATATACCACAGTAGAAGATCTGAGAGGATGGCAGGACCTCAGCAGAAAAACAACACACACAGCTCTGCCTTACGCGGGGCTCGAACCCAGGTCGCTTAGATCAGTAGCCAAGCGTGCTAAACTCACTTCCAAACCAGTAGGTAATAGGAGCTTCTATGTTATCTCCGCCCTTCATTTAGGGGAGTTCCTCTGTTTAGAACGAAAAATTGAGCGTTCAGTGCACAAAGGAGCGCTACGATCATATTGCGCACTTTCGTTTTTCGCTTCAAAAATAACAATTTAGGTTTTTTAAAGAACTTTTAGTTGAATTTAAGTTAAAGCAGTTGCAGAGAATTTTTTTAATTTAAAATAAATGATTTATTTAGACATAAATTGAAATATTTTGATAAGTCGCAATATACCTTTGTTGTAGAAGTAAATCAATTTTGTAACAATACGTTAAAGTTAACACTCTGATTTAAACAATCATTTAAACATCAGCAACAGGGCCATCTTAAGCATAACGTTGGCCCCTAGGCAAAAATAAAATATAGCCCCCCTTCTTTGAAATTTTTAAATTAAACACCCTCTTAAGCAACTGCTTGCCACAGAGGTCTGACAGGTAGCCTGCCAGTTTAATATGCTACAGTAAAAGGTCTGTGAGGATGGCAGGACCTCAGTAGAAAGACAACACAAATATCCAGGTCTTACCCCGGACTAGAACCCAGATTCCGTTGCTCAGTAGCCAAGCGCACTAACCACTCGAGGAGTGTAAAAACAAAAATCTCACAAAATTCGCGGGCCTTTTTGCCTAGGCATTTTCCTAGGCCAAAAGACGGCCCTGATCGACAATTAATTCGTCACTTTTTTGGTAATTCAGTAAAATCTAAATTTATATTAAAATGTCATAAATTCAGCTTCCTGCTGTCGATCGAAAAAATACCTAAATATAGCCATCATTTATCAATTATTACGCTATTATGGCCGAGTGGTTAGCACGCTTGGCTATTGATCTACGGGACCTGGGTTCGAGCCCCGGATAAGGCATGGATGTATGTGTCATTTTTGTGCTGAGGTCCTGCCATCCTGTCAGACCTTCTACTATGGCATATAAACTGGCAGGTTCCTGTCAGACCTCTGTGGCAAGCAGCTGCTTGAGGGGGTATTTATTTATTTTATTTATGATAAAAAAATTAATAAAAAATTGAATTAATTAATTTACCCTCAAACAGTTGCTTGGGCTAGTTTTTAGTGTTTAATTTTCAGTTCAACTTTTTCAGCTTAACTACATAGAGACATTACATACTAACCAACTGGTTTAGAATGAATTAACGGACCTAACATTTTAAAGACAAATCAAGTTGCTTATTTATGATGTCCTTCCAAAGTTACCAGCATATAGCCAAAAAAATATTTCGGAGGAGAGCAAAGAAAAAATTCAGGAGATGGCACAATATTAAAAAAAAACGAGTAAAAGAGGAAACTTGACATAGATTCAGCTATTTTTTTATTTACTTCTGGTAAAGTTTAAAATCTCTAGTCTGCAGTTCCCAGGTTCGAGTCCCACCTGTGTCAGTGTTGGGATTTATCTCCGCTAAACCTTCTACCCTAGGTCAGTAAGGGACACCAATGGGACTGGAAAGGTTGTCGTCAGTCGGATGGGATGTTCAGACATGGTTTCGTGTGCTGGAGAGCCATAGCCAGTGCACGTTAAATATGCTGGATGACAATCCTTCAGAATAGAGCAGGAAAAAAAGTTAAAGGATTGGGGTAAGAGACTGAATTTTTATTAAAATAAAACATTTTTTCCCTTCATTTTAGAGAGCTTGAAAAATGAAGTATACAAAATTTTAATAATTTTTGCCTCGCTTAATCTTATGAGCATTCTAGTGGAGTGCCATGGCTTCCCTGCTCCCTCCACCCATTAGATCCGGCCCTGCTCGTGCACATTAAGAACACGCTGGATGGTCTTGATGGGAGACTAACATCTATCTCTTAACTGCTATCCAGTGGGTCAACTTCCCCCAACCTTCTCTGCGCCGTTGTGGATCTGGTCGCTTAGTTCAGTATTTCTAACCATTTTTGCTCATCCCCCCCCCTTCCTTCTGAGCTTCTTCATTTATCTCTTAACTGCTATCCAGTGGGTTAACTTTCCCCAACCTTCTCTGCGCCGTTGTGGACCTGATCGCTTAGTTCAGTATTTCTAACCATTTTTGCTCATGCCCCCCCCCTTCCTTCTGAGCTTCTTCATTTATCTCTGTGGCCCTCCCTCATAAGCTCTATCAGTTTGAAAAATGTTCCACGTGGCGCCCCTAGAAGTATGGCGTGGTCCCTGGGGAGGCCCACACCAGGAGAACCACTGATTTATCCCTTGTCTGAACAAAAGTGCCGTTCAGAGGTAAAACAACGCAAAAACTTTTCCAGTTTATCAAAGAAAACCAGAAGTAACTGAAAGCAGAAATTATTGAGCAAATAATTACCAATAAAGATCTAATAATTTCTTGAAATTGTCAAGGAATCAACTTTCCGAAACAGCATCATCAACCAAACATGATCATTCAATATTAACATAAATCCCATAAAAATAAATTTGAAATATAAAACATCCTTACCTTCATTGATGACTACAACTGCAAACAAAATGGCAAAAACACTGGAAGGGTTCATTTTATCTCTGACAGTTAAACATATAACTTTTGAATCCTAATCGTTCAGATTTATTTCCGATGATCTTAGTCTGAGGTGAAGTTACACAGATGATAGAATGAATTCTGTTCTCTGAGTCTGACTATTTATAGAGGATGAGAACTTATAAAATGCATTTATCGTGATATGAAGTTTCACAACTGTTGCAATCTCTCTTGTATAGCATGAAATGATCACTTAAAAATAGAAATCGCTACAACGAAGGAATAAAACGTAGACTTTCCTTTTCGTGTGACCTTAAATAAACATTCTATATAAAAAAAATGTCGACTGTCATGCGTGTTAAATCTGCTTTTGAACTAACCTAAACGATGATTGCATTTCCTTTGCGTGTCTGGCAAACAATGCATTAGAATTTCATCTCCCAGAGGTCATTCTGTTGCATTGCCTCTACAGATGACATCACTTGTCAACAGGGTTTTGTTTCATCTTCTGAGGCCCTAAGTCAGAATACGTTTAAAGAGGCTCCAAAATTTCAAAAGTCGAAATGAGTTATATATTTATTATTCTGATGAAGGGAAGATTAAAAAAATAATTATGGATTTGATCTGATGAAAATATTATACTAGCACTGGTTTACAATAACGACTGTTTAAAGCTGAGATGAACAGCGTTTGCACAATAATTAATTTGAACATAAAATTTCGTGACACAAGAAACTTAAATTTTTAAGGCCACTCACAATTGTGAGGTTTTAAGCTGTAAGTTAGTTAACTTATGCGTCCAGCTAGGTCAGCGTTGAGATTTATCTCCGCAAAATTCCAAGCCCTGCCCACGGTCAGTAGGGGACACCGATGGGTTTAGAAAGCCCACCGTCCGTCGGCTGGTACGTTAAGCCGTGGCCCCGTGTGCGAGAGAGCCATATCATGTGCACGTTAAAGAACACGCTGGATGGCCTTGACGGGAGGCTACCATCTGTCTCCCAACACGTGTTCCAATGGGTCCCCTCCCCCAACTTTCTCTGAGCCTTCGGGGTCCATGTGACCTGGCCATTTAGCCCATGGTGTGCAAAAAAGTGCCGCTCAGAGGTAAAACAACCCAACTCGGCCCTGCCTGTCAAATGCAACTCAGTAATTGAGATTTCTTACAAATGCGGCTGAATGTAGTAACTGCGTTTCCAAATGTCTGAGATTATCCAAACATAAATTTTTGACTTTTTCTTAAAACTATTGCTATTCTTTCGATTATATTCCCTCGCATATCTTCAAATATACAATGCAGCATAAAAGGGGCGGAAACATTTTTTCAGGGGGGAGCAGAAATTCAAATTAATGTTTCAAGATAGAAACTTGATATTACACCTGATATTATTCAACATTCTTTCATTTTTTCAGGGGGGAGCAGAAACTCAAATTAATGTTCAAGATAGAACACCTGATATTATTCAACATAATTTTTCTATTAATTTCTCAGGGAGGGAAGGAAACTCTCACCCTCCATCGGATCAGAAGTTAAGTCATGGCACTGTACAGGGCCTGATCTATGTAGGGAAGAGGCATGCCCCCTCCCCTTCAGAATGCTAGTAAGGGTAATAATTTTCAAACTTATTTATATTTCCTCCATTTTTTTAAAGATCAGTGAAAAGGAGGGGGAAATGATGTACCGCATTGGAATTCCAGTCCCCCCCCTCGATTTCTTTTTTCAGATCTGGCGTGGCACTTTATGCAGCAGAGCCATCATACACTGTGCATGTTAAAGAACACTTTGGATGGCTCTAACAGGAGGCTTCCATCTGTCTCCTAACAGCTGTATAAAGGATCCCCTTCTCCTAACCTTCTCCGAGGCCTCGAAGTCCTTGAGACTTGGCTATTTAGCCCTATTCTGTGGAGAAAAGTGGCACTCAGTGGTAAAACAAACTAAACACAATTCGGATTCTGTCATAGGCAGAGACTTTAATTTTAAACATAGAGTGACGAGAGATTTGGCACTGGATAGCGAAGTAACTAGGAAATTACCAGATCAAAAAATTTATTTGCAAAATTTTGATTCTTCAAATTTTGAAACGAAGTGATTCAAGGATCTAAATTGAGTTCCTTTGTATACAGGGGCTTACATTTTTTTTAGCAGAATAAAAAAAAACATCTGTATATGAATTTTTGGACTGGTCGGCCAAGTATTTGGAGAATTACATGGGATCAAAATCTGGCAAAAACTAGAAGACATACCACCTCTGGCAAGGGGGCGGCTCAGTTTCCACGTTGGTTTACCTGGACCAGCGATGAGATTTATCTCCACTACACCCTCACCCAGGGGCGTAGCCATGGGGGGATGGGGGAGGCTGCCACCCAAAGTAACTCGGAGTTGGCAAAATTCGAAGCGACTTCGTAAAATCTAGGTGAGTTGTAAAAATTTGTAATTTTTTGGGGGGGAAAAATTAAGCGGAGTTGTCAAAATCGAGGCAACTTGGCAATTCTAAGGCAGTTTGGAAAATGGAGAGACGGCAAAATTTAGAGCAGTTGGCAAATTTCGAAGCCAGTTAGTAAAATACAGGTGAGTTGGCAAAATTGGAACAACTTGGAAAAATCTAGGGGAAGTTGTCAAAATTCGGAGTGACTTGGCAAAATCGTGGGGAGTTGGCAAAATTCAGGTGAGATGTAAAAATTTGGATTTTTTTTCTGTACAATTGTGGCGAGATGGCAAAATCGAAGAAACTTGGCAAAATCTAGGGCAGTTGACAAAATTCCAATCCACTTGGTAAAATACGGGCGAGTTGTGAAAATTGGGATTGTTTTTGTAAAGTTAAGGAGAATTGAGAAAATCGATAAAACTTGGAAAAATTTTGGGGAGTTTGAAAAATTTGAAGTGACTTGGCAAATTCAGGAGAGATGTAAAAATTGGGATTGTTTTGCGAAATAAGGAGAGTTGGCAAAATCGAGGCAACTTGGAAAAATCTAAGGAAGTGGCAAAACTGAAAACCACTTGGTTTTTAAGAATTAAAGAGAGTTGATTTTTACCAATTAAAGAGAGTTGATAAAATTCGAAGTGACTTGGCAAATTCGGGAAAGATGTAAAAATTGCGATTTATTCTGTAAAATTATGGCGAGTTGGCAGAATGAAGGGGAGTTGGCAAAATTCGAATCCACTGGGTAAAATATAGGCGAGTTGGCAAAATCTAGGGAAGTTGGCAAAATTCGAATCCACTTGGTGAAATATAGGCGATCACATTGAACAATTGATAATTGGGATTGGGTTTGTGAAATTAAGGAGAGTTGACAAAATCGGGAAAACGTGGCAAAATATTGGGGAGTTTGAAAATTTTGAAGTGACTTGACAAATAAGGAGAGATCTAAAGATTGGTTTGTGATTGGTTTTGTGAAATTAAGGAGAGTACTATCACTGTAATTCCTACCTTAAACAAATCGTTTTCAATAATCGTTGAAAGTTTAGCTTTTCCCACATTTCGAGCCATTTAAAGATAGAAACTAAATCTATCTGGTGATTTGAAAAGTGTTACTTATATTTCATTAGAATCAATCGAATTTAAAGAATTTTCCATTACATCTTAACACAAAGGCATTCCTCCACCAGGATAAGGGAGCAACTCATTATTGTCAATAAAAAAGTCATGACCTTCCCATTCCACCACCACATTGTCCAGCGTGAATATGTCGTTTGAAATATTCGTTAAAAAATTTGGAATCTTAAAAACTTTCCTCCGTTAGGGAACACAATTAAATATTTTGGGCAGTGGAGAAGCATGAGTTTTTGAATAAGGAAAGCAATTTTCAAAGCATTGCCCAAATTCAATCGGTACTTATGCTTACGGATCATTGAACTGGAACGCTATTCCGGTACTTGTTTCCAAATCCTTGAACCGGAATGCTATTATTCCGGTTACTATGTTCCCAAATCATTGAACCGAATGCTATTATTCCGGTTCTTATGTTCCCAAATCAATGAACCGGAATGCTATTATTCCGGTTCTTATGTTCCCAAATCATTGAACCGGAATGCTATTATTCCGGTTCTTATGTTCTCAAATCATTGAAGCGAAATGCTATTATTCCGGTTCCTATGTTTCCAAATCATTGAATCGGAACGCATTTACGTTACTTTGGTTTCGAAAACATTAAACGAAACTCCGTTATATTGCTTAGGTTTTCAAATCATTGAACCGGAACGGCGTTCTTTGACTTTTCCGAAAAAGAATTTGGAATAGAACACTGTTTCGGTGCTTGATGTTTCCGAATTACTGAGGTCGGATAATTCTATAGTTTTTAAAACAAATATTTTTGTCTGTGTGTATAATATATATGGGCTTACCATATTTTTGTATAATCAAACCGGGACACCAAGGAAGAAAATTCAATATCAAGGGCGCATGTCTGTTTTGAGCAGTATAAAAATGAGCAAATGATTTATTTAATACATTTCGGAGAGTTTGTCTCTCTGCTTTTCGCCATCTCCTTCTAGACGGTCAGAGCTAGGACCATAAAACTTTGTCTATAGTTTCATCTCGCAATAACTAAGAGCACTATATGGGTTTCAACCCCAGAAGTCGGTCGCGAAATGTCGATACCAGTCGACTAGGACAATTCTGTTAGTTTATCAGAAGCCACAAAAAATATCCAGTACTGAATGTATTTTGATGACTTCGCAGATCACAGAACTTTATCTGGGACATCAAAACTGACCACCTAATGAGACACTTGACTAGTTGTAGTGCATTATTTTGGGTATAGCCGTTTAACAATTAAACGAATCTGTCGAAAAGTTATTAGTTTTAATCTCACTTAAATCAGCCCCGGTAGTTTATTAATACAGTTAACACCCATTTAAAACAGATCGTTTATAACTTGGTTTATTTTCCCCCTTTTTTTTGAGAAAAATTTTTTTTAAAAATCTTAAAATTTCATACATAGCATTTATACATTTTATATAATTATCGTACAATTTATATATTATATACATATATGCATAAATGGTCTGTAAATGGTAGCTAGGTAGTCACTGGAAGGAGAGCTATGCACCAATCCCCTGTGATGATACATAGAACCGGCCAGGCCTAGCACCTAATGTCCGACCCCGCCTTCTCGTGGTGCGGACCGTTAGTAACTTTCAAAAGAGATACTCTCTTGTGGAAGTGAACGGAAGGGGAGGGCTGCCAGATTAGTGTGGCCTACTGATCTGGACAACTATGGCTACTTTTCTTTTTTTTCTACCCTGCTGAGGAGTGGTCAACCACACAGGGTCCTGGTGCTGACCACATCACCTACTGGACTGGACAGATACATGGTTCTGAGCTTGATTATGGATCCTGATTTTGCTGCACTGGTGGGCTTCTGTGGAGGGAAAATCTTCCGCTGTGTTTTCTGTTTGTTTGTGGGTTGACAGCCCCAAGTGAATAGATTCACAGGATATGTTTATCAGCTGGTGGATAATCCTGAGCAGAAGTCATCGCAGGCACCTGAACTCTTTGCTTCTATTGGCATCGTCAAATTCTACATTGGAGGAAGTCTTCCAGTGTAGATGGCTTCAGCCTTTAGTAGTGGGGGAACGGGTCTTTGCCCCATGTCTGCGATTAGGGGGCTGTTTGATATTGTCGGCATTCCCTCTCTCAATAAACATAGTTTCTTTAAACATCCCACTAACCATTTTCTCTCCATAGGTAGTTGGAATGTGAGGAGTCTGCACAGAGCTTTTTCTCTTGATGTCCTTACACAAGAATTCCACAGTTATAATTTAGATATTCTCGGCTTGCAAGAGACCAGATGGACAGATAAAAGTCATATTCTTAAAAATAATCTTAAATTTCTCTTTTCAGGGAGGGACGACAATAAGCATCACCAAGGCGTGGGTCTGCTTCTCAGCAGACACGCTGGCGATGCTCTTCTAGGATATGAGTGCATTAATGAAAGGTTTCTTACAGCAAAATTTCAGACAAGCGTTAAAGACTTGAATGTTATCTGCTGTTATGCCCCCACTGAGGATGCCGATGATGATCAGAAGGATAGGTTTTATGAACAACTTCAGGATATTTTGAATTCTGTCAAGAAAGGAGATATTACCCTTGTTCTTGGTGACTTCAATGCCAAAGTTGGTACTGACTCTGACCTTTGGGGAGGAGTAATAGGCCCTTTTGGTATTGGTAGCTGCAATGGCAATGGGCAACGTCTCCTACAGGTAAGTAAACTCAATGGATTCAGAATAACTAATACTTATTACAAACACCGCGACATACATAAGTACACATGGGTTTCACCTGATGGGCTGCATAAGAATATGATTGATTACATATTAATTAACAGCAAATGGGCTAGTTCTGTTAGGAATACCAGGGCATATAGGGGAGCTGAAATTGGATCTGACAATTACCTTGTTAAAATGTGTTGCAACTTAAACTTAAGAAGTGTTGTGCTAGGGTTAAAAAATTTACTTTTAATACTGAAGCTCTGAAAGATCCAGTTATAGCAAAATCTTACCATGATAGGTTACTTAGCCATTATGACAGTCATGGTTTGCTTACTACTGAAGTTGAGGAAGAATGGGATCATTTTAAACAGACTTTTTTGGACACTAACAGTACTCTTTTAGGAAAACAGGAGCAGAAGAGGCAAAATTATCTGAGTGATAAGGCACTTAGCTTATTTTCGATAGAAAGAACTGCAGGAATGTTCTTAATCAATACTCTACTAGTCCTAATAGAAAGCATTACAGAGACCTTAATAAACTTGTAAAGGATCAGTTAGCTGCTGATAAGAATCTTTGGCTTGATGGTTTGGCTGACAAAGACGAGGAAGCAGTTAGACAGCACAACAGCGAGAGCTGTACCAGATAGTTAATGTTTTGTGTGGTAGAAAACGGACAGGCATACAAGGATTGAAGGATAAACAAGGTAAGGTTATAGAAGGGGAGGATTCTGTCATGGCTAGGTGGGCTCAGCATTTCAGTGATGTTCTAAACAATGTAGTTAGTTCTACTCCCATTGTTTGCAATGATGATAGATGCATTGGTGGCTTTAATGTTGGCCCTATAACACAATCTGAAGTTATTTTGGCTGTTTCTAAACTTAAACTTCATAAATACACAGGGGTAGATTAAATTACTACGGAAATGCTTAGAACTGGGAATGTTTCGGTTACCACTTGGATGACTGAAATTCTGAATATCTTTTATGATAAAGGCATGGTTCCTAAGGATTTTACCAGAGCTATTGTTATCCCTATTTTCAAAAAAGGTGATCGCAGTTCTTGTGATAACTATAGGGGTATCAGCCTACTCTCTGTTCCAGGTAAAGTTCTTTCCATGATTGTGATTAATAGAATTAAGAATCTGGTTGACAGTCAATTGCGTGATGAGCAATGTGTATTCAGAAGTGGTAGGGGATGTGTGGATCAGATATTTTCACTTGGGCAGATTCTTGAGAAATGTTTAGAGTTTCAGAAAACTTTGGTTGCTAGCTTTGTTGATTTCAAAAAGGCTTTCGACTCTGTTGATCGACATAATTTGTGGTTGATTGTGAGATCATATGGTATACCAGACAAGTTAGTTAACATTATGAAAGCTCTCTATAATAACACTGAGTCGTGTGTGAGAGTTGGTAATGCTTGTTAGCAATTGGCTTAGCATTACTTCTGGTGTTCGACAAGGGTGCATTTTGTCTCCTTTTCTCTTTATCTTGGTTATTGATTATGTTATGCGAAATTCACTTCGAGGGAAAGATTTTGGCCTGAAATGGACTGGAGATGCGAAAATTTCTGATTTAGATTATTATGATGATTTAGCCCTTTTGGCAAATGATGTTGATGAGATGAACTCTTTCATTCGAGCTGTTGATGAGACTGGTAGTAGAGTAGGTTTGGTTATAAACAGAGAGAAAACTAAAGTGATGAAAATTGGTCAGGCAGGCTGTGATTCAGTTAATCTGAATGGTGCAGTCTTGAGCAGGTGTCACAATTTAATTATCTTGTTAGCTATGTAACAGATAATGGTGATGTGCGGCATGAGGTTAACAGACGAATAGGGATTGCTGCCGGGACTTTTAAGAACCTATGGAGAGTGTGGAGAAATAGGCGTATACACCTAAAGACTAAAATTAGACTGTATAATAGTTTGGTTCTTTCTAGGGTTAGTTATGGTAGTGAAACTTGGACACTTTGTAAACAAGATAACAGGAAACTAGATGCTTTTGATTCCAGATGCTTACGCAGTATCTTGGGCATTAGGTGGTTCAACTTTGTAACTAATGATGAGATTAGGCAAAGGAGTTTACAACCTCCTTTAAGCAGCATATTGTGCAGAGAGAGACTCCGTTGGTTTGGCCATGTCGCCCCTATGAATAATTATAGATTGGCGAATAGGGTTATGAACAGTGTGCCTAAAGGCCTCAGAAAGAAGGGGAGACCTAGGATGCGGTGGGCAGACAATGTCAAACAGGACCTTGTTAGAATTGGTGTGCAGTGGCCAGATGCAGTAGATGTAGCTCAGGATAGACTTGCTTGGAGAACTAAATTGCACGGTCTGGTTGGACCTCCGTAGCCCATGGCTGCTTGAGGATGATGATGATGCATAAATATTTTTTGAATGGGTCCACCCGTTTGTAATGGCACATGGGGCGGGGGTGGGTCAGTCCGTAGCGCGCCAGGCTCGTAATCTGTAGTTCCCAGGTTCGAGTCCCAGCTGGGTCAGCGTTGAGATTTATCTACGCAAAATTCCCCGCCCTGTCCACGGTCAGTAGGGGACACCGATGGGCTTGGAAAGGCCGACGTCCGTCGGATGGTACGTTAAACCCTGGCCCCATGTGCGGGAGAGCCATACCCTGTGCACGTTAAAGAACACGCTGGATGGCCTTGACGGGAGGCTTCCATCTGTCTCCCAACAGCTGTTCCAGTGGGTCCCCTCCCCCAACCTTCTCTGAGCCTTCGGCGTCCATGTGACCTGGCCATTTAGCCCATGGTGTGCAAAAAAGTGCCGCTCAGAGGTAAAACAACCCAACCTTGTTATGGCACGTAAACAAATATTTCATTTACGAGAATATACAATTTTCACAACGGTTACTCTAATAAATTTGCGTAGCTCTTCGAAGAAGCATCAATTACAGCTTCTATTCCATTCGTAAATATCTTATCTCGGCGAGAAAACCACACAAAAAAAAAACACAATTAACTGCTTACGTGATTAGCAACACTAGTTCCCAAAGCATTGAACCGGAACACTAGTTACTAGTGTCAATTATTTTTACTAATACAGAATTGTGAATTATAATTATTTTTGCTAAAAAGAACTCTAGTATAATAAAAGAAAAAATTTTCAAAAAGAGCAATAAGATATGCAAAAAACAAGCAAATGAAATTTCCCCTTTTATGATTGTTCTTCAAGGAAAACATCTCCGGTGTTAAACTGGGATAACTTGTACATTGAACTATTGTGGAAAATCACCTTATACGGCTAATGTTAAAATAAAATATTGATTTGGTTTCACCTCTGATGGCACTTTTTTTGCACGCCGTATTAGTTGTTGGTTGGTTGTTTGGGGTTTAATGGCGCAAGAGCCGCTAGGGCTATATTACACCAAACAAAAGTATGTAAACAGATAAAAGTCTTTCAACCCGCAACCAAAGTTAAAATAAACACAAAAACGGGAAAGAACGACAAAGAAACAAAACAGTACTACAACAAGTATATAAATCAACAACAAAAATGAGCTATAGGACACATGTAAAATCAGAAACAAGAATAAAATCTAGAATATAATGTATAAACATCATAGGCGAGAAAAATAACCTGTATAACGTATAAAAGCAAAGAGAGGAAGTAAAAAAGAATCATTGGATAAAAGATGTCCGAGTTTACACTCGGACATCTTCACTCGGACATCTTTTATCCAATGACTCTCCTAAGGGGCTCGAACATAAAATCATGAAAGCTAAAATAAAATCGACGTTCAAGACTAAAAGCTGGACAAGTGATTAAAATATGCTTAACGGTTAAAATGGTGTCAAAAAACTCGCACTTAGGTTTCTTGTCCACCTGAAGAAGAAAAGAATGTGTGACATACGAATGACATAAGCGGAGCCGAGCAAGTACAACTTCCTCCTTGCAATCCCTGCGAAAACAAGACTGCCACGATTTGATAATGGGCTTGATCCCGAAAAGATTGTTACCAACCTGTTCAGACCAAGATATCTGCCACTGTGCCTGGAGCTCAATGGAAAATCACTGCGGGAAGTCCAAATATGAAACCGGCAGTGGAGAGGGGTGTAGCTAACCTGGCAGCAGCATATGCAAAGTCATTGCCCCTGATCCGACGAAGAAAATCATGGTTGTCGCTGCCAGATGATGGAGCTGCTGACGGATCTCGGAGAAAATAGGGTGAGGCTGATACCTCACCGAGATCAAAGCCTGTAGCGAGCTGAGAAAGTCAGTGTAAAGGACACACTCACGATGAAGCTTAGCAGCTATGTGATCCTAGGTAATGATAGCTTTAGCAGCTATGTGATCCTGATATCGTGCAACTCTGCAGTGAACATGGAGCACTGCTGTGGGATCTGGTCTGCAATGATTTCATCACAGCAGACCATGGCTGATCCCACCGATGTGTCAGACTTCGAGCCATCTATGAAGACAGGCAAGAAGTCCGTGTGTGCACAGAACAATGGCTGGCAAAGAGTTGCTGATACACACAGTCGGGTGTAAAGGCCTTCCCCGTCCTGCAAAGAGAGAAATCACAGGAAGGGGAAAAAGCAAGCCAAGGTGGAAGTGGTTCCACTGTCGACTGTGCGATGCCATCGAGACTGGTGTTAATGTCTCGCAGGTAACCTCGAACATGCAAACCGAAAGGACGAATGGCAGTCGGCAGATTCTGATATAACATTACCCACAAGGGACCGAAAGCACAGTCCAAAGTAGGATGCCCTGACAGAGATTTCAATTTTGCTGCATACTGTAGGGACAACTGCTGACGGCGAATAGATAATAATGGTTCATTGGTCTCTACATAGACTCTGGACCGGTGAAGTGCAGAGGGTCCCCATACAAACACAGAGGGCCTGATGGTGTAGAGGGTCCAGCACCTTCATCACCAAATCCCGGGCGGAGTCGTATACCTGAGATCCATAGTCTAGTTTTGACTGGAGAAGTGCATGGTAGAGGAGAAGCAAAGAACAATGGTCAGCCCACCAAGAAAGTGAAGGCAGGACCTTGAGGATGTTCAATGCCCACGTGCACTTGGACCTGAGATGATACGTGTGCTAAAAAGGTTAATTTCCAGTCGAAGATGAGATCTAAAAACTTGGTTTCCACCACAACTGAAATAATGTTACCCCTGAGCTGCAGCTGGGGTCCAAATGAAGATTACGTTTGCGGCAAAAGTACACACAAGCGGACTTCTGTGGGAAGAACCGAAACCCATTGGGCGTCGCCCAAACCGAGAGATTGTTGAGGGCAGTTTGCAGTTGTTGTTCAATGAACCTCATGCTGGAAGATGATCAAAAGATGCTAAAATCGTCAATATAGAGGGCATTGCCTATAGTCGGTGGAAGTTGCAGTGTAATGAAATTTATCTTGACAGCGAAAAACGTAACACTCAGGACGCAGCCCTGTGTTCTTAGGGGAAAGGGCGTGACAGAGTGTTGTCGACACAAACTCGAAAATTACGATGAAAAGTTTGCGATGAAGATCGGCATGTGACCTCGCAAGCTGAAGCTGTGAAGGTCACGATGAATGCCGAATCTCCATGCGGTGTCGCACACTTTTACCATATCTAAGAAAATTGACACAATGTGCTCTCGACGAAAAAACGAATTCCTGATCGTCGATTCGAGGAGGATCAGGTGGTCTAAAGTAGACCTGTGCCTGCGAAAGCCACATTGGGTGTTGAAAAGAAGGCCATGATGTTCAAAAAAAACATTTCAAAATTACAAATTCATGCTTAGAAAATTAACCTGTTTCTTAATACATTGAGAGTGGAAAAGGGAATTTCTGTTTTTCTGTAATTGGCAGGATTGGGGACAAAATGAGAAATTTGTATGCATTAAAAAACACCACCCTCAAAAAGTAAAAATTCAGAATTTTTCCAGTATGCAACATGTTAAGCATCAGGACAATTGACATTTATCTCAAAAGCATTAACAATTCTTAAATAGCTCTCAAATTCAAAATGCTAAAATGAAACATAAAATACCTTAAATGAATACTGAAAGAGAAGTTAAGAGTTTAACTTGCCAACAAAGGGGTGGTATTCCCTGTTTATTAACATGGTTTATTTTATTTTTAATACCTCATTCCAAATATAACATATAAAAAGAAGTTCACCATTGTTGATCCAAGTGATTCCATTTAACCTAAGCTTTTTTATTCTTCCTACAAGAGTAAATCGTTTAATTTCATTCCTGATTTGGGATATACTTAATAAGGTGTTTTGATCTAAACCAGATGTTTTTAAATCACTAATTAAAAAAACTTTTATTTCATGACATTTACATCAAATGTGAGTTGTTAGTCTCCCATTGTTTATTCTTTCAACACTCTAGTCCAATGGAGACTCATCCTAAGGAGCATAAGAGCACTCATGACAGGAATAATTAGAAAATAGAAAAGTACATATTTTAACAATGCTATTTTTCCCAGTTGAAAAATCATATATGGTGAATCATATCCCCCCTCCATGTGGAATCCTTCCTCGCCCCCATTTTTTTACTGTTGCTGTGCATGATTAAAGCATGCACCAGCGTTTAGTTTATTATAAGAATGGAATAATATATAAAAAATAATAATATATAATAAATTTATTATAAATAGGGATCACTGCGTGAACCCTATTTCTGAAGTGTGCCGAGCTTGTTCTGCATTCAAGCTTCTTGCTTCCACCGTTATAGATCGGGGCCGGGGTGGCTCAGTCGGTAGCGCGCCAGACTCGTAATCTGCAGTTCCCAGGTTCGAGTTCCAGCTGGGTCAGTGTTGAGATTTATCTCCGCAAAATTCCCCGCCCTGCCCACGGTTTAATAGGGGACACCGATGGGCTTGGAAAGACTGCCGTTCGACGGATGGGACGTTAAGCCGTGGTCCAGTGTACGGGAGAGCCACACCGTGTGCACGTTAAAGAACACACTGGATGGCCTTGACGGGAGGCTACCATCTGTCTCCCAACAGCTGTTCCAGTGGGTTCCCTCCTGCAACATTCTCTGAGCCTTCGGTATCCTTGTGACCTGCCCATTTAGCCAATGGTGTGCAAAAAAAATGCCGCTCAGAGGTAAAACAACCCAACCAATTCATGTTGATTGTTCAACGTAAACAGACTGCATTTTTATGAATTACAATTAATTTAATTGTGACTATTTTTGAATTACTAGTAACCCACCACCACTACGGCACCTTCAATTTCACTAACACGGCACTTCAAATCTAAGATAAATGCTAATTTATTGTTTCTTTTTTTATTTTGAGATGTTTTATAATTATTCGTTTAATAAAAATTATTTAATAATCCTTTTTAATGAAAAAATCGAGTTCTCAAGGGTTTGGAACGAATTACAGGAAATTAATGTATTATTGGTTTCAGCTGACAATATTTTCAACATATAGCGTACTTTGAGGAATGAATTACTATGGGATGTTGGGGCTCCCACTGTATTGGACGCAGGATGATTTTTTGAATCTTTTTGGCTTACCGTATTTTTCACTGCAACGTTTATTAAATTTAAAATGACCTTTTCATTAATTCTAAGAAATAGCCACCAGATGGTAAAATATAACGTTTCTTATCTTACTCGAATGACTTAATAAGTTATGTCACATTAAGAACCGAAGTTGCGATTTGCTGACAGTTTCTCGTGAAAGAAATTGTGTGAAAACCACTTTTCCTTGCACAGCTGGTTGCAACCAGTTGTTCATTCCTCCGTCATTGTTCTTCGTGGGATGATTTAGAGGAAGCAAGTTTTTCTTTAAAATGGCCTTGCTCAACTTATATATGAGAACTATCAATTAAATCTGAAGATTGTGATGAAACATGAATATCATTCGTCAGTATTTCCTATCTCTATTGCAATTCCTTTTAAGTTCTAAGAATTGGAAATGCAATCCATGAAAAATAATTCATTTATATCTGATATAAATGCAAGAGCATTCAGCAATTTCTTCACACTGAAGTTTTGTTTTCAACATCACATACAAGTCTTCAAGAATTTCTTCAACAAGATGAATCTTTCTCTCGTATTTGTGATTGTTGTTTCTGCATTCCTCTTTAATGAAGGTAAGAGAAATGACACCTAGTTCTTTATAATTACTCTATAGCATAGATTTAGAATTAAATGCGTACAAATATAACATGTTAAATTTACATATAACATGTTAAAATATGTTATAGCATATCACGGTAAGAAAGAGGACAGCAATGGGTTTGGAAAGGCAGCTGTCCGTGGGATGGAACGTTAAGCTGTGGCCCCGTGTACGGGAGGCCATACCCTGTGATGTTAAAGAACATGTTGGATGACCTTGACAGGAGGCTACCTTCTGTTTCAAAACAGCTGTCATGTTGGTCCTTTTCCTCCCTCCCATATGAAATATAAATTAAATTTTTATTTATATTTCATATGGGGAAATTAATAATATTCCTCAGAGAATATGATATTTATATATCATTTTTCTCTGAGCATTCGGGGTCCTTGTGACCTGGCCATTTAGCCTATTATGTGCAAGAAAGTGCCGCTCAGAGGCAAAACAATCCAACTCAGAGTTAGATTAGAGAGGGATTTGTGTGTGAGGAGAGAATTAGGTTTTATTTAAGGAAGGAGGTGGGGGGGGGGGTTGAAAATAAGACTTCACAGCAGGATTTCCCAATTACTAAAATATTCCACCGGACAGGAAATTCAATTGAATGACAAAACCCAGATGTATCTCAATTCTAGGACTGCTAGCCATCTATAGGGATAATGCCAAAATCTCCACTACCTACGGTCGAGGGCAAGAGACCACCATATAGATACAGCTCACCCCACGACTACCTATGGCGAACAATACTATAGAAGTAAAGTTCATCCATCGGTCAAAACCTTTAATCTATGACACGGTTAGGCACAAACAAGGATATACAATCCAAGTTGCCTCGGCTTCCGTGATGGGAACTCTTAGTCCGGCCTATCCATCGGAGCCCCGTCCGACTGGTTCCCAGTACCAGTCAGCGGAGCCCTCAACTTCACAAAGGCCATCTAGCTCTCCCCACCCCCCACCACCACGACAAGGTGGTTCCCTCTCGGGGGGGGGGGGCGGATTCCACCGGACAGGAAAGGTTAAAACGATGTTCTGCATGGAATAAAATATCATTGTTGTTTTTTCAAATCTATTTTTAGTGTCGGACATATACTATCGGGCCAAAATAAAATTATACAATAGTTTTGGATTTCAAAGCAGCTAGACAAGTAGAGATCTCGTATAAGACGAACTGACTGATTTCCAGGGGGCGGTGGGGTCTAGATTCCTCAGGTCATGTCGTTCACCGCTGGTTTAAATGACGAGTATTTTTCCAATTTATTATAATAGTGACGTCTTTTATTGGCTACTTTTATATCACATTGAAACTGAATACGAACAAATCAAGCCGAAGTCAACAGAAAGGCTGTTTCGGAATTTATTCTTTTTCGCAGTTGTTTTCTTCTCCAATGTTTTGTGTTTTATAATTCATTTAATTGCAAAATTTGTAACAAACGGGAGTGGCTTTAGGGAAAGAAGGTACCCCCCCGTCCCCTCAGGAAAATATTTTATTGATATTGCTAGGCCGAAAATTATTTATTTTATATTTTATGCATTCTTTAGATAAATTTTTAAAGATCGTTAAAAAAGGGGAAATTTTTATATTATACTGCAGTGGAAAGCCAGCAGTCTTCCCCACCATTACCTTTTTCTGTCTCGATTACGTAACTTGAGGACGAAAAAAATAAATAGGGGCACTGCTTTTTTCTAGATTCGGGCTTGGTAACAAATATTTATGTTCCTTGAAAATTCTAACACAGGTAACGAAACATATTGTGCCATTCAAGTATCTAGTTTTCAAAACAGGAAAGTCTTAATCTGCAATATATTCAGAATGCGTATAATTTATCAATTTGTTTCAGTGTACAGTTATTCAATTAATCTTTTCCATTTCACAGTTCACAGTCATCAAAGATCATCAGAGGAAACATCCAAAGGAGAGTTCACAGACAAAAAACAGGTAAGGACTAGTTTTAATTGATTTCATCAAGTAGAATGAAACATATTCGGAATCTAGTAATCCTTGGTGAAAAAAGGTAACTTCCCACACATTGTTGCTGGCTGTTTGAATAATAAACATAATGACGGTTAGCAAATTTTAATCAGAGTTAAAACGCACCGTTGGAGTAGATCACATTATACACTGGTGCGCAAAAGTTTACAACTACTTTTGTACTTCGAAACAATGCAACTTCTAAAATAAGCCTTTTATGGTAAAATGTGCGAAGATAAATTAATGATCTCAATCAAATTATTAAAATCTCGAATTTCTGCAATATTCGTTAAATATTTAAAGATTTGTGGAAGTTTGTATTATAGCAATGGCAATCCATAACATTTCACCTCAAATGTTAATTAAAACTTAAATAATAAATATTGTTTCCGGACGTTTAATAAAATAAGTATATTTTTAAGATGTTTATTGGGTTGTTTTACCTCTGAACAGCACTTTTTTTGCACACCATGGGCTAAAAATGGCCAGGTCATAAGGACCCCGAAGGCTCAGAGAAGGTTGGGGACCCACTGGAACAGCTGTTGGGAGACAGCCTCCCGTCAAGGCCATCCAGTGTGTTATTTAACGTGCACAGAGTATGGCTCTCCCGCACACGTGGCCACGGCTTAACGTCCCATCCGACGGACGGCGGCCTTTCCAAGCCATTCGATGTCCCCTACTGACCGTGGGCAGGGAGTTTTGCTGAGATAAGTCTCAACGCTGACAAGGCTGGACTCGAACCTATGAACTGCAGATTACGAGCCTGGCGCGCTACCGACTGAGCTACCCCCCCCCCCCCCCCCCCCCGGCCCTTAGATGTTTCAGTAATTCTTTCAATATTCCTCAATATTGTATGAGTTTTACAGCAGTGCATCGCTAATGTTAAATATTCCAGCTTCGATAACTCTTTAAATACCATCCATTCCTGCTGAAAACCGAGATTTATGTGGCTTTGATTGAGATTTTATCCTTAGTCACATTTTAACATAAAAGGTATATTTTAGAAATTCCAGAGTTTGGAATTTAGTTTCCTATTGACATAAAATGTGGTTGTAACGGTCTTTCATTAGTCGTCTCGCAAAGTCTGAATCTAGTCAGGAATTGGTTGGTTGGTTGTTTGGGGTTTTTTGGCGCATGAGCTACTGAGGCTATAATGCGCCAAACGAGATCAATAGAAGCTAAAAGTCAAGAACCCCTGAACCAAAGTTAAAACCAAGTGCTGTAAAAGGCAAAAGATAAAACCAACATGATGTATAGATATATAACAGAAAAACAATAAAAACAAGATGCAAATATAACAAAAAACAACAAGATGTATACAGGGTGTCTCGAAAATATAAGTAGAAACTTTTAGGGGAGGTAGATAACATCTAAAGGAATGAGAATTGTACAGGAACCCAAAACTGGAAACGTCATGAGAAAGTGGTAGCAGAGGTACAAGATCTGAAAGGACACAAGACAGTGATCAATGGGAAAACATTTATTGGACATAATTATTACAAATGGCGTACCAGATGATACATTTCATAATGTTGCAGCAGATGCTCGAAGTTTCCACCATGAGACACGATGCATGCGTGACACCGACGGAGCATTGATTGCCGGACACGGTCGAATACACCTGGAGTTTCTTTGATAGTAGCAGCAGCGCAGACGCGCCTTGCCTCGAGAACCATGTCAGACTCCACAGGCGATTCATACACGGTAGCTTTGAGGGGCCCACAGAAAGAAATCAACGCTCGTTAAATCAGGTGAGCTTGGGGGCCAGGCAACTGGTCCAGCACCCCCAATTCATCGTTGCCCACAAGACGTGTTCAAATGCGCACGAACACACCTTCCATAATGGAGAGGCGCCCCATGATGTTGAAACCCCTTGTTGCGTCTCACATTTGCAGGAACATGGGCAAGTAAGCCTGGTAGAACCTGTTCCAGAAAGATCAGATCTTTGGAGGAGGTCATGCGGGATGGTAAAAGGTATGGCCCGACTAAGCAGTCGCCGACCAAACCTGCTCACACATTTGCTGCGAAACAATGTTGTGCCGCATGGGTGCGCACACCGTGGGGATTCTCGTGAGCCCACAAATGCGCATTGTGCTGATTGAATCCGCCATTCCGAGTGAAATTGGCCTCATCAATAAACAAAACATAAGCTGGGAAATTCACATCTTGGGCAATTTCTTTGAGATACCACTGCGCAAAACGCACACGTGCAGGATGATCTGCGGGGAGAAGTAACTGAACCCTTTGGAGATGAAAGGGGTGTAAGGACTCGCCGTGCAAAACATGCTGTACACTGCAACGAGACACTCCTAAGACAGAGGCAACGGCACATGTGCTGGTACTAGGATTGGTCTCCACGGCATCCAACACACTTCCTACCATGGCGGGAGTACGCGTCGATCGTGGCCTGCCCTCACTTCTGCTACCTCTTAATGACCCATAATCGCACAAATTTTGATGCGCACGCAGAAACAAACGGTGGCCTGGTAGATGTCTGTGTGGGAAGCGTTCTTGATACATTCGTTGAGCGGCTCGTCCATTGCCCTCAGCTATTGCATACACTAAGTGCATGTCTGCCACCTCCCTGTTCGAATACCTTTGCATGCTCTTCGTCAGCCGACTACCGCTCGAATGTGGAAATCCGAAATTTCCCCTCTAGCGCACTGATGAACAGCGCTGCCTATTGACTTACGGTGACGTTTAGGGTTATGGGTTCCTATGCAATTCTCATTCCTTTAGATGTTATCTACCTCCTCTAAAAGTTTGTACCTATATTTTTGAGACACCCTGTATAGAATGACAAATACTATTTCGGCAAAGTATGAAAAAGGCTTTTATTGAAAAGATGCATGTGAAAATGTAAGAAGTACAAAATGTAAGATATGGGATTTTTCTAAGAGTACACAAAATATTAACATCATAACCTGTAATGAATCTGTCCGTCCGCATTATAAAAAGCGCCCCAAATGAGGTGAAGTCTAGTGAGAACGAATCAGTAAAGTGTTGAATATTTGACGTTTGCAATTCGAGTTAGGATACTAGTATTTAACTTTACTACTTGTCAAATCTATTTCAGTGGAGTTCCGAGAATCTTGTGATATGTCGTTTTTTGATGACTTTTTTGAATCTGTTTTTCGACCTTAACTCTCTTTCTATGGCAACTGGGGTTCTCATACTTTAGGGTCCCATTGGGGCAACCCTCTTTTACACTTTTCCAACCCTAGGGGGACGCTTTTCCGATTGGAAGGGTGTCTTTTTGGTGTCCAAAGTGACTAACTACGGCGCTCTTTTTTTTTTACCGAAACTAGGGACTGACGGATCTGGCAATCTGAGTGGGCCTATAGGGGAACCAGGGGGACATCTACTGGTCACTTCGGATTGGACTGAGTGCTCTGACTCTCTGTTTCAGGCGAGCGTCGAAAGTCTCATGACTCGCCTTGCGAAATTAAACATCACTGCCGGGAGTATTTTATACTTTGCCGATTTGACTTTTGGCATTCTATAGAATGCCTCGGAAATATGTGAAAATCTAAGCGCTTTATACTTTGACGTCCCACTTTCGGCATCCTATAGAATGCCTAGGCATTCTATATAATGCCTAATTTCACACTTTGCCTGTAACATACATATATATTTGAAGTCATAGATCTCAGACATTTTGTCAAATTTTGAATATGGTAGGTTCTTTGATGTCAAAGATCAATTTTCTATATACTTGTGCTGGAGTACTAAACAATAGTGAATAGTTATATTTTAGGCAGCAAAACTTAGAAAAGAGAGGGATCAATCAGAGTCACATTGGGAAACAAAATGAGGGTCTAGAAATCAGGAGATGACTAAGGCACCAAATGATATCTCATCCTCCTCCTCCTCAAGCAGCCATGTGGGCTACGGAGATCCAACCAAAAAGCGCCCCAAATAAGCGTGCAGTTTAATTCTCCAAGCGTATCTGTCCTGAGCTACACCTGCTGCATCAGGCCACTGCACACCAATTCCAACAAGGTCCTGTTTGACATTGTCTGCCCACCGCATCCTAATCTCCCCCTCCTTCTGAGGCCTTTAGGCACACTGTTCATAACCCTATTCGCCAATCTATAATTATCCATACGGGCAACATGGCTAAACCAACGGAGTCTCTCTCTGCACAATATGCTGCTTAAAGGAGGTTGCAGACTCCTTTGCCTAACCTCATCATTAATTACAAAGTTAAACCACCTAATACCCTAGTATATGATAAAAATGAAACCCTTTGATGAAATCGGGAAGATTGGCGAAGAAGCTTAAGTCAACCTTCAGTCGAATCTTCAGTATGACAATTTACAGCTGTTTCATTAAAACATTTGTCAGAATTAATTAATGTAAATTTAAGATAATTTACAGCTGGTTCATTAAAACATTTATATCAGAATTTCAAACATAACTTTTTTAATATTATGTGTTGATATTGCTTTTAAAATAGAGAAGTTATCAAATTCTGAATCAAGAATTAATCGCAAAGATTTGTCACTGCGCATTATAAAGAGAAAGCGTTTTTAAAATAGAACTTTAAATAAAATATTAACGAACAGTTAACTCAAAATTATTAAAAAAAATATCAAGGAAAGCATATAAATACCTCCAAAAGAAAAGCAGCTCGAATCGTATTTTACGAGTGTAATGATAATTACGTATCATTAATTTGAAAATAATGTAGGGATAATTCAACAGTTAGCTACCAAACTGATATGTATGGCAAATCGAATTTGTTTTTCTGGTTAAATCCCAAATACGTATGGTGTTCAGCTTTAATGCTGAAGCTCATCTGTATATAGCTCTTCAGATCTGTGATATTTTTCGATACCAGATTATCATAGGCAATAGGAGTTTGGATGGAACTCATACATTTACAATACTAATTGGCAACTCTAATATTTAACACGCTGAAACTTGAAGATTGCACGAAAGATATCGTTCGATTGATTATTTACAGCTGCATTTCAGAGTTGGGTTGTTTTACCTCTGAACGGCACTTTTTTTTGCACACAGTAAGCTAAATGTCCAGATCACAAGAACATCGGGGGATCAGAGATGCTTTAGGGGAGGAGAATTACTGTTACCTATATTTACGGTACGGACACCTGTTGCTTTACCTCTTAACTGAATGTTGGGGAAACAGATGGTAGACTCCTGCCAAAGCCATTCAACGTTTCGTTAACGTGCGCAGGGGGGGGGGGGGGGGGGGGCTCAGTCGGTAGCGCGTCAGGCTCGTAATCTGTAGTTCTCAGGTTCGAGTCCCAGCTGGGTCAGCGTTGAGATTTATCTCCGCAAAATTCCCCGCCCTGCCCACGATCAGTAGGGGACACCGATGGGCTTGGAAAGCCCGCCGTCCGTCGGATGGGACGTTAAGCCGTGGCCCCGTGTGCGGGAGAGCCATACTCTGTGCACGTTAAAGAACACGCTGTATGGCCTTGACGGGAGGCTACCACCTGTCTCCCAACAGCTGTTCCAGTGGGTCCCCTCCCCCAACCTTCTCTGAGCCTTCGGGGTCCATGTGACCTGACCATTTAGCCCATGGTGTGCAAAAAGGGGCCGCTCAGAGGCAAAACAACCCAACCCATTCCCAGCAGAATATTGCCTAAAGCTTTATACTTCATTCACCGGCTTGTTTTCGTCCCACAGTACATCCTGGTGCCAACAGTTCCCCGGATAAACGATGAACACGTACTCGACCATCCACATGGTGCAACAGGAAATGAGATTCATCGGACCAGATAATCTTCTTCCAATCATTTAACGTCCAGTTTTGAAACTCGTGTGCTCATTGTAGGCGCTTTTGACGCTGAACCGAAGTTAGCATGGGTACTCGGTGAGGCATGCAGATGTGCAGCCCCATTTTGAGCAGGGTTCGATGTACTGTGTATTGTGACACATTACTCCCGTCACCAGCATTGAAATTACGGGCGTGTTGCGCCACAGTATCCCTTCTGTTGGCTCGTATCATCGGGATAGCCTTTTCTCACCTTTAGCATTGATGAACCATGGTCGGACCACACCTTGGCAGCAGTTGGTGGATTTTTTCTCATCGGACTACTTTTTGAAGGTACCAACCACGGCTGACTGTTAGCACCCCAGAAACTCTGTCGTCTCGGAAATGCTTTGACCCAGTCGTCTGGCCATTACAATTTGGCCTTTGTCAAACTCACTTAAGTTCGCTGCCTTTCTCATCTGAAGAACAAGAATAACACTTATTAACAGAGCTCAGCATCACAGGTGAGCATCACCGTTTCATGATCTTTACACGTGCCGTCGTTTACCTGCAGTTGCTTCGATTTGCATAAAGACGCGCTGGTCAAAATGTTTTGGTTCTTCGGTGTATGTAACCGTTATAAATATTCCCTCAGTAAAGGGAATATATTGGCATTGATGGAATTGATCGATAAAACTTATCGTCACTTTCCACGTCATGAATCTTTACTTAATATTTCATTCACTAATTATATTTTACCCTTTTTTATAATAGTAAATTAAAAGTAAGTAAATACACTGACTGAATCTGGGGTGGGGGTGGCTCATTTGGTAGCGTGCTAGGTTCGTAATCTTAAATAATCCAAAGGAAGATAGGGCACCTGCAATTTTCAATTCATATTCAATTGAAAGGAAGATAGGACGCCGCCCCTCTTTTGAATTGAATACGAATTCAGTGACTGATTGCACCATTGATATGCAGTAGTCTTATTTTCTGCATTTTAAAGCGCATATGGGAAGTTAGGTTTTTTTTATTCTTTAATTTATTTTTCGTATTTTTTGTCACTAAAAACATCTAACTTCAGAAATTTTAATTTGATATATGACTCATAAACATCAACTACATTTTTCCTTCCCCTGGCGGGGCGGGGGTGGCTCAGTCGGTAGCGTGCCAGGCTCGTAATCTGTAGTTCCCAGGTTTGAGTACCAGCTGGGTCAGCGTTGAGGTTTATCTCCGCAAAATTCCCGCCCTGCCCACGGTCAGTAGGGGACACCGATGTGCTTGGAAATGACGCCGTCCGTCGGATGGGACGTTAAGCCGTGGCCCCGTGTGCGGGAGAGACATACCCTGTGCACGTTAAAGAACACGCTGGATGGCCTTGAGGGGAGGTTACCATCTGTCTCCCAACAGCTGTTCCAGTGGGTCCCCTCCCCCAACCTTCTCTGAGCCTTCGGGGTCCATGTGACCTGGCCAATTTAGCCCATGGTGTGCAAAAAAGTGCCGCTCAGAGGTAAAACAACCCAACCCTCACCTGGTTATTCCCCTGATTAAGCAAACCAAGAGTGCTGAGTAGTGAAAGTTCTCTAAACTCTCTTACCAACTTGCAGCTGCGTTCCAAAACAAATTAATTTTATTTGATAAATTTAGACGAGCAGCAGATATAATATTATATACAGCTGCCTCACAAAACGGAATTTTTTTCCGTTTCATACTTTTTTTTACTACACTGGTTTTCGCAAATTAAGGAAAGCTTAAAAAAATTATGATAAACAATAAACAAAAAACTATATGAATGATTTTAATGAAACTTGATGGAAACATGAATTGCAATGCTAGTTTCAGAATGGGATAAAATATTTTGCACTAGAAACATTTTTCGTCAAAAAATAACACAGGAATTATGTCCAAAAATGAGGTGTCAGAATGCAATGGGCAAAGTTCTTTAATAAGGAGTAGCCCCTGGTAAGGCATGGCTGTTTGTGTCGTTTCTCTGCTGAGGTCCTGCCATCCTCTCAGACCTTCTACTCTGGCATATAAACTGACAGGCTCCTGTCAGACCTCTGTGGCAAGCAGCTGCTTGAGGAGGTATTTATTTAATTTTTTTTTTATAGTCACCCCTTACAGCAATGCAGGCACGACAGCGATGTTCAATGCTGTTTATGATGTGGTGAATTAGTTCAGTAGGGAGCAACGACCATTATTCCTTTAAAGCAATAATAAGTTCCCCTTTGGTTTCAGGTGGCGAGTTGAGGGCAGCAACGCGTCTCCCTAGAGCATCCCACATATGCTCAATAGGATTTATATCGGGAGATCGAGCTGGCCACTTCATGCGCATAATGGTCTCCTTTTAAAGGCATTGTGCTACAAGTCGAGATCTGTGTGGTTGAGCATTATCGTCTAGTAAGATGAAAGTTTCACCTATTGCACCAACGTAAGAACGTACATAAGGGTTCAGGATGTCATCTCTATACCTCTGAGCATTGAGGTTCCCATTCGTCAACACATAGAGGTCTGTGTGTCCACCTAAGGAAATACCACCCCAAACTCACGAGCTACCTCCGCCGTAACTGTATCTTTGACGGATGTTACTGGGATAATAGCGGGTACCTCGTTCTCTTCATATCAAACAATGTCCGGAATCACTCTGCAAGCAATATCTGGACTCATCTCTGAAAAGTACGGATCTCCATTGCTCTTCTGTTTCCAGGTTCGAGTCCCAGCTGGGTCAGCGTTGAGATTTATCTCCGCAAAATTCCCCGCCCTGCCCACGGTCAGGTAGGGGACACCGATGGGCTTGGAAAGACTGCCGTCCGTCGGATGGGACGTTAAGCCGTGGCGACGTGTGTGGGAGAACTATACCCTGTGCACGTTAAAGAACACGCTGGAGGCCCTTGACGGGAGGCTACCATCTGTCTCCCAACAGCTGTTCCAGTGGGTCCCCTCCCCCCAACCTTCTCTGAGCCTTCGGGGTCCATGTGACCTGGCCATTTAGCCCATGGTGTGCAAAAAAGTGCCGCTCAGAGGTAAAACAACCCAACAACTTGTGACGTGACGTGAGGGATATACAAATTATTGGCCTTGTAGCGTACAGACCTCCCTCATGAAGCCTTTTACGCACAGTGGAAGCTGATACAAAACCCTCCCAGTGGCTGTTGCAAGAGAGGATCATAGCTGAGACGGAGTAGATGTCCTGCTCCTTCGTACTGTTAATCGCAGATATCGGTCTTGTACAGCGGGTCGTAACTCTAGCCCTTCTCCGAGATGTGGAATCCGTGCTAAGAAATTAATTTCAGAGTCTATGGACCACAGAAGGACTCACATTCAGCCATCGTGCCACGTCTGACTGACTTTGGTCTGCTTCGAGTCAGCCATTCGCTCTCCACCACAGTTCATTTGACAAATGATGTCTCGAGGTCATTCCTACAAAATGATTATTTCGAATTTCTTTACTCACATTTACAACACAAAATAACGATCCACTCCAAAACACCCGTTTCATGCCGCTATCCGATTACGCAAATTGACGTAACCTAGACTAATTTGCATATGATATGCTCATTCGGCATTACTTTACTGGATACATGAACAAGTTTGAAGATCTCAGAATGTTTTGGCGAATTATCGCGATTTTTCTCATTTTCACTTAATTTATGGATACCAGTGAATTTTGGAAAATGATTAACGCAATAATTAACAATAATTATAATCTTATGATAATTCAAAGTTGTTGTCGATCATTTTCAAATATCTCAAGGTTTTAAATTTCATTTATAAGCGTATTTCCCTAATGTGATTTTTTATTTTCACAATTCAAAATGTTGTAACATCTTCTTAACTGATTGCACTAATTTGAAAAGAAAAAAATTTTTTCCCTCCCTTCCATAATTTCTCTGATTTTTATATTTTTGAACATGTTGAATCCGAATCTGACAGCCGATTTCATCTTTCACTTACAGTTTTCTAAAGATATGGGTTTAATTAAAAAAAAACACTATTTTACTCAGAGAGGAAAAATATATTTTACCAAATATTTATTTACATTATAAAGAGTTAAAGCTGCTAATAATAAATCCTGATACATGTGAATATTTACACAAAAATTATTTTGTTTTCTTCTGTTTCTTATATCTCTGGAGCCTCTGGCTGCAGGGCCCAACAGTAATCCGGCAACATACTCTCGTTCCATTTGCAGCTATCTCGTTTTTCCATTCCGGATATGTTTTGATGGAACCTTTCTCCATGCTCATCCGAATAAAACTGAGGCTTTCAGCAGTTTGAAAGCGAATAAAATCACATATACATATTCACAAAAGACGTCATTTTCTCAAAAAAAAAAGCCCTCCCACGAAAATAGTACATGATATAGTATAGTATATATATATATAGTATCTGGATGCCAGATTTGGTTCACTACCCTCAAATCTATAAAGTAACCAATTTTTTTCGAAGAGGATTTTCCTGCAGACCAACGTTATTGAAAAAAAGCCGTGATACCCTCTCAGATATTCAGAGAGACTCGGGCCATTTGTAGCCTTTGAGAGGCATCTTGCCGTATTAAAATTGAAAAAGGACATAAAAACGATATAAGAATGCAAAAAATAATGAGATATAATTTATATACAATGATTTTTTAAATATATTTTTAAATAATTTAAGAAGATTTTTAATATTGATAGATAATAAAAAATGACGGACTTTTACGAAATCACATCATTTACTGTTGCATAAAGCGCCAAAGAATTAACAAATGTTTAAATATGAGGACCTCATTTGAGCTGGAGACCCAAGTAAAATGACCTACCTGTTTCTACTCCTTTGAAGGCAGCACAAATGGTTCTTCTTGTACTCCTTTCCGCAAGTACAGTTGTTACTGCTGCAGGAGATGACGGTTGGGTTGTTTTACCTCTGAGCGGCACTTTTTTGCACACCATGGGCTAAATGGAACCCGAAGGCTCAGAGAAGGTTGGGGGAGGGGATCCACTGGAACAGCTGTTGGGAGACAGATGGTAGCCTCCCGTCAAGGCCATCCAATGTGTTCTTTAACGTGCACAGGGTATGGCTCTCCCGCACACGGGGCCACGGCTTAACGTCGCATCCGACGGACGGCGACCTTTCCAAGCCCATCGGTGTCCCCTACTGACCGTGGGTAGGGCGGAGAATTTTGTGGAGATAAATCTCAACGCTGACCCAGCTGGGACTCGAACCTGGGAACTACAGATTACGAGCCTGGAGCGCTACCGACTGAGCCACCCCTGCCCCATATATAAGTTAGAAGTTGGAACTCTTTGCGAATAATGTGTTATATTATATTTGGTGTTGAATCTACTATTATGCTAATGTGAAGTTTAACAAATACTGTTGCCTATTTTTCAGTACTGACAATTAAAAATAAAGACTCGCAGATTTGCATAGTTTTTCTCCATGATATGTTATACAGGGTGATTCAAAACCTATCGTTCAAATTTCGTGGGGAGGTAGGGAATACGTCAGGAAACCGATTTCACATAGGAAAGTATGTCCGCAAACGTCATCTACATGAACAAAATGAACAAGTAAAGTGAACACAAGGAAACAGTACAGTTAAGTGGTAACGAATGTGACTTTTATTCCAACAAGGTAAAGTACAGGTTCACAGTAGGTGCTCAAAATTGCGACCATTTACACGGACACAGGATTCATAGCGCCGTTGCATTGACCGCCGAACATTTTCAAAAACGCTTGGCATATCACGGACAATGCCTGCGGCGGCCACTATTCGTGCAACAAGGTCCATTTCACTGTCGACGGGGGTCTCGTACACATGGTCTTTCATGGCTCCCCACAAAAAGAAATCCATGGGCGATAAATCAGGTGACCTGGGTGATCAAGCGATCGGTCCACCTCTACTGATCCATCGAGCTCCGAATGTTCGGTTCAGGTAATCACGCGCAAAAATTGTGCTATGGGCTGGAGCGCCATCATGTTGATACCACATATCTCGGCGGATATACGCAGGAATAGCGCCCAGAAAAGTCGGTAACACTGTCTCAAGAAATATTAGGTATTTCCGGCCGTTCAATCGGGGCGGAAGCAAGTAAGGTCCCAACAAATAGTCACCAATGATTCCAGCTCACACATTTACGGCAAAACGATGTTGCGCAGCGTGACTTCTCGTACCATGCGGGTTGTCGTAAGCCCACACATGTGAATTGTATGTATTGAACACACCTTCACGACTGAATGAAGCTCCATCTCTAAAAAGGACAGAAGCTGGAAAACTGGGGTCCACGGCACCTTTCTGCATGAACCATTGTGTAAATTCCACACGCTTGGGATAATCGTCAGGATGCAGTAAGTGCACCCTTTGCAGATGGTAAGGATGCACACGTTCCTCGTGCAGTATCCTCCACACTGTTGACTGAGAGACCCCAAGCTGTTGGGCAATAACTCGTGTGCTGGTATTCGGATTATCTTCGATGGACTGTAGGACTTTGTCAGCGACGTTGACAGTCCGCGTCAGTCGTCTTCTCCCTGTATCCTGCATGTTGCTGTGCAGTGAACCACGTTCGCACAGATTGCGATGCACACCTTCAAACATTTGATGCTGCGGTATTCTTCTGTTGGGGTATCGGTCTTCGTAAACTTGCCTTGCTCGGCGGCCGCTTTCGCCATTATCTTCGATGGACTGTAGGACTTGTTCTGTGACGTAGACAGTCCGTGTCAGTCGTCTTCTCCCCGTATCCTGCATGTTGCTGTGCAGTGAACCACGTTCGCACAGATTGCGATGCACACCTGCAAACGTTTGATGCTGCGGTATTCTTCTGTTGGGGTATCGGTCTTCGTAAACTTGCCTAGCTCGGCGGCCGCTTTCGCCAGCTGCCCCATATGCGAGATGCATATCCGCTAGCTCTTGATGCTTAAAACGATTCATCTTATCACTAGTAAGTCAGCTCGTACACTGATGACAGCGGGAGTGGTCGGGCGATTTAAGTCCTGGGACGATGAAGAGAGCGTTCCCCAAACACAATTAGGTGCATCTGCCGCGGCTTGAGAACAATGAACGCCGTGTCCTCTATGATATTGCAATCCTCCTCTCCAAGTGATATTGCAATCATCCTCTCAGTATCCTTGTTTGCCATGTGCTCCTGAGAGCTCCTGAGTTTTTTTAGGCAAATCTCTAAATCTCGGACAACCTCGTTTCTCCAAATCAAGAGATTCTATTCCGAGCTCTTCCAGACGTGTTGGCACAATCAGTCTGCATAATGCACTAAACGTTTTTACGGCGTTTAATGCGACTATTAGATGTTTTTATCCTCGTCGACAGGAGCAATCTTGGTGGCAGATCTATGACGTCATCTTCGATAGGATAACGTTTCCATACGTTTTTACGTCTAATTGTTGGGCGAAAAGGAGTTAGATTTTCTGATTTCGGATATTTCACATGGTTATTCTTTAACACATAAGTTATTTTCTCGTCCTTCTTATGCATAAACAATTCATCTTTTCTGTTTCCTCTGCGAAAAACTATTGCCAGAACATGTATTCTTCGAAAGCCTCTTGCTTATTGTGAGGACGACCTATTAACGAATTCATTTTACTGTATGAAAACAGATTATCAAATCTCGCAATCAGTTTGTCTTCTCAATCCTTATATGACTTCCAGAACTGACAAATTAATAAGAGCACATATGAAACAAGGACTATTACCAGGAGAAAGTCAGTAATTTCATCTAAGGAATAGCGGTTAGATGATATATTATCCTTAGTTTTCTGGGTCTGAACTTTAATATTTGGTAATCGGAACTTTGTATTTTTGCAAAAACAATAACATTTTGTTAGGTTCTCTTGCCGGAGCTTTGAAATATCCTCAGGGCAAGTACTCCTAAGTGGGAGCCACTTCATGTCTCTTGGAGAGGAGGAATTTAGCTGACTCCTTTTGTTCATCACGCGTCCTGCTTTCACAGCAGGTGTGTCTTTCATTTTCACCGGAAGAGGTTTAAGACTTACCTCTGAGGACGAGGCAGGAAAATAGTACGTCCCCTCGTCTCCGCTTTTCTCGCAAACTTCACAGCAGCAGCAACATATTTTTAGGCAACACTTCAGCGACGATCGGAGAAATCGCCTCAATAAACTACGTTTTTTACTCATCTTCAGTGTTCTATAAACATAAACGCACGTTTCTTCATACAAGAAAAGTCTCTCGACTAAATATTCTTAAGAAATGTAACAATTTTTTATCGTTTAATTGTTGTTTTATTAGATTGTTTCCCATTTGAACAATCAGGGCCTTCATTTGTTACGTTTTCTGAACATTTGTGACGTAGGGTATTAGTATTAGTATTCTAGGGGGGGGGAGGGGGGGCTCAGTCGGTAGCGCGCCAGACTCGTAATCTGTAGTTCCCAGGTTCGAGTCCCAGCTGGCTCAGCGTTGAGATTTATCTCCGCAAAAATTCCCCCCCCCCCTGTCCACGGTCAGTAGGCAACCATTGGATGGAGCGTTAGGCCATGACACCGTGTGCTGGAAAGCCATACACGCTGCACGTTAAAGAACGCGCTGGATGGCCTTGACGGGAGGCTACCATCTGTCTCCCAACAGCTGTTCCAGTGGGTACCCTCCCCCAAACTTCTCTGAGCCTTCGGAGTCTTTGTGACCTGGCCATTTAACCCACTGTGTGCAAAAATAAAGTGCTGCTCAGATGTAAAACAATCCAACCCATAAATCATGTATTTTTCTCATTAAAACGTTTTCTTGTACGAACCACCAGCCATCAATATATAAAGTTTGTCAAGTCATTTAAATTGTGTCTTATATTTTATACGTCCTTCAAAGCTCTCCTTTTTTTCCCCAATATATATATATTTGATTCATGTTGTGGTTAGCATGTTTGGCTGCTGATTAAAGGGACCTGGTCGAGCCCCGGGTAAGGCATAGATGCTCATGTTGTCTTATCTGTTGAGGTCCCGCCATCCTCGCAGACCTACTATGGTGAATTAAACTGACAGACTCCTGTTAGACCTCTGTGTCAACCAGCTGCATTGGGGGCGGGGGTGCCTCAGCCGGTAGCGCGCCAGGCTCGTAGTCTGTAGTTCCCAGGTTCGAGTCCCAGCTGGATCAGTGTTCAGATTTATCTCCGCAAAACTCCCTGCCCACGGTCAGTAGGGGACACCGATGGCCTTGAAAAGGTCGCCGTCCGTCGGTTGGGACGTTAAGCCTTGGCCCCGTGTGCGGAAGAGCCATACCCTGTGCACGTTAAAGAACACGATGGATGGCCTTGACGGGAGGCTACCATCTGTCTCCCAACAGCTTGTTCCAGTGGGTCCCCTCCCTCAACCTTCTCTGAGCCTTCGGGGTCCATGTGACCTGGCCATTTAGCCCATGGTGTGCAAAAAAGTGCCGCTCAGTGGTAAAACAACCCAACCCAAGCAGCTGCTTCAGGAGGTATTTGTTTAATTTTTATTTATTTACCGTCCCGATCCCGCTTGATTCGTGTATGTCTAGGTATCACTATTTATAATTTTTTTATGTTGTTGCTTGTGTAAGGTTAGATCACCTATTTCTTGCTACCAGTTCAGGTTCGAATCCACGTCTGCGGCATATATGTTACTGTTGAGTTATTTCTGAGTGTTTTTGCACACAAGAGTACTTAGGTATTTAAGATGTATATATATGTTGAAGTTAATGCAATGGTTTTTAACTCCACCCAGAATTCAGCACCAATATCTATCTCTGACACTGTTCTGATTCGTCATCATCAGAGTTGTGTTGCACACAATGTCAACAACACATCACAATTCCGCATCCCATTACTAATTCTAGAAACTTCAACCACTTCGTTTCATCTTCATATCTGCTTCTTTCTTACCCCTCAAGCAGCTGCTTGCTACAGAGATCGGATGGGAATCTGCCACTTTATACGCCATAGTAAAAGGTCTGTGACCATGACGGGAGCTCGGCAGAAAACACAAATCCACGACATACCCGAGACTCGAACCCGGTCCCTTAGATCAGTAGCCAAGCGCGCTTACATAATAATAAAAAAAATACCCATTGCTCTTTAACTCTCCAACTGTGTCCATCTATGCTTGCATCAGAAGGAAGTTTGTGCACAAATGGTTGTTTTCGGGTGCGGGGTTGGCTTAGAAGTAGCGCGTCAGACTCGTAATCTGAAGTTCCCAGGTTCGAATGTCAAGTAGGTGAAAGTTGAGATGTATCTCCGCTAAATCTCGCACTGCTCTGGGTGAGTTGGGTTGGGTTGTTTTACCTCTGAGCGGCACTTTTTTGCCCACCATGGGCTAAATGGCCAGGTCACATGGACCCCGAAGGTTCAGAGAAGGTTGGGGGAGGGGACCCACTGGAACAGCTGTTGGGAGACAGATGGTAGCCTCCCGTCAAGGCCATCCAAAGTGTTCTTTAACGTGCACAGGGTATGGCTCTCCCGCACATGGGGCCACGGCTTAACGTCCCATCCGACGGACGGCGGTCTTTCCAAGCCCATCGGTGTTCCCTACTGACCATGGGCAGGGCGGGGAAATTTTGCGGAGATAAATCTCAACGCTGACCCAGCTGGGACTCAAACCTGGGAACTACAGATTACGAGCCTGGCGCGCTACCGACTGAGCCACCCCCGCCCTCTCTGGGTGAGAAAGGGAGCATTAAATGGGTCTGAAAGGCCATTAGACGGAACGTTCAGCCGTGTGCAGGGCAGCCATACGCTGTGCACACACTGGATGGTCTTTACGGGAGGCTTCCATCTGTACAGCTGCCCAGTGACTTCCCTCCTCACTCTCTCTGAGCCCTGGGGTCCTTGTGAACTAGCCATTTAGCCCATTGTACGCAAAATAAGTTCTGATGGGATTGGATGGGATTGTTTTACCTCTGAGCGGCACTTTTTTGCACACATTGGGCTAAATGGCCAGGCCACAAGGACCCCGAAGGTTCAGAGAACGTTGGGGGAGGGGACCTACTGGAACAGCTGTTGGGAGACAGATGGTAGCCTCCCGTCAAGGCCGTCCAGCGTGTTCTTCAACGTGCACAGGGTATGGCTCTCCTGCACACGGCGACACGGCTTAACGTCCCATCCGACGGAGGGCGGCCTTTCCAATCCCATCGGTGTCCCGTACTGACCGTGGGCAGGGCGGGGAATTTTGCGGAGATAAATCTCAACGCTGACCCAGTTGGGACTCGAACCTGGGAACTACAGATTACGAGCCTGGCGCACTACCGACTGAGCCACCCCCGCCCCAAGTTCTGATGGGAAATAGAGCAGTCCAAGGTAATAAAGCAACCTGGACATTCATTTTTAATGAGAAAAATGCATGATTTATGTGTTGGGTTGTTTTACCTCTGAGCAGCACTTTTTTTGCACAGAGTGGGTTAAATGTTGCTGGAATGTGGTGCAAAAAAAAGGTTACTCTCTGGTAGGACAACCCAAACTGTTATTTCGTCATTTCCACCAAAGGTGAGAGCCGAACTAGCATCAGAAGGAAGTTTGTGATGTGCCACTGGTTGAAAAGATTTACCCCCAATGCTTTCTTTCCTCCTAAGAAAGTGAGATAGTAAATCTATGTCTTGAAGCCTTTACCTCTCTAGTACAGGGACCATGCGTAACGAGTTATATGCCAAAAGAAATTTTGTGATGTAGGGAGGGTTAGAGCTATATAAAATATCCACCCCGAAAAAAAACGGGGGGGCGGGGGGGGCTCAGTCGGTACCGCGCCAGGCTCGTAATCTGTAGTTCTCAGGTTCGAGTCCCAGCTGGGTCAGCGTTGATATTCATCTCCGCAAAATTCCCCGCCTTGCCCGTGGTCAGTAGGGGACACATCCGCCGTCCGTCGGATGGGACGTTAAGCCGTGGCTCCGTGTGTGGGAGAGCCATACACTGTGCACGTTAAAGAACACGCTGGAGGGCCTTGACGGGAGACTACCATCTGTCTCCCAACAGCTGTTCCAGTGTGTCTCCTCCCCCAACCTTCTCTGAGCCTTCGGGGTCCATGTGACCTGGCCATTTAGCCCATGGTGTGCAAAAAAAGTTCCACTCAGAGGTAAAACAACACAAGGTAAGTTTTAAAGTGGATAGGGGAAGCTCGGTCATGTAGCGCGCCAGGCTTGCAATCTGCAATGCCCAGGTTTGAGTCCGAAGCAGGCCACGGTTGAGATTTATCCCTGTAAACCTCTCCAACCTGCCCTCGGTCAATAGGGTACATCGATGGGCTTGTGAATGCCGCCATCCGTAAGATGGGTCTTTAAGCTGTGTAGCCTCATATGTGGGAAAGCCATACACTGTACACGTTAAGGAAAACGCTGGATGGGCTTAAAGGGAGGCTACTATATCTCTAAGAGCTGTCCAGCTGAGGCCTTGCCCCCAATCTTCTCTGAACCCTCGGATTCTTTATGACCCGGCCATTTAACCGATTGTGTACAAGAACAATGGCGCTCAGAGGTAAAACAACCCAAACCGAAAACATGAAATCTAATATAAAATTGATCTGAGGATTCAAGCAGTAAATGCTACCATCCTTTTAAACATCTCATGTTTTAAGAGAGTTGAGTTTGAAATCTTATCCCAAGTTCTCTCTCAAGGGACTCTTTGAACGACACTTTTCTGCACGCAATGGGCTAATTTGTCTGATCACAAAGACACCGAAGGCTGATGGAAGGTTGGGGGGGGGGGAAAGGAGGCCCACTGAACAGCTGGTGAGGGGACAGATGATAGCTTTCCCATCAAGTGCATTATTATGCTGAACGTGTCCATCCAGCATTTTCTTTAACACTCACAGGGTATGGTTCTCCCGCACATGGGGTTGCTGCTTAACGTCCCAACCGATGCAAGGCGGCCTTTTCAAGTTCGTCGGTGTCCTCTACTGACTAAGGGCAGGGCGGGCAATTTTGCGGAGATAAATCTTAACGCTGGCTCTGGAGGGATTCTAATCTCTGAACTGCAGGTTATGAGCCTGGCAGTCTATCGACTGATCCTTTCAAGATGTCACCTCCACCTTCTTTAAGAGAGAGGAGTTACTCTTTCCTCTATTAACATTTATGGTTAGTTATATTTCACAAGGCATATAATTCTATTGATCACATAACTGCTGAAGATCAATTTCTCTGTTGTAAAGAAAGGTTCCATATTTTTCTAAATTATCCAGATGTATAGGAAAGGAGTGACATTTGATTTTTATTTCACTCGACTAATATTACAAGCTTTGATTTGATATATAACTATTTAAGATTTGTCCTCGTGTAAAAATACATATATAGTGGATCAACCTTTTTAAAAAAAATACCCCCTCAAGCAGCTGCTTGCCACAGAGGTCTGACAGGAACCTGTCAGTTTATAAGCCAAAGTAGAAAGACTGAGGAGGACCACAGCATAAAAACAACACAACGTCCATGCCTTATCCGGGGCTCGAACCCATATCCCTTTGATCAATAGTCAAGCGCACTCGCCGCGGGACGCCGTTCATTTTTATTTTTGAAGACTAATAAATAATGGGTGAATATATTTTATAGATTTTGACAATCCCTACATCATGAGCTTAAATTTAGTACATAACTCTTTACGAAGAGCATTAATCCTTCACCGAGTTGGAGAAGATATGATGGAGCAAGTGTTTAGTCAAATATACAAACTCGCAAACGTCAAATATTCAATCCTTTCTAAATAGCAAGGCCTCTGCTAAAGGCAAAGTTTACATTTGCCATTAGCCATATAAACTGAGATGCTAGTTTATTATGTACGCCTACCTAGTAGCGTGTTCTACCTTCAGAACAGCCCGAATTCGTCGGGGCATTAATTGCAAGGTGCTGGATGTATTATGCAGGAAGATTTTGACGGGCAGTTACTACAGATTGGACGGCAGAACGGTCTCACTGAGAACAGCCCTTACCAACTCGTCCCAAAGATGCTCGATAAGGTTTAGATCTGGGGAAAAGTGCCAATGAAGCATGGAGAACTCCTCAAAGTTCCTGGAACCATTAAGTGAAGATACGTGCCTTGTGAGCAAGTCCATTTTCATACTGGTGGTGTCCATCCTAATGAGGATAAACTGTAAATGAAGGGATGAACCTCGTCTACAAAGATGTTCAAATACTCCGTGGCGTTCAGATGTCTTTAGTGGTTATCAAGGAGGTTATCCAGGAAAAACATTTCCCCCACCATCCCACTGCCACCACCGACCTCTGCTGTTTACACCAGACTAATAGCTCCATGGCATGTTGCTTGCGCCAAATTCTGATCCATGAGCAGGATGCAAAAGGAAACTTGAATCATCCGACCAGATTATCTTTTTCCAGTCTTCATTGGCCCAGTGTCGATGCTCCTGTGATCACTGGAGATGTACTTTCGTGTTCTTCGCTGACATCGACACTGGATATGATCGGCGGTTGTTGTAGCCCTTTTGCGACAAGGTCCAATACCTGATGCATTCGGAGATGACCATCTGCACACACAGAACCGGGACTTATTCATAAGCTAACTAAGCTACAGCTTAGGGCTCACGATTATCAGGGTTCTCAAAAATTTAAGTTTGAAGTTTAGTATCGCGGTTTTTTTTAATATTCAAATTAATCTATTGTGCAAACACTGTTCATCTCAACTTTTCACAGTTAATGTTAAATACCAATGCTAGTATGTTTTCAACACATCAGTTTCATATTTATTTTATAGTGTTCCCTTCAAACAGAATAATAATTATATACCCTATTTCGACTTTCGAAATTTTGGGGTTTCAAACTTATTGTAGCTTAGGGCCTCTTCAACTTAGTGTAGGGCCCTGGAAGGTCAAAATCCGGTCCTGTACACACCAATGTTTAATTCTGCTGTGATATGCTTGGTTGTGGTCCGTCTGTTTGCTTGCACGATTCTCGCTAGTTTTCTTTGACCTCTCTGATCCACAAGTTGTTTTCGTCCACAGGATCGCCAATCTCTAGTAGTTTTTTGCTTTTCGCACCATTCTCGAATCTGGAAAACCCTTGAAACCTTAAAAAGGTTGTACGTGAAAATCACATAAGCAGTGGCAGTCATAAGGAGGGGGTCACGGGGACTATGCCCCCCTCCAAGAGACTCAGAAGTGTTTCATTTTTTAATTTCAACAGCAGCCAGTTTGTTTTCTATGAAGGCAAACCTCTGACGCCTTCAGTACCCCCTATGAAGCCAAATGTAAGGACATATATAAAGGATTTTGAACACCAGAAATGACACTTTTCATTACAAAATGGTGCGGGGGGTGGCTCAGACGGTAGCGCGCCAGACTCGTAATCTGTAGTTCCCAGGTTCGAGTCCCAGCTGGGTCAGCGTTGAGATTTATCTCCGCAAAATTACCCGCCCTGCCCACGGTCAGTAGGGGACACCGATGGGCTTCGAAAGGCCGCCGTCCGTCGGATGGGACGTTAAGCCGTGGCCCCGTGTGCGGGAGACCCATACCCTGTGCACGTTAAAGAACACGCTGGATGGCTTTGACTGGAGGCTACCATCTGTCTCCCAACAGCTGTTCCAGTGGGTCCCCTCCCCCAACCTACTCTGAGCCTTCGGGGTCCATGTGACCTGGCCATTTAGCCCATGGTGTGCAAAAAAGTGCCGCCCAGAGGTAAAACAACCGAACCCAGTATATGAAGACATTTCGCTAATCTGAGCTGAACAGAGAAAGTAGCCTGTCACCTTCCGAAGGGTCTCTTCACCCGCTTCATATGGCTTGCTCGCATGTCTCGAAGACTCTTTTATATATTTGCTGTTGCAAAATATATAAAAAGCAAATTCAAATGACTTTATAAAATAAAAGGAGCGCATAAAGTGTCAAATGCAAAAATGTTTGTTAGGGATAAAAATTCCAGTTGTCTTGGGTAAGAGCTTTTGGGTTGTTTTACCTCTGAGCGGCACTTTTTTGCACACCATGGGCTAAATAGCCAGGTCACATGGACCCCGAAGGCTCAGAGAAGGTTGGGGTAGGGGACCCACTGGAACAGCTGTTGGGAGACAGATGGTAGCTTCCCGTCAAGACCATTCAGCGTGTTCTTTAACGTGCACAGGGTATGGCTCTCCCGCACACGGGGCAACGGCTTAACGTCCCATCCGACGGACGGCGGCCTTTCCAAGCCCATCGGTGTCCCCTACTGACCGTGGGCAGGGCGGGGAATTTTGCGGAGATAAATCTCAACGCTGACCCAGCTGGGACTCGAACCTGGGAACTACAGATTACGAGCCTGGCGCGCTACCGACTGAGCCACCCCCGCCCCAAAAACGTCCCAGCAAGCCTGCTTTAAATCTACAAGGGTATGTGACTTGTTTATATGTAGCCTTACTTTTAAATATCTCCACAGAAATAATTTGGTTTTTAAGAGGAGATCGAACTGGCCAATTTATATCACTAAACTCGGGGAATCAGTCGATTTGAAAAAGTGTCTCTAAAATCAACATCGATTCTCTAGCTCTGTTCTGCTCCATTCTGTTGAAATCACATCGTGCTTCGTTCAGTTGTAGCAATCCAATATGAAAGAAATTACGAATTATTTCTCTGTATCGATTGCCAGTAAGTAGATCGTAGATCGGTAAATGATTATCAGAGTACCAGGTACTTAAGTACACCTAACCTCTTCCATCTGAACGTGTGCCTAGTTGGCATCAGTGTAAACACAAATAAATATTTAGACCACCAGTGATGGGCCCCGAAGCGCATTAAAATCATTATAAAAGTATTAAGGATGCACAAGAGACCTAAAATGGATGACTATCTTTGCTGAAAGCCATCATTTTAGGCCTCTTGTAAACTATTCATGGCTTCATGGTTGTAGTCAAGCAAGCAGGATATGATTTCATGTGAATTGCTTTGAACTGACTCAAAAAAGCCACGTGAAAGAAACTTAAGAGTAAATATGGTCGATGCCCAGATCATTTGGGGCGGGGGTGGCTTAGTCGGTAGCGCGCCAGGCTCGTAATCTGTAATTCCCAGGTTCGAGTCCCAGCTGGGTCAGCGTTGAGATTTATCTCCGCAAAATTCCCCGCCCTGCCCGCGGTCAGTAGGGGACACCGATGGGCTTGGAAAGGCCGCCGTCCGTCGGATGGGACGTTAAGCCGTGGCCCCGTGTGCGGGAGAGCCATACCCTGTGCACGTTAAAGAACACGCTGGATGGCCTTGACGGGAGGCTACCATCTGTCTCCCAACAGCTGTTCCAGTGGGTCCCTTCCCCCAACCTTCTCTGAGCCTTTGGGGTCCATGTGACCTGGCCATTTAGCCCATGGTGTGCAAAAAAGTGCCGCTCAGAGGTAAAACAACCCAACCCAGATCTTTATGGATTTGTCTGTTAGTTACAAACCATGGGGCATCGACCGCACATCTCAAGATCTTGTTCTGCAAGACCTGGATCTTGTGGATATTGGTGGTAGTGTTCGCCCAAATAGGGGAAACATATGATATGATGGGACGTATGACCATGTCGTATAGCAAAAGCTTGTGGTCAATGGACAAGACGGAATTTCGTCTGAGAAGAGGTCCCAGCTGACATCTGACGGTGTTCACCTTAGTGATGATCCCATGAATGTGGGGATCCCACTTGGCCAGTAAGAGTCACTGCATCATAAATATAGATGATTGTGAGGTGGCTGATAGAGTATCAAGCTAACTCTATCATGCAGAAATGGTAGAGCTCTGAAAATTTGCAGCTGGTAATCCGACTGGTAATCCGGGTCGTAGATCTGGGGAAAGCATCTGAAAATTGACCTCCGAAATGTTCTTCAAAGTCAAATGGAGATCACATAGAGGTCAAACAGCGATCAACGGGTGCCAGAAACTTGAAAATTAGTGTCTGGGGGTGTTTCGGGTTGTAGATCTGGAATACGTTACAAAATTTCGTACCCGGAGGATTCTTTGAGGCCAAATGTAGATCTATCGGTGCTAGAGAGCTAAAAATTGGTTTCTGGGGGTATTTTGAGTCGTAGATCTCAAAAATGTTGTGAAGTTACGGATGTGGTTCTTCGAAGTCACATATCGATCTACCGGTGTTAGATGGCTGAAAATTGGTGCCTGGGTAGGGTTACCAGTGTTCTAAAAGGAGGGCAGAAAAGGTAGAAATGGAAGAAAAAAGAGAACAGACTCTCAATATGTGAAATAAAATAAGATTTTCCTACCAAGTTTTATTCCAAGTATCGACCAACAGTTTAGTCAGATAAAGGCATAACTCTAATTATTCAGTACCCTTCAAAATATATGATGTGGTGATTTTTATTAACACTTGATAAGCAATCCACAATAATTTGGCCTTAAGTGGCATGGTGATTAGTAACTATCTGCTGTTGCAAGAGGCAAACTTTTTGTCTTTCTATTAACTATAACCATGGTAGGTCTTTGACCTTTACGTCATCATAGCTTAGGGCCTTTACGAGGCCCTAAACTATGAGAAGTTTAAGAGGCCCTAAACTATGAGAAGTTTAAGAGGCCCCAAAATTCGAAGTCGAAATAAGTCATATGTATATTCATTATTCTGATTGAACGGAACATTAAAGAATAAATATGAAATTGATGTGGTAAAAACAATATACAAGTATTGGTATACAATAATGACTGTGCTGAGATGAGCAGATTGCACAATAGATTAATTTGAATATAAAAATAATTCATGAGAGTAAATTTCAAACATATTTTTGAGGCCCCTCATAATCGTGAGGCCCTAAGCTATAGCTTAGTTAGCTTATGCGTATGTCCGACCCTGACACAGTCGTATCAGAATAATATGATAACCTACCATACTATACACCTACCATAGTATGTGTATGGTAGATGGTCATATTATTCTGTTACGACTGTGTAATTCCGGTAGTGGTCAGCAATGACTTCGGCCTCGGTAGGGATGTCCTTGTATGAGAAGGCTTGTATAAACTAGGAGTAATTTCTTAATTCCTTCCATCTTTTTATGTTGCAAATAAAAAAAATACTGTCAACTCTATAGCTCCAACCATCGGTGGAGGGAAGCAAAATTTTAGGCAATTTTCTAAAGCGTATACTTTTCTCAATCTGGAATGCAAATTTCACATACTGAGATTACAGAAAATAGCAACTTTTACAATAAGAGAATTACCGCATTTTAACGTGTGTAAGGAACCCCTTTTTGCCAAAAATTGGGTCCCAAAAATAGGGGGGTTTCTTATACATGGATAGTGTTCTTCAATAAATGATTTTATCTTAAAATAAAAATATCTTTGATGAAAAATCAGGGGTTCCTTATACACGTTAAAATACGGTAAATTAGCATTCACGACTTGCATTTACAGTATATTATTTCATGGTTAAGAGTAAATTACATTCTAGCCATGGTTCAAATATTTTAAAAAACGAAAATTACAATAAAATGAGTGCATTAATTTTAATTTAAAACATGTTATGAATTTATAGAAAAGGGGCATGTTTTTTTTTTCAAATTCTGGGTTGATAGGAGATAATAAAAAAAAGAGGATGTATGATAACCCTATGCTTGGGAGTATTTTGAGTCGTAGATCACGGAAATGTTGTGAAATTATGGATGCGATGGGTCCTTCGAGATCAAAGAGCTAAAAGTTGGTGAAGAGTGCTATTTCGGACAGTGCAACTCAGAAATGAGGAATTTTTCAGATTCGGCGTCGCATTCCTGGTCAAATAGGGATCGGAGTGATCTGTAGAAATGAAGATGCACCGATTGATTTTTATTTAGGGTATATAGCTGTATCATAGCCAAAACGCTTTTCTCAAAGTGTATGGTAAAAAAAAATTACATTTATTTGATATAAAATGCTAGATGATCGCAAGATTACGATAAAAACGAAGATGGTTCACAGTACTAAAAAAAAAATTTGAATACCACTGCTCTAGACGTTTTACTGCTTTACTGTCAGTCGAATCTTCGAGGATTTAGCAAAGCTAAACCTCAAAGCAATCTGAGCAATATTAGCTCCCCAAGGGATTTAAAAGTATTGGCATGAATCGATCAATTTGATGCGGCGTTTTAATCTGCAGTCTTTACACTTCACTTTTTACTTTGCTTTGCAAAAAAAAACGAGCTAATGTTTCTCTTTTTGGTTTATCTGTCTGTAGACATTCGACTTTTTTTAGAGATAAATGAAAAAAATTATTTTTAGGTGGGATAGGTATCGATGAAATCTTAGGATTAGCACTTTCCGAATCTACCAATAACTTTAACAGCGCACTCTAACGTTGGAAAATGTTTTCTTTGTAAACGATATGCTATTACAGTTGATTTCACAGCATAATCTTTTCCCTTGAATATGCCACTGCTTTTAGTGGTCAGAACTGTTTAACAAAGTTAGAATTTCTTTCAACCTAAGTTCTTGATCAAACAAACTCCCTAAAATTTATAGCAGATATAAAGTGGCATGATTTCAAGATGTTTCACGTTATGACAAACAATTGGATTATTTTCTACGTAAAGTTTAAACACAACATTTATTTTTTCGTGATACAGATGTGTTTCTATTTAAATTTGCTCTATCAGTAATGAAAAATCCTTTTTGATCATAGTATAATTGTATGAAGCTTTTAAAAAAAGATACTCAACAATGATATCGATCTAAGGTAATTTTTTAGCAATCTACTCCTGCAGCCATTTTTTTTTTTGCAGAAGTCAATGAAAGTAGACCCTTTTCCTGCATTGCAATCTCAAAACCAAAGTACTAACTACACCAGCTGTACAGAGATTCATTTTCAGGAAAAAGCAACAATAAAATTACAGAAAATTTTTTTTTATTTCGGTATTACACAAAAGCCCATGGAAAATTTTAAAGGAAAATTGGAAAATTTAGGCCATGGGACTTTTTAAGTGCGGAACAGAGGCACTTTTTTTTTTTGTCTTGTTAAGATTGTTTGCCTTTGTTTTATAGTGTTACGGAATTGAAAATAACTTTAAGGAGCTATTTGATTGCGGAGAATATATTTGTTATATAAAGTGATAAATTTGCAATAATTATGGCTCAAGTTCTATAGATACAAGTTGACCAATTCTTAACATTTTCCGAAACCTTACGGCGACGAGGTGAGAAATTTTTTGATTCCACACTTTACCGATTCACTCCTTCTGTGACTCTATGTTTTTTGGGTGGCGTTTTTTTAAATAATGCGACAGACGTATTTATATAAAACGAGAATTTACGACTCTACGATTAAATATTTATGAAGTTTTGATGTAAACTTATTAACGGTGCATATTTTACATCGTCTGGTTCGAAAAATAACAAGCTATGAAAATGGCGACCATTACTAACCAGAGGGAGCAGGCACAAAAATGAATTTTTATTATAATATTTGATAATATTCAAACGTATGATTATGAATTTTCGGTCCAACAGGAATACGCAGGTCGCATTTTAAAGAAGCCACCAAGAAACATAAGGTCAGAGAAGGAAAGAATAAATGAAGTGCGAAATACTGTATATATATATATATCTCACATTTGTCGGTAGAAATGCAGTGTAGGGCCCTCAGAAACAATAGTTTTTTTTTTTGCTACCATGAAAAAAAAAGTACAAACGGTAAAAGTAGTCCATTCCGCATCTACCTTAGACGTTGTTGGGTTGCTTTACCTCTGAGCGGTGGAGGAGGGATCAGTCGGTAGCGCGCCAGGCTCGTAATCTGCAGTTCCCAGCTTCGAGTCCCAAGTGGGTCAGCGTTGAGAGTTATCTTCCCCCAGCCCACGGTCAATAGGGGACATCGATGGGCTTGGAAAGGCCGCCGTCCGTCGGATGGGACGTTAAGCCGTGGTCCCGTGTGCGGGAGAACCATATCCTATGCACGTTAAAGAACACGCTGGATGGCCTTGACGGGAGGCTACCATCTGTCTCCCAGCAGCTGTTCCAGTGGTTCCCCTCCCCCAACCTTCTCTGAGCCTTCGGGGACCATGTGACCTGGCCATTTAGCTCATTGTGTACAAAAAAGTGCCGCTCAGAGTAAAACAACCCAACTTACCTCTGAGCAGCACTTTTATGCACACAATGGACAAAATGTCGATCACAAGCAGGGGCGTAGCGAAGGACTATGGTTGGGGGAGGAAGAGAGAGAAAGAAAATTTTCCAACTCAGAAATCAAATTTTGCCAACTGAGAAAATGTCAGAGGGGGGGGGGGGCTCCAGAGAGTTTTACCAAGTGCCTCGTTTCCGCAATCTCGCCGTGAATTCGTCGCAATTTCCTAACTTAAAATATAACCTGAATTTTACCACGTCACTGCTAATTTCACAGCTCTCGTATTTTTCTCATTTTTCCCAGCTCTCCTTAATTTCACAAAATAAATCCCGATTTTCACAACTGACCGTAATTTCACGAAGCGGCTTCGAATTTTTGCGAAGTTGCATCGATTTTGTCACATATCCATAATTGTACAGAAAATTACCACGGTTTTACATCTCCCCTGAATTCGCCAAGTCGCTTCGAATTTTATCAAATCTCAATTTCGCCAACTCTCCTTAATTGCACAAAAAACTATCCCAATTTTCACAACTTGCCTTTATTTAACAAAGTGGCTTCGAATTTTGCCAACTTGCCATAATTTTAGAAAAACAATCCCAATATTTACATCTCACCTGAATTTTACCAAGTCAATTCGAATTTTACCAACTCCCCTAGATTTTGCCAACTATCCTTAATTTCACAAAACCAATCCCAATTTCCACAACTCGCCTGTATTTTACCAAGTGGCTTAGAATTTTGCAGACTACCCTATAGTTTGCAAACGCCATGATTTTACAGAAAAATCTCCAATTTTTACACCTCATCTGAATTTTGCTAAATCACGAATTTTGCCAACCCTCCAAGATTTTCCCAATTTGTTTCGATTTTGCCAACTCTCCCTTTCGAGAGTTTTCGCAAAACTAATCCCAATTTTCACAACTCACCTACATTTTACGAAGTGGCATCTAGATTTCAAGTTGCCTCGATTTTGCCAACTCGCCAAATATTACAGAAAAAATCCCAATTTTTGCATCACCCGATTTTGCCGTCAATTCTAATTTTACCAATTCTCCTCGATTTTACCACCTCTCCTTAATTGCACAAAAACAATCCCAATTTTCTCAATTTGCCTGTATTTACCAAGTTGCTTCGAATTTTCCCAACTAGCCATAATTTTACAGAAAAAAAATCCCAATTTTTACATCTCACCTGAATTTTGCCAAGTCACTTCGAATTTTGCCAACTGCCCAAGATTTTCCAAAGTTGTCTCGATTTTTCCAAATTACCTTGATTGGGCTAACTTTCCTAGATTTTGCCAACTTCCTTAGCTTTTGCTAACTCCCCTTAATTTTATTTTTAAAAAAATCGCAATTTTCAGAATTCACGTGGATTTTACAAAGTCGCTTCGAATTTTGCCAACTCCGATTAACTTTGGGAGGGGGGGAGCCTATGATACTTGTTATGCCCCTGGTCACAAGGACCCCGAGGTCTCAGAAAAGGGGGGACAATGAACAACTCTTAGGAGACAGATGATAGCCTTCCATCATGTTCTTTAACGTGCACAGAGTATGGCTCTCTCACACGGAGCCACAGCTTTATGTCCCATCCGATGGATGAGGCCTTTTTAAGCCCATTGGTATATCCTACTGATCGAGGGCAGCGCTGGGAGTTTTGCGGAGATAAATCTCAACGCTGGTCTAGGTGGAACTCGAAGTACCTTGAGACGTGTTTAGAGGATATGTATCAAAAAATATATAATGCTTTACAGATGAAAAGCTTCCTGTGGCTGAGTGGTTAAAGCGCTTGGCTGCTGATCTAAGGGACGAGCAGCCGGTCAAGTCATGGATGTTTGCTGAGCTGCTACCATCCTCAAAGACCTACTGTGGAGTATAAACAGACGGCTCCCGTCAGATCTCTGTGGCAAACAACTGCTTGAAGAGATATTTTTTTTATACAGAAGAAAATGAGTTTCTGTCCTTAAAAATAACCTAACGAAAGTAAATAACTTCATCGAAACAAGATTTCGCTAGCAACGCGTATCGCTAAAAATAACCTCGTCCCGTACTTAAAAGAAGACCCAAAAAATCAATAATTTTATCAAAACAAGATTTTGTTAACAACACTTATCGTTAAAGAATGAACCCTCGTTCTGCACTTAAAATAATCCCCATAATCAAATAAACTCATTGAAGTCATAATAAAAAAATAAATACCCCCTCAAGCAGCTGCTTGCCACAGAGGTCTGACAGGAGCCTGTCAGTTTATATGCCACAGTAGGAGATCTGAGAGGATGGCAGGACCTCAGCAGAAAACAACACGAAACATCCATGCCTTAACCCGGGGCTCGAACCCAGGTCCCTTAGATTAAGTAGCCAAGCGCGCTAACCTCTCGGCCACGGGACAGCTGAAGTCATACTATACCAGTACTAAATTATTACAAATGCATTTGAAAAACAACTCATACGATAATTTTAGAACACTGGTCCATCAGCAAAATAATAAGATCACATAATAAATTTTCGAATATGAATTAATTCAACGTTACAGGTTTTCTGGGCGAAAAATCCGAGATGGTGGCTGAGGGCCCTACACTGCATCGTAGCACATTGTTCAAATATATTTTCCTTCACAATAAAATAATACCTTCCAAAAGCTATTTTCTGTAACATTGAAGATAAACCATATCATAACACAAACCAACAAAAACATTGCAAGATGTTTAAAGAAACGCACTGTTGATCCTCAAAGGAAAAAATATCCCCATGGACTAAACAGTGTTTTTCGAACTTTTTTGACTGCGACCCACAATAAGACACATTTTTGCATCGCAACCCAGTCTGTAAGATCCACTCTGATATCGACTATTCTATTTCATTAAAAAAAGGTTTAATCGCGACCCACCAAATTGATTTCACGACCCACTAATGGGTCGCGATTCGCAGTTTGAAAAACGCTGGATTAAAGGATGTAGTCGAATAATGGCGAACCTGTGGCACACGAAACCATTTTTGTTGGCAGCCACTGAGAGGTGAAAAGAATACGTCTATGGCTAAAGAATTGGAAACATTTTTTACAATACTTTATCTCCCACTGACATCACTCTGAATGAAAAACAAATTGATTTTGTAAAAATAAAACAAAAATAGTCTTTGCAAATTAAATGGCCCCCTACATTACAAAATCTCGTCAAATAACATTACACATTGCAAAATATACGCTTTAACTCTATCAACTCTTAATTGAATACTGAGCTATTTTACTTTCTCAGTCAATGAAAACTCATTCTGATTACGGCCGTGTGCCTCAGTAATGCGCTGAAGATAAATATGGTGCAAAGTGTGTGCAAATACGGTGCTGAGTGCAGAGTTTTATGTTTGATTGAATAATCAAGTCGGATAAAACTTGCTTCTTGCTAACACCAAACTGTGTTGATACGCCACAATATGATTTCAAACATTTCCGTTAGCTTCGAGCAACTCCAGACTTAACATTAAGTAACAGTAAGCAGTTAGGCAGCACAACAGCAGAGAGCTGTACCAGATAGTTAATGTTTTGTGTGGTAGAAAACGGACAGGTATACAAGGATTGAAGGATAAACAAGGTTATAGAAGGGGAGGATTCTGTCATGGCTAGGTGGGCTGAGCATTTCAGTGATGTTCTAAACAATGTAGTTAGTTCTACTCCCATTGTTTGCAAAGATGATAGATGCATTGGTGGCTTTAATGTTGGCCCTATAACACAATCTGAAGTTATTTTGGCTGTTTCTAAACTTAAAATACATAAATCCCCAGGTGTAGATGAAATTACTACCGAAATGCTTAGAGCTGGGAATGTTTCGGTTACCTCTTGGATGACATATTCTGAATATCTTTTATGATAAAGGCATGGTTCTTAAGGATTTTGCCAGAGCTATTATTATCCATATTTTCAAAAAAGGTGATCGCAGTTCTTGTGATAACTATAGGGGTATCCAGCCTACTCTCTGTTCCAGGTAAAGTTCTTTCCATGATTGTGCTTAACAGAATTAAGAATCTGGTTGACAGTCAATTGCGTGATGAGTAATGTGGATTCAGAAGTGGTAGGGGATGTGTGGATCAGATATTTTCACTTAGGCAGATTCTTGAGAAATGTTTAGAGTTTCAGAAACCTTTGGTTACTAGCTTTGTTGATTTCAAAAAGGCTTTCGACTCTGTTCATCGTCATAATTTGTGGTTGATTGTGAAATCATATGGTATACCAGACAAGTTAGTTAACATAATGAAAGCTCTCTATAATAACACTGAGTCGTGTGTGAGAGTTGGTAATGCTTGTTAGCAATTGGCTTAGCATTACTTCTGGTGTTCGACAAGGGTGCATTTTGTCTCCTTTTCTCTTTATCTTGGTTATTGATTATGTTATGCGAAATTCACTTCGAGGGAAAGATTTTGGCCTTAAATGGACTGGAGATGCGAAAATTTCTGATTTAGATTATTATGATGATTTTAGCCCTTTTGGCAAATGATGTTGATGAGATGAACTCTTTCATTCGAGCTGTTGATGAGACTGGTAGTAGAGTAGGTTTGGTTATAAACAGAGATAAAACTAAAGTGATGAAAATTGGTCAGGCAGGCTGTGATTCAGTTAATCTGAATGGTTGAAGTCTTGAGCAGGTGTCACAGTTTAATTATCTTGGGAGCTATGTAACAGATGCTGGTGATGTGCGGCATGAGATTAACAGACGAATAGGGATTGCTGCCGGGACTTTTAAGAATCTATGGAGAGTGTGGAGAAATAGGCGTATACACCTAAAGACTAAAATTAGACTGTATAACAGTTTGGTTCTTTCTAGGCTTAGTTATGGTAGTGAAACTTGGACACTTTGCAAACAAGATAACAGGAAACTAGATGCTTTTGATTCCAGATGCTTACGCAGTATCTTGGGCATTAGGTGGTTCAACTTTGTAACTAATGATGAGGCTAGGCAAAGGAGTTTGCAACCTCCTTTAAGCAGCATATTGTGTAGAGAGAGACTCCGTTGGTTTGGCCATGTTGCCCGTATGAATAATTATAGATTGGCGAATAGGGTTATGAACAGTGTGCCTAAAGGCCTCAGAAAGAAGGGGAGACCTAGGATGCGGTGGGCAGACAATGTCAAACAGGACCTTGTTAGAATTGGTGTGCAGTGGCCAGATGCAGTAGATGTAGCTCAGGATAGACTTGCTTGGAGAACTAAATTGCACGGTCTGGTTGGACCTCCGTAGCCCATGGCTGCTTGAGGATGATGATGATGATGATGATGAATATATTTTAATATTCCCCACATATAGTCCATTTCAAAACGATTTTAAATTCCATAATTCATGTCTTTCGTTTCTACGTTTACCTATTAAAAAATAGCTATGTAACGTTTTTACGATTCCTAAAAACCCTTTAATGACAGGAGTAACTATACTAAATAATTACATCAATCCACTTCAGAAATTTTTAAAAAAAATCTCATTTACCTTTTTCCTCAACTGAAATTTTTCTATATAATATTTTCAGCCTCAATTTAGTCTACAAAATGGGAGCAACGATAAGGATATGAAGAAGTGGTATGCTGGAAGTAAAACAGACCCAGAAAGTAAAATTTTGGGAAGCCAAAAAGAGAGAGCAAGTACCAATATGCAATCACTAACAGACGAACATTGTTCCGCCAGAAAAGATAAAGAGCATTGAGGCGATTTGATCATCATGTTAGAAGATCTCAAACACTTTTAAATTACCTTCATACACCAGATGGTAGGGGAGTGGTATTCTTCGTTCCTCCTGTTGAAGCCTGATTTTAGTCTGCGTATCTGCTAATCAAGTTTAACTCCAGCAGTTGCCAGATTTTGTTTGCATGTATTATTTAAAAAGTAGAGCTATGTATAAAATATTAATATTCAGAATTTGAATTTTAACGATTTCATGATCGAGTTAGAAAATATAAAACCCTTTTAAATCCCCTTTATACACCTAGGCCGGGTGGTTTGCGTCTGACAACTCTAGAATTTCCTGTACAACTTTAACGGGTTTTGTGAGCTTTTGAAACATATGAAGGTTGCTATGAAGAATGAATGCAAGGAAAACAATTTCAGGTTTCTGCTTTATTGCATTCTATCATAATGATGCTTGTAGAATTCATCAATCACAGGACTCATTTTAAGCAGTGCTTTATAAAATCTGAATGAAAAGCAATGTATTAATTGAAAAATGTATTTTATATATTTATATGTATTTATTAAAGAGCTATAAGTGAAATTGTGTTTTTTTTTATTTTATTTTTCATATGTGAATCATCCATTGATTGCAAAAATATTTACTCTGCCTTTTATTTCATATATACACACACTGGTCACTGAATTAGAAACCTTTATTCAATACTGAGTTGAACCTCCTTTAGCCCGAATTACAGCATGTATGCGGTTTGGCATAGATTCCACAAGGTCTTGGAGTGCCTTTACATCTGCAGCACAAGGCCTTCACCAAGGCCTTCACCAGACAAGGCCTTCACCACCTTAGTCCTATAACTGGCTCAGATTTGACGGAAGAGGACTTTGCTCCCGGATCTGTTATTCTAATATGTCCTATACATTCTCAATGGGGTTCACATCCGGGCTTTGTGGTGTCCAGGGAAGATGGTGGAAGTCGCTATCATGCTCGCGTAACCACTGCTGAACACAATTTGCGCGATGGACAGTAGCATTGTCGTCCATGAAACAGCCGTCACCTGCTGGATAAAAAGTCAACATTGCAGGATGGACTTGATCGGCAACAATGTTGAGATAATCCTTATAGGACACCCGACCTTCCAGCAATATCAAGGGACCCGTTCTGTACCAATAGAACATGCCAAACACCATGACACCGCCTCCAGAACCCTGAGATGTGTTTACAAGGCAAGCTAGGTCCATTGATTCATGGGGCTCCCATCAAACTCTCTGCCTACCGTCGGTACAAAACAAGGTGTACCGCGACTCGTCGGACCACATGCCTTTTTCCAGTCTTCCAGTGTCCAGTCACGGTGTTCCTGACACCATTGTAGATGAACTTTCTGGTTCTTGGCAGAAGGGGGCGGGGGTGGCTCAGTCGGTAGCGCGCCAGGCTCGTAATCTGTAGTTCCCAGGTTCGAGTCCCAGCTGGGTCAGCGTTGAGATTTATCCGCAAAATTCCCCGCCCTGCCCACGGTCAGTAGGGGACACCGATGGGCTTGGAAATGCCGCCGTCCGTCGGATGGGACGTTAAGCCGTGGCCCCGTGTGCACAAAGTCTTTCACGTTAAAGAACACGCTGGATGGCCTTGACGGGAGGCTACCATCTGTCTCCCAACAGCTGTTCCAGTGGGTCCCCTCCCCCAACCTTCTCTGAGCGTTCGGGGTCCATGTGACCTGGCCATTTAGCCCATGGTGTGCAAAAAAATGCCGCTAAGAGGTAAAACAATCCAAAAAAAAAACAACTCCTTTGTTTTACAATGCAAGTAAATAAATTCCACTGCCAAAGATATAGATCAAAATATTTTATGTAATTAAATTAATTCAAAATAAGTAGAAAAGTAAGATTCATGCCCAACATACCTTATACCTGCCCAACATTTCCTTCTGTATGCCCAAAACGACGGATTGGTGCCCTATTGTGAGACTGAACGTTTCCATCTGTCTGCCCAAAAACGCGAGTTGGTTCTCCTTGAGAGTAAACTGGAGGAATAAAAATGGGTTTGATATAAGCTTTGAAAAAATGAGAAGAAATCGTAATTATTAGTTTTAAGAATCTTATAACTAACGAAAGATTTTTGCAAGCTATCAGCAATTTCATTCTGATTAAAAAGTGAAATTCGGTAACTGAAAATATTAAAACTCCGCATACGACACAAAAATATCTCTAAATATTTTTCTGAGCAAGATAAAAGGGCTGGCGAGTCTTACGAGAAATCCTGTGTTTATTGTCAGGCAATATGTCTGCACTTTTATTGGTACTGGCGACCCCTTTATGAAGTCTCGCTCATTCTGACAGCTCCTTATGAAGCAACGTACAGTTTGAGACCTTTTGCGAAGTCTTGCTCATTCTGAGGACTCCTTACAAAGTCTCGCTCATTTTGAAGACTCATTACAAAGTCTTGCTCATTCAGAGGAATCCTTACAAAGTCTCGCTCATTCTGAGGACCCTTTATGAAGTTCGCCTCATTCTGGGGATTCCTTTTCAAGTTTTGCTCATTCTGAGGGACACGGGAATTCTCCCTCATTCTGAGGATTCCTTTTCAAGTTTTGCTCATTTTGAGGGACACAGGAATTCTCCCTCATTCTGAGGGTTCCTTTTCAAGTTTTGCTCATTTTGAGGGACACAGGAATTCTCCCTCATTCTGAAGATTCCTTTGCAAGTTTTGCTCATTTTGAGGGACACAGGAATTCTCCCTCATTCGGAGGATTCCTTTTCAAGTTTTGCTCATTCTGAGGGACACAGGAATTCTCCCTCATTCTGAGGGTTCCTTTTCAAGTTTTGCTCATTCTGAGGGACACAAGAATTCTCCCTCATTCTGAGGATTCCTTTTCAAGTTTTGCTCATTCTGAGGGTTACAGGAATTCTCCCTCATTCTGAGGATTCCTGTAACCCTCAGAATTTTGAGGACATCTTATGCAGTCAAGCTCATTCAGAGGACTCCTTACAAAGTCTTGCTCGTTCAGAGGATTACTCACAAAGTCTCGCTCATTCTGAAGATATCCGTCTCATTCTGAAGACCCCTTATGATGTCCGTCTCATTCTGAAGACCCCTTATGATGTCCGTCTCATTCTGAAGACGCCTTTCTAAGTTTTGCTCATTCTGAGGACACATTGGGAATTCTCCCTCATTTTGAGGAGCCTTTACAAGATCCCACTCATTCTGAAGACCCCTCATGAAGTCTCATTTATTTGAGGACACTTTATGCAGTCAAGCTCATTCTAAGGACTCTTTTCGAAGTCTACTTTTTTCTCAAAACATCTTAGGCAGTCTAGCTCATTCTGAGGATCTATTACGAAATCTTGATTCTTCTGAGAACTCCTTATAAAGTCTCGATCATTCTAAGTATTCCTTACAAAGTCTCACTATTACTAAGGATTTCTCTCTCTTCTTGCTAAGTCTCACTCATCCCGAGGACTCCTTGCAAAGTCTCACTCATTATGAGAAACCCTTACGAAGCCTAGCTCACTCTGAGAATCCCTTATGAAGTCTCGATCCTTCTGAGAACTCCTTTCAAAGAGACGAATTCGGAATGGAAAATTGTGTGCGCGTGCGTGTGTGGAAAAGGGGGGGGGGGCAAAAAACACAATCAATACGGAAAATGTAAGGGGGGACAGGAAAACATAATCAGTACAGAAAATGTAAGGGGTGGGGGGCAGGAAAACATAATCAGTACAGAAAATGTAAGGGGGGGACAGGAAAACATAATCAGTACAGAAAATGTAAGGGGGGGGGGTAGGAAAACATAATCAGTACAGAAAATGTAAGGGGGGCAGGAAAACATAATCAGTACAGAAATGTATGGGGGGGACAGGAAAACATAATCAGTACAGAAAACGTAAGGGGGACAGGAAAACGTAATCAGTAGAGAAAATGTAGGGGGGGGGGGCAGGAAAACATAATCAGTTCAGAAAATGTAAAGGGGGGGCAGGAAAACATAATCAGTTCAGAAAATGTAAGGGGGGGACAGGAAAACATAATCAGTACAGAAAATGTAAGGGAGACAGGAAAACATAATCAGTACAGAAAATGTAAGGGGGGCAGGAAAACATAATCAGTACAGAAATGTAAGGGGGACAGGAAAACGTAATCAGTACAGAAAATGTAAGTGGGGCAGGGAAACATAATCAGTACAGAAAATGTAGGGACGGACAGGAAAACATAATCAGTACAGAAATGTAAGGGGGACAGGAAAACGTAATCAGTACAGAAAATGTAAGGGGGGTAGGGAAACACAATCAGTATAGGGAAATGTAGGGGAGGGGGCAGAAAAACGCAAGCAGTAAGGGAAAATGTAGGGGAGAACAGCATAACAGCAGCATTTGCTGTGAAATGTTTCCAACTTAATAACTCAATAAATATTAAAAGAATTTTGTTGAAATTAGAGGATTCGAAATGTTTGTGGGAGACCTTCAGTTTATGTCTAATGACATTTTTTTCGTAAAAAGCTTATTTACAAAATTAGGAAGCTTTGAATGTCCATTTCCATTCACATAACAGGCAAGTGTCCGGTTAGCTTTTGGACTATATTGTATTTCGGGACAGATTGTTCATTATTTGGTACTCATCAAACCGATTATATACTGAAGAAAAGTGTTTTATTCTGAATCAATTGTTTGCAACTTTAATATATGTTCCACCTATGTATTCACGATATCTTGCATTTTAACCTTGAAACCGCAGATTGTTAACAGCATTGTGATTTCTAGAATTTTTCAGGTAATTTTTCAGGAAATTTAAGGATTTTTCCAAATAACTACGGTAATTTCTAGAAGTAAAATTTGCAGTTGGTATTGCAAAAAATAAATATTTTTAATTCTGTCAAAGAAGTTACAGCGAGCCTGATATTTCAACACAAAACAATATTTGATCACATCGAACAAGTTACACTGAGTTGATAATTTATTATAAAAACAAATATTTTACATTAGACTGAACAAGTTACACAGGCTGATAATGTATTGCAAAAATAAATATATTATGTCACATGAAAAAGTTACACTGAGTCTAAAAATATATTACTAAAATAAGTATTTTAGATCACATTGAACAAGTTACACTGAGTCTGATATTTAACACAAAATCTTATAGTTTTGGCGACATCAAAGAACTGAGTAAGGTACTGTATTACAAAAATGAATATTTCATACCACATTGAACAGTTTACAGTGTATATTATTTCAAAACAATAAATATTTTAGATCACATCATAAAGTTATATTGAGCCTATTAACGTGTTAAAAAATATTATGTAGCAGACATAAAAAAATTACACTTAAGACTTATATTGCATTACAAAGATGTTATAGCCCACTCCAAAGAAAGTTACTAATACAACGGCATGCTCATGGTACAACGAAGTTAAAATTGCTATGTCCAAATCACTTTCACGAAAAGAACAAATACATTCATTGTACACGAGAAAACATTTAAATATTTTTATCAACTTCCTTCCATTTTTGGAGACAACGAAATATATTGCTTTCTTTAAAAATAGTCAGGATTCGAGGCACTAAAATTTATATGTAAAAACACCCCCGACAGCAGCATCAGGTCTAGATCTAGAGAATTGTCCTTGGTTCCTAGCGAATCCTTGTTGAACACTTCCTCCAACACCAACACTAGCTCTTCCGTTTTGGCTTTCCCATACTCTAGCACCAGCGCCTGCATTCACTCCCATGTTCCAATTTCTAGCATCGTTTCCGGATCCTCCTGCTCGAATTCTAAAATCCGGCTGAAATCAAAAAGAATAAAACAAAATACATTTCACTGTAAATGTACAAATTAAGTGTATTACAGTTCTACAGTTTAAAGAACAATTATGAACAGTGTACCTAAAAGTTTCAGGAAAAGGGGTAAACCTAGAACAGGGGTCAGGAGTCTCAAACTCATAAATAAATTGGCCAAATCAGTTACTCTCAATATATGGAGGGCCACATTTCATTTTTAGCAATAATAAGCAAAGCGTAAGTACAGTCGTTCAAAAAAAAATATCCGAACACTATGGTTGATTAGAGAATTCAGAAAAAATATCTGGCAACGATTTTTAAAAAAATTAGTGATCCAATTTTTGCTATTAACTTGCCAGATTAAAAACTAATTTTTTTAAAAATCGTTGCCAGATATTTTTTCTGAATTCTGTAATCAACCATAGTGTTCGGATATTTTTTTGACGGCTGTACACCTGTCCCTCGATTTACACGGTACTCAATTTACACCGTTTCGGTTTTACTAGGTCAAGAAAAGGCAACCAATTTCGTTTTACACGGTATGGGTTGAGTTTTTTTTTGAGGTATGTAGATATAATACATATTATGAAGCAGAAGTGGTACAGCGTCAAGGGACATTATTAGACTGTCATGCCAAAGTAAAAATCGACTAAATGGATTTGATTTCATATATTTTGAATAATAAATAGATAATAGTTAATTCCTATACTATAAAATAGTCATCTGTAACAAGTTACATTTATATTCTTTCGCTAAAATTATGTTCTTGCCGCTGAAATGCAATCTATATCTCGACATCTTAATGAAATGAAATCGTTTTGAATCGGCAGCGAGATCTGACTCTTCTAGACTGAATTTTTCAGACTAGTAAACACCGTGTTTATCTCATTTGTAAGGGGCGGGGTTGGCTCAGTCGGTAGCGCGCCAGGCTCGTAATCTGTACTTCCCAGGTTCGAGTCCCAGCTGGGTCAGCGTTGAGATTTATCTCCGCAAAATTCCCCGCCCTGTCCACGGTTAGTAGGGGACACCGATGGGCTTGGAAAGGTCGCCGTCCGTCGGATGGGACGTTAAGCCGTGGCCCCGTGTGCAGGAAAGCCATACTCTGTGCACGTTAAAGAACACTCTGGATGGCCTTGACGGGAGGCTACCATCTGTCTCCCAATAGCTGTTCCAGTGGGTCCCCTCCCCCAACCTTCTCTGAGCCTTCGGGGTCCATGTGACCTGGCCATTTAGCCCATGGTGTGCAAAAAAGTGCCGCTCAGAGGTAAAACAACCCAAACAACTATCTCATTTGTAGAAACAAGTTAACTTTGTAGATTATTATACAGGCTAAATACAATTCATTCGTAATTTCACTGTTTCATAAAATATCATATATATACTAATTTTTACAAAATGAAGCAGTAAGTTTTAGTATAAATGATTAATTTCTAGTTTATAAATATACCACCTCAAGCAGCTGCTTTTGCCACAGAGGTCTTGACAAGAGGTGTCAGTTTAATACGCCACAGAAGACGTTCTAAGAAGATGGCGGGACCTCGGCAGAAAAATGACACTAACATTCATGCCTTACCCAGGGTTCGAACCCAGGCTCCGTTAATCAACAGCCAAGCGATCTAACCACTCAGCCAATCAGTTCATAAACATCCTTCTTTCAAATTTCGTCTTTGCATTTCGGAGTGTACGTTTACATTAACGACGAGTATTTCTAGTGACCAAAAAGAAATGTATGAGAAATTATTATGGTTATTCGAAGTATTATCAGGTCGTCTTATACCTAATCTCAAACTTGTCAACCTGCTTTGAAATCCAGAACAATTGTCTTCGTATAATTTCATTTTTGCCCCATATCTTATGCCCGATACTAAAAAATAGATTTAAAAGACTACAAAACTTTAATCCGTTTAGAACATCATTTTAATTCTTCCTGTTCGGTGAAATATTCTAGTAATTGGGAAAATCTACTCAAGTCTTATTCTCAACTCCCCCTCTCCCTTCGAAATGAAATTCGCGGAACTACCCCCATGCATAATTCTTGAACCCTCCCCTAAATTACATTTTCAGACCCCTCTACCCGTCCGAAACTATATTATTCTCGGACCCCTCCTGAAACTAAATCCTGAGTACGTGCCTGACCCAGGTTCATAATCTCGAGTTTCCAAGTTTAAGCTCTAATACGTCAATGTTGAGATTTATGATTAAATGTTACGAACATACCCTGTACACACGTTAATGAACAAACTAGATGACTATGTGACCTTGACGAGAGGCTTCCATCTATCTCCTGATACCTTTCCCCCTACTTACTCGGGGCATTTGGGGGCCTTGTGATCTGGCTTTTAATCCATAATATACCGCTCAGAGATGAAACAACCCAAATCCATTTGAAAAACAACTTGATGCCCATCTGCTTGGAAAAGCTTTTATTAGCTGTAAACTTCGAGTGAATGATAGTTGACAGGGGGCATAATTGATTTGGGGGGGGGGGGGTTCTTGGCTACGGATTTAAGGGACCTGGGCTCGAGCAAAGCCATCTCGATACCACACACCTGGACACGGTAGTAACAGAAGACTATACACCAGTTTCAATTATATATAAATTTCTAAAAATTCAATCGGTAGCTATTCATTTTTTTTAAATTTGGTAATTAATTTTATAATATTCTTCAAATATTTTAATAAAATCCTAATGAATAAATTATTTCATTTTATCTAGTTTTAAAATAAATGGTTTTAACTTAAATTTTTAAAGTAATTAAATCAGTTACATGTTACGAGCTGAGATTGAATTGAAAGGGATTGAAGAAAAAGAATTGAGATTGAATTGGTGTTCTGCTGAGATTCCGCCATCCTCATAGACCTTCTACTATCATCATCATCATCATCCTCAAGCAGCCATGGGCTACGGAGGTCCAACCAGACCGTGCAATTTAGTTCTCCAAGCAAGTCTATCCTGAGCTACATCTACTGCATCTGGCCACTGCACACCAATTCTAACAAGGTCCTGTTTGACATTGTCTGCCCACCGCATCCTAGGTCTCCCCTTCTTTCTGAGGCCTTTAGGCACACTGTTCATAACCCTATTCGCCAATCTATAATTATTCATACGGGCAACATGGCCAAACCAACGGAGTCTCTCTCTGCACAATATGCTGCTTAAAGGAGGTTGCAAACTCCTTCGCCTAATCTCATCATTAGTTACAAAGTTGAACCACCTAATGCCCAAAATACTGCGTAAGCATCTGGAATCAAAAGCGTCTAGTTTCCTGTTACCTTGTTTACAAAGTGTCCAAGTTTCACTACCATAACTAACCCTAGAAAGAACCAAACTATTATACAGTCTAATTTTAGTCTTTAGGTGTATACGCCTATTTCTCCACAATCTCCATAGATTCTTAAAAGTCCCGGCAGCAATCCCTATTCGTCTTAATCTCATGCCGCACATCACCATTATCTGTTACATAGCTCCCAAGATAATTAAACTGTGACACCTGCTCAAGACTGCAACCATTCAGATTAACTGAATCACAGCCTGCCTGACCAATTTTCATCACTTTAATTTTCTCTCTGTTTATAACCAAACCTACTCTACTACCAGTCTCATCAACAGCTCGAATGAAAGAGTTCATCTCATCAACATCATTTGCCAACAGGGCTAAATCATCAGTGTGATGTTAACTCTTCGTTTGTCGGTCTATTGGGACCACTTAGGACGTTCCCTCGGTTCGATCGCTATACGCGACGGGTGAAAGAGTCTTTCGGATAAAATCAACGGTTTATTCACAATTGCAGAGAACTGATACTGAGGCTCCTCCCCAATAAATTAGTTCAAACTTCAGCTTTTACTTTAAAATACCGAATATTTATTTAACCTTCCAAACATACTTGATGGACGAGGACATATGCTCAATTACATAGATTACCAACACACCAGCTTACTATGCCTGTTCAGCTGTATTTACAGAGCCAATGCCGCTATTACCAGTCGGCATTTCCCAGCTTTACCATTTCTCGTCCGTCTCCTTCCGAAACTCGACCGGCTCTCCTCTCATCGTTGCCAAACCCTTTCTTCCTTTCTTTCTCTGCCTGACCATCTGGGCCGTCCGCTAGCAGTTGGGCGACCTCCGTCCCTCGGGGCACTGCCCCTTCAATTAACTTTCCAGATGCCGGGACAGAGGGCCTCCCCGTAGCATATGACTATTTTGACGAAATTCAAAATAAATATACACAGCCTGAACAAAAAAAAATCTAAAAAGGCCTCTAGCCTGACAATCAGCATAATCTAAATCAGAAATTTTCGTATCTCCAGCCCATTTAAGGCCAAAATCTTTCCCTTGAAGTGAATTTCGCATAACATAATCAATAACCAAGCTAAAGAGAAAAGGAGACAAAATGCACCTTTGTCGAACACCAGAAGTAATGCTAAACCAATTGCTACAAGACTTACCAACTCTCACACACGAATCAGTGTTATTATAGAGAGCTTTCATAATGTTAACTAACTTGTCTGGTATACCATATGATCTCACAATCAACCACAAATTATGACGATTAACAGAGTCGAAAGCCTTTTTGAAATCAACAAAGCTAGCAACCAAAGGTTTCTGAAACTCTAAACATTTCTCAAGAATCTGCCTAAGTGAAAATATTTGATCCACACATCCCCTAGCACTTCTGAATCCACATTGCTCATCACGCAATTGACTGTCAATCAGATTCTTAATTCTATTAAGCACAATCATGGAAAGAACTTTCCCTGGAACAGAGAGTAGGCTGATACCCCTATAGTTATCACAAGAACTGCGATCACCTTTTTTGAAAATAGGGATAACAATAGCTCCTTCTACTATGGCGTATGAAAACGACAGACTCTTATCAGACCTCTGTGGCAAGCAGAGCTGCTTGAGGGGATATTTTTCTTTTAAACCCCACCCCCCAAATGTACGCATTTTATTCTTTTATTTTTGAAATTCTATGCTTTGAAACGTTTAGTTACTCTTAAGCATTGATGCAAAATATTCCACTACTTTCTATTTACAATTTTTGATTACTTATTTTCTAATCTTTGAACCCCCCCCCCCCCGAAACATATTTTCAAAATACGATACTGGTAGCTAATATAGAGGTTGATCAGCGGCTGATAGCTCAGTGGCCAGAGCATCTGACACGTCATCAGGAAGTCATGGGTTCAGATTCCGCCCTCGGCTGAAGACAATATTTCCTCTACATCCATCTTCATCCTGATGCTTAAACAGCTTAACAGTGATTCAATACTTGGTAGTTAATTGAACGCGAAAGATACCGATCAAAACATTCAATTAAATTAACTCAAAAAATAGGAGACTAAGATTGCTTCTTACCCGGCCAACTTCTCTGTCTGTCTGCGCAAGACGGATTGCTTGTTCTGCTGTTCCTTGAGAATAAACTGAAGAAATGAGAAGAAGTTTAACGGAGTTCTTTAAAAACAAAAGAAAAATCATCACTGTTAGTTTTAAGATTCATACAAATAGAGTTTTTTCTTAACCATAAGTCATTTACATTCTAATTTAAAAGTGAGATGACATATTTTAAGATTCCTCGTTATTGAAAAAAAAATGGACGTCGGCAGGTGGGAGTGTATCGCCCTCCTCCCCCGCGCAAAAATTTAATCAAAAACTAATTTATTTTGAATTTTCATTACGAAATTTAAAATTATTCGTTATTTCCTTAACAAAACATGATCTTGATTTCTTATGTTTTCGGAAAAATATCATTTATTTTTATTTATTTATATGAAAAGAAAAATTGCACATGTATTTCCAATAATAAGTTTTCTCTTTTCGTTTTGTTTTTGGGCATCATTAATTGTATTATGGTAATGATGCATGTAAAAGTGCTGCAGTCGCAACTGACCTCATTAAATGAACAGCCCAAATTCAATATTTCTATCTTGAAACACTGATTTGCTTTTCGAGAAAAAAAATTTCCCCTTTCTGATGTTTCTCCTTTTAAAATAAATCCCACCCCTCTCTTGCCAAACCTAAAAAATAATTCTTTTATTTTTTAGTTGCACAATTAAGAGAAGAGGACAGAATTAACAGAAAGGAAATAATGATAAATAATCTAAGCCTGTAAGACAAGAGGATTCATACGCACTTCCTGTCTCCATTTTTGTGCAAACCTAGCCCGTAAGTAGGTCTAGTGGTTAGCGTAAAAAAAATAAATAAATACCCCCTTCAAACAGCTACTTGCCACAGAGGTCTGACAGGAGACTGTCAGTTTATATACCACAGTAGAAGATCTGAGAGGATGGCAGGACCTCAGCAGAAAAACAACACACACAGCTCTGCCTTACGCGGGGCTCGAACCCAGGTCGCTTAGATCAGTAACCAAGCTTGCTAAACTCACTTCCAAACCAGTAGGTAATAGGAGCTTCTATGTTATCTCCGCCCTTCATTTAGGGGAGTTCCTCTGTTTAGAAAGAAAAATTGAGCGGTGAGTGCTCAAAGGAGCGCTACGATCATATTGCGCACTTTCGTTTTTCGCTTCAAAAATAACAATTTAGGTTTTTTAAAGAACTTTTAAATTTAGGTTTTTTTTTAAAGAACTTTTAGTTGAATTTAAGTTAAAGCAGTTGCAGAGAAATTTTTTAATTTAAAATAAATGATTTATTTAGACATAAATTGAAATATTTTGATGTCGCAATATACCTTTGTTGTAGAAGTAAATCAGTTTTGTAACAATACGTTAAAGTTAACACTCTGATTTAAACAATTATTTAAACATCAGCAACAGGGCCATCTTAAGCATAACGTTGGCCCCTAGGCAAAAATAAAATATAGTCCCCCTTCTTTGAAATTATTAAATTAAACACACTCTTAAGCAACTGCTTGCCACAGAGGTCTGACAGGTAGCCTGCCAGTTTAATATGCTACAGTAGAAGGTCTGTGAGGATGGCAGGACCTCAGCAGAAAGACAACACAAATATCCAGGTCTTACCCCGGGCTAGAACCCAGGTTCCGTTGCTCAGTAGCCAAGCGCACTAACCACTCGAGGAGTGTAAAAACAAAAATCTCACAAAATTCGCGGGTCCTTTTGGCCTAGGCATTTTCCTAGGCCAAAAGACGTCCCTGATCGACAATTAATTCGTCACTTTTTTGGTAATTCAGTAAAATCTAAATTTATATTAAAATGTCATAAATTCAGCTTCCTGCTGTCGATCGAAAAAATACCTAAATATAGCCATCATTTATCAATTATTACGCTATTATGGCCGAGTGGTTAGCACGCTTGGCTACTCATCTACGGGACCTGGGTTCGAGCCCCGGATAAGTCATGGATGTTTGTGTCGTTTTTGTGCTGAGGTCCTGCCATCCTCTCAGACCTTCTACTATGGCATATAAACTGGCAGGTTCCTGTCAGACCTCTGTGGCAAGCAGCTGCTTGAGGGGGTATTTATTTATTTTATTTATGATAAAAAAAAATCAATAAAAAATTAAATTAATTAATTTACCCTCAAAGATTTGCTTGGGCTACTTTTTAGTGTTTAATTTTCAGTTCAACTTTTTCAGCTTAACTACACATAGAAATTACACACTAACCAACTGGTTTAGAATGAATTAACGGACCTAACATTTCAAAGACAAATCAAGTTGCTTATTTATGATTTCCTTCCAAAGTTACCAGCATATAGCCAAAAAAATATTTCGGAGGAGAGCAAAGAAAAAATTCAGGAGATGGCACAATATTAAAAAAAAATGAGTAAAAGAGGAAACTTGACATAGATTCAGCTATTTTTTTATTTACTTCTGGTAAAGTTTAAAATCTCTAGTCTGCAGTTCCTAGGTTCGAGTCCCACCTGTGTCAGTGTTGGGATTTATCTCCGCTAAACCTTCTACCCTAGGTCAGTAAGGGACACCAGTGGGACTGGAAAGGTTTTCGTCAGTCGATGGGATGTTCAGACACGGTTTCGTGTGCTGGAGAGCCATAGCCAGTGCATGTTAAATATGCTGGATGACAATCCTTCAGACTAGAGCAGGAAAAAAAGTTAAAGGATTGGGGTAAGAGACTGAATTTTTATTAAAATAAAACATTTTTTCCCTTCATTTTAGAGAGCTTGAAAAATGAAGTATACAAAATTTTAATAATTTTTGCCTCGCTTAATCTTATGAGCATTCTAGTGGAGTGCCATGGCTTCCCTGCTCCCTCCACCCATTAGATCCGGCCCTGCTCGTGCACATTAAGAACACGCTGGATGGTCTTGATGGGAGACTAACATCTATCTCTTAACTGCTATCCAGTGGGTCAACTTCCCCCAACCTTCTCTGCGCCGTTGTGGATCTGGTCGCTTAGTTCAGTATTTCTAACCATTTTTTCTCATGCACCCCCCCCCCCCCCCGCCTTCCTTCTGAGCTTCTTCATTTATCTCTTAACTGCTATCCAGTGGGTCAACTTCCCCCAACCTTCTCTGCGCCGTTGTGGACCTGATCGCTTAGTTCAGTATTTCTAACCATTTTTGCTCATGCCCCCCCCCCCCTTCCTTCTGAGCTTCTTCATTTATCTCTGTGGCCCTCCCTCATAAGCTCTATCAGTTTGAAAAATGTTCCACGTGGCGCCCCTAGAAGTATGGCGTGGTCCCTGGGGAGGCCCACACCAGGAGAACCACTGATTTATCCCTTGTCTGAACAAAAGTGCCGTTCAGAGGTAAAACAACGCAAAACCTTTTCCAGTTTATCAAAGAAAACCAGAAGTAACTGAAAGCAGAAATTATTGAGCAAATAATTACCAATAAAGATCTAATAATTTCTTGAAATTGTCAAGGAATCAACTTTCCGAAACAGCATCATCAACCAAACATGATCATTCAATATTAACATAAATCCCATAAAAATAAATTTGAAATATAAAACATCCTTACCTTCATTGATGACTACAACTGCAAACAAAATGGCAAAAACACTGGAAGGGTTCATTTTATCTCTGACAGTTAAACATATAACTTTTGAATCCTAATCGTTCAGATTTATTTCCGATGATCTTAGTCTGAGGTGAAGTTACACAGATGATAGAATGAATTCTGTTCTCTGAGTCTGACTATTTATAGAGGATGAGAACTTATAAAATGCATTTATCGTGATATGAAGTTTCACAACTGTTGCAATCTCTCTTGTATAGCATGAAATGATCACTTAAAAATAGAAATCGCTACAACGAAGGAATAAAACGTATACTTTCCTTTTCGTGTGACCTTAAATAAACATTCTATATAAAAAAAATGTCGACTGTCATGCGTGTTAAATCTGCTTTTGAACTAACCTAAACGATGATTGCATTTCCTTTGCGTGTCTGGCAAACAATGCATTAGAATTTCATCTCCCAGAGGTCATTCTGTTGCATTGCCTCTACAGATGACATCACTTGTCAACAGGGTTTTGTTTCATCTTCTGAGGCCCTAAGTCAGAATACGTTTAAAGAGGCTCCAAAATTTCAAAAGTCGAAATGAGTTATATATTTATTATTCTGATGAAGGGAAGATTAAAAAAATAATTATGGATTTGATCTGATGAAAATATTATACTAGCACTGGTTTACAATAACGACTGTTTAAAGCTGAGATGAACAGCGTTTGCACAATAATTAATTTGAACATAAAATTTCGTGACACAAGAAACTTAAATTTTTAAGGCCACTCACAATTGTGAGGTTTTAAGCTGTAAGTTAGTTAACTTATGCGTCCAGCTAGGTCAGCGTTGAGATTTATCTCCGCAAAATTCCAAGCCCTGCCCACGGTCAGTAGGGGACACCGATGGGTTTAGAAAGCCCACCGTCCGTCGGCTGGTACGTTAAGCCGTGGCCCCGTGTGCGAGAGAGCCATATCATGTGCACGTTAAAGAACACGCTGGATGGCCTTGACGGGAGGCTACCATCTGTCTCCCAACACGTGTTCCAATGGGTCCCCTCCCCCAACTTTCTCTGAGCCTTCGGGGTCCATGTGACCTGGCCATTTAGCCCATGGTGTGCAAAAAAGTGCCGCTCAGAGGTAAAACAACCCAACTCGGCCCTGCCTGTCAAATGCAACTCAGTAATTGAGATTTCTTACAAATGCGGCTGAATGTAGTAACTGCGTTTCCAAATGTCTGAGATTATCCAAACATAAATTTTTGACTTTTTCTTAAAACTATTGCTATTCTTTCGATTATATTCCCTCGCATATCTTCAAATATACAATGCAGCATAAAAGGGGCGGAAACATTTTTTCAGGGGGGAGCAGAAACTCAAATTAATGTTTCAAGATAGAAACTTGATATTACACCTGATATTATTCAACATTCTTTCATTTTTTCAGGGGGGAGCAGAAACTCAAATTAATGTTCAAGATAGAACACCTGATATTATTCAACATAATTTTTCTATTAATTTCTCAGGGAGGGAAGGAAACTCTCACCCTCCATCGGATCAGAAGTTAAGTCATGGCACTGTACAGGGCCTGATCTATGTAGGGAAGAGGCATGCCCCCTCCCCTTCAGAATGCTAGTAAGGGTAATAATTTTCAAACTTATTTATATTTCCTCCATTTTTTTAAAGATCAGTGAAAAGGAGGGGGAAATGATGTACCGCATTGGAATTCCAGTCCCCCCTCTCGATTTCTTTTTTCAGATCTGGCGTGGCACTTTATGCAGCAGAGCCATCATACACTGTGCATGTTAAAGAACACTTTGGATGGCTCTAACAGGAGGCTTCCATCTGTCTCCTAACAGCTGTATAAAGGATCCCCTTCTCCTAACCTTCTCCGAGGCCTCGAAGTCCTTGAGACTTGGCTATTTAGCCCTATTCTGTGGAGAAAAGTGGCACTCAGTGGTAAAACAAACCAAACACAATTCGGATTCTGTCATAGGCAGAGACTTTAATTTTAAACATAGAGTGACGAGAGATTTGGCACTGGATAGCGAAGTAACTAGGAAATTACCAGATCAAAAAATTTATTTGCAAAATTTTGATTCTTCAAATTTTGAAACGAAGTGATTCAAGGATCTAAATTGAGTTCCTTTGTATACAGGGGCTTACATTTTTTTTAGCAGAATAAAAAAAAACATCTGTATATGAATTTTTGGACTGGTCGGCCAAGTATTTGGAGAATTACATGGGATCAAAATCTGGCAAAAACTAGAAGACATACCACCTCTGGCAAGGGGGCGGCTCAGTTTCCACGTTGGTTTACCTGGACCAGCGATGAGATTTATCTCCACTACACCCTCACCCAGGGGCGTAGCCATGGGGGGATGGGGGAGGCTGCCACCCAAAGTAACTCGGAGTTGGCAAAATTCGAAGCGACTTCGTAAAATCTAGGTGAGTTGTAAAAATTTGTAATTTTTTGGGGGGGAAAAATTAAGCGGAGTTGTCAAAATCGAGGCAACTTGGCAATTCTAAGGCAGTTTGGAAAATGGAGAGACGGCAAAATTTAGAGCAGTTGGCAAATTTCGAAGCCAGTTAGTAAAATACAGGTGAGTTGGAAAAATTGGAACAACTTGGAAAAATCTAGGGGAAGTTGTCAAAATTCGGAGTGACTTGGCAAAATCGTGGGGAGTTGGCAAAATTCAGGTGAGATGTAAAAATTTGGATTTTTTTTCTGTACAATTGTGGCGAGATGGCAAAATCGAAGAAACTTGGCAAAATCTAGGGCAGTTGACAAAATTCCAATCCACTTGGTAAAATACGGGCGAGTTGTGAAAATTGGGATTGTTTTTGTAAAGTTAAGGAGAATTGAGAAAATCGATAAAACTTCAAAAAATTTTGGGGAGTTTGAAAAATTTGAAGTGACTTGGCAAATTCAGGAGAGATGTAAAAATTGGAATTGTTTTGCGAAATAAGGAGAGGTGGCAAAATCGAGGCAACTTGGAAAAATCTAAGGAAGTGGCAAAACTGGAAACCACTTGGTTTTTAAGAATTAAAGAGAGTTGATAAAATTCGAAGTGACTTGGCAAATTCGGGAAAGATGTAAAAATTGCGATTTATTCTGTAAAATTATGGCGAGTTGGCAGAATGAAGGGGAGTTGGCAAAATTCGAATCCACTGGGTAAAATATAGGCGAGTTGGCAAAATCTAGGGAAGTTGGCAAAATTCGAATCCACTTGGTGAAATATAGGCGATCACATTGAACAATTGATAATTGGGATTGGGTTTGTGAAATTAAGGAGAGTTGACAAAATCGGGAAAACGTGGCAAAATATTGGGGAGTTTGAAAATTTTGAAGTGACTTGACAAATAAGGAGAGATCTAAAGATTGGTTTGTGATTGGTTTTGTGAAATTAAGGAGAGTACTATCACTGTAATTCCTACCTTAAACAAATCGTTTTCAATAATCGTTGAAAGTTTAGCTTTTCCCACATTTCGAGCCATTTAAAGATAGAAACTAAATCTATCTGGTGATTTGAAAAGTGTTACTTATATTTCATTAGAATCAATCGAATTTAAAGAATTTTCCATTACATCTTAACACAAAGGCATTCCTCCACCAGGATAAGGGAGCAACTCATTATTGTCAATAAAAAAGTCATGACCTTCCCATTCCACCACCACATTGTCCAGCGTGAATATGTCGTTTGAAATATTCGTTAAAAAATTTGGAATCTTAAAAACTTTCCTCCGTTAGGGAACACAATTAAATATTTTGGGCAGTGGAGAAGCATGAGTTTTTGAATAAGGAAAGCAATTTTCAAAGCATTGCCCAAATTCAATCGGTACTTATGCTTACGGATCATTGAACTGGAACGCTATTCCGGTACTTGTTTCCAAATCCTTGAACCGGAATGCTATTATTCCGGTTACTATGTTCCCAAATCATTGAACCGAATGCTATTATTCCGGTTCTTATGTTCCCAAATCAATGAACCGGAATGCTATTATTCCGGTTCTTATGTTCCCAAATCATTGAACCGGAATGCTATTATTCCGGTTCTTATGTTCTCAAATCATTGAAGCGAAATGCTATTATTCCGGTTCCTATGTTTCCAAATCATTGAATCGGAACGCATTTACGTTACTTTGGTTTCGAAAACATTAAACGAAACTCCGTTATATTGCTTAGGTTTTCAAATCATTGAACCGGAACGGCGTTCTTTGACTTTTCCGAAAAAGAATTTGGAATAGAACACTGTTTCGGTGCTTGATGTTTCCGAATTACTGAGGTCGGATAATTCTATAGTTTTTAAAACAAATATTTTTGTCTGTGTGTATAATATATATGGGCTTACCATATTTTTGTATAATCAAACCGGGACACCAAGGAAGAAAATTCAATATCAAGGGCGCATGTCTGTTTTGAGCAGTATAAAAATGAGCAAATGATTTATTTAATATATTTCGGAGAGTTTGTCTCTCTGCTTTTCGCCATCTCCTTCTAGACGGTCAGAGCTAGGACCATAAAACTTTGTCTATAGTTTCATCTCGCAATAACTAAGAGCACTATATGGGTTTCAACCCCAGAAGTCGGTCGCGAAATGTCGATACCAGTCGACTAGGACAATTCTGTTAGTTTATCAGAAGCCACAAAAAATATCCAGTACTGAATGTATTTTGATGACTTCGCAGATCACAGAACTTTATCTGGGACATCAAAACTGACCACCTAATGAGACACTTAAGACTAGTTGTAGTGCATTATTTTGGGTATAGCCGTTTAACAATTAAACGAATCTGTCGAAAAGTTATTAGTTTTAATCTCACTTAAATCAGCCCCGGTAGTTTATTAATACAGTTAACACCCATTTAAAACAGATCGTTTATAACTTGGTTTATTTTCCCCCTTTTTTTTGAGAAAAATTTTTTTTTAAAATCTTAAAATTTCATACATAGCATTTATACATTTTATATAATTATCGTACAATTTATATATTATATACATATATGCATAAATGGTCTGTAAATGGTAGCTAGGTAGTCACTGGAAGGAGAGCTATGCACCAATCCCCTGTGATGATACATAGAACCGGCCAGGCCTAGCACCTAATGTCCGACCCCGCCTTCTCGTGGTGCGGACCGTTAGTAACTTTCAAAAGAGATACTCTCTTGTGGAAGTGAACGGAAGGGGAGGGCTGCCAGATTAGTGTGGCCTACTGATCTGGACAACTATGGCTACTTTTCTTTTTTTTCTACCCTGCTGAGGAGTGGTCAACCACACAGGGTCCTGGTGCTGACCACATCACCTACTGGACTGGACAGATACATGGTTCTGAGCTTGATTATGGATCCTGATTTTGCTGCACTGGTGGGCTTCTGTGGAGGGAAAATCTTCCGCTGTGTTTTCTGTTTGTTTGTGGGTTGACAGCCCCAAGTGAATAGATTCACAGGATATGTTTATCAGCTGGTGGATAATCCTGAGCAGAAGTCATCGCAGGCACCTGAACTCTTTGCTTCTATTGGCATCGTCAAATTCTACATTGGAGGAAGTATTCCAGTGTAGATGGCTTCAGCCTTTAGTAGTGGGGGAACGGGTCTTTGCCCCATGTCTGCGATTAGGGGGCTGTTTGATATTGTCGGCATTCCCTCTCTCAATAAACATAGTTTCTTTAAACATCCCACTAACCATTTTCTCTCCATAGGTAGTTGGAATGTGAGGAGTCTGCACAGAGCTTTTTCTCTTGATGTCCTTACACAAGAATTCCACAGTTATAATTTAGATATTCTCGGCTTGCAAGAGACCAGATGGACAGATAAAAGTCATATTCTTAAAAATAATCTTAAATTTCTCTTTTCAGGGAGGGACGACAATAAGCATCACCAAGGCGTGGGTCTGCTTCTCAGCAGACACGCTGGCGATGCTCTTCTAGGATATGAGTGCATTAATGAAAGGTTTCTTACAGCAAAATTTCAGACAAGCGTTAAAGACTTGAATGTTATCTGCTGTTATGCCCCCACTGAGGATGCCGATGATGATCAGAAGGATAGGTTTTATGAACAACTTCAGGATATTTTGAATTCTGTCAAGAAAGGAGATATTACCCTTGTTCTTGGTGACTTCAATGCCAAAGTTGGTACTGACTCTGACCTTTGGGGAGGAGTAATAGGCCCTTTTGGTATTGGTAGCTGCAATGGCAATGGGCAACGTCTCCTACAGGTAAGTAAACTCAATGGATTCAGAATAACTAATACTTATTACAAACACCGCGACATACATAAGTACACATGGGTTTCACCTGATGGGCTGCATAAGAATATGATTGATTACATATTAATTAACAGCAAATGGGCTAGTTCTGTTAGGAATACCAGGGCATATAGGGGAGCTGAAATTGGATCTGACAATTACCTTGTTAAAATGTGTTGCAACTTAAACTTAAGAAGTGTTGTGCTAGGGTTAAAAAATTTACTTTTAATACTGAAGCTCTGAAAGATCCAGTTATAGCAAAATCTTACCATGATAGGTTACTTAGCCATTATGACAGTCATGGTTTGCTTACTACTGAAGTTGAGGAAGAATGGGATCATTTTAAACAGACTTTTTTGGACACTAACAGTACTCTTTTAGGAAAACAGGAGCAGAAGAGGCAAAATTATCTGAGTGATAAGGCACTTAGCTTATTTTGGATAGAAAGAACTGCAGGAATGTTCTTAATCAATAATCTACTAGTCCTAATAGAAAGCATTACAGAGACCTTAATAAACTTGTAAAGGATCAGTTAGCTGCTGATAAGAATCTTTGGCTTGATGGTTTGGCTGACAAAGACGAGGAAGCAGTTAGACAGCACAACAGCGAGAGCTGTACCAGATAGTTAATGTTTTGTGTGGTAGAAAACGGACAGGCATACAAGGATTGAAGGATAAACAAGGTAAGGTTATAGAAGGGGAGGATTCTGTCATGGCTAGGTGGGCTCAGCATTTCAGTGATGTTCTAAACAATGTAGTTAGTTCTACTCCCATTGTTTGCAATGATGATAGATGCATTGGTGGCTTTAATGTTGGCCCTATAACACAATCTGAAGTTATTTTGGCTGTTTCTAAACTTAAACTTCATAAATACACAGGGGTAGATTAAATTACTACGGAAATGCTTAGAACTGGGAATGTTTCGGTTACCACTTGGATGACTGAAATTCTGAATATCTTTTATGATAAAGGCATGGTTCCTAAGGATTTTACCAGAGCTATTGTTATCCCTATTTTCAAAAAAGGTGATCGCAGTTCTTGTGATAACTATAGGGGTATCAGCCTACTCTCTGTTCCAGGTAAAGTTCTTTCCATGATTGTGATTAATAGAATTAAGAATCTGGTTGACAGTCAATTGCGTGATGAGCAATGTGTATTCAGAAGTGGTAGGGGATGTGTGGATCAGATATTTTCACTTGGGCAGATTCTTGAGAAATGTTTAGAGTTTCAGAAAACTTTGGTTGCTAGCTTTGTTGATTTCAAAAAGGCTTTCGACTCTGTTGATCGACATAATTTGTGGTTGATTGTGAGATCATATGGTATACCAGACAAGTTAGTTAACATTATGAAAGCTCTCTATAATAACACTGAGTCGTGTGTGAGAGTTGGTAATGCTTGTTAGCAATTGGCTTAGCATTACTTCTGGTGTTCGACAAGGGTGCATTTTGTCTCCTTTTCTCTTTATCTTGGTTATTGATTATGTTATGCGAAATTCACTTCGAGGGAAAGATTTTGGCCTGAAATGGACTGGAGATGCGAAAATTTCTGATTTAGATTATTATGATGATTTAGCCCTTTTGGCAAATGATGTTGATGAGATGAACTCTTTCATTCGAGCTGTTGATGAGACTGGTAGTAGAGTAGGTTTGGTTATAAACAGAGAGAAAACTAAAGTGATGAAAATTGGTCAGGCAGGCTGTGATTCAGTTAATCTGAATGGTGCAGTCTTGAGCAGGTGTCACAATTTAATTATCTTGTTAGCTATGTAACAGATAATGGTGATGTGCGGCATGAGGTTAACAGACGAATAGGGATTGCTGCCGGGACTTTTAAGAACCTATGGAGAGTGTGGAGAAATAGGCGTATACACCTAAAGACTAAAATTAGACTGTATAATAGTTTGGTTCTTTCTAGGGTTAGTTATGGTAGTGAAACTTGGACACTTTGTAAACAAGATAACAGGAAACTAGATGCTTTTGATTCCAGATGCTTACGCAGTATCTTGGGCATTAGGTGGTTCAACTTTGTAACTAATGATGAGATTAGGCAAAGGAGTTTACAACCTCCTTTAAGCAGCATATTGTGCAGAGAGAGACTCCGTTGGTTTGGCCATGTCGCCCCTATGAATAATTATAGATTGGCGAATAGGGTTATGAACAGTGTGCCTAAAGGCCTCAGAAAGAAGGGGAGACCTAGGATGCGGTGGGCAGACAATGTCAAACAGGACCTTGTTAGAATTGGTGTGCAGTGGCCAGATGCAGTAGATGTAGCTCAGGATAGACTTGCTTGGAGAACTAAATTGCACGGTCTGGTTGGACCTCCGTAGCCCATGGCTGCTTGAGGATGATGATGATGCATAAATATTTTTTGAATGGGTCCACCCGTTTGTAATGGCACATGGGGCGGGGGTGGGTCAGTCCGTAGCGCGCCAGGCTCGTAATCTGTAGTTCCCAGGTTCGAGTCCCAGCTGGGTCAGCGTTGAGATTTATCTACGCAAAATTCCCCGCCCTGTCCACGGTCAGTAGGGGACACCGATGGGCTTGGAAAGGCCGACGTCCGTCGGATGGTACGTTAAACCCTGGCCCCATGTGCGGGAGAGCCATACCCTGTGCACGTTAAAGAACACGCTGGATGGCCTTGACGGGAGGCTTCCATCTGTCTCCCAACAGCTGTTCCAGTGGGTCCCCTCCCCCAACCTTCTCTGAGCCTTCGGCGTCCATGTGACCTGGCCATTTAGCCCATGGTGTGCAAAAAAGTGCCGCTCAGAGGTAAAACAACCCAACCTTGTTATGGCACGTAAACAAATATTTCATTTACGAGAATATACAATTTTCACAACGGTTACTCTAATAAATTTGCGTAGCTCTTCGAAGAAGCATCAATTACAGCTTCTATTCCATTCGTAAATATCTTATCTCGGCGAGAAAACCACACAAAAAAAAAACACAATTAACTGCTTACGTGATTAGCAACACTAGTTCCCAAAGCATTGAACCGGAACACTAGTTACTAGTGTCAATTATTTTTACTAATACAGAATTGTGAATTATAATTATTTTTGCTAAAAAGAACTCTAGTATAATAAAAGAAAAAATTTTCAAAAAGAGCAATAAGATATGCAAAAAACAAGCAAATGAAATTTCCCCTTTTATGATTGTTCTTCAAGGAAAACATCTCCGGTGTTAAACTGGGATAACTTGTACATTGAACTATTGTGGAAAATCACCTTATACGGCTAATGTTAAAATAAAATATTGATTTGGTTTCACCTCTGATGGCACTTTTTTTGCACGCCGTATTAGTTGTTGGTTGGTTGTTTGGGGTTTAATGGCGCAAGAGCCGCTAGGGCTATATTACACCAAACAAAAGTATGTAAACAGATAAAAGTCTTTCAACCCGCAACCAAAGTTAAAATAAACACAAAAACGGGAAACAACGACAAAGAAACAAAACAGTACTACAACAAGTATATAAATCAACAACAAAAATGAGCTATAGGACACATGTAAAATCAGAAACAAGAATAAAATCTAGAATATAATGTATAAACATCATAGGCGAGAAAAATAACCTGTATAACGTATAAAAGCAAAGAGAGGAAGTAAAAAAGAATCATTGGATAAAAGATGTCCGAGTTTACACTCGGACATCTTCACTCGGACATCTTTTATCCAATGACTCTCCTAAGGGGCTCGAACATAAAATCATGAAAGCTAAAATAAAATCGACGTTCAAGACTAAAAGCTGGACAAGTGATTAAAATATGCTTAACGGTTAAAATGGTGTCAAAAAACTCGCACTTAGGTTCCTTGTCCACCTGAAGAAGAAAAGAATGTGTGACATACGAATGACATAAGCGGAGCCGAGCAAGTACAACTTCCTCCTTGCAATCCCTGCGAAAACAAGACTGCCACGATTTGATAATGGGCTTGATCCCGAAAAGATTGTTACCAACCTGTTCAGACCAAGATATCTGCCACTGTGCCTGGAGCTCAATGGAAAATCACTGCGGGAAGTCCAAATATGAAACCGGCAGTGGAGAGGGGTGTAGCTAACCTGGCAGCAGCATATGCAAAGTCATTGCCCCTGATCCGACGAAGAAAATCATGGTTGTCGCTGCCAGATGATGGAGCTGCTGACGGATCTCGGAGAAAATAGGGTGAGGCTGATACCTCACCGAGATCAAAGCCTGTAGCGAGCTAAGAAAGTCAGTGTAAAGGACACACTCACGATGAAGCTTAGCAGCTATGTGATCCTAGGTAATGATAGCTTTAGCAGCTATGTGATCCTGATATCGTGCAACTCTGCAGTGAACATGGAGCACTGCTGTGGGATCTGGTCTGCAATGATTTCATCACAGCAGACCATGGCTGATCCCACCGATGTGTCAGACTTCGAGCCATCTATGAAGACAGGCAAGAAGTCCGTGTGTGCACAGAACAATGGCTGGCAAAGAGTTGCTGATACACACAGTCGGGTGTAAAGGCCTTCCCCGTCCTGCAAAGAGAGAAATCACAGGAAGGGGAAAAAGCAAGCCAAGGTGGAAGTGGTTCCACTGTCGACTGTGCGATGCCATCGAGACTGGTGTTAATGTCTCGCAGGTAACCTCGAACATGCAAACCGAAAGGACGAATGGCAGTCGGCAGATTTTGATATAACATTACCCACAAGGGACCGAAAGCACAGTCCAAAGTAGGATGCCCTGACAGAGATTTCAATTTTGCTGCATACTGTAGGGACAACTGCTGACGGCGAATAGATAATAATGGTTCATTGGTCTCTACATAGACTCTGGACCGGTGAAGTGCAGAGGGTCCCCATACAAACACAGAGGGCCTGATGGTGTAGAGGGTCCAGCACCTTCATCACCAAATCCCGGGCGGAGTCGTATACCTGAGATCCATAGTCTAGTTTTGACTGGAGAAGTGCATGGTAGAGGAGAAGCAAAGAACAATGGTCAGCCCACCAAGAAAGTGAAGGCAGGACCTTGAGGATGTTCAATGCCCACGTGCACTTGGACCTGAGATGATACGTGTGCTAAAAAGGTTAATTTCCAGTCGAAGATGAGATCTAAAAACTTGGTTTCCACCACAACTGAAATAATGTTACCCCTGAGCTGCAGCTGGGGTCCAAATGAAGATTACGTTTGCGGCAAAAGTACACACAAGCGGACTTCTGTGGGAAGAACCGAAACCCATTGGGCGTCGCCCAAACCGAGAGATTGTTGAGGGCAGTTTGCAGTTGTTGTTCAATGAACCTCATGCTGGATGATCAAAAGATGCTAAAATCGTCAATATAGAGGGCATTGCCTATAGTCGGTGGAAGTTGCAGTGTAATGAAATTTATCTTGACAGCGAAAAACGTAACACTCAGGACGCAGCCCTGTGTTCTTAGGGGAAAGGGCGTGACAGAGTGTTGTCGACACAAACTCGAAAATTACGATGAAAAGTTTGCGATGAAGATCGGCATGTGACCTCGCAAGCTGAAGCTGTGAAGGTCACGATGAATGCCGAATCTCCATGCGGTGTCGCACACTTTTACCATATCTAAGAAAATTGACACAATGTGCTCTCGACGAAAAAACGAATTCCTGATCGTCGATTCGAGGAGGATCAGGTGGTCTAAAGTAGACCTGTGCCTGCGAAAGCCACATTGGGTGTTGAAAAGAAGGCCATGATGTTCAAAAAAAAAAATTTCAAAATTACAAATTCATGCTTAGAAAATTAACCTGTTTCTTAATACATTGAGAGTGGAAAAGGGAATTTCTGTTTTTCTGTAATTGGCAGGATTGGGGACAAAATGAGAAATTTGTATGCATTAAAAAACACCACCCTCAAAAAGTAAAAATTCAGAATTTTTCCAGTATGCAACATGTTAAGCATCAGGACAATTGACATTTATCTCAAAAGCATTAACAATTCTTAAATAGCTCTCAAATTCAAAATGCTAAAATGAAACATAAAATACCTTAAATGAATACTGAAAGAGAAGTTAAGAGTTTAACTTGCCAACAAAGGGGTGGTATTCCCTGTTTATTAACATGGTTTATTTTATTTTTAATACCTCATTCCAAATATAACATATAAAAAGAAGTTCACCATTGTTGATCCAAGTGATTCCATTTAACCTAAGCTTTTTTATTCTTCCTACAAGAGTAAATCGTTTAATTTCATTCCTGATTTGGGATATACTTAATAAGGTGTTTTGATCTAAACCAGATGTTTTTAAATCACTAATTAAAAAAACTTTTATTTCATGACATTTACATCAAATGTGAGTTGTTAGTCTCCCATTGTTTATTCTTTCAACACTCTAGTCCAATGGAGACTCATCCTAAGGAGCATAAGAGCACTCATGACAGGAATAATTAGAAAATAGAAAAGTACATATTTTAACAATGCTATTTTTCCCAGTTGAAAAATCATATATGGTGAATCATATCCCCCCTCCATGTGGAATCCTTCCTTGCCCCCATTTTTTTACTGTTGCTGTGCATGATTAAAGCATGCACCAGCGTTTAGTTTATTATAAGAATGGAATAATATATAAAAAATAATAATATATAATAAATTTATTATAAATAGGGATCACTGCGTGAACCCTATTTCTGAAGTGTGCCGAGCTTGTTCTGCATTCAAGCTTCTTGCTTCCACCGTTATAGATCGGGGCCGGGGTGGCTCAGTCGGTAGCGCGCCAGACTCGTAATCTGCAGTTCCCAGGTTCGAGTTCCAGCTGGGTCAGTGTTGAGATTTATCTCCGCAAAATTCCCCGCCCTGCCCACGGTTTAGTAGGGGACACCGATGGGCTTGGAAAGACTGCCGTTCGACGGATGGGACGTTAAGCCGTGGTCCAGTGTACGGGAGAGCCACACCGTGTGCACGTTAAAGAACACACTGGATGGCCTTGACGGGAGGCTACCATCTGTCTCCCAACAGCTGTTCCAGTGGGTTCCCTCCTGCAACATTCTCTGAGCCTTCGGTATCCTTGTGACCTGCCCATTTAGCCTATGGTGTGCAAAAAAAATGCCGCTCAGAGGTAAAACAACCCAACCAATTCATGTTGATTGTTCAACGTAAACAGACTGCATTTTTATGAATTACAATTAATTTAATTGTGACTATTTTTGAATTACTAGTAACCCACCACCACTACGGCACCTTCAATTTCACTAACACGGCACTTCAAATCTAAGATAAATGCTAATTTATTGTTTCTTTTTTTATTTTGAGATGTTTTATAATTATTCGTTTAATAAAAATTATTTAATAATCCTTTTTAATGAAAAAATCGAGTTCTCAAGGGTTTGGAACGAATTACAGGAAATTAATGTATTATTGGTTTCAGCTGACAATATTTTCAACATATAGCGTACTTTGAGGAATGAATTACTATGGGATGTTGGGGCTCCCACTGTATTGGACGCAGGATGATTTTTTGAATCTTTTTGGCTTACCGTATTTTTCACTGCAACGTTTATTAAATTTAAAATGACCTTTTCATTAATTCTAAGAAATAGCCACCAGATGGTAAAATATAACGTTTCTTATCTTACTCGAATGACTTAATAAGTTATGTCACATTAAGAACCGAAGTTGCGATTTGCTGACAGTTTCTCGTGAAAGAAATTGTGTGAAAACCACTTTTCCTTGCACAGCTGGTTGCAACCAGTTGTTCATTCCTCCGTCATTGTTCTTCGTGGGATGATTTAGAGGACGCAAGTTTTTCTTTAAAATGGCCTTGCTCAACTTATATATGAGAACTATCAATTAAATCTGAAGATTGTGATGAAACATGAATATCATTCGTCAGTATTTCCTATCTCTATTGCAATTCCTTTTAAGTTCTAAGAATTGGAAATGCAATCCATGAAAAATAATTCATTTATATCTGATATAAATGCAAGAGCATTCAGCAATTTCTTCACACTGAAGTTTTGTTTTCAACATCACATACAAGTCTTCAAGAATTTCTTCAACAAGATGAATCTTTCTCTCGTATTTGTGATTGTTGTTTCTGCATTCCTCTTTAATGAAGGTAAGAGAAATGACACCTAGTTCTTTATAATTACTCTATAGCATAGATTTAGAATTAAATGCGTACAAATATAACATGTTAAATTTACATATAACATGTTAAAATATGTTATAGCATATCACGGTAAGAAAGAGGACAGCAATGGGTTTGGAAAGGCAGCTGTCCGTGGGATGGAACGTTAAGCTGTGGCCCCGTGTACGGGAGGCCATACCCTGTGATGTTAAAGAACATGTTGGATGACCTTGACAGGAGGCTACCTTCTGTTTCAAAACAGCTGTCATGTTGGTCCTTTTCCTCCCTCCCATATGAAATATAAATTAAATTTTTATTTATATTTCATATGGGGAAATTAATAATATTCCTCAGAGAATATGATATTTATATATCATTTTTCTCTGAGCATTCGGGGTCCTTGTGACCTGGCCATTTAGCCTATTATGTGCAAGAAAGTGCCGCTCAGAGGCAAAACAATCCAACTCAGAGTTAGATTAGAGAGGGATTTGTGTGTGAGGAGAGAATTAGGTTTTATTTAAGGAAGGAGGTGGGGGGGGGGGTTGAAAATAAGACTTCACAGCAGGATTTCCCAATTACTAAAATATTCCACCGGACAGGAAATTCAATTGAATGACAAAACCCAGATGTATCTCAATTCTAGGACTGCTAGCCATCTATAGGGATAATGCCAAAATCTCCACTACCTACGGTCGAGGGCAAGAGACCACCATATAGATACAGCTCACCCCACGACTACCTATGGCGAACAGTACTATAGAAGTAAAGTTCATCCATCGGTCAAAACCTTTAATCTATGACACGGTTAGCCACAAACAAGGATATACAATCCAAGTTGCCTCGGCTTCCGTGATGGGAACTCTTAGTCCGGCCTATCCATCGGAGCCCCGTCCGACTGGTTCCCAGTACCAGTCAGCGGAGCCCTCAACTTCACAAAGGCCATCTAGCTCTCCCCACCCCCCACCACCACGACAAGGTGGTTCCCTCTCGGGGGGGGGGGGGCGGATTCCACCGGACAGGAAAGGTTAAAACGATGTTCTGCATGGAATAAAATATCATTGTTGTTTTTTCAAATCTATTTTTAGTGTCGGACATATACTATCGGGCCAAAATAAAATTATACAATAGTTTTGGATTTCAAAGCAGCTAGACAAGTAGAGATCTCGTATAAGACGAACTGACTGATTTCCAGGGGGCGGTGGGGTCTAGATTCCTCAGGTCATGTCGTTCACCGCTGGTTTAAATGACGAGTATTTTTCCAATTTATTATAATAGTGACGTCTTTTATTGGCTACTTTTATATCACATTGAAACTGAATACGAAAAAATCAAGCCGAAGTCAACAGAAAGGCTGTTTCGGAATTTATTCTTTTTCGCAGTTGTTTTCTCCTCCAATGTTTTGTGTTTTATAATTCATTTAATTGCAAAATTTGTAACAAACGGGAGTGGCTTTAGGGAAAGAAGGTACCCCCCGTCCCCTCAGGAAAATATTTTATTGATATTGCTAGGCCGAAAATTATTTATTTTATATTTTATGCATTCTTTAGATAAATTTTTAAAGATCGTTAAAAAAGGGGAAATTTTTATATTATACTGCAGTGGAAAGCCAGCAGTCTTCCCCACCATTACCTTTTTCTGTATCGATTACGTAACTTGAGGACGAAAAAAATAAATAGGGGCACTGCTTTTTTCTAGATTCGGGCTTGGTAACAAATATTTATGTTCCTTGAAAATTCTCCCACAGGTAACGAAACATATTGTGCCATTCTAGTATATAGTTTTCAAAACAGGAAAGTCTTAATCTGCAATATATTCAGAATGCGTATAATTTATCAATTTGTTTCAGTGTACAGTTATTCAATTAATCTTTTCCATTTCACAGTTCACAGTCATCAAAGATCATCAGAGGAAACATCCAAAGGAGAGTTCACAGACAAAAAACAGGTAAGGACTAGTTTTAATTGATTTCATCAAGTAGAATGAAACATATTCGGAATCTAGTAATCCTTGGTGAAAAAAGGTAACTTCCCACACACTGTTGCTGGCTGTTTGAATAATAAACATAATGACGGTTAGCAAATTTTAATCAGAGTTAAAACGCACCGTTGGAGTAGATCACATTATACACTGGTGCGCAAAAGTTTACAACTACTTTTGTACTTCGAAACAATGCAACTTCTAAAATAAGCCTTTTATGGTAAAATGTGCGAAGATAAATTAATGATCTCAATCAAATTATTAAAATCTCGAATTTCAGCAATATTCGTTAAATATTTAAAGAGTTATGGAAGTTTGGATTATAGCAATGGCAATCCATAACATTTCACCTCAAATGTTAATTAAAACTTAAATAATAAATATTGTTTCCGGACGTTTAATAAAATAAGTATATTTTTAAGATGTTTATTGGGTTGTTTTACCTCTGAGCAGCACTTTTTTTGCACACCATGGGCTAAAAATGGCCAGGTCATAAGGACCCCGAAGGCTCAGAGAAGGTTGGGGACCCACTGGAACAGCTGTTGGGAGACAGCCTCCCGTCAAGGCCATCCAGTGTGTTATTTAACGTGCACAGAGTATGGCTCTCCCGCACACGAGGCCACGGCTTAACGTCCCATCCGACGGACGGCGGCCTTTCCAAGCCATTCGATGTCCCCTACTGACCGTGGGCAGGGAGTTTTGCTGAGATAAGTCTCAACGCTGACCCAGCTGGACTCGAACCTATGAACTGCAGATTACGAGCCTGGCGCGCTACCGACTGAGCTACCCCCGGCCCTTAGATGTTTCAGTAATTCTTTCAATATTCCTCAATATTGTATGAGTTTTACAGCAGTGCATCGCTAATGTTAAATATTCCAGCTTCGATAACTCTTTAAATACCATCCATTCCTGCTGAAAACCGAGATTTATGTGGCTTTGATTGAGATTTTATCCTTAGTCACATTTTAACATAAAAGGTATATTTTAGAAATTCCAGAGTTTGGAATTTAGTTTCCTATTGACATAAAATGTGGTTGTAACGGTCTTTCATTAGTCGTCTCGCAAAGTCTGAATCTAGTCAGGAATTGGTTGGTTGGTTGTTTGGGGTTTTTTGGCGCATGAGCTACTGAGGCTATAATGCGCCAAACGAGATCAACAGAAGCTAAAAGTCAAGGACCCCTGAACCAAAGTTAAAACCAAGTGCTGTAAAAGGCAAAAGATAAAACCAACATGATGTATAGATATATAACAGAAAAACAATAAAAACAAGATGCAAATATAACAAAAAACAACAAGATGTATACAGGGTGTCTCGAAAATATAAGTACAAACTTTTAGGGGAGGTAGATAACATCTAAAGGAATGAGAATTGTACAGGAACCCAAAACTGGAAACGTCATGAGAAAGTGGTAGCATAGGTACAAGATCTGAAAGGACACAAGACAGTGATCAATGGGAAAACATTTATTGGACATAATTATTACAAATGGCGTACCAGATGATACATTTCATAATGTTGCAGCAGATGCTCGAAGTTTCCACCATGAGACACGATGCATGCGTGACACCGACGGAGCATTGATTGCCGGACACGGTCGAATACACCTGGAGTTTCTTTGATAGTAGCAGCAGCGCAGATGCGCCTTGCCTCGAGAACCATGTCAGACTCCACAGGCGATTCATACACGGTAGCTTTGAGGGGGCCCCACAGAAAGAAATCAACACTCGTTAAATCAGGTGAGCTTGGGGGCCAGGCAACTGGTCCAGCACGCCCAATTCATCGTTGCCCAAAAGACATGTTCAAATGCGCACGAACACACCTTCCATAATGGAGAGGCGCCCCATGATGTTGAAACCCCTTGTTGCGTCTCACATTTGCAGGAACATGGGCAAGTAAGCCTGGTAGAACCTGTTCCAGAAAGATCAGATCTTTGGAGGAGGTCATGCGGGATGGTAAAAGGTATGGCCCGACTAAGCAGTCGCCGACCAAACCTGCTCACACATTTGCTGCGAAACAATGTTGTGCCGCATGGGTGCGCACACCGTGGGGATTCTCGTGAGCCCACAAATGCGCATTGTGCTGATTGAATCCGCCATTCCGAGTGAAATTGGCCTCATCAATAAACAAAACATAAGCTGGGAAATTCACATCTTGGGCAATTTCTTTGAGATACCACTGCGCAAAGCGCACACGTGCAGGATGATCTGCGGGGAGAAGTAACTGAACCTTTGGAGATGAAAGGGGTGTAGGGACTCGCCGTGCAAAACATGCTGTACACTGCAACGAGACACTCCTAAGACAGAGGCAACGGCACGTGTGCTGGTACTAGGATTGGTCTCCACGGCATCCAACACACTTCCTTCCATGGCGGGAGTACGCGTCGATCGTGGCCTGCCTTCACTTCTGCTACCCCTTAATGACCCATAATCGCACAAATTTTGATGCGCACGCAGAAACAAACGGTGGCCTGGTAGATGTCTGTGTGGGAAGCGTTCTTAATACATTCGTTGAGCGGCTCGTCCATTGCCCTCAGCTATTGCATACACTAAGTGCATGTCTGCCACCTCCCTGTTCGAATACCTTTGCATGCTCTTCGTCAGCCGACTACCGCTCGAATGTGGAAATCCGAAATTTCCCCTCTAGCGCACTGATGAACAGCGCTGCCTATTGACTTACGGTGACGTTTAGGGTTATGGGTTCCTATGCAATTCTCATTCCTTTAGATGTTATCTACCTCCTCTAAAAGTTTGTACCTATATTTTTGAGACACCCTGTATAGAATGACAAACACTATTTCGGCAAAGTATGAAAAAGCCTTTTATTGAAAAGATGCATGTGAAAATGTAAGAAGTACAAAATGTAAGATATGGGATTTTTCTAAGAGTACACAAAATATTAACATCATAACCTGTAATGAATCTGTCCGTCCGCATTATAAAAAGCGCCCCAAATGAGGTGAAGTCTAGTGAGAACGAATCAGTAAAGTGTTGAATATTTGACGTTTGCAATTCGAGTTAGGATACTAGTATTTAACTTTACTACTTGTCAAATCTATTTCAGTGGAGTTCCGAGAATCTTGTGATATGTCGTTTTTTGATGACTTTTTTGAATCTGTTTTTCGACCTTAACTCTCTTTCTATGGCAACTAGGGTTCTCATACTTTAGGGTCCCATTGGGGCAACCCTCTTTTACACTTTTCCAACCCTAGGGGACGCTTTTCCGATTGGAAGGGTGTCTTTTTGGTGTCCAAAGTGACTAACTACGGCGCTCTTTTTTTTTTACCGAAACTAGGGACTGACGGATCTGGCAATCTGAGTGGGCCTATAGGGGAATCAGGGGGACATCTACTGGTCACTTCGGATTGGACTGAGTGCTCTGACTCTCTGTTTCAGGCGAGCGTCGAAAGTCTCATGACTCGCCTTGCGAAATTAAACATCACTGCCGGGAGTATTTTATACTTTGCCGATTTGACTTTTGGCATTCTATAGAATGCCTCGGAAATATGTGAAAATCTAAGCGCTTTATACTTTGACGTCCCACTTTCGGCATTCTATATAATGCCTAATTTCACACTTTGCCTGTAACATACATATATATTTGAAGTCATAGATCTCAGACATTTTGTCAAATTTTGAATATGGTAGGTTCTTTGATGTCAAAGATCAATTTTCTATATACTTGTGCTGGAGTACTAAACAATAGTGAATAGTTATATTTTAGGCAGCAAAACTTAGAAAAGAGAGGGATCAATCAGAGTCACATTGGGAAACAAAATGAGGGTCTAGAAATCAGGAGATGACTAAGGCACCAAATGATATCTCATCATCCTCCTCCTCAAGCAGCCATGGGCTACGGAGATCCAACCAAAAAGCGCCCCAAATAAGCGTGCAGTTTAATTCTCCAAGCGTATCTGTCCTGAGCTACACCTGCTGCATCAGGCCACTGCACACCAATTCCAACAAGGTCCTGTTTGACATTGTCTGCCCACCGCATCCTAATCTCCCCCTCCTTCTGAGGCCTTTAGGCACACTGTTCATAACCCTATTCACCAATCTATAATTATTCATACGGGCAACATGGCCAAACCAACGGAGTCTCTCTCTGCACAATATGCTGCTTAAAGGAGGTTGCAGACTCCTTTGCCTAACCTCATCATTAATTACAAAGTTAAACCACCTAATACCCTAGTATGTGATAAAAATGAAACCCTTTGATGAAATCGGGAAGATTGGCGAAGAAGCTTAAGTCAACCTTCAGTCGAATCTTCAGTATGACAATTTACAGCTGTTTCATTAAAACATTTGTCAGAATTAATTAATGTAAATTTCAGATAATTTACAGCTGGTTCATTAAAACATTTATATCAGAATTTTAAACATAACTTTTTTAATATTATGTGTTGATATTGCTTTTAAAATAGAGAAGTTATCAAATTCTGAATCAAGAATTAATCGCAAAGATTTGTCACTGCGCATTATAAAGAGAAAGCGTTTTTAAAATAGAACTTTAAATAAAATATTAACGAACAGTTAACTCAAAATTATTAAAAAAAATATCAAGGAAAGCATATAAATACCTCCAAAAGAAAAGCAGCTCGAATCGTATTTTACGAGTGTAATGATAATTACGTATCATTAATTTGAAAATAATGTAGGGATAATTCAACAGTTAGCTACTAAACTGATATGTATGGCAAATCGAATTTTAGTTTTTCTGGTTAAATCCCAAATACGTATGGTGTTCAGCTTTAATGCTGAAGCTCATCTGTATATAGCTCTTCAGATCTGTGATATTTTTCGATAGCAGATTATCATAGGCAAAAGGAATTTGGATGGAACTCATACATTTACAATACTAATTGGCAACTGTAATATTTAACACGCTGAAACTTGAAGATTGCACGAAATATATCGTTCGATTGATTATTTACAGCTGCATTTCAGAGTTGGGTTGTTTTGCCTCTGAACGGCACTTTTTTTTGCACACAGTAAGCTAAATGTCCAGGTCACAAGAACATCGGGGGATCAGAGATGCTTTAGGGGAGGAGAATTACTGTTACCTATATTTACGGTACGGACACCTGTTGCTTTACCTCTTAACTGAATGTTGGGGAAACAGATGGTAGACTCCTGCCAAAGCCATTCAGCGTTTCGTTAACGTGCGCAGGGGGGGGGGGGGCTCAGTCGGTAGCGCGTCAGGCTCGTAATCTGTAGTTCTCAGGTTCGAGTCCCAGCTGGGTCAGCGTTGAGATTTATCTCCGCAAAATTCCCCGCCCTGCCCACGATCAGTAGGGGACACCGATGGGCTTGGAAAGCCCGCCGTCCGTCGGATGGGACGTTAAGCCGTGGCCCCGTGTGCGGGAGAGCCATACTCTGTGCACGTTAAAGAACACGCTGTATGGCCTTGACGGGAGGCTACCACCTGTCTCCCAACAGCTGTTAAAGTGGGTCCCCTCCCCCAACCTTCTCTGAGCCTTCAGGGTCCATGTGACCTGACCATTTAGCCCATGGTGTGCAAAAAGGGGCCGCTCAGAGGTAAAACAACCCAACCCATTCCCAGCAGAATATTGCCTAAAGCTTTATACTTCCTCCACCGGCTTGTTTTCGTCCCACAGTGCATCCTGGTGCCAACAGTTCCCCGGATAAACGATGAACACGTACTCGACCATCCACATGGTGCAACAGGAAATGAGATTCATCGGACCAGATAATCTTCTTCCAATCATTTAACGTCCAGTTTTGAAACTCGTGTGCTCATTGTAGGCGCTTTTGACGCTGAACCGAAGTTAGCATGGGTACTCGGTGAGGCATGCAGATGTGCAGCCCCATTTTGAGCAGGGTTCGATGTACTGTGTATTGTGACACATTACTCCCGTCACCAGCATTGAAATTACGGGCGTGTTGCGCCACAGTATCCCTTCTGTTGGCTCGTATCATCGGGATAGCCTTTTCTCACCTTTAGCATTGATGAACCATGGTCGGACCACACCTTGGCAGCAGTTGGTGGATTTTTTCTCATCGGACTACTTTTTGAAGGTACCAACCACGGCTGACTGTTAGCACCCCAGAAACTCTGTCGTCTCGGAAATGCTTTGACCCAGTCGTCTGGCCATTACAATTTGGCCTTTGTCAAACTCACTTAAGTTCGCTGCCTTTCTCATCTGAAGAACAAGAATAACACTTATTAACGAGCTCAGCATCACAGGTGAGCATCACCGTTTCATGATCTTTACACGTGCCTTCGTTTACCTGCAGTTGCTTCGATTTGCATAAAGACGCGCTGGTCAAAATGTTTTGGTTCTTCGGTGTATGTAACCGTTATAAATATTCCCTCAGTAAAGGGAATATATTGGCATTGATGGAATTGATCGATAAAACTTATCGTCACTTTCCACGTCATGAATCTTCACTTAATATTTCATTCACTAATTATATTTTACCCTTTTTTATAATAGTAAATTAAAAGTAAGTAAATACACTGACTGAATCTGGGGTGGGGGTGGCTCATTTGGTAGCGTGCTAGGTTCGTAATCTTAAATAATCCAAAGGAAGATAGGGCACCTGCAATTTTCAATTCATATTCAATTGAAAGGAAGATAGGACGCCGCCCCTCTTTTGAATTGAATACGAATTCATTGACTGATTGCACCATTGATATGCAGTAGTCTTATTTTCTGCATTTTAAAGCGCATATGGGAAGTTAGGTTTTTTTTATTCTTTAATTTATTTTTCATATTTTTTGTCACTAAAAACATCTAACTTCAGAAATTTTAATTTGATATATGACTCATAAACATCAACTACATTTTTCCTTCCCCTGGCGGGGCGGGGGTGGCTCAGTCGGTAGCGTGCCAGGCTCGTAATCTGTAGTTCCCAGGTTTGAGTACCAGCTGGGTCAGCGTTGAGGTTTATCTCCGCAAAATTCCCGCCCTGCCCACGGTCAGTAGGGGACACCCATGTGCTTGGAAATGATGCCGTCCGTCGGATGGGACGTTAAGCCGTGGCCCCGTGTGCGGGAGAGACATACCCTGTGCACGTTAAAGAACACGCTGGATGGCCTTGAGGGGAGGCTACCATCTGTCTCCCAACAGCTGTTCCAGTGGGTCCCCTCCCCCAACCTTCTCTGAGCCTTCGGGGTCCATGTGACCTGGCCAATTTAGCCCATGGTGTGCAAAAAAGTGCCGCTCAGAGGTAAAACAACCCAACCCTCACCTGGTTATTCCCCTGATTAAGCAAACCAAGAGTGCTGAGTAGTGAAAGTTCTCTAAACTCTCTTACCAACTTGCAGCTGCGTTCCAAAACAAATTAATTTTAATTGATAAATTTAGACGAGCAGCAGATATAATATTATATACAGCTGCCTCACAAAACAATTTAATTTTTTTCCGTTTCATACTTTCTTTTACTACACTGGTTTTCGCAAATTAAGGAAAGCTTAAAAAAATTATGATAAACAATAAACAAAAAACTATATGAATGATTTTAATGAAACTTGATGGAAACATGAATTGCAATGCTAGTTTCAGAATGGGATAAAATATTTTGCACTAGAAACATTTTTCGTCAAAAAATAACACAGGAATTATGTCCAAAAATGAGGTGTCAGAATGCAATGGGCAAAGTTCTTTAATAAGGAGTAGCCTCTGGTAAGGCATGGCTGTTTGTGTCGTTTCTCTGCTGAGGTCCTGCCATCCTCTCAGACCTTCTACTCTGGCATATAAACTGACAGGCTCCTGTCAGACCTCTGTGGCAAGCAGCTGCTTGAGGAGGTATTTATTTAATTTTTTTTTATAGTCACCCCTTACAGCAATGCAGGCACGACAGCGATGTTCAATGCTGTTTATGATGTAGTGAATTAGTTCAGTAGGGAGCAACGACCATTATTCCTTTAAAGCAGTAATAAGTTCCCCTTTTGTTTCAGGTGGCGAGTTGAGGGCAGCAACGCGTCTCCCTAGAGAATCCCACACATGCTCAATAGGATTTATATCGGGAGATCGAGCTGGCCACTTCATGCGCATAATGGTCTCCTATTAAAGGCATTGTGCTACAAGTCGAGATCTGTGTGGTTGAGCATTATCGTCTAATAAGATGAAAGTTTCACCTATTGCACCAACGTAAGAACGTACATAAGGGTTCAGGATGTCATCTCTATACCTCTGAGCATTGAGGTTCCCATTCGTCAACACATAGAGGTCTGTGTGTCCACCTAAGGAAATACCACCCCAAACTGACGAGCTACCTCCGCCGTAACTGTATCTTTGACGGATGTTACTGGGATAATAGCGGGTACCTCGTTCTCTTCATATCAATGTCCGGAATCACTCTGCAAGTAATATCTGGACTCATCTCTGAAAAGTACGGATCTCCATTGCTCTTCTGTTCAGTTAACATACGTGCGTGCCCAATTTAACCACTCTCTCTTGTGACGTGGCGTGAGGGAATACAAATTATTGGCCTTGTAGCATACAGACCTCCCTCATGAAGCCTTCTACGCACAGTGGAAGCTGATACAACCCTCCCAGTTGCTGTTGCAAGAGAGTATCATAGCTGAGACGGAGTAGATGTCCTGCTCCTTCGTACTGTTAATCGCAGATATCGGTCTTGTACAGCGGTCGTAACTCTAGCCCTTCTCCGAGATGTGGAATCCGTGCTAAGAAATTAATTTCAGAGTCTATGGACCACAGAAGGATTCACAGTCAGCCATCGTGCCACGTCTGACTGACTTTGGTCTGCTTCGAGTCAGCCATTCGCTCTCCACCACAGTTCATTTGACAAATGATGTCTCGAGGTCATTCCTACAAAATGATTATTTCGAATTTCTTTACTCACATTTACAACACAAAATAACGATCCACTCCAAAACACCCGTTTCATGCCGCTATCCGATTACGCAAATTGACGTAACCTAGACTAATTTGCATATGATATGCTCATTCGGCATTGCTTTACTGGATACATGAACAAGTTTGAAGATCTCAGAATGTTTTGGCGAATTATCGCGATTTTTCTCATTTTCACTTAATTTATGGATACCAGTGAATTTTGGAAAATGATTAACGCAATAATTAACAATAATTATAATCTTATGATAATTCAAAGTTGTTGTCGATCATTTTCAAATATCTCAAGGTTTTAAATATCATTTATAAGCGTATTTCCCTAATGTGATTTTTTATTTTGACAATTCAAAATGTTGTAACATCTTCTTAACTGATTGCACTAATTTGAAAAGAAAATAATTTTTTCCCTCCCTTCCAAAATTTGTCTGATTTTTATATTTTTGAGCGTGTTGAATCCGAATCTGACAGCCGATTTAATCTTTCACTTACAGTTTTCTAAAGATATGGGTTTAATTAAAAAAAAACACTATTTTACTCAGAGAGGAAAAATATATTTTACCAAATATTTATTTACATTATAAAGAGTTAAAGCTGCTAATAATAAATCCTGATACATGTGAATATTTACACAAAAATTATTTTGTTTTCTTCTGTTTCTTATATCTCTGGAGCCGCTCGCTGCAGGGCCCAACAGTAATCCGGCAACATACTCTCGTTCCATTTGCAGCTATCTCGTTTTTCCATTCCGGATATGTTTTGATGGAACCTTTCTCCATGCTCATCCGAATAAAACTGAGGCTTTCAGCAGTTTGAAAGCGAATAAAATCACATATACATATTCACAAAAGACGTCATTTTCTCAAAAAAAAAAAGCCCTCCCACGAAAATAGTACATGATATAAACATCTGGATGCCAGATTTGGTTCACTACCCTCAAATCTATAAAGTAACCAATTTTTTTCGAAGAGGATTTTCCTGCAGACCAACGTTATTGAAAAAAAGCCGTGATACTCTCTCAGATATTCAGAGAGACTCGGGCCATTTGTAGCCTTTGAGGCATCTTGCCATATTAAAAATGAAAAAGGACACATAAAAACGATATAAGAATGCAAAAAACAGTGAGATATAATTTATATACAATGATTTTTTAAATATATTTTTAAATAATTTAAGAAGATTTTTAATATTGATAGATAATAAAAAATGACGGACTTTTACGAAATCACATCATTTACTGTTGCAAAAAGCGCCAAAGAATTAACAAATGTTTAAATATGAGGACCTCATTTGAGCTGGAGACCCAAGTAAAATGACCTACCTGTTTCTACCCCTTTGAAGGCAGCACAAATGGTTCTTCTTGTACTCCTTTCCGCAAGTACAGTTGTTACTGCTGCAGGAGATGAGGGTTGGGTTGTTTTACCTCTGAGCGGCACTTTTTTGCACACCATGGGCTAAATGGACCCCGAAGGCTCAGAGAAGGTTGGGGGAGGGGACCCACTGGAACAGCTGTTGGGAGACAGATGGTAGCCTCCCGTCAAGGCCATCCAATGTGTTCTTTAACGTGCACAGGGTATGGCTCTCCCGCACACGGGGCCACGGCTTAACGTCCTATACGACGGACGGCGGCCTTTCCAAGCCCATCGGTGTCCCCTACTGACCGTGGGCAGGGCGGAGAATTTTGTGGAGATAAATCTCAACGCTGACCCAGCTGGGACTCGAAACTGGGAACTACAGATTACGAGCCTGGCGCGCTACCTACTGAGCCACCCCCGCCCCACAGGAGATGAGGATAAACCACTGAAGTTGATCTTGGTGCAGTCAGATGTCTGCATTTATTTTATCCTATGCATACCTCCAAATACTCTCGTTTTTCTTCAGATCCACACAATTCTTTGTAAACATTCACGATAAACGATTTCGTTGCTTTGTTCCTGAAAGAGGAAAATATTTTAGTTGCGTTGTGTTGGGTTGTTTTACTCTGAGCGGCACTTTTTTGCACACCATGGGCTAAATGGTCAGGTCACAAGGACCCCGAAGGTTGGAGGGGACCAACTGGAACAGCTGTTGGGAGACAGATGGTAGCCTCCCCGTCAAGACAATCCAGCGTGTTCTTTAACGTGCACAGGGTATGGCTCTCCCGCACACGGGGCCACGGTATCTCCGCAAAATTCCCCGCCCTGCCCAAGGTCAGTAGGGGACACCGATGGGCTTGGAAAGTCCGCCGTCCGTTGGATGGGACATTAAGCCGTGGCCCCGTGTGCGGGAGAGCCATACCCTGTGCACGTTAAAGAACACGCTGTTCTTTAACGTGCACAGGGTATGGCTCTCCCGCACACGGGACCACGACTTAACGTCCCATCGCGGGCAGCGGCCTTTCCAAGCCCATCGGTGTCCCCTACTGACCGTGGGCAAGGCGGGGAATTTTGCGGAGATAAATCTCAACGCTGACCCAGCTGGGACTCGAACCTGGGAACTACAGATTACGAACCTGGCACGCTAACGACTGAGTCAAGCCCATCGGTGTCTCCTACTGACCGTGGGCAAGGCGGGGAATTTTGCGGAGATAAATATCAACGCTGACCCAGCTGGGACTCGAACCTGTGAACTACAGATTACGAGCCTGGCACGCTACCGACTGAACCACCCCCGCCCCCTTAAAAAGTGGCAGCCCAAGTGTAAGTGTAATTGAAAGTATAGTTCGAAAAGATCACCCTTCTATGCCTAGTAACCTTCCAAGTGACGGAACAAGAGCCTTTCGGAAAACAGTTTTATTTTCAAAACTCAAGAATGGAGAATGTGTTCCTAGAGACTGGTTAGTGTGGAGTGAAACAAATCAGTCGTTATACTGTTTTCCTTGCAGATTATTTGGTCGCAACCCTGAATCCCACAAATCCGTTTTAGTTAGTGATGAAGGCTGGAAAAAAGATTTTTCTTGGAGTAAACTATATAACAAATTGCCAGTTCATGAAATGAGTGCTGATCACAAAAAATGCTATATTGAATGGAGAGGATTGGAAAGAAGACTTCGTCATGGAACTGATATTTATTCTCAAATGAACTCTGAAATTGCCTCTAAAGTGAAATATTGGAGGGATTTATTTCACAGGATTCTGTCTGTTACATTATTTCTTGGTGAGAGGGTTCTCGCATTTAGAGGTTCTTCCAGCAAACTAGGGTCATCGGATAATGGTAACTTCCTCGGGATTATTGAGTTGCTCGCTCAATATGATCCGCTGTTGAGAGAACATGTGACTAAAGTTCAAGAGTCACAACAAGAAGAGAAAAGACTTCAAGCTTACTACCTTTCAGCGGATTCTCAAAACGAGTTCATTAAGGCTTGTAGCAACAAGCTTCTTCAAGCTGTACTCTTAGAAAGAGAAAAATCAAAGTATTTTTCAATACTAGCTGATGCTACTCCAGATACATCTCATAATGAGCAAATGACATTAATTTTAAGATGCGTTCTAGACCGTGATTCTTCATTTAAAGTAATGGAGAGGTTCATAAGTTTTGTAAAGTGCAATAAGAAAACTGGACAAGAAATTGCAAATGTACTCACTGAAGGATTAGAGAAGCATAAGATCCCTTTAAAAGATTGCAGGGGGCAGGGATATGATAATGGAGCGAATATGGCAGGTGCATACAATGGCGCGCAAGCCATTATCAGTGCGCTAAATCCATTTGCCATATTTTCTAACTGTAGTGCACATAGTCTAAATTTGTGTGGTGTGAACGCTGCTGAATGCCGTGAAGATGCTATTACGTTTTTTGGTATGGTTCAAAAGGTGTTTAACTTCTTTTTAAAGAGCCCTCAGAGATGGGAGATACTAGAGAATACAATAGGTTGTTCCTTCATTGCCTATCAAAAACAAGATGGCCTGCTCGTGTTGACAGTGTTAAACCATTTTCTAAACACCTATCACTCATCAAACATGCATTAAATCAATGCAAAAATTTTAATCTCTCAGCTGAGTGTAAAACGGAATTGATGGGAATAAAACGATACCTTGAATCATTGAAGTGCACTTTGATGGCAACAATCTGGTTCAAAATTCTCTCGGCAATTGACATTCGCAAAAAGGTTCTACAAGCCCGTGATGCAACTCTTGATGTAGAGATTGATAATATTCGCGATCTGCTCCAGGAACTGAAACAACTCCGTAATAAATGGGAGAACTTATTAAATGAAGCAAAAGTAGTAGCACCTCATTAGCAAGTGATCTTCCTGCAGAGACAGAACTTCCGAAGACGAGAGTGAAAAGAAGGAAAACTTTTTTGGACGAAATAAATAAAGATGTTCCAGAATTTCGAGGGAATGAGGGGGAAACTAATGAAGAATGGCAGTTCAGAGTAAATGTGTTTTATAGGGTAATTGATTCTATTGTTTGTGGAAACGATTAGTAAAATCGTTTCACTTTGGCGGAAAAGTTAAATGATAGATTTAAGTGCTTATGGCTATATCCAGACATTGAAGAACGTGACATAGAAAATATGGGTGTTACTTTGCATAAACAATATTATGAAGACATTAATAGAGAGATCAGTGATGAGCTGAAATATCTAAAATCAATTCATTCTTCTAATTTAGGGACAGGCCCATTGAAACCACTGGAGCTCTTAAACCGTCTGAGAGAATTGAAACTGGAGAGTTTATTTCCAAATATTTGTATAGCCATTAGAATATTCTGTACAATTCCTGTGTCAGTTGCTGATGCTGAAAGATCCTTCAGCAAAATGAAGGAAATAAAAAATGTATTCAGATCAACAATGTGTCAAGAAAGACTGAGTAACCTTGGTTTGCTTAGTCTGGAGAGCGATCTTGCTGTCTTTAAATTATGATGACATAATTGACGATTTTACATCAACGAAGTCAAGGAGAGTTGTTTGTTGACATTGATCTACTGTATAAGTTAGAGTTGGGTTGTTTTACCTCTGAGTGGCACTTTTTTGCACACCATGGGCTAAATGGCCAGGTCACATGGACCCCGAAGGCTCAGAGAAGGTTGAGGGAGGGGACCCACTGGAACAGCTGTTGGGAGACAGATGGTAGCCTCCCGTCAAGGCCATTCAACGTGTTCTTTAACGTGCATAGGGTTTGGCTCTTCCGCACACGGGCCACGGCTTAACGTCCCATCCGACGGACGGCGGCCTTTCCTAGCCCATCGGTGTCCCCTACTGACCGTGCGCAGGGCGGGGAATTTTGCGGAGATAAATCTCAACGCTGACGCAGCTGGGACTCGAACCTGGGAACTACAGATTACGAGCCTGGCGCGCTACCGACTGAGCCACCCCTGCCCCATATATAAGTTAGAAGTTGGAACTCTTTGCGAATAATGCGTTATATTATATTTGGTGTTGAATCTGCTATTATGCTAATGTGAAGTTTAACAAATACTGTTGCCTATTTTTCAGTACTGACAATTAAAAATGAAGACTCGTAGATTTGCATAGTTTTTCTCCATGATATGTTATACAGGGTGATTCAAAACCTATCGTTCAAATTTCGTGGGAAGGTAGGGACTACGTCAAGAAACCGATTTCACATAGGAAAGTATGTCCGCAAACGTCATCTACATGAACAAAATGAACAAGTAAAGTGAACACAAGGAAACAGTACAGTTAAGTGGTAACGAATGTGACTTTTATTCCAACAAGGTAAAGTACAGGTTCACAGTAGGTGCTCAAAATTGCGACCATTTACACGGACACAGGATTCACAGCGCCGTTGCATTGACCGCCGAACATTTTCAAAAACGCTTGGCATATCACGGACAATGCCTGCGGCGGCCACTATTCGTGCAACAAGGTCCATTTCACTGTCGACGGGGGTCTCGTACACATGGTCTTTCACGGCTCCCCACAAAAAGAAATCCATGGGCGATAAATCAGGTGACCTGGGTGACCAAGCGATCGGTCCACCTCTACTGATCCATCGAGCTCCGAATGTTCGGTTCAGGTAATCACGCGCAACAATTGTGCTATGGGCTGGAGCCCCATCATGTTGATACCACATATCTCGGCGGATATGCGCAGGAACAGCGCCCAGAAAAGTCGGTAACACGGTCTCGAGAAATATTAGGATGATTCCAGCCCACACATTTACGGCAAAACGATGTTGCGCAGCGTGACTTCTCGTACCATGCGGGTTGTCGTAAGCCCACACATGTGAATTGTGTGTATTGAACACACCTTCACGACTGAATGAAGCTTCATCTCTAAAAAGGACAGAAGCTGGAAAACTGGGGTCCACGGCACCTTTCTGCATGAACCATTGTGCAAATTCCACACACTTGGGATAATCGTCAGGATGCAGTAAGTGCACCCTTTGCAGATGGTAAGGATGCACACGTTCCTCGTGCAGTATATCCTCCACACTGCTGACTGAGAGACCCCAAGCTGTTGAGCAATAACTCGTGTGCTGGTATTCGGATTATCTTCGATAAACTGTAAATTCCACACACTTGGGATAATCGTCAGGATGCAGTAAGTGCACCCTTTGCAGATGGTAAGGATGCACACGTTCCTCGTGCAGTATATCCTCCACACTGCTGACTGAGAGACCCCAAGCTGTTGAGCAATAACTCGTGTGCTGGTATTCGGATTATCTTCGATGGACTGTAGGACTTGTTCTGCGACGTTGACAGTCCGCGTCAGTCGTCTTCTCCCCGTATCCTGCATGTTGCTGTGCAGTGAACCACGTTCGCGCAAATTGCGATGCACACCTGCAACATTTGATGCTGCGGTATTCTTCTGTTGGGGTATCGGTCTTCGTAAACTTGCCTAGCTCGGTGGCCGCTTTCACCATTATCTTCGATGGACTGTAGGACTTGTTCTGTGACGTTGAAAGTCCGCGTCAGTCGTCTTCTCCCCGTATCCTGCATGTTGCTGTGCAGTGAACCACGTTCGCGCAGATTGCGATGCACACCTGCAAACATTTGATGCTGCGGTATTCTTCTGTTGGGGTATCGGTCTTCATAAACTTGCCTAGCTCGGCGGCCGCTTTCGCCATTATCTTCGATGGACTGTAGGACTTGTTCTGTGACGTTGACAGTCCGCGTCAGTCGTCTTCTCCCCGTATCCTGCATGTTGCTGTGCAGTGAACCACGTTCGCGCAGATTGCGATGCACACGTGCAAACATTTGATGCTGCGGTATTCTTCTGTTGGGGTATTGGTCTTCGTAAACTTGCCTAGCTCGGTGGCCGCTTTCGCCATTATATTCGATGGACTGTAGGACTTGTTCTGTGACGTTGACAGTCCGCGTCAGTCGTCTTCTCCCCGTATCCTGCATGTTGCTGTGCAGTGAACCACGTTCGCGCAAATTGCGATGCACACCTGCAAACATTTGATGCTGCGGTATTCTTCTGTTGGGGTATCGGTCTTCGTAAACTTGCCTAGCTCGGTGGCCGCTTTCACCATTATCTTCGATGGACTGTAGGACTTGTTCTGTGACGTTGAAAGTCCGCGTCAGTCGTCTTCTCCCCGTATCCTGCATGTTGCTGTGCAGTGAACCACGTTCGCGCAGATTGCGATGCACACCTGCAAACATTTGATGCTGCGGTATTCTTCTGTTGGGGTATCGGTCTTCGTAAACTTGCCTAGCTCGGTGGCCGCTTTCACCATTATCTTCGATGGACTGTAGGACTTGTTCTGTGACGTTGAAAGTCCGCGTCAGTCGTCTTCTCCCCGTATCCTGCATGTTGCTGTGCAGTGAACCACGTTCGCGCAAATTGCGATGCACACCTGCAAACATTTGATGCTGCGGTATTCTTCTGTTGGGGTATCGGTCTTCGTAAACTTGCCTAGCTCGGCGGCCGCTTTCGCCAGCTGCCCCATATGCGAGATGCATATCCGCTAGCTCTTGATGCGTAAAACGATTCATCTTATCACTAGTAAGTCAGATCGTACACTGATGACAACGGGAGTGGTCGGGCGAGCTGTACACTGGTTGGGTACACACAGCACCCTCTACATACGCATGCGTACATTTGCGGATATATTTTTCTATGTGAAATCGGTTTCTTGAAGTATTCCCTACCTCCCCACGAAATGGCGGGAACCAGCACTGTTGGAGTAGATACATAGTTATAGATTGTGTGTGACGAACCAAGTTTCTCTCTCTGTCGATTGGGAAGGGATAATCCTGTCAGAGACTGACAACAATTCTTGCCATTCGTGTAGAGTTAGAGCGATCCCCTCTTTTGTCGGATAAAGCAAACCACCTTCATTAAATAACGATAACGATACGAATACCGCAGCAATCATCAGTTCCATATCGTATATGAATGAAAAGTCTATCTCTGTAAAGTCCTGGGACGATGAAGAGAGCGTTCCCCAAAGGGTAAGGGTGGGCACAATCAGGTGCACCTGTCGCGGCTTGAGAACAATGAACGCCGTGTCCTCTATGATACTGCAATCCTCCTCTCCAAGTGATATTGCAATCATCCTCTCAGTATCCTTGTTTGCCATGTGCTCCTGAGAGCTCCTGAGATTTTAGGCAAATCTCTAAATCTCGGATAACCTCGTTTCTCGAAATCAAGAGATTCTATTCCGAGCTCTTCAAGACGTGTTGGCACAATCAGTCTGCATGATGCACTAAAAGTTTTTACGTCGTTTAATGCGACTATTAGATGTTTTTATCCTCGTCGACAGGAGCAATCTTGGTGGCAGATCTATGATGTCATCTTCGATAGGATCACGTTTCCATACGTTTTTACGTCTAATTATTGGGCGAAAAGGAGTTAGATTTTCTGATATTTCACATGGTTATTCTTTAACACATAAGTTATTTTCTCGTCCTTCTTATGCATAAACAATTCATCTTTTCTGTTTCCTCGCGAAAAACTATTGCCAGAACATGTATTCTTCGAAAGCCTCTTGCTTATTGTGAGGACGACCTATTAACGAATTCATTTTACTGTATGAAAACAGATTATCAAATCTCGCAATCAGTTTGTCTTCTCAATCCTTATATGACTTCCAGAACTGACAAATTAATAAGAGCACATAGGAAACAAGGACTATTACCAGGAGAAAGTCAGTAATTTCATCTAAGGAATAGCGGTTAGATGATATATGATCCTTAGTTTTCTGGGTCTGAACTTTAATATTTGGTAATCGGAACTTTGTATTTTTGCAAAAACAATAACATTTTGTTAGGTTCTCTTGCCGGAGCTTTGAAATATCCTCACGGCAAGTACTCCTAAGTGGGAGCCACTTCATGTCTCTTGGAGAGGAGGAATTTAGCTGACTCCTTTTGTTCATCACGTGTCCTGCTTTCACAGCAGGTGTGTCTTTCATTTTCACCGGAATAGGTTTAAGACTTACCTCTGAGGACGAAGCAGGAAAATAGGACGTCCCCTCGTCTCCGCTTTTCTCGCAAACTTCACAGCAGCAGCAGCATATCTTTAGGCAACACTTCAGCGACGATCGGAGAAATCGCCGCAATAAACTACGTTTTTTACTCATCTTCAATGTTCTATAAACATAAACATACGTTTCTTCATACAAGAAAAGTCTATCGACTAAATAATCTTAAGAAATGTAACAATTTTTTATCGTTTAATTGTTGTTTTATTAGATTGTTTCCCATTTGAACAATCAGGGCCTTCATTTGTTACGTTTTCTGAACATTTGTGATGTCACTGGCAGGAAACGACGAGGTTTACTTCCGTGCAGCGCCGTGTCTTGATATTTTCCGATTCTAGGGGGGGGGGGCTCAGTCTGTAGCGCGCCAGACTCGTAATCTGTAGTTCCCAGGTTCGAGTCCCAGCTGGGTCAGTGTTGAGATTTATCTCCGCAAAAATTCCCCGCCCTGTCCGCGGTCAGTAGGCAACCATTGGATGGAGCGTTAGGCCATGACACCGTGTGCTGGAAAGCCATACACGCTGCACGTTAAAGAACGCGCTGGATGGCCTTGACGGGAGGCTACCATCTGTCTCCCAACAGCTGTTCCAGTGGGTACCCTCCCCCAAACTTCTCTGAGCCTTCGGAGTCTTTGTGACCAGGCCATTTAACCCACTGTGTGCAAAAATAAAGTGCTGCTCAGATGTAAAACAATCCAACCCATAAATCATGTATTTTTCTCATTAAAACGTTTTCTTGTACGAACCACCAGCCATCAATTTATAAAGTTTGTCAAGTCATTTAAATTGTGTCTTATATTTTATACGTCCTTCAAAGCTCTCTTTTTTCCCCCCAATATATATATATATTTGATTCATGTTGTGGTTAGCATGTTTGGCTGCTGATCAAAGGGACCTGGTCGAGCCCCGGGTAAGGCATAGATGCTCATGTTGTCTTTTCTGTTGAGGTTCCGCCATCCTCGCAGACCTTCTACTATGGTGAATTAAACTGACAGATTCCTGTTAGACCTCTGTGTCAATCAGCTGCATTGGGGGCGGGTATGCCTCAGCCGGTAGCGCGCCAGGCTCGTAATCTGTAGTTCCCAGGCTCGAGTCCCAGCTGGGTCAGTGTTGAGATTTATCTCCGCAAAACTCCCTGCCCACGGTCAGTAGGGGACACCGATGGCCTTGGAAAGGTCGCCGTCCGTCGGATGGGACGTTAAGCCGTGGCCCCGTGTGCGGAAGAGCCATACCCTGTGCACGTTAAAGAACACGCTGGATGGCCTTGACGGGAGGCTACCATCTGTCTCCCAACAGCTGTTCCAGTGGGTCCCCTCACCCAACCTTCTCTGAGCCTTCGGGGTCCATGTGACCTGGCCATTTAGCCCATGGTGTGCAAAAAAGTGCTGCTCAGAGGTAAAACAACCCAACCCAAGCAGCTGCTTCAGGAGGTATTTGTTTAATTCTTATTTATTTACCGTCCCGATCCCGCTTGATTCGTGTATGTCTAGGTATCACTATTTATAATTTTTTTATGTTGTTGCTTGTGTAAGGTTAGACCACCTATTTCTTGCTACTAGTTCAGGTTCGAATCCACGTCTGCGGCATATATGTTACTGTTGAGTTATTTCTGAGTGTTTTTGCACACAAGAGTACTTAGGTATTTAAGATGTATATATATGTTGAAGTTAATGCAGTGGTTTCTAATTCCACCCAGAATTCAGCACCAATATCTATCTCTGACACTGTTCTGATTCGTCATCATCAGAGTTGTGTTGCACACAATGTCAACAACACATCACAATTCCGCATCCCATTACTAATTCTAGAAACTTCAACCACTTCGTTTCATCTTCATATCTGCTTCTTTCTTACCCCTCAAGCAGCTGCTTGCTACAGAGATCGGATGGGAATCTGCCACTTTATACGCCATAGTAAAAGGTCTGTGACCATGACGGGAGCTCGGCAGAAAACACAAATCCACGACATACCCGAGACTCGAACCCGGTTCCTTAGATCAGTAGCCAAGCGCGCTTACATAATAATAAAAAAATACCCATTGCTCTTTAACTCTCCAACTGTGTCCAATCTATGCTTGCATCAGAAGGAAGTTTGTGCACAAATGGTTGTTTTCGGGTGCGGGGTTGGCTTAGAAGTAGCGCGTCAGACTCGTAATCTGAAGTTCCCAGGTTCGAATGTCAAGTAGGTGAAAGTTGAGATGTATCTCCGCTAAATCTCGCACTGCTCTGGGTGAATTGGGTTGTTTTACCTCTGAGCGGCACTTTTTTGCACACCATGGGCTAAATGGCCAGGTCACATGGACCCCGAAGGCTCAGAGAAGGTTGGGGGAGGGGACCCACTGGAACAGCTTTTGGGAGACAGATGGTAGCCTCCGGTCAAGGCCATCCAATGTGTTCTTTAACGTGCACAGGGTATGGCTCTCCCACACACGGGGCCATGGCTTAACGTCCCATCCGACGGACGGCGGCCTTTCCAAGCCCATCGGTGTCCCCTACTGACCGCGGGCAAGGCGGGGAATTTTGCGGAGATAAATATCAACGCTGACCCAGCTGGGACTCGAACCTGGGAACTACAGATTACGAGCCTGGTGCGCTACCGACTGAGCCACCCCCGCCCCTATCTTTAAAGGTGTAAACTATTGTTCCGCATATTTCGCAAGCATGATGGCTTAGAGTGACGAGTTATTTGTCAAATGAATTCTTGTGATATGGAGACTGTCATAGGCAACTTGAAATGTTATTCCAAGTTGTTCGATAATTTATTGGATAAGAATTAACCGATATCATACCAGAAAAGTCATATAGAAACGCACGTATTAAGGATATTTTGGCCACCATTCTAGCTGTTATGCTTGAACAGGTTAACGTTAACTGTGAAATATAAATTTCTAATATACAAATAACTAACAAAGAAATGTAAAACTCGTTGCTCCTAAGAATAAAAAGAAAAATATTTCAAATGATAGAATTCTATGCCACTACAATTCCTATTAATTTCAAAAGAATATAGAACATCAGAAAAGTTTTTTTTCTATGAATAAAAGCAAACCATTATGGCAATGAAGTTTATTGAAATTAATGTAAATAATTAAGCAATTCGATCATTATATTATTAGCCATCTATTTTACAATTTAAGTCATTAAAATTGACTAATAATTTTTTAATTTGCATTTCTTAAACTGAACATTTCACACGAAAATGTTTACTAAATGCAGCTTTCTTTCCTTTGTTTGAGTAGGAAATATCATAGCTTTCATTTTTAGACAATTATTTTTCGTTGACTCCGTGAATGGTTTGATATAAAAGATTATATTCAAGTCTTCTGGGGCGGGAGTGGCTCAGTCGGTAGCGCGCCAGGCTCGTAATCTGTAGTTCCCAGGTTCGAGTCCCAGCTGGGTCAGCGTTGATATTTATCTCCGCAAAATTCCCCGCCTTGCCCGCGGTCAGTAGGGGACACCATGGGCTTGGAAAGGCCGCCGTCCGTCGGATGGGACGTTAAGCCATGGCCACGTGTGTGGGAGAGCCATACCCTGTGCACGTTAAAGAACGTATTGGATGGCCTTGACCGGAGGCTACCATCTGTCTCCCAAAAGCTGTTCCAGTGGGTCCCCTCCCCCAACCTTCTCTGAGCCTTCGGGGTCCATGTGACCTGGCCATTTAGCCCATGGTGTGCAAAAAAGTGCCGCTCAGAGGTAAAACAACCCAAAAATCTTCTTAGATCAGTTCCTCTTTGAGCTGTATATGTATTGTTGAATAGGGTAAATGTTTGGTGGCCTATGATACTCCCAAATTTCTAAAGCTTTTATATGACGCATAATTTGGTACGAACGGCCACTGAAGTTTTCAACTTTAACCTTTACTACAAAAGTTACTACCGTTAGTGCCAGGATCGATTAGTTCAACCCTAGAAAAATTCGCGCAAATTTCCAGAATCGATCACAACGATCCTCTGTATTTCATAAGTAATATCTTTTAAAGTCAAGAGATGGTATGAGCGGAGATATCAGAATTGATTTGAACTCTTGAAAATATCAATAACAATTAGAAAGGCCACGTACAGATGACATGAACTTGATGAATGAACTTCATGACATGAACATTTGAATGATTCAAAGGGTTAAGGAGGCGAAAGTACTTCTGTAGCTTACGCTTTTAAATTCATAAATCGTAAGTTTTAAAGGGGGCGGGGGGTACTCAGTCGGTAGCGCGCCAGGCTCGTAATCTGTAGTTCCCAGGTTCGAGTCCCAGCTGGGTCAGCGTTGAGATTTATCTCCGCAAAATTCCCCGCCCTGCCCACGGTCAGTAGAGGTCACTGATGGGCTTGGAAAGGCCGCCGCCCGTCGGATGGGACGTTAAGCCGTGGTCCCGTGTGCGGGAGAGCCATACTCTGTGCACGTTAAAGAACACGCTGAAGGGCCTTGACGGGAGACTACCATCTGTCTCACAACAGCTGTTCCAGTGGGTCCCCTCCCCAACCTTCTCTGAGCCTTCGGGGTCCATGTGACCTGGCCATTTAGCCCATGGTGTGCAAAAAAAGTTCCACTCAGAGGTAAAACAACACAAGGTAAGTTTTAAAGTGGATAGGGGAAGCTCGGTTATGTAGCGCGCCAGGCTTGCAATCTGCAATGCCCAGGTTTGAGTCTGAACCAGGCCACGGTTGAGATTTATCCCTGAAAACCTCTCCAACCTGCCCTCGGTCAATAGGGTACATCGATGGGCTTGTGAATGCCGCCATCCGTAAGATGGGTCTTTAAGCTGTGTAGCCTCATATGTGGGAAAGCCATACACTGTACACGTTAAGGAAAACGCTGGATGGGCTTAAAGGGAGGCTACTATATCTCTAAGAGCTGTCCAGCTGAGGCCTTGCCCCCAATCTTCTCTGAACCCTCGGATTCTTTATGACCTGGCCATTTAACCGATTGTGTACAAGAACAATGGCGCTCAGAGGTAAAACAACCCAAACCGAAAACATGAAATCTAATATAAAATTGATCTGAGGATTCAAGCAGTAAATGCTACCATCCTTTTAAACATCTCATGTTTTAAGAGAGTTGAGTTTGAAATCTTATCCCAAGTTCTCTCTCAAGGGACTCTTTGAACGACACTTTTCTGCACGCAATGGGCTAATTTGTCTGATCACAAAGACACCGAAGGCTGATGGAAGGTTGGGGGGGGGGGGGGGAAAGGAGGCCCACTGAACAGCTGGTGAGGGGACAGATGATAGCTTTCCCATCAAGTGCATTATTATGCTGAACGTGTCCATCCAGCATTTTCTTTAACACGCACAGGGTATGGTTCTCCCGCACATGGGGTTGCTGCTTAACGTCCCAACCGATGCAAGGCGGCCTTTTCAAGTTCGTCGGTGTCCTCTACTGACTAAGGGCAGGGCGGGCAATTTTGCGGAGATAAATCTTAACGCTGGCTCTGGAGGGATTCTAATCTCTGATCTGCAGGTTATGAGCCTGGCAGTCTACCGACTGATCCTTTAAAGATGTCACCTCCACCTTCTTTAAGAGAGAGGAGTTACTCTTTCCTCTATTAACATTTATGGTTAGTTATATTTCACAAGGCATATAATTCTATTGATCACATAACTGCTGAAGATCAATTTCTCTGTTGTAAAGAAAGGTTCCATATTTTTCTAAATTATCCAGATGTATAGGAAAGGAGTGACATTTGATTTTTATTTCACTCGACTAATATTACAAGCTTTGATTTGATATATAACTATTTAAGATTTGTCCTCGTGTAAAAAATACATATATAGTGGATCAACCTTTTTAAAAAAAATACCCCCTCAAGCAGCTGCTTGCCACAGAGGTCTGACAGGAACCTGTCAGTTTATAAGCCAAAGTAGAAAGACTGAGGAGGACCACAGCATAAAAACAACACAACGTTCATGCCTTATCCGGGGCTCGAACCCATATCCCTTTGATCAATAGTCAAGCGCACTCGCCGCGGGACGCCGTTCATTTTTATTTTTGAAGACTAATAAATAATGGGTGAATATATTTTATAGATTTTGACAATCCCTACATCATGAGCTTAAATTTAGTACATAACTCTTTACGAAGAGCATTAATCCTTCACCGAGTTGGAGAAGATATGATGGAGCAAGTGTTTAGTCAAATATACAAACTCGCAAACGTCAAATATTCAATCCTTTCTAAATAGCAAGGCCTCTGCTAAAGGCAAAGTTTACATTTGCCATTAGCCATATAAACTGAGATGCTAGTTTATTATGTACGCCTACCTAGTAGCGTGTTCTACCTTCAGAACAGCCCGAATTCGTCGGGGCATTAATTGCAAGGTGCTGGATGTATTATGCAGGAAGATTTTGACGGGCAGTTACTACAGATTGGACGGCAGAACGGTCTCACTGAGAACAGCCCTTACCAACTCGTCCCAAAGATGCTCGATAAGGTTTAGATCTGGGGAAAAGTGCCAATGAAGCATGGAGAACTCCTCAAAGTTCCTGGAACCATTAAGTGAAGATACGTGCCTTGTGAGCAAGTCCATTTTCATACTGGTGGTGTCCATCCTAATGAGGATAAACTGTAAATGAAGGGATGAACCTCGTCTACAAAGATGTTCAAATACTCCGTGGCGTTCAGATGTCTTTAGTGGTTATCAAGGAGGTTATCCAGGAAAAACATTTCCCCCACCATCCCACTGCCACCACCGACCTCTGCTGTTTACACCAGACTAATAGCTCCATGGCATGTTGCTTGCGCCAAATTCTGATCCATGAGCAGGATGCAAAAGGAAACTTGAATCATCCGACCAGATTATCTTTTTCCAGTCTTCATTGGCCCAGTGTCGATGCTCCTGTGATCACTGGAGATGTGCTTTCGTGTTCTTCGCTGACATCGACACTGGATATGATCGGCGGTTGTTGTAGCCCTTTTGCGACAAGGTCCAATACCTGATGCATTCGGAGATGACCATCTGCACACACAGAACCGGGACTTATTCATAAGCTAACTAAGCTACAGCTTAAGGCTCACGATTATCAGGGTTCTCAAAAATTTAAGTTTGAAGTTTAGTATCGCGGTTTTTTTTAATATTCAAATTAATCTATTGTGCAAACACTGTTCATCTCAACTTTTCACAGTTAATGTTAAATACCAATGCTAGTATGTTTTCAACACATCAGTTTCATATTTATTTTATAGTGTTCCCTTCAAACAGAATAATAATTATATACCCTATTTCGACTTTCGAAATTTTGGGGTTTCAAACTTATTGTAGCTTAGGGCCTCTTAAACTTAGTGTAGGGCCCTGGAAGGTCAAAATCCGGTCCTGTACACACCAATGTTTAATTCTGCTGTGATATGCTTGGTTGTGGTCCGTCTGTTTGCTTGCACGATTCTCGCTAGTTTTCTTTGACCTCTCTTATCCACAAGTTGTTTTCGTCCACAGGATCGCCAATCTCTAGTAGTTTTTTGCTTTTCGCACCATTCTCGAATCTGGAAAACCCTTGAAACCTTAAAAAGGTTGTACGTGAAAATCACATAAGCAGTGGCAGTCATAAGGAGGGGGTCACGGGGACTATGCCCCCCTCCAAGAGACTCAGAAGTGTTTCATTTTTTAATTTCAACAGCAGCCAGTTTGTTTTCTATGAAGGCAAACCTCTGACGCCTTCAGTACCCCCTATGAAGCCAAATGTAAACACATATATAAAGGATTTTGAACACCAGAAATGACACTTTTCACTACAAAATGGTGCGGGGGTGGCTCAGACGGTAGCGCGCCAGACTCGTAATCTGTAGTTCCCAGGTTCGAGTCCCAGCTGGGTCAGCGTTGAGATTTATCTCCGCAAAATTCCCCGCCCTGCCCACGGTCAGTAGGGGACACCGATGGGCTTCGAAAGGCCGCCGTCCGTCGAATGGGACGTTAAGCCGTGGCCCCGTGTGCGGGAGAGCCATACCCTGTGCACGTTAAAGAACACGCTGGATGGCTTTGACGGGAGGCTACCATCTGTCTCCCAACAGCTGTTCCAGTGGGTCCCCTCCCCCAACCTACTCTGAGCCTTCGGGGTCCATGTGACCTGGCCATTTAGCCCATGGTGTGCAAAAAAGTGCCGCCCAGAGGTAAAACAACCGAACCCAGTATATGAAGACATTTCGCTAATCTGAGCTGAACAGAGAAAGTAGCCTGTCACCTTCCGCAGGCTATCTTCACCCGCTTCATATGGCTTGCTCGCATGTCTCGAAGACTCTTTTATATATTTGCTGTTGCAAAATATATAAAAAGCAAATTCAAATGACTTTATAAAATAAAAGGAGCGCATAAAGTGTCAAATGCAAAAATGTTTGTTAGGGATAAAAATTCCAGTTGTCTTGGGTAAGAGCTTTTGGGTTGTTTTACCTCTGAGCGGCACTTTTTTGCACACCATGGGCTAAATGGCCAGGTCACATGGACCCCGAAGGCTCAGAGAAGGTTGGGGGAGGGGACCCACTGAAACAGTTGTTGGGAGACAGATGGTAGCCTCCCGTCAAGGCCATCCAGCGTGTTCTTTAACGTGCACAGGGTATGGCTCTCCCGCACACGGGGCCACGGCTTAACGTCCCATCCGACGGACGGCGGCCTTTCCAAGCCTATCGGTGTCCCCTACTGACCGTGGGCAGGGCGGGGAATTTTGCGGAGATAAATCTCAACGCTGACCCAGCTGGGACTCGAACCTGGGAACTACAGATTACGAGCCTGGCGCGCTACCGACTGAGCCGCCCCAAAAACGTCCCAGCAAGCCTGCTTTAAATCTACAAGGGTATGTGACTTGTTTATATGTAGCCTTTCTTTTAAATATCTCCACAGAAATAATTTGGTTTTTAAGAGGAGATCGAACTGGCCAATTTATATCACTAAACTCGGGGAATCAGTCGATTTGAAAAAGTGTCTCTAAAATCAACATCGATTCTCTAGCTCTGTTCTGCTCCATTCTGTTGAAATCACATCGTGCTTCGTTCAGTTGTAGCAATCCAATATGAAAGAAATTACGAATTATTTCTCTGTATCGATTGCCAGTAAGTAGATCGTAGATCGGTAAATGATTATCAGAGTACCAGGTACTTAAGTACACCTAACCTCTTCCATCTGAACGTGTGCCTAGTTGGCATCAGTGTAAACACAAATAAATATTTAAACCACCAGTGATGGGCCCCGAAGCGCATTAAAATCATTATAAAAGTATTAAGGATGCACAAGAGACCTAAAATGGATGACTATCTTTGCTGAAAGCCATCATTTTAGGCCTCTTGTAAACTATTCATGGCTTCATGGTTGTAGTCAAGCAAGCAGGATATGATTTCATGTGAATTGCTTTGAACTGACTCAAAAAAGCCACGTGAAAGAAACTTAAGAGTAAATATGGTCGATGCCCAGATCATTTGGGGCGGGGGTGGCTTAGTCGGTAGCGCGCCAGGCTCGTAATCTGTAATTCCCAGGTTCGAATCCCAGCTGGGTCAGCGTTGAGATTTATCTCCGCAAAATTCCCCGCCCTGCCCGCGGTCAGTAGGGGACACCGATGGGCTTGGAAAGGCCGCCGTCCGTCGGATGGGACGTTAAGCCGTGGCCCCGTGTGCGGGATAGCCATACCCTGTGCACGTTAAAGAACAGGCTGGATGGTCTTGACGGGAGGCTACCATCTGTCTCCCAACAGCTGTTCCAGTGGGTCCCTTCCCCCAACCTTCTCTGAGCCTTCGGGGTCCATGTGACCTGGCCATTTAGCCCATGGTGTGCAAAAAAGTGCCGCTCAGAGGTAAAACAACCCAACCCAGATCTTTATGTATTTGTCTGTTAGTTACAAACCATGGAGCATCGACCGCACATCTCAAGATCTTGTTCTGCAAGACCTGAATCTTGTGGATATTGGTGGTAGTGTTCGCCCAAATAGGGAAAACATATGATATGATGGGACGTATGACCATGTCGTATAGCAAAAGCTTGTGGTCAATGGACAAGACGGAATTTCGTCTGAGAAGAGGTCACAGCTGACATCTGACGGTGTTCACCTTAGTGATGATCCCATGAATGTGGGGATCCCACTTGGCCAGTAAGAGTCACTGCATCATAAATATAGATGATTGTGAGGTGGCTGACGGCTGATAGAGTATCAAGCTAACTCTATCATGCAGAAATGGTAGAGCTCTGAAAATTTGCAGCTGGTAATCCGACTGGTAATCCGGGTCGTAGATCTGGGGAAAGCATCTGAAAATTGACCTCCGAAATGTTCTTCAAAGTCAAATGGAGATCACATAGAGGTCAAACAGCGATCAACGGGTGCCAGAAACTTGAAAATTAGTGTCTGGGGGTGTTTCGGGTTGTAGATCTGGAATACGTTACAAAATTTCGTACCCGGAGGATTCTTTGAGGCCAAATGTAGATCTATCGGTGCTAGAGAGCTAAAAATTGGTTTCTGGGGGTATTTTGAGTCGTAGATCTCAAAAATGTTGTGAAGTTACGGATGTGGTTCTTCGAAGTCACATATCGATCTACCGGTGTTAGATGGCTGAAAATTGGTGCCTGGGTAGGGTTACCAGTGTTTAAAAGGAGGGCAGAAAAGGTAGAAATGGAAGAAAAAAGAGAATAGACTCTCAATTTGTGAAATAAAATAAGATTTTCCTACCAAGTTTTATTCCAAGTATCGACCAACAGTTTAGTCAGATAAAGGCATAACTCTAATTATTCAGTACCCTTCAAAATATATGATGTGGTGATTTTTATTAACACTTGATAAGCAATCCACAATAATTTGGCCTTAAGTGGCATGGTGATTAGTAACTATCTGCTGTTGCAAGAGGCAAACTTTTTGTCTTTCTATTAACTATAACCATGGTAGGTCTTTGACCTTTACGTCATCATAGCTTTAGGGCCTTTACGAGGCCCTAAACTATGAGAAGTTTAAGAGGCCCCAAAATTCGAAGTCGAAATAAGTCATATGTATATTCATTATTCTGATTGAACGGAACATTAAAGAATAAATATGAAATTGATGTGGTAAAAACAATATACAAGTATTGGTATACAATAATGACTGTGCTGAGATGAGCAGATTGCACAATAGATTAATTTGAATATAAAAATAATTCATGAGAGTAAATTTCAAACATATTTTTGAGGCCCCTCATAATCGTGAGGCCCTAAGCTATAGCTTAGTTAGCTTATGCGTATGTCCGACCCTGACACAGTCGTATCAGAATAATATGATAACCTACCATACTATACACCTACCATAGTATGTGTATGGTAGATGGTCATATTATTCTGTTACGACTGTGTAATTCCGGTAGTGGTCAGCAATGACTTCGGCCTCGGTAGGGATGTCCTTGTATGAGAAGGCTTGTATAAACTAGGAGTAATTTCTTAATTCCTTCCATCTTTTTATGTTGCAAATAAAAAAAATACTGTCAACTCTATAGCTCCAACCATCGGTGGAGGGAAGCAAAATTTTAGGCAATTTTCTAAAGCGTATACTTTTCTCAATCTGGAATGCAAATTTCACATACTGAGATTACAGAAAATAGCAACTTTTACAATAAGAGAATTACCGCATTTTAACGTGTGTAAGGAACCCCTTTTTGCCAAAAATTGGGTCCCAAAAATAGGGGGGTTTCTTATACATGGATAGTGTTCTTCAATAAATGATTTTATCTTAAAATAAAAATATCTTTGATGAAAAATCAGGGGTTCCTTATACACGTTAAAATACGGTAAATTAGCATTCACGACTTGCATTTACAGTATATTATTTCATGGTTAAGAGTAAATTACATTCTAGCCATGGTTCAAATATTTTAAAAAACGAAAATTACAATAAAATGAGTGCATTAATTTTAATTTAAAACATGTTATGAATTTATAGAAAAGGGGCATGTTTTTTTTTTCAAATTCTGGGTTGATAGGAGATAATAAAAAAAAGAGGATGTATGATAACCCTATGCTTGGGAGTATTTTGAGTCGTAGATCACGGAAATGTTGTGAAATTATGGATGCGATGGGTCCTTCGAGATCAAAGAGCTAAAAGTTGGTGAAGAGTGCTATTTCGGACAGTGCAACTCAGAAATGAGGAATTTTTCAGATTCGGCGTCGCATTCCTGGTCAAATAGGGATCGGAGTGATCTGTAGAAATGAAGATGCACCGATTGATTTTTATTTAGGGTATATAGCTGTATCATAGCCAAAACGCTTTTCTCAAAGTGTATGGTAAAAAAAAATTACATTTATTTGATATAAAATGCTAGATGATCGCAAGATTACGATAAAAACGAAGATGGTTCACAGTACTAAAAAAAAAATTTGAATACCACTGCTCTAGACGTTTTACTGCTTTACTGTCAGTCGAATCTTCGAGGATTTAGCAAAGCTAAACCTCAAAGCAATCTGAGCAATATTAGCTCCCCAAGGGATTTAAAAGTATTGGCATGAATCGATCAATTTGATGCGGCGTTTTAATCTGCAGTCTTTACACTTCACTTTTTACTTTGCTTTGCAAAAAAAAAAACGAGCTAATGTTTCTCTTTTTGGTTTATCTGTCTGTAGACATTCGACTTTTTTTAGAGATAAATGAAAAAAATTATTTTTAGGTGGGATAGGTATCGATGAAATCTTAGGATTAGCACTTTCCGAATCTACCAATAACTTTAACAGCGCACTCTAACGTTGGAAAATGTTTTCTTTGTAAACGATATGCTATTACAGTTGATTTCACAGCATAATCTTTTCCCTTGAATATGCCACTGCTTTTAGTGGTCAGAACTGTTTAACAAAGTTAGAATTTCTTTCAACCTAAGTTCTTGATCAAACAAACTCCCTAAAATTTATAGCAGATATAAAGTGGCATGATTTCAAGATGTTTCACGTTATGACAAACAATTGGATTATTTTCTACGTAAAGTTTAAACACAACATTTATTTTTTCGTGATACAGATGTGTTTCTATTTAAATTTGCTCTATCAGTAATGAAAAATCCTTTTTGATCATAGGATAATTGTATGAAGCTTTTAAAAAAAGATACTCAACAATGATATCGATCTAAGGTAACTTTTTAGCAATCTACTCCTGCAGCCATTTTTTTTTTTGCAGAAGTCAATGAAAGTAGACCCTTTTCCTGCATTGCAATCTCAAAACCAAAGTACTAACTACACCAGCTGTACAGAGATTCATTTTCAGGAAAAAGCAACAATAAAATTACAGAAAATTTTTTTTTATTTCGGTATTACACAAAAGCCCATGGAAAATTTTAAAGGAAAATTGGAAAATTTAGGCCATGGGACTTTTTAAGTGCGGAACAGAGGCACTTTTTTTTTTTGTCTTGTTAAGATTGTTTGCCTTTGTTTTATAGTGTTACGGAATTGAAAATAACTTTAAGGAGCTATTTGATTGCGGAGAATATATTTGTTATATAAAGTGATAAATTTGCAATAATTATGGCTCAAGTTCTATAGATACAAGTTGACCAATTCTTAACATTTTCCGAAACCTTACGGCGACGAGGTGAGAAATTTTTTGATTCCACACTTTACCGATTCACTCCTTCTGTGACTCTATGTTTTTTTGGTGGCGTTTTTTTTAATAATGCGACAGACGTATTTATATAAAACGAGAATTTACGACTCTACGATTAAATATTTATGAAGTTTTGATGTAAACTTATTAACGGTGCATATTTTACATCGTCTGGTTCGAAAAATAACAAGCTATGAAAATGGCGACCATTACTAACCAGAGGGAGCAGGCACAAAAATGAATTTTTATTATAATATTTGATAATATTCAAACGTACGATTATGAATTTTCGGTCCAACAGGAATACGCAGGTCGCATTTTAAAGAAGCCACCAAGAAACATAAGGTCAGAGAAGGAGAGAATAAATGAAGTGCGAAATACTGTATATATATATATCTCACATTTGTCGGTAGAAATGCAGTGTAGGGCCGTCAGAAACAATAGTTTTTTTTTTCGCTACCATGAAAAAAAAAAGTACAAACGGTAAAAGTAGTCCATTCCGCATCTACCTTAGACGTTGTTGGGTTGCTTTACCTCTGAGCGGGGGGGGGGGGATCAGTCGGTAGAGCGTCAGGCTCGTAATCTGCATTTCCCAGGTTCGAGTCCCAAGTGAGTCAGTGTTGAGATTTATCTCTGCCCAGCCCACGATCAGTAAGGGACACCGATGGGCTTGATAAGGCCGCAGTCCGTCGGATGGGACGTTAAGCCGTGGTCCCGTGTGCGGGAGAACCATACCCTAGGCACGTTAAAGAACACGCTGGATGGCCTTGACGGGAGGCTACCATCTGTCTCCCAACAGCTGTTCCAGTGGTTCCCCTCCCCCAACCTTCTCTGACCTTCGGGGTCCATGTGACCTGGTCATTTAGCTCATTGTGTACAAAAAAGTGCCGCTCAGAGTAAAACAACCCAACGCAACTTACCTCTGAGCAGCACTTTTATGCACACAATGGACAAATTGTCGTTCACAAGCAGGGGCGTAGCGAAGGACTATGGTTGGGGGAGGAAGAGAGAGAAAGAAAATTTTCCAACTCAGAAATCAAATTTTGCCAACTGAGAAAATGTCAGAGGGGGGGGGGGGGGGGGGGCTCCAGAGAGTTTTACCAAGTGCCTCGTTTCCGCAACCTCGCCGTGAATTCGTCGCAATTTCCTAACTTAAAATATAACCTGAATTTTACCATGTCACTGCTAATTTCACAGCTCTCGTATTTTTCTCATTTTTCCCAGCTCTCCTTAATTTCACAAAATAAATCCCGATTTTCACAACTGACCATAATTTCACGAAGCGGATTCGAATTTTTGCGAAGTTGCATCGATTTTGTCACATATCCATAATTGTACAGAAAATTACCACGGTTTTACATCTCCCCTGAATTCGCCAAGTCACTTCGAATTTTATCAAATCTCAATTTCGCCAACTCTCCTTAATTGCACAAAAAACTATCCCAATTTTTTGGGATAGTTTTTATTTAACAAAGTGGCTTAGAATTTTGCCAACTTGCCATAATTTTAGAAAAAAAATCCCAATATTTTCATCTCACCTGAATTTTACCAAGTCAATTCGAATTTTGCCAACTCCTCTAGATTTTGCCAACTATCCTTAATTTCACCAAACCAATCCCAATTTCCACAACTCGCCTGTATTTTACCAAGTGGCATCCAGATTTCAAGTTGTCTCGATTTTGCCAACTCGCCAAATATTACAGAAAAAAATCCCAATTTTTACATCTCACCTGAATTTTGCCAAGTCACTTCGAATTTTGCCAACTGCCCAAGATTTTCCAAAGTTGTCTCGATTTTGCCAAATTACCTCGATTGGGCTAACTTCCCTAGATTTTGCTAACTCCCATTAATTTTATTTTTAAAAAAATCGGAATTTTCAGAATTCATGTGGATTTTACAAAGTCGTTTCCAATTTTGCTAACTCCGATTTACTTTGGGAGGGGGGGAGCCTATGATACTTGTTTTGCCCCTGGTCACAAGGACCCCGAGGTCTCAGAAGATGGGGGACAATGAACAACTCTTAGGAGACAGATGATAGCCTTCCATCATGTTCTTTAACGTGCACAGAGTATGGCTCTCTCACACGGCACACGGAGCCACAGCTTTATGTCCCATCCGATGGATGAGGCCTTTTTAAGCCCATTGGTATCTCCTACTGATCGAGGGCAGCGCTGGGAGTTTTGCGGAGATAAATCTCAACGCTGGTCTACGTGGAACTCGAAGTACCTTGAGACGTGTTTAGAGGATATGTATCAAAAAATATATAATGCTTTACAGATGAAAAGCTTCCTGTGGCTGAGTGGTTAAAGCGCTTGGCTGCTGATCTAAGGGACGAGCAGCCGGTCAAGTCATGGATGTTTGCTGAGCTGCTACCATCCTCAAAGACCTACTGTGGAGTATAAACAGACGACTCCCGTCAGATCTCTGTGGCAAACAACTGCTTGAAGGGATATTTTTTTTATAGAGAAGAAAATGAGATTCTGTCCTTAAAAATAACCTAACCAAAGTAAATAACTTCATCGAAACGATTTCGCTAGCAACGCGTATCACTAAAAAATAACCTCGTCCCGTACTTAAAAGAAGACCCAAAAATCAATAATTTTATCAAAACAAGATTTTGTTAACAACACTTATCGTTAAGGAATGAACCCTCGTTCTGCACTTAAAATAATCCCCATAATCAAATAAACTCATTGAAGTCATAATAAAAAAAATAAATACCCCCTCAAGTAGCTGCTTGCCACAGAGGTCTGACAGGAGCCTGTCAGTTAATATGCCACTAGAAGATCTGAGAGGATGGCAGGACCTCAGCAGAAAACAACACGAAGCATCCATGCCTTAACCCGGGGCTCGAACCCAGGTCCCTTAGATTAAGTAGCCAAGCGCGCTAACCTCTCGGCCACGGGACAGCTGAAGTCATAATATACCAGTACTAAATTATTACAAATGCATTTTAAAAACAACGCATACGATAATTTTAGAACACTGTTCCATCAGCAAAATAATATCACATAATAAATTTTCGAATATGAATTAATTCAACGTTACAGGTTTTCTGGGCGAAAAATCCGAGATGGTGGCTGAGGGCCCTACAGTGCATCGTAGCACATTGTTCAAATATATTTTCCTTCACAATAAAATAATACCTTCCAAAAGTTATTTTCTGTAACATTGAAGATAAACCATATCATAACAAATCAACAAAAACATTGCAAGATGTTTAAAGAAACGCACTGCTGATCCTCAAAGGAAAAAATATCCCCATGGACTAAAGCAGTGTTTTTCGAACTTTTTTGACTGCGACACACAATAAGACACATTTTTACATCGCGACCCAGTCTGTGAGATCCACTCTGATATCGACTATTCTATTTCATTAAAAAAAAGTTTAATCGCGACCGACCAAATTGATTTCACGAGACACTAATATGTCGCGATTCGCAGTTTGAAAAACGCTGGATTAAAGGATGTAGTCCAGTAATGGCGAACCTATGGCACATGAAACCATTTTTGTTGGCAGCCACTGAGAGGTGAAAAAAATACGTCTATGGCTAAAGAATTGAAAACATTTTTTACAATACTTTATCTCCCACTGACATCACTTTGAATGAAAAACAAATTGATTTTGTAAAAATAAAACAAAAATAGTCTTTGCAAATTAAATGGCCCCCTACATTACAAAATCTCGTCAAATAACATTACACATTGCAAAATATACGCTCTACCCCTATCAACTCTTAATTGAATACTGAGTTATTTTACTTTCTCAGTCAATGAAAACTCATTCTGATTACGGCCGTGTGCCTCAGTAATGCGCTGAAGATAAATATGGTGCAAAGTGTGTGCAAATACGGTGCTGAGTGCAGAGTTTTATGTTTGATTGAATAATCAAGTCGGATAAAACGTGCTTCTTGCTAACACCAAACTGTGTTGATACGCCACAATATGATTTCAAACATTTCCGTTAGCTTCGAGCAACTCCATACATTAACATTAAGTAACAGTAAGCAGTTAGGCAGCACAACAGCAGAGAGCTGTGCCAGATAGTTAATGGTTTGTGTGGTAGAAAACGGACAGGTATACAAGGATTGAAGGATAAACAAGGTTATAGAAGGGGAGGATTCTGTCATGGCTAGGTGGGCTGAGCATTTCAGTGATGTTCTAAACAATGTAGTTAGTTCTACTCCCATTGTTTGCAATGATGATAGATGCATTGGTGGCTTTAATGTTGGCCCTATAACACAATCTGAAGTTATTTTGGCTGTTTCTAAACTTAAAATACATAAATCCCCAGGGGTAGATGAAATTACTACCGAAATGCTTAGAGCTGGGAATGTTTCGGTTACCTCTTGGATGACAAATTCTGAATATCTTTTATGATAAAGGCATGGTTCCTAAGGATTTTACCAGAGCTATTATTATCCATATTTTCAAAAAAGGTGATCGCAGTTCTTGTGATAACTATAGGGGTATCCAGCCTACTCTCTGTTCCAGGTAAAGTTCTTTCCATGATTGTGCTTAATAGAATTAAGAATCTGGTTGACAGTCAATTGCATGATGAGCAATGTGGATTCAGAAGTGGTAGGGGATGTGTGGATCAGATATTTTCACTTAGGCAGATTCTTGAGAAATGTTTAGAGTTTCAGAAACCTTTGGTTGCTAGCTTTGTTGATTTCAAAAAGGCTTTCGACTCTGTTGATCGTCATAATTTGTGGTTGATTGTGAAATCATATGGTATACCAGACAAGTTAGTTAACATAATGAAAGCTCTCTATAATAACACTGAGTCGTGTGTGAGAGTTGGTAATGCTTGTTAGCAATTGGCTTAGCATTACTTCTGGTGTTCGACAAGGGTGCATTTTGTCTCCTTTTCTCTTTATCTTGGTTATTGATTATGTTATGCGAAATTCACTTCGAGGGAAAGATTTTGGCCTTAAATGGACTGGAGATGCGAAAATTTCTGATTTAGATTATTATGATGATTTAGCCCTTTTGGCAAATGATGTTGATGAGATGAACTCTTTCATTCGAGCTGTTGATGAGACTGGTAGTAGAGTAGGTTTGGTTATAAACAGAGATAAAACTAAAGTCATGAAAATTGGTCAGGCAGGCTGTGATTCAGTTAATCTGAATGGTTGAAGTCTTGAGCAGGTGTCACAGTTTAATTATCTTGGGAGCTATGTAACAGATGCTGGTGATGTGCGGCATGAGATTAACAGACGAATAGGGATTGCTGCCGGGACTTTTAAGAATCTATGGAGAGTGTGGAGAAATAGGCGTATACACCTAAAGACTAAAATTAGACTGTATAATAGTTTGGTTCTTTCTAGGCTTTGTTATGGTAGTGAAACTTGAACACTTTGTAAACAAGATAACAGGAAACTAGATGATTTTGATTCTAGATGCTTACGCAGTATCTTGGGCATTAGGTGGTTCAACTTTGTAACTAATGATGAGGCTAGGCAAAGGAGTTTGCAACCTCCTTTAAGCAGCATATTGTGTAGAGAGAGACTCCGTTGGTTTGGCCATGTTGCCCGTATGAATAATTATAGATTGGCGAATAGGGTAGAATTGTTGTGCAGTGGCCAGATGCAGTAGATGTAGCTCAGGATAGACTTGCTTGGAGAATAAATTGCACGGTCTGGTTGGACCTCCGTAGCCCATGGCTGCTTGAGGATGATGATGATGATGATATTTTAATATTCCGCCACATATAGTCCTTTTCAAAACGATTTTAAATTCCATAATTCATGTCTTTCGTTTCTACGTTTACCTATTAAAAAATAGCTATGTAACGTTTTTACGATTCCTGAAAACCCTTTAATGACAGGAGTAACTATACTAAATAATTACATCAATCCACTTCAGAAATGTTTTAAAAAATATCTCATTTACGTTTTTTCTCAACTGAAATTTTTCTATATAATATTTTCAGCCTCAATTTAGTCTACAAAATGGGAGCAACGATAAGGATGTGAAGAAGTGGTATGCTGGAAGTAAAACAGACCCAGAAAGTAAAATTTTGGGAAGTCAAAAAGACAGAGCAAGTACCAATATTGCAATTACTAACAGACGAACATTGTTCCTCCAGAAAAGACAAAAAGCATTGAGGCGATTTGATCATCATGTTAGAAGATCTCAAACACTTTTAAATTACCTTCATACACCAGATGGTAGGGGAGTGGTATTCTTCGTTCCTCCTGTTGAAGCCTGATTTTAGTCTGCGTATCTGCTAATCAAGTTTAACTCCAGCAGTTGCCAGATTTTGTTTGCATGTATTATTTAAAAAGTAGAGCTATGTATAAAATATTAATATCCAGAATTTGAATTTTAACGATTTCATGATCGAGTTAGAAAATATAAAACCCTTTTAAATCACCTTTATACACCTAGGCCGGGTGGATTGCGTCTGACAACTCTAGAATTTCCTGTACAAATTTAACGGGTTTTGTGAGCTTTTGAAACATATGAAGGTTGCTATGAAGAATGAAAGCAAGGAAAACAATTTCAGGTTTCTGCTTTATTGCATGCTATCATAATGATGCTTGTAGAATTCATCAATCACAGGACTCATTTTAAGCAGGGCTTTATAAAATCTGAATGAAAAGCAATATATTAATTGAAAAATGTATTTTATATATTTATATGTATTTATTAAAGAGCTATAAGTGAAATTGTGTTTTTGTTTATTTTATTTTTCATATGTGAATCATCCATTGATTGCAAAAATATTTACTCTGCCTTTTATTTCATATATACACACACTGGTCACTGAATTAGAAACCTTTATTCAATACTGAGTTGAACCTCCTTTAGCCCGAATTACAGCACGTATGCGGTTTGGCATAGATTCCACAAGGTGTTGGAGTGCCTTTACATCTGCAGCACAAGGCCTTCACCAGACACTTTACATCTGCACACAAGGCTTCACCAAGGCCTTCACCAGACAAGGCCTTCACCACCTTAGTCCTATAACTGGCTCAGATTTGACGGAAGAGGACTTTGCTCCCGGATCTGTTATTCTAATATGTCCTATACATTCTCAATGGGGTTCACATCCGGGCTTTGTGGTGTCCAGGGAAGATGATGGAAGTCGCTATCATGCTCGCTTTACCACTGCTGAACTCAATTTGCGCGATGGACAGTAGCATTGTCGTCCATGAAACAGCCGTCACCTGCTGGATAAAAAGTCAACATTACAGGATGGACTTGATCGGCAACAATGTTTGGATAATCCTTATAGGACACCCGACTTTCCAGCAATATCAAGGGACCCGTTCTGTACCAATAGAACATGCCCCACACCATGACACCGCCTCCAGAACCCTGAGATGTGTTTACAAGGCAAGCTAGCTCCATTGATTCATGGGGCTCCCGTCAAACTCTCTGCCTACCGTCGGTACAAAACAAGGTGTACCACGACTCGTCGGACCACATGACTTTTTCCAGTCTTCCAGTGTCCAGTCACGGTGTTCCTGACACCATTGTAGATGAACTTTCTGGTTGTTGGCAGAAGGGGGCGGGGGTGGCTCAGTCGGTAGCGCGCCAGGCTCGTAATCTGTAATTCCCAGGTTCGAGTCCCAGCTGGGTCAGCGTTGAGATTTATCCGAAAAATTCCCCGCCCTGCCCACGGTCAGTAGGGGACACCGATGAGCTTGGAAAGGCCGCCGTCCGTCGGATGGGACGTTAAGCCGTGGCTCCGTGTGCGAGAGAGCCATATCCTATGCACGTTAAAGAACACGCTGGATGGCCTTGACGGGAGGCTACCATCTGTCTCCCAACAGCTGTTCCAGTTGGTCCCCTCCCCCAACCTTCTCTGAGCCTTCGGGGTCCATGTGACCTGGCCATTTAGCCCATGGTGTGCAAAAAAGTGCCGCTCAGAGGTAAAACAACCCAACCCTTGGCAGAAAGCAGTGGTTTCCGTATAGACATGCGGCTGCTAATACCGATCCTCTTTAATTCCCTGTGCATAGTTCACAGAGATATGGCTCGAGAACAGCTTTCATTGAATGTTTCGGTCAATTGCTGCACACAGGGAGTCCTGTTTCACCGTACAAGCCTTCTCAGACGATGGCGATCTCGTTCCCGATAGATTATCGTTGCTCCACACTTAAGCTTCTTAGACAAGCAATGTGGATTATTTTTCCACTGATTAAAAACCCGAGATATCTCACCTTTTGAGAAACCAGTCAGCTCTGCTGTTTTTAAAGACGTCGCTCCAGCCAGACGGGCACCCAGAACAAGCCCTTTATCGAACCCCGAAAGATCCTTTGTTTTTTCCATTGTGATCAACACTACTGACGAGCAGTGGGGCGGGGGTGGCTCAGTCGGTAGCGCGCCAGGCTCGTAATCTGTAGTTCCCAGGTTCGAGTCCCATCTGGGTCAGCGTTGAGATTTATCTCCGCAAAAATTCTCCGCTCTGCCCACGGTCAGTAGGGGACACCGATGGGCTTGGAAAGGCCGCCGTCCGTCGGATGGTACGTTAAGCCTTGGCCCCGTGTGCGGGAGAGCCATACCCTGTGCACGTTAAAGAACACGCTGGATGGCCTTGACGGGAGGCTACAATCTGTCTCCCAACAGCTGTTCCAGTGGATCCCCTCCCCCAACCTTCTCTGAGCCTTCGGGGTCCACGTGAACTGACCATTTAGCCAATGGTGTGCAAAAAAGTGCCGCTCAGAGGTAAAACAACCCAACTGACGAGCAGCAGTGTTAAATAGTTGACTAGATCACGTGGTGATATACTTGACCACGTATTTTGCACATACGCTGCGCAAGTGACGCTAACGTAGATCTGCATAAAGGTTTCTAATTCAGTGGCCGAGAGAGAGAAATAGAAATATATGGAGATAATAAACTAAAATATTTCCACAATTAACATTCAAAATGTTCATGTTTCGCTAACATAACAAACTTTAGAAAGGACCAAACTATTAGGGCTAGTATTAGCTTATTCGCCGCAATGATTTATGAACCCAAACCTCGAATAATTTTATTAAATTGTACACAGGAAAGAATTTACTCCGAAAGCTTTTCAGCCATTTATTTTATGCAATTATCCATACATAAGTTTTATAAATATACGATCAATCAGTTAAATTTGTTTTCGGATTCGAAGGCGATCGGAATAGATCGCTTTATTCACAGATCGCCATCTTAATTTGTCAAATAATATACGGAATCGGTTCCAACACCTAATTTTGTCGAGGTCTGAATAATGTTACCTTGTAATTTTTGGATTCTTGTTGAGTAGTATTTTCTCTGCAAAATAATTTAGTTCCAACTCTTGCATTCCCGCTGACATCAGTCTGAAACGAAAAACAAATTGGTTTTGTAAAAAGAAAACAAAAAATTTCTTTGCAGATTTACGAATTAAATGGAATACAGACTGCATAATAGTTTGATTCTCTCTAGAGTTTGCTGTGGTAGCCTGTGTGCATAGCTACAGATTGGGGAATAGGGTTATGAACAGTGTACTAAAGGCCTCAGAAAGAGGGGGAGACCTAGGATGCGATGGGCAGACAAGGTCAAACAGAACCTTTTCAGAACTGCCATACACCAGCAGCTGTAGCTCATGACAGACAGTCTAGGGAGCAAAATATGAGTCTGGTAGAAACTCCATAGCCCATGGCTGCTTGAAGATTTTGTATGGATATACAGATATCTTCGATTTACGTGATTTCGACTTGCATTAATGCTAGACAAATTTCATAACAACATTGATACAAAAATCACAGATGAACAAGACATCATCCTCATAGTTTATCCTCGTTTAAATTTAGGGAAGACTTAAAAATAACGAACTTATTTGCCTAATGCAAAAAAATTAAGATATTTAATCGACTAAAATGAATGGTATTAAAGTTAATTCAAGTCAAATGTTTTCAATGAAAATTCGGAACAGTGAAGGTAAAAAGTAACAAAAAAAAACTGAAAGCAAATTAAAATTGAAACAATTTATTAATTAAAATATCATTAGAATAGAAAGCCTAAGGTATTTAAATGAATGTGAAAATTCAGACGAAAAGAGTTAAACATATTTGTCTGTTTCAGGGCGTGGTTTGGCTTAGTCGGTAGCGTGCCAAGCTCATAGTCTGCAATTATCAGGTTGGAGTCCCACCTGGGCCTGCTTTGAGTTTATATCCAATAAATCCCCCTCTGCCCTGAACAAAGGGGGACACCGATGGATTTGGAAAGGGCGCCATCCGTTGCAAGATATGTTAAGCTATGACACCGTGTGCATGTACCGTTCCAGTTACACGTTAAAGAACAAGCTGGATGGACTTGATGGGGGGCTACCATCTGTTGCCTAAAAGTTGTGCAGTGGGTCCCCCTCCTCCAATTTTCTCTAAGCCCTAGAGGTCTTTGTGACCTGGCCATTTAGCCCGTTGTGTGCATAAAATGTAGCGCTCAGAGCTAAAATAATCTAGCTAACACTTCACAAACAATTTGATAACTGTCTGCGTGGAAAAACTATGAATAGTTAAGAATTAATCACTCCTTTGTGGAGGGCGGGGGTAGCTCAGTCGGCAGCGCGCCAGGCTCGTAATCTGCAGTTCCCAGGTTCGAGTCCCAGCTGGGTCCGCGTTGAGATTTATCTCCACAAAATTCCCCGCTCTGCCCACGGTCAGTAGGGGATACCAATGGGTTTAGAAAGGCCATCGTCCGTCGGCTGGTACGTTAAGCCGTGGCCCGTGTGCACAAAGTCTTTCACGTTAAAGAACACGCTGGATGGCCTTGACGGGAGGCTACCATCCGTCTCCCAACAGCTGTTCCAGTTGGTCCCCTCCCCCAACCTTCTCTGAGCCTTCAGGGTCCATGTGACCTGGCCATTTAGTCCATGGCGTGCAAAAAAATGCCGCTCAGAGGTAAAACAATAAAAAAAAAACTCCTTTGTGGAAGTTTTACAATGCAAGTAAATAAATTCCACTCCCAAAGATATAGATCAAAATATTTTTATGTAATTAAATTAATTCAAAATAAGTAGAAAAGTAAGATTCATTCTTACCTGCCCAACATTTCCTTCTGTCTGCCCAAAACGACGGATTGGTGCCCTATTGTGCGACTGAATGTTTCCGTCTGTCTGCCCAAAAACGCGAGTTGGTTCTTCTTGAGAGTAAACTGGAGGAATAAAAATGGGTTTGATATAAGCTTTGAAAAAATGTGAAGAAATCGTAATTATTAGTTTTAAGAATCTTATAACTAACGAAAGATTTTTCTAAGCTATCGGCAATTTCATTCTGATTAAAAAGTGAAATTCGGTAACGGAAAATATTAAAACTCCGCATACGACTCAAAAATACCTCTAAATATTTTTCTGAGCAAGATAAAAGGGCTGGCGAGTCTTATGAGAAATCCTGTGTTTATTGTCAGGCAATATGTCTCCACTTTTATTGATACTTGCGACTCCTTTATGAAGTCTCGCTCATTCTGACAGCTCCTTATGAAGCAACGTTCAGTTTGAGAACCCTTTGCGAAGTCTTGCTCATTCTGAGGACTCCTTACAAAGTCTCGCTCATTCTGAAAACTCCTTACAAAGTCTTGCTCATTCAGAGGAATCCTTACAAAGTCTCGCTCATTCTGAGGACCCTTTATGATGTTCGCCTCATTCTGAGGATTCCTTTTCAAGTTTTGTTCATTTTGAGGGACACAGGAATTCTCCCTCATTCTGAGGATTCCTTTTCAAGTTTTGTTCATTTTGAGGGACACAGGAATTCTCCCTCATTCTCAGGAGCCCTTACAAATTCCTACTCATTCTGAGGATCCCTTATGAAGTCTTGTTTACTTTGAGCACATCTTATGCAGTCAAGCTCATTCAGAGGACTCCTTACAAAGTCTTGCTCGTTCAGAGGATTCCTCACAAAGTCTCGCTCATTCTGAAGATTTCCGTCTCATTCTGAAGACCCCTTATGATGTCCGTCTCATTCTGAAGACCCCTTATGATGTCCGTCTCATTCTGAAGACGCCTTTCTAAGTTTTGCTCATTCTGAGGACACATTGGGAATTCTCCCTCATTTTGAGGACCCTTTACAAGGTCCCACTCATTCTGAAGACCCCTCATGAAGTCTCATTTATTTGAGGACACTTTATGCAGTCAAGCTCATTCTGAGGACTCTTTTCGAAGTCTACTTTTTTCTCAAAACGTCTTAGGCAGTCTAGCTCATTCTGAGGATCTATTACGAATTCTTGATTGTTCTGAGAACTCCTTATAAAGTCTCGATCATTCTAAGTATTCCTTACAAAGTCTCACTATTTCTAAGGACTTCTCTCTCTTCTTGCTAAGTCTCACTCATCCCGAGGACCCCTTGCAAAGTCTCACTCATTATGAGAACCCCCTTACGAAGCCTAGCTCACTCTGAGAATCCCTTATGAATTCTCGATCCTTCTGAGAACTCCTTTCAAAGAGATGAATTCGGAATGGAAAATTGTGTGCGCGTGCGTGTGTGGAAGGGGGGGGGGGACAAGAAACACAATCAATACGGAAAATGTAAGGAGGGGGACAGGAAAACATAATCAGTACAGAAAATGTAAGGGGGGGACAGGAAAACATAATCAGTACAGAAAATGTACGGACGGACAGGAAAACAATCAGTACAGAAAATTTAAGGGGGGGGGGACAGGAAAACATAATCAGTACAGAAAATGTAAGGGGGTGGGCAGGAAAACATAATCAGTACAGAAAATGTAAAGGGGGGGGCGCAGGAAAACATAATCAGTGCAGAAAATGTAAGGGGGGGGACAGGAAAACATAATCAATACAGAAAATGTAAAAAGGGGGGGGCGCAGGAAAACATTATCAGTACAGAAAATGTAAAGGGGGGGGGGGCGCAGGAAAACATAATCAGTACAGAAAATGTAAGGGGGGGGGCAGGAAAACATAATCAGTACAGAAAATGTAAGGGGGGGACAGCAAAACATAATCAGTACAGAAAATGTAAGGGGAACAGGAAAACATAATCAGTAAAGAAAATGTAAGGGGGACAGGGAAACACAATCAGTATAGGGAAATGTAGGGAGGGGGGGTAGAAAAACGCAAGCAGTAAGGGAAAATGTAGGGGAGAACAGCATAACAGCAGCATTTGCTGTGAAATGTTTCCAACTTAATAACTCAATAAATATTAAAAGAATATTGTTGTAATTAGAGGTTTCGAAATGTTTGTGGGAGACCTTCAGTTTATGTCTAATGACATTTTTTCGTAAAAAGCTTATTTACAAAATTAGGAAGCTTTGAATGTCCATTTCCATTCACATAACAGGCAAGTGTCCGGTTAGCTTTTGGACTATATTGTATTTCGGGACAGATTGTTCATTATTTGGTACTCATCAAACCGATTATATACTGAAGAAAAGTGTTTTGTTCTGAATCAATTGTTTGCAACTTTAATATATGTTCCACCTATTGTATTCACCATATCTTGCATTTTAACCTTGAAATCGCAGATTGTTAACAACATTGTGTTCGAATTCTAGAATTGGTGCTCGAATTCTAGAATTTTTCAGGTTAGGAAATTTAAAGATTTTTCCAAATAACTACGGCAATTTCTAGAAATAACATTTGCAGTTCGTATTGCAAAAAATAAATAGTTTTAATTCTGTCAAAGAAGTTACAGTGAGCCTGATATTTCAACACAAAACAATATTTGATCACATCGAACAAGTTACACTGAGTTGATAATTTATTATAAAAACAAATATTTTACATTAGACTGAACAAGTTGCACATTCTGATAATGTATTGCAAAAATAAATATATTAGGCCACATGAAAAAGTTACACTGAGTCTGAAAATATATTACTAAAATAAATATTTTAGATCACATTGAACAAGTTACACTGAGTCTGATACTGTAACACAAAATCTTATAGTTTTGGCGACATCAAAGAACTGAGTAAGATACTGTATTACAAAAATAAATATTTCATACCACATTGAACAGTTTACAGTGTATATTATTTCAAAACAATAAATATTTTATATCACATCATAAAGTTAAGATCACATCATTGAGCCTGTTAACGTGTTAAAAAATATTATGTAGCAGACATAAAAAATTACACTTAAGACTTATATTGCATTACAAAGATGTTATAGTCCACTCCAAAGAAAGTTAATAATACAACGGCATGCTCATGGTACAACGAAGTTAAAATTGTTATGTCCAAATCACTTTCACGAAAAGAACAAATACATTCATTGTACACGAGAAAACATTTAAATATTTTTATCAACTTCCTTCCATTTTTGGAGACAACGAAATATATTGCTTTCTTTAAAAATAGTCAGGATTCGAGGCACTAAAATTTATATGTAAAAACACCCCCGACAGCAGCATCAGGTCTAGATCTAGAGAATTGTCCTTGGTTCCTAGCGAATCCTTGTTGAACACTTCCTCCAACACCGACACTAGCTCTTCCGTTTTGGCTTTCCCATACTCTAGCACCAGCGCCTGCATTCACTCCCATGTTCCAATTTCTAGCATCGTTTCCGGATCCTCCTGCTCGAATTCTAAAATCCGGCTGAAATCAAAAAGAATAAAACAAAATACATTTCACTGTAAATGTACAAATTAAGTGTATTACAGTTCTACAGTTTAGAGAACAATTATGAACAGTGTACCTAAAAGTTTGAGGAAAAGGGGGAAACCTAGAACAGGGGTCAGGAGTCTCAAACTCATAAATAAATTGGCCAAATCAGTTACTCTCAATATATGGAGGGCCACATTTCATTTTTAGCAATAATAAGCAAAGCGTAAGTACAGTCGTTCAAAAAAAAATATCCGAACACTATGGTTGATTAGAGAAATCAGAAAAAATATCTGGCAACGATTTTTAAAAAAATTAGTGATACAATTTTTGCTATTAACTTGCCAGATCACTAATTTTTTTAAAAAATCGCTGCCAGATATTTTTTCTGAATTCTGTAATCAACCATAGTGTTCGGATATTTTTTTGAACGGCTGTACACCTGTCCCTCGATTTACACGGTACTCAATTTACACCGTTTCGGTTTTACTAGGTCAAGAAAAGGCAACCAATTTCGTTTTACACTGTATGGGTTGAGTTTTTTTTTGAGGTATGTAGATATAATACATATTATGAAGCAGAAGTGGTACAGCGTCAAGGGAAATTATTAGACTGTTATGCCAAAGTAAAAATCGACTAAATGGATTTGATATCATATATTTTGAATAATAAATAGATAATAGTCAATTCCTATACTATAAAACAGTCATCTGTAACAAGTTATATTCATATTCTTTCGCTAAAATTATATTCTTGCCGCTGAAATGCAATCTATATCTCGACATCTTAATGAAATGAAATCGTTTTGAATCGGCAGCGATATCTGACTCTTCTAGACTGAATTTTTCAGACTACTAAACACCGTGTTTATCTCATTTGTAAGGGGCGGGGTGGCTCAGTCGGTAGCGCGCCAGGCTCGTAATCTGTACTTCCCAGGTTCGAGTCCCAGCTGGGTCAGCGTTGAGATTTATCTCCGCAAAATTCCCCGCCCTGCCCATGGTTAGTGGGGACACCGATGGGCTTGGAAAGGTCGCCTCCGTCGGATGGGACGTTAAGCCGTGGCCCCGTGTGCGGGAAAGACATACTCTGTGCACGTTAAAGAACACTCTGGATGGCCTTGACGGGAGGCTACCATCTGTCTCCCAACAGCTGTTCCAGTGGGTCCCCTCCCCCAACTTTCTCTGAGCCTTCGGGGTCCATGTGACCTGGCCATTTAGCCCATGGTGTGCAAAAAAGTGCCGCTCAGAGGTAAAACAACCCAAACAACTATCTCATTTGTAGAAACAAGTTAACTTTGTAGATTATTATACAGGCTAAATACAATTCATTCGTAATTTCACTGTTTCATAAAATATCATATATATACTAATTTTTACAAAATGAAGCAGTAAGTTTTAGTATAAATGATTAATTTCTAATTTATGAATATACCACCTCAAGCAACTGCTTTTGCCACAGAGGTCTTGACAAGAGCGTGTCAGTTTAATACGCTACAGAAGACGTTCTAAGAAGATGGCGGGACCTCGGCAGAAAAATGACACTAACATTCATGCCTTACCCAGGGTTCGAACCCAGGCTCCGTTAATCAACAGCCAAGCGATCTAACCACTCAGCCAATCAGTTCATAAACATCCTTCTTTCAAATTTCGTCTTTGCATTTCGGAGTGTACGTTTACATTAGCGACGAGTATTTCTAGTGACCAAAAAGAAATGTATGAGAAATTATTATGGTTATTCGAAGTATTATCAGGTCGTCTTATACCTAATCTCAAACTTGTCTACCTGCTTTGAAATCCAGAACAATTGTCTTCGTATAATTTCATTTTTGCCCCATATCTTATGCCCGATACTAAAAAATAGATTTAAAAGACTACAAAACTTTAATCCGTTTAGAACATCATTTTAACTCTTCCTGTTCGGTGAAATATTCCAGTAATTGGGAAAATCTACTCAAGTCTTATTCTCAACTCCCCCTCTCCCTTCGAAATGAAATTCTTGGAACTACCCCCATGCATAATTCTTGAACCCTCCCCTAAATTACATTTTCAGACCCCTTTACCCGTCCGAAACTATATTATTCTCGGACCCCTCCTGAAACTAAATCCTGAGTACGTGCCTGACCCAGGTTCATAATCTCGAGTTCCCAAGTTTAAGCTCTAATACGTCAATGTTGAGATTTATGATTAAATGTTACGAACATACCCTGTACACACGTTAATGAACAAACTAGATGACTATGTGACCTTGACGAGAGGCTTCCATCTATCTCCTGATACCTTTCCCCCTACTTACTCGGGTCATTTGGGGGCCTTGTGATCTGGCTTTTAATCCATAATATACCGCTCAGAGATGAAACAACCCAAATCCATTTGAAAAACAACTTGATGCCCATCTGCTTGGAAAAGCTTTTATTAGCTGTAAACTTCGAGTGAATGATAGTTGACAGGGGGCATAATTGATTTGGGGGGGGGGGTTGCTTGGCTACGCATTTAAGGGACCTGGGCTCGAGCAAAGCCATCTCGATACTACACGCCTGGACACGGTAGTAACAGAAGACTATACACCAGTTTCAATTATATATAAATTTCTAAAAATTCAATCGGTAGCTATTCATTTTTTTTAAAATTTGGTAATTAATTTTATAATATTCTTCAAATATTTTAATAAAATCCTAATGAATAAATTATTTCATTTTATCTAGTTTTAAAATAAATGGTTTTAACTTAAATTTTTAAACTAATTAAATCAGTTACATGTTACGAGCTGAGATTGAATTGAAAGGGATTGAAGAAAAAGAATTGAGATTGAATTGGTGTTCTGCTGAGATTCCGCCATCCTCATAGACCTTCTACTATCATCATCATCATCATCATCCTCAAGCAGCCATGGGCTACAGAGGTCCAACCAGACCGTGCAATTTAGTTCTCCAAGCAAGTCTATCTTGAGCTACATCTACTGCATCTGGCCACTGCACACCAATTCTAACAAGGTCCTGTTTGACATTGTCTGCCCACCGCATCCTAGGTCTCCCCTTCTTTCTGAGGCCTTTAGGCATACTGTTCATAACCTTATTCGCCAATCTATAATTATTCATACGGGCAACATGGCCAAACCAACGGAGTCTCTCTCTGCACAATATGCTGCTTAAAGGAGGTTGCAAACTCCTTCACCTAATCTCATCATCATCATCATCATCATCATCATCATCCTCAAGCAGCCATGGGCTACGGAGGTCCAACCAGACCGTGCAATTTAGTTCTCCAAGCAAGTCTATCCTGAGCTACATCTACTGCATCTGGCCACTGCACACCAATTCTAACAAGGTCCTGTTTGACATTGTCTGCCCACCGCATCCTAGGTCTCCCCTTCTTTCTGAGGCCTTTAGGCACACTGTTCATAACCCTATTCGCCAATCTATAATTATTCATACGGGCAACATGGCCAAACCAACGGAGTCTCTCTCTGCACAATATGCTGCTTAAAGGAGGTTGCAAACTCCTTTTCCTAATCTCATCATTAGTTACAAAGTTGAACCACCTAATGCCCAAGATACTGCGTAAGCATCTGGAATCAAAAGCATCTAGTTTCCTGTTATCTTGTTTACAAAGTGTCCAAGTTTCACTACCATAACTAACCCTAGAAAGAACCAAACTATTATACAGTCTAATTTTAGTCTTTAGGTGTATACGCCTATTTCTCCACACTCTCCATAGATTCTTAAAAGTCCCAGCAGCAATCCCTATTCGTCTGTTAATCTCATGCCGCACATCACCATTATCTGTTACATAGCTCCCAAGATAATTAAACTGTGACACCTGCTCAAGACTGCAACCATTCAGATTAACTGAATCACAGCCTGCCTGACCAATTTTCATCACTTTAGTTTTCTCTCTGTTTATAACCAAACCTACTCTACTACCAGTCTCATCAACGGCTCGAATGAAAGAGTTCATCTCATCAACATCATTTGCCAGAAGGGCTAAATCATCAGCATAATCTAAATCAGAAATTTTCCTATCTCCAGCCCATTTAAGGCCAAAATCTTTCCCTTGAAGTGAATTTCGCATAACATAATCAATAACCAAGCTAAAGAGAAAAGGAGACAAAATGCACCCTTGTCGAACACCAGAAGTAATGCTAAACCAATTGCTACAAGCCTTACCAACTCTCACACACGACTCAGTGTTATTATAGAGAGCTTTCATAATGTTAACTAACTTGTCTGGTATACCATATGATCTCACAATCAACCACAAATTATGACGATCAACAGAGTCGAAAGCCTTTTTGAAATCAACAAAGCTAGCAACCGAAGGTTTCTGAAACTCTAAACATTTCTCAAGAATCTGCCTAAGTGAAAATATCTGATCTACACATCCCCTACCACTTCTGAATCCACATTGCTCATCACGCAATTGACTGTCAACCAGATTCTTAATTCTATTAAGCACAATCATGGAAAGAACCTTACCTGGAACAGAGAGTAGGCTGATACCCCTATAGTTATCACAAGAACTGCGATCACCTTTTTTGAAAATAGGGATAACAATAGCTCTGGTAAAATCCTTAGGAACCATGCCTTTATCATAAAAGAGATTCAGAATTTCAGTCATCCAAGTGGTAACCGAAACATTCCCAGCTCTAAGCATTTCCGTAGTAATTTCATCTACCCCTGGGGATTTATGAAGTTTAAGTTTAGAAACAGCCAAACTAACTTCAGATTGTGTTATAGGGCCAACATTAAAGCCACCAATGCATCTATCATCATTGCAAACAATGGGAGTAGAACTAACTACATTGTTTAGAACATCACTGAAATGCTCAGCCCACCTAGCCATGACAGAATCCTCCCCTTCTATAACCTTACCTTGTTTATCCTTCAATCCTTGTATGCCTGTCCGTTTTCTACCACACAAAACATTAACTATCTGGTACAGCTCTCTGCTGTTGTGCTGTCTAACTGCTTCCTCGGCTTTGTCAGCCAAACCATCAAGCCAAAAATTTTTATCAGTAGCTAACTGATCCTTTACAAGTTTATTAAGGTCTCTGTAATGCTTTCTATTAGGACTAGTAGGGTATTGATTAAGGGCATTCCTGCAGTTCTTTCTTTCCGAAATAAGCTCAAGTGCCTTATCACTCAGATAATTTTGCCTCTTCTGCTCCTTTTTTCCTAAAAGAGTACTGTTAGTGTCCAAAAAAGCCTGTTTAAAATGATCCCATTCTTCCTCAACTTCAGTAGTAAGCAAACCATGACTGTCATAATGACTAAGTAACCTATCATGGTAAGCTTTGGCTATAACTGGATCTTTCAGAGCTTCAGTATTAAAAGTAAATTTTTTAACCCTAGCACAACACTTTTTAAGTTTAAGTTGCAACACACTTTTAACAAGGTAATGGTCAGATCCAATTTCAGCTCCCCTATATGCCCTGGTATTCCTAACAGAACTAGTCCATTTGCTGTTAATTAATATGTAATCAATCATATTCTTATGCAGCCCATCAGGTGAAACCCACGTGTACTTATGTATGTCGCGGTGTTTGTAATAAGTGTTAGTTATTCTGAATCCATTGAGTTTACTTACCTGTAGGAGACGTTGCCCATTGCTATTGCAGCTCCCATAACCAAAAGGGCCTATTACTCCTCCCCAAAGGTCAGAGTCAGTACCAACTTTGGCATTGAAGTCACCAAGAACAAGGGTAATATCTCCTTTCTAGACAGAATTCAAAATATCCTGAAGTTGTTCATAAAACCTATCCTTCTCATCCTCATCGGCATCCTCAGTGGGGGCATAACAGCAGATAACATTCAAGTCTTTAACGCTTGTCTGAAATTTTGCTGTAAGAAACCTTTCATTAATGCACTCATATCCTAGAAGAGCATCACTAGCGTGTCTGCTGAGAAGCAGACCCACGCCTTGGTAATGCTTTTTGTCGTCCCTCCCTGAAAAGAGAAATTTAAGATTATTTTTAAGAATCTGACCTTTATCTGTCCATCTGGTCTCTTGCAAGCCGAGAATATCTAAATTATAACGGTGGAATTCTTGTGTGAGGACATCAAGAGAAAAAGCTCTGTGCAGAGTCCTCACATTCCAACTACCTATGGAGAGAAAATGGTTAGTGGGATGTTTAAAGAAACTATGTTTATTGAGAGAGGGAATGCCGACAATATCAAACAGCCCCCTAATCGCAGACATGGGGCAAAGACCCGTTCCCCCACTACTAAAGGCTGAAGCCATCTACACTGGAAGACTTCCTCCAATGTAGAATTTGACGATGCCAATAGAAGCAAAGAGTTCAGGTGTCTGCGATGACTTCTGCTCAGGATTATCCACCAGCTGATAAACATATCCTGTGGATCTATTCACTTGGGGCTGTCAACCCACAAACAAAAAGAAAACACAGCGGAAGATTTTCCCTCCACAGAAGCCCACCAGTGCAGCAAAATCAGGATCCATAATCAAGCTCAGAGCCATATATCTGTCCAGTCCAGTAGGTTTATATGGTCAGCACCAGGACCCTGTGTGGTTGACCACTCCTCAGCAGGGTAGAAAAAAAAGAAAAGTAGCCATAGTTGTCCAGATCAGTAGGCCACACTAATCTGGCAGCCCTCCCCTTCCGTTCACATCCACAAGAGAGTATCTCTTTTGAAAGTTACTAACGGTCCGCACCTAACCATTACTAACTAATCTCATCATTAGTTACAAAGTTGAACCACCTAATGCCCAAAATACTGCGTAAGCATCTGGAATCAAAAGCATCTAGTTTCCTGTTACCTTGTTTACAAAGTGTCCAAGTTTCACTACCATAACTAACCCTAGAAAGAACCAAACTATTATACAGTCTAATTTTAGTCTTTAGGTGTATACGCCTATTTCTCCACAATCTCCATAGATTCTTAAAAGTCCCGGCAGCAATCCCTATTCGTCTTAATCTCATGCCGCACATCACCATTTCTGTTACATAGCTCCCAAGATAATTAAACTGTGACACCTGCTCAAGACTGCAACCATTCAGATTAACTGAATCACAGCCTGCCTGACCAATTTTCATCACTTTAGTTTTCTCTCTGTTTATAACCAAACCTACTCTACTACCAGTCTCATCAACAGCTCGAATGAAAGAGTTCATCTCATCAACATCATTTGCCAACAGGGCTAAATCATCAGTGTGATGTTAACTCTTCGTTTGTCGGTCTATTGGGACCACTTAGGACGTTCCCTCGGTTCGATCGCTATACGCGACGGGTGAAAGAGTCTTTCGGATAAAATCAACGGTTTATTCACAATTGCAGAGACCTGATACTGAGGCTCCTCCCCAATAAATTAGTTCAAACTTCAGCCTTTACTTTAAAATACCGAATATTTATTTAACCTTCCAAACATACTTGATGGACGAGGACATATGCTCAATTACATAGATTACCAACACACCAGCTTACTATGCCTGTTCAGCTGTATTTACAGAGCCAATGCCGCTATTACCAGTCGGCATTTCCCAGCTTTACCATTTCTCGTCCGTCTCCTTCCGAAACTCGACCGGCTCTCCTCTCATCATTGCCAAACCCTTTCTTCCTTTCTTTCTCTGTCTGACCATCTGGGCCGTCCGCTAGCAGTTGGGCGACCTCCGTCCCTCGGGGCACTGCCCCTTCAATTAACTTTCCAGATGCCGGGACAGAGGGCCTCCCCGTAGCATATGACTATTTTGGCGAAATCCAAAATAAATATACACAGCCTGAACAAAAAAAAATCTAAAAAGGCCTCTAGCCTGACAATCAGCATAATCTAAATCAGAAATTTTCGTATCTCCAGCCCATTTAAGGCCAAAATCTTTCCCTTGAAGTGAATTTCGCATAACATAATCAATAACCAAGCTAAAGAGAAAAGGAGACAAAATGCACCCTTGTCGAACACCAGAAGTAATGCTAAGCCAATTGCTACAAGCCTTACCAACTCTCACACACCACGCAGTGTTATTATAGAGAGCTTTCATTATGTTAACTAACTTGTCAGGTATACCATATGATTTCACAATCAACCACAAATTATGACGATCAACAGAGTCGAAAGCCTTTTTGAAATCAACAAAGCTAGCAACCAAAGGTTTCTGAAATTCTAAACATTTCTCAAGAATCTGCCTAAGTGAAAATATCTGATCCACACATCCCCTACCACTTCTGAATCCACATTGCTCATCACGCAATTGCCTGTCAACCAGATTCTTAATTCTATTAAGCACAATCATTGAAAGAACTTTCCCTGGAACAGAGAGTAGGCTAATACCCCTATAGTTATCACAAGAACTGCGATCACCTTTTTTGAAAATAGGGATAACAATAGCTCCTTCTACTATGGCGTATTAAAACGACAGACTCTTATCAGACCTCTGTGGCAAGCAGAGCTGCTTGAGGGGATATTTTTCTTTTAAACCCCACCCCCCAAATGTACGCATTTTATTCTTTTATTTTTGAAATTCTATGCTTTGAAACGTTTAGTTACTCTTAAGCATTGATGCAAAATATTCCACTACTTTCTATTTACAATTTTTGATTACTTATTTTCTAATCTTTTGAACCCCCCCCCCCCCCCCGAAACATATTTTCAAAATACGATACTGGTAGCTAATATAGAGGTTGATCAGCGGCTGATAGCTCAGTGGCCAGAGCATCTGACATGTCATCAGGAAGTCATGGGTTCAGATTCCGCCCTCGGCTGAAGACAATATTTCCTCTACATCCATCTTCATCCTGATGCTTAAACAGTTTAACAGTGATTCAATACTTGGTAGTTAATTGAACGCGAAAGTTACCGATCAAAACATTCAATTAAATTAACTCAAAAAATAGGAGACTAAGATTGCTTCTTACCCGGCCAACTTCTCTGTCTGTCTGCGCAAGACGGATTGCTTGTTCTGCTGTTCCTTGAGAATAAACTGAAGAAATGAGAAGAAGTTTAACGGAGTTCTTTAAAAACAAAAGAAAAATCATGACTGTTAGTTTTAAGATTCATACAAATAGAGTTTTTTCTTAACCATAAGTCATTTACATTCTAATTTAAAAGTGAGATGACATATTTTAAGATTCCTCATTATTGAAAAAAAATGAACGTCGGCAGGTGGGAGTGGATCGCCCCTCCTCCCCGGCGCAAAAATGTAATCAAAAAAGTAATTTATTTTGAACTTTCATTACGAAATTTAAAATTATTCGTTATTTCCTTAACAAAACATGATTTTGATTTCTTTTGTTTTCTTTTGTTTTCGGAAAAATATCATTTATTTTTATTTATTTATATGAAAAGAAAAATTGCACATGTATTTCCAATAATAAGTTTTGTTTTTTCGTTTTGTTTTTGGGCATCATTAATTGTATTATGGTAATGATGCATGTAAAAGTGCTGCAGTCGCAACTGACCTCATTAAATGAACAGCCCAAATTCAATATTTCTATCTTGAAACACTGATTTGCATTTCGAGAAAAAAAAATTCCCCTTTCTGATGTTTCTCCTTTTAAAATAAATCCCACCCCTCTCTTACCAAAACTAAAAAATAATTCTTTTATTTTTTAGTTGCACAATTAAGAGAAGAGGACAGAATTAACAGAAAGCAAATAATGATGAATAATCTAAGCCTGTAAGATAAGAGGATTCATACGCACTTCCTGTCTCCATTTTTGTGCAAACCTAGCCCGTAAGTAGGTCTAGTGGTTAGCGTAAAAAAAATAAATAAATACCCCCTTCAAACAGCTCTTTTGCCACAGAGGTCTGACAGGAGTCTGTCAGTTTATATACCACAGTAGAAGATCTGAGAGGATGGCAGGACCTCAGCAGAAAAACAACACACACAGCTCTGCCTTACGCGGGGCTCGAACCCAGGTCCCTTAGATCAGTAGCCAAGAGTGCTAAATCCAAACCAGTAGGTAATAGGAGCTTCTATGTTATCTCCGCCCTTCATTTAGGGGAGTTCCTCTGTTTAGAACGAAAAATTGAGCAGTGAGTGCTCCAAGGAGCGCTACGATCATTTTTTTTTCTTTCGTTTTTCGCTTCAAAAATAACAATTTAGGTTTTTTAAAGAACTTTTAAATTTAGGTTTTTTAAAGAACTTTTAAATTTAGGTTTTTTAAAGAACTTTTAAATTTAGGTTTTTTAAAGAACTTTTAGTTGAATTTAAGTTAAAGCAGTTGCAGAGAATTTTTTTAATTTAAAATAAATGATTTATTTAGACATAAATTGAAATATTTTGATGTCGCAATATACCTTTGTTGTAGAAGTAAATCAATTTTGTAACAATACGTTAAAGTTAACACTCTGATTTAAACAATCATTTAAACATCAGCAACAGGGCCATCTTAAGCATAACGTTGGCCCCTAGGCAAAAATAAAATATAGCCCCCCTTCTTTGAAATTATTAAATTAAACACCCTCTTAAGCAACTGCTTGCCACAGAGGTCTGACAGGTAGCCTGCCAGTTTAATATGCTACAGTAGAAGGTCTGTGAGGATGGCAGGACCTCAGCAGAAAGACAACACAAATATCCAGGTCTTACCCCGGGCTAGAACCCAGGTTCCGTTGCTCAGTAGCCAAACGCACTAACCACTCGAGGAGTGTAAAAACAAAAATCTCACAAAATTCGCGGGTCCTTTTGGCCTAGGCATTTTCCTAGGCCAAAAGACGGCCCTGATCGACAATTAATTCGTCACTTTTTTGGTAATTCAGTAAAATCTAAATTTATATTAAAATGTCATAAATTCAGCTTCCTGCTGTCGATCGAAAAAATACCTAAATATAGCCATCATTTATCAATTATTACGCTATTATGGCCGAGTGGTTAGCACGCTTGGCTACTCATCTACGGGACCTGGGTTCGAGCCCCGGATAAGGCATGGATGTTTGTGTCGTTTTTGTGCTGAGGTCCTGCCATCCTGTCAGATCTTCTACTATGGCACATAAACTGGCAGGTTCCCGTCAGACCTCTGTGGCAAGCAGCTGCTTGAGGGGGTATTTATTTATTTTATTTATGATAAAAAATTAATAAAAAATTGAATTAATTAATTTACCCTCAAACAGTTGCTTGGGCTAGTTTTTAGTGTTTAATTTTCAGTTCAACTTTTTCAGCTTAACTACACATAGAAATTACACACTAACCAACTGGTTTAGAATGAATTAACGGACCTAACATTTCAAAGACAAATCGAGTTGCTTATTTATGATGTCCTTCCAAAGTTACCAGCACATAGCCAAAAAAATATTTCGGAGTAGAGCAAAGAAAAAAATTCAGGAGAAGGCACAATATTAAAAAAAAAATGAGTAACAGAGGAAACTTGACATAGATTCAGCTATTTTTTAATTTACTTCTGGTAAAGTTTAAAATCTCTAGTCTGCAGTTCCTAGGTTCGAGTCCCACCTGTGTCAGTGTTGGGATTTATCTCCGCTAAACCTTCTACCCTAGGTCAATAAGGGACACCAGTGGGACTGGAAAGGTTGTCGTCAGTCGGATGGGATGTTCAGACACGGTTTCGTGTGCTGGAGAGCCATAGCCAGTGCATGTTAAATATGCTGGATGACAATCCTTCAGAATATAGCGGGAAAAAAAGTTAAAGGATTGGGGGTAAGAGACTGAATTTTCATTAAAATAAAACATTTTTTCCCTTCATTTTAAAGAACTTGAAAAATGAAGTATACAAAATTTTAATATTTTTGCCTCGGTTAACCTTATGAGCATTCTAGTGGAGGGCCATGGCCTCCCTGCTCCCTCCACCCATTAGATCCGGCCCTGCTCGTGCACATTAAGAACACGCTGGTTGGTCTTGATGGGAGACTACGATCTATCTCTTTACTGCTATCCAGTGGGTCAACTTCCCCCAACCTTCTCTGCGCCATTGTGGACCTGGTCGCTTAGTTCAGTATTTCTAACCATTTTTTCTCATGCCCCCCCCCCCCCGCCTTCCTTCTGAGCATCTTCATTTATCTCTTAACTGCTATCCAGTGGGTCAACTTCCCCCAACCTTCTCTGCGCCGTTGTGGACCTGGTCGCTTAGTTCAGTATTTCTAAACATTTTTGCTGATGCCCCCCCCCTTCCTTCTGAGCTTCTTCTTCATTTATCTCTGTGGCCCTCCCTCATAAGCTCTATCAGTTTGAAAAATGTTCCACGTGGCGCCCCTAGAAGTATGGCATGGTCCCTGGGGAGGCCCACACCAGGAGAACCACTGATTTATCCCTTGTCTGAACAAAAGTGCCGTTCAGAGTTAAACAACGCAAAAACTTTTCCAGTTTATCAAAGAAAACCAGAAATAACTGAAAGCAGAAATTATTGAGCAAATAGTTACCAATAAAGATCTAATAATTTCTTGAAATTGTCAAGGAATCAACCTTCCGAAACAGCATCATCAACGAAACATGATCATTCAATATTAACATAAATCCCATAAAAATAAATTTGAAATATAAAACATCCTTACCTTCATTGATGACTACAACTGCAAACAAAATGGCAAAAACACTGGAAGGGTTCATTTTATCTCTGACAGTTAAACGTATAACTTTTGATTCCTAATCGTTCAGATTTATTTCCGATGATCTTAGTCTGAGGTGAAGTTACACAGATGACAGAATGAATTCTGTTCTCTGAGTCTGACTATTTATAGAGGAGGAGAACTCATGAAATGCATTTATCGTGATATGAAGTTTCACAACTGTTGCAATCTCTCTTGTATAGCATGAAATGATCACTTAAAAATAGAAATCTCTACAACGAAGGAATAAAACGTAGACTTTCCTTTTCGTGTGACCTTAAATAAACATTCTATGTAAAAAAAATGTCGACTGTCATGCGTGTTAAATCTGCTTTTGAACTAACCTAAACGATGATTGCATTTCCTTTGCGTGTCTGGCAAACAATGCATTAGAATTTCATCTCCCAGAGGTCATTCTGTTGCATTGCCTCTACAGACGACATCACTTGTCAACAGGGTTTTGTTTCACCTTCTGAGGCCCTAAGTCAGAATACCTTTAAATAGGCTCCAAAATTTCAAAAGACGAAATGAGTTATATATTTATTATTCTGATGAAGGGAACATTAAAAAAATAAATATGGATTTGATCTGATGAAAATATTATACTAGCACTGGTTTACAATAACGACTGTTTAAAAGAGTATTCCATACCTTTTCTCGGAATGAGCCTGTAATTAAAATTCAAAAGAAATTACTCTTGACATTATTAAAAATGTTTTTCATAATTGTACATAATTCAGTATCAAAACTGAAATAAAAATACAAATCATGTTACATTCACTGGGCTTCTGAACAATAAGATACATATGTACTTTTCATTTATGTGCCATTTCTGCCATTTGAATGAAAATAATAACAGTTTATATGTTCTTAACCAGTGTTTGAAAACGTTATTTTAATGTAATGTAATAACGGAATGATTTCTGAATAACGTTATGAATAACTTTAACGGAATTTCAAAAAATTTATAACGATAAAACGTAACAAATAACGGAAAAAATAATTTCGTTATTTTCACTGTTTTTGTGTTTTGATACATTTCAGAATTTTCTTTTATAAGATGTACTTAGAAATTTGTGTGAAACAGAGTTTTACAATTTACTTTTATGATGAACGGCAAAGCCCTTCATTGGCACATTTCAAAAGAATTTGGGAAGCACCTCTGTCAGTCACCTTTGTCGCAATTGGCATTCAGAGAAAGTGCTTTGTGATAGCCAGATAAGAACTGCAGCAGAAAAGGGAGAATCGCCATTCATGCAGAAGGTAAATAGGACAATTAGAATAGGGTGAAAACGCCAGGTATATTACAATTTCCTGTGATCAGCTTAGACATTTAAAAGAGGAACTATGCAGGTGGGATAATTTGGGTATAGGATAGAGAATTGGAGAAAGGGAGCATTAACTACTCGATAATAGTCGAAATTTTCGGTTTTGATCTTCCCACTAAACCTTCGACCCCCCCCCCCCTCCTGAAATATTTCCATTATGTATGTTTGCAAATCCGTTAACAATCTTTCTCACCATATCATCATGTTGAGAAAATAAAGGAGGAAATTCTCATGTTTCAATTGAGCAGTGACGAGGCCCATCTTGTACTTCTTTGCAGCTCCTTTAAAAGACTGCGAAAAGGAAAATAATAACGTTTTCAATTTCTTTACTTATATCTATTCATTAGATTATTTTTTTATTCTATTTTAAGTTTATTTCAGGGAAAACTCGTTTAATTATTTTGCATGAACCCCCTTTTATAGGAAAGCATCGATAAAAATAGTTCATTGTCATCAAACGACTCAACAAATGATTTTCTGGGAAACTACTTTGATAAAACCGAAAAACTGGAGGTGAAAGAAAATAAAACTTCAATTTCATAAAATAAATTGGAGAAAGCAAACAGAATTTCTACACAGGATTTCGTTTGCCAACACTTTGGGCCAGAAGGTTGTCATATAACATCCATCATAGTGCCTTCAGGCGTTTATCTGCATTTAAAATTTATGACTATATGTGTACATTTTAAAAAACTTTCTTCACAATTTTATATTGAATTTTAAATTATAATGTATGGTTCTCATGTAACATGCATTTTTGAAAAACTGTAGGATTCAAAGTGTTAAAATTACCAGTGAGATTGCATAAGTGGCTAAAATTTTTAGTTTGGGTTGTTTTACCTCTGAGCGGCACTTTTTTGCACACCATGGGCCAAATGGCCAGGTCATATGGACCCTGAAGGCTCAGAGAAGGTTGGGGGAGAGGACCCACTGGAACAGCTGTTGGGTGACAGATGGTAGCCTCCCGTCAAGGCCATCCAATGTGTTCTTTAACGTGCACAGGGTATGGCTCTCCCGCACACGGGACCACGGCTTAACGCCCCATCCGACGGACGGCAGCCTTTCCAAGGCCATCGATAAAATTTTAAGGTATTCAAAGCCGACAGGGAGAGTCAGTATAAAAGTTTTTAAAACAAACCTTGAAAATTAACAAATTATAATCTGTATAATAATATAACCTAGTTCCGTTATTTACTTTAGGATATGATTCTATAGCTATTTTGGTTCAAAATAAATTCAAATTTAAACTTCAAAATTAACCCGCCACTTTTATAGTTAATAAAATGGAATCATGGAAAATACATCACTGTTGGTTATTTAGGATAAGGAATGAAATTAAATATCTCTCATCATGTGTGATGAAAATGCTGTCATGGATATCAACTCAAGGTTGGAAATGGGAAACTTGAAGCTAGCCTTCTTAAAATTAATTTAATGCTAATGATCAGGTTTTTTGTTCCATAAGAGGAAATGACAGAGAGCAGATGAGAACTTAATTAAATATACGTTTTTGCTTTAGTTCTACTGAAGGTAGCTCTCAAAAATGACAAACTTCAATGATTCATTCATGAAAAAATGGATGCACAATTCCTTTGTCAACCTATTGCAACCTTTTCTACTTGCTTCATGAAATTTCCACCTAAAAAACTCGAACTGTTCTAAAAAAAAAAGACCTACTTAGAAAACGTTTTTTCACATATTTTTCACTCATATCTCTCATCACTTTAGGAAACTCTTTGAAACACAAAAACAATACAGAGGGCAATCCTTAGAAAATAATCAAATATATTCCACAACCTCATAAGATGTGATATCTTTTTTAATAATCAAATATCTTTTTTACCTTCAAAATAGTGAAATGTCAGTCATGATTTCAGGAATATTTGATCACTATCAATTCAAAAATAAAATTCATTTTTGGTGTCTCTAATCTGCAAAATAAAAACGGGAAGTAGATAATTTTTAATTTTTTTGTAGGTAATGCTATTTTAGACATTAAGGTAAAGAAAATGATATATCACTATTGTGCAGTTACTTTCCCAAAGTCGATAGGTTCAAATGACTCAATCAAGGCCTTTATAGGAATTGCCAAAGTCAGTTACAAAATAAAGAAAACGGCAACATAATGTAAACAACTACTTACAAAGAAAATGAAATCAGGTTTTTCTTTACAAAATTAGTACACTCTAACAGTGGAATGTGAACAGATAATTCAAGAACATAGTAATATTCCATTAGTACCTATCAAATCCAAAAAGGATTTCTCATTCTCCCTTAAAATAGAGTTTCATCCCCCACATCCTTAAGGGGTTAGGGATCAAATCGCTTTATGTCAATATAAATCCCTGGCCACCATTACACCCTACCCTACAATTCTCAATTTTCTAGTATGAACAGATCATTTACAATAGTTGCTTAAAATTTTACATTTTCCAAATTTAGGGCTCTTTAATGGTAGAAATTTAAACTATTGGGAGATTACGGAAATGTGAAATCTTTCATTAGTACCTTTTTACGAAAAGAAATTTTCATATATCTCTAAAAACAAGAATTGGTAATTGTTGATAACAATTGATGGACGCCCAAACAAAGCGAAAACAATAGCTTAAGCTACCACTTTTCCATTGGTTTACCTTTCAGTTATTAAATTACTTTTTGCAAATAACATGTACCCACACCAAAGCTGAATTTCTTTTGCTTCAAGTATTACTCTGCTCAACAAAGACTGAACTTCCTTCACAGTGTTTGTTCAAACTGTTGTTGAAACTGAATATTCAAATGTAAACACTGTAGATTATCTACGACAAAAATGGCTTATGAACAAATAAATCTCTATACCAATAATCAGTTAAAGATGGTTTTCTAACTAGTTCAATTATGATTACTAGAGCTAAAAAAGTTTCTTATGTTGTGGTTGGTTTTTCTGCATAACTCTTTAATTGTACTGAGAGATGTCCTAGAGCAGTTTCTTGCTTAGCAAACAAGGTTTGGCTATATAAGAGTTGCCTGCTCTGTTATCTCCGATACATTTTCATTCAAAATAAAAATTTAAAAAAATCTAAATGCAGTTTTTGCTGTTACATTTTTTTTACCAGGGCTATGGTAAATTCATCCCTTATTGGCAGAGCTGAGCATTCAACATTTTTCACATCTCTTAAAGTCAGAAGTGAGAGGTTGAAAAATGTTTCTTCCTCCAAATTGCTTGAACTTTCAAGGGAAACATCACTCTTAGTTTAACATCGATATCAAATGTTAGAAGAAAAATTGTCTGAGCCGGTGGGATATGAACCTACGTCCTCTTGATAACATGTCACGTGACCACTAAGCCACAAGCCACTGAACAATCTCTCTTCTTATCGATGTTAAGTACGACTTACCTACAGTATACAATTTTCTGTATCTCATGCAGGCTTTGTACTGGTTGCTCACAGCCTCTAGAAATGGATGACAAGTATGTCGTGACGATGGTAAGTATATTACAAGGGCACATTGAGAAGCTCAAAGAAATTTCTCGATGATTATATTTAACTTTCAAGGAAAACATCACTTAGTCTAGCATCTATATCAAAAAACTTGAAGTTAAATTAAGAGTGATGTTTCCCTTGAAAGTTGAATATAAGCATAGAGAATTTTCTTTAAGCTATTTAATGTATCCTTATAACATATTTGCCATCATCATGATGTACTTGTCATCACTTTTTAGAGGTTTTGAGCAGCTGGGACAATGCCTGCAGAAGATACAGAAAATTGTGTACTGTAGATTGGTAATTCTTAATATCAATTTGCTCGGTGGCTAGTAGCAGCTCAGCATCCACACCTGACATGTTTTCAGGAGGACATGGGTTCATATCCCACCCAGCTCAGGAAATTTTTTCTCTAAATCTGATATCGATATTAAGCTAAGATTAATGATTCCCTTGAAAGTTGAATATAAGTGTTGAGAAATTTCTTTGAACTACTGAGCTTTCATTAACTTTTCATTAATTTCATTTCTTTTTCATTAATTTCAAAAAAAGTTAAAAAAGCCATCTTCCCCTGAAAACACAAAAATCTTTCTTTGTAAACCCATAAATAAATAATAAATACCCCCTCAAGCAGCTGCTTGCCACAGAGGTCTGACAGGAGCCTGTCAGTTTATATGCCACAGTAGGAGATCTGAGAGGATGGCAAGACCTCAGCAGGAAAACGACACACACATCCATGCCTAATCCGGGGCTCGAACCCAGGTCCCTTAGATCAGTAGCCAAGCGTGCTAACCACTCGGCCACTGGACGGCTAAATTAATTATATTAGCACCTTCTATTTCCTCTTCTGGAAGATTGCTTCTTTCAAGGTCTAATGTAGGAAATCGAAAATCTGGAGAGTCTGAATTAGCAAAATACTTTTTAAAAAATTTATTTCAATTTTTCAGGATCAATGTCATCTAAAATGTCTTTCAGTACATTTGCCAAAACTATTACATTTAATTTTAAAAAAATGGCAAATATAAGATTCACAAGCAGTATGCAAGAAATATTTATATTTCTAATGCAAAGTACCTAACAAAAAAGCAGTGGCATTTCAGAAATGAGAGTGCTACAGCAGCCACATTATAGTGGACAGCTGAATCATCTAATTGAAAACTGAAGGTTCTGGGAAATAAGCAGATCAATTGTTTTGGTTTCCATCTCAAAGGATTGCACATCTCAAAGGATGAATTCTGGGACAAATGATAAAAAATATCTAGTAATACTGAAATAGATAAAGCAGCAAAGAGAGTAAAACAGAATTAAAATGGGAAAAAGTAGACTTGCATATTTCGTGATTGCTTACAAAATCCTCCGATTTAAAAAAAGTTTAAACCATGTGAGCTGAGATCAGATGATTGCTCCAAAATGGAGAAATGAAAACAAACAGAACAGTAATAATAGTATATATCACATCTATGGAATGGCAATCACAGCGCTGGAAAAATTATTTTTATGGTATCATACTAAAAAATATGCAGGAAATGGGAAATGTATGGTTTTTCTAGTTTGAATTATCTATTTAATTACATATAGGTAAAAACATCTTTTTTTTAAATCAAAGTTTGATTTTTTGTGCTAATGTTGCTGCCCAGTGCCTATGCTCCCAATCTGCAGAAATTTGAAATGCCCTACAACATGGATGCACCTGAAATAATTAATATACAACACAGGATATGACTCTTCTGTGCACAGGGGCATGACTTAACATTTCATATGATGGGTGGTGGCCTCTGAGCCCAACGGTATTCTCTTTCTCACCAGGGGAGAATGGTAGAGAAAATTCTCAACACATGCACAGTTGGAACTCAAACCTGGGAACTGCAGATTACATAATAATACCAACTGAGCTAACCCCTCTATCCAAAAATAAGAACAAGTTAAAGATGTATGTAAAAATAGATATAATAAATATGCAAATAAGTTGTATACTATAAAATTAATGTTATAAATTCAAAATTTCGTTTCAAAATATGCACCACACCATTTGAAAAGAAAAAAAAAACAGTTAAATAAAAAGGTATTGCTGTATCTTATTCTGGATTTTATATTGATATTTCACATCAGAACTATTAAAACAAAAAAAAAATACAATTATTAAATTTGAAATCGTATTTTTCTATGGACTTGGCAACTGCTTGCTTTGAAGTGCATACTGCAAGAACTCACTGCACAACACAGTATTGTTCATTTATAACAAGCACTGCATAATTAATTCCAGTGTAGATGCACTGGAATTATATTTCTATAATATATTTCTAAGTGTTCCTGGAATTCGTCATTTCTATAGTTATAAAAAATTTGTAAAATAGCATCATTGGAAAACATTTTTTTTCGAATTTAGTAAGGGAATTTCTGTCTTAATATTTGGTAGTTGAAAACACCAGTCTGCAAAAAGACCTGGTACATCTCCTCTAAGTTCTTTTGCGAATTTATTGAAGTATTTATTTAAAGAAGAATTATTTTTAATAATTTTGTAGAAAAGAATTATTTTGAATTTTAAATAAAAGGGATGATTAGGGAGTTTTAAAGGTAATTTTAAATAATATTTGAGCATTAAAATGTTTTTCCTAATATCGAAGGGTGGAAAAGCAGTTTCTGCAGTTAATGCAAATGTCGGACAGAAGTTTCGGGGGCCTAAAGCAATTTTTAAGCATTTATTTTGTATTACATTTAATTTTAAATGTAATACAATTTTAAATGTATTACATTTAATTTTTGTATACATTTTAATTTTGTGAGATATGATTTATGAATAAATTCCAACTTATATTCCATTTTTGTCCTAATTAAATTCTGATAAAGAGTTATTAAATACTTTTGATGGTTCCTTCTTTTTTTAAGGCAACGAATTTAAAGGTATTTAAAAGTTTTAAACCTGCTGCATATGCATGATCAAGATGAGCGTTCCAGGTTCATTTAGAGCTTAGATTCCCAACGGGGGCGATTCCGCCCCCTAGTGGGCGCTGGAGCTTTCCATGGGGGCGGTAGTGGATCCAGAGGCAAATGGGGGGCGTTGAGGCTGTCAAGAGGGGTGGTCAAATAAATAAATAAATTTAATGGAATTTTCTGTGACAACCTTTTTATCTCTTCTATTCTGTGGTGTCTTCCTGGTGATTCTGGTCATCCACTACCTCATCCGTCATGTACAGCTTTTCAACTGCAGCTTGGACAATAAGTTCCCTGCTACCGCCTACTAGCATACTGGTACGTCTGAAGTCGACTGAGATGCTCTCAAAAGTTCTCTTCAAGATCACAGATTGGATATAAACTTCAATATGTTTTCCCACTCCAAGTCGCTTTGAGTATGGTACGTAGTTACAATACCATCCCACGTCAGAACATAAGGTATAATATTAACATTACACTTGTGAATTAGGCTCAACTCATTAGCCAGCAGATCATACTTCCTCTTCTTTTCAACCTCTACTGTCTGCAGGTTATCCTGAGATGTTATTCCTATTTCAATAATTGTAATCTCATTCAATACCTTAACATGTACTACTATATCAGGCTTATTATGTTGGACATGTGTGTCCGTCCTGATAGGCAAATCAACCTTGATGCAATAATAATATAATAATAATAAATTTATTATATTTAATATTTTTTATAATTATTTTTTAATATAATAAAATACTTTGAAAATACCTGTTTTCATGAATAAATATTTTATCTAGCTATGTAAATTATCTTATTGTTATCGCGTTACTAAGCATTTTTAAATTAGCATTAGGTATACCTATACCTAATTTGTTTCAGTTTAGAATAGATTGACGGTGACAAGTCCTTGCAAGTTGGTAGGCAAACACGCGGATCATGCAATTTAACGTGTTTCGACAAGAATATGGGAGCTTGAAATGACTTGTTTACGGAGCAAGTGCGCCGGCATCGCAAACATACAAGTTAATGCGTGCACAAAATCAAATCTATGAAAGCGATAGCTCTAGGAATGTTTTATTATTTTTATGTGCTTCGCCGTGATAAATAGTCGTGAGTGATAAGTGTTAGAAGTCATTATAAACATTATTTTTATAACTATCTATAAATCCGTTGAGAAGTTAATTTGTATTTGAAAATGTCTGAATCTGCATCTAAAAAGAAATGCCGGCAGTACAGTATTGAGTATTTGAAATATGGATTTACGTACTCTCCTACAAACCAATCATTACCTATGTGTTTAATTTGCCAAAACGTTTTTTCAAATGAAGCTATGAAATCTTCTAGGCTACAAGAGCATTTAAATAAAATGCATGCTGATAAGAAGAACAAAGATTTATCCTATTTTCAAGAACTGGAAAAGCAATATTTAAAACAGCCAACTATGTCAAACCTTTTTGCGTCGTCTTCTAAACAAGATGATGATGGACTACGAGCCTCAGATAATGTTTCATTGTTAATCGCAAAAGCAGGAAAACCACACACAATTGGCGAGGAATTAATTTTGCCGGCAGTCAAAGAGATATTAAAAACTGTTCTTCATCATAAGACACCGTCAGATATCATCAAAAAATTCCTCTCAGTAATAATTCAGTGCAAAGAAGAATAGATGAAATGGCAAAAGACGTTGAAATATCATTATGTGATTACTTAAAGACTTGCAAATTTTCCATTCAACTCGATGAATCAACTCTACCAAATAACGAAGCTCTACTCTTATCACACGTACGATTTATAAAAGAAGAAAAAATTCGTGAAGAGTTATTATTTGCTAAAAATTTGGAATCTGATACAAAGGGAGAATCTATATTTAATACCATGCAAAAGTTTTTTCAAGAGAAAGAAATTCCTAGTTGCAATATTTTGTCTGCTGCTACTGATGGTGCTCCAGCAATGACAGGGCGTCATAAGGGTTTCATAGCGCATTTGAAACAAGTAGTACCAAATGTACTCGCTCTACATTGTATTATTCATCGTCAGCATTTGGTTGCAAAAAATTTAAATGAACGTCTGCATACGTCGCTCCATTACGTTATTAAAGCAATCAATAAGATTAGAAGCAATTCATTGAATGACCGATTATTTGGTAAGCTTTGTAATTACAATCACTTGCTGCTGCTCACAGAAGTACGTTGGCTCTCTAAAGGTGTAACGAAATCTAGGTAGAAAATTCTGAATCGTTTTTTCAATCTATTTGACTCAGTATTGGACTTTCTTGAAGACAGAGACGAAAAATTGCGCGAAAACCTGATGACGTCAAAAAATGACATCGCTTATTTGACAGACCTGTTTAAAATATTTAATCAAGTTAGTTTACAATTGCAAGGTGATGAGTTGAATTTAATTAAAACAAAAAACGTCATAGCTGCTTTTGCGGGAAAACTTCTTCTATTCAAACGAAATCTAGGTAGAGGTGAATACAACCACTTTCCCACATTATCAGAAGTCTCTGCAAAACCGGAAGATTTACTTACTTACTGCCAACACCTGGAAGTTCTTCATATTGAATTTACGGAGCGTTTCCAAGATATTTTAAACATGAATATACCGAGTTGGGTTTTAGGTCCTTTCGCAAACATAGATACTGAAGAATCATCAAATCTGGAAGAGGAACTCTTAGAACTCACGACTAACGAAGTATTCAAAGTAAAATTCAAACATGGATGCCAAGAGTTCTGCTTCAAAAATCAATACCAGTTCTCTACCCTGTATTGTGGGCAATAGTACAAAAGTTTTTAATCGCATTTCCTTCGTCCTATATGGCTGAGCGTGGATTCAGTGCAGTAGCTAATTTACTGTCAAAGAAGAGGAACAGACTGCACATCACTGAACGTGGCGATCTGCGATTGATGTTAACGAAATTGGAACCCGACATTAACAAATTGTTAACACTCCACCAGCCTCAACCATCTCATTAATTTTTTTTATTTATAATTAATTTTGTGTTTATCTCATTATTTTTTATTTCTTATTGATTCTGTGTTTATTTTTAAAATTTTAATAAACAATTTTATTGTACATTTGGTTGTCGTTTTATTAATTTCTGCTTTATGATTTTTAATAGATAAATAAACAGATAAATTAGGTACAGATAATATGCAACAATATTTTAATATTTCATATAAAATTAACTATTATGGACTAGGGGGGCGTTGAAATTTTTGTTCTCTTCTAAAGGGGGCGATGGTCCAGAAAAGGTTGGGAATCACTGATTTAACTAATCTTATAAAATTATAAACATTTTACTGGGTAATGGACTTTTGAGCTCTCACCAGGTACCTGAAAAAAGTTTACCGCATACTCCACGTTGAGAATCCCTAATCTACAGAGTCGTGATTTCGAGTCCTGCACTATCGGCAAAAATAAATTTTTCCTTCTAAGTATTTAGTGAATTATTTTTATACAAGTATTCTGTAGATTTATATACTATGGATTGATTTATTCAAGCCAAATATTTTGGATTGAGGACATTAGGCCTTGGGTGACTCTCAAACTTGGTGATCCTTCCCCTATTCCTATTTAACATCTAATTCATTCTCAATCATGCTGTGACTTAAGTTATTAAACCATACTTAAAATTTTTAATCATTTAAATATACTTAGATTTAAATTATAAGAAATATCTCTATTACGCTCTCTCCTCCAGGGCAATCTCCTCCTCGTTAATACGTAGTGGTTCTTTTGAAGATAAAGTAGAAGTTCCAGCACAACTTAGAGAAAATGAGAGTGAGGATAACACTAAGATTTAAATCAAATCAATGTAAATATTGATTTTTAACGATGCCCAATATTAATAAGAGCGGTAATTCCTTCCGGACTAGTGGGCGGCGCAGACGGGTGAGCTGTAACACTTCGACAATGCATGTTCACATCACGCTTGGCAGTTTTCCAAAGCTACACGCTCTAGCTCCTTACGCAGAACATTTTTCGGATACCCACATCCTGTGCACTTTAAAGAGCACGCTGGATGGCTTTCATGTGAGCTTCCATCTGTCTCCTAACAGCTGTCAAGTGGATAACTTTTCCCCAATCCTTCCCTGAGACCTTGAGGTACTTGTGACCTGACATTAAGCCCCACTGTGTGCAAAAACTGCAGTTCAGAGGTCAAAACTCCCCACAGTGTAATACGTAGCAGGATAAAAATAAGCTTTTGATGTTCTTGTTGTTAGGAACAGATGAAGACTCAGTGGAATAGACATTCGCACTTTTCACAGGAAAAAAAGAAAACTAATGAGGAAGAAAGTATATGGGGGTAAAGGGGATATCCATTTTATCAAAGAAATGAAGTGCAAGATGAAAATGACTAAATAATACTTGCATGTGACAAACTCATCATGGCATCAATCAGCGGGAATGTTGAAAGAATTCAGGGATTGGTTTATGAAGATCCATGGCTCGCGTGCCCAAAAACAAAGATTTAACATTCCATCCGACGAACGACAGTCCTTCCAAGACCACTGGTCCCTTTTTTAATTCTAGAGCAGACCAAAGGACAAGAGGATAGGTTAATAAACATAAAATTTTAGCTTTCAAATTTTAGCCTTTTGGGCAATCAGAATGGAAAGATAAGATCAAGAATATTAGTTACTAAAAACCTGTTGAATTGTCGACAGGAATAAATTAGACGTGGGAAAAACTTAATAGCTATGCTGTGATGTAGAAATAAGGAAGAATGTCTGCCAGATGGTTTAGTGGAAAGCTCTGACGCCACGTCAAGGCACCATCTATGTCAGAGAGTTTTACTCTAACCTTGAGAAAACCCCTCCCCACCTAGGCAGATAGTGCGGAAGGAAAAAGAGGGATCAAGAACGCCACAAACTTCCATTAAAGAGTCAATCAGAAGCGATTGAGAGAATTTAATGGAATTATTTTGCAGCATCTTGTGCAAGATCTAATTAAAAAAACGAAACAATAAAAAATTGAGAAAGCAACAAAAAATATTAGATCTTGTTCTCATCCTCCCCCAGTGACAGCAACTCCCTAGATTGCACCTTCGCTTCTTGGCAAAGGTGCTCCAACACACTTATGTATTAGTTCGGACACTAGTGGTTGGCGGCCAGGATTTTGCTGCTGTGATTCACTGGAATGAATGTTCCCAAAGTGGGCAGCACCTTGGAATTTTGATTTTCATGGGATCGGTAAAAATGTAAAAAAATAAATAAATAAATAAATGAAATAAAACATACTTACCAAAGGTCCTCCTGGAATAGTTTCCGATGAGTCTCCAGAAAATGGTATCCCCTTACTCTCACCCTGTTGCAAGAAAAGAGAAAATGATGGGCTTTGAACGGATGCTGTCAATTGGTTGAGACTCAGATTTCACCAACCAACAGACAGCATCTTTTCTAAACCAATCAAGTCTCTTAACGATCTTGATGGGAGGCTTCCCTAACAACTGCCCACACGTCTTCTTTCCCTAAATATCTCTTAAACTTTACTAGCATTTTTCAGCCCTATATTTAACCCATTATGAAGCCTAAAAAGTTGCTCTCTTAGGTGAAAAACCCAACCGTAATTAATATAAAGAAAAATGGAGTTCTATTCCGAAACCCAAAGTGCGGCAAAACTTATGTATTTGTAACAATCCTATTATTGTTAAAAAAATGTATTTTCGTTCTTTAATAATTGGCAATTGCTTTAGTGTTGCGTTAGCAGCTTGTTTGAATACTTCTGTTGTGTCTTATTCAGTCTATATGGATTATCAGCAATTTTTAAGATCTCATGTTAATGTTATGATTTTGTTACTTAAATCTAACTAATGAAATTACCGACCCTTAAGATTCTCGAGTTCGAATTTCAGTGAAAGGGACTCAGCAATAGGCAGGGGAACATGCAGAAAACTTTCTCAGTGAAGATGATAATGTAGAGGTACGACTTCATAACGTGGGATAAAATGTCAGGGCTAGAATATTCTGCATTGGTGGGGGAGGCACAAATTTTCACTTTCAAGTCTTTAATCCCGGAGTTTTCTCCCTCTATGCCATATGCCCGAGGAAACTGCCTCGTCCAATCACATTACTCAGATAGAGAAGTGAAAGATTCAAGATTAAAACATTTCTAGATACATTACTTTTATTAAAATAAAAATTTCATTTCCTTCAAATCCTTATAATTCGTCCCCTTACTCTATAGCAACAAGGTTCGACTTTCCATTTGGGAGTGTGCTCTACCCTCCGCCACTTGGGGACGCCGATGGGATTGGAAAGGCCACCACCGTCCGTCGGATCGGATGTTATGCCGTGGATGCGTGTGCGGGTGAGCCATATCCTGTGCACATTAAAGATCACGCTGGTTGGCCTTGACGTGAGGCTACCATCTGTCTCCTAACAGCTGTATGGTGGGACCTTTTCCCCCAACCTTCTCTGAACCATCATAGTTCTTGTGACCTAGTCAATTAGAGCAGTGGTTCTCAACCTTTTATGCTTCACGTACCCCCTGGAAATGTGTATATAACTGGCGTACCCCTTGTATAGATAGATAAAATTATAGTTATAGTATAACAATGGGAATAAAATAAAACATACATATCAGTGGTTCTCAACATTTTATGCTTCACGTACCCCCTGGAAATGTGTATATAACTGGCGTACCCCTTGTATAGATAGATAAAATTATAGTTATAGTATAACAATGAGAATAAAATAAAACATATATATCAGTGGTTCTCAAACTTTTATGCTTCACGTACCCTCTGGAAATGTGTATATAACTGGCGTACCCCTTGTATAGATACATAAAATTATAGTTATAGTATAACAATGAGAATAAAATAAAACATCTATATCAGTGGTTCTCAACCTTTTATGTTTGACGTACCCCCTGGAAATGTGTATGTAACTGGCGTACCCCTTGTATAGATAGATAAAATTATAGTTATAGTATAACAATGGGAATAAAATAAAACATATATATCAGTGGTTCTCACCCTTTTATGCTTCACGTACCCCCTGGAAATGTGTATATAACTGGCGTACCCCTTGTATAAATAGATAAAATTATAGCTGTAGTATAACAATGGGATTGGGTTGGGTTGGGTTGTTTTACCTCTGAGCGGCACTTTTTTGCACACCATGGGCTAAATGGCCAGGTCACATGGACCCCGAAGGCTCAGAGAAGGTTGGGGGAGGGGACCCACTGGAACAGCTGTTGGGAGACGGATGGTAGCCTCCCGTCAAGGCCATCCAGAGTGTTCTTTAACGTGCACAGGGTATGGCTCTCCCGCACACGGGGCCAGGGCTTAACGTCCCATCCGACGGACGGCGGAATTTCCAAGCCCATCGGTGTCCCCTACTGACCGTGGGCAGGGCGGGGATTTTTTGCGGAGATAAATCTCAACGCTGACCCAGCTGGGACTCGAACCTGGTAACTACAGATTACGAGCCTGGCGCGCTACCGACTGAGCCACCCCCGCCCCAATATAACAATGGGAATAAGATAAAACATCTATATCAGTGGTTCTCAACCTTTTATGCTTCACGTATCCCCTGGAAATGTGCATGTAACTGGCATAGCCCCTGCATAGATAAAACTATAGTTAGAGTATAACAATGGGAATAAAATAAAACATATATATCAGTGGTTCTCAACATTTTATGCTTCATGTACCCCCTGGAAATGTGTATATAACTGGCGTACCCCCTGTATAGATAGATAAAACTATAGTTATAGTATAGCAATGGGAATAAAATAAAACATATATATCAGTGGTTCTCAACCTTTTATGCTACACGTACCCCCTGGTAATTTCTGCTTTATAATTTCTATTTTCTTCCTTAATTTCTGCTTTATGATTTTTAATAGATAAATAAACTGATAAATTAGGTACAGATAATATGCAACAATATTTTAATATTTCATATAAAATTAACTATTATGGACTAGGGGGCGTTGAAATTTTTGTTCTCTTCGAAAGGGGGCGATGGTCCAGAAAAGGTTAAAATCACTGATTTAGAGTCTAAATAAATACCAAGTAATTTACATTGAGAAAAATTGAGATATATCTACTGAGTTAATTTTTAAAACGAATTTAGGGATATAATTTTTAGTTTTATAGAAAGGTATACAAAAAGTTTCTTTAATATTTATTTGGAAGTTCCATTTATCACAATATTTTGTAAGTTTGTTTAATTGGTTTTGTAGTTTGTGTTGTAATTCATATTCTTTTTGTCAGATGTCCAAAAAAGTTAGATCATCTGCATAACCAGTAAAAATAATATCTTTATTAAATATAGCTTCAATATCTTGTAAATAAAAATTAAATAATATGGGTGATAATGTAGAACTTTGGGCAATGCACTGTGTAAGGACATTTTTCCTCTGTATTTATAAAAGTGATGTATTCGTAGGTAAGACGTAATTTAATATTTCATTGCAAACATTTCCTTTCTGTATAATGACCATTTATTTTGTTTACAAAAGTGTATTCAGATATTGGTCACTTATCACGGAACGTAAAGGAACATCATGATCAACATACCGTAGCCGATAATAATGTGAAATAAATATGAGAGGAAAATGTTGAGACTTGACATGAAAATATTTTTAATTTTTACTGCGAAAATAAAAACACGTTGCGCAAATTTTCAACTGAAATTCCGATAACAGCTTTATCATTGAAAGGAAAACTGTGATGGTTTTCTTTTGCACAAAGAATTAAACAGAATAACACATAAAACAAAAAAGCGTGAGATAAACATTCAGTGGAATATGTGAAATAAAATTGTGTTATGGGTAAAACCTGCAAAAGTCCGATATGTTGCAGAGCAAGCTAAAATGTCTCCCCCTAACGTGATGTCACGAATTTAACGCCTTAGTCAAGGTCGGATCCTCAGGGGTTGGGGGGGGGGGGCTGTCCTCCATATCCCTTGCCTATGGACCATTCCGAGAGCATTCCATCACTGTCGCTAACCTTTTCCTACTTCCCTCAGTTCATCAAAACTTTCTAGTGCTGCACCGTCTACTATTATTCTGCACAATGTGTTATTGTCGGAAGCATTCTCTTGTGAGAATGTTTTTCCAGAATTAGAGTTATTTTCATCAATGATAAAGGAATCTGTGGTTCCTTCAATGGGAAGGTTGTACCTGTTCAATTCATTTAATACTTAAAGAAGGCTGAAAAGAATTCAATAAATGGTAAGGGGGAGGAGAAATTTCATCAATGATAAGAGGGTTAAAGGGAAAGTCCATCAATGATAAGAGGAAGGAGCGGAAAGTCCATAAAAGATAAGAGGGGATGGCAAAGTTTGAGAACCACTGATATGGATAACAGGAAGTTTGATGTTTTTGATTTCCCTTGCTTACATATAGCATCATGTGTTCAAATAAATGATATTACGTAAGGTAAGGTATTGTGTTAGAATTAGTTTTTAGTGGGCACCAGAGCTTCGTATTTGCCATCCATTATCTGACAATTTCTGTAAGGAAAAAGTGAATCAGAAACCGAAAGACAATGGATGTTGCCCACCTCTCACGTCGTGGACGTTCGAAGTTGGATTTTAGAGAGGCGCCCTCCCTCCCACCAGTTGATTTGTGGCACAGTCTATCTTAGTCTCCTTCTACGTTCAAGATCCATTCAACCATGATTAATAATTTATAAAGCACTGAAGGAGCAAATACAACTAAAAACAAAAAGAAGGAGAGGTTTTCGTCACAGAAGACAACGGGTGGATCAGACGTTTCACTTTCGTCCCTCTGAGCTTGTGACGTGCTTTTCTACGTTGGCCACCAAGTCTTCGTTGACTTCACTCGACGATGACGATAGGTTACCAGAATTTCGTCGATGCGATTCGACAGCTTTCGATGACATCTTTAAGAACAGTTGTTCGTAAATGTTCTCGTAGCTTCCGTAATTGGTGGTGGATGGGAAGAAGTATTCTTCTTTTTCTTCTTCTGCAGCCTTAATGCAGCAAATGCGTTTGCACCACCTCCATGTCTTCACGAAGAGACTTTCCTCGTTCACTTTCCTTATTTCTTCTCTTCTCTGATGCGTAATCCAACATCTCTCGCAGGAAATCCTCCTTTTATGCATCGTGAAGTTTCGTCTTTGTTTCTCTATACGCCAACCTTCCCAAATATACAACTATCACCTACAAGATACACAATCAGTAACTAAGTCACAACCAATAGTATACGTATCGACGCTCAAGTTTGCATAAAGCAATTCTCAAAATGGCAATTTCCTCTTTAAAGCATTTACGCCTTTAATTGTTTTTTTTTCTCCTTGTATTGTTCGGTATTTCAACAATTGAGTTATTCTTTTGTTACGTTCCTAAATGCATGTGATGCCAGGTGAAGGAAATATTGCGAATTCTTCCCAAATATTCATATTTTATTTTACGAGTCCAATTAATAATCATTTAGTGATTCCAGTTTTGAGAAGCATCTAAGTGATTAAATCCATTCTTTAAAAGCACACTGCCTAAGAGTATTATGACTGCTCCCCACAAATTCTCAGAATAGCACAGAAATTAAAAAGTGGAAAATTATACCACCTGGCCAAATTATTACGAACCTAAGACTTCGTCAGGCCTCAGCCGACAGAGATAACATTTCGGACTCGACGTGGCATGCTTTTCAGATATTTTCGAAATACAAGAGGAAGGAGTTTGATCCATTCTTCCTGCAAAATGGTTTGAACATTTTGTACTGAAACTGGAAGAGGTCTGAACATTCGAATAACGCCTTCTAAATTGTCCCAGATGTTATTATTAATAAATGTATTATATTTATTATATATAATTATCCTCTTATATCATTATTATATAATTTGATTCATCTGATAATATGTTTCCGTATTTTTTCCGCCATTTTCACACACCATCGGAAACTTGTAATCCTGTTGTTTTTTTCCAATGAAAGGCTTTCGTATTGCCACAGTTCCCAAATTTCAGTGTTTTCAGTCTCCAAGAATAGTTTCGTTGAAATGGGTTTTCAAGTGCCGCTATCTGTCATCTGTCTCATGTGATGAATTGTGCCAATTCTGTTTTGCTGCGCACTTCGTGCCAACAAACGACCATCCCTTTCTGTTAGAAGCTTTTTCCTCCCACATTTACCACAACAGACGGATGTTCTTTCAGATCGTTGCATTCCCCATACACTTCAGATATTTTGCCCTTGATTTTCCAGTGATCACCTACATTACGGATGCTCCTGCCCACTGCACTCCAACGACGAGTCCCCTTTCAAAGTCAGTCAGATCAGCAGTTTTACCAATCTCATACTTTGCGTTCCACTATGCCTTTAGATCTTTTATATGACTTCGTAATGAAATAGAATATTTACGTCCAGATCAGAGGTGTGGAAATGAGCCATCTGAGGTGAAGCTATTCAATGTTGCCCTGGAGGAGCGGAGGAATTTCAGGGGAAGGGGAAATTCGATTTTGCTGAAAAGAAAAGGTTGAAATATAAATCGTTGCTTTTTCTTTTCGCACACTGAAAGCACAATTTATTATAAACCAACTAACAACAAACCTGCCCTACTCCAGCACAACAATGCTGCTAGACAAAACATTTTGCGGGATATAAATGAGTCCGATACCTACCTGCTGTATAGCATACCTTCAATGGTTATGAAGGATAAAAATCACCGACATAAGTGAGTTCGATTATGGGCAGATATCCGGTGAAAGGAAGATAGGATCCATAGTCGCAACTGTAGAATCGATGGGATTTCAACGTGCGACCATCGCGCTGGTGTACCAGGAGCCGCCTCTCTTGTATCATAAGGTCAGAGCAGAGGGCCACAGTGCTGATGATTCAACGATGGAGCATTCAACGATGAAACATCTAAGAAAGTTTGTGAAAAGACCATTCAACATACAATTCCATTACTGGGCTTTGGCAGTCGACGCTAAGTGACTGCGGCGAAGACTGCGGTGAGTGAAGAAACATCGCCAATAGACCATGCAATACTGAAAATGACTAGTTTGGTCTGACAAATCGAGGTTCCGACTCCAACATGCCAACAAGAGGTTGCATGTGTGCGTAGACCACATGAGGCCATGGACTCTAAATATCAAGTCTGGGTGTTACAGGCTGGTGGAGTTGGTGTAATGTTCATCGGTGTGCTATGTGAGCAACAACAGGGCACAAGGCTGTGTTATCGTAACTGACAACCACCTACACCCATTCATCGTTATCCATTTCCCTCATCAGGATGCCTTCTTTCAAAAATACACTCTCGTTCATGCGTTCAGTGTTTGTTCTTCACCTCTGTTCATGCGTAGCTGAAAGGGGGGAATAATGGGGGAAGGACGGTTAACTAGGGGAATGCAATGCGTTATGTTTCAAATTCATTATCTTATTCGTATAGTAAAATCTATTTGTAAATCTTTTCTAGAGACTCTTCACTTCGCTCTGTCCACTTAACTCTCTGCTAAGGTGATAAGAAAGAAAACCACAGAAGTACTGCATGAAATAATCGACACCTGATTCAACTTTTCTCGTGCAAAAAAACTAGTTTTTAATATTCTTTTCTTGTGTACAACCTTAGCTATCATGGCTTACTTTCGCCTGATTCCAAAGTACTGACATTCATAAACACTTCAACTAACATCAACAAACTTCGTGTAGAAGGAGGAGACGGGGAAAGGACAAAAAGAAAGTAGGAGTTTTTCTGACGTATTCTCCATCCTGGGTAGCTGATTTCTTCTCGATCAATGCAACAATCCAGTCGAGACAAAACGGCGCAACACTGTAACATCTTGTGGATCAACCTCTCTTTCTTCCACAGTGACCGGTGCAGTCGTCCTCGTCACTTACTACTTCTGTACTCGACGTCTTTCTTACTCTCTCCACATCGTACTTCACTTCGCCTACTCGTCACTATCTGCACTTCCACTTTCTCTCACTCGCTTCCCGGCTCCTTCGTTTTAAGCCCTCCAATTGGATCGGCCGCATTGCTGTGTACGCAAAAGCAATAGCGACGTATGCAGATGAGTCTGAAGCAAAGTCACGCATGCCGTGAAGCTTCCTGAGAAATCTCCGCTTGGAGGCGCAGGTCGGCAAAGAACCCAACAGGAGGGGAAGGGTTGACGTATGGCTGACTATTCCGAAAAATAGCACCAAATTTTGGAGGCTGTAGGTAAATGGCGTACTCGTAGCAGAGACCACGAGTACGACACTTCTCATCACTCTCTTTTGGTAAAGAATGGGTTGGAGAAACATTCCAGTTAGTTCACAACCACACAGCAGCTCCCTCACTCTCTGGATTTGAACCCTATTAACTATCAGAGGGACCAAGTGTAGCAATGCATTAGAGCCTCAAACCCATCACCGCCAACTCTTGCCCCTTTACGGATTGGTGTCCTGTAACCACCCAAACGTTTCCCACCCTTGGTAGAGTCAATGCTATGACGTGTTGCTGCTGTTGTGAGGGCAAATGGTGGACCCACATATTTTTACTTGGGTGTGTATAATAAATTGTCCTTTCAGTGTACATTAGTAATTAAAATATAATCATTTTGAAAGAAAATGTTGAATTATTTTATTTTCCGAACGAAATACGTTACCTAATAGCATACGACTGCTCAATTAAATTATTTTAAGAGAATGGGATTTTTTGGGCCGAAGCAGGAAACCGTACAGTTAGGTTTTCAAAATTTAAATTTTCATGCTTTTTACTCTTCGTTAATTTTCAATATTTGTTTTGAAAATCAAATTCGTGTGCAGTTCTGTTTTTGTATTCTTTACATATTCTCTGCGAAACAAAATTTCTCTCAAGTGCAACATGTGACATGCCAGACATTTGCATAGCTTGGGATAATATATAACAGTAAGTTCTCTTATTAATAAAATTCTGCAAGTGAAAAGAACACATAGTTCTACATATACTAGAGGTAGAACTGTTATGGATGCGCCATTGTTGACGCCATGGATCAATAAGGATGCAGTGTCATGGCTGAATAGTTGGACAAAACACCACAATTACAGTTAAGGTTCATACATCAGTTTAGGTCTATATACATGAAGGCATTATATGACTATATTTTTCGTAAATAAAATTCAAAGTATCAAGCTAATTACTGGTAGAGTACTTATTATACAGAAATACATTTTACAGTTGAAAAACTTTCTTTAAGAAAAAGGAAATGTGTTCCTACCGCTTTTGCATGACTTTTATCAAAACAAATGTTTTGATCAGCTATCTAACCTAGGAATCGATTATAACGTGTTTTGAATCAAATGAAAGTTTATGAGGTAAGAAGTAATAGGTCATATAAAAGTTTTCCTATTCTCTCCCGCATTACCTAACAAAAATATTTGAAAATTTTATTGTTTTTATGCTTTCCATAAGTGGTTGCTGATTGTAAATACACACGGTGTCCAAAGATTAAGCACAGTTGAATAAATGGGCTATATTGAACATACAATATCCGAAGACAGCAACGAAAGGTACGTGCAGATACTGACGGGCACATGAAAATGTGGAAATAATGATGCAATAGCACGTGACCACATATAATTTGCATAAGACACAAGAATTGCAAACCTATAACGGTATAAATAATGGGAGAGGTGGAAAATCTTTGTTGTCGCTAGCTCATTCTGTTTGTGCTCGAACCGATTTGTTGCTGTAACAATATGTCACACAGACAGCATATGGATGACTTCACACGTTGTCAGGTTATCGGGATGTTGGAATCAGGCCGAACCGAACACAGAGTGCTGATGATCATCAATCCATAGTTTTCAGGCTGAGGAGAAGGTACCAAGAGACAGGAAACGTCAGTCGTCCACGTGTGCAAGATCGACCACGACTTACAATGGCTCAGGATGTCTGCTATGTGGCACTAACAGCGAGACATAACAGACACATGTCAGTGAGAGAGCTTTCTCTGTAAAGCTGTCTGCAGCTCGTAGACGGACAGTTTCGAGGCAAACGATATACGTAAGGCTTCATGAAAAAGGACTTTATGTGAGGCGATCTAGTTTTTCAGGGAGAAGGTTGTTTGGATGTTGGCATTTTGTCGTGATGCAGAAAACACCGAGACCAAACTGAAAATCAATGATTCGATGTTCTCTTTTATGAGATTTCAGATGCAGTTTACAGAGTGCTAGTCGTTGTGCTCTGGAGAGAATCCAGAACCTGTTAATCACCTGCTCTTCCCCCCCCCCCCCACTAGTCAGAACTGAAGGCGGGTAGCATACCAGGTTTATAATCTCAAGTTCCCAGGGTCAAATCCCAGCTGGGCACGCATTGAGATTGATCTCTGAAAAACTCTCCGCCCTCACCTCAGTTACTAGGGGACACTTATCGGCTTTGAAAGATCGCCGCCCGTCGGATGGGATGTTAAGCCGTGGTCTATGTGTGGAAGAGGCATAATCTGTGCATGTTAAAGAACATGGTGGATCGCCTTAATACGAGTCTACCATCTGTCACCTAACAGTTGTCCTGTGGGTTTCCCTCCCGTCGAATGGGATGTTAAGCCGTGGTCCTATGTGTGCAAGAGCCATAATCTGTGCATGTTAAAGAACATGGTGGCTCGCCTTAATACGAGTCTACCATCTGTCTCTTAACAGTTGCCCTGTGGGTTTCCCTCCCGTCGGATGGGATGTTAAGCCTTGGTTCTAAGTGTGGAAGAGCCATAATCTGAGTGTGATGTTGCTTCTTTGTTTGTTTGTCTATTGGGACCACTTAGGAATGTCCCCTCGGTTCGATCGCAATACGCGACGCGACGGGTGAAAGAGTCTTTCGGAACAAAAATCAAAGATTTTATCACAATTGCAGGGACTCAATACTGAGGCTCCTCCCCAATAAATGGTTCAAATTTCAGCCTTTACTTTAAAATAACAAATATTTATTTAACCTTCCAAACATGCTTGATGGACGAGGACATATGCTCAATTACATAGATTACAACAACAGCTTACTATGCCTGTTCAGCTGCATCCACAGAGCCCAATGTCGTTATTACCAGTCAGCATTTACCAGCTTTACAATTTCTCGTCTGCACGCTTTCGAAACTCGACCGGCTCTGTCTTCTCGTCGTTGCCAAACCCTTTTTTCCTTTCGCTCTCTGCTCTGGCCATCTGGCAAGGCCGTTAGCCCTAAGGGACCCGGGTCACTTGTCAGTGGATGCTAGCCGTTCCCCGAACGCTGCTACTGCAATTAACTTTCCAGATGCCGGGACAGAGGGCCTCCCACGTAGCATATGCCTATTTTGGTGAAATCCAAAATAATATACAAAGCATGAACAAAAAAAATATCTAAAAAGGCCTCTAGCCTGACACCTCCCTGCCAGAAGTCAGTAGTTAGTCCTGTTAACTGCTGACTAAAAAGTCAAGTTCAATGCTAAAAATCAGAGTTCATTTTCGCGTAAATCTTAGAGTTCAATGCCATAAAATTTAGAGTTCTAAGTCGCTTTATGAATTCTATAAATTCTCTACGAATTGGCACATCTTTTACACATCTATGTACACTACACTTAAATATAAAAGAACTTCTAGATATCTCCCGGTGCACTGAGTCTAAATATTGTCTTTTTGCTTCAAACAAAAAAAAAACCTTGTGACTGAAGTAGTTGTCCAAGAGTAAACAGTTTATAAATTAATTCTCTCCTTAATGACGAAGGTATGCTGTACTGGCGGTGTTCATTCGTTCACAGGTGACATCCCATGTGAAAGACTATGCACACCTTTCGTGACTACCTAGATATCACCCTCCCGTACGTACCTTCTGACTCTACAGGCTGAAAGTCGTCGGCATTGGCGTCGGCCTGACCCATTGTTACCTCCAATTGCCATGTTCGCCCCCTCCCCTGCATAATTTTGATCATTGTAGACATCGAGTCTGACAGATTGCTGCACATGAGCTGGGAGATAGAACGGCGTTGATTGGACGGTCTCCATGGAGCATACATTTCCCTTTTTCTAACTGGAATTTCTCTACCTCTTTCACAGAAGCTTCCTGTATTGGACCACGGCTCGTGGATTATCCTCCTGGGGTTACCAGTTACAGGCCTCCTCTCCTTCTTTCCAATTAGCTTACTATAAGCTTCCCCAGTCAGGAGTACCTCCTTCCGCAGATTTGCTACTACTGCGCATCACCAAACGGTCCATGCAACAACAGACGGTCTTTTACCGGGTGTTTTTCTTCGTTCAGCATACCCTTTTTGATTACTGTCAGGTCTGCCCCCGAATCCACGACTGCTCTAGCTGTCTGGTCTGCCCCGAATCCACGACTGCTCTAGCTGTCTGGTCGCCACATCTGATTCGAACCTCTTCATAATCTACTGGGATACGTATCTCTCCCTGTCCCATTACTCGACTGCTTGGACTTGGCTTTGAATGTGTCGTAACCCTTCCTATTGTTGCCTCACAAACATCTTCAGAATTCTGATTCAAGGTGCTAACTTGGTACACCTGAGTTCGGCTCTCACGGTCCCCAGTTCTCAGTGGGCAATCTCTCATCAAATGTTTATCGAATCTACATTTATGGCACCTCCTTACCTTTGGGATATTTCTATATTCAGCTAAATTAACTGCCGATTGATACCTTCTGCTCGAATGATTTCTCTCTGAGTCTATCCTCTGCTGGGGGAAAACAACACGTCCTGCATATTGTCTATGCCTTACCTCTTTAAAAGTTTGGACCTCTTCCGTTCCGTTTACACTGGCTAGATGGATTTCTGCCCACGTTGTTATTTCGTCTGCTTTTGCCCATGACTCCGCCTCTTTCTGTACTACGTAAGCATGAGTGTCTTGAGGAAGGCTATCACGTAACTTATCCGACACTATCAAGTCCATAAGCTCCTCAAATTTTGTCACATTCCTACTGCGGGCGTAGTAATCCCAGCTATTTCTGAGTCTCGAGGCTAACTGATTATATGACTCATTCGGTTCTTTCGCGATAGTTTCAAACTTTCTCTTGTACACAGAGGGAGTGAGCTTAAACTCTTTTAATACAGCCTCTTTAACTTTCTTATAATTAGCAAAATCCTCTGCACTTAATTTTCGAAAAACGTGATTTGCATATTTACCATCTAAAAAAGAAATGATGACTTTGCCTTGAAACTCCTCTGGTACTTCATATATTTTAAATCCCCTTTCCGCTGTCTCAAATAGATTTATCACCTCTTCTGGGTTTTTAGGGGTTCCAGCTAACATATTTCCAAATAATTTTATATAATTAGCCAGCCGCGCATCTGCTGGATTACTAGAAACTGCAGCCGTTCGCACATCACCCCTCTCCACGTTTGCATTCCTCATTTGCAGTTCCAGCATTCTATACTCATGCTCTCTCTCCTTTTCCCTTTCTGCTGCCTCTCTCTCCTTTTCCCTTTCTGCCGCCTCTCTCTCTTCCCTTCTCAGTTGCATCTCTAACCTCATCCTCTCTAATTCAAAATCATATCCAATCCTTTCTTTAGCTCTCTGCTTTCCGGTCCTGCTCTGCAGCATATCCGTATCGTTGTCATTGCCATAATCCCTCAACCCTCTCATGTCTTCCGCAGCATCAGACTCTCTGTCTATTGTCACCTCCTCGCTTCCTCGGTCACTCCCTGAATAACCACCCTGAGCGCTATCCCTTTCTGTGACTGTGTAGCCTCGCCTTAACTCATCCCTTTCCCTATCGCGACCGCTCCTAAGCTCCATTTTTGCTCGTACAGGCCTCTGCCGTATCTAACTACTCACCCATAGAGTAAGAGGATACTTACCTCCGATGTGACGACAGGAACGAACCGCCTCGTCAGTCTGCCACCTGAAGCACACAGTCGGAACACTCTTGGCAGTATCAGTCTTGTGTTGGTCAGCTCCCAGTGGATGTTGAACTTTTCCGTCACCTTCACAGCTTTTTCCACAGTTCGAACGTGATGCACGATTCTTCAGGTACCTTCACAGCTATTCTATCGCCTGAAGCACACCGCAGGACACTCTTGGCAGTACAGCCTTGTTCTGGTCAGCTCACAATGGATGTCGGAACTCTTCCGTTCCTTCGCCGCTACTTTCACCTCTATTGCGTACTGGTGGCTGCGCCACTTTGTGAAGTTGCTTCTTCGTTTGTTTGTCTATTGGGACCACTTAGGAATGTCCCCTCGGTTCGATCGCAAATACACGACGGGTGAAAGAGTCTTTCGGAACAAAAATCAAAGATTTTATCACAATTGCAGGGACTCAATACTGAGGCTCCTCCCCAATAAATTGGTTCAAACTTCAGCCTTTACTTTAAAATAACAAATATTTATTTAACCTTCCAAACATGCTTGATGGACGAGGACATATGCTCAATTACATAGATTACAACAACAGCTTACTATGCCTGTTCAGCTGCATCCACAGAGCCCAATGCCATTATTACCAGTCGGCATTTCCCAGCTTTACAATTTCTCGTCTGCACGTTTCGAAACTCGACCGGCTCTGTCTTCTCGTCGTTGCCAAACCCTTTTTTCCTTTCGCTCTCTGCTCTGGCCATCTGGCAAGGCCGTTAGCCCTAAGGGACCCGGGTCACTTGTCAGCGGACGATAGCCGTTCCCCGGACAGTGCTACTGCAATTAACTTTCCAGATGCCGGGACAGAGGGCCTCCCACGTAGCATATGCCTATTTTGGTGAAATACAAAATAATATACAAAGCATGAACAAAAAAAATATCTAAAAAAGGCCTCTAGCCTGATACTGTGCATGTTAAAGAACATGGTGGATCGCCTTAATACGAGTCTACCATCTGTCTCCTAACAGTTGTCCTGTGGGTTTCCCTCCCATCGGATGTGATGTTAAGGCTTGGTTCTATGTGAGGAAGAGCCATAATCTGTGCATGTTAAAGAACATGGTGGATCGCCTTAATACGAGTCTACCATCTGTCTCCTAACAGTTGTCCTGTGGGTTTCCCTCCCATCGGATGTGATGTTAAGCCTTGGTTCTATGTGAGGAAGAGCCATAATCTGTGCATGTTAAAGAACATGGTGGATCGCCTTAATATGAGTCTACCATCTGTCTCCTAACAGTTGTCCTGTGGGTTTCCCTCCCGTCGGATGGGATGTTAAGCCTTGGTTCTATGTGAGGAAGAGCCATAATCTGTGCATGTTAAAGAACATGGTGGATCGCCTTAATACGAGTCTACCATCTGTCTCCTAACAGTTGTCCTGTGGGTTTCTCTCCCGTCGGATGGAATGTTAAGCCTTGGTTCTATGTGAGGAAGAGCCATAATCTGTGCATGTTAAAGAACATGGTGGATCGCCTTAATACGAGTCTACCATCTGTCTCCTAACAGTTGACCTGTGGGTTTCCCTCCCGTCGGATGGGATGTTAAGCCTTGGTTCTATATGAGGAAGAGCCATAATCTGTGCATGTTAAAGAACATGGTGGATCGCCTTAATACGAGTCTACCATCTATCTCCTAACAGTTGTCCTGTGGGTTTCCCTCCCATCGGATGTGATGTTAAGCCTTGGTTCTATGTGAGGAAGAGCCATAATCTGTGCATGTTAAAGAACATGGTGGATCGCCTTAATACGAGTCTACCATCTGTCTCCTAACAGTTGTCCTGTGGGATGGGATGTTAAGCCGTGGTCCTATGTGTAGAAGAGCCATAATCTGTGCATGTTAAAGGACATGGTGGATCGCCTTAATACGAATTCTACCATCTGCCTCCTAACAGTTGTCCTGTGGGTTTCCCTCCCATCGGATGGGATGTTAAGCCGTGGTCCTATGTGTGGAAGAGCCATAATCTGTGCATGTTAAAGAACATGGTGGATCGCCTTAATACGAGTCTACCATCTGTCTCCTAACAGTTGTCCTGTGGGTTTCCCTCCTGTCGGATGGGATGTTAAGCCGTGGTCCTATGTGTCGAAGAGCCATAATCTGTGCATGTTAAAGAACATGGTGGATCGCCTTAATACGAGTCTACCATCTCTCTCCTAACAGTTGTCCTGTGGGTTTCCCTCCCGTCGGATGGGATGTTAAGCCGTGGGCCTATGTGTGGAAGAGCCATAATCTGTGCATGTTAAAGAACATGGTGGATCGCCTTAATACGAGTCTACCATCTGTCTCCTAACAGTTGTCCTGTGGGTTTCCCTCCTGTCGGATGGGATGTTAAGCCGTGGTCCTATGTGTCGAAGAGCCATAATCTGTGCATGTTAAAGAACATGGTGGATCGCCTTAATACGAGTCTACCATCTCTCTCCTAACAGTTGTCCTGTGGGTTTCCCTCCCGTCGGATGGGATGTTAAGCCGTGGGCCTATGTGTGGAAGAGCCATAATCTGTGCATGTTAAAGAACATGGTGGATCGCCTTAATACGAGTCTACCATCTGTCTCCTAACAGTTGTCCTGTGGGTTTCCCTCCCGTCGGATGGGATGTTAATGCCTTCTTCTTCTTCTTCAACTGCATATAAGTACATTGAATTATTATTTGATGGCAGTTGATTAATGCAAGTATTCCTATCTAAAAATTTATAATCAATATCTCCGTAATTTTTTAAACTAATTATCCATTTCATTCAGCAGTGCAATCATATTATTACCAATTGGAAACAGGTGTTTTTCTATTAGTACCTATATTGTTATTAACTAACATCCATTGCTTATTTCGATCATTCATGCAAAGAGTAAATTGTAAATAATAAAAAATTCTCTTTGGCATCTTTTATCTTTATCTTTAAACATTTAGAATAATTCTTACACTCGTTTTCCAAAAATGCATTATAAAGATTCTTTTTTTATAGTTTTGGCATAATTTCTCTTTAATTTTCCAAAAATGCATTATAAGGATTCTTTTTATATTTTTGGTATAATTTCTCTTTACTCTTTATCGTGTTTTTTTAGTTTTGCAGTGATCCAATTATTACCTTTTTTTCTTACTCCCCTTAACCATTTTACCATATTTATAGCACATATCAGCATAATCTATCATTTTGATAAATTCACCACACAGTTGATTCACGTCCATGAAATCATTAAACGATATTTCATAATATTTTAAGCATAAATCAAACTTTTTGTAATTAATACATATGGGAAACCTGCCAATATTAGTATGTGATGTTAATTTGTTATTATTGTTCATCATCATCATCATCATCATCATCATCATCATCATCATCATCATCATCAAGCAGCCATAGGCTACGGCGGTCCAACCAGACCGTGCAATTTAGTTCTCCAAGCAAGTCTATCCTGAGCTACATCTACTGCATCTGGCCACTGCACACCAATTCTAACAAGGTCCTGTTTGATATTGTCTGCCCACCGCATCCTAGGTCTCCCCCTCCTTCTGAGGCCTTTAGGCACACTGTTCATAACCCGATTCCCCAATCTATAATTATCCATACATGCAACATGGCCAAACAAGCGGAGTCTCTCTCTGCACAATATGCTGCTTAAAGGAGGTTGCAGACTCCTTTGCCTAACCTCATCATTAGTTACAAAGTTAAACCACCTAATACCCAAGATACTGCGTAAGCATCTAGAATCAAAAGCATCTAGTTTCCTGTTATCTTGTTTACAAAGTGTCCAAGTTTCACTACCATAACTAACCCTAGAAAGAACCAAACTATTATACAGTCTAATTTTAGTCTTTAGGTGTATACGCCTATTTCTCCACACTCTCCATAGATTCTTAAAAGTCCCGGCAGCAATCCCTATTCGTCTGTTAATCTCATGTCGCACATCACCATTATTTGTTACATAGCTCCCAAGATAATTAAACTGCGACACCTGCTCAAGACTGCAACCATTCAGATTAACTGAATCACAGCCTGCCTGACCAATTTTCATCACTTTAGTTTTCTCTCTGTTTATAACCAAACCTACTCTACTACCAGTCTCATCAACAGCTCGAATGAAAGAGTTCATCTCATCAACATCATTTGCCAAAAGGGCTAAATCATCAGCATAATCTAAATCAGAAATTTTAGTATCTCCGGTCCATTTAAGGCCAAAATATTTCCCTTGAAGTGAATTTCGCATAACATAATCAATAACCAAGCTAAAGAGGAAAGGAGACAAAATGCACCCTTGTCGAACACCAGAAGTAATGCTAAACCAATTGCTACAATCCTTACCAACTCTCACACACGACTCAGTGTTATTATAGAGAGCTTTCATTATGTTAACTAACTTGTCTGGTATACCATATGATCTCACAATCAACCACAAATTATGACGATCAACAGAGTCGAAAGCCTTTTTGAAATCAACAAAGCTATCAACCAAAGGTTTCTGAAATCTAAACATTTCTCAAGAATCTGCCTAAGTGAAAATATCTGATCCACATATCCCCTACGACCTCTGAATCCACATTGCTCATCACGCAATTGACTGTCAACCAGATTCTTAATTCTATTAAGCACAATCATGGAAACTGTTTCTGGTAAAGAACTTTACCTGAAACAGAGAGTAGGCTGATACCCCTATAGTTATCACAAGAACTGCGATCACCTTTTTTGAAAAGAGGGATAACAATTGCTCTGGTAAAATCCTTAGGAACCATGCTTTTATCATAAAAGATATTCAGAATTTCAGTCATTCAAATGGTAACCGAAACATTCCCAGCTCTATGCATTTCGGTAGTAATTACATCTACCCCTGGGACTTATGAAGTGTAAGTTTAGAAACAGCCAAAATAACTTCAGATTGTGTTATAGGGCCAACATTAAAGCCACCAATGCATCTATCATCATTACAAACAATGTGAGTAGAATTAGCCACATTGTTTAGAACATCACTGAAATGCTCAGTCCACCTAGCCATGACAGAATCCTCACCTTCTATAACCTTACCTTGTTTATCCTTCAATCCCTGTATACCTGTCCGTTTTCTACCGCACAAAACATTAACTATCTGGTATGCTGTTGTGCTGTCTAACCGCTTCCTCGGCTTCGTCAGCCAAACCATCATGCCAAAGATTCTTATGAGTAGCTAACTGATCCTTTACACGTTTATTAAGTTCTCGGTAATGCTTTCTATTAGGACTAGTGGGGTATTGATTAAAGACATTCCTGCAATTCTTTCTTTCCGAAATAAGCTCAAGTGCCTTATCACTCAGATAATTCTGTCTCTTCTGCTCCTTTTTTCCTAAAAGAGTACTGTTAGTGTCCAAAAAAGCCTGTTTAAAATGATCCCATTCTTCCTCAACTTCCGTAGTAAGCATACCATGACTGTCATAATGAGTAAGTAACCTATCATGGTAAGCTTTGGCTATAACTGGGTCTTTCAGAGCTTCAGTATTAAAAGCAAATGTTTTAACCCTAGCACAACACTTTTTAAGTTAATTTGCAAGACACTTTTAACAAGATAATGGTCAGATCCAATTTCAGCTCCCCTATATGCCCTGGTATTCCTAACAGAACTACCCATTTGCTGTTAATTAATATATAATCAATCATATTCTTATGCAGCCCATCGGGTGAAACCCATGTGTACTTATGTATGTTGCGGTGTTTGTAATAAGTGTTAGTTATTCTGAAACCATTGAGTTTACTTACCTGCAGGAGACGTTGCCCATTGCCATTGCAGCTACTAATAACAAAAGGGCCCATTACTCCTCCCCAAAGGTCAGAGTCAGTACCAACTTTGGCATTGAAGTCACCAAGCACAAGGGTAATATCTCCTTTCTTGACAGAATTCAAAATATCCTGAAGTTGTTCATAAAACCTATCCTTCTCATCCTCATCGGCATCCTCAGTGGGGGCATAACAGCAGATAACATTCAGGTCTTTAACGCTTGTCTGAAATTTTGCTGTAAGAAACCTTTCATTAATGCACTCATATCCTAGAAGAGCATCACTAGCGTATCTGCTGAGAAGCAGACCCACGCCTTGGTGATGCTTATTGTCGGCCCTCCCTGAAAAGAGAAATGTAAGATTATTTTTAAGAATTTGACCTTTATCTGTCCATCTGGTCTCTTGCAAGCCGAAAATATCTAAATTATACTGGTGGAATTCTTGTTTGAGGACATCAAGATAAAAAGCTCTGTGCAGAGTCCTCACATTCCAACTACCTATGGAGAGAAAATGGTTAGTGGGATGTTTAAAGAAACTATGTTTATTGAGAGAGGGAATGCCGACAATATCAAACAGCCCCCTAATCGCAGACATGGGGCAAAGACCCGTTCCCCCACCACTAAAGGCTGAAGCCATCTACACTGGAAGACTTCCTCCAATGTAGAATTTGACGATGCCAATAGAAGCAAAGAGTTCAGGTGCCTGCGATTACCTCTGCTCAGGATTATCCACCAGCTGATAAACATATCCTGCGAATCTATTCACTTGGGGCTGTCAACCCACAAACAAACAGAAAACACAGCGGAAGATTTTCCCTCCACAGAAGCCCACCAGTGCAGCAAAATCAGGATCCATCATCAAGCTCAGAGCCATATATCTGTCCAGTCCAGTGGGTTTATATGGTCAGCACCAGGACCCTGTGTGGTTGACCACTCCTCAGCAGGGTAGAAAAAAAAGAAAAGTAGCCATAGTTGTCCAGATCAGTAGGCCACACTAATCTGGCAGTCCTCCCCTTCCGTTCACTTCCAGAAGAGAGTATCTCTTTTGAAAGGTACTAACGGTCTGCACCACGAGAAGGCGGGGTCGGACATTAGGTGCTAGGCCTGGCCAGTTCTATGCATCATCACAGGGGATTGGTGCATAGCTCTCCTTCCAGAGACTACCTAGCTACCATTTACAGACAAGATAACAGATGTTAAAAAGTACGTTTTGCATTTTGTTGAAACATTTGATAGTAATTTAGTAGCTACTATGAAATATAGAAGGGTAAACCTAGTAGTAAGTTGAAGGTTAAACTAAGTAGTAAGTTGAAGGGTAAACATATTAGCTAAGTAGTTTTTTCTAACAAATGTACCAAACTACTTAGGTGAGAAAGAGGACACCAGAGGTCTCGAGAAGGCTGCCGTCCGTTCGATGGGACTTTAGCCGTGGCCTCGTATGCAGAATAGTCCTAACTTGTGAACCTTAAAAAAAAACAGACTGTGTGGCTTTTACAGGAGGTTTCCATGTCTCCTAAGAGCTGTACAGTGGTTCCCCTTCGCAAACCTTCTGTGAGTCTTGGGGCCTTTGTAATCTGGACATTTAGCCTATTAAATAAAAATAAATAAATACCCCCTCAAGCAGCTGCTTGCCGCAGAGGTCTAACAGGAGCCTGTCAGTTTATATGCCACAGTAGAAGATCTGAGAGGATGGCAGGACCTCAGCAGAAAAACGACACAAACAGCCATGCCTTACCCGGGGCTCGAACCCAGATCCCGTAGATCAGTAGCCAAGTTCGCTAACCACTCGGCCTATTAGGTGGAAATAAAAGTGCAGCTCACTATGCCAGTATGTCAGAGGTATTGAAACTCAATCTCTCCCACATAAACGATAGATAGATACTTAGTTTTAAAACAACCTAAAATATATTTGTTTTCTATATTAATGTTGGCCCTATAACACACTCTGAAGTTATTTTTGCTATTTCTAAACTTAGACTTCATAAATCTCCAGGGGTAGATGAAATTACTACGGAAATGCTTAGAGCTGGGAATGTTTCGGTTACCACTTGGATGACTGAATTTTTGAATATCTTTTATGATAAAGGCATGGTTCCTAAGGATTATATCAGATATATTATTATCCCTATTTTCAAAAAAGATGATCGCAGTTCTTGTGATAACTATAGGGGTATCAGCCTACTCTCTGTTCCAGGTAAAGTTCTTTCCATGATTGTGCTTAATAGAATTAAGGATCTGGTTGACAGTCAATTGCGTGATGAGCAATGTGGATTCAGAAGTGGTAGGATCAGATATTTTCACTTAGGCAGATTCTTGAGAAATGTTTAGAGTAGTAGAAATCTTTCGTTGATTTCAAAAAGGCTTTCGACTCTGTTGATTGTCATAATTTGTGGTTGATTGTGAGATCATATGGTATACCAGACAAGTTAGTTAACATAATGAAAGCTCTCTATAATAACACTGAGTCGTGTGTGAGAGTTGGAAAATTCTTTGCATTATTGTACTTAATAGAATTAAGAATCTGATTGACAGGCAATTGCGTGATGAGCAATGTGGATTCAGAAGTGGTAGGGGATGTGTGGATCAGATATTTTCACTTAGGCAGATTCTTGAGAAATATTTTAGAGTTTCAGAAACCTTTGGTTGCTAGCTTTGTTGATTTCAAAAAGGCTTTCGACTCTGTTGATCGACTTAATTTGTGGTTCATTGTGAGATGATATGGTATACCAGACAAGTTAGTTAACATAATGAAAGCTCTCTATAATAACACTGAGTCGTGTGAGAGAGTTGGTAAGGCTTGTAGCAATTGGTTTAGCATTACTTCTGGTGTTCGACAAGGGTGCATTTTGTCTCCTTTTCTCTTTAATTTGGTTATTGATTATGTTATGTGAGATTCACTTCAAGGGAAAGATTATGGCCTTAAATGGGCTGGAGATGCGAAAAATTTTAATTTAGATTATACTGATGATTTAGCCCTTTTGGCAAATGATGTTGATGAGCTGAACTCTTTCATTCGAGCTGTTGATGAGACTGGTAGTAGAGTAGGTTTGGTTATAAACAGAGAGAAAACTAAAGTGATGAAAATTGGTCAGGCAGGTTGTGATTCAGTTAATCTGAATGGTTGCAGTCTTGAGCAGGTGTCACAGTTTAATTACCTTGGGAGCTATGTAACTGATACTGGTGATGTGCGGCATGAGATTAACAGACGAATAGGTATTGCTGCCGGGCGTATACATTTAAAGACTAAAATTAGACTGTATAATACTTTGGTTCTTTCTAGGGTTAGTTATGGTAGTGAAACTTGGACACTTTCTAAACTAGATAACAGGAAACTAGATGCTTTTGATTTCAGATGCTTATGCAGTATCTTGGGCATTAGGTGGTTCAACTTTGTAACTAATGATGAAGTTAGGCAAAGGAGTTTGCAACCTCCTTTAAGCAGCATATTGTGCAGAGAGAGACTCCGTTGGTTTGGCCATGTTGCCCGTATGGATAATTATAGATTGGCGAATAGGGTTATGAACAGTGTGCCTAGAGACCTCAGAAGGAAGTGGAGACCTGGGATGCGGTGTGCAGACAATGTTAAACAGGACCTTGTTAAAGTTGGTGTGCAGTGTCCAGATGCAGCAGATGTAGCTCAGGACAGATATGCTTGGAGAATTAAACTGCACGGTCTGGTTGGACCTCCGTAGCCCATGGCTGCTTGAGGATGACGATGATGATGAAAGAAATTAGTAATATTTTCCATTTTCGTGAAGAAACAATTAACCCAATTTAATATAATTTAACTTGTATTTGACTACTAAAATCGTAATATCCACTTGTTGTACTGAATACCGTTACAAAATGGGGCCGGGTTGCTCAGTAGGTATTGCGGCAGACTCTTAGCCTGAAGTTCCCAGGTTCGACTACGAATTGTCCCAACGTTGAGATTTATCTTCACTAATTCCCACCTTGCCCTCAGTGAGAAAAAGGGGCAGCGAGGATTTGGGAAGGACGCCGTTCGTCGAATGGAAAGTTAATCTATGGCTCCGTATGCAATGCGTTAAACCATGGCTTCTTAAGCATTGGCGTTAAGCCATATCCAGTGCATGTTAAAGAACACTCTGGATGGCTTTGACGGGAGACTACCAGCTGTCTTGTAATAGCTGTTCAGTGGATTCTCTTCGCGAAACTTTCTCTGAGTCCTTGTGATCCTTGTAACCTAGCCATTTAGTCCATTGTATGCAAAGTACCGCTCAATCTTTAAACAAAAACTAAAGACCCAAAGAATTACGTATCACAATGAGGGATGTCGCTAAAATACTACATGGTTGTATATAGGGGAGAGGGTTTAAATTTGACGCAAAAACAGAGTTCCGTAATTTGTGGATGACTCTATGACACAGTAGAAATATCCATCATCAAATAAGAAACAATAAGATGGAATTTATTCACTGTTTAACATTCGATATCAACGGTATCGAATTTGTTTCCACATCGATAACAATCAATCATTGTAGATGTTCCTTAATTACCGTGCAGTTGAAGAAGAATTTGTATTGCTTCAATGATTCCTGTCAGAATATGTTATTTAGCTGAATAGAAATCAAGCTTTTCAGAAAAGGGAGTAAGATAGAAAGAAAAAAACCAGGCCAAAGAAAAAATACTACAGACATTCTCATTCAATAAATTATAAATTACCATGAATTTTACACTTGAGTCAGCATGACAGCAACACAAAAAAATGTGAATGAATTAATATTAGTGTAGAACCAATATTGATCCATTGGTGTGGCAACCAATATTGATTCGCTTCAGCGACCTCAAGCGGTGAGCTTAATGTCACATTTGCCATGTTCGAAATTATTATCTTTTCCGTGCAATAAATTTATCAGGTCAATTTAATTAAATGCACATTACCGAAGGTTTATTGACTAGAAGAGATTGTTTATTACGTTACTGCTGGAGAAATTCAACGACCCGGTAGATACATTAAAATATGATGCTATCAACAGAGCAAAGGGAATCGCTTGTATGGGGGGGCATTTTGTAATCTGTTGCAATTGGGAACAAATAAACATGTCGTAAATAAAGGTTGCTAAAAGTAGTGATTATAAGTTATTAGTCTTATATTGCGGAAAATGAAAATCGAATAAAATAATCTTTTGCAATATTTAATGTCCTTTGCCCTTTTTTCATATGGAAATGCTTATAAAAGTATTAACAGATGTATGATGATGAGAATTATGATTTGTGTTTATAAGAATAACTAGTTAGCAATCTATACATACATGAAACTTACGCATGTGATGTTTTCTTCTTTTGTCGTAGGTGAAATACATTACAAATATAAATGAGAAATAAATGTTTTTCAATTTAATTCAATCGTTTACATGTCTTTTTACGGGTTAAAAATTGTTTAAAGCCGCCTTATCGTTAAGACAAGGTCTTGTCTGCAAAATTATGCTCCTGGGCAAGACCGATTTTGCAATCTATTGCAGTAGTTTCCTAAGTGGAGTGCGTTCCGATCCATTGGAGTGCGTGAAGAAAATTTAATGATTCTAATTTATCAATTTTTAGAAAGAATTTAAATTTCCATAGAAAAATGGAGGAAATAACAATTAAAGAAATATTTGCTAATATGTTTAAATTTCGAGTCATTTTACTTACGCGAGACTACAGGGACATAGTTTTGACATCAGAGAAAATACAATTTTACGAACCAAACCAGCGGTTTCCCTTTCTAACCTAGTTTAGCGAAAATAAACATCGACATTAGCCTATTTGGTACACAAATCTGAGAACTACACATTACAAGCCAAACTCCCACCCTTTCAGTGTAGTGTGAAATATTTTCTATTACGGGAAACTACCCACTAAGGTGTTTTTCCTAAGAATTTAACTAGAGGTATTATTATCCGTATTTTTAAGAAAGGTGATCGAAGTTCTTGCGGTAATTACAAGGACATCAGTCTTCTCTCTGTTCCCGGTAAAACTCTGCTTTGTTATGCTTAATATGATTGTACATTTCTTTCCATAGACAACTTAGGTGAACATTGTGGGTTTAGAACGCTACATATTATAAAAGGGAAAATGAAAGCTAAAAACAACATCGGAATACTGAAAATGAAATTTTGAACAACACTCAAAAATGTTTTTCAGGATATACTTTTAATTTTTCAGGATGATAACGATCTTTGTCACAGAGAGAAGATTGCTCAGAAATGGTTAGTTGTATTAAAAGCACTTATTAAAAGCACCAGCATTAATTAAAGGATTAAATCGGCTGGACAGTTTCTGTACCTTAAAACTATTGAGAACTTATAGTACAAAATTCGTTACGAAATTTTCAAAAGTGGTCTTCAAATAACCGTGAGTAAATTTTGCTATCTTGTTTTAATCTTACTGTTACAGAAGAACTGATTCTGAAATCAGTAGAGCCACAGTTGTGTGTCTTTTTAATCAGACGATAAACAGACGATCAACAGAATCAAAATCCTCCGAACTTTTGACTCTGTTGATCGAATTAGAAGCTAGTACCAACGGGTTTCTGAAATTGTAAACATTTCACAAGAATCTACCCAGTGAAAAAAATCTGATCTCTATAACCCTTACCACTTCTCAATCCACGTTGCTGATCACGTAGTTGTCCTTCAACCAGATTCTTAATTCTATTATTAATAATCATGCAAAGAATGCTACCTGGAACAGAAAGTAGGCTGATCTCCCTATAGTTATTTAAAGAACTGCGATCTCTTTTATTAAAAAAAATAGGGATAATAATCGCTCTGGTAAAATCCTTACGAATAATGGCTTTATCATAAAACATATTCAGAATTCCAGTCAGCCATGTGGTAACAAACATTCCCAGCTTTAAGCATTTCACTAATAATTTAATCTACCCCTGGGGATTGATGTAGCTTAAGATTCGAAATAGCCATAGTAACTTCCGACTGTGATATAGGCCCAACATTAAACTCAGTAATGAGTCTATCATCATTAGAAACAATGGGAGTAGAACTAACCACATCGTTTAGAACATCAATGAAATGCTCAGCCGACCTAGCCAGGACAGAATCCTCACTTTCTGTAACCTTACTTTGTTTATCCTTCAATACCTGTATACCTGTCTGTGTTTCCCACACAAAATAATAACTATCTTTTACAGATCTCTACTGTTATGATGTATCGATTCTTCCTCGGCTTCGTCAGCCAAGCCATCAAGCCAAAGATTCTTATCTGCAGCAAACTAATCCTTTACACCAGGGGTTCTGAACGTGTGATACGCGGTAAAATTTTTTGGGGTACGCCGTGAGAGCTCAAAACTCGCTAGATCTAGTAACAAAGTCAGTGTTTTATTTTATTCCCATTGTTATACTATAACTATAGTTTTATCTATCTATACAAGTTGTACGCCAGTTACATACACATTTCCAGGGGGTACGTGAAGCATAAAAGGTTGAGAACCACTGATTTACACGTTTATTAAGTTCTCTGTAATGCTTCCTATTAGGACTAGAAGAGTATTGATTAAGGACATTCCTGCAGTTCTTTCTTTCTGAAATAAGCTCAAGTGCCTTATCACTCAAATAATTCTCCTCCTCTGCTCCTTTTTTTCCTAAAAGAGTACTGTTAGTTTCCGAAAAACCTTTTTAAAATGGTCCCATTCTTCTTCAACTTCAGTAGTAAGCAAACCATGGCTGTCATAATGACTAAGTAAACTATCATGGTAAGCTTTAGCTATAACTGGGTCTTTCAAAGCTTCAATATTAAAGGTGAATTTTTTAACCCTAGCACAACACTTTTTAAGTTTAATTTCCAAGACACTTTTAACAAGGTAATGGTCAGATCAAATTTCAACCCTCTACATGACCTGGTAATCCTAACAGAACTGGCCCATTTGCTGTTAATTAAGATATAATCAATCATATTCTTATGCAGCCCATCGGGTGAAACTCATGTAAGTTCGGTGTTTGTAATAAGTGTTAGTTATTCTCACTGAATCAACTGAGTTTACGTAATTATAGGAGGCGTTGCCAATTGTCATTACAGCTACCAATAACAAAAGGGTCTATCACCCCTGCCCGAAGGTTAGAGTCAGTATCAACTTTGGCATTGAAATCACCTATAACAAAGGTAATATCTCCTTTCTTGATAAAATTCAAAATATGCTGAAGTTATCCGTAAAACCTGTCCTTCTCATCCTCATCGGCATCTTCAGTGGGGGCATAACAGCAGATAACATTCAAGTCTTTAATGTTTGTCTGAAATTTAGCTGTAAGAAACCTTTCATTAATGCACTCATATCCTAGAAGAGCAATACTAGCGTGTCTGCTGAGAAGCAAACCTACGCCTTGGAAAATGCTTTTTATATTCTCTCCCTGAGAAGAGAAATTTAAGATTATTTTTAGAATCTGACCCTTATCGGTCCATCTGGTCTCTTGCAAGACGAGAAAATCTAAATAATAGTGGTGAAATTCTTTGTGAGGACAACAAGGGAATAATCTCTGTGCAGAGTCCTCATGTTCCAACTACCTATGAAGAGAAAACGGTTAGTGGGATGTTTAAAGAAACTATATGTATATTGAGAGAGGAAATGCTGACAATATCAAACAGCCCCCTAATCACAGACATGGGACAAAGATCTGTTCCCACTGCTAAAGGCTGAAGCCATCTACACTGAAAGATTTCCTCTAATGTAGGTTTAACGATGCCCGTACAAGCAAGAGTTCAGTTATCTACGATGACCTCTGCTCAGGATTATCCACCAGCTGATAAAACATATCGTGTGAATGTATTCACTTGGGGACTATCAACCCACAAACAAACAGAAAGCACTTTGGAAGATTTTCCTTCAAGAGGCATAGTGCAAAAAATTCAGGATCCATAATCAAGCTCAGAAGCATTACTCCATTCAGGTTTGCATATATGGTTAGCACTAGGACCCTGTGTGGTTGACAACTCCTCCTGCTCGTCGTCGTCGTCCTCCTCCTCCTCCTCCTCCTCCTCCTCCTCCTCCTCCTCCTCATCATCATCATCATCATCATCATCATCATCATCATCATCATCATCATCATCATCATCATCATCATCATCATCATCATCATCATCATCATCAACAACAACAAGCAGCCATGGGCTACGGAGTTCCAACCAGACCGTGCAATTTAGTTCTCCAAGCAAGTCTATCCTGAGCTACATCTACTGTATCTGGCCACTGCACACCAATTCTAACAAGGTCCTGTTTGACATTGTCTGCCCACCGCATCCTAGGTCTCCCCTTCTTTCTGAGGCCTTTAGGCACACTGTTCATAACCCTATTCGCCAATCTATAATTATTCATACGGGCAACATGGCCAAACCAACGGAGTCTCTCTCTGCACAATATGCTGCTTAAAGGAGGTTGCAAACTCCTTTGCCTAACTTCATCATTAGTTACAAAGTTGAACCACCTAATGCCCAAGATACTGTGTAAGCATCTGAAATCAAAAGCATCTAGTTTCCTGTTATCTAGTTTAGAAAGTGTCCAAGTTTCACTACCATAACTAACCCTAGAAAGAACCAAACTATTATACAGTCTAATTTTAGTCTTTAGGTGTATACGCTTATTTCACCACACTCTCCATAGATTTTCAAAAGTCCCGGCAGCAATCCCTATTCGTCTGTTAATCTCATGCCACACATCACCATTATCTGTTACATAGCTCCCAAGATAATTTAACTGTGACACCTGCTCAAGACTGCAACCATTGAGATTAACTGAATCACAACCTGCCTGACCAATTTTCATCACTTTAGTTTCCTCTCTGTTTATAACCAAACCTACTCTACTACCAGTCTCATCAACAGCTCGAATGAAAGAGTTCATCTCATCAACATTATTTGCCAAAAGGGCTAAATCATCAGCATAATCTAAATCAGAAATTTTCGTATCTGCAGTCCATTTAAGGCCAAAATATTTCCCTTGGAGTGGATTTCGCATAACATAATCAATAACCAAGCTAAAGAGAAAAGGAGACAAAATGCATCCTTGTCGAACACCAGAAGTAATGCTAAACCAATTGCTACAAGCCTTACCAACTCTCACACATGACTCAGTGTTATTATAGAGAGCTTTCATTATGTTAACTAACTTGTCTGATATACCATATGATTTCACAATCAACCACAAATTATGACGATCAACAGAGTCGAAAGCCTTTTTGAAATCAACAAAGCTAGCAACCAAAGGTTTCTGAAACTCTAAACATTTCTCAAGAATCTGCCTAAGTGAAAATATCTGATCCACACATCCCCTACCACTTCTGAATCCTCATTACTCATCACGCAATTGACTGTCAACCAGATTCTTAATTCTATTAAGCACAATCATGGAAAGAACTTTACCTGGAACAGAGAGTAGGCTGATACCCCTATAGTTTTCACAAGAACTGCGATCACCTTTTTTGAAAATAGGGATAACAATAGCTCTGGTAAAATCCTTAGGAACCATGCTTTTATCATAAAAGATATTCAGAATTTCAGTCATTCAAGTGGTAACCGAAACATTCCCAGCTCTAAGCATTTCGGTAGTAATTACATCTACCCCTGGGATTTATGAAGTGTAAGTTTAGAAACAGCCAAAAGAACTTCAGATTGTGTTATAGGGCCAACATTAAAGCCACCAATGCATCTATCATCATTACAAACAATGGGAGTAGAATTAGCCACATTGTTTAGAACATCACTGAAATGCTCAGCCCACCATGCTCAGCCCACCATGACAGAATCCTCCCCTTTTATAACCTTACCTTGTTTATCCTTCAATCCCTGTATAGCTGTTCGTTTTCTACCACACAAAACATTAACTATCTGGTACAGTTCTCTGCTGTTATGCTGTCCAACTGCTTCCTCGGCTCTGTCAGCCAATCCATCAAGCCAAAAATTCTTATCAACAGCTAACTGATCTTTTACACGTTTATTAGGTTCTCTGTAATGCTTTCTATTAGGACTAGTAGGGTATTGATTAAGGACATTCCTGCAGTTCTTCTTTTCCGAAATAAGCTCAAGTGCCTTATCACTCAGATAATTCTGCCTCCTCTGCTCTTTTTTCCCTCAAAGAGTACTGTTAGTGTCCAAAAAAGCCTGTTTAAAATGATCCCATTCTTCCTCAACTACAGTAGTAAGCAAAGCATGAGTGTCATAATGACTAAGTAACCTATCATGATAAGCTTTGGCTATAACTGGATTTTTCAAAGCTTCAATATTAAAGGTGAATTTTTTAACCCTAGCACAACACTTTTTAAGTTTAATTTCCAAGACACTTTTAACAAGGTAATGGTCAGATCAAATTTCAGCCCTCTACATGACCTGGTATTCCTAACAGAACTGGCCCATTTGCTGTTAATTAAGATATAATCAATCATATTCTTATGCAGCCCATCGGGTGAACCTCATGTAAGTTCGTTGTTTTTAATAAGTGTTAGTTATTCTCACTGAATCAACTGAGTTTACATAATTGTAGGAGACGTTGCCAATTGTCATTACAGCTACCATAACAAAATGGTCTATCACCCCTGCTATAACCAATAACAAAAGGGTCTATCACCCCTGCCCGAAGGTCAGACAAGAGTCAGTACCCGAAGGTCAGAAAGAGTCTGCTCGAAGACAAGAGTCAGTACCAACTTTGGCATTGAAGTCACCAAGAACAAGAGTAATATCTCTTTTCTTGACAGAATTCAAAATATCTTGAAGTTGTCCATAAAACCTATCCTTCTCATCCTCATCGGCATCCTCAGTGGGAGTATAACAGCAAATAACATTCAAGTCTTTAACGCTTGTCTGAAATTTTGCTGTAAGAAACCTTTCATTAATGCACTCATATCCTAGAAGAGCATCACTAGCGTGTCTGCTGAGAAGCAGACCCACGCCTTGGTGATGCTTATTGTCGTCCCTCCCTGAAAAGAGAAATTTAAGATTATTTTTAAGAATCTGACCTTTATCTGTCCATCTGATCTCTTGCAAGCCGAGAATATATAAATTATAATGGTGGAATTCTTGTGTGAGGACATCAAGAGAAAAAGCTCTGTGCAGATCCTCACATTCCAACTACCTACGGAGAGAAAATGGTTAGTGGGATGTTTAAAGAAACTATATTTATTGATAGAGGGAATGCCGACAATATCAAACAGCCCCCTAATCGCAGACATGGGGCAAAGACCCGTTCCCCCACCATTAAAGGCTGAAGCCATCTACACTGGAAGACTTCCTCCAATGTAGAATTTGACGATGCCAATAAATGCAAAGAGTTCAGGTGCCTGCGATGACCTCTGCTCAGGATTATCCACTAGCTGATAAACATATCCTGTGAATCTATTCAGTTGGGGCTGTCAACCCACAAACAAACAGAAAACACAGCGAAAGATTTTCGCTCCACAGAAGCCCACCAGTGCAGCAAAATCAGGATCCATAATCAAGCTCAGAGCCATATATCTGCCCAGTCTACTGGGTTTATATGGTCAGCACCAGGACCCTGTGTGGTTGACCACTCCTCAGCAGGGTAGAAAAAAAAGAAAAGTAGCCATAGTTGTCCAGATCAGTAGGCCACACTAATCTGGCAGCCCTCCCCTTCCGTTCACTTCCAGAAGAGAGTATCTCTTTTGAAAGGTACTAACGGTCTGCACCACGAGAAGGCGGGGTCGGACATTAGGTGCTAGGCCTGGCCGGTTCTATGCATCATCACAGGGGATTGGTGCATAGCTCCCCTTCCAGTGACTACCTAGCTACCATTTACAGACCCAACTCCTCAGCTGGGTACAAAAAAAAGAAAAGTAGCCATAGTTGTCCAGATCACACTGATCTGGCAGCCCTCCCCTTCCGTTCCCTTCCACAAGAGTAAATGCATTTTTAAAAAGATCTTCCGTTCCCTTCCAAAAGAGTGTATCATTTTTGAAAGGTCTGAATTAGGAGAAAGTGGGGTTAGACAATCTAGTTATTATTATTTCGTTGCGGTTTCGATTCTGTCTTATTTTGAAATGGGAACGATACCCATTAGAAATTTTTATTGTTTAAGATAGTGATTCCCAAAGAGGTCATTTTCTAAATTTGAATTAAATATAATGAATTTTGAAATTTTTATTAAGAGAATCAGTGATATTTTTCACGTCTGTCTGTTCTTAAAACATATTCTCTTTCAACTTAATTTTCAAAAAACCTAGAGATAAACTTCCTTTTTTTCTAATACCCTTACATACAGTTCAATACGTTTATAACATCGATTTTCTTTCATTACCAATTTACACAAATTTGAGAAAAAAAAATGAGAAATTTCAGATCCAACATAACATTTAAAGTGAAATGGGGGTCAGAGTTACAGTCAATAGGTCACAAAGCTGCAACTGATTTCTCTTATAATGAATATTTTCATTTAATTTCAGTTTATCTGCTAATATGATATTATTAATAGACAACTGATAATGCAAGGTAGTGATTACTAATATCACTAGAGTGAATACCTACTTATGATGAAGAATTTATTATTTCTTAACAAAATATATGAAAATTGGTGGAGGGTTGCTTTGCGACCCGCCTTAACCCACTCTGTATATAATTGGCTCTCAGCTGTCCAAACGTTGTGCACCTCTGCTCTGTATCAAGTAGAGAGAGCATTTGTAATGAATGTGGGGACTAGTTAAGGGAAAGTTTAGAAAACTTTTCTTTCGATAATAATTGTTATTAGCTGCAATTAGAGAAATATAAAAGAGATATAAATTGATTATTAATTTTTGAAATGGTGCCCCAAGATGTAGTTCTCTTAAGAGAAAATGTTAGGCATAGCACTATCTCTAGTGAATAAGTTATCCAGCTGCCGTGTTCAACTTTGGAAACAGTTCCCAGCATTTTAAAACCCTTAGAGCACCGGAAGAAACAGGGACAAATGGGTTTGCATCATGCTTTTGAAGTTTATCTATAATATAACCTAGATCCGTTCTTTTCTAATTTTATAAGATCTGGAGTAAGCAATTTAAAAAAGAAACAAGCTCTTTACTTTAAGAGTTATAGACGACGAAACTAATTCAATATTCATTTTAACTCACGAAAGTCTTTTATTCTCAAAATTCTCTATGTTCTTCTCTTTTCAGGGAGATCTCATCATCTCTAGTCCGTGTAGATTTATATTTTTGCTTTATCTTGGACTGATTAGATTCCTATAACCATGTTTATTATTAAAATGAGTTGAATGTTTATTAACAGAGATCTTTTGGAAGTACCTTTCTTTAAGTGAAACTCAGATACAGATATTTTTCTTCTTAGCAGATGTTGTAAATTAGTTTTTCAGTTCATTTCTTAAAAATGAAAGAGCTAATGTTTTTAATTTGTCATCTACCTGTCTGGAGGTCTGTAGGCACTTAACGTTTTTGTGTTCGAGTTAAATTTAAAAAAATTATAGGTTGGATAGGTATCGATGAAATATTACGATTTGCACTTTCGGAATCTTCGAAAATTTTAATTGCGCTCTCTTTAAGGTAGAAAAAGTTGAATATTGCAAGCAACGTACTTATTCTAGGAATTCGAAATTTTCCTAATGGATTGTAAGGGATGAGCTCAGACATAAAACCTACAAAATGCAAAATGTTTGGTCGAACCACTAATTGGTTAAAATTATCTTGTAACTGAAGCTTAAGAAATGTTGTGGTAAGGTTAAAAGAATTAGATTTCAAACTGAAGCCGTGAAAGATACAGATATAACCAAAACTTAAATTAGGCATTATCTTAATCGTGGTTTGCTTACTTACTTTGATGTTGAGGAAGAATGGGAGCATTTTAAACTACCCTTCTTTGAAATTAACAATATGTTTAGAGTAAAGGGGTTGGGTTGGGTTGTTTTACCTCTGAGCGGCACTTTTTTGCACACTATGGGCTAAATGGCCAGGTCACATGGACCCCGAAGGCTCAGAGAAGGTTGGGGGAGCCGACCCACTGGAACAGCTGTTGGGAGACAGATGGTAGCCTCCTGTCAAGGCCATCCAGCATGTTCTTTAACGTGCACATGCTCTCCCGCACACGGGCCACGGCTTAACGTCCATCCGACGGACGGCGGCCTTTCCAAGCCTATCGGTGTCCCCTCCTGACCGTGGGCAGGGCGGGGAATTTTTGCGGAGATAAGAGAGTAAAGGGGAGAAGAGGAGAAAAAGTCATTTGAGTGATAAGGCTATGGAGCTTTTTTAATTCAAAGAAAGAGATGCACCGATAAACTGAACCAACACCCTATTAGTTGTAACGCAGCAGTACAGAAAGCTTAATTATTCGTGAAATGCATAAGTTGAATGATGATGAAAATCTTTTGTTACAAAAGAGACGAAGTAGCTAGACAAACAGCAGCAGTGCGTTGTATTGTCAGTTAATGTTTTGTGTGGAAAGAAACAGAGTGGCACACGGCGATAGAGGGATAAACATGGTAAGGTTATTGATGATAAAAGCTACCATCATGGCTAAATGGGCTGAGCATTTGAGAATTGTGACCAGTGATGAACGATCTATGTACGGCCTGCGGGCCAAATGCATACATAATATGTCTGATAATGTCCAAATATAGAAGTAATAACTTTTTAACAGGTAAAGAACTATTTGTAAATACAGTAAAAAAAAATTGTTATTTAGAGCCAATCATTATTTTTAAATAACCGCAAATTTTAGACAACACTTTTTCTCTGGTTAATTATTGAAATATCAGCAAACATTGATGATCTTGTAAAAGATGCAAAATCTCAAAAGTCACATTAAAATACATTTTATTTTTGCTTTTAATTACTTTACATTTTACATTAAACTTATTGTATATTTAATACATATGTTGCTTTTCGTAATAAATATGCTTCTGTTAAAATTTAATTCTTCATATTTTAAATTTATTATCAACATATTAAAATTACTTTGTTTTTTTAAAAATATAGCTTACTCAGAGCATTGTATGACGAGGAGGGGTTAAATTTTTATTTAATAATTAAAGTTTTACGGCGGTGCTATAAATTATCCTCTTACAGACCACGGTCCTACTGTACAAATCACTATGTACTCAGGGAAACTATAGAGAGGCAAGTCCCCAAGGGCAGATGAAATTACTACTGAAATGCTTGGAGTTGGAAATGTTTCCGTGTCACAAGGGTCTGAATTTTTGAATGTTTTTTTATGATAAAGATGTTTATTTATTCTTAAGGTTTGTAAAAGAGCTTATATTATCCATATATTTCAAAAAAGGGGATTGCCAATCGTCTGATAATTAAACGGGAATCAGTTTACTTTCTATTCCAGGTAAAGATTCCTTGAATTATTCTATAACAGAATTAAGAATTTGGTTGATGGATAACATCGTGATCAATACTGTGGATTCAAACGTGATAAGGAATATCAAATTTTGTCGAAGGTATGTATGTAAGAATGTATTGTACCAGAGCCTCATGTTAGCCATCCATTATCTGATGTTTTCCCTAAAGATAAAATTAAGTCTTTGGGAAATCAACACATAATTGATGTTGCCCGTCTCCCACGATCGGGGACGTCTGAGGGTGGATTTATCGGGAGACATTTTTTTAATTTTTTTTTCTTTTCATTTTTTTTTTCTTTTTCATGGTCTGAATCTGTTTATATTTTGTATGTATGTTTGACTGTTTCATTTTTGTAGTGACGACTAGGATTCAACTCTTATAACTATTCATTAAGTAAACCAGGAATCTTTTTAAATCATAAAGAAGGAATATCGATGCTATTGTGTACAGAATCAACAATGGAAGTAATTTCTTTTTAAAGTATCGTTTCTTCTTACTTTCTGTGACTGAGCATTTACCAATGACTGTAAGCCTGGAGATATCTTCAAACGTATAAGATTCATCAGTCATGGTTAAACAATCATCATCTCCCATATAAAAATCTAAGTGTCGTCTTTCGATGGGGAACTGAGAAGCATCTTCGAAAACATAAGATTCTTCAGTTGAGCTTATAGAAGAATCATCAACAGTATTGACATCCAACGAAACATCCTCAGACAAGTTGTCAGGCGCACTTTCAAATACAGTATTTACAGAATCATCCATTGACATAAAAGAATCTTCGGATTCACTTTCATGCCTTACATCCACTGAACATCGAAGAGAGTCATCAGAAGATGGCGGTTTTGGCTCTCGTCGATTCACGTCTTGGGCAGTGGGAATAATTTCATCCATCAGCTGCTCTTGATCATGAGAATCGCTTTGCAGTTGATCTTCTCTCATCCGAGAGGTAGAAGGGGCGTAGATGGTGCTCCCATCCTTTCTCCCTTTCACTCCAAAATTTCCACAGCATGAGCATGTCCTTTTGACGGAACGCCATGCTCTACGGAGACTGTCTCTCCGTCTCCTTACAAATGCAGCAGCGTGGTCGCGTACAGTAAACGCTTCACGCAAACAATTTGCAGGATTTTGCATCCTCTGCAAATATATATATCCTATAGCAATCTATAACAGTATAATATATCAATATATACAACAAGGTATTATGAAACCAAGTTTTTCGCGTACACTATCAAAATCACAATAACGATATAAATACTCAACTTATGCGAAAGCCAGACGAAATTCGATTGAACGTTTCATAGACAGCATATCCTTCTAACACTTTAATTGTTTTCGCTTGCATTGTTAAGAATTTTGACTATTTGAGATCTTCACTTGTTACGTTCAATAAATGTTGTTGATGCCAGATGCAGAAGCAACGAGAATTATTTCCATATATTATATCTGTAAATGTTTGAATAAGTAGCACGGGATACAATTTACAATTTCTAACTTGCATCTAGCTGTAATTCAAGCACAGGCTACAATTTAAGACGCAGCATTTAATATGCCATATACGGTGCTTTTCTATATTTTTTCATGAGAGCTGTTTTGAATATATTTATTATACTGAGTTTGGGGAGCAGAAAATCACTTAGATCATGCTTAAAAACTCATTCATTATGTATTTATCTTTTCTTTGCTCCTTGAAAAAGTACTCAGAAAAGTGCATAAATTATTAAAGTTAAAACTCTCTGAGTAACTTACTGATCTGATCACATGATCACATCAAATACTGATCTTTTCAAATCACCGTAAACAATTTCTACTTCTAACCACGAACACATTTCTGCACTTGATCTTTACTAATCACTGGAACAATTCTCCTCTGAAAGAGGAAAGCATTACGATAGTAACTCTGATTGGTTTGACTACGTAAGAAATGTAACATCAGACGGAGTATCATTGAGGAGCATCTTGTGTAGAGAGAGATTGCATTGGTTTGACCATGTTGCCCAGATGCAGCACTGAAGATTAGTGAGTCTGGTTATGAACAGTGTGTCTAAAAATCTCATCAGAAGACAAAGGCACCGTAACCCCTGACTGCTTGAGGAGTATGTATTTATGAACATGTGCCAATCTGTACATACACCGCCGTTAAAAACTCTTTTGAAACCTACTTAACCTTTCGTCGGGCTTCCGTTAGGCAGAGATGGTTGGCCGGACTAGACGTGTCATTCGTTCCACATCCTTCGAAATGCAGCAGGAAGGATTTTGATATGCTCTTCCAACAAAATACCTTGATCATTTCGAAGAGAGCAGATTTCTCTGCATTCGAATAGCGCATTGCAAGTTGTTTCATATGTTTTCGACTGAATTAAGATCAAGAAATTTTGCAGTCGAGGGAAGGCGATAAAAGTCTGTTTCTATTACATACAAACTATTTACATGAAATCTATCAATGAATCGATGCATTATTATTCTAGAATTTGCCATTTCCATTGGGGCAGAAGTAATTCATCATCATCTATGATTATCCAAGGTGCTTTTATACTTTCAGCAAGAGATGTGAATCCTACATAGAGACCAGAGAGAGATATTCCCACATTATCACACTGCCTCCAGCACTTTGAACAGTAGGAGCTACACACGATGGGTCCATTTATGTAGCTTTTACTGCTTCAAGGGTTTGTTTGGGGCGTGGGTGGCTCAGTCGGTAGCGCGCCAGGCTCGTAATCTGCAGTTCCCAGGTTCGAGTCCCAGCTGGGTCAGGGTTCAAATTTATCTCCGGAAAACTCCCTGCCTTGCCCATGGTAAGTAGGGGACACCGATGCAAAAGCCGCTGTCCGTTGGATGGGGTGTTAAGCTGTGGCCCCGTTAAGAGAGCGATAAACCCTGTGCACATTAAAGAGCACACTGGATGGCCTTGACGGGAGGCTATCATCTGTCTCCCAACAGCTGTTCAGTAGGTTCCCTCTCCCAACTTAAAAAACCTCTCCCAACCTCCTTCTCTAAGTCGTTGGGGTCCTTAGACCTGACCATTTATCTCGCTGTGTAGAAAAAAGTGCCGCTCAGAGGTAACAAAATCTAATCCAACTAAATGGCTTTATGGCATCTACATCACTAGCCGGTGGACTAGGGTTGTTTTTTCCTCTTAGCCGAACATTTCTGTATAAAAAAAAATAAATAAATACCCCCTCAAGCAGCTGCTTGCCACAGAGGTCTGACAGGAGCCTGTCAGTTTATATGCGACAGTAGGAGATCTGAAAGAATGGCAGAGATCTCAGCAGAAAAACGACACACACATCCATGCCTAATCCGGGGCTCGAACCCAGGTCCCTTAGATCACTAGCCAAGCGTGCTAACCACTCGGCCACGGGACGGCTATTCATTTTTGTATACAATGGACTAAATGGTTAGGTCACAAAGACACCAAAGGCTCAAAGGACGTTTGTGGAAGGGGATCCATTGGCTAATTGTTAGGAGACAGATGATAACCTCAAGTCAAGACCATGTAGCGTGTTCTTTAACGTGCACAGTGCATGACTTTCCGCACACGGGAACTACTTTATGCATCATGCGACAAAAGGGGATTTTACAAGCCCATCGGGGTCTCTGACAACGCTCAACGAAGAAGTAGAGAGAATCCACGTATCGATTTTGTGTAGAATGGCTAGAGTTCCAGAAACCTGTGGTTAGTAGTTTTATAGATTTCAAAAAGCCTTTATACTCTGTCAATCGGCATAATTTGATAGTTAGATCATATGGAATGCCTGACAAGTTAGTTAGCATAATGAAATCTCTCTAGAATAACGCCGAGCCATGTGTGAGAGTTGCTAAGGCTTGTAGCTATTGGTTTGTAGCATTGTTAGTGGAGTTAAACAAGGGTGCATTTTGTCTCCTTTTCTCTTTAGTTTGGCTTTTGATTATGCTATGTGAAATTCTTTGCAAGGGAAAGATTTTGATATTAAATGGTGTAGAGATTTCAAATTTCTGATTTAGATTATGCTAATGATTTAGCCCTTTTGGCAAATGATGTTTATGAGATTAATTCTTTCATTAGGGCTGTTTTTGAGACTGGTAATAGAGTGGGTTTAGTGATAAACAGAGATGAAACTAAAATGATGGAAGTTAGTCAGGCAGATGGTGCTTAAGTTGCTTTGAATGACAGCATCCTTGAGGAAGTTCTCAGTTTAAATATCTTGGGAGCTACGTAACAGATACTGGTGATGTGCGGCATCAGATAAATAGAAGAATATGGATTGCCGCTGGGATTTTTAACAATATATGGAGAGTGTAGAAAAATAGGCGTGTACACCTAAAGACTGAAATTAGGCTTTTAATAGTTTGGTTCTTTCTAAGGTTAAGTTATAGTACCGAAACTTGGACGCTTTGAAAACAAGATAACAGGAAACTTGATGATTTAGATTCCAAATGCTTATGCAGTATCTTGGGTATTGGATGGTTCACCTTTGTTAGTTATAAAGGATTTTAACAGAGCTATTATTATCCTTATTTACAAAAAAGGTGATAGCAGTTCTTGTGATGACTCTAGGGGTATCCAGCCTTCTTTCTCTTCCAAGTAAGGCAAAAAGGCTTTTGACTCTGTTGATCGCCATAATTTGTCGTTGATAGTGAGATCGTATGGCACACCAGACAAGTTAGTTAACATAATGAAAACTCTCTATAATAACACTGAGTCGTGTGTGAGATTTGGTAATGCTTGTAACAATTGGTTTAGCATTTATTCTAGTGTTCGACAAGGGTTCATTTTAACTCCTGTTCTTTTTAGTTTGGTTATTGATTACGTTAGGCGAAATTCTTTGCAAGGGAAAGATTTTGCCCTTAAATGGTCTGAGAAATTTTCTGATTTAGTTTATGCTAATGATTTGGCGCTATTAACAGATGATGTTGATAAGATGAATTCTTTCATTTGAGCTCTTCATAATACTGGTAATAGAATAGGTTTGTTAATAAACAGAAAGAAAACTGTAGTGATGAAAATTGGTCAGGCAGATGGTGCTTCAGTTGCTTTGAATGGCTGCATTTTTGATCAAGTGTCTCAGTTTAATTATCTTGGGAGCTACGTAACAGATACTGGTGCGGCACGAGATTAATAGACGAATGGTTAAATGCCGGGATTTTTAAGAATCTATGGAGAGTGTGAAGAAATAGGCGTATATATTTAAAAACTCAAATTAGGCTCTATAATAGTTTAGTTCTTTCTAGAGTTAATTACGGTAGTGAAACGAATCCTTTGTAAACAAGATAGCAAGAAACTTTATGTTTTTGATTCTAGATGCTTGTGCGATATCTTGGGCTTGGTTGGTGGTTCAACTTTGTAAGTAATGATGAGGTTACGCAAAGAAGTCAGCAACTTCTTTTGAGCAGCATATTGTGCAGAGAGAAACTCCGTCTGTTATGCCATGTTGCCCGTATGGATAATTATAGATATACGAATAGGGTAATGAATATTGTGCCTAAAGGCCTCAGAAAGAGGGGGAAACATAGGATGCGGTGGGCAGACAATGTCAAAAGGGACCATATCAGAATTGGTGTGCAATGGTCAGATACAGCAGATGTAGCTCAGGACAGATATGCTTCGAGAACTAAATTGCACAGTCTGGTTGGACCTCCGTAGCCCATGGCTGCTTGAAGAAGAAGATGATGATGATGACGACGACGATGATACGCTAGTCACCAGGTTCTTCCAATTATGGGATTCCTTCCTAAAGAAGTACCTGATTTTTCTGAATTCTTATATTCAACGCTCTCGATTCAGGAGCTTCGACAACAATTTCACATAAAAAATCAACATCATTGTGGAGGTGATAACTATTCAATTTGTTTAATTAAAAATTTATCTCAAGATGAGGTTCTTTTTAAATATTCTTAATAACGTATGAATTACAGGACATTCATTTCCTTCATGATAAATAGCTGTGGTAGATCTAATTTTAAAATCTTTTCAGAAGAAAGATGGTTTTCATCTTAAGGGCCAATTTTTTTACTATCCCAAAAACTCATGGCGAGACAAATTTGTTAACGCATCAAATGGATAATTCTTCGCTTTCAACCATTTTCATCAGAGACAACTGGAATCTTTCCTTAGAAGAGTGCTGTACATTCTCTTGTGCCAATTTATATTTTTTTTTTATCAAACAGGCTCTTCAAAGATGACACTTTTGTTTAATTATTAAGCTTGACACAGCTAAGGCATACGATTCTGTGAATCACAGAGCACTCATCGATAAGAAGAAGAAGATGATGATCTGCTTTCGGCACCAGATTTGAGATGATGATCTGCCTTCGGCTTCAAAGACTGATTTCTGACTTGATTGAATGATTATAAATAGATCTTTTCAAATTATATGGCGCCAACAACTTTCAATTTCACATCCTTAAGATGTAGGCTTACTCCAAGAAAGTGTACTATCGCCTTTACTTTTCAGCATCTATACTCAAGATCTTACTCAACGTACACATCATCCATGCCAGATTACACTTTATGCGGATGATATCACGATCTTCTCTTCCAGCAGACATCTGACACATCTCATGATAATCTGTCAGAATGCACTTGATAAAATTCTTACTGGACTATAAGGATTGGGCTTATACCTTTCTGCACCAAAATGTCTAGCACTCATAATCACAAGACTAAATATAATATGCCTCTTCCACTACAAATTGATCCAGAACCAATTTCATGGACACAATATTTGAAAATCTTAGGTATTACCTTTCAGAACAATGGGTCTTGTATAGAACATTTTCGCAACCTTCCAATCAGATATGATAAACTAAACTATTGAATAGCATTCGAGGTCTATCTTCTCCAAGACGAGATCTTTCCTGTCGTGCTCTGCTACTTTTTGTGAATGAACTCCGCTATCCGAGCTTCATTAATTTATGGTGGCCCGTTATTATCTAAAACTTCTGAAGCTACGCGGAATATGATTTTACTAGTTTACAATGCTGTACTTCGGGCTGCTACAGGCCTCCCACGATCGAGGGCTACAGGCCCCCTCTACGAATTTTATATGCTGAAACTGATTGTCTTCCGATTCCAAAATATGTTAAACTACTAAGTATGATAGGTATTGTTGAAGAACATGCTTCCACATGCAACTCTACTTATAAATCGAATGTGACACAACCAGATTATCTACGTTTCTATTACGGGAAAAAGAACAATCTACCATTTCCACTGGCCGTCCAAAATTCATTGAGAGCAATTAACGTTGAAAACCTTCCAAGCTCAACAAAGGGGCGGGGGTGGCTCAGTCGGTAGCGCGCCAGGCTCGTAATCTGTAGTTCCCAGGTTCGAGTCCCAGCTGGGTCAGCGTTGAGATTTATCTCCACAAAATTCCCCGCCCTGTCCACAGTCAGTAGGGGACACCGATGGGCTTGGAAAGGCCGCCGTCCGTCGGATGGGACGTTAAGCCGTGGCCCCGTGTGCGGGAGAGCCATACCCTGTGCACGTTAAAGAACACGCTGGATGGCCTTGACGGGAGGCTACCATCTGTCTCCCAACAGCTGTTCCAGTGGGTCCCCTCCCCCAACCTTCTCTGAGCCTTCGGGGTCCATGTGACCTGGCCATTTAGCCCATGGTGTGCAAAAAAGTGCCGCTCAGAGGTAAAACAACCCAACCCAACCCAAGCTCAACAAATGTTCCATCGCAGCCACCATGGATTTCAGCACCATACGTTATTATTTAATAAGGCTTGAGCTTCCACATACTAACTCTATTCCTTCGAGTATGAGACTTCAATTATTCCAAGAGGCAATTCTGGCGTCCCGTGGCCAAGTGGTTAGCGCGCTTGGCTACTGATCTAAGGGACCTGGTTCGTGGCCCGGGTAAGGCATGGCTGTTTGTGTCGTTTTTCTGTTGAGGTCCTGCCATCCTCACAGACCTTCTACTATGGCATATAAACTGACAGGCTCCTGTCAGACCTCTGTGGCAAGCAGCTTCTTGAGGGGGTATTTATTTATTTATTTTTTAATTCAGCAATGTTGGTCGACGGCAACCTATATCGGAACTGATGCTCCTTAATAATCTACTCATGCGGGAATTGTAATCATTTGCCCAGGTATTTCTTATATAGCATCATATCAATTTCACCTGAAACGTTAGTTCTTATATTCGAAGTGTATGTCATTATTTTAGCTCTGGAGAAAATAATCGAGGAAGACAGAAATTATGTCATTTTTAAGGATAGTCGTTCGACTCTTATGGCACTACAAAATACCAACATTAATAGTCATTCATCCATTTTACATCGACATCAAGTTTTTGTAAAAGCTTCCGTTTCAACCGCATCTATCACACCTGTTTGGACGCCGTGCCACCAAGGAATTATTCCAAATGAATTGGCGGGTTTCACTGTTAAACGAGCACTTTGTTATGGCTCTGTACTTGAACGTTTCATTCCAGTATCAGAAGACATTCGTCATTACATTGAACTCACGTTTAAAACTCAACTCATTGATCAGTGGATCCTTTTATCCGCATGTACCTACATTTCCAAGACTACGATTACAAGTCTTCTGCCCTTGATCCTCAGAAGTTTTGATTACACGACGTAAACTCAATGTTGCCCCGTTAAGTGCATTTTTGTTTCGTTGTTGCATTACTGACAATGGCAACAATCCGCTTCGTGGAGATCCTGAAATAACGGAACATTACTTATTAAGATGTCTCAATATAAATCATGCAAGGACTGTTTTCTTAGCTAAATTACGTCAAATGGGCCTTCAACAATTTGCTCCGTGTTCCAGCATTGACATCTTCTTACTGCCTTTACTAATTCTGATATCTGAGCTGGAATTGCATATTTTGAAATTAAAACTCTCACAGATTTAGACTTTAGAAGTGAGTATGTTTTCTTTAATATTTATCGCTTACTGTGAACAACTTATCGCTGTAAAATCATTTTGTAAAGGTTTTAATTGGGATCTATATATATATATAGCACTCCCTGGCTAGAATCCCGCCATCGCCTTATAAGTAGTTGGAGTAGAATAAAGACTTGCCCCAATAGGATTCTCTCTTCCATTTATTGTCTATTACGTGTTCCGGGAACCAATGGCGTTCATATCTTTTCTCCTTAATCTCTGCGCGGAATATCTGCATACCCATACCAAACGAGATTTCGATCTCTACTTAGTATCTCCTCCCATTCATCCCCTTAAACCCTTCTTCTTTTGATCTATCCATTCTCCTTTATTCTCTATTCCTATTTCCACACCACTGCTAATGCAATTCTTTATTTTTACGGGAAATTTATACTTTCTTTTTATATTACTACTTTCTCTTTCTGAACAGCATTCACTGTTTTTATTTTTAGTAGAGATGTTCTTTGGAAATGTGAACATTGTGATCAGGAGCGGCATGGCAGTAAATATCTTACCGGGGAAAAAGAAATGTCGTCTTGCCAATCGCGAAAATTCGGTTATTTATAAAATAAATTGTCTACCATAATTACAATTATTGCTTTTTACGGGTCTGGTACTATTCGTTTAATGCCAATGGTCCAATCTCGGGTCCAACCTCTGAGCGGCACTTTTTTGCACACAATGGGCTAAATGGCCAGGTCATATAGACCCCGAAGGCTGGGGGAGGGGACCCACTGGAATAGCTGTTGGGAGACAGATGGTAGCCTCCCGTCAAGGCCATCCAGCCTGTTCTTTAACGTGCACAGGGTATGGCTCTCCCGCACACGAGGCCACGGCTTAATGTCCCATCCGACGGACGACGGCCTTTCCAAGCCCATCGGTGTCCCCTACTGACCGTGGACAGGACGGGAAATTTTGCGGAGATAAATCTCAACGCTGACCCAGCTGGGACTCGAACCTGGGAACTACAGATTACGAGCCTGGCGCGTTACAGACTGAGCCACCCCCGCCCCTCTCGATTCGTCCAGTGCCATTTGGTGCAATGCCATTCTTCTAACGGAGCGATTCTTCCAAAGGATAATTGATCCAAACGGACAAATCGGGAGCGGGAGCGGTAGGGTGGGGGGAGGATAATTTTAGGAAGGATAAGAGAGACTGAAAATTGATAAACTTTTATATATTATCTATTTTTCAATAAATTTGAAAGACCTCTAAAACGGAGGGTTTCTTTTTTGACGGAGTTTTTCATCTCCTCGTAAAATCGCAACTATTTTTTATGCTTTTTTAAAAATATGTTTAAAACTTTTAAATATTCATTGCAATACAAATATGCTAAACGAATGAATTTAAAAACACGCTGCAGAATGAAAACACACACACACACACACGATTTTGTTAATTTGCTTCACGATGTTATTAATTGTTATCTTGATAAGGAAACCAGAGCACGTTACGATTGATATGGTTTTCGATTGCATTTATAGAGACAGGTGGACCGAGGTCGCAGCTGGCGATAACATTAGTAAGTTTTGCTTTAAAGAAAATGTGTTAAAGCAAATTAAAAACAATGAATTCTTGGTTCCTAATAATAATAATACCCATGAAATATAACATTCAGGATCACATCTAGAAATAATTTAATCCATTTTGTTCCTCAGCTTCAACTCGGTATTATAACTAAATGAAAAGACTGCCAAATATATTATTTCTATATAGATATAAAATCCCCCTCTTCAGGAACAGTGCATTTCGGCGAAACTTTTTCTTTCACGTATGCGCAAAGTCTGTTCAACAAATAAAGAATATGTGATAATTCTTTCAATATGTTCACTTCTCAGTTCATTACTTGCCTTTGACTTGGAAGCTGACTACATTGCTGTGAAGCGAATTACTGAGATTAAAAAAACGGAAAGAAAATAACAGCAATGAAGCCTTTGAATGTAATTTTGCGTTGTCTTGAAAGTTTTGGAAATGGATCAAAATTCTTCGAAGTGGATTATTGAAATAAAATCGCAAAAACATTAAGGAGGAAAAATACAGTACTGTGCAAATTAGTTGGGACAATAGGAAAATGCAGTAACAAAGACACAACTAAAATATTTATTTGTTTTATAGTATATTTAATAGTGAATGTGATCCCCCTTAGCTTTAATTACTTCTTCCACCCTCTCAACTATTGATGCCACTAGCTTTCCACACATCTCCTTCACTTCAGGGTCGTGGTACCACACTTTCATGACACTTTCTATCATTTTGGTTTTCGTCGTGCAATCCATCTTAGATATGCGCGCTTTAATAATGGCCCACAAATTTTCAATGGGGTATAGATCGGGTGAATTTCCTGGCCACTCCAATACCTTCAAATGTTGCTGGGTAAAAAAACTCTTAGCAAACTTAGAATTGTGGCATGGAGCCAGATCCTGTTGAAATACCCCATCGCCGTTAGGAAACAGCTTCTGCAGTGTTGGGACCATTTTCGCCTCCAGAACGCCTATGTACTTTTTGCTGTCCATCATTCCTTCAGTGGGGTGAAGCGTCTGTGGCCCGGAAGCTGTGAAACATCCCCAAAACATGACCTTGGGTGGGTGTTTGGTGGATTGCTAGATGTGACCGGATCGAAGAGGTTCTCCAGGCAAGCGGCAGACAAAATTTGACCTGTAGCCATGCACCTCAAAGTGGGTTTCGTCGCATAATATCACTTTTTCCCAATTCTCCACAGTCCCGTCTCGATGTTTATTTGCCCAGCATAGCCTTTTTTGCTTCATAGCGGATGTCAAAAGCTGCTTTTGGGAGGGGCGTCGAGCCCGACGGCCACACTCTAGAAGGCGACGACGTACCGTGGAAGCATCTATATTAACCCCATGAGACGCAATCTCCCTTTTGATGTCTCCACTGGTCTTCTTCGGGTCTATGATACTAATTCTTCGAATTAGACTATCATCTCTAGGAGTGGTCTTTCTTTTTCTTCCACAATGTCCTTTACGGGACGTGTCCACGGACCCTATCTCCTTATTCAGCTTCATGATCCGTGAAACGCTGGATTTCCCGACGCCAACTGCTTTTGCTATCTGCCTAGCAGTAAGTGAGTGTTTTCGCCTAAAGCGATTATTTTAGCTCGTTTACGAGGCATGATGTCCATGATGTATTTAATAAAAAAAGCTTCCAATGAAAATTTTGAACTACTTATATAATCACATCCTCAGCCTATGAAATATCAATTCCGACTAAAATGGAAGTGTAAATAATAGCAGAGTAACACAACAGACAATTCTAGACTTGCAGATATCACTCTGCTGCAAGTCTAAACTTGCGTGTGTCCATTGCAGGGACACGCGCAGTAAACTTGTTTAAACTTGTAGCAGTTTAGACTCTTCAGAGGAAGAGACTTAGCATTCCTTCGCTTGTCCCAACTAATTCGCACAGTACTGTAAACAACATTAACAATTCCAGAAATTGCAAATTTTAATTATTACTATTATTTATATCCATCATACCTTATTCTCCTAAGTACAGCTGAAAAACTGCAATTAGAATTCCGTAAGGTAATAATGGACGATAAAGTAATGCAATTAAAATTATAGTATGAAGGTAAAGCCCCGATCCCCCCCCCCCCTCGCCTTTTATCCGCCACTGCATTGGAAGAAACGGTGTTGGACGAATCGTAGAATTGGACCAATCAGGATTAGACGAATTGACCAGTCTTTTACATAGTAAAATTTTCTGTTTACTATAAACATGCATTGTTAACTCTTCCCGTCGATAAGTCATTCATAGCTTTCCACCCTACTACTCCAGTCACAATTAAATCACGCCAAAAATTTGATCCAAACTTATGTCCTTTGAAACTTCATTCACAGATTTTCACACGTACTACTCACAAAATATGCTGGGTGTCACACAATAAGATTGGGGTGGTTCATTCGGTTGTGCTCCAGGCTCAGAAACTATAATTCCCAGTTGTGTCAGCGTTGAATTTTTTCACTGCAAAAATCCCCGCTGTGCCCTAGGTCAGTAAGCGAATACCAACGTACTTGGAAAGACTGTCGTCCGTTAGATGGGACGTTAAACCGTGGTCCCATGTGAGGAAGTGGGCGTTATGTTGTATACGTTACAGAACACGCTGGATGACGTTGATGGGAGGTTACTGTCTGTCTCCTAACAGCTATCCAGTGGGTCCACTCCCCCGCTACCTTTCCTGAGACCTCAGGGTCATTTGCTCATTGTGTGCAAAAAAAGTGCCCCTCAGAGGAAAAAACAGCCCAACAGAATGTACGTACTACTCCATTCACAAGTAGGCGAAAGCAGCACACTCATGAATTTAGGACTTTTCATTTGATCACTCCCGACCCACGGCAGCTAAGAACCCGATCTGTTACTCCAACAGGGCAAGACCTAAGTAGGACTATCTCACGAAATTTGGGACCGATCGCTAAAGTACCTGTGGAACCACGGTGAAACTGCCATTTTCTACGACCCATTACATCACACGCGTCCGCTCGCTTGTCCGTCCGGAATTACCCCTATTGTAAAATATCGTATTTAAATACATCTATAGTGAATAAAGAATAAAGTAATAAAAAAATAAAAGAAGTGAAACTATTTGTATTTCTAATTTAAAGAAAAGTAGTCTCTTATCAGTACAAAATGTCTTTAAGGGACAACAAGCTGTAAAGTTAAGACTACATGGATCATCCTTGATTAACCTCTATTCTATATAAACATTATACAGCTATTTATTACATTTGAAGAGCATGATAAATGGATTTATTCGGTCATTATGAGGTGTTTTTTTTTTACATGGAAGCAAATTTTAGATTACAATTTTTGAAATTTAAGTAGTACCTAATTGACTGTTAAAGATAAAACATTTAGATATTTTAATGAAAAAAATATAAAATATAACAGTGAAAGCTAGAAACATATTACCTATGGTATTAAGTAAGATAATGGTAGCATACTGTTTATATTCTATTATTTTGAATAAATTTAAACTTTATTTCATAAATTATCTTACTACTGGTATTTCAGGTATAGGGTTTTTATGACATTAACATTAAAAAGATTATTTATGCAACAAAAAGTAGGTATTTGATATTGAAACAAGCTTTTGAATCTGAATCATTAAAATTTCATTGATGTCAGTTATATACAATAAAATATATAAATACCCCCTCAAGCAGCTGCTTGCCACAGAGGTCTGACAGGAGCCTGTCAGTTTATATGCCATAGTAGAAGGTCTGAGATGATGGCAGGACCTCAGCAGAAAAACGACATATACATCCATGCCTTATTCGGGGCTTGAACCCAGCAACAGAAAAACGACACATACATCCATGCCTTATCCGGGGCTCGATGCCCAGGTCAGGTAGATCAGTAGCCAAGCGCGCTAACCACTCGGCTACGGTACGGACCATATACAATAGCTATATTGGAAATATTCATTATACCTATAAACATTGTGTCTCTGAATTTGAATAGGACAAACCTCCTTTGATCGTATTCATCTTGCACTTTACGCAGATGACCTTGCCTTACTATCTCCCTCCCTCGGTCCTGCTATCGCTGTGAAGAGGCTGCAGCATAGCTTGATCGAGCTGGGCACATGGTACGAAAAATGAAAGATAAAGATTAACTCTGACAAGAGTTCTGCCATCTTTTTTACTGGAAAGCGTATTATGAATCCCACTTGCCTCCATTTGCAAGATATTCCTATTGATTGGAGTGATTCAGTCAAATTTCTTGGGGTTGTTATACATAAGAGGTTAAAGTGGGACTATCACATAAATAATATAATCTCCAAAGTCAATTCATTGAGGGGCCAGCTAGGCCCACTTCTTAGGAGAAATTCCATTTGAATGATTGATCATAAGCTTTTACTCTATGATATGATCATCTGACCGGTGATTCTCTATGCTTCACCGATATGGGCGAATACTACACCCACCAATATTCGTAAGATTCATGTCTTACAAAGCAAGATTTTGAGAACTGCGGTCGATGCCCCCTGGTTTGTCACTAACAGACAACTTCATAAAGACCTGGATATCGACCATATATATATATACACACATATAACACGCACCTCAAAAAGATTTTTTGAGACTGTAAGCAATAATTCCAATGAGATTATTTCTTCTCTGATTCTTTACGATCATACTGTTTTGAACAAGTACAAGAGACCTAAAACGGTGGCGTTCTCTGAGGAGACCTACCCGTTTTAGGTTTCTTATAGAATTTTACTGCTATTTTTAGCTTTTCTTACGTTTGCCCTTAGGGGCCCACCTAAGGGTGGTTTACTTATATATTTTGTTCTTACTCATGACAAATGGGCATTTTTTCATTTGATCGCACAGTGGCGCCATCTATCCGGGAAGTCTGTTGATCATTATCCGGGAAGTCTGTTATCCGGGAAGTCTATCCGGGAACTCTGTTGCCTCATTAGAGATGGAAATGACTACTGATATCAACTAGCCTTTAATATTTCTTCCTACTCTAATACTCATACCTTAAAGACGATACATTTTTACAGAATTAGACAACTATGCATATAAAAAATTTTCTTATTTGCATATTTAAACAGGTATTGGTTACTATCCTTCACCACCCTTTATAAATTCTAGACAAGTAGGCTTGTCATACAGGGAAGTAGTGGGGTCCCCCTATAGGTACTATAGGTACCCATGCACAGTGCTTTCCCCTATGACGTCACCTACCACGCCCACTTCCGGTCATGTGATATGACGTCACTAGCCACGCCCATATTAATATTCATCATTAAAAATTAATAGTTAATTAATCCCCCTTATAAACTCCCCTATCAAAAGTTCCCTCCCCTTTATGGAAAAGCAGGTGGCGCCATCTAGTGTATATACTGAGTACTATTTTTAGAAAAAGCTCTATTTTACTCGTAATTTTTGACTCCCCCTCATTAAAAACCTTCTTATCAAAATTTCTCCCCCTTTATTAAAAGCCAGTGGCGCCATCTAGTGTATATGGTGAGTAATATTTTTAGAAAAACCCTCTATTTTTGTCGTAATTTTTCCGATTTTTGACTCCCCCTCATTAAAAAACCCCTTATCAAAACTGCCCCACTGGTTGACCCACCTGTATTTTAAGCCCCCTCTTTAACAACCCCCTGGTTGACCTATATTTTTCAAGTCCCCTCTCTGTAAAGACTGTTTGACTCACCTGTGTTTTTTTAAGCCACCCTGAATTTCCTAACACCTGTTTTTTTGGCGGTGCCATCTAGTGTATACTTTAGCAAGATTTTAACCGAAATTATTCCCAATTTCTGACCTCCCCCCCCCTCATTAAAAAAACCCTCTTATCAAAATTCCACCCCCTTATAAAACGTTCCACCCCCCCCCTATTAAACTCCCCCTCATCGATCACAAAATCCCTTGGTTTCTATCCTCATGCGAAATTTTCAAGTCCAACTAAACTTTGGGTGGCAACAATCAGAAGGGCTGATGCAGTCCTTAAAAATAATTACAAAACTAAACTATCGGTGGCAACCCCTCACAGAATGGTTCATGCAATCCTCAAAAATAATTACAAGGTCCCATATTTTGCGAATTCGACCTTCACTAGAATAAGGACTATCCCGCAGTAATTGTTTTAAAAGAATGACCCACAGAAAATGAAAAAATGCTATTGGGTAACAAAATTTATAAAAACGACGAAAATAATCTGATTTAAAAACATTCTTAATTATGAAAAATATTCAGGGGTAATATGGTCTGGTGACCTAAAAGACCCGTGTTCTGAGCCTCACCCTGGACCACGTTTTACTGACGAATGGTTTTAACAAAAGTCCTGCGAAATTAAAAATTATTATTCCAAACGGGGAATCACAAGGGTTTTATTGACGGTTGAATCTTGGATCACGTCACCCCCTGAGCTGCTTCCGTATCAGGCACGCTGTCTTACATTGTGAAAACCCACTGGCACTCTTTATCATAGTTTTCGGACTCGAGATTTTTCCAAGTCCAGAGATGGTTCTCCGCATTGTCACTCCCAATTCTATCCTTTATGATAGGTCAGCATTTCAATGTACTATGTAGACAAACCATTTTGAAATTACGAGCCCTAAACCTCCAAGTGCTGAGCTTATTAAAATTAATCTCCATCGGGTTGATGCCATCAGATATCTGTGTTTCTGCACTTTCCACATCAGGACTTGTTTTTTAACGATAAAGTGGTTTTATGTTTCTCTCAATTACTCTCCGTAAGTATATCCGTTAGGCAACATGATTTTATTCCTAATACTTATTGTTGCTGTATCCTCAGTACATGATGCAAACTCTTTCCTAGGAAGTAACGCTACACAGCAAAATAACAATTTCTTCCTCCGAAGAAAAATCAGCTAAAACAGTTTTTAAAAATCGTCTCTTCCACCGTTTGCGCGCGAACTTATGACTCACCAAGCTGATGAAAACGTGTTGCGATGTTAGTACACGCTTGTTCACTTTACAAGGTCAGCTGTCTTTCATCGAATAAAAAATTTTGTATGAGGCAGAATGGTATAAAAAGTAAGAATGCTAAAAGTATGTTACGGTTACCCTTGTGTTTCTGCTTATGATTACACTTGCATAAAAAAACTTTAGTTCCAACATGAATGCATGTCAATGGAGTAGGGGACATTAGTCAAATACACTAACCTACTATAAAAAATAATACATAAGTCTCACTTTCGTACCCTCTCAACTTACATGAGCTAATACACCGAAATTCAACTGGACTGACAGTCAAAATTTAGCAAATACTTCAACGAAACCGCCTAACTGTGCTCTGACATATATGTTCTGATCGGACCTGAAAATTCTGTACTTATGCCGATGTTCTCACATAGAGTATACAAGAAGCGAGAGAAAAATGTCTTTACAAACTAAGACCGTGAAAAATCCCATCTTTATCGTTTCGACTCTGTTACAAAACATTCTATTATCATTGTCACGTGATCTGCTGAAATGACACAGACACATCATGGCAACAAGCTGGCCAACTGGTGACGTAAATAGGTCATGGACCACTCGCCCACACCACTCACACAGACCTATGGAAAGCAGATAAGTCGATTCGAAACATATGGTACTGTTTCTCTAAATCCTTTACTTGTCGATGCGAAAGATATGCTACTGTTTATCTAAATCCTTTACTTGTGAGAACCGCTCCGTGCTTTTATCTTCTTCAAAGATCTTTTGAACACTAATGAGAAAGTTAAATAATGGCATGACGGAATGCTGAACTTTATCAGAACAAGTCAACGGAAACTCCCTGTATGCTGCCTTCAGATCTTTTAGGTGGTTAAGTACACAGCAGTTTATTGCATTCTCCAATGGTCAGCTGATTATACAAGGTCGTCTTATACAGTTCATCACAATAAAAGGAAGTATGTAATGGTTACAGGGAGAATATGGTTTGACCTCGTACATTAGTAAGGGAACATACAGAAAATTGTTAATGTCATAAGAAATGTGTGACGTATAATTCAGTGTAAAAAAAAATAGAAAAACTTAATACGAGTTTCGCAAAATGTGTAAAAATCGCAGTTTGATATCAAGTAATACGAAATCTTTAGCATTATTCCCTGCGTCTTTTGTTAGGTGATAGTGTTAACATCCACGAATTTCCAAATGACATTCTGGGGTCATCACTTAAGTTTAAAATTCTTTTATTTTTTCCATCTATGACACTGCACAGTTTCTGTGGAACAGTTCGCTGGTGACTTCGATGCGATAAAATGGTGCAGGGGGCGATCTTTCTCACAGTAGCGATATGACCATGCACTATACTAAAAAACAAACCTGGTTCATTCATTTCCCATAGACAATAAAGATTTGAACTAAGGAGTCATTAAAACCGTGAATGGACTGATCTGATTGATAAAAAATATTGAAACGTAAAATACTGAACTTGAGGGTTGACAACATTAATATAGACAGGGATACTAGAAGATTTTACTTCACACCTGCATTCTCTACACTATCATAAATTGAGAAACCTCGATGCTTGAGAAATGATTCATTTAACTATCAAAGTTCAATAGACCTCTGTAAAGTTTAATTCTCCACACAATTTCTGAGTTAATTCTGCTGTAGATGTGTAATTCTGTCAGGATCACAAGGGATGTTTACACATTCAATCAAGGACTCTCTCTGACTTCTTCTAATCAAAGTCTACAAAACTACTACTATCTACAAAAGATACTACGCATCAGATGTTAACGACTCATCATTACACCAAAAAGCTACCTATCTGGTTCATTTGTTGTGTAAGCATTTAGAAAGTCAAACTGATTGCAAGTTTGTTTCACTGTCATACAATCTCAGAGATAAATTAACTCTTCAGATGCATGTTTCTCCATAGATTCGTAAAACTCTCATTATGTATTCTTTGCTTTCTCTCACACATCTCACAAGATAATTAAAGCTCAAACACTGATACATCTTCCACCTATGTGTATATTTATTTTCATCACACCATTTGCCGAAAAATGTAAAATCGCAACCATCATCTGAGTCAGATTATTATTTTTTCCATATACCTTTACGTTGAAAATCTCACAATTGCCTATTCAGCACTTTACTCCCGATACAGCTATAAGTTATGATAGCCAACATCTATCTCATAGACAGTAGGTTAGTTACTTCTGAACTAAGAAACCTAGAGATCCATGGTAAGACGTGAGTGTTGTTTTTCTACTGAGCACCTATGTCGTATGAAAGGAAACCATTAAGACAAATAGTTGCTTACCTAACGTATGAAAAGGAAAGTTTGTCTGTTTCAATAGCACCAACAGTAATTCTTTCACAATGTCAATGTTGATTGCATTAAATATGATTCGAGAAAGTGGAAGACAATCTGAATAGGAGCTATCTCGTGCTCTTTTCAGAGTTCCTCGTGCATTTCTACAGTCCCCTCGGTACGTTTGAATAAGCACTGAAGTGTGTGTGAAGATGGCTATTTTTCGCTGCAAACACAAGTTTTTCGACAAAGATATGGTGTTTCACTTGTTTTTTGAAATCTGAAATAACACTACCTATAGAAAGTATCATTACTCCTGTAATTTCCATAAGCATAATGCTTCTCGATTCTAAGGGCTCCCATACCCGATAGACAATACTTTCATTTCAACCGTTTACAGGACCTAACGCATAAAGTCTTTCACACTACAAACCAAGACAATCGCCACATTACAGAAGACTGAAAAAGAGAAGTGAAAGAAAAGCACCCTACCAGCATTCTCACATTAAAGGAAAACGTTACGTTACATAAGCATTTGAAACAGACAGATCTGTCCGACAGAGGACACCCTATGACTGAAAGAATACCAGTAACAATAGTTTAACTATTCATTTTTTTTAGTATTAGGGTTTTAATGTTACAATTTCTTAGAACAATGTTCATTTCTAGTGAAGATGCATGTCACCAACATTCACTTTTTGTGTAAGCATGTGAATAATACATGTAACTTTCCAGTTGTATGTGAATCAAACAGTCACTTGAGAAGAATATTGATAAAATCATCACCAGAAATTCTTTCAAACGTATATCGTGTCTCCTTCTTAATATCTATATACTATTCTTTCGAGCACAAATGTTAAAAGACAGAAATTTCTAAGGAAGATGAACCATGCAACAGTTAAAAAACGGTAAATAAACGATTTTCTGCGCTTTGGGCATTTCACCACCGCCTTCTAGTGAGAAATATGTTGACTGTCTGATTCCAGTAAACGGAAGACAACAGCTGTTATTACTTTCAAGCAGTCAGTTTATGAATGATTATGTATGTACGAGAATGTTTCTCTGATCTTATTTAAAGTATATTCATGTTTATATCTGTGGTGTATGGCATTATACATAATAAGTGTATGCATACATCAACGCGATAGACTAAGTTGTTTGTTCACATTTATTTTTGTCACATACTTGTTTCGTCTCTGTAATTGTATGTTTGTGTGTGCGTGCGTGCGTTGAGTGTGTGTGTATGCGTATGTTTATGTGTAAATGCTTTCATGTTTGTTTCTGTGAATCGTGTGTTCAAGAATAAACATGTTATCAGTTGCTTGCTACAGAAGAAGCTAAAAATTTAAAACGAGATGATTTCTTTCATAGCCATCACTCATAAGAAATCTACAACATTATTACTCCAATATTGTATACAGTTTTCTGATATTATTTTACATTTCTCGATTCAGTTAAGTAGAACAATGAAACAGCATTGCAGAAAAAATCTTTTATTCGTACACTAAGAAATTACAATGACGACCAATCAGATATAGAACAGAAATTACTCTTCTACAATTGGGTTTTTAATATCACTACGAATTAGATCTCGACCAATGGCAGGCTATTGCCAGATGGCATCAAAGGTTTTAGGTATAAGTAGTACACTTGATGTGTCGTAGTTTTGCAGTACTGAAGTGTTAACTATAGCTTGTGTTCAGCCCGAAAGTGATCTCTCCGTGCAGTGATCTATTGGAGATGACGACTACCAGCTAGGTTCTGACTTGTTGGTGAAGATTTGCAAGAACGTTCCCAAAGTGTTCATATGTTTGTTTCAGAAGTACAGTGACATTCCGTTTAGACCTTCGGCTTCGATTATATTATCCGACAAACAGTGGTATGGACTGACTTCTACATTCACCTATACGTTTACATTCGTGTATGAACTGAACGGCATAGTGGTGTTCAAGGGTAAAAAAGGGGTGGTAATTGGAAAAGGTGTTGTGTGTGACGACGGTACTTCAATGATTTCTTCGGTACATCTCAACATCAAACAGTGGATGTGGTTAAAAGATTCCCACAACTCCATCACCTGCAGCTTGTTGGCTCTGAAGTTTGAAGGTTATAAATTTTCTAATGCCGTAAGGAATGTCGAATTAACTGCAGACCATACTCCAAGTCTACCTAATGTTGAATGCATGATCAGAGATCAAAGCTGGTAAAAACATTAAACACACTTGCCAGAAGAGAACTTTTTCAGATTCTACGTACGAACTGCATTGAGTGTGAGATCAATCGTCAGCTTCACCATTCGTGTCTTGCCATATCCGATGAATCAGGCAATGCCCATTTCGCAGAAGCCATGAGAAACATTCATTTAAGCGATATCGCTAAACTTTTTGTGGAAGAGGCAGGAGTTGAAGATAATTATTGCTACATGTTACACTTTCCTATGTTACTAAACGAAGTGTACGATGAACTGGTACGTGCCTCTGAATGTGTACTAAATAAATGCTAATAGTGTTACTAATTTCTGTTCTATATCTGATTGGTCGTCATTGTAATTTCTTAGTGTACGATTAAAAGATTTTTCCTGCAATGTTGTTTCATTGTCCTACTTAACTGAATCGAGAAATGTAAAATAATATCAGAAAACTGTATACAATATTGGAGTAATAATGTTGTAGATTTCTTATGAGTGATGGCTATGAAAGAAATCATCTCGTTTTAAATAGTTAGCTTCTTCTGTAGCAAGCAACTGATAACACACGCAACGCACGCACGCACACACAAACATACAACTACAGAGACAAAACAAGTAAGTGACAAAAATAAATGTGAACAAACAACTTAGTCCATCGCATTGATGTATGCATACACTTATGTATAATGCCATACACCACAGATATAAGCATGAATATACATTGCATAAGATCAGAGAAACATTCTCGTACATACATAATCATTCATAAACAGACTGCTTGAAAGTAATAACAGCTGTTGTCTTCCGTTTACTGGAATCAATCAGTCAACATATTTCTCACTAGATGGCGGTGGTGAAATGCCCAAAACGCAGAAAATCGTTTATTTACCGTTTTTTAACTGTTGCATGGTTCATCTTCCTTAGGAATTTCTGTCTTTTAACATTTGTGCTCGAAAGAATAGTATATAGATATTAAGAAGGAGACACGATATACGTTTGAAAGAATTTCTGGTGATGATTTTATCAATATTCTTCTCAAGTGACTGTTTGATTCACATACAACTGGAAAGTTACATGTATTATTCACATGCTTACACAAAAAGTGAATGTTGGTGACATGCATCTTCACTAGAAATGAACATTGTTCTAAGAAATTGTAACATTAAAACCCTAATACTAAAAAAAATGAATAGTTAAACTATTGTTACTGGTATTCTTTCAGTCATAGGGTGTCCTCTGTCGGACAGATCTGTCTGTTTCAAATGCTTATGTAACGTAACGTTTTCCTTTAATGTGAGAATGCTGGTAGGGTGCTTTTCTTTCACTTCTCTTTTTCAGTCTTCTGTAATGTGGCGATTGTCTTGGTTTGTAGTGTGAAAGACTTTATGCGTTAGGTCCTGTAAACGGTTGAAATGAAAGTATTGTCTATCGGGTATGGGAGCCCTTAGAATCGAGAAGCATTATGCTTATGGAAATTACAGGAGTAATGATACTTTCTATAGGTAGTGTTATTTCAGATTTCAAAAAACAAGTGAAACACCATATCTTTGTCGAAAAACTTGTGTTTGCAGCGAAAAATAGCCATCTTCACACACACTTCAGTGCTTATTCAAACGTACCGAGGGGACTGTAGAAATGCACGAGGAACTCTGAAAAGAGCACGAGATAGCTCCTATTCAGATTGTCTTCCACTTTCTCGAATCATATTTAATGCAATCAACATTGACATTATGAAAGAATTACTGTAGGTGCTATTGAAACAGACAAACTTTCCTTTTCATACGTTAGGAAATGAAAGGTTCGTGCATCTATGGATTGCATGTAAGAGTGAGTTCGAAATCAGTGTGTCTTTAAATATGGCTTTAAGCAACTATTTGTCTTAATGGTTTCCTTTCATACGACATAGGTGCTCAGTAGAAAAACAACACTCACGTCTTACCATGGATCTCTAGGTTTCTTAGATCAGAAGTAACTAACCTACTGTCTATGAGATAGATGTTGGCTATCATAACTTAGAGCTGTATCGGGAGTAAAGTACTGAACAGGCTATTGTGAGATTTTCAACGTAAAGGTACATGGAAAAAATAATAATCTGACTCAGATGATGGTTGCGATTTTACTTTTTTCTGCAAATGGTGTGATGAAAGTAAATATACACATAGGTGGAAGATGTATCAGTGTTTGAGCTTTAATTATCTTGTGAGATGTGTGAGAGAAAGCAAAGAATACATAATGAACGTTTTACGAATCTATGGAGAAACATGCATCTGAAGAGTTAGTTTACCTCTAAGATTGTATGACAGTGAAACAAACTTGCAATCAGTTTGTCTTTCTAAATGCTTACACAACAAATGAATCAGATAGGTAGTTTTTTGGTGTAATGATGAGTCGTTAACGTCTGATGCGTAGTATCTTTTGTAGATGAACACTTTGATTAACGAGTAAGATGTCATAGAAAGTTCTTGACTGAATGTGTAAAACATCCCTTGTGATCCTGACAGAATTAGACATCTACAGCAGAATTAACTCAGAAGATTGTGTGGAGAATTAAACTTTACAGAGGACTATTCATCTTCGATAGTTAAATGAATCATTTCTCAAGCATCGAGGTTTCTCGATTTATGATAGTGTAGAGAATATAGGTGGGAAAGTCAATCCCTGTCTATATTAATGTTTTCAACCCTCAAGTTCAGTATATTACGTTTCACATAATTTTATCAATCAGATCATTTCATTCACGGTTTTAATGACTCCTTAGTTCAAATCTTTATTGTCTGTGGGAAATGAATGAACCAGGTTTGTTTTTTAGTAGAGTACATGGTCATATCGCTACTGTGAGAAAGATCGCCCCCTGCACCATTTTATCGCATCGAAGTCACCAGCGAACTGTTCCACAGAAACTGTGCAGTATCATGGATGGAAAAAATGAAAGAATTTGAAACTTAAGTGATGACCCCAGAATGTCATTTGGAAATTCGTGGATGTTAACACTATCACCTAACAAAGAACCTAGGGAATAATTCTAAAGATTTCGTATTACTTGATATCAAACTTGGGATTTTTACACATTTTGCGAAACTCGTATTAAGTTTTTCCATTTTTTTTTACACTGAATTATACGTCACACATTTCTTATGACATTAACAATTTTCTGTATGTTCTCTTACTAATGTACGAGGTCAAACCATATTCTTCCTGTAACCGTTACATACTTCCTTTAATTGCGATGAACTGTATAAGACGACCTTGTATAATCAACTGACCATTGGAGAATGCAATAAACTGCTGTGTACTTAACCACCTAAAAGATCTGAAGGCAGCATACAGGGAGTTTCCGTTGACTTGTTTTGATAAAGTGCAGCATTTCGACATGTCAATATTTAACTTTCTCATTAGGGCATCCTCGAGGAAGATGAAACACTCAGCGGTTCTCACAAGGAATTGGACATGCTTCAGTTATCAGCTTTCCATAGGTCAGCACGTTAGTTGACCCATGACCTTTTATCACCGGGTGGGCAGCCTGTGCGCGCTCACGTCTTCCTGCATTTCTTTAGAATCAGTGTGAATTCTCGAGATGTGCCTGCGGTTGTGAAAAAGTATTATTCGGGGTGACTATTAAGCGCACAATTCACCGTTCCATCTCGTGGCTGGGGGCTGCTTCATGTGTGGGTGTCGGAATCCTTCTCTGATCGAACCAATCGCGATCATTAATGAAATCTTTTGCATGAAAGGTATATCAGTGTCGCTTTTCAGCACAAAGGAAAAATTCGTTTGCCTTACAATCGTTTACGATTTTTACGTTTTCCTTAAAATTCGTTAACAGTAATAAGTATGCAAAGCTCATTGGTGAGGTTTGTACTTTAAAATTTTTTAGTTAGGTGAATTTTTAGGTTGCGCCAAAGCTTTCTCATTTCGATGGATTAGCTCAGGTATGTTGAGAGGGTACGTTCAAGTGAGACTTATGTATTATTTTGATAGTAGCTTAGTATTTGTTAAAACTAATATCCCCTACTCCATTAACCTACACTTAAGTTGTGTTTGGATGTAGAACTAAAGTTATTTTTTTACGCACTGTAAGGAGAAACGCATGGGTAACCCGATGAAAACTACTGACCTTGTAAAGCGTGTAACTGACATCACAACGCGAATTTGATCAGCGTGATTGTCTACACGTTCGCGCGTAAACAGTGGAAGAGACGATTTTAAAAACTGTGAGAGCGTTTGGAACTGTAGATTTTTAAACACTGTTTACGGTGGAAGAGACGATTTTTAAAAACTGTTTTAGCTGATTTTTCTTCGGAGGAAGAAATTGTTATTTTGCTGTGTAGCGTTACTTCCTAGGAAAGAGTTTGCATCATGTACTGAGGATACAGCAACAATAAGTATTAGGAATAAAATCATGTTGCGTAACGGATATACTTACGGAGAGTAATTGAGACAAACGTAAAACCACTTTATCGTTAAAAAACAAGTCCTGATGTGGAAAGTGCAGAAACACAGATATCTGATGGCATCAACCCGATGGAGATTAATTTTAATAAGCTCAGCACTTGGAGGTTTAGGGCTCGTAATTTCAAAATGGTTTGTCTACATAGTACATTGAAATGCTGACCTATCATAAAGGATAGAATTGGGAGTGACAATGCGGAGAACCATCTCTGGACTTGGAAAAATCTCGAGTCTGAAAACTACGATAAAGAGTGCCAGTGGGTTTTCACAATGTAAGACAGCGTGCCTGATACGGAAGCAGCTCAGGGGGTGACGTGATCCAAGATTCAACCGTCAATAAAACCCTTGTGATTCCCCGTTTGGAATAATAATTTTTAATTTCGCAGGACTTTTGTTAAAACCATCCGTCAGTAAAACGTGGTCCAGGGTGAGGCTCCTAACACGGGTCTTTTAGGTCACCAGACCATATTACCCCTGAATATTTTTCATAATTAAGAATGTTTTTAAATCAGATTATTTTCGTCGTTTTTATAAATTTTTTTATCCAATAGCATTTTTTCATTTTCTGCGGGTCATTCTTTTAAAACAGTTACTGCGGGATAGTCCTTATTCTAGTGAAGGTCGAATTCGCAAAATATGGGACCTTGTAATTATTTTTGAAGATTGCATGAACCATTCTGTGAGGCGTTGCCACCGATAGTTTAGTTTTGTAATTATTTTTAAGGACTGCATCAGCCCTTCTGATTGTTGCCACCCAAAGTTTAGTTGAACTTGGAAAATTTCGCATGAGGATAGAAACCAAGGGATTTTGTGATCGATGAGGGGGAGTTTAATAGAGGGGGTGGAACTTTTTATAAGGGGGTGGAATTTTGATAAGAGGGTTTTTTTTAATGAGGGGGGGGTCAGAAATTGGGAATAATTTCGGTTAAAATCTTGCTAAAGTATACACTAGATGGCACCACCAAAAAAAAAGGTGTTAGGAAATTCAGGGGGGCTTAAAAAAATACAGGTGAGTCAACCAGGGGGTCTTTAAAGAGAGGGGGCTTAAAAATATAGGTCAACCAGGGGGTTGTTAAAGAGGGGGCTTAAGGGGTTTTTTAATGAGGGGGAGTCAAAGATTGGAAAAATTACGACCAATATAGAGGGTTTTTCTAAAAATAGTACTCATCATATACACTAGATGGCGCCACGGGCTTTTAATAAAGAGGAGGAATTTTTATAAGGGGGTTTTTAATGAGAGGGAGTCAAAAATTACTAGCAAAATAGAGGATTTTTTCAAAAATAGTACTCAGGATACACACTAGATGGTGCCACGGGCTTTTTCATAAAGGGGGAGGGAACTTTTGATAAAGGGGTTTTTCAATAAAGGGGATTTTAATAAGTGGGTTTTGTAATAAAGGGGATTAATTAATTATTACTTATTAATTATGAATTGCGAATATTAATAAGAGGGCGTGGTTTGTGACGTCATATCACGTGACCGGATTTGGGTGTGTCCAGTGACGTCATAGGAGAAAACACTGTGCGTGGGGGATACCTATAGTTGGAGCCCACTACTCAGGGATCCATTTCCGCATAAAAATATAATAAGAAGAGATTTTTTTTAGTTCCTAATATTTACACTAGTTTAGACTTAAATATTGGAAATGAAATTAGTGTAGTTAGCTTTAAATATAATATAAAAAATATATTTTTGATATTATTATTTTGGAATATTTTTTGAAATTTTAAATATCTATTTCCTTTTGTTACTCTTGTGTTTGTTGGGTGTTCTCTTTGATATGGTTATTTGACTTTATGATTTTGAATTAAATATTTAATTGCAAATAATTTGTAAATTCGAAACATTTATTTATAACTAGCGATAAATCAACGTCAATATGGCACTGCAACTCGGACAGCGACCAGAAGCACTCTGTGAAATAATCATATCAAAGAACACACCCAACAAACACAAGAGTAACAAAAGGAAATAGATATTCAAAAATTCAAAATAAATGTTCCAAATTTATAATATCAAAAATATATCTATGTGTTGTCGCATATTATAATACTTTTCTCATTCTCGAATCCTGGACGAGCATTATGTGCCCCTTGGTTCTCCACATTGCTAAGTCAATTTTTATATCCTTTTCTATGTTTTCTTTTTTATCATTACTATCTTCTTTGTCTATTGGTAATTCGTGCAATTGTTCCTAATTTGTTCTTTTTTAACTATATTTGTTTCTTAACATACTATACAGGGTGAATCTGAAAAAGTGGGCAAAACTTTACGGGGTGGTAGAACGCAGCTATACGAGCAATATTCGTCATAGAAAGTATGGGCGGAACGCAAACAGCGAGCCGCTAGGTGGCGTTGGAAATGGTATAAAAGGGTCGGTCCTCGCACCCAACGGCATTTCTACCGTGAAATGCCGAGAGGATGGCTGGTTATACTAACCACGAAATGGAGGATATGCATTTTGTGTACGGTGCGGTGAGGCACAGAAGATGCAAGTGAGGCACAGAGTATCTCCTCTCCTTCTTGTGTTCATTCTCTAAATGTGACAGTGGAAAACTACCTTTTAACTTCTCACCACTTGCATTCCGACCATACATTCTATGACGAATATTGCTCGTATAGCTGCATTCTACCGCCCCGTAAAGTTTTGCCCACTTTTTCAGATTCACCCTGTATATAGCGTAATATGATTTTGGGAACAAATATTATATTAATATAAATATACGTAATATTATTTTAGGAACAAATTCAAATATTATTATTATATGTCTATGTATGTGTATGTGGTAGCAACAACTCATCGGAAAATTGTGGTAAACGTTTCGAAATTTCACAGAGTGATTCTGATCGTTGTCGGAATTGCAGTCACATATTTCATATCGAAATTCCTTCGGAAGGGAGGATCTTGATGGAAGGAACTTTATTACCAAGTTATTCCTATGGGAAACCGAAGTGCTGCCAAATCCGATGTTGCTGTTTACTGTTCCCTACCTTTGAATGAAAGAGTCTTGACAGCATATAAATGCGCTGCCGTTGTTAGATCCCTCATATTCTCGAAAGCATTATAATTTTAAGGTGTTCTACTGCAGGTATGAATCAGAATTCTTAACTCAACACACAGAGGAAGCCGCGTACAGAATTTGAGACCGTTCGGTCGAGTATCATCGGTACCACAGAGTACCAAAAAATATCGAAAAGGAAATAACTAACTCGATATTAAAGCATACATACGAATCCACAGGCTTTGAGAGAGCTCACTGATGCCGTGTAGGTATTCTTCTGCCTGTGACAACCGTGTAGGTATTCTTCTGCCTGTGTGTTGATTCTGTATGGTAAGAAGAGGTTGCGTCAATCGCAAAAGACACATTAAGATACATTTCATATTTGTGTTCCTTACGTTACATTTTACTTTTATATTAATGCAGAATTAATTCTCATGTTGTTTTTCGTAATATATACGTATGTGTCCAAACTGAATTTTTCATTATTTATATCTTTATCTTTAATTAATATAGGTAAATTATTTTGCATTTTGTAAAATATAGCTTACTCACCGCATTGTTCAGAGAGGAGCGGGGTTAAATTTTTTATATTTAAGGTTTTGATCGGAGCAATTTGAGATATCCTCATCCGGACCTGTAAAAATAGGTCTGCTCATCCTTGTTCTAAACAAGTTGTCTAGATCAAAACCCACTGTTCGTAATGAGAATTAATGCTTTACTGGCCTTATATCACGATCCGTCATTACTTTGTCTATCACTGCAATAAAACTGCATATCTCGAAGGAAACTACCCACCGGGAGATCCTCTAGGGGAGATGAAATTACTACTGAAATGCTTAGAGTTGGGAATGTTTCTATTCTCACACAGATGATGAAAATTTCTTTTAATGATAAAGGCGTTTGACTGATTCTCAAGGATTTTACTAGATCTGATATCATCTCTGTTTTTCTGATCGTTATGAGGGAATGAGTCTATTTTCTATCCCGGGGTTGGGGGTTGGCTCAGTCATTAGTGTTCCATGCACAAAATCTACAGTTTCCAAGTTGAGTCCCAGCTGAACCAGATTTGAGATTTATCTCTGCAAACTTCCTTTCCACTGCCAGCAGCGGACACCGATAGGCTTGGAAAGACCGCCGTCTGTTAGATGGGGCGTTAAGATGTGTCCCCTTGTGTGTGAGAGCCATACCGTGTGCACGTTAAAGAACACGCTGTATGGCCTTGACGCGAGGCTGCCATCTGTCTCCTAACAGCTGTCCAGCGGGTCCCCTCACCTCGACCATCTCTGAGCCCACGTGACCCTTGCCATTTGGTCATTTAGCCTATTGTGTGCGAAAAAAAGTGCCTCTCAGAGGCAAAACAACACACCGAAACCTTTCTATAAAACTAAAGCTCATTTCATCACTGTGCTTAATAGAATTAAGATTGTAGTTGATGGACTACTTCGTGGTGAATAGTGCGGATTGCAGAGTGATAGAGAATGCATGGATCAAATTTTGTCACAGGCAGATTCTTTAAAAATATTAAGAGTTTTATAAATCTGTGATTACTAGTTTCGTAGATTTTAAAAAGGCATTTGATACTGTTGACCGTCATATTTTGTGAGGTTTGGTGGAATTTGTTCGACGGAAATTTGTTCGAAACGGAAAGTTGTTCGAATGAAAGTTGTTTGAGCAATGTTTTTTCGACAGTTTCAGAGGCCGTAGGGGGCGTTCTCCTCAATAAGGTCTTTACTGCTTTGTTAATGGAAGATTATCGGAAAGGGAATGGATCTGCGAAGAGCAGTGATAAAAGACAAGGCTTCGTTTTAGATTAGGTAGAGTAAAACACTTTTTTCCAAGACAATCCAGGTACCGTTTAATTCCTTTCAATTTTCTTATACTGGGCCGATTGGTTAACACACTTGGCTGAGAGGTAGGTGAGGAGACGTTGGCAGAGAGAAAGGTGAGCGGTTATGTTTTTGAATTGCTCTTGAATCTAGTTCACTGTTAGCTAATATTTTGATTAAGTTGCCTAACAACCTTAGGCGAGGTCGGATAAACCCCGGTGGAGCCTTTGGTAGGCAGGTTAGTTTAGGCCTAGCTTTGCTTTTACTTTAAAATGTTAGCGTTTTAGTTAGGGTGTGGAGATATCTTCCATATATTGTGCACACTTAGACAGGTAGTCTCTGACAACTGATCGATATTAGGATACTACCTTAGTTGTGAAGATTTCGGATTGTCCTGCATTTAACTGAAAAATCTTATTTCTCAGTTTCGTGATATATACTTTGACCGTTACAGATTGTGTCTTCTTTTTCCTACGTGATTTTTCTTGGGATTAATATTATCCTGGATTTTATGTGCGTTACAAATTCTCGGAAGAGGTATTTCTATTGCTGAGTTTTGAATGTAATTTCATACTTGCCTCTAGCACAATTGCGATAGTTGTGTTGTTTACTAAACGAACTTTACTTTAGTAAAAGTGGTATAAACTTAGTTCTGATCTGGTAAATTAATCTGTTCAAGTTATCTAATATTAAATTTAATTAACTTTGCATTTGTTCTATAATACTTTTGGCTTAATTGAACTTTTAATTAAAGCCTTAATATGATTGAATCTGAAGAGATTGAACTCTTCCTGAGGACAGACGAGAAGGTATTCTTCTGCTTCCGAGTGAATCGGACCACACGGAAAGCTATACCAACCAAGCGATTTCTGAAATTTCTTTCACTGACTATAATGCACGAATTTGTGTATTTCTCATGGATAATAACAAATTGTTAAATGATATAAATGACACTATAGATAAAATCCCAGTTCTAAAAGAGTTTCATGGACTTCCACCAGACATACATGCTCATTATAATAAGACAATTTTGAACAAATTCTACATTGAAAAAGAAATCAATGAACATGAATGTTCTGATCACTGTCTCAGAATCAGTAATGAATCTGAAGACATGGCATTAAAATCACTTTTGAACAAACCAGTGAAGGTAATCAGCATATTGAATTAAATCCTATGACAAATACTGACATAAATATTCAAAGTGAAAATCTAATAGAAGAAACTGTTAAAATGACAAACTCTGATAATAAACAAGCTAAGCTAGAAAAGGAAAGGGTACAAACGTGCTCTCTCCCCATCAAACGAGAACACTTTTATTTCTAAAACCAGATTTTCTGTATTGGAAGAAGAAAATCTGATCCTATTGAATCAGACATGGAAGAGACACCGGTGGAATCTATAGAAGGAAGGAAAAAAAATTGAAAAAATTCCTCCTATCTTACTTCAATCATCCAAGAATTGGACCTCCACCCATAAAGAATTAACTAAGCTTGCAGTTGAAAGTTTCACGGCAAAAAGCTCAGGTGACTCCATTCGAATACAAACACGATGCACATATGATTTTCGTGCGTTTGTAAAATTTTTTAACTTGAATAAGTCGCAATTTCACACTTATCAACTTTCAAATGACAAAAATCTGACAGTTGTGCTAAAAAATCTCCCACTAGATGTAAGCACTAAAGAAATTCGTGATGAACTAGCCGGACTAGGTTTTAATGTGATAAAAATATCACAGCTTCGAAGAGGTAAAGAAAAAACTTTAATCCCAGTTTTCCTCATTGAATTACCTAAAAATGATGCAAATAAGAAAGTTTTTAACATTTCTGATCTATTTCACTTAAAGATAAAAATTGAAAACTATAAAGCGAAAAAGATCCCAACCCAGTGCCACCGGTGCCAGCGGTATGGACACTCTCAATGCGGTTGTTATAACCTTCCAAGATGCGTAAAATGTGCTGGCGAACACCTCGCTCAAACTTTTATCAGACAAAAAGCAGATTATCCACCTAGGTGTGCTAATTGTGGCATGGGCTATACTGCTAATTATAAGGGCTGTTCCTACTACCCTAAAAAAGAAAAAGCTCCTACTGCCAGAAGTAAAGCAATAATTATATCTGAACCAGTACACACCAGCAGACCTGTTTCATCACACATTTCATATGCAAGTATGGCTGTTAATAAAAAAAATACAACTCCACCACTTAATAAAGAAAAATTGGCACCCACGAAGAAAGCTTCTACCTCATTGCCTTCCACAAAAACATCCCGTGGCAGTGAACAATATGATGCAACAATTTTTAATGATCTTCAGGAGCTCTTCCTGATTTTTAAAACTTTAATGAGTTACAAATATTTTCTTAACGGATTATGGTATTAGCAGGTTTCTATATTTTCTCCATTGATAATTCTTTTAATTTGTTTCACATTTTTTTCTAGCAATATTAGAACATGACACGAACTTTTATATTTTACTGAATTACAAGTATTGTTTTAACGTATTATGCTATTAGTAGGTTTTTATATATATTTTACATTGATATATTGTAATTGCTAATATTTTGGAATTCCTTTAATAATATTTTGATAATTCCTTTAATTTGTTTTATATATTTTCTCTATTATGCGCATAGCAATATTGGAACATTAAATAGTCAGTCGAGCAAATTACAAAACACTTCAGTGAATGGGGATGATGATGGCGTAGATGAAGAAGTATGTGGATAGATGAAGTAGCGCGCCAGGCTCGTAATCTAGAGTTTCGAGTCGCACCTGGGCCAGCGTCCAGCTCTGCCCTCGGCCAGTAGGGGACACTGGTGGGCTTGGAAATGCTGCAGTCCGTCGGATGGGACGTAAAGCCGTGGCCCTGTGTGTGGGAAAGAAATACTCTGTGAGCATTAAGAGCATGCTGGATGGCCTTGGGCTATCTTTCGGGGTCCTTGTGAACTGGCCATTTAGATTATTTTCTGCAAAAAAGTGTCTCTTAGAGGTAAACAACACAACTTCAGCGAATGCCATCTTTAGGACGACGTCATAAGAAGGCGAACAGCGATGAAAAAGTTTTCCGTCGAAGCAGTATGTCAAAATTGATTTGTGCTTAATTTAGAGGGAGTGAAAAATAGGGCAGTATAAAGTATATTTCCCTATAGGGTACAGAATGGTAAATCTAAAAAGAGAACTTGTCCTTTTATTGGGCGTCTAGAGAGTGTTTATGTTTTTCATATAGGTTCCTTTTTTTCACGTTTTTTGTTTGTTTCATTGAATGCTTGTTTTTCATGATAAATATCTTATTCGTTAATTTAACTGTTACACATTTGAGAGGAATCCGGCTGACAAACCGTAAGGCTTAGTGGGACTATTTTATGTATATAAGAATACTGGAAGCATAAATAAATCTAACTTTAATACGACCAATGGCGCATCACTGCACTAGCAAGCTTACCATGTTTACCATTTTGGCTGTTGATATATTACGCTGGTGACACCCTTTAAATAAATTATGACTTTATTTTTTAAATGTTCCACCATTTCTGTGGTTACCATGTCTACCATGCTCTTCTTTATGTGGATCAGGGTGGGAATGAGAATTCAGTTGGCTCGTGATTGGTGAAATGAAATGAGAACCATCATAGGAAAATAATCGAACGATAATGAATAAAATGAGATCCTCGAACGTAATGAGAAAATGAGATCCTCGCACATAATGGGAAAATGAGGGAGTAAGACTCATTGTGATGATTCATAGGGAGGACAGACTGTCGCTCTTAATGAGAAAATGAGATCCTTGCACGTAATGGGAAAATGAGGGAGTAAGACTCATTGTGATGATTCATAGGGAGGACAGACTGTCGCTCTTAATGAGAAAATGAGATCCTTGCACGTAATGGGAAAATGAGGGAGTAAGACTCATTGTGATGATTCATAGGGAGGACAGACTGTCGCTCTTAATGAGAAAATGAGATCCTTGCACGTAATGGGAAAATGAGGGAGTAAGACTCATTGTGATGATTCATAGGGAGGACAGACTGTCGCTCTTAATGAGAAAATGAGATCCTTGCACGTAATAGGAAAATGAGGGAGTAAGACTCATTGTGATGATTCATAGGGAGGACAGACTGTCGCTCTTAATGAGAAAATGAGATCCTCGCACGTAATGGGAAAATGAGGGAGTAAGACTCATTGTAATGATTCATAGGGAGGACAGACTGTCGCTCTTAATGAGAAAATGAGATCCTCGCACGTAATGGGAAAATGAGGGAGTAAGACTCATTGTGATGATTCATAGGGAGGACAGACTGTCGCTCTTAATGAGAAAATGAGATCCTTGCACGTAATGGGAAAATGAGGGAGTAAGACTCATTGTGATGATTCACAGGGAGGACAGACTGTCGCTCTTACCTCCTATGAGCATGGTAAGGATGGAGAAGACATTCTCTGCATCGGTGTTGGCCGACACGTTGCCGAAGCCGACGCTGGTGAGGCTCGTGGTGGTGAAGTAGAGGGCAGTGATGTAGGCAGTGACGGTGGCGGTTTCGTTCACATACTGATAGCCCATCTTCATGGCCAGCTGGCGGAGCCATCCTGCAAAGCAGAACCAAATTTTTATCTGAAAGAAAAATTTGAAATTTATTCCTATTCTTTAAGTTGATTACTCAGATAATTTAAAATTGTTCATTCACACATTGTAGGAACAGAATTAACAGGTTAAATAATATAATAGTCTAATAAATGTTATTGATAAGGAGTAAAACTTTATAAAGAAGTGTTCAATTCGAAAGTTTTAGTCAGACCAACAATGTGTGTTTAATAACATGCGGAAAAAGTCAATGAGAGTGAATTGGAAGTCTTATTTAGAATTCAGAACATTCCAACTATTTAGCAGAATAAAAAAGGAGACATGGTGACATAATGTTTCGGAAGTGGAAATGTTTTTGTAGTGGGAACAGATTGTAGCGACATGGTGTTGAAAGACACTAAAGCGCCATTGAATTAGGGATAAGGAGACGTTATCCAAATTCAGTACCGCAAATTACGCAATTGCGCGCATGCATGGCTAAACTCTGGTCATATATAACTGTCAGCTTTGGCTTCCCCAAGCATTCATCGTTAGAAGCGTAATGGGAAAGGTACGGGATTTAAATGCATTTGACAGAGGCAGATCGTAGGTTGCCCGACGGATGGGACACACGATCTCCGAAATTGTCAACGAACTCGGATTTTCTCGTACGACAGTTTCAAGAGTGTTCCGGGAATATGAAAATTCTGGCAAAAAGAACAAGCACCCGGACGAACTGCAAAATACAATCAGTCTTGAATGATCGTGGACTTCGCCGTCTGACCAGCATTGTACGGACTGATAGGGGCCAGACATTATCTGAAATCCCTCCCATCTGCACGCAGGTTTCAGTCGGGAAGTCAGTGCACAAACAGTAAAATGTTGACTTCATCGTCTTAGTTTCAGTAGCCGCCGATCTAAGAGAGTCCCACTTTTAACGGCACGACACCGGGCTCAAGGCCTTGCCTGGGCTAAAGAACGTCGAAACTGTACCATCGAAAATTGGCAACTGATAGCTGGAGTGATGAATTCCGATTTGAACTTCATCACGCCGATTTGAGACTGAGGGTATGGCACCAACCCCATGAAGCCATGGATACTGCATGTCAGGTCGGAACAGTACAAGCTGGTGGTGGCTCAATGATGACCAGGGGTGTCTTCAGTTGGACGTCTGTGGGACCTTTGGTACGTCTACCGACGACTCTTAATGCATCCCGGATGTAGAACTCATGGCTGAATCATTTACACCCATTTATGGCCATCATGAATCCCAATGGAGATGGCATCTACCAGCAAGACAACTGTTCATCTCACAGGTCCAGGTAGGCTACTGCTTGGTTGCAGGAGCATTCTGCTAACTTTGAAATAATGAATTGGCTACTTAGAAGCCCAGATTTAAATCCCATTGAAAATCTTTGGGAAACCATCAAGCAAAGCGTTCGGGCCCGTGTCCCATCAGCGACGACACTGAGAGAATTGGGGACAGCTCTAGAGGATGCATGGGTCGCCATACCTCTGGGACATTTATGCAAGCTTGTGGAGTCCTTGCCTCGTCGTGTGGCGGCCGTTATCAGGGCTAGAGCGGGTCCAACACTTTACTAGGTTGCTATCCCTAATTCAATGGCACTTCAGTGTAATACACAGTGAAACGTGCGTTTTATAAAATACGAAGACAAGATTAAATATAGTAGTGTATCATATTAGTGAAATCAACTTAGAGTAAGGTGATGTTATAAGTGTTGTAAGTGATATGTTTAATTACTGCAAATTATTATTGTGTGTTTGCATTAGAAGGTTAATAATTTTTCTAAACAAGTTTGATGATAAACTCCTGTTTTCTTGTTGCTAGCCTAACTCATTTTTTTTTTCAGGAAAAGAAAGAAAGTTTGTTTCCTCTCTATGACATCTCGTTTATAACTGTATGATATACTATATACAAAGTGATGGCCAAAGGTTAATCATTATTTACAAATTGTTAAGTATCTCACAAAAGACTGAAATTTTTAATATTAAATCCTTTGCCTAAATGAAATAGAATATAAGTTAGGTCGTGGCCGAGTAGTTAGCGCGCTTGGCTACTAATCTAAGGGACCTGGGTTTGAACCCCGAATCCCTTAGATTAGTAGGGATGTGTGTGTCGTTTTTCTGCTGAGATTCTGCCATCCTCACCGACCTTCTAATGTGGTATATAAACTGACAGGCTCCTGTCAGACCTCTGTGGCAAGCAGCTGCTTGAGCGGATTGTTTTTGTTCTTACACTTCCCAAAAATCACCCAACTCGCACAAATTTTGCATACGTGACTCGAAAAGCAAATCCAGGGTGCTATAAAAGCTTTCTCTGGTTCTGCACCAAACCTGTGGGAATGTACATATATGGTATCTGTAAAACCATATATGTACATTCCCGCTGATAAGCTTCGGCTTAGTGGGATTTTTCATGTAAAGTAATTATAGATAATACTTATTGAAAATAAATTTGAATTTGAATATCCTGTTGTGCAAGCAAAGTGCTAATGTTGGTAATATAGACTTCGTAGAAACAACATAACAAAAAAAAAATCATATGGATACTTTTAGGCGTAGTACAACAATTGGCATGTTCGAATCCGGCTGATATCAGATTGACGTGACTAGGATTGTAAATATGGCTCAATCAGTGCTTTCAAGACTTTGGAGACGCTTCCAATAGGCAGATGTTAGTCATAGACGAGTACAAGGTCGTCCAAGAGTGACAACAGCGCAAGATGACCGTTATCTTGCGCTAGCATCCCAATGTCATAAGAAAATGTAAGCCAAACCACTTTCTCTGGAGCTTTCTGCAGCTATTGCGAATGCACTTTTGAGGCAAAGTGTTTATAGAAGACTTCACCAGAGAGGCCTTCATGGAAGAAGATAGACAGCTTGTATTTCCCGCAATCCCTCCCATTGGAGAACCCAATTTACATGATGATGATGATGATGAAGAAGACATCTGGACTGGAACTCAGAGCACTTTGCGTATGTGCTTTTCGTCGATGAACCACAATTAAGTCTTCAGAATGATTATCGAAGTGTATTCATCTGGAGAAAATATGGAACTCATTATCAACTCGATAATATTAGAAAACTTCACCAATACATGGTGATGGCGCTTTGATTATCCGGGGAAGTATCAAATAGACGTAAAGAACTCCATGTCTTTGCTGGAGGTTCTCTGATTGGTCGAAGGTATTGGAACTATATCCTTTATTCTATGTGAGGGTTTTCAAGGGCGCTGTTTGTTCCCAGTTTGTTTTGATGGGCAATAATGCTTTCCATAATAGGGTTCATTGAAGAGTTTCTCTCTTTTGTCCACCCCTCTCGGCTTCGCATACAACAGAAGTGTATACGGCAGTGTTTTATGGGAACATAGAGGCAACCAACTATTTCTTATTTATTTTACTAAGGGCAATTTTGCCTAAATTTGCTAGCATATTGCTTTTCTATCACATGTCATAGGGAAATGAGAAAAACCATACACCAGCGCCAAAATATAGGATAAATTTCACTAGCGGAACAAATAGGAAAATTTCGAATGCAGGAGTCAGTTACATAGATTTTGCTGAAATCGGTAGGAATGTATATGATGTATGTACTGGCATCAATGAAGAGGAAAATAATGCTCACTTACCTACATCCCAATTGGACGGGTTGGCTTCAATCTCTTCTAGAGCAATGACGTACCCGACGCAGGCCATCCAATGGGCGACGAGCGAGAACATGAGCATGAGCAAGGTGAGGATAATGGCGCTGTACTGGGAATACCTGCCCATCTTCTGAAGCAAACGGGCAAGACGGAGCAACCGTCAGCTTCAGTAGATGCATCAGTGTGTTCTGTTCAAAAGGGGATAAAAACGGAGATTAGTTACAAGTTAATGGACAGATACATTTTGACTCACTTTGGATTCACAAGATGAAGTCAATTATTGAAGAGTATTTGTTAAGTTCATTTAAATACGTTTCGGATTCCTATTAGTGAATAGCCCAAGAGAGAATATTCGTACTAATTGTAAATGTAAATAAATGTAAATACCCCCTCAAGCAGCTGCTTGCCACAGAGGTCTGACAGGAGCCTGTCAGTTTATATGCCATAGTAGAAGGTCTGAGAGGATGGCAGGACCTCAGCAGAAAAACAACACACATCCATGCCTTACCCGGGGCTCGAACCCAGGTCAATTAGATCAGTAGCCAAGCGCGCTAACCACTCGGCCTAGGAGGTATTAAAGAGAAAGCAAAAGCGAATAGTTTTAAAAGTGAAAGAGACAAGAGAAATTCGTAATCTTCTAACAGAGTGGTCTGCAAGAGTGTCAGATACACATCCCAAAACTATTTCTAGTGCCATCTTTGTGGTCCCTATAATTTAAAATAAAAGTGATTTATCACCCATATAATAATAGATCATGAACATATTTCTGGTCCTCGAGTTCGAAAGATTTAGTGGAACAACAATTTTTTCTTTGTTAGGGGAAAATAAAGCATGGGGAGGAAATGTTTTATACACTTTGACACTTTCTGCATCACAAACTTTCATTTGACACATAACACATTGCGATAGGTAAAAGGGTTGGAAGATGAAATGGAAGAAACATTTTAGCAAACATACAAACAAACCAATAGCTGACAAATGCCGAGCGAAAAGCAATAGGAAGAATATAGATAATTGCTATGAGAGATGTTATCGAAACATTATCAATATGTAGAAACGTGAATAATAGTAGTCAAGAATGTCCAAATGAAGCACATATTTCATTTTTATCTTTTTTTTATTGCTTTTCGCTTAACATTTGTCAGTTTGCAGGTTTGTACGTTTGTCAAAACAGTTGTCCCACCATGTCTTTCGAATCGATGGAGAATGCTTTATGTGTCAAATGAAAGCTTCTGATGTAGAGAGTGTCTTAGGTTACACAAAAGTGACTCTCTACGCCTTATTCCCCCTTAAAAAAAGGGGAAATATCAAAACTATTGTTACACTTTATTTCCTAAACGTGAGCGCTGAAAGTAAGAAGCTATACGTTAAATGAAAGCTTGTGAAGTGGGAAGTTTCATATGCTAAAATAAACTGATCCCGATGCTTTCTTCCCCTGAAAAAGGGAATATGAAAACGATTGTTCTGCTATATCTCCAGAACGCGAGTGCCTAAAATAGCAAGCTATCTATCAAATGGGGGTGGCTCAGTCGGTAGTGCGCCAGGCTCGTAATCTGTAGTTCCCAGGTTCGAGTCCCAGCTGGGTCAGCGTTGAGCTTTATCTCCGCAAAATTCCCCGCCCTGTCCACGGTCAGTAGGGGACACCGATGGGCTTGGAAAGGCCGCCGTCCGTCGGATGGGACGTTAAGCCGTGGCCCCGTGTATGGGAGAGTCATACCCTGTGCACGTTAAAGAACACGCCGGATGGCCTTGACGGGAGGCTACCATCTGTCTCCCAACAGCTGTTCCAGTGGGTCCCCTCCCCCAACCTTCTCTGAGCCTTCGGGGTCCATGTGACCTGGCCATTTAGCCCATGGTGTGCAAAAAAGTGCCGCTCAGAGGTAAAACAACCCAACAACCCAAATCTATCAAATGAAAGCTTTTGACATGTTCATACATACATGTTTAATTATCTATATTCTTCCTATTGCTTTTCGCTCGATATTTGTCAGCTATCAGTTTGTTTGTATGTTTGTTAAAACGCTTCTTCCATTTTATCTTCCAATCCTTTTATCTATCGCAATGAGTTATGTGTCAAATGAAAGTTTGTGACGCAGAGAAAAACCCCTGTAAGAAAAAGTACCCCCATGCTTTCTTCTCATCTAAAAAAGGAGAAATAAAAACCGATTGTTCCACTGTATCTCCCTAACGCGAGTACTGAAAGTAACAAGTTATTCGTCAAATGAAAGCCTGTGAAGCTGGCATGTCATACGCTACACAAAATTGACTCCCCATGCATTCTTCCCCCTCCAAAAAAAAGTGGAAATATTTTAAAACGATTGTTTCGCTGTTTGCAGGGGGTTCCGCGGGAGTGACATAGATTACATATAATTGACTTTCCATGCTTTCTCCCATCCTAAAAATGGGCGGGGGTATCTCAGTCGGTAGCGCGTCAGGCTCGTAATTTGTAGTTCCCTGGTTCGAGTCCCAGCTGGCTCAGCGTTGAGATTTATCTCTGCAAAATTCCCCGCCCTGCCCACGGTCAGTGGGGGACACCGACGAGCTGGGAAAGGCCGCCGTTCGTCGGATGGGACGTTAAGCCATGGCCCTGTGTGCGGGAGAGTCATACCCTGTGCACGTTAAAGAACACGCTGGATAGCCTTGACGGGAGACTACCATCTGTCCCCCAACAGCTGTTCCAGTGGGTCCCCTCCCCCAACCTTCTCTGAGCCTTCGGGGTCCATGTGACCTGGCCATTTAGCCCATGGTGTGCAAAAAAGTGCCGCTCAGAGGTAAAACAACCCAACCCATCCTAAAAAAAGGGGGATATGAAAAGATTGTTCCGCCTGTATCTGCGGACATGAAAGCCGAAAGTAAAAAGCTATACATAAAATGAAAACTTGTGACATGAGAAATGTCACAGGATATAAATACTTCCCCCATTCCTTATTTCCCCCTGAAAGAGAGGAAATTGGAAGGTTTTTCTTCTACTATGTCTCCCGAACGCAAGGACCTACAGTTACGAGTAAGGTATGAAACCAAAGCTCACGTGATGACCGTTGTACACTGCTCCAAATTATGCTCGAATCTTCCCTCCCCCCAAGAGAGGTCGAAAATTTTGAGGGGGCGGAAGTTAAGGAGTTATATCTATGGAATTCAAGCTTGTGACATCTCCAATGTCGTGGGCTACATCAAACATGACGTCATAAAAAGAAGGACGAAAAATGTGATCGATGTTTATGAGTCATATATCAAATTAAAGTTTTGAACGTTGGTGGTTCTAGTAACAAAGAAAAAATATAAATAAATTTCAAAAAAATAAGAAAAAAAACTTTCTTTTCATATGCACCCTAAAAAGTAGAAAATAAACCTAAAGCATATCGATGGTGCAATTAGTCACTAAATTCGTGTTCACTTCAAAGGAAGATAGGGCGCGATTTACCTACTCAACAAGATTGCCCACGCCCTATCTTCCTTTGAAGTGAAGACGAATTTAGTGACTAATTGCACCATCGATATGCTTTAGGTTTATTTCCTGCTTTTTAAGGCGCATATGAAAAGATAGGTTTTTTTTTTAAATATTTAGTTTATTTTTATTTTGCTATTTATCTCTTCTGTTGGGAAAGGGTTTGAAATGTTACAAAAAGCATTGGGACACTTCTATGTTATATGCCTGGAAATCCATATTCAAAGCTCCATAATTTTTAAAAGAAGATTTTTATGGGAAAATTTCACTTCAAATAAGTGAAAGGTTTAATTAAAAAAATCTTTTAAAACCATTTTTAGCCTTCGATTACCAAAAATAATCGCAGCTCTTCTTTCGGTCAGGCAGCTAAATTTCCAAAGAGCCATCCACGAATCCCTGTTTAGTACAACTAAAGCTTAACAAGTGCAGATTATGTTTCACTTAAAACGTAACTTTTTTTATAATGCAATTAAATATAAACTGACTTATGAAATGTCGGATGGGACGTTAAGCCGTGGCCCCGTGTGCGGGAGAGCCATACCCTGTGCACGTTAAAGAACACGCTGGATGGCCTTGACGGGAGGTTACCATCTGTCTCCCAACAGCTGTTCCAGTGGGTCCCCTCTCCCAACCTTCTCTGAGCCTTCGGGGTCCATGTGACCTGGCCATTTAGCCCATGGTGTGCAAAAAAGTGCCGCTCAGAGGTAAAACAACCCAACACACAACTTATGAAATGATAATAGATAGAATTTTGACAAATATTTATGCACTGCAGTTAAAAGAAAACAAGGAAAGCAAAGTGTACTAAAACCTTTCTTTGGCAAAAACGTCGTGTGTGATCGAACGCAATGTGCTCCTGAACGAATGTGTTCACGGCAATGCTCTTCCTTCTTCGGCATGATCAGTGAAGCAATTTGTAGCCCAAAACCAAATCACAACGACAAGCAAACCTACCCTATGATAGGGAGCCATTTTGACGACATCCAGAGCATAAAGGATCTTACAACAGAGCAAAATAAAATGCATTCTTAAAGAGAATTTCGAACAATGTTTCGAAGCATGGAAGGCGAGAATTTAGAATGCCTTACGATCAATGGACTCTAATCATCGAAATCAAATACTTTCGATGCGAAAAAATTTTTGATTTCTGCAATTTCTCATTAATAAAAGCTTTATTGACTCAGTGCCACACCTCGTCCATTAATGAGGTTTAATTATTCATACATTCCGAATCCTCCATTAGTTTTGATTTCCACCGTTAGAGGACTCTATATTTGCAAAATAACGTAATTGTTATCTGACAACGAATATTTCATATTCACTGGGGCTGATTGCACTTTCTAAGTGCAGTTTGTTTTGCGTGCACAGGGTTGGGTTGTTTTACCTCTGAGCGGCACTTTTTTGCACACCATGGGCTAAATGGCCAGGTCACATGGACCCCGAAGGCTAAGAGAAGGTTGGGGGAGGGGACCCACTGGACCAACTGTTGGGAGACAGATGGTAGCTTCCGGTCAAGGCCATCCGGCGTGTTCTTTAACGTGCACAGGGTATGGCTCTCCCGCACACGGGGCCACGGCTTAACGTCCCATCCGACGGACGGCGGCCTTTCCAAGCCCATCGGTGTCCCCTACTGACCGTGGATAGGGCGGGGAATTTTGCGGAGATAAATCTCAACGCTGACCCAGCTGGGACTCGAACCTGGGAACTACAGATTACGAGCCTGGCGCGCTACCGACTGAGCCACCCCGCCGCTTTGCGTGCACAATTAGCGTTAACATTATTGCTACCTCTAGGACACTATCGGCAGAGTTAACTAAACATTAATCGCCGTTTTAAGGCGCAGTGGTCCAACGTCACGAAAATTATATATTAGCAAATTTTAACTTTGAACTCTCAGAAAGTCATGGAAATTTCGACGAAGATTTTAAAACGTTCCTTGATGACGAAAAGAAGGCCAAGTTCTAATGCCGATGTAAAAAAAGAAGCGAGATCTATTTATTAGTATTTCGCGATTTACAGATGCGGTTAGCGATTTACAGGATTTAATAAATATTGGTTTTGTGAAGATAAACCACAAGATTCGACAATTAAATTACTAAGCCCAATTTAACAATTTGTATAACGTTGTATAATGATAAAGGCATTGGAAGAAATGCCACTAATTGATACGTGTATTCTGTTTATTTCTTTATCATTATTGTTTATGCGTTATAACAAAAACTATTATATTCATTTGTAAAATAAAGATAAAAAATTATGCGAGTTTCTCTTCTGGATGCTATTATCCTTTTCTGACTACATTATAGTTTGCAACACGACAAAGAGCTTTTCGATTTTCATGAGGGGTAAATAAGACTTCTATTTATAATACACAGTATTCAGGTGAATCTAAACCACTACAGATATTCTCATTATGCAAGATGTTTGAGGCACACAGACTATACTGTGAGTATGTATATAAAATGATTTTAGTATACTGTTGCGAATTTAAACATGGATAGGCACTGTGCGTGAGTTTCAATAAGTGTATTTTCAAACCAATTACAATATAATGCAAATCGTTTCAAAATTATGGATGAAGTATCTCATAAACAAATTAACTACTATTATACATATGTCATTAACACTTTTTATATAGAGCATACAAGACCAGTCTGTTCTACTAAACTATTACCTCTATACTGTCTGTCGTATCTCTTGAATACATTCACTTCAGGCGTAAATAATCCTTCGTTTTTGATTAGATCACTAGACTTATCACACTAGCAAAACAAAACGACCGCCTGCGCACACCACATAAAAGATACTTCTTGTCTTTTACTTATCGCACACAGACTCAGATAAACTGCTTCATCTTTTACAATACCACGCACTACTGCATTACATTTCTCTCATTTTCATTCTTCTGAACTGTTCTAAGTTCCAACCCCATGTATTTGTCTGTTGGTCACAAACCATGGAACATTTACGGCCTGTCTGAAGATTGGGGCGGGGGTGGCTCAGTCGGTAGCGCGCCAGGCTCGTAATCTGTAGTTCCCAGGTTCGAGTCCCAGCTGGGTCAGCGTTGAGATTTATCTCCGCAAAATTCCCCGCCCTGCCCACGGTCAGTAGGGGACACCGATGGGCTTGGAAAGGCCGCCGTCCGTCGGATGGGACGTTAAGCGTGGCCCCGTGTATGGGAGGGCCATACTCTGTGCACGTTAAAGAACACGCTGGATGGCCTTGACGGGAGGCTACCATCTGTCTCCCAACAGCTGTTCCAGTGGGTCCCCTCCCCCAACCTTCTCTGAGCCTTCGGGGTCCATGTGACCTGGCCATTTAGCCCATGGTGTGCAAAAAAGTGCCTCTCAGAGGTAAAACAACCCAAACAACTCTAAGTTCCAATTCGTTGGCTAATTGAATCGCTCGTAGAAGCACACTCGAGGGCTCCAGTCACGTTAAGTCATGAAGTCACTGTTGCTGGTTCATCTGTCGTAACAATACTTATGGATTATGAATACATTCACGCCAAGGATATTCCAAAACAGAGGTGAGTGTCTATCACAAGTGTGATTAAACCTCAAAAGCATTAGTGAGAATTCGAAAAGTTCTTCACACATGTCTGTATTTTGCACTCATTCCTCCAAAGCTAAGAAGCTACAACTTGTTTGACAGATTGCCTAAGTTTGTCATTACGTGTTAAAAACAAAGGCTACATCATAATTTCTCTCCTCAGTGGGATCATGTAAAGTTTGGTCTAAATCCGGGAGTTGTTGCTATGGAGTCTACGAAAGATGGGTAATGATTTTACATTCACAAAGATATAGTTTAGGGACGGGGAAACAATTTCTTCCATATTTATCACACATATATGGAGATGATGCCTGTTCATATGGCACTGTACAGGATGAATGCCCAAATTCAGAGACAAAATTCCTTTTTCCTTCGAAGCCTCCCTCATTCAGGAAGATCTAACGAGGATGTGAACGAGAGAACTATCGCTGTTATTCGTGAATTCATTGAGGAAAACTCACGCATAGCTATTCAGGCAATAAGTTTAGATGTCGGGTATCGATTGACAGTGTAGAAAGAATTCAGAATTACATACTTGTAGTGGAATAGCCTGGAATTGTGGACAAATGTTTTGTAATATAATGTATCTGTATCTATGAGGTGTTGGAAGCATGGGAATACTTTTTGTATAATCAGAATTTCAGATGAGAAAAGCACTCAGCAAACTATCTGATGGAAAATTTCGTCATGTTGAAATTACACTTCTTATCACAGAGCCTCGTTAAAAAATTTCTGATTTTGTTAGCGTTTCAAATAATAATAAGACAAACAATATTATGAGACAAAGTATATCAGTTTGCACCAGCACTTGTGACATTTGAATAGTTATTGTTTTTGAGAGCTATTACACCAATTTTAACCACTGCATGCAAATATTAGCAAATCAATGTGAAACATATTATATTATCCGATAAATTTCAGAAAGGTTTAGATAGTAATAACATAAAAAATATTTCCAAGCCCACCGGTATATCTTGTTTCACCAAAGGCAGGGTGTGCGTTTAACGGAGATAACTCTTAACGTTGTAACTCAACTTACATTTGAGATTCATACCTGGGAACTGAAGATTACGAGACTGGAGAACTACCGACTGAGCCACCCTCACCTCCTTTGGTTAGGGAAACTTCTAATTATAATTTATGAATCTAAACTTGTGTTCGAGTTTTTATCATATGGCAGAAATACACTGAAGTGCCATTGAATTAGGGATAGGAGACGTTATCCAAATTCACTACTGCAAATCTCACATTTGCGCGCATGCGTGGCTGAAACTCTGGTCACATATAGCTGTCAGCTTTGGCTTCCCCAAGCATTCGTCCTGAGATTCGTCCTGCATTCGTCTTTGAGAAGAGTAATATGAAAGGCGCGGGCTTTAGATGCATTTGACAGAGGGCAGATCATAGGTGCCCGATGGATGGGACATTCGATTTCTGAAATTGTAAACGAACTGAATTTTCTCGTACGACAGTTTCAAGAGTGTTCCAGAATATGAAAATTCTAACGAAAAAACAAGCACCCCGACAAACTGCAAATGACAACCAGGCTTGAATGATTGTGGGCTTTGCCATCTGATCTGCATCGTACAGATCGATAGGGGACAGACATTATCTGAAATCACCTCCCATCTGAACATGGGTTCCAGCCGGAAAGTCAGTGCATGGACCATCCAATGCTCATTTCATCGTCTCAGCTTTGGAAATTGCTGACCTACAAGAGTCCCATTTCTAATGGCACGACACCTGGTTCAACACCTTGCTTGGGCTAAAGAACATCGAAGCTAAACCATCGAAAATTGACAACGGAGACCCTGGAGTGATGAATCCCAATTTAAACTTCATAACACCGGTGGGAGACTGAGGGTATGGTGCCAAACCCATGAAGCCATGGATCCTGCATATCAGGTCGGAACTGTACAAACTGGTGGTGGCTCAGTGATGGCCTGGGTGTCTTGAGTTGGACGTCTGTGGGACCTTTGCTATGTGTACCGACGACTTTCAACGCATCCCAGTATATAGAATTCATGGCTGACCATTTACACCCATTTATAACCATCATGCATCGCAAAGGAGATGACATATACCGGCAAGACAACGTTTCATCTCACAGGTCCAGGTTGGCTACTGTATGGTTGCAGAAGCATTCTGCTGACTTTAAAATAAAGAAATTGCCAAGTAAAAGCCCAAATTTAAATCCCATCGAAAATCTATGGAATACCGTCGAGCAGAGTGTTCAGGCCTGTGTCCCATCAGCGACGACCTTGAGAGAAATGTGGACAACTCTGGAGGATGCATGGGTCGCCATACCTGTGGAATATTTATGCAAGCTTGTGGAGTCGTTGCCTCGTTGTGTGGCGGCCACTATCAGGGTCAGAGGTGGTCCAGCACGCTACTAGGTGCTATCCCTAATTCAATGGCACCTCAGTGTATACTACAAAAATATAAGAATAACGGGAGACAGAGAGTGAGTGTTATTTGCCTTTGCTGTTTTGCCATAGCAACTGATTTTGGGAAACTGGTTGGTGATCAGGAAAAGGGATAAATGATTCCTATCTTCTGCTGTCTTTCTTCTAATGGCGTGGTCATCCTCACATATCTTCTCCATGACGAATTATATTGAAAAGTTCTTATCAGAGTTCTGTGCAAAACAGCTGCTCTAGGAGTAATTTCTTTTTACAAGTTGAAATCTAGAGCCCAAAAATAAAAATTGATTTTAGTGCTCTGAGAGCATTTTAAATTCTTAATAGTTCAAGGATTTGTAAACTGTACATTTCTTGTCGTAAATCAGTTTTTATCCTGTGTGATCTTTGTATTCATGGAGAACAGACGAAGTTCTATTTTACAGATTTACATAAAAGGTAAAAGTGTCAATGAATATATTCGTTGGAATAATTGATGAATAGCAAGGAAAGATCATCTGCTCACGTTGCCATACAGTCCACCTTTCGCTTCTGGTGTTCAGGTTGGTTATTTAATATTTCTTGCGCAAACGTGCTGTGAACCAGGCCCGCATCGGATCTATAAAAATGAAAAAAAGTGGGTGGGGGGCGAGCAAGAAAAATATATAAGTCCAAAAGTCTGTATTTCCATTGACCTACAAGATTTGACCTTTTCTTTCAGAAGTTTTTAAAACATTTCTTGAAAAATACATTATATATAGATAAATTCAATCATTTTTCGTCTCTTATACTTTCTTATTTATGTCTCTCCCCCTTCCCCCCCCCCCCCTCTTTTCCTCCTCTTCCGCTAGACCGGCCTTGCTGTGGACGTCTTTAAGATATGAACGTTTAGTTAGATTATGCAGGAAAGCCAAGTTCTTTCCGGTAACCAAATTCAATTGAATTCAGGTTGCTCATTTTCGAAGTTAAAAATTTTTGAAAAACAACAATACATATACATTATATTACAAAGGTTTCCAGACACTTCTATGTTACATGAATGGAAAGTCACTAAGAGCTCCCTAGCTTTCGGCATACGCTTTTTACGAAAACATATAACTGGAAATAAACATCTCCCTCAAATATATCTATTCCAAAAGGTTCCAGAACGTATCTACGGTGCCCATTTATTTAAAATACATTTTCAATTTCCACTCTCTTATCGCGACTCAAATCAGATGTCGCCTAGGGTGGATGGGGCGTCAAGCACTCAAAAATGACATTTTCCTAATTGCGAAAAGTGTCCAAATAGTTGTTGAAATCCCGTCTATACCAATCAGTTCTGATTTTCACTGCTCTGGGTGAAAAACATTATAGACAATGCCATACAAATTCTCACCAAGCTAGAGCTTCACAAATCTGAGTATTTGGCGGTCACGTTAATGGCTCATTTTGGGTTGTAAGAAAGAGAGGAAAGAAGGCTTACAAACACTGACTTAGATCATCGCACAAGAACAAAGCCAAAGTAACAGAAACATCTCTTCCTTACATAACATGTCATGTTAGAAGATAAAATCGCAGTTTTAAAAGTGTTTTATTATTATTATAATATCTAGAAAAGAATTACTTCACAGAAGTTGATAAATTCGAAACTGATTGAAGAAGATTGCAATTCTCCGTCAGCAATAAGATTTCTGGCTCACGTGACACTGAAATAGCTTCAAGCAAATAATTCAATTCGAAAACGCTTTGCATGGCTCTGGATCCTGTTGATGCTTCCTATATGTGTATATCAGAAGTTATAATCAGGGCTTTCAGTTTAACTTAACTAAATGCCAACTTAAATGAGTTATTGAAGAACAACACAATATACACAATATTTCAAAAGGTTTCCAGACATTCCATGTTATATGAATGGAAAGTTACTTCAGAGCTCCCTAACTTTCAACATACGCTTCTTACGAAAACATAACATTAAAGATAAATTTAAGATTTCCCACAAATATTACTAATTATCGTTCTTCAACAATATTGCGTGATATTTACAGAGTTATAGAGCCTGAATTGTTTAGAAACAACGTCATTGATCATAACCATTTTCTTCGAAAGACCACTAAAACACAAATTATAATTGTTACAACGCACCATGACCTAAAAAATTTCAGATTTAAAAGTTGGTGCAAAGATTCAATTAATTTTAAAAATCTTTAGAACGAATATAGGCATGATTTGTTGTTAAAAGTTTTTAAAGCAATAATTCTAAAAGTATTAAAATTATATGTTTGAAAATATAAGAATTGTGTTTCCTGGATGAGTTTTACTTATCGTTTTATTATTGAGGATTAAGAGGCAATCTGGAGAATGAAGGATGTGTGAAACACTTTTCAGAAAGTCTGTTTTCTCCTTTTGAAGTTGCAGACATGCTCGTAGAGAGGGGAACGACTCAGACTGAATATTTGTGCATTGTCTGCATTTAATAAAAAGCAAAGGTTTATTTTTTTTTCTCAATATATTATAGTGCAAACCATATTTCAACGTCTCTTCACTGAATCGCAATCTGTAATCGTAATCTGTAAGTTTTCGAATTTCATTAATTTCAAATACTTTTGTAAATGCGCATTGTTATTAAGAGTGCTTTTAAACAAATCGTTTAGAGGTAATTTGTTTCTTAAACACAATTCACAGATGTTCAACACTAACGATATCACAGGAAATAGGTTGGATGAAACAAAGTCTCACTGTTGAAATTAGCAAACAATTGAAGTTGTTATTTTAAAAAAAGGGAATTAGCTAACAGCACTTATTCGGATTTTCGAATTTAAGATGTGAAGATATGCTGTGAAGATATGCTGTGAAGATATGATTCAAATGTGTATAAAGACGTTGTAAATGATAAACTTTGAAGACATACATAATGGCGGATCAAAGCGCAAAATACTCAAAGCAGAGTAGACCTCGTGGCACTTTCCTATTAGCAAGGGATAGTGGTTCTCCAACCACCAGAGAGTATAAATATTATTGGAAGATGAGCAGTATTTTGTTGGAGAAGGAACCAGAAGTTCACACGATAACGAGATGTACGTCCGACAGCCTTCTGTTAAAGATAGAGGCTAATCAAATTTACGAGGATAATTTGATGTGGCAAACCCGACGGCATTCTCTCCCCAACACAAAATTTGACTCTTCAAGGAAGAAGTGAATCTACCCACTAGTAAGTTTTGACAGTAACGAATCATTTCGTTCTGTTTCATCTTATTTATGTGAGGAGCAGGAAACGAAAGAAGTTAACCTTGGGGAATGGGAAATAATATTGCATAATTATCTTATGTCACTCGACCAAGAAAGTAGGAAGCGAAGAGGTGGATTCTTCCGCAGGATTCTTCGAGCAATACAGAAGAGATTGTCCTCGTGCTGCTCATGTTCCTGTGAGTAGTGAAGGTCCTGCCCTGGTAATTTCTGCATAATCCTTTCCTTCCAGAGCAGGTGTTTCCTGTGGTATGCTTTATCCGACAAAAGAGGGGATCGCTCTAACTCTACACGAATGGCAAGAATTATTCTCAGTCTCTGACAGGATTATCCCTTCCCAATCGACAGAGAGAGAAACTTGGTCCGATGAGATGCACTCCAGATCGGAAAACCTTCGAGCGTTTGCACCGGCGCTGTGTGAAACGGGATCCTTCGCCACGGCCAAGCAAGACCCAGGGCGTGAAAGGAGTGTCAGGGCGCCGCAACTTGCAGAGGACATTCTGCGTAGGGTGGAAGAGCGACCAGGATGTAGCACGCGAGCGGTTTCCCGTGCAATACACGTGTCCCAAATGTCGGTTTGCCGTGTGCTACAGGAGGAAGGAATGCACCCCTATCGTACGCAGAAGGTACAAGCTACTATTCCCCAAGGTTGACTTCAATCGTTGTCACCTGCGGAATATCAGCCACGTGTCGATTTCGCACGTTGGTACCTCCAGCAGAATGCAGCGCAGCCGGATTTTGGTGCACATGTTCTGTTTACGGACGAGTGCACTTTCACCCGTGAGGGCGTTTTGAATACCCACAATTCACACACGTGGGCATCTACGAACCCACATGCCACACGTCCTCATTCGTTCCAGCAGCGGTTCTCCATAAATGTTTGGGCAGGGATCCTCCATGACCATTTGGTTGGCCCATACCTCCTGCCACACCGTCTGGACGGCAAATCGTATAACACATTCCTACGAGAGGTGTTGCCGGAGCTGCTGCGTCCGATTCCAACCCCCAGCAGGTCGAGAATGTGGTTCCAGCACGTCGGTGCGCCTGCACACTTCAGCTTAGATGTGCGGAACACTTTACATACAATGTTCCCAGGGCGATGGATTGGTTGAGGTGGTCCCATAGCTTGGCCACCAAGATCGCCGGATCTCTCGTGTTTGGACTTTTTCCTGTGGGGCCATATGAAAAGCTTAATCTACGAGTGCCCCATTGAAACCGATATGGATCTAGTCGCCAGGATCGCCGTTGTTGCCGGCGATATTCGGGAAATGCCTGGTGTCTTCGCAAATGTTCGTCGGTCCCTATCCCGCAGGTGTGAAGCCTGCATTACAGCTGGCGGCAGCTCTTTTGAGCAATTTCTTTGAGCATGTACCTCAATTACATTCCTGTTAATAAAATGTTTTCTGAAGTATCTCCTCTCCTTCTTGTGTTCATTCTTTAAATGTGACAGTGGAAAACCACCTTTTAACTTCTCACCGCTTGCGTTCCGACCATACATTGTATGACGAATATTGCTCGTATAGCTGCGTTCTACCACCCCGTGTAGATCTGGAGTCCAGCACTTCGAGCAGCAGAGTTGGATTGAACACCAGAATGGGCAAAAATGAGCCACTTGAGGAACTTTGCACGTGGCATAATAGTTGGTGCTAGGAGTGCTGGTTCTAGCAGCTCCCAAACGGTCGTCCTTCTGGGCTTTTCACAGAAAACCATTTCTATTGTTTACCAAGAATGGTGCAAAAAGCAAAAACCAGTGATCGTCGATCGTTTGGACGAAAACAGCTCGTGAATTAGAAGGGTCAAAGAGACTGGCGAGAATCATGAAAACTAACAAATGGGCCACAACCAGATAAATACTGCAGAATTAAATATTGGTGTGCAGAAGGTATCTGAAAGTATCTGACTACGTATCGGACTGTCACGAATGGGCTACAACAGATGTCAACCATGTTGAATGCCGATGTTGTCAGTGAAGAACACAAAAGCACATTTCCAGTGGGTGCAGGAGCATTGACACTGGGCCATTGAGGATTGGAAGGTGTGGTGTCAACAGTACAGGCTGCTGCTGGCAGTGTGATGGTGTACGGAATGTTTTCTTGGCACACATTAGGCACCCAATACCCATCGAAAGACATCTGAATGCCACGGCATATTTGAGCATCACTGCTGAACAAGTTCATCCCTTCATGGCTACAGTTTATCTTCACTCAAATCAACATATTCAGAATTATAATGCACCTGCTCGCAAGGCACGTATATCACCAAATGCTACCAGGAACATAAAAAAAAAAAAATACCCCCTCAAGCAGCTGCTTGCCACAGAGGTCTGACAGGAGCCCGTCATAGTAGAATGTAGAATATGACATAGTAGAATATGCCATAGTAGAAGGTCTGTGGGGCTGGCAGAACCTCAGCTGAGAAACAACACGAACATCCATGCCTTACCCGGGGCTCGAACCCAGGTCCCTTAGATCAGTAGCCAAGCGTGCTAACCACTCGGCCATGGGACGGCTTCTTTCCTACGGTCGCACAAGGCGACTTCGTCAGAACATCACACCGCCCGAAGGCGGCTGGGCGTGTAGCAACGACGCGCCCATCAGACCAGGAACATACCTACGAGTTTTCCTTACTTCATTGGCCTGCACAATCCCAAGGTCTGAAACTTAAACGAACATGTTTGGGATGAGATGGTAAGAGCTGTTCACAGGGAGACTGTGTCACCACCCAATTTTGCAACAACTGCACAGCACAATCATATCTTCATGATCAACAAATCCTGCACAACACATCCAGCATCTTGTACCTCTGACGAATTCGGGTTGTTTCGAAGCGAAAGTCGACATAACATGCTGCTAGGTAGGTGTTCCTAATAAACTGCCATCTCAGTGTAAGTCTTCATGCTAACCTTCAAAACAGATGTTTTACGTGGCTTCTCGCATCCATGCTGATGGTCTGTAGCCCTCAAGCTCTTCTCTTATGTCTGTTGCTTTCAAAGTTCCCCCTCCTCTGACGAAAATGACAGTGTACATGTCCACCCTCGGAATCTCATGTAACTCTTTTAGGTGGTAGCGACTGCAACTCTTTCAGTGCAAGGAACCAGAAGAGGGATGGGTGTGCACAGAGCCGAATCTAGGGGGGGGGAGGGGGATAAAGGACCACGCCCTTCCTCTTCAGAATGTTAATAAGGTAATAAAGGAAAAAATATTAAACGTATCTATATTTTGTGCATTATTCAATATATTTTTAAAGGTTTGTAAAATGGAGGGGTAAATATAATACTGCATCAGAACTGCAGTCTCTTGCCCCACTCTCCCTTTTACATTTTTCGGATATATTTTTTTTCTTACCTCCCTACTTTTGGGCCCCCCAGATGCTCGATATGGCTCAGACCTTGAGATTGTGCAGGCCAATGAAGTAAGGAAAACTCGTAGACATGCTCCTGAAACCAATCAGTGATTACACATGCCAGTGTATTTTTCTCCATTCTATTGTACACCAGTGTATTTTTTCTAGATCAAGGCGTGGATGAGCGTCACGACCCACGTGAGTTCTCGTGTTTTAGGCGTGATTCTGCTTGCTTCTCAGCGTGTTCCAGTTTGCCGTTCATCTTCTGTCGCTTCCAGCACCTTTAAAGTTAATGTGACTCTAAGTACACTTTTGTGGTTTGTTTTAGGGCTATAAATGACTCCTTCCTAGCTTTCCGTTGTCTGTTTCCGAATTAATGATTCCTCTTATTTTTTACCGTCATATTTTTTTTTATGTTTCTATGCCTAAAATAAATCTTGCGGTTGTCTTTTACGGCAGATACTGTTTTGATTGCCTTCAGATGGGTCAACACCCATATGGTTAGTAGTTGCTTGGTGGTCTCGGGGTCGGGTAGAAAAGGGGGTTTCGTTTAGAGTTTGCTAAGTGAAGGATGGCATAGACAACCTGTGGCAAAGGGTGGCTGATGTCCCACTAAGAAAAGTTCTAGTGTGAGTTTAAGTGCAACATTAGAAGACAAGTGAGAGCTTGACGTCCAGGCCATCGAGTCGGTATTCTTTAGCGTGCAAGTGATAATACCCGGCATTGGCACTATACAATAATAAATAAATGCATTGTAGTACATTACATTAATGCTAGAGAGGAAAGAATAAAACTGATTCTCCAAAAAGGAAACCTATCTAGAATGAAAATATAATAATTGCATATGAAAAATTTTCGTAACACACGCTCCTTTCTGTTCCCAATATCTTACTGCTAATGGTTGTAGTTGAATTAGAGGGAAGTGGGAGTTGCAGGGATAATGTTTATCTGTGAGAAATGGGTGAATAAGCAAAGGCATAGATCGCCATGATGTTGATGCCTCAGTAGTAGATGCTCCCAGTTCTGCAGAAAATAACTTTCAGCATTTTTTTCTGCCACAATGTCCTCTTATCTTCAAGTGCGACCTTCAACTTGAATTGCATCATCCACCCCAAACAATGTCCACCGATTTTTCTGTTTTCTCGTCATCTTGGAAGGATCAAAAGAGACTGGTGCTGGTTCTAGACTTCCTTTCAAAGGCCTTCCTTTTCCTCCATCGTCTACCATCTTGAATTTTATCCAAACCCATCGGAAGTAAACAACTCTAAAGGTTATGATATTTAGCAACATTCACGTTGGCATAATGTATTGAGACACCAACCAAATCTAACCTATTTTTGAAAGTGAACAACCTCAGGTATGGTAGAAGGAAATGTTTTAAGCCTTGAGATCGCCATCTTGAATTCTTTACCTCTCCTCCAGTTATTTGATTGTTGCAAAGCGCCATCTTGTGTCTAAATGCGCATAATATGTTTAAAAATTACACTAGCTAGCACCCAACACATGCTTTTCAGTGAGCGACGCCTTGGTCCACTAAGCTGAATGTGATATTGGGTTTATATTTAAAGGTAATATAATTAATTCTAAGAAGGAAGGTTTGAAATTGTTTTGTGTCTGAGAATGAAATGCTCCTTTCTTTCATAATACTTAAATGAGGAATTTCAACGGCTCTTAATAATTCCCGTTTTTTCTTTGGTATTCTGTTATTATCACGTCTAATCACAGCCTTAAAATTATCCTGCTGATTCTTAATATTTACGAATATAAATCATTTTCATAGCTGTGAGTGTTTTGGAAAAGTACGGATACTGTGTTTTCTTTTTCTTTGCCTGTCTCTCATCTGCGTGTTTACAAGGGCCACGTCTTATTGAAGGACACTTCTGCAGAGAAATAAATGCTTTATATTAGTAAACTTTATTTAAAATTGTGAGTCCCACTTCTTAATGGTTCGAATTAAACAACATGAATAAATTTTAATATAGTTATTCTCCTAGTAAAACTATAAGCTGAATGCATTTCAGGCTCCTATTCAACACAAATAACAAATATTTTTGACATATCCATGCATCAAATATACTGCACCGTGTCATAGAAACACTGAGACCGAGATATGGCTTAACCTTCTGTTTTACAGATGGCTTTGGACAATGTTTTGGTGGCTCCGTGGTATCCAATCACTATGCTGATCGATGATGATTGTCGTAGAGGACCCACTTTTTATCGCAAATTATTTTCCGATGCAGGATTTCGTCCCGTTTGTTCTCTGCAATGAGAGAAATGCACACCTCCAGATGGCATGTCCTGTTGGATGCTGTCATTATGTGTGGTATCTAGTCATCCATCTTTTTTCACCTTCCCCAGTGCCCCCAGGCACCAAACAACCAGAATGATGCACACGAATCTTCATTGCGAACTCACTGACACTGCGGTGGGTCACTTTCCACGATATTCTCCACATCCTCATCTGTACAGCTACTGGTGGATGTACACGAGGCTCATAGTTATGGTGGATGACCACGAGGCTCATTCTCATAGTTCTCATGGTGGATGACCACGAGGCTCATTCTCATAGTTCTCATGGTGAACGACCACGAGCCTCATTCTTGTGGTTCTCATAGTGGAGACCATGAGTCTCCTGCTTGTAATTTTGGGAACCATCGGTGTATGGTATGTTCATTTACAATACCTTGCCCAAATGCTGCATTAATGTTTCGGGCCGCTATACCTGTGGAATGTCCGAGTTTGAACTCATACAGAAAAATTACATGTAGCTAGCCTTTCTCCATGGTCCGCTTCGACTGAAGCCTGTGCACTCATGGTTGAACCTCGTCACGAAATGAGGCATGTAACGCTTACACCAGATATATACCGACCTTATGATATATGCCATGTGATGTTGCTATGCGACACCGATCCATTGGAGATGCCGAACATATCCACCTGCTGAAAGCGAACATTTCTTCTGCACCAACCTAATATATATACAATTGTCCGAAAATGTAGGCATCCTTCGTGCAGACTTCACGTGCTCATGGAAGAAAATATTCCAGGGACTCTTAATTTCAACATCAAATTCAGTGAAACTCCACAGCTGTTAACAACAGTTTTCAGTATTGAATTTCCCTTCACATCCGCTGGATTCCGTAGGTTAAGGTACACGAGATTTGGTACTTTCGCCTTCATAACTTACAACAAATAGTATTTCTAAGACTCAAAAACGTTTCATGTTCAAGATCTGAAGCTGCCACCAAAATTGGGGAGACGCCTAGGCGTATGGAGTATTTTTATCATATAATGACTCAATGATTGTATCACCATATCGTGTGTGCACCGAGTGTAATTTAGGGTAACTGTAAGAAATAACTGTATTTAACCCTGATTTCGATGATTATTTTACACAAAAGAGATGAATTTACTGAGAATTACTCTCATTTTAACTTACATCTTCATAGGGTATCATAGGACAAAAATTATTCCGGTGGAAAACAGATCCATGTTGTGGCTTTCTAGCTCAAATCACTCTGAGAAACGTAATTTTTCATGTATCGTTCATTAACTTAGTTTCTTAGCAAAGAGCACTCTCAGATCCGAACTGTAACGGGAAACTGTCCTAAACAAATAGGTTTTTCATTTTCATCAATCGAAAAGAGACATGAGCCATATTTCCTGTTGGAACTGATGACCACGAAGGACTATGTCAGCAGAAACTGCATTAAGACTGTCCTGTAGAGAATGGTGGGTGGATGGGAATGATATTGGTTGGAAAAAAGGAAGCAGAAACTTAAAAATTATGTGATGGAAATACCACCTATTGTTATTTCAAATTCAGTGAATGTTGAGGCGGGAGATACTGGTGTATACTCTCGCTATCTAACAGATGACCAGGCAATTAACATTTAGGCTGATGCAGATTTTAAAATCCATGGTATTATTGAATAAATTGTTGAACTTAACATTTTTTTCACGTGGTTTCTACATCCTATATCACAGGGTTTGAAAATTGTGCGCATTTTATTATGCTATGATACTCGCATTAAACATTTTTTTTTGTTTGTACTCTTTTCATTTTACACTGAATTTTTCCAACATTCTGTTAATCAAGTCGGTTCAACATCATTCATGCAATTTATACACAATTCTTATGATAAATTAATAGTAACAATTTTCTGGTGTTCAACTATAATACACTGGTTTCCATAAATTACGGAAAAATGAGAAAAACTCGATAATTGGCCAAATAATTGTGATATTCTAACGAAACTTGTTCATGTAACCAGTAAAGTAATGTCGAGTGAGCAATTTAGTCTAGCAATTAGCAAATTTGTCTAGATTGCGTCAATTTGCGTAATTGGATAGCAGCATAAACACAGGTGTTTTGGAGTGGATTGTTATTTTGTGTTGTAATTGTGAGTAAAGAAATTCGTAATAGCCGTTTTGTAGAAATGATCTCGAGGCATCATTTGCCAAACGAAATGTGGTGGACAGCTATTGGCCACCTGGAAGCAGGCCAAAGTTAGTCAGACGTGGCACGATGGCTGAATGTGAGTCCTTCTATGGTCCAAAGACTGTGGAATCAATTCTTAGCACGGATTCCACATCTCAGAGGTTTTGTCGAGGACAGGCTAGAGTTACAACTGCTGTAACTCTAATCTGTGATTAACAGCACAATGGAGCAGGACGTCTGCTCCATCTCAGTTACGATCCTCTCTTGTAGCAGCCACTGGGAGGGTTGTATCAGCTTCTACTCTGCGAAGAAGACTTCAGAGGAAGATCATAGTTAGAAGGGCAGTAATTTGTGAACCTCTCACGTCACGTCACAGGACAGAGTGGTTGAATTGGGCAGGCACACATGTTAACTGGACATAAGTACGGACAATGGAGGTCCATACTCTTCACAGATGAGTCCAGATATTGCTTGCAGAGTGATTCCGGATATTATCTGATGTGGAAAGAACGAGGTACCCACTATCATCTCAGTAACATCCGTCAAAGAGACAGTTATAGCGGAGGTAGCGTGTATGTTTCGGATGGCATTTCCTTAGGTGGACGCACAGACCTCTATGTGTTGACGAGTGGGAACCTCAATGCTCAAAGGTACAGAGATGATATCCTGAACCCTTATGTACATCCTTACGCTGGTGCAATAGGTGAAGCATTCATCTTACAAGACGATAACATTCGTCCACACAGAGCTCGACTAGTGGAACAACACCTTCAAGTGGAGACCATTATGTGCATGGAGTGGCCAGCTCGATCTTCCGACCAAAATCCGATTGAGCATGTGTGGGATGCTCTAGGGAGACGGGCTGCTGCCCTCAACCCGCCACCTGAAACAAAGAGGGAGCTTATTACTGCTTTAAAGTTTCCTACTGAGCTGATTCACAAAATCGTAAACAGCATGGAACATCGCTGTCGTGCCTGCATTGCTATAAGGAATGACCACACTCCTTACTAAAAACTTTGCCCATTGCATTCTGACACCTCATTTTTGGACAATTCCTGTAAGTGTTATTTTTTGACGAAAAATATTTCTAGTGAAAAATATTTTATGTCTTCTGAAACTAGCATTGTAATTCGAGTTTTCATCAAATTTCATTAAAATCATTCATATATTTTTTTGTTTATCATAATTTTTCTGAGTTTTCCTTAATTTAAGGAAACCAGTGTATTTTCTGTCTGGGTTCCTTCTAACTGTGAGTAACTTTTTTTCGCTTTAATATGAACTTTTTTCCTTTCTGGCGGAATAAAACCATATTTTTACACCCTTGGTAATTCTGATATGATTTTATTGTGGTGCACACAAGCAGTACCAAAACTTTCGTCATGACTGATTTATCATAATTTAAATTAGCTGTCTGCATTCAGTAGTTTTTGCTTGCAATGATACTTGAAATGCCTCATTACGGTGAAAAGATGCTCAAGTAAAATAAGATTTCGGAACGTCAAGAGTTGAGCATACGTTGTCTTTCGATATCCTTTACCTCCTCCCAGTGATGGAGGTGTGTGTGTGTGTGGGGGGGGGGGGGTGCTGCATTTCATCACGATGAAAACGAAAATTATTTCAGTTGTTATTCGCTATTAGGGTTGAAAAGATCCTTGAGGAAGACAAAGATCACGGAGCTGCAACCACAGCGAGTTGGAAGATGGAGAGCATGAGTTTCCAGGAGAAAAGGATTTAGAAATGCTACGACTTATCTGTTTTTACCTCGAAGTACACGTGGACCAATTCCACAAGTCAGTACATAAGGACCCATGAGCTTTGAAAATGTCGATATCATTGCGTAGTGAGCCTTTGGGAGACGTCACCGAGTTTCCCCACTTTTCGTTCTGTATGGCATTTCTTCAGCTTAAGTGAGAAGTTTGAAGAGTTGTGGAATTTTTCTTTAGAATCTAGAATCAGGTAACTTAACAATAAAGACACTTTTCGTAGAGGAGTGATAAGATTTAGGAAGTGGGACGTGGAGAAAATTTTCCTGGTATTTAAGAAGAGAATTCGTCGATGTGGGATATTTCACTCAGAGTGGCTAAGGCTGTAAGCTAAGGTTTGTAAAAATATTATCATTTTTAATTTAGTTGATATCACTTATACGCAATGTTCGCTTCATGTCTCTCTGTGATAACGTTAGATTTTCCTGACATATGTATAAGTGAACAATTATTTTACTAAGAGACAATCACAACATACACCGAAGAGCCAAAACATTATGACCACCTGCTTCATACGATGTTGGCCCTCCATATGCCACCAAAACAGCTCTTACCTGGCAAGACATGGATGCTAAAAGATTTCTGAAGGTGTCTTGTGGTATCTGGTATCAACACATTACCAGCAGATCCTTTAACTTTTGTAAGTTACGTGGTTGAGCCGCCACAGATCGTATATGCTGTTCCAACATAAACCACAGGTGCTCGATTGGATTGATGTCTGGGGAATATGGAGTCCAGGGCAATACCTGTAAATCTTCATCATGTTCTGCGAACGATTCTCGAACAATCGTGCAGTATGGCATGGCACATTATCCTGCTGAAAAAGGCACCACTAGAGAGACATAACATTGCCATGAAAGGATGTACCTGGTCTGCAATATTGTTTAGTTAGGTGGTAGAAGTCATAATTTCTTGTACATGAATGACTGGACCCAGGGTTTCCCAGCAGAACATTTTCTAAAGCATTACTCTTCCTCCACCGGCTTGTTTTCGTCCAATGGTACATCCTGGTGCCAACACTTCCCCAGGTAAATGATGCACATGTACCCAGCCATTCACACGGTGCAACAGGAAACGAGATTCATCAGACCAGACGACCTTGTTCCAATTATTCAAGGAGTTTTGATGCTCGTGTGTTCATTTTAGGCGCTTTTGACGGTGAACCGAGGTTAGCATGGGCAATTGGAGTGGCCTGCAGCTATGCAGCCCCATTTTCAGCTGGGTTCGATGCACTGTGTGTTGTGACACATTACTCCCGTCACCAGCATTCAATTTACGGACGACTGCACCACAGTATCCCTGCTGTTGGTTCGTATCATACAGGATAGCCTTCGCTCATCTCTACCATTAACGTGCACAGGGTATGGCTCTCCCACACACGGGCCAACGGTTTAACGTCCCATCCGACGGACGGCGGTTTTCCAAGCCCATCGGTGTTCCCTACTGACCGTGGGCAGGGCGAGGAATTTTGCGGAGATAAATCTCAACGCTGGTCCAGGTGGGACTCGAACTTGGGAACTACAGATTACGAGCCTGGCGCGCTACCGACTGAGCCAGCCCCGTCCCATAAGAAGTTGTAATCACAATAGTGTGGGTATAGTTCAGTTGTTATTTTGTTAGAAATTTTATCCTTAGTCGACTTTAAAGCATTTTATATGCTAAATTCATCAATCGGGACATGTAATAATCACCCTTTGCCCTTTGTTTCTACTATCCATTAATCTATATTTGCCGTCATTTTTTTTTTCGTATCTGTACCTAGTTTTATCTTCTCTCTAATGTATTAATGCCCTGTAGAAAAATCTAATAGTGGGATTTTCAATGATAAGTTTTATTTATAGTTATACCAATCCGTTTCATTTCTACATAAAAAGCACTAACTGGATTAAAAAATAGTTCACCACATATGATACCAGATATTCAGCAAACAAGCTGCATGTTGTGAAATCGGAGAAAGAAATAATGCATAAGCATTTCAATTTTATTGCGCCAAAAATATATAATTCTTCATCTAATCATATAAAAAGAAGATTTTTAATATGAAAATCATACTTGTTGTCAAAAATTGATGATATTTAAAATGCTTTTTCGTATAATTTCAGTTGCTTCATTAATTTTCATTTACAGTAATATTTCGTTTTTTTTAATCTGTAACAGTTGATTCCTGACACCTAAGATTACATAGATACTTGACTATTTGTCAGTTTCTGACAGTGTTTTTTAATTTTTTTCTGCTGCAAGATTATGTTGTATTGGTTGTTTTAAATGAAAAGTAAGATCAGCACTTTGGTTCTATTATTTGTCTATCAATATTTGCCGTCAAAAATAATTTAATTTTTCAATATATCTTGTTTCGAACCTGGAAACTACAGATTATGAGCCTGGTGCGCTACCGATTGAGCCCCCTTCGTGTGTGTGGGGGGGGAGGTCAGCAAAAGTTAGAAATGTTGAATAGATTTATAGAAAAAAAATGGTTCTATTAAATTATTGCTGGGGGGGGGGGGTTATTTTTCGTAACTTTTTTTAGGAAAAAATATTACTCTGATAACTTCAAGATTTTAAGGAAAATCTATTTCAATATCTGATATCCTATTTTTTTCCCACTTTTGTACTATTTTCGGATTTCAGATTTTTTTTCTGTATTAGTCAAAACAATTCATAAAAAGTTATCTAATGCATAAAGACGATCGTGAATGATTGATTTACCGTGCGACAGGAGATTCAGGTTCAAACATCTGGGGAAAAATCGGAAATAAAAGTAACCAATAGGAAATTTAACTAACCAGTTATCCTTGAAGGGCATATAGAAGTTAGAGGTCAACCTTAATCTATGCATTCTACAAACGTGAAAATTGGTGTCTGGGGTTTTTTCGGGTTGTAGATCTTGGAAACGTTATGAAGTTGCAAATTCAGAGGATCCTTGGAGGTCAAATTTTATCAAGGTTTAGCTTCCTAGTGCCAGTAGATAGCTAGAGGGTATTTCGGATCTTAGACCTCAGAAACGTGAAAATTTGGATCCGATGGACCATTCGAGGTCAAAGATAAAATTTGACCTCAGAAATAATACATTGGTGCTAGAGAGCTAAAATTCGTTCATAGAGGAATTTCAGATTACAGATTTCAGAAATGTTAAGAAATTTGAGATCCGGTGTTGTGAGATTATGATCAAAGTGGCAGAACAGAACAGAAGTCGCCAATCTGTGGTCCGTGGACCACTGATGGTCCACGGGAAATTTTTGGTGGTCCGTGGAGAAATTTGGACACCGACACAGGATGGCTGACAATTTTCGTCTAGGGGCATTTGCAACAACCTATTTGTGTGAAAAGACATTCTCATCTGTCACGGCAATTAAAAACAAGCACCGCTGTCGACTTGAAATAGAAACGGTTCTCTGTGTTGCAGTGATTCAAAATTGTGAGTTTAGTTGTCCATGAGGTCCAAAATATTGGCGACCGCTGGTCTAGAAATCAAGAGGACTGTTTTTTAGTACCTTGGTCTAGAGTGGCCAGACGCAGCAGATTTAGCTCAGGATATATAAATGTTGGGAGAACTAAATTGACCAATCTGGTTGGAACTCCATAGCCAATACTACTTGAGGATTATCATGTTGATATATTTTAACGACTGTGAGTGAAAGGTTAGCGATAGAGGATCACGCTAATTATAACTACAATGATTTTAACTATGATGGAGCAGAAGCTCTGAAAATTTGCAACTAGGGGTAATCTGGGTCTGGGGAAAAATCTGAAATTTCACATCTGAAGTATCCATTAAGGACAAATAGATATCTTGTAGAGGTCAAACTTTGATTTACAAATGCTAGAAACGTGAAAATACCTTGGAGTGTTTCGTATTGTAAATCTCAAAACCTTTATGAATTTTTGCAGCAGGTGGATCCTTAGAGGTTAAAGGTCAAATTTTGATCTACTAGTGCTAGAGAGCTAAAAATTGGTGTCTAGGAGTATAAAACTTTGCGAAATTCTGGATCTGATCAGCCCTTAATGGTCAGAGGTCAATTTTTTTATGTGGGCTAATTATTCAAAAATTGGTGCCTCCTGATATTTCCGATCATAATCCCAGAAATTTAGAATAACGTTAATTTCATATAGCAAAGAAAGGACATACACTTTCATATAAAAGCAACGTTATTCTTCTAGGTATGTGAAACAACCTATCATATCCGGATAATACGAGTTGCTAGTTTTCAAAGAGAAGGAATATTTTTTTTTTCGTTTTGCCCATTCAGCACCCTCTAACAGTGAAAATTCGAACTAATGGATGATTGGGAAAATGACTTAATATTTTATTAGTACCACAGAAATATTTTTCATTTATCTCTTAAAACAGAAAAGTTACATTTTACCACCACCCCTTGGGTATAAGATGACAAATCATTACTGCTAGTGTGAACCATTTGTTCATTATACTATCACCAAAATTTTAAATTTCTAGCATAAATTTAAAAGTTCGCAATAATCGTTTAAATATTTAACATTTTCCAACTTTTTTTCGCCGCTAAGAGGTAACTTTGAATTTTAATTTTCCACCTTTAGCATTCTCTAAACAGTGGAAATTGCAACTAATAGGTGATTGGAAAAGTTTAAATAGCAAGATTTTATTACTACCTATTAGATGCAAAAAGAATTTTCCCTTTAACTCCTAAAAAGGTTTCATTTTCTCACACACACACCTACCCCGTGAGTAAAATAGCAAAGCATTGTCGCCAATGCACACCTCCTGACTATAACACTATTTCCAAAATTTCAGATTTTCGATGCAAGTAGATAGTTTGCAAGATTAGTTAAAATTTTATAAATTTCTATTTTTTCCACCGCTAGAAGGAGTTATAAAGCTATTGGTTCATTAACAGCTATCCAAACACGAAAAAAAATCATTTTTTTCTAAAAGCAAAAAAGTTAAAAAGTTAAAATGTTTACAGACGAACATACTGGTAGAAAGACAGACAGGCAGAGAAACAAATATTGACATAGCATACGACAAAATGAAAACATGATTTATTTTTACCAAGAGCTAAAAAGAAATTGTTGGTCTTCAGTTATCTCGTTTCACTGTTGCAGCACATTGCTATTTTCTGAAGTGGTTTCATGGGAAAATCTTCATTTACTTCTATGAGGGGAATTATTACACTCAAATATAGCGCAGTGAGGCATTTCTAAAATATGGAATCTTTTATAGGCTGAAAAACTGTTAGAAATATGATAAAACATAGTAACTCAAAGCTTTGGGTACACATACTAATACATAGGCTTTCGTCCCAGAGTACGACAAAACATGGCGCCTATAAATGTGACTCAATCAGCGAATCACCGAGATGGCCAACCTCTAACTATGCAGAACCTCTAGTTCCACCCTGCAGACTTCCATGTAAGTACTACGAGGTGAAAACTTAAAACTCCCATAATAAAAGTTTCATTTTATCTTTAAATTTTCCTTTTTCTAGATCCAGTCCCAGCTAAATTGTATCATAAATCAACAATTATTCAAAAGTATTTCACAACTTGAAATACTTTTAACACTGGTATTTGAATGTTTTTTTCATATGGCAGAAATTTCAAGTTTCGATTTATAATTTAAATAAATATATTACCCTTTATAAAACTAATGTTTCAGTTATAACGTAAACAGTGGAGTATCAAGGGGGGGGGGGGGTCCAACTCAAAAGTTAACTTTACCAAACCCATTGAAAGCTTGAAAACCATATATTTACTAAGGCAGTCACCTATAATTATAGACTCAATCATGACAAAACTCAGTACCACCATATTAACCTCCCCTTTTTAAGCATTTTCTGGGAATGACACTGAGCTTAATTTTCTCTTATGAAAATAAAAAAACGACAACTAATGTTTAGGAATTATTCAACTTAAAGTATCCGTTTCCTAGTTTAGCTGCTAAAATTAGGAACCATTTGAATGAACAAGTTTACCCTCTCAGAGACAGCAGACTGAACCATGGCAATTGAACTATAATTAGCTTATTAGCAGTAATTGGACTTAAATTATTTCAGTTTTTGTCTTCCTCCTAAATAGGGATATTCATACAACACATCATAAGGCTGATTTGGCCACTGAAGTTTTCAGTCATTCAGGAAATACTTATTCTTAGAACGTAGCAAGGCGACAGATTAATCATGGATGGCTGATATTGACTCGAAGCCCTCGAATAATACACAGGGACAATATGATTGATATTTTTACGTGAGAAGTCTGTCCCTGACTTTTATTTAAGCAGAATGTACAGCTCCACACTAGTTGCATAGGAGGAAAGAAAATCCTCTTTGACAGGGTCTGATGAATCTCCAGATAGCAAATGGAAGGGGATATCTTCCCCACAGTTTCTCTTTAACAACAGGGATCTCACGTACTCGTTCATCAGGAAGAACTTCGCCACATTTTACACGTCACAACTTTACAGTCACATTTGAAGCATGTCAAGGAACTGTACAGGTGTTCATTCAATGAAAGTCAGGCAATTGGACGACACTGAACCCTTTATTAGAGAGATCTTCAGAAGCTACGTTTAAAGCTAGTTGCTCCAACATTTGACTTTCGATTTAGATCTTGTATTTTTCAGCTTGATCAGCAACTGAAACAAAACGGATATGTAAACTCCAAAGGTCATGTAACATGCATATTTAAACAACGAATTTTACAAAAGATTGCTTTTAATAGTTTCTAAACCGTCGTCGCAGGTTACACACTAGCAACTTTCCATTTGAAATTAGACCGGGCTCTTGAGGTGCAAAAACGAAAATGCTAAATTAACTCTGGTTCTTTCATTCTTCGATACTTTAACGCGGGTGACTAGGGATAACCAGTAAAATTCGAGACAGACAAGTATTTAAATAATTATGAGAAGTCTAAATCGGAGACTTTTCAATATTCAACAGTAAGCGAAGTGGAAGCTGTTTTCATTAGGCAGGTCCCGTTGGAAAACGGCCAAGATTTCTAATTTTGTAACAACATAATGATGCGTTATATAATCTTTTTTCATAAGCATCACCATCCGTTGGCAGAGGACCGTGAACAGCCTACTGACAATTTCTTAATCAAAGAATTCTATTAAAATTGTTTATTCAAGTTACTTCCATAAAAAACAGCACTAAATACACAATTTGAACTAATGAAAAAAATGGTTGAATTATACCATTAGAAAGAATATTCAACTTTCAAAGAACGTTCTTTCGATACTTAAAATATTTTATTACTAGCAATGAAGACATTGCAAAACGAGAACATGTCGAATAAAATATATGATCATAAAACCAGCCAAAATAATTACACCTAAGGCAATTTTTTCCAACTGCGTATATTGCACAATATAACGAATGCCGGTAAATGCCAAACGAAACTACACCAAATTCTGTTTTTACACGTTAGATAGGTTTTCGAAAAAAACCGTGCAAAACAAACCGCGTAAAAAAATACAGTGCATATGAAAAAATAGAAGATTGATTCCAGACGTGAAAACCCAGTACAAGTAATAAGATGTTTTCAAACAAATCATATCAAAATCTTTAATTTTATCTTTATTTGATTTTTATTCATTTAAACACATTCATCCTTCATAAAGAAAATAATATGTCACTAATTGAAGAATAAAAATGTGCAAAAAAATATGACTTACATATGCTTATTAACTAGATTTTATTCGTTGTCACTTTCTGACAATAGACACATTCGTTTGCGTAAGACTAGAATTAAATCACTTTCATCACTTGAAACATTTTGGCCGTTGTGTTCATACTCCAATGGTGAAATGCTCTGTGGCATGGGGAACCAAATTATTACTTGTTTCCAGTGATTCTGAAGTTTGATTAGTTTTGACAACGAACTCTGTAATCAATCGTTGAGATCCTGCTTTGACTAGATCTTTGTATAATTCTTGATAAAGCGCCATACATGGCTTCACTTCGGATTTAAACTGCTCAGCTCGTTCGACAATGGGATCATGTGTAAGAAAATGACTTTCCAATTTACTAGCCATTTGAACCCCTTCTTCAATTAAACCTGCAGTGAGTGGAACCTCTTCATCACCATCACTTTTTTCTTTTTCATCATGAGTCCCAAGGACAACTTTTATTATTTCATCTTCGCTAAGAGCTTTGTCAACAAGCAATTCATCAATATCTGCAGACGATAAATTATCGAATACTTCACTAACTGCATGTGCTAAAGTGATGATATTAGGATATTAAGTCGTAATTGGAGGTATAGGATCTTTGCTTTTATACACATTCTAGCCAAATAGCTTTCCAGCATGCGTTCAAAGTTGATGGTTTTAATTCTGACATCGTCAATCCAGCATGTGTGATACAATCTAAAATAGAAAATTTCTTCCACACATCAATAACTGTTATTGCTTTATCCTTATCTAGTTTATCCAAAATGTATTGGAATGTTCGTCTTACGTAATAAGTTTTAAATGTGGAAATTATACCCTGGTCTAGTGGTTGTATTAAGGATGTTGTATTAGGCGGCAGAAAACGAAATTGCATATTTCGGTGTTCCAAAACAGAATGACAAGGCGCATTGTCTGTAGTCAATAGAACTTTCTATTCGAGTTTTTTTTCCTTCAAATAGCGTTTAACTTCTGGAACAAAACATTTATGGAACCATTCATTAAAAATTTCTTTTGTAGCCCAAGACTTTTTTGTTTGCCATCCAATACACTGGCAATTTATTCAAATGTACAGTTTCATTGACCGTGGTCTTAGGGATCGATTGATGAGCAGCGGTTTTAACATACGATTTCCTGAAGCGTTGCTGCAAAATGGAAATGTCACACGATACTTTGCTGCTTTAAAGCCACCAACAGTTTTTGTGATTTTGCTACGTAGGTTCTACTCGGCATTTTTTTCCAAAAAAAAAAAAAAGACCAGTTCCACCTGCATTCCAAACTTGATCAGGAGTGTATCCACCATCTTCAATGAGCTGGGCGAATTTTGGACAAAATTCTTTAGCAGCCGGCTCATCTGCAGATGCAACTTCACCTTTACATTATAAAACGCGTGTTTTTGAAGAAATCCTGCAAGTAACCCTGTACTTGTAGAAAATTCATAATTTTTGTTTAACTTAGCTGATGTGGTTGGTTCTATTTCTTGTATTGCATATATATTCGTAATGCCATCTGTTTGATGGTATTTCCGTCTGGAGCTGTTCTATTTTGCGTGTTATCTTCTTTCCACACTATTAGTGCCTTTTCCATCTTCACTTTTACAATATCTCTTGTGTACGATGATGACTTAGTGCTCAATTTTGTTCCAGAAAGCACAAATCTTCTAATAGCATTTTCATTTTTCTTGATGCTTACGTTTTTACTTGATGGTTCTTCGTTCAAACCAAAATATTTACCTATGGATGTTGAACCATCTCCAGTTGCAAGACAATCTAAAATTTGGATCTTAGCATCCAAAGAGATAGCTTTCCTTTTTTGCTTTTGTATAGTTGAAATATCCGACATCGTGGTAAGGCTTACGAAAAATATTTGAATTGTAGTTAATAAATAAGATGATGAAAAATTATAAATTACCTAGGCAAAGTTTAATAAATTTATATTACGCACACAAAACTTCAAAAAACAAAAACATTTTTCAATTTCTTCTATTAAACATCTAAACACTTCTAACTTTAAACACGAAATGAGAGACCAAGACTAATGTTATGTATGGAAGATAAAAAATTGAGGGGAATTTCCGGAACTCAATGTTGCCACTTTATTCCGAATGAAGTAGGTTTTGCACAATTTTTCCATAAAATAGAGAAAATTTGTTGTGTAGTTATGTTAGTGTAGTTTTTATTTTCGGGATTTTAATGCACAAAATATGTATCTATATTACATTTTAAAGCTAAAATACTTCGAAAAATGTGACCATAAAAGCGGCATCTTTGTTATAAATCTAAATTCTAGGAATTTGTTCTTGAACAGGAATATTTTTCACAATTAAATTCAAATCAAAATTTTTAAAAAGGCGCCGTTTGAACCGTGTTAGATCAAAATAAATCGAGTAAAAAGGAATTGGAATTTTTTCCTAAACCGTGTTAAATCAAAATCGTGTAAAAAAAATCCGTGTAAAAACAGAATTGGATGTATTTGTTTCAACAGCGTGGTATCGGTAACGAATGTTCGTTTGGCATATAATCTTTTCGAGGGCAGCTATTTTAAAAAACACATAATGCTAAACAACGAACTGCCATCCCAGAATTAAAAAATGTTGAAAAACGCTACAATTTTATCGGAATCAACAATATTAATCTGAGCATACGAATAAGCATTGGCCACCCTTCCGCACTTTCAGAAAACACCAGATCGAAACAGTCTCATCACAAATAAATCTAAAAATTTAGGAAGTTCACCGCCGATCCACTGTATAAAAATGTTCCTAGAACTAAATCCTATCAGGGACAACAAACGTAATTTTTTTTAAATAATTCGCATAGCACAAAAAGCGCCCCAGAACTAAATAAACTTATCAGAACCTTAAAAAATATCAATATCGTAAACAACGCACCGCCGATCAGCATTGGTAAAAAAAAAAAGCCAGAAACAATCTCGTGGGGGAGAAATTCCAACACTGCACGGGCAAAAACAAAACCCTCACACCCAAGGGGAAAAAATGGTAATATCAAAGTAACCACCAAAGTCCGATTAAAGAACGTCAAAGTACAGACGTGAAAATTATAAATCCTATCATCTCACATTTCCCGTTTAACATGTAAGCAATAAATGTATTTTACTAAGAAAATAGTCTAATTTTTGGCGGGGAGGGTTCAGTCGGAAGTGCGACAGGCTCGTAATGTTCAGTTCTCAAGTTAAGAGTCCCGCCTAGGGATTTGAGATTTATCTCCGCAAAATTCCCCGCTCTAGGTCAGTCGAGGGCTTGGATCTAGAGGAAAAATAAAATGCATTCGATACTCGTAAAACAGTCTTCTCCACGGGTTAAAGAAGAATCAGTGTTTAACGAGATTGAACTATCGGAAACAATATTTGCCGAAGAATTAAAAGTCCTAATCCTTTAATACTCTTTAGTGAGGCTGAATCCTTTTGAACGAGGTTTTTATTCCATACTATAGGCTAAATGGCAAGGTAACAAGGACACTAAGGACTCATATCTCCGCAAAACCCCGCCTTGCCCATGGCCAGTAGGGGACACCGATGGGCTTGGAAATGACGCCATCCGTCGGATGGGAGTTAAGCCGTGGCTCCCTGTGTGGTAGAGCCATATCTTGTGTATGCTAAAGAACATGCTGGATGGCCTTGACGGGAGAAGGACCATCTGTCTCCTAACAGCTGTGAAGAGAGTCCCCTTTCCTCCAACTTTCTCCGAGCTTTCGTGGTCTTGTGGCCTGGCCATTTAGCACATTGTGTGCAAAGAAGTGACGCTCAGAAGTAAAACAACCCAACTAAGGGCTCAGAGTTGTTGGGGAGACTAATGGAAGCTTCCCATCAAGGCCATCTATCACGTTCTTTAAAGTGTCAATCAGCATTTTCTGTTACATAGAAATATGTCTGCCAGATGGTTTAGTGAAAAGCTCTGACGCCACGTCAAGGCACCATCCATGTCAGAGTGTTTTTCTCTAACCTGGAGAAAACCCCTCCACACATAGGCAGTTAGTGTGGAAGGAAAAAGAGGGATCAGGGAAATTTTTCTTCTTCAACACTTAAGGAGAATGCTGATCCAGCTAATTCGCACACCAAGTATTCTTTTCGGATTTTCCTTCAAAGATTTCTTCTCATCTAAACTGCGACCCAATTCACTTTCCTCACTTTTCTCACCACCGCTTTCTGCCTCATTTGCATTTCCTTTGACACGATCCCTTTGCTCTCTTCTTATTTTTTTTAAATTCTTTACACATTCTTTATCTTTAATTTCTTTTTACTTCACACATTTCTTCCCACACACACCCCACTTTTCACACATCCCATCTTTGGGTCTTTCAGCTAACTTTCTTTTGATTTTTTTCTTTACCCCGGAATTCTTCTTGCTCTCATTACTCACGCCATCAGAAACGGAATCTGGCTGCTTATAACCTATCATTACTCTTTTAGGATGCATTTCATCAGGAGGCAGTTCATTCACTTTGCCAATCTTAAAATCTTGCCTTTTATTAGTTGACGTACAGCAGCAACTCATGCAGAATGTTCTAAAAAATCGTGCGACGCATTTGCGTAATTGTATCATCCTTCTACCATCATTAGTTGGTGAAGCTTTATCACATTCTTTCATTTCAACATCTGGATTTTTATTGGACGAAATAGTTTTTGGCTTTTTCGAACCTTCAGCTTTATTAGCATGAGCGCCTCTTCGTATCACACGAAAACAGGGGTCCATCACTTTTGCACCATCACACTCAACATTATTATCTTCATCTTTCAAGAAGAAATCACGAAGCAGCGCTGCTTTCGCCCTTACTCTTTTCTGCGGCTCTTCACAAATAAAGAGATCTAAAAAGGTGATTAGTTGATTACAGCTTCAATTTTAATGGGTGAAGCAGGATTAGCCTTTAACAGAAGCGAACGCATGAACCGAGGATCTTTCACGTTCGTGAGCATCGGTTTAACGTGATTGTCGAAAGTGGGACAAGGTGCACAAAGTTTAATGCATTTTGAAAACGCTTGTTTTGTCATTATCTGAAGAATTACGATTCCTGCCACCCAGAGCTCAGCATCTATGGCATCAAATGGGCCATACATACTAGCAGATACAATTTCCGGTGGTAAATACAGAAAAGGCGCAGCTATCTTGCTCAAGTCTGTTTCAAGCGCTTTGCTAAGGAATGAGAAATCAGTTATGACAGCTTTATTCATTTCTCTATTAACGAATATATTCTCTTCTTTTAAATCATTGTGTGTTAATCCCTGACTATGTAAATAATCCAATCCTTTGAGGAAATCAAAAACAAATCCCTTTTTTCTTGTCATACAATCTGGAGCAGTAAAAAATTCAGGTGCATGTATTAAATTAAAAAGATCCGTACCCATTAAGGGCATAAAGAATGCTTTCGCTCTTTCAATTAGTGTTATCGTTCCATATAAGCACACAATGTTTTCGTGGAATAAATGTGGCCATAACATAATTTCACCATTAGAATCTTCTGCCACTATCTTAGTTGCTACCTTACAAGCTTTTGCTTTGTCATACAACGCTATGACTTTGCCGTAACCTCCTTCACCAATATCATGAAGGAATTCATATTCATCTTTACGCTTAAGTAAATCTACCGACGCTTCAGTAACATGACCACTACTATACATGTTTATTTTCATTAATTCAACTCAAAGAACTTACCTCTCCTCATAATTCGTAACGCGAATCACACAGTTCTCTTCATACGATGCTAAAACATCAACTCCTTTTTTCCCCATTCGCTTTCATTTTTGAGTTGCGATCATTGTTACGTATCGATGTAAACAATTATTTTTTTTCTTCTGCTAAATCCACTGATTCAGTGACATCATCGGAATTGTGTTCAGTAATTTTTCTTTCAATTAATAATAAAATGGTAGCCAAGGGTGGTTACAAATTCCGTACTTTTTTCATTCTCAATTTGCTGTAAATTATTTTCTAAATAAAGTGTCATTTGAAATTTTCTTCTTAATATAAAAATTCACATTTTACGAAATGAATGCATTTCTAATTTTTTTTTTTTCATAGCTCATAAATATCAAAATCGTGTTTGGATCAGTTTGTTCGTTAAAAGACATGTTGTCACTAAATCAGTTACAATCAGTTCAACGGTTTCATAAAATTTTGACCAATACAGAAAACGAAATTTTATTCATGGTTCGATAAAACAACTCAATTTAGGTCTCAGTTTTCAAGTAGCTATTAACGAACCCATTTCGCAAACCATCAACTAATGTTGCGAAGATTATCTCATATATGTAGTCCATTATTTTAACAGATACATTTCATAATCATTTACATATCTAAAAAGACTTTTATTTTGTGTCGAAAACTTTTCATTCTGTTACAACTAATCCCAAAAGATTTCTAACAAACTGACTGGATAGATATTCCACATTTTTTTGGTTCGTCAATTGCACAAAGGAATATTTTGCTTAAACTTGAAACAAATTCAGAATTATTAAACAGCGAACCTTACAAACAAAAAAAAATTAAGAACATCACATCGTTACGAATATATTATTTAAAAATCGTTATTTTTAGCTGTTTTTCATTCTAAAGAAAAACAAAGACGAGTTAATGTTTTCACTTTGTCTTCTGTATATATGGCTGTCCGTTTGTAGACATTCATCTTCTTTGTTTTTAGTGATATATCAAAAATGTTTTTTGTGTTGGGTAGGTGTTGACGAAATATTATGATCTGCACTTTCGTAATGTCGTAAAAGTCCCAATTGCATTGTCTGACGGTGGAGAAATTTCGAATTGGCAAAATTTAAACGAATATTTCAAATGATGTGATTATGTTACAATTTAAAAAATTTGTTGGCGAAATGTGAAGGTAATGACGTTTGAATTGAAGAAATGATTTTCACCAATACCTCCGGGGGGGGGGAGAGAAACGCAATTATGTAGTTCTTAGGGATGAATAAAAAATTATTTTGGGTTCCATAGGAATTGATAAACTATTACGATTCATTCTTTTCGAATCTCTCGAAAGTTTAAAAGGGGGGAAAATTTGAAAACTTCAAACGAATATTTCTAACGATTTATTTCGGCTAGAAAATTGATATTTGTGTGCAGTCTAAATGTTTTAGCAGTTTAGCTTTTGTTTCATTGTTATTTGTTTTTGAACTAATGAACCCCGCATTTGCTAAGACTGGGGTTGAACACACATCAAAAGCGTAATGGTGGCTAAATACACTGGAGGAAATTGAAAAAAGAACACACAGAAGTAATTCCTTTAGGAACGTCATATGTTAACAGTTAAGGGCAGCAGAAACCGTGATCCAAGATTGAAAGTCATTGGATGAAATAATGACGTCACTGAGGACGACAACATGCAAATATACGCAGCGTGTATTTCAAACAATGCTATATGACACAATTGAAACATTGTTTATAGAAGAATGGTGAAACTTTGCAAGAATTTGCTAGTGATGCTGAGCGTCTACCTAGTTTAGCTTATAGTAACTGTCCACCAGATATTCAAGATAACTTAGCTCAATTGCAATTTATTGATTCTGTTACTGACCCTGAGACTCAACAATCTCTGAGGATGTTGGAAGGTGAAACCTTAAAATCAGCTGTGGTACATGCAGGGCCGGCCCTATGGTTGCTGGCACCCTGGACAGGCTGAAATTCGGCGCCCTTTTTAAGTATAATTATAAAAATGTTCACAAGGAAAAAACTAAAAATATAGAAATGAGTTTGTTACCTGGGTTGTTTTTTTTTAACAAACAATGAACAATAATATTGTTTTTATTTCTGAACCAGTATTTGGACAGTATGAACAATTAGCCTACCTAAAACATTTTTTTTTCTAGCCTTTAGATCAGCAAATCTTTTCATGGCACTTTCTACATTTATATTCTTTGCAATATCATTTTCTATAGACAAAATTGCCAAAGACCGTAAATATGTTTTTATAAGCTTTTAGTCTACTAAAGCTTCTCTCGCCAGCGTCCACAGTAATAGGTATTGTAAGCATTATTCTTAATGCAACCCACAGATTTGGCACGACATCTTGTAACTTATTAGTGTTTACGAACCTAGCGGCTTCTATTGGAAGCTTTACATCTTCAGGAAATAATTCTTTGGCTATATCTAGTTCAGTCAAGAGATCACATCCATTTGTATCACTATTTTCTTCGTACCTTAACTTATTCTCCAAAACTGAAATTTTGAAAAAAAAAAAAATCCAGGGAAAGTCGTCCGACCTCCGAGTGAGGCTTAGAATAAATATATCATAGCAAGGATCAGAAATAGCACTGAATGCTCAGATGTTGCATGACGAGAATAATTCTTAGTTCTAAATGATGTCGGATTTTTATTCAAGCTCATACCATTATTCATTTGGTCACCTCATCAAACATATATTCATTTGATTCCCAAACTTTATTGATTAGTACCTCTTGCATTTATCCTGGTGGACAAAAGTCATGAGAGGAACTTCCTTCGAATTCCTTTCTTTCATTCAAATTAGGGTGGAAATTTTGTTTTCCTTTTGCTCTCGTTTTCCCAAATAGTAACTGGTGTTCGCAGGCTGAACTCTCGACTTTGCTAACAAAGAGACTAAAGAGACTTCCTTCAGATTCTGACGAAATGTAGGGTTCCTCTCATTGTTGGAACAAATGTCGTGCTTATGATGACCATGAGAAGGAGGTGCTGAGATCTGGGTATTCCTCAAACTCATTTATCTCCTTAGAAAACGTGTCACGAAGTACAAATTCCGATTCAGAATGAAGTTTTAATTTGCATGCTTTATATGAAGGTAAACTAACAGGCTCCTGTTTGTTTTATCTTCATATAACTAGTAGACCTCTGTGGGTCAATATATATATATATACCATATATGTATATATATCATCCCGTCGGATGGAACGTTAAGTTGCGCCTTTATGAGTTCAGCCTGCGAACACCAGTTATTATTTCGCAAAACGAGAGCAAAAGCAAAATAAAATTTCCACCCTAATTTGAATGAAAGAATGGAATTCGAAGGAAGTTCCACGCATGATTTTTGTCCACCAGGATAAATGCAAGAGGTACTAATCAATAAAATTTGAGCATCAAATGAATACATGTTTGATGAGGTGACCAAATGAACAATGGTATGAGCTTGAATAAAAATCCTAGACATCATTTATAACTCAGAATTATGTTCGTCATGCAGCATCTGAGCATTCAGTGCTCTTTCTGATCCTTGCTATGGTATATTTATTCTAAGCCTCACTCGGAGGTCGGAAGTGTTTCCCTGGATTCTTCTTCCAGCATATCTAAAATGTTTTGCAAAAATATTCTCAAGTGTTTGATTGCATTAAAATCTTTTGCATTTTAAGACACATGGAGTTGTTGCTTTGGACTCATATATGATGATTTCTTGGAAGGAAACTGTCCGAAGTCCTTGTTCAGGGATTGGCATTGAGAGAATTGAAAGGCAGTATTTGACGCTACATGTTTGTGATGAATGTATGTCTCATGGGGGTTTAAAAAAGGGGACAACCTTCTATTATATTTTTATATTTAAACTTAACAAAAGACACAAATTTCAAAAGATGCAAATTAGACATATATCTACCTTTACAAAAGATGTTGAAAGTGATTACCTGAAACCTGGATGCAGGTTCGTACCCGTTTCATGATATTTGCAACCACCTTTCGTAATGTTTGTTTTCTTATGTTTAAAATCTCTCTTTCAATATTAGCCTTCAAGTCTTCAAGTTTATGGGGATTGTTTTGAAACACTACACATTTGAGATATCCCCAAAGGAAAAAATCTGGAGGAGTAAGATCTGGGGATCTTGGGGGACACAAGTTTTTTTAAATCAAATGATCACCAAAAAATTCCTGCAACATGGCCATTGTCTCATTTACAGTATGGGCGGTCGCGTCTTCTTGTTGAAACCAACACTCTCGTTCATTCACATCCAACAGTGCAATAAACTGTTGGAAGAGGTCACGATAAACTTCAACAATTATAGTTGAGTATAAAATAAAGGCCCTATCGCACGACGACGGAAATTGCACACCAAACACCAATTTTCCGTTCGTGTAATGGTCGTTCGCGAAAAGTGTGAGGATTTTCCCTGCTCCATATCAACAGTTTTGACTGTTTACATACCCATCAAAGTAAATCCAAGCCTCGTCACTGAAATAAACGCAGTCCAACATCTCAATTCCATTTTCATCAACAAAAGAACGACACAAACGACAGTACCATAAACGTTTTCATAGTCTGGTTCTTTCATTTCATGAACGACACCAATGCGGTAGGCATGAAATTTTAACTTCCTTTTAGCACTGAAAACAATAGCTGGTGACAGTCCAACCTGTGAAGAACTTTCTAAGAGATTTCTGGGTGAGCGAGTTAAATGCTGAGACACATCATCAAGAATTTCAGCAGTTAACAGTGATGGCCAGTCTGGGCTCTTTCGATCCTGTACAGACCCAGTGATACGAAATTATCAATCAAACGAGATATTGTCGACTTGTTGGGAACTGCAGACTGAGGAAACTTCAACTCAAACTCCTCTCTTACACGTTTGTAAGATTTTTACGCACAATATCATCATCATCATCATCATCATAACAGATTTATTACTTTTATAGAGATCGCAATAAATTTTTCAAACTTATTGTTATAATGAGTGGACAAAGCAAAAATACAAAAATATCATTTCAAGCAATTTTTAATAATAATATTGTCCTAAAGAAATAGATATTAAAATAAATCTGAAATCAATGAGATATCGAAAAATCAATTTATTGCAATCATTTGCATTTTCAAAGCATTCTTCTTTCAGCGAAATTTGTTTTACTCGTGACTAGCAATTTGAATCCACGTTTTTACCTCAATCCTTTATAGTTAGTTATAGTTCTACACATATACTATTAATTTTAGAGAGCTACAATTTACCAAAAATAATATTATACTTCACAAAATGATTTGAGTCATATATAATTTTCGTTTTCCTATTTTTCTTCAAATATATATCTCTCAGGATCGATCAGATTTCTTCTCATTTACATACAGGGTGTCCCTGAATTCATGGCCCAAACGTGAGGGGATGGTAGTACACACCGAACCCACTAATATTCGTCATAGAATATGCTGTCGCAAACGCAGCCCAGTGCCGGTAGGGGGTGCAGACGAAGCAGCATGGCTTAAAAGTGCTGGATCGACCAAACCCCAGCATTCTCAGCGTCGACCAGACAAGAGATGGAGCAGTTTACGAATGCAGAGAAAGTCGATATGCACCTGATGTACGGCATAGCCGAGGGCAATGGTAGAGAGGCGCAAAGACTCTACCGTGAGCGATATCCTATGCGCTGCGTGCCAGATCATAAAATGTTTGCGCGACTGCACTGCCAGCTGTCTGAGGCAGACACCTTCCACGTCAGCATGATGCCAGACGAGCACGGACGGTCAGAACGCCAGCTATAAGCGAGGACATCTTGCATATGGTGACATATAACCCAGGTACAAACATGCGATTCGCCGCCCAGAGCCTGGGTATGCATCGGAACAGTGTTTGGCAAGTACTGCATGAAGAAGGGCTACACCCCTATCACTTGCAGCGAGTACAGGCATTAACAGCTCTTGATTATCCCCTGCACATGGATTTCGCCCAGTGGTTCCTGCAGCAAAGTGCCGCACATCCCGATTTCCCCGCGTATGTGCTCTTTACGGATGAATCAACATTCTCACGTGAAGGCGCAGTGAATGTCCATAATGCGCATTTGTGGGCGGACCAGAACCCCCATGGTACACGTCCAAATTCGAACTAGCAACTGTTCACCATCAATGTCTGGGCGGGGATCGTTCATGACTACTTAATTGGACCCTACCTACTGCCAGATCGCCTCGATGGGCGAACGTACTGTATTTTTCTGCAACAGGTTTTGCCGGAATTGCTTCATGGTGTTCCAGCCGCAATCCGCGCCCGTATGTGGTCCCAGCACGATGGGGCACCCGCCCATTTCAGCATGGACGTGCGTCAGCATCTTCATACCACATTTGGGAACCGATGGATTGGGCATGGTGGTCCCATCCCGTGGCCCCCCAGATCGCCGATCTTTCTTATATGGATTTCTTTCTGTGGGGACATTTGAAGGGTGTCGTGTACGAGACGCCCGTGCAGGATCTGGTGGCCCGACTGTCCATCGCAGCCTTCGATGTGCGTGACAAACCCGGTGTTTACGAGCAGGTACGCCGATGACTACTCTGTCATTGTGCCGCCTGTATCAAAGTTGGTGGGCGGACGTTTGAGCATTTGTTGTAATGATCTCCAATAAATGTCACTCTGGAAACCTCTGTGTCTGTCCTATATTTTCGACTCCTCACTGCGTTTGCGGCCGCATATTCTATGACGAATATTGGTGGGATCAGTGAGTACTACCATCCCCTCATGTTTGGGCCATGAATTCAGGGACACCCTGTATATACTTATTCTTCCAAATATACTTTCCTGCAATCATCAACTGTTCTTTTTTTAGTTCGTTTCGAAAACCAATTATTGTTTTAACTTTGTCGTCTGTCGTTCTCTCCATATATAGATATTCAAATTCTCTGTTTTAAGAGGAAAGAATAAACATTCCTTTTGGGTTGGAAAGATGCTAATAAAATTTTATTTTCAGAATTTCGAAATCTTTCATTCAGCTGAATTTACAGCTTTAAAAGTGACTTAGTTGGAAAATAAACTTTGCTAGCTCTGAAAAAACAAAAAAAAAAGCATTCTGTATTCTCCGGAGGTTAATGAAAGCTCTAGCTTCTCTTACTTTTAAGACCACTCACTTATTTTGTTTCCGGTCTTTCTAGTGCCGAGAATGAATTAGAGAACTCCTAATGCTGATGATAAGTAGTGTGTCACTTTGTAAATTATCGTTTTATACTTATTTCTCAATTTTTTTCTATTTACATCAGAAAATTACTTACCAATGCTTATGCCGTCATCCCAAAATAATTCACCTGCAGCTTCATTCTTTTTAGGGAAAACGTACAATGTAAAATTGCTTTTTATACTGTGAATAAAATAAATTTTATTAGATATTTACTACCTTTGCTCATAAATATACTTATTATGAATGCTGTAAATTTATAAATATATTAAAGTGCACAAGGTTACAACTCTCCAGCGCACGACACTACGGCTTTAACGTCTCACCTGATGGACGACGGCCTTCCCAAACTACTCGGTGTCCACTTTCTGACCCAACTTGCTATTTTACCTCTATACAGCTGTTAAGATGGTAGCCGCCAGTCAAGGCCATTCATCGTGTTCTTTAACGTGCAGAGGGTATGGTTCTCCTGCATTTGGGGACCAAGGCTTAACCGTCCCCTCTACTGTACGGCAGCCTTTCCCAGACCCATCGGAATCCCTTACTGAGAGAGGGCAGAGTGGAGGGTTTTGCAGATAAATCTCGGGTGGAACTCGAACCTGGTAACCGCAGATTACTCTTGAAGCAGAGTTGGGATTTATCAGAGATAAATTTCAACGTTGGCAGAGTTAGATATCGAACTTGGGAAATAAAGATTACGACAGCAGCGGATTAAGAATTTGGAGGCCACAAATGCAACCAGATTTTTTTTAATATAAAACAATTTTTTTTAAAGGATGTTAAACTAAAATGCATGAATTAAAAAAAGTCTTTATTTTATTTTATTTTTTTAATCAATCAACAAAATTTAAAAATAAAAGCTACTTTTCTTTTTGAGGCCCCTTTATGAGGCATCCACACACAATGTCGACCTGGATAACCAAAGTAGCTTAAATTTAATCGTTGTACCTTTTTCTTTAATACAACAAAGTAGGAGAGTAAACCGTATAATACAAGTATTACATTCATGCAGGATACACCATTGAAACAATACTTCATTTGTAATGATTAACATTTCAAATCTTAACGATAATGATTTTTTTTTTTATATGCAAGCTTTTAATATTTAAAATATTTTCTTTGAACAGCTAATAAAATGAACATACTAGTTTTACAGTTGGGTTTGGTTGCTTTATCTCTGAGCGGCACTTTTTTTTGCACACCGTGGATTAAATGGCCAAGTCACAAGTACCCCGAAGGCTCAGAGAAGGTTGGGGGAGGGGATCCACTGGAACAGCTTTTGGGAGACAGATGGTAGCCTCCCGTCTAGGCCATCCAGTGTGTTCTTTAACGTGCACAGGTATGGCTCTCCCGCACACGGAGACACGGCTTAACGTCCCATCCGACGGACAGCGGCCTCCAGTGTTACAGTAATGCGTCTTTAAACCTCCAACAATCAATGAGCTTTTATGGAACAGTTCATCGTACCAGATCGTACAGTTCCTAACAACCCCCCCCCCCCCCGATAGGGGACCACCTAGTCGTGGTGGTGGTGGAGAGGGGGGGGGGCTTGTGGCCCAGCAACTGGTCGAAGACTCTGCTGACCGATATGGACCCCGGTTGGACGGAACCGAGACCAGCCGAGCAGACCAACCGAGAGGTTGAAGGCATTGCTGACCGGTTTAGTGGCCCGGTTGGACAGTGCCAAGACCTCAAAATCAGGTGCTCAGTGGAGCAGTTCAAGGGCCCTGCAGAACGGATTTGGTCCCCTAGTAGGCAAGGGCCCTTTTGAAAGTCTGGGTTCCACTAAGAGTCTCCACCCCGGGTGCCGAGCGAACTTGGATCTATATGTCCTTGTTCATGGCTAACCGGGGAACAGAGTAAATTTCAGGTTTCGACCGATGGATGAGCTTTCTTTCTATAGGACTGCTCGCCATAGGATTGTTGGGGATGAGATGCATCTATATGGTGTAGCCTTGCCCCCGACAGTAGATAGTCGCGGCTTTCCATAACTTGGTAGTGTCGAAAGACGGAACCGAGGATTGCTGTGGTTGCTGTGTTGTGCAGCAACAAGTAAAGTTACTAATAACACACAAAAAATCTCCAATAGCAGATGTAATATCTAAAGCATGCAATACTATAATTTATACATACAAACGGAACACATAATCCACTACAACTGCAGAAGATTCACACTGATACAAATATAATGGTTGTGGGGAGGGGGGTTCTATGTAATGCGAATTAAGAACGCTCTAACACAGTCCTTCGTTATGAAAATAAATGGATGTCACGCTCACCATTGCACTGACGCTCATATTTGCATATTGTTGATATTGTCGGAAGGTTGTTTTTCATGATGGGGAGAAGAACGGAGAGCTACATTTGCGTGATAATTGCCACAATCTTAATTTTTAGCAAAAGGGAAAAGCAGTTCATAACGATCATACTTTTCCTATTGAGAGTGTATTCATATAAATTTAAACGCATATGAAAATAAGGATATGAATATTTGCTATTTCAAGGACAATTTAGGAACCCTCTTCTAAACTCAGGAACGTATCTAGGATTTACTTCGGTGAGGGGGCGAGGGGGCGAGAAGAAGACTTGAGTAGGACTTCCAAATACTTCACCGGTTAGGTAACGTTAAAATGATATCGATAAAAAAAAATATCGAATAAAATTTTATAGCTGTTTGTTTTTTAAATCTATTTCTAGTTTCGGACATATTGGACTAAAATTATACAAAGACACCTCTTTTGGATTTCAAAGCAGATAGATAAATTCGACACTTCGCATAAGATGGCGGGACTTCGAGAGAGATTGGCGGGATCCCTGCCCCCCCCCCCCCCCCGCCCAATCTGTATGTCTTTGTCTAAACTATCATGCTTAGTTCATTAAACACACTCGTTAAACTTTATCCCTCTCGCTAATTAATTCCTCGATAAAGTGGCCGAGTACTTCGCGCGTTTGACTGCTGATCAAAGGTAGCAATTTCAGCCCCGGATATGGTATGGATATTCCTTTTTTTTACATTATCTTTCTACGTAAGTCTCGCCTTCCTTAGAAATCTCCTCTATGGGTTATTATAATGTCAGACCTCTGTTACAAGTGGATGTTTCAGGGGTAAAGGTTAATGCGCACTGTGCTTATTTAAACTAATTAAATTTGAGTAATATATTACCTAAGAATCGAAATTCTTTTCGCTAGAGTTATTTGCTGTGTGGTCTCTGAGTGACACTTTTTTGCATTTGGTGGGTTTAAATGTAAATATTTGAAAAGCAATGTTTAAAAAGTCATATCCTGTATCAAGTATTGTTTCAAGCAACTACAATATTAGTGTGAAATGAAGACTTTTAGAATAGGTGATAATTTTATTAATAGAGCTTAAAGCGTATTATAACAGATTTGACAAGCTAATTTAATTAAAAAGGTAATCACTCTTCGAACTGTTTTGTTATTGTTTTAGTAAATCATAATAGCATTTCGATCGGTGAATACAGGATAGTAGGGATGTTATCACTACTATACTGTATCCTATCCTGGTGTTCTTACGTTCCTTTTTTTTTATCATTTGCACATCTACGTTCATAGCTTCCATCCTGTCAGTTTCTGGGATATACATTGCTTCCTCCGAGGTGTTGCGATTTCCACTTTGAGAGGTGTATCTTTCAGATGGAAGTTTCCATCGGGATTAAGCTTCGAAAATTTTTTAAGCATGCAACATCTATTAGTACCGATCAGATCCGAATCTGGGGGGGGGGGGGATCTTTCGTTTTTTTCCCGAATCTGGGCCTGGTACTGATATACACATATCTTATAATCACTTGAGATTCAAAACTATAGTTGGAATTCAATGTGATCTATAAATTCTACGCAATTATTGGATTTCTCCTAGATATTGCTGCTTAATATTTGGTCTCTAATTCATTAACCTATTTTCGACTTTTAATAAATAACAGAAAAAAAAACATATATTTGCAAAATATTTAATTTAACATAAAAAAACATTATTTTACTGTCCTTATCTTTTTCTAATACTTTCACTTAGTTACCACCAGAAAGATTAATGTAAGAATGAAATATAATATTTCGTGTTTAAATAATAAACTCTCCGACATAAGTAGGATTTCTCTAGATCAGTTTCTTCTAACGTGGGAACTAATTTTCTATAAATGAATATTTCTCCTCTTCGTTAATAACTCGTAACTGTCAACTCGTGCTAAGGTGACTAACTGCTCGTAAGTATGCTTAATCCGCCTCCTGAGAGATTTCTACACATTGAGTCGAGGTTTCTTAAACCTAGAATTCGAAACGAAGGAAATTGGGGAGTGTTAGGAACTATAAAAAATTGATCCCCCCTTCTTGCTACACTCCTAAACAGGGATAATAAGGAAAATATCCTTCTGCTATCTATGGAATGCGAATGCCGAAAGTAACCAGCTATATGTCAAATAAAAGTTTCTGAAGCGGGAAATGTCATAAACTAGAAATAATGACTTCCCATGCTTTCTTCCCCCGGAAAAAAGAGGAAATATGGAAGTCGTTCTATTATATCTTCCAAGTTACGTGTTAAATGAAAGTTCATATAATGATGGCCGTAAACTATTTCGAATTTTGTCCCCATACCTCTCCCACTGATAAAGGGACATTTTCGCGGGGTTAGATTTTAACTAGTCATGTCACAAATTAAAGCTCGTGACGTCTCCAATATCATGGGTTACCTCAAACACGACTCCAAAAGGAAGGGAAAATCTGGTCGATGTTTATGTGTCATATATCAAATAAACGTTTTTGAAAGTAGATGTTTTAGTGACGACAAATAAACTATAAATCAATTCAAATTTTTCAAAGAGATACCTATCTTTCTATATGGGCTCTAAAAAGTAAGAAATAAATCTCAAACATATTGGTAATGTAATCAGTCACTGAGTTCGTATTCATTTAAAGGGAAGATAGGGAGCCGAGTTCTCTACAAAATTGCCGGCGCCCTATCTTCCTTTGAAGTGAATGTAAACTCTGTAACTGAATTCACCATGAATATGCTTTAAGTTTATATTCTACTTTTTAGGGCCCATATAGGAAGATAGGTATTTTTTAAACTTTTTAATTTATTAAAGCATATTTTTTTCAAATTTTTTATTTTTGTACTCTATTACATACGAGTTACGTAATATATTTAGGCAAGTGAATTTTATAAAGCAATAGCAGTTTCGAAATCACTACGTGCAAAACGTGCAATCCTTTGAGCAGGAAAGAATCGAGTGCTCGAAAAACGAACTTAGCGATCACTTAAGAATAAACGTGAGGAGAACTAAAGAGTCTAAGAACAGTGGTGTGGGAAAACAAAACACTTTTGATCACACCCTCATTTTTTAAGAGCATTCATCCTCATCCAACTGAGACACATCAATACTTTTATTATAATAAATTATTTTAAATATTTTTAAGCTTTTTATTAGAAATATGAAACGTAAATTGCGTTGCTATAATAAATATTTCAATAAATAATATAGAAAAAAAATCTGTATTATTTTCCCAACATTTGTTAAAATTCTTCAGAAAATTTAGCCGCAAATACAGCGCTGTCGATAACAGTAGACGGCAATTTGTTTCATAATCGTGTTAGAGAGCAGTATTAATAACGGTGAGCATTTACATGCACTCCGCGAACAATGTGTCGTTCACGAGAGATGGGTTTCCTATGCCTGATGTAGAAGACAATTCTGATGTAGGTTTTGAAAGCCTAAACAGCAGAAAAATTAATAATTTTTTTTCCAAAAAATACCTAAGAAATTTTACAGAGTTATAATGTGAACTTATACACATAATTTTGTTTACAAAAAAAAGGCATCTTCAGATAAAGTATAAGAATAAAATAGGTAGTACTGAAAACAATTATTCATTCTCTCACATTTAATATTATGCCAATTCACATGTGAATGATATTGACACTAAATTCGAGTAGCAGTGGCAGTAGCTTCGTGAATAAAAGTTTGGGATCTCTGCTGTAAATGAAAATTCTTGCCTCAACGGCATAAATTCTTCAAAAACGGGTACAAACAAACTCGTTAAGAAGTAACTAATCAAACTATAGATAATGTTTTAAAATACAAAAGACAACTTGCGTAAAAAGGTATGCTGTAGCTTTTTCAATAGTATAAGGTGTGGCACAGGTAAAACCAATATTACATATGTTTCATTTCGTGAGAAAATTTTTGTATTAAAACTTGTTGAATTTAACGATTTGTTTAACTATTTAATGACTTATGGAAAAAAGTCCTAAATAGTATGAAAACATTGTGCTTGAATAATATCGTTTCGCTTGGCATTTTAAAGCGCCGTTTTGCACGCATAATATAAATACTTAATACAGGATGTTCCGGAATGAATGCATAAACTCTGTATGGTGATATTCCTCTTAGTAAGAGGATCAAATATGTCCAAGGAACTATGTCCGTGTGAGTAATACTTTCTGAGTAAAAAGAATGTAGGCTCATGGTGTCACATCCGTTTTGCAACCAAACATACTTTATTGGAATGTTTAAACAACGGAAAATCAAGCAACAGGTGTTGTATGTAATGATATAATTTGCAAGCATGGCTAATATGGCAAAATTGAATATCTCTATGATTAGTAGGTACCGATAAAGTCATACATGGGCGACAAGTAATACTGTACGTACATGATGTGTTACAGGATAACAGATGTCGTGGAAATATGCTAGCTGTATCACAGTGGCAGGTGTTCACAGGGATCACCCCTCATGTGTGTGCATGACGGGAATGGATGACTGGACACACTCCAATAGTGCAGTGTCAACGAACGTGAAGGTGAGCTCTAAGATTCTCTTTTATAATGGGTGATAGTCGGTACACTAGCTCCTTGATATGATCCCAAAAAAGAAATCCAATGGCGAAAGATGTGATCATCTGGCTGGCCGATAAACGGGATTGCCACGTCCAACCCAGCGTCCCAGGTATATAGTATCCAACCATTCTCTGACATCAGCAATAAAATGAGTTGGTGTCTTGTGTTTTATTCAAAGATTACTTTGTGTGGTCAGACTTTTTGGCAGCTGCTATGACCAATAATGCAGTTACCCAAAACAACACCTACACGTTCACATAACAACATACCTGGCGCTGTTGTTGGTGGGGGACATGGAAATTGGAACGTGACCACACATGTCTGTTGAGGCAATTGAAGATGCCGTCACCTATGAAATGCACTTCGTCCGTCCACAATACACGTCCAATTAAATGCTTATCTGCCTCACGTTGGCTTCCTCAGTACGGCTTCCTGTAGTGCTGACCCACTGACTGGCCATATGACTTCTGTCACGAAGACTCGTTATAGGGAGCACATTTACAATATCTCTGATGTGATCATCCAGCTGTTCCATAATGTTGGCATTGGTGTGAGGACGTGTTGGGTAACGACGGTCATACTCTCCAGCAGTGTGCAAGGCATTCTCATGACACTCTGCATAGAGCAGGTACCTCTCACAGTACTCTCGAATGAAATACACGTTGAAATCTGACATACATACGTTGCTCGTGAAGACACCTCTTTATACCAGCCACAAGGATGCACCTCAACATGAATTTACACTGGTTTCTATAAAAGAGAAAAATCCCTATGTTAAGTGAATGGGAAGCTAATGTTAAAGCTCTATAACTTGTAAAGTAAGTTTTTTTTTTTGTTTTGAAAGATGTGATTGCAGATAAAGATCTCAATCAAATAAATTAATATCTCTATTTTCAATAATATTGGTCCAGTATTTAATGAGTTATTGAATTTTGAATATTTAACAACAGTAATGCCAGTCTTAAGAAACTTATACAAAACCGAAGAATAGTGAAAGAATTCTTTACACAAAGTTCTAAACTGTAAATTTATTTTATGAAACACTTTGATACAATGCTTATTACTAAGTTTTAATTAACTTCTGAAGTCACTTTTTGTGGCTGGAATTGTTATCGGTAAATATTCAAACTTCTATAACTCATTAAATACTGAACGAATATTGTTGAAAATCGAGATATTGATTCATTTAATTGTGATTTTTGTCTGCAATCACATTTTTCTGAACAAAAAACTTATTTTAGAAGTTATTGAGCTTTGACGTTAACTTCCCTTTGACTTAAGAAGGATTTTCCTTAATTTATCGAAACCACTGTAATTTACATAAATGAGCCGTGCGCATTTCCTCAGAAAACGAAACACATTGCAGGCGAGCTATTTATTTCGTGAACAAATCGATCATATATCCGCCGAAAGATTCGTTTGTTTGTGAGAGGATTTCATGTCCTCAGTCTCTAGACTCGTTTTACTCCTCGTAAACTATCGCCCACATAAGCATAGTCATTTGGGCATAATTGGTCCTCTCACGAAAAGGAATATCATCATGCAGAGTTTAGCTGGTATTTCAAGGACACCTGTGGAGCATATTACTTTATGGGCGCTTAATGACAGTTCTTGAGTAAGATTTATATGTCTGGAACTAAACCACGATATATAAATGATATGCGCTTTAGAGACACAAAAAAAATATGCTTCGTCTTTTATGAGATGCTTTCACGTTTGAAATTTCGAATGTATCCAGCAAGGTTCATCCATCGCGTGACAATCAGAAAATAAGGCGGAAGGCTGCAGTGATTAAACGAAAGCCATTTCTCTTGTATTAAATTTCTGTATAATATTGTTGGTGGTTTATTTGTTTACACAATCTATCTTCTGGGTATATAAATATATTTTTACAGTAATTTTAAATTTATGTGAAAAAGTTTAAAACTGGTAATTAATCAAAAAGGCAACGTTTGTTTCTTCAGTCAATTGTGATTTACCTCATTTCAGTTTTATTTTAATTTTTGCCCCCTTTATAGCCAAAGAGTATTAAAACACTCTTCCCTACTGTAATTAATTATTTTTTTCTTTTTTCCTAGTTTTTCTTCCACCTTAAAATATACTGTACCCTTTATATTTTAAATATCATTACTTTGAATCAAAGTAGGTAGAATTTCCTCCTTTAAATCTTTAACCGTTTCTGCATTTGCGCAAAAGATATTATTCCTTTTAAACAAACATTTGTCTTTAAATTAAGCAAATTTCGCGGGCCGAAAACATTTGTAGAAATGTGACATGTTATAGCGAAATATGAATATAATGAAATCAGGCTAGTGACCAAAATATATTCCTTATACTGAAATGCTATGAAAAACGTGCTGTGACAATTATATACTGAAAAATAATTACAATGAAAAAGATTTGGGTTGGGTTGTTTTACCTCTGAACGGCATTTTTTTTCACACCATGGGCTAAATGGCTAGGTCACATGGACCCCGAAGGCTCAGAGAAGGTTGGGGGAGGGGATTCACTGGAACAGCTGTTGGGAGACAGATGATAGCCTCCCATGAAGGCCATCCAGCGTGTTCTTTAACGTGCACAGGGTGTGGCTCTCCCGTACACGGGGCCAAGGCTTAATGTCCAATCCTACGGACGGCGGCCTTTCCAAGTCCATCGGTGTCCCCTACTGACCGTGGGCAGGGCGGGGAATTTTTCCATTCTCATTTACAGAAACATTACACACAAAAATTTACCATCTAATTTGGATGGAAATAACAAAAGGAAATAATATAAAATAAAATTAAAAAAAAAGGATTAAAAATAAAAAAAACACACAAACATACATTTTACAAGTATTTCTGTGTAATCTAGGAGTTACAAAACAACTCTTACAGATTACAAAAACAAAATTCTATTGTAAACGAAAATCTTTGGCAATGGATAAAAAAAAACTAAGAAATTACATTAAAAGCTTCTTCAATATCTTCAGTATTTACCAAAAAAAGTTTGATTTTTTTCTTAAAATTACAATCACTTTTTTCTTCTTTTACACTATTTGGTAAAGAATTATATAATTTTGGTGCAATAAAATTGAAATGCTTATGCATGATTTCTTTTTTTGATTTCACAACATGAAACATGTTTGTAGAACATCTGGTATCGTATGGGATGAACCGTTTTTCGATCCAATTGTTGTTTTTATGTAGATACAAAAGACTTCTATATAAATATAACTTTCTCAAAGGTAATATATTATTGCTTATGTAATGATAATTTACATTGCTAATATTGCTATTTGAAACTAGTTTTACAATTTTATTTTGCAATTTCACTAGAGGGAGTAGGTTTGATATATAATCTCCCCCCCAACATGTGATTCCATAGCTTAAAATTGAGTGAACCCAAGCGAAATAAACCAAAATTAACAACTTCTTATGAGAACATGATTTAAGATAATATAACTTGTACAAAATAAATCTTAATTTTTTACACACTGTATCTACTTGTTTCTTCCATTTTAGATTTTGTTCAACATAAATGCCTAGATATTTAACACATTCAACTTGTCGATAGTTTTACATACACAACCATTTACCAAATTACAACCAGAATTATGGTATTTTATGACAACCTCTTTACTTGTATTCAATAAGCCGAAATAGATAAAATTAGTTTTTTCCACATTTATTTGCAGTTTATTACTACTAAACCAGTTTCTTATGCTTTTGAAGTCATTGTTTATCTTGAACATTAACTCACTATTAGTTTCAGTCGAGTACACTATCGCTGTGTCATCCGCATAAGCTGTGATTTTGCCAAATAAATTTAAATTGAAAAAATCATTAATATATATTAAAAACAATACTGGTCCAAGAATAGAACCTTGCGGTACACCACCATTCAAAACAAGCATATTACTTTCCAGTTTATGTATAGCCACATAATGTTTCCTGTTTTCCAAATATGATTTAAACCAATTGAAAGCAAGTCCCCTTATTCCTATTATACTTAATTTTTGCATTAAAATTTCATGATTTATTGTGTCGAAAGCTTTTTTTATGTCTATAAATAAGGCTAACGTTTTCCTGTTTTCATTACACTGTTATAGATGTTGCCGGTAAGTTGTAACATAGCATGTTCTGTACCCAATTTATCTCTAAATCCAAACTGTTTATTTGATAAGAAATTATATTTCGATAGAAATTTCATTAATCTCTCTTTCATGAGTTTTTCAATAATTTTTGAAAAGATAGGGAGTATGGAAATTGGTCTATAATTATTAAAATCCGTGTTTTTACCTTTTTTGTAAATTGGCTTTACTTTAGCAATTTTTAAAGCATCTATGAACATTCCAGTAGAAAAAGATAAATTTACAATTTTTACAAAAATATGAGGTTTATATTTAAAAACAATTTTAACATATGGGCATTTATTTCATCATAACCACATGATTTCTTATTATTCAATTGTGATATTATATTGTTTAGTTCCGTTTGATCTGCTTCAAACAGAACCATTGAGTTATCATTATGGTTTACATATTTGTCAATTTCAGAATTAAAATTATTTGTAGTATATTGATACCCCTGGTTAACTTCTATGAAATGTGCATTAAATTTATTTGCTAGATCTTCATCAACATTTTTTGAAGGATATATCTCAAGGTTTTTTTCGATCCCTAAAATACTATTTATTGTTGCCCATTGCTTTTTCACATCACTATTACAATTATGGAACTCTTTTAAATAATGAAGTTTTTTTGCATACCAAGTTTTATTTGTTAGTTGAGTTCTTAATGATTTATATTGCTTTTCAAGCGGTTTATCAAAAGGGTGTTTTTTATATTTGTTGTATAATTTTTGCTTTTCTTTTGCTAAAATTATAATTTCATTTGTTATCCATTTGTTTTTGCTCCTCTGAGTAGGACCCAAAACATTATTGTTTTTAGTAACTGTAGTACTTACTGTTTTGGCCTCATTTATCATGTATATGAATTTATCATATAATGCATTTACATCATCAGTTTTATCATCTTCATTGTTCCATTTATATTCTTTAATATATTTCTCGAATAAATTATAATCTATACAGCTTTTCACTAAAGGTTTAGGGTTAGAAAAAATTTCTTTCCCACTTACGCTTACAAATATTGGATAATGATCTGTAATATCATTTTGGAAGACAGCTGTATTGCACATATGGAAGACAGCTGTATAATCATTATTCTTATCTCGTATAAATACATGATCTATACAAGTATGAGAGGAAAAAGTAGATCTCGTAGCAATATTCACAAAAGACTTTAAACCATTTAAAGACATTACATCAAGATAATCTGACACCTCCAAGCTGTTGCTTAAATGATTAAGATTTATATCCCCAATTATTATTAGCTTATTATTTTTAATATTTTGCAAAGTACTACTGAATTCAGTTATGTATTCTTTGACGGAGTATTCATGAGAACGATATATAGCACATAAATATATACCTGTGTTACAGTCAAATAGCTCTATAAATATAAATAGCTCATATTCTCTGCAGTTTTCATATTTACATTACAATCACAAAAACTAAACTTCGTAACATTTGCATAAACTACAATTCCTCCTGATTTATTATACTGCCTACTCCTAAAAAATTGCTGATAACCATCAATTTTATAATTTACAACTTCATCATCCTTTACCCAAATTTCACTTAAGATTATAATATCAATGAGATTTCGAAATTGGTACATTAATACAAGTAAATCATTGAAATGCAATCGCAAACTTCTGATATTCACATGCAAAAGGGTATAATTTAAAAAACAATGACAAGAAAGGAATTTATTCACTTCATCAATATCTGTTAGCAAAGCACACGAATCCAGTTCGGACTGAATCTCACAGACTAAATCATCCATTTTGTTCAGTATAATCCGTTATGTCTCTTTCATTTCTTACTCTTCTAACCTTGGAGTTTTCTTCCTTTCTTAAAAAAAATTTACCGTCCTTAACCCATAAAAATTTATAGTTATGCTCTAATTTGAATTGCTTTGCCAAATAGAGCAATTTTTTATTTCGTTGTGTCAAATGTTCATTCAGATAAATTGGTTTATCATCAAAATTTCTGTTCACGTTGCTAGCCTTAATCCGTTTCTTCTTTGCTTCTGAAATCCATTTATCTCTTATCGACTTGTTTTTCATTTGCAACACGATAGGTTTTGTTTTTTCTTTTTTCACCGAAGGAACTCTGTGTGCGACCACAACGTCTCCGATATCCACCTTAACCTGTATTATCCTTGCTATGTTCATTACTACAGAACCGATGTTTTCATCTGAGGTTTCTGGCAAACCTGCGATTTCTATATTGGAGTTTCTGCTGTACTGTTGCAAATCGTCGATGTCCTGCTTTAAATCTGCCAAGTCTTTTTGCAACTGTCTATTTTCGTTACGTAGTTCAAGATTGTCTTTTTTGACAGTCACAATTTCGGTTTTTAACTTAGCTATTTCTTCCATAAAGTCTTTTACACAATCGGAATTAAATTGAATAGCTTTTGCAACTTCTTTAATTTCATTATAGATTTCGTTTGAGTTGTTTTTCATGTCTTCTCTTAATTTAGCATATAAAACCTGCAAATTATCAATTTTGCATACAGCAGGTTCATCGGACAGATCTTTATACTCAGACATGACCTGCTGATTCACAAAATCACTCTCTTCCCTTTCCAGTACAGAAAATCCATTTGAAACGGGGATTTCTGACTGCGAGTTCCCGTAACATGAGGCCACTTCGTTCACGCGAGTCACAAGATGGCCTGGCGCAGGACACCTGCTGCATTAACCTTGGTTAGTCGCTTTGAGCGGAGAACCTCCTCTACAGCTGTCGGGAGCATCACGGGAGCATCACGAGGTGTGTTCATGGCACTCGTGCAGAATCGAGCTACTTTGTTGCAGAAGATTTCTGTTTTAAACAATTACAGCATAACCACCTACCTTTCCGCTCTTTTGATAATTTCCGGAAGTTTGACTCAGCAAACCCTGCACATGAGAGGCAGTAGCATTTCTTGCACCCATTTAAACATTGGATAAATTCATTTTTTACTAAGACAACTTTCGAACACGTCATGCATACTTGAGTATTCATTGCCAGGTTAGTTTCAGGAGCTAAATCTCAACGCTCACCCAACTGGGACTCGAACTTGGGAACTACATATTACGAGCCTGGCGCGCTACCAACCGAGCCACCCCATGAAAAATATCTAATGTCTATCAGATTTTACTTTTAAAAAATCGCTAAATTTTTTAACTGTCTTTTCCAGTAATTATCTCTCCTTGAATTCTTAAATGATGTCGAAACTCTGCAACACATTGCCTGGAATATATTTCCGTGTCATTACAAAAATGCAAAGATTTTGATCCGTATTGGCTGCTGATAATGAAACTAAACTGATAAACGAACTTAGCTGAAACATTAATATTAGATGACAAATATAACAACGAAAATTTAACAAATGATACAATAAACGGGTATACAACGATATACAACGGAATAAACGGGTATACAACGGTATACAACGGATAACAACGGATAACAACGGAATAAACGGGTATACAACGGTATACAACGGATAACAACGGAATAAACGGGTATACAACGGATAACAACGGAAATTTAACAAATGATACAATAAAACGGGTGGATTTGAACTGCTTTGAAAATCTTTTCACTTTACCGTTACTTATCACATAATGCAATCAAAAGAGCGCAGATCAAAAAGTGTGAAAATCCCGTTTTATGCCAGGATCACGTGGCAACACCAGTTTAAAACATTTATGCCACTCAATGAGATCAGCAAAATTGCCTACATACAACACACGTGATTCAGAGCGCTGTAATGGTTTCGATATTTCACAGCTTTTAAATCATTGCAGAGTAGCCAGATGCTTAAAACCAAAGCACTTAAAAACGGAAAAATTTATTTTGTGTATATTAAGGGGTGATCATTTAAATCGTGTACTGATGCCATAAGTACTCGTACGAAGCGCTTTTTCCAAAGTAACACTAGATGGCGGTGTATGTGACCGCTGCGAAGGAGGCTACACGTGCCAAGTCATTTGGTGACAACTGCTGTTGTGTTAAGACTGTGATTCGAGTTATGGTAATGACTGTCTTCGTAAGTCTGCCTTTTTAAGTGGCATAAGCGATTCAAAGAAGGACACGAATCTGTTGCCGATGATGCAAGACCCTGCCAGCCTTCTACCTCAATAACTCCTGAGCAAAACGTTCTGGCAATCCTGAATGAAGACAGACCAATAAAACACTTCATGAAGTGGATGAAGTGGCTGTCAAAATGTCAGTTTGATAAAGAAACGCTCACGCGACTGTGAAAACCTATCAAAAAATGTCACGAATCTGTGCCCAATAAATTCCACACAGTTTGACTCAAGAACAAAAATAAAAAAGGGTATAGCTGTGCAAGGAGATGCTTAATCGTTTTGAAAGCCAGGGTCCAACCTTCATGAGTCCAATTGTGACTTGCGATGAAACTTGGATACTACTAGCTGAAATTAAAACTTTTAAGGAGTGAAACAGTAGGTAAAGCAAAACTTCATTCTCTTTGAAAGCGATATTCTCATATGCGCCAAAGGCGATATGCGTTCTTCTAGTTGTATGGTAAATTTCAGATTTTAGCGAACCAGCATTTGATGGCTATGGAAGGGTTTCTCCATCACAACAACATCGTGATCGGATGCGAAAAGTTTCCCTTTCAAAACTTTCATCAATTGCGAAAAGAGGAAAAAATCGCAGGGTGCTAAGTCATCCGAAAAAATAATGTACAGGTTTAAGAAATTTTTTTCTGATTTACGATGTTTCTTAATGTTAATACATGCAATACAGATAATTCAGGTTTGATATTTCTACACTGTCTGACAATGGAAAAGGTATTTCGCACACAGTCGTTTCGACATACGCATGGCGATGTGCCCTATGTTTGCCTTCAATAGTTTATATAAAAAACAAAATTGACAATCACAGTGTTAATTGCAGCAAGTGACTAGCGCCATTTCAATAGTGTTCATAATGGATATTTTCGAAATAATTAGCTTTAAGAATTACTGCTTAATACAAATATTCGGTTATCGTGTCATAAGGTTAAAAAAACTATAAAATATATATTAGCAATATATATATGGAAAAAACTTAGAATAGATACTAGCGAATATTAGTTTTCTTTTTCTAAAAAAGTTTGTTTTTTTTCATTACAAGGAAAAAATGGTGTTACTGGAAGTGATCTTGTGAGTCAAGCAGATGCTTATTAACTTCTTTCACATTATACCTTAGGAAAATAGTGTTTCGCATTATGTTGGTTGGTAGGCGTACAAATTTTACAGAACTCTTTATCAATGGGGAGTAGAGGAAGTCATAAGTACCGCATGTGTCATTTGAATGTAATTGAAAAAGTGTTAACTGTTATTAATTAGGATTTTGTTGCGTTTGTATCTGTTTTTTGATTAGATAATTTAAGTACATTAGAAACCTTAATTTTTCTGTCTAATTAATTTGAATGAAAAATGATTATTATAAATGCAGATTCAATTACTTTCAGCCTTATTAACTTTGATATATTTTTCGGGGGGGGGGGATTCGCAATGAATTTATAGATTGTCGATTGGCGTTATCGAATCTATATCTCTGTCCTTCTTACCCCACTCCACCCCCACCATACGACGATTAATATTAAATTTTATTCTCATGTAGCGATTAAATGTTCGATGAAAATTTGAGGGTATCGGTATTTGATTCACATTTAATATTATTTTAGAGTGACTTTATACAAGGTTATAAAACGAAGGGAAGCCGCGAATATTTTCATTTGTGTTCGTGGAGCAGTCCAGCGCCAACGCGTTTGTATGCTGATTCTGCAGACAATGTTTGAGTGTAAAGATTGCGGAATGGTCTACGCTCATCCTGCAAGCTTGGACCGTCATAAGAAATCTCATGACAAAGGAGAGCTTTTCCATTGTATGGCTTGTACAGCTACATTTGCAAGGAAAGATAACGTTGAGTGACACTAAGCTCTCATAAGAATAGTTTCAACTTTGAATGCGAAGTTTGTGGGAAGACCTTTAGTAGAAAAGATAATTATGAGCTGCATATCCGACATCCACATCACATAAATGAGAAGTAGAAACGTTCTGCAGATGATGGATGTCTGCAAAATAAAAAAGAGGAGTAATGAGCACGATGAAAAAAGAAGACGACCCGTGCCGTTTCGCTGACATTCTATCAGTGCGGAAATTGATGGCTAATGGGAGAGGAGACATGATTTGATTGTTTTCCTTGATGATTCGTGGAATTGAATTCTACAAGAGGAATTGCACTTGAAGCAGACAATCAAGTGGTACTTAGTGGTGAGATTGCGTTTTGTCCAAAAAGCCAGCCCCTCCACCGATGAATATAGTAATTTTTTCTTTAGGAGTAACTGCATCACAAGTCTTCCAGATTCCGATTTAAAGAACGACATTCGACTGGCCTATGAGAAAGTTAAAGCTTCCTGTGAAGAATATGAAGGTTCCCAAAGTGACTGGGTTTTAGATGAAATTCTTTTCGCTGAAGTGAAAATTAGAAAATACGCACCTCTAGGACATCCCCTCTTTCTGAGTTCTTTAGATACATACTTGATAACCCTATTCACTAATCTAAAATTATCCATAGTTTCCCCCTCTTTCTGATGCCTTTAGACACACTCTTGATAACCCTATTCACTAATATGTAATTATCCATACGGGCAACACGGCCAAACCGAGCTTACGAATCTTTTCCAGTTTTAAAATTCAAATTGCATGCGTCATGTGCGGCTCCTCGAAACTTTCCCGTAAAATGATCATGATCTCTTACTCGATCTCTCCCCAAGGGATTCTTGCATATATGGTAGTTTAAAGCATTTTCGTATAATTTTTGCCCTACGTCGGAGAGACACATAGCAACATTATGCTTCATCAACTTTTGAATATTTTCTTCTTCCTCTAGAAGACACTTCAAGAACTCTTCTATAACATTCAGACCCCTGTAAATCGTGGAGGGTTTGTAACTATACCCATTAGGGCCCACAAACACATAAGCAAATCCACACGCTTCATGTTTAGCCGTAATTGCAGAGGCAGTTGGGTTATGGAGGCATGTATCTACTTTTACTAAAAATGATTCGAAGCCAGCATAAATCACATAAGGTACAGGGAGCTGAAATTTAAAATTCGCAAACTTCAGACACTTCTCTTCTTCACTTGGCAGCTCTATATTCTGAGGGCCGTGTTCTTCACAGTAGGTTATATGCTCCTTTAAAATAGATTCCTTCGGAAAACGTTGTAAACAATAATCGCAGTAAAAGCTCATACATTTATGGCTGGTAAGGGAACTTACAAGTCTACTCATATTCTTAATGTAGCAGTAATGTCTCTTTTCTCCAACTGATAAGAGCATGAGATTAGTAGGTCGTTTAGCCGTCCCATGGCCGAGTGGTTAGCACGCTTGGCTACTGATCTAAGGGACCTGGGTTCGAGTCCCGGGTAAGGCATGGATGTTCGTGTTGTTTTTCTGCTGAGGTCCTGCCATCCTCTCAGACCTTCTACTATGGCATATAAACTGACAGGCTCCTGTCAGACCTCTGTGGCAAGCAGCTGCTTGAGGAGGTATTTATTTATTTTTTATTAGCTCTCACTGGTGTAATGTATTGAGGGAATGCTTCGGTTCTCATATCCAAATGCATTGATATATACCCCATTCAGCTTCTCAAACTTTGGAATTTGCGTTAGAGTAACAGGATAAACAAGGCTTGAGACGCCCAGTTCACTTTCCAGACGTTGATAATTAGTCAGACAATCAGCATTTTTTTTCAACTGGATATAAAGCACCAAGTAGTTACCAAAGGAAACATTTCTGGTCGTTGTTGCTCACATTAACAATTGCATGCTTTGTTCGTAGCTCTCGTGGTACAGGGATATACAGTATTGTGCGAATTAATTGGGACAAGCGAAGCCTGGAGAACCTCTTCGATCCGGCCACATTCAGCAATCCCCCAAACACCCACCCAAGATCATGTTTTGGGGATGTTTCACAGCTCCCGGGCCACAGATGCTTCACCCATTGAAGGAATGATGGACAGCAAAAAGTACATAGGCGTTCTGGAGGCGAAAATGGTCCCAACACTACAGAAGCTGTTTCCTAACGGCGATGGGGTATTTCAACAGGATCTGGCTGGCTCCATGCCACAATTCTAAGCTTGCTACGAGCTTCTTTACCCAGCAATATTTGAAGGTATTGGAGTGGCCAGGAAATTCACCCGATCTAAACCCCATTGAAAAGTTTTGGGCCATTATTAAAGCGCGCATATATAAGATGGATTGCACGACGAAAACCAAAATGATAGAAAGTGTCATGAAAGTGTGGTACCACGACCCTGAAGTGAAGGAGATGTGTGGAAAGCTAGTGGCATCAATGGTTGAGAGGGTGAAAGAAGTAATTAAAGCTAAGAGGGGTCACATTAACTATTAACTACACTATTAAACAAATAAATATTTTAGTTGTGTCTTTGTTATTGCATTTTCCTATTGTCCCAACTAATTTCTACAGTACTGTAGCTAGAGCCTCCTAGAGGTGCGTATTTTCCAATTTTCACTTCAGCGAAAAGAATTTCATCTAAACCCCCGCCACTCTGAGAACCTTCATATTCTTCACAGGAAGCTTTAGCTTTCTCATAGGCCAGTCGAAGATCGTTCTTTAAATCGGAATCTGGAAGGCTTATGATGCACTTACTCCTAAAGAAAGGATTACTATATTCATCGGTGGAGGGGCTGGCTTTTCGGACAAAACGCAATCTCACCACTAAGTACCACTTGATTGTCTGCTTCAAGTGCAATTCTTCTTGTAGAATTCAATTCCACGAATCATAAAGGAAAACAATCAAATCATGTCTCCTCTCCTCATTAGCCATCAATTTCAGCATTGATAGAATGTCAGAGAAACGGCACGGGTCGTCTTCTTTTTCATCGTGCTCTTTACACTCCTTTTTTATTTTGCAGACATCCATCATCTGCAGAACGTTTCCACTTCTCATTTATGTGATGGGTACGTCGGATATGCAGCTCATAATTATCTTTTCTACTAAAGGTCGTCCCACAAACTTCGCATTCAAATTTGAAACTATTCTTATGAGAGCTTAGATGTCGCTCAAAGTTATATTTCCTTGCAAATGTAGCTGTACAAGCCACACAATGGAAAAGCGCTCCTTTGTCATAAGATTTCTTATGACGGTCCAAGTTTGAAGGACGAGCGTCCAAAGTTTCATCGCAAGTCACAATTGAACTCATGAAGGTTGGACCCTGGCTTTCAAAACGATTAAGCATCTCCTTGCACAGCTATACCCTTTTTCATTTTTGTTCTTGAGTCAAACTGTGTGGAATTTATTGGGCACAGATTCGTGATATTTTTTGATAGGTTTTCACAGTCGCGTGAGCGTTTCTTTATCAAACTGACATTTGACAGCCACTTCATGAAGTGTTTTATTGGTCTGTCTTCATTCAGGATTGCCAGAACGTTTTGCTCAGGAGTTATTGAGGTAGAAGGCTGGCAGGGTCTTGCATCATCGGCAACAGATTCGTGTCCTTCTTTGAATCGCTTATGCCACTTAAAAAGGAAGACTTACGAAGACAGTCATTACCATAACTCGAATCACAGTCTTAATACAACAGCAGTTGTCACCAAATGACTTGGCACCAATGACTTGGTGTAGCCTCCTTCGCAGCGGTCACATACACCGCCATCTAGTGTTACTTTGGAAAAAGCGCTTCGTACGAGTACTTATGGCATCAGTACACGATTTAAATGATCACCCCTTAATATACACAAAGTACATTTTTCCGTTTTTAAGTGCTTTGGTTTTAAGCATCTGGCTACTCTGCAATAATTTAAAAGCTGTGAAATATCGAAACCATTACAGCGCTCTGAATCACGTGTGTTGTATGTAGGCAATTTTGCTGATCTCATTGAGTGGCATAAATGTTTTAAACTGGTGTTGCCACGTGATCCTGGCATAAAACGGGATTTTCACACTTTTTGATCTACGCTCTTTTGATTGCATTATTGATAAGTAACGGTAAAGTGAAAAGATTTTCAAAGCAGTTCAAATCCACCCTTTTATTATATCATTTGTTGAATTTCCGTTGTTATATTTGTCATCTAATATTAATGTTTCAGCTAAGTTCGTTTATCAATTAAGTACATTATCAGCAGCCAATACGGATCAAAATCTTTGCATTTTTGTAATGACATGGAAATATATTCCAGGCAATGTGTTGCAGAGTTTCGACATCATTTAAGAATTCAAGGAGAGATAATTACTCGAAAAGACAGTTAAAAAATTTAGCGATTTTTTAAAAGTAAAATCTGATACACATTAGATCTTTTTCATGGGGTGGCTCAGTTGGTAGCGCGCCAGGCTCGTAATCTGTAGTTCCCAAGTTCGATGTTCCAGTTGGGTGAGCGTTTAGCTCCTCAAAATTCCCCGCCCTGCCCACGGTCCTAGGGGACACCGATGGACTTGGAAAGGCCGCCGTCCGTAGGATTGGACATTAAGCCGTTGCCAAGTGTACGGGAGAGCCATACCCTGTGCACGTTAAAGAACACGCTGTATGGCCTTCATGGGAGGCTATCATCTGTCTCCCAACAGCTGTTCCAGTGGATCCCCTCCCCAAACCTTCTCTGAGCTTTCGGGGTCCATGTGACCTAGCCATTTAGCCCATGGTGTGAAAAAAAGTGCCGTTCAGAGGTAAAACAACCCAAACCAAATCTTTTTCATTATAATTATTTTTCAGTATATAATTGTCACAGCACGTTTTTCATAGCATTTCAGTACAAGGAATATATTTTGGTCAGTAGCCTGATTTCATTACATTCACATTTCGCTATAACATGTCACATTTCTACAAATGTTTTCGGCCCGCGAAATTTGCTTAATTTAAAGACAAATGTTTGTTTAAAAGGAATAATATCTTTTGCGCAAATGCAGAAACGGTTAAAGATTTAAAGGAGGAAATTCTACCTACTTTGATTCAAAGTAATGATATTTAAAATATAAAGGGTACAGTATATTTTAAGGTGGAAGAAAAACTAGGAAAAAAGAAAAAATAATTAATTACAGTAGGGAAAAGTGTTTTAATATTCTTTGGCTATAAAGGGGGCAAAAATTAAAATAAAACTGAAATGAGGTAAATCACAATTGACTGAAGAAACAAACGTTGCCTTTTTGATTAATTACCAGTTTTAAACTTTTTCACATAAATTTAAAATTACTGTAAAAATATATTTATATACCCAGAAGATAGATTGTGTAAACAAATAAACCACCAACAATATTATACAGAAATTTAATACAAGAGAAATGGCTTTCGTTTAATCACTGCAGCCTTCCGCCTTATTTTCTGATTGTCACGCGATGGATGAACCTTGCTGGATACATTCGAAATTTCAAACGTGAAAGCATCTCATAAAAGACGAAGCATATTTTTTTTGTGTCTCTAAAGCGCATATCATTTATATATCGTGGTTTAGTTCCAGACATATAAATCTTACTCAAGAACTGTCATTAAGCGCCCATAAAGTAATATGCTCCACAGGTGTCCTTGAAATACCAGCTAAACTCTGCATGATGATATTCCTTTTCGTGAGGGGACCAATTATGCCCAAATGACTATGCTTATGTGGGTGATAGTTTACGAGGAGTAAAACGAGTCTAGAGACTGAGGACATGAAATCCTCTCACAAACAAACGAATCTTTCTGCGGATATATGATCGATTTGTTCACGAAATAAATAGCTCGCCTGCAATGTGTTTCGTTTTCTGAGGAAATGCGCACGGCTCATTTATGTAAATTACAGTGGTTTCGATAAATTAAGGAAAATCCTTCTTAAGTCAAAGGGAAGTTAACGTCAAAGCTCAATAACTTCTAAAATAAGTTTTTTGTTCAGAAAAATGTGATTGCAGACAAAAATCACAATTAAATGAATCAATATCTCGATTTTCAACAATATTCGTTTAGTATTTAATGAGTTATGGAGGTTTGAATATTTACCGATAACAATTCCAGCCACAAAAAGTGACTTCAGAAGTTAATTAAAACTTAGTAATAAGCATTGTATCAAAGTGTTTCATAAAATAAATTTACAGTTTAGAACTTTGTGTAAAGAATTCTTTCACTATTCTTCGGTTTTGTATAAGTTTCTTAAGACTGGCATTACTGTTGTTAAATATTCAAAATTCAATAACTCATTAAATACTGGACGAATATTATTGAAAATAGAGATATTAATTTATTTGATTGAGATCTTTATCTGCAATCACATTTTTCAAAACAAAAAAAAACTTACTTTACAAGTTATAGAGCTTTGACATTAGCTTCCCATTAACTTAACATAGGGATTTTCCTCTTTTATAGAAACCAGTGTAAATTCATGTTGAGGTGCATCCTCGTGGCTGGTATAAAGAGGCGTCCTCACGCGCCAGCCGAGCAACGTATGTATGTCAGATTTCAAAGTGTATTTCTTTCGAGAGTACTGTGAGAGGTACCTGCCTCACGCGCCAGCCGAGCAACGTATGTATGTCAGATTTCAAAGTGTATTTCTTTCGAGAGTACTGTGAGAGGTACCTGCTCTATGCAGAGTGTCATGAGAACGTCTTGCACACTGCTGGAGAGTATGACCGTCGTTACCCAACACGTCCTCACACCAATGCCAACATTATGCAACAGCTGGATGATCACATCAGAGATATTGTAAATGTGCTCCCTATAACGAGTCTTCGTGACAGAAGTCATATGGCCAGTCAGTGGGTCAGCACTACAGGAAGCCGTACTGAGGAAGCCAACGTGGGGCAGATAAGCATTTAATTGGACGTGTATTGTGGACGGAAGAAGTGCATTTCATAGGTACGGCATCTTCAATTGCCTCAACAGCCATGTGTGGTCACGTTCCAATTTCCATGTCCCCCACCAACAACAGCGCCAGGTATGTTGTTCTGTGAACGTGTAGGTGTTGTTTTGGGTAACTGCATTATTGGTCATAGCAGCTGCCAAAAAGTCTGACCACACAAAGTAATCTTTGAATAAAACACAAGACACCAACTCATTTTATTGCTGATGTCAGAGAATGGTTGGATACTACACACCCGGGACGTCGGGTTGGACGTGGCAATCCCGTTTATCGGCCAGCCAGATGATCACATCTTTCGCCATTGGATTTCTTTTTTGGGATCATATCAAGGAGCTAGTGTACCGACTATCACCCATTATAAAAGAGAATCTTAGAGCTCACCTTCACGTTCGTTGACACTGCACTATTGGAGTGTGTCCAGTCATCCATTCCCGTCATGCACACACATGAGGGGTGATCCCTGTGAACACCTGCCACTGTGATACAGTTAGCATATTTCCACGACATCTGTTTTCGTGTAACACATCATGTACGTACAGTATTACTTGTCGCCCATGTATGACTTTATCGGTACCTACTAATCATAGAGATATTCAATTTTGCCATATTAGCCATGCTTGCAAATTATATCATTACATACCACACTTGTTGCTTGATCTTCCGTTGTTTAAAACGGATTGTTTATAACTTGGGTTATTTTCCCCTTTTTTTTGAGAAAAATTTCTTTTAAAAATCTTAAAATTTCATACATCGCATTTATACATTTTATATAATTATCATACAATTTATACATTATATACATATATGCATAAATATTTTGTGAATAGGTCCACCCGTTTGTTTTGGCACGTAAACAAATATTTCATTTACGAGAATATACAATTTTCACAACGGTTACTCTAATAAATTTGCGTAGCTCTTCGAAGAAGCATCAATTATAGCTTCTATTCCTTTCGTAAATATCTTATTTTGGCTAGAAAAACACACAAAAAAAAACACAATTAACTGCTTACGTGATTAGCAAGACTAGTTCCCAAAACACTGAACCGGAACACTAGTTAATAGTGTCAATTATTTTTACTAATACAGAATTGTGAATTATAATTATTTTTGCTAAAAAGAACTCTAGTATAATAAAAGAAAAAATTTTCAAAAAGAGCAATAAGATATGCAAAAAACAAACAAATGAAATTTCCCCGTTTATGATTGTTCTTCAAGGAAAGCATCTCGGTGTTAAACTGGGATAACTTGTACATTGAACTATTGTGGAAAATCACCTTATACGGCTAATGTTAAAATATAATATTGATTTGTTTTCACCTCTGATGGCACTTTTTTTGCACGCCATATTGGTTGTTGGTTGGTTGTTTGGGGTTTAATGGCGCAAGAGCCGCTAGGGCTATATTACACCAAACAAAAGTATATAAACAGATAAAAGTCTTTCAACCCGCAACCAAAGTTAAAATAAACACAAAAACGGGAAAGAACGACAAAGAAACAAAACAGTACTACAACAAGTATATAAATCAACAACAAAAATGAGTTATAGGACCCATGTAAAATCAGAAACAAGAATAAAATCTACAATATAACGTATAAACATCATAGGCGAGAAAAATAACCTGTATAACGTACAAAAGCAAAGAGAGGAAGTGAAAAAGAGTCATTGGATAAAAGATGTCCGAGTGTAAACTCGGACATCTTCACTCGGAATCTTTTATCCAATGACTCTCCTAAGGGGCTCGAATATAAAATCATGAAAGCTAAAATAAAATCGACGTTCAAGGTTAAAAGCTGGACAAGTGATTAAAATATGCTTAACGGTTAAAATGGTGTCAAAAAACTCGCACTTAGGTTCGTTGTCCACCTGAAGAAGAAAAGAATGTGTGACATACGAATGACATAAGCGGAGCAGAGCAAGTACAACTTCCTCCTTGCAATTCCTGCGAAAACAAGACTGCCACGATTTGATAATGGGCTTGATCCCGAAAAGATTGTTACCAACCTGTTCAGACCAAGATATCTGCCACTGTGCCTGGAGCTCAATGGAAAAACACTGCGGGAAGTCCAAATATGAAACCGGCAGTGGAGAGGGGTGTAGCTAACCTGGCAGCAGCATATGCAAAGTCATTGCCCCTGATCCGACGAAGAAAATCATGGTTGTCGCTGCCAGATGATGGAGCTGCTGACGGATCTTGGAGAAAACAGGGTGAGGCTGATACCTCACCGAGATCAAAGCCTGTAGCGAGCTAAGCAAGTCAGTGTAGAGGACACACTCACGATGAAGCTTAGCAGCTATGTGATCCAAGGTAATGCTGATATCGTGCAACTCTGCAGTGAACATGGAGCACTGCTGTGGGATCTGGTCTGCAATGATTACATCACAGCAGACCATGGCTGATCCCACCGATGTGTCAGACTTCGAGCCATCTATGAAGACAGGCAAGAAGTCCGTGTGTGCACAGAACAATGTCTGACAAAGAGTTGCTGATACACACAGTCGGGTGTAAAGGCCTTCCCCGTCCTGCAAAGAGAGAAATCACAGGAAGGGGAAAAAGCAAGCCAAGGTGGAAGTGGTTCCACTGTCGACTGTGCGATGCCATCGAGACCGGTGTTAATGTCTCGCAGGTAACCTCGAACATGCAAACCGAAAGGACGAATGGCAGTCGACAGATTCTGATATAACATTACCCACAGGGGACCGAAAACGCAGTCCAAAGTAGGATGGCCTGACAGAGATTGCAATTTTGCTGCATACTGTAGGGACAACTGCTGACGGCGAATAGATAATAATGGTTCATTGGTCTCTGGACTGGTGAAGTGCAGAGGGTCCCCATACAAACACAGAGGGCCTGATGGTGTAGAGGGTCCAGCACCTTCATCACCAAATCCCGGGCGGAGTCGTATACCTGAGATCCATAGTCTAGTTTTGACTGGAGAAGAGCATTGGTAGAGGAGAAGCAAAGAACAATGGTCAGCCCACCAAGAAAGGGAAGGCAGGACCTTGATGATGTTCAATGCCTACGTGCACTTGGACCTGAGATGATACGTGTGCTAAAAAGGTTAATTTCCAGTCGAAGATGAGATCTAAAAACTTGGTTTCCACCACAACTGAAATAATGTTACCCCTGAGCTGCAGCTGGGGTCCAAATGAAGATTACGTTTGCGGCAAAAGTACACACAAGTGGACTTCTGTGGGAAGAACCGAAACCCATTGGGCGTCGCCCAAACCAAGAGATTGTTCAGGGCAGTTTGCAGTTGTTGTTCAATGAACCTCATGCTGGAAGATGATCAAAAGATGCTAAAATCGTCAATATAGAGGGCATTGCCTATAGTCGGTGGAAGTTGCAGTGTAATGAAATTTATCTTGACAGCGAAAAACGTAACACTCAGGACGCAGCCCTGTGTTCTTAGGGGAAAGGGCGTGACAGAGTGTTGCCGACACAAACTCGAAAATTACGAGATGAAAAGTTTGTGATGAAGATCGGCATGTGATCTCGCAAGCTCAAGCTGTGAAGGTCACGATGAATGCCGAATCTCCATGCGGTGTCGCACACTTTTACGATATCTAAGAAAATTGACACAATGTGCTCTCGACGAAAAAACGAATTCCTGATCGTCGATTCGAGGAGGATCAGGTGGTCTAAAGTAGACCTGTGCCTGCGAAAGCCACATTGTATGTTGGAAAGGCCATGATGTTCCAAATACCAAGCTAGCCTGGTATTTAACATTCTTTGCAACATCTTGCAGACACAGCTCGTCAGTGCAATTGGACGATCTTCCACATTAGGTCTGTTTATAGAATTCAATTATTCATCAACATAGAGGGCATTGCCTATAGATGGCGGAAGTTGTCTAGTAATAGATTTAATCTTGACAGCGAAAAGAGAAACACTCAAACGCAGCCTTGTGGCACCCCCTGTTCTTGGGGGTATGGCTGAGACAGTGTTGCAGACATGGGCACAAAAAGGACTTACCAATAAGAAGTTAGAGATGATCGGCATGTGACCTCTCAAGCTGAAGTTATGGAGGTCACGAAGAATGCCGAATCTCCAAGCTGTGTCATATGCTTTTTCGATGTCGAAGAAAATTAATACCAGGTGCTCTCTATGTAAAAATAAATTTCTGATAGCCAATTCGAGCCATATCAGATGGTCAAGAGTTGACCATTGCTTGCGAAAGCCATACTGAGTGTTGGAAAGAAAGTTGCGGTGTTCTAAATACCAGATGAGTCTGGCATTTACCATTATTTCCAACACCTTGCACACGCAGCTCGTCAACGCAATGGGATGTTAATTGGAAGGAATTTTGGAATCCTTTCCTGGCTTCGGAAAGACCAAGATGATAACCTCCCGCCAGGAGTACAGAAACTGCTCCTCAATGAAAATGCGGTTGAAGAGTCGGAGCAGCTAATCCTTACTCAATGGTGAGATGTTGGAGCATTGCATAATGGACATCATCTGGCCCGTCGGCAGATGCATGAGAAGTGTGCAGAGCAAGGCGAAGCTCATCCGCTGTGAATGGTCTGTTGTAAGACTCCAGACCATTCAAATGGAAGGACAGTGGAGAGTACTCTGCTCTTCTGGGCCTGAAATTCGGAGTAGAGATGAAGAGACAGAGGTGAATGACTCCACCAGAGTGTCTGCAATTGCCTATCCATGGTGCTCCAGGATCGATAATGAGTGGGACGTTTAGTTCCCACCCATATTCCGGACTTTATCCCACACAACCTTAGAACTGGTTGTGTGGATGATATATATATATGCAATCCAAGATTTTTTCTGGCTCTGGCGCTAAACAAAACGGGCTTTTGCCCTGGCGCGTTTGAACAGTTCAAGGATGGGGGAAGTCGGATATCTCCAAAACACCCCCCAAGCCTTGTTCTGAGCCTTACAGTTGCGGTGCAATCTGGATTCCACCACGGTTTCGGAAAAAGAGGAAACCGTATCGAAGTTTGAGGAATTGTAGATGCAGCTGCATCTATTATACAGTCCATGATCACCACTACTGCCATATTGATGGGCTTCTGGCTGACAGAGTGGTCATCCAGCTCAGAGAGGAGCTTGAAGCCACTCAGGTCAGCCCAATCAAGCCTCCAATGCGAGACTCGTGAAGGACCGGAAAGACTCCCACGGAAGATGGTGTACACTATGGGAAGGTGATCGCTACCATAAGGGTTGTCCTCGACCTCCCATGTAAAGAGTGGAAGGATTGAGGAGGAGCAGATCTTGAGGTCAATGTCAGTGAATATTTAGGTTGGGGAGTGAAAGTACTGACACTGGTGTTCAACAGGGAGACAGAAGGATCCAGGATCCCACCTTTCCTGTTGGAGTCAGCACTGCCCCAAAGTGGACTGTGTCCATTGAGATCCCCCATGATGAAGGAGGAAGGCAGTTGCGAGACGCGATCATCTTTCCGGAAGACGATGCTGCCAGGTGGAAGATATACTGAGCAGTCAGAGAGAACCCCACGAAGAGGCTACTACCTCTAAATTGGTGGTGAGGGGTACGATCTGGAACAGAGAATGGTTGCTCATGAGGATGGCAACACCCACAAGCTGGACCTTATCCATCGTGGTTTCAGCAAACTAGTGAAAAGTGATGGATTGTGGGATCTGTGACTGTTTGCAAGGATATCTCCTGCAGGCACAGGCAGATGAGCTGGTGTGCATGAAGGAGGGCCTTGATGTTGTCAAGATTCCTCTGGAATCCACGACAATTCCATTGTAGGAGGGTGACCATATTAGGACTTAGAAGCGCGAGTGGATGACGAATTCCTATTCAACTTAACCGCTGCAAAGGATGGTTTTGTGATAGGGGAAGGTTTGTATCCATGTCCTTGGAATCATCTGAAGGATATGGATTGGTGACCACCTTTTGCAGAGGAGTGATAATTTTCTTTTTTGGCTCTGGTGGGGCTCGAAAGACCTTCGGCTTCGAAGGCCTAGCTATCTGAGGGCGGGAAGGTGCCCTTCCGTTGGAAGACCGAGTTGCAGGAATGGAAACCGGGGTTGATGTAGAAGTCGATACTACCCTCGGTTTCTCCTGCATCACGAAGTATTTAGCTGCAGATGAGAAAAACTTAGTAGGTGAAACACTGATATCAGTCTGCACCAACACCGAAGTCATTGTTACAATGGGCTTTCCAATGTCATAGGATACCTTGCCAGGTGGGGCGGGCTGTGCAGCAAGCTTTCTTGCCTCAGCATATGACATGTTATTCATGATCTTTAGGTGTTGTACCTCCTTTCACTTTGGATAGTCATGGGAATATGCCGGTTGTTCATGTTCGCCACTACAGTTGCTTGCCTTTTCTGCTGTGCAGTCAGGATCGAGATGATCCTTACTGCCACAGTGAGCACAGGTGGATCCCTCCCCCCCTTCCCGGTAAGTTGTGCGGGCATGACCGTATATCTGGCAGTGAAAACAGCGCAGTGTTCGATATATATGGCCATACCTCACAATGTAAATAGACTGCCTTGATGGAAGAAGGCAGGCGTGGTGTGTTGAAGGTTATAATCAGTACCCAGGTGGATACCAATTTATCATCATGGTGCGTCGAAACCTGGTGGACTGCTGTTACTCCTTGGGGAATGAGTTCCGAGAGGGTTGGGTTGTGTTGTTGTTTTACCTCTGAGCGGCACTTTTTTGCACACCATGGGCTAAATGGCCAGGTCACATGGACCCCGAAGCCTCAGAGAAAGTTGGGGAGGGGACCCTATGGAACAGCTGTTGGGAGACAGATGGTAGTCTCCCGTCAAGGCCATCCAGCGTGTTCTTTAACGTGCACAGGGTATGGCTCTCCTGCACACGGCTTAATGTCCCATCCGACGGACGGCGGCCTTTCCAAGCCCATCGGTGTCCCCTACTGACCGTGGGCAAGGCGGGGAATTTTGTGGAGATAAATCTCAACGCTGACCCAGCTGGGACTCGAACCTGGGAACTACAGATTACAAGCCTGGCGCGCTACCTACTGAGCCACCCCCGCCCCAGCTCCGAGAGGATTTCCTCCTCAGTGACTTTGAGAAGGCCCCACTCAGTTATCACTGCCAGAGAGGAATTCAAAGTTTTGTGAGGAGCGACCTCGACAGCCACCCTACCAATCATTGTGACTTTCAGGAGCAGTTCCGAGTGTTCGGAACAAATGGTCTCAACCTGCAAGGACTTGACAGATTTCAGCTTTCCCGTGAGACTTTTAAAATCTTTATTTACCAAAAATGGGGGCATGTCCTCAAGAGCTTGATCACCCGTGGTGTGGATGATCACGAATCTTGGGAACGAAGACAGACAAAGACGATGGCGTAGATAACAGAGACGAGGAAGATGGGGGCTCATGTCGAGCCCTCTTGTTGGCATTGATCGTATCAATTTCTTCATCAGCTCTCATGTTTTTTGTGTGGTTCAGCAAATTATAACTACAAAAGGAAAATAGTTTGTGAGGAAACTCACAAACCTGTACCCAGACATGGACAAGGTTACTCACCACTCTGCATAGTTGGCCCTAGCAGGACCTGCCCACCAGCCGATTGCTCCTGGGGGCCCACTGCAGGAGCTCCCATTTACCAGAAGCAGAGGCCAAAGTAGTGTATAGCAGAGGAACAGGAATCTGTTGCCCAGCCCCGCAACGATAGGCTCCCCAATGGCAAGGTGGCCAAAGGGGACCCTGCCAGTCATGAGCTAAGGAGAGAAGACAGGGACTCCTGAGCAACTACCAGGATCCTCCTTTCCTGGGACATGGGTCTCCACGCACAGTAAACATGCAGGCGAGTGTTCAGGACTCTGTGAAGGTACCTGAGCCAGCGGAACCTTCACAGGGTGGTCCCCTCACCACGGACAGGAGCTCACACGGAGGGGAATTGTCATTAGCTGGGTGGGATCTGAAGCCATGACCTAGTGGAAGTTGAGATGTACAGTTCTGAGAAGTATTGTTGAAGTAGCATGTTGAATCAGTATCTGTTGTGTAGGTAGGAGTTGTTAGTAGTAGAGATTTAGATAGATGTGAATTGCTAATACTCTAACTTTTGCATTCTTCCACTGATGGCGGAGCATTTGAATTTTTTTGGAAATAAACTGTTTTAGGAACTTTTGAATTTTTGCTATTTTTTCTCTTGAACAACGTAAATTGATTTTTTTTATTAGATTTAAACTTTAATTAAACTTGACAATCCTTTTAGAATTCTTACTCAATAAGTAACGCTAGATAAATTCCTAATGAACCATATTTCAACTTTATTTGGCAAGTTAAAATTGCCTAGCACCCAACAAAGATATGTGGAATTTTGAATAAATTTGGATCAGACAAAAGGCCCAACTTGAAAAGTTAATACTTGAAGCATTACAAGGGCATGGCTCTCTAAAACACAGGGCCACAAGTTTAGGTCCCATCCAATGGACGGTGGTCTTTCCAAGCCCTTTGGTGTCCCCTACCGACTGAGCACAGGTTCGAGTCTCAGGTGGGACTCAAACCTCGGAATGTGGATTACAAGCGTGGTACGCTACAGAGTAACTCCTGCCCCTGCTCAGTAGATACCCCTCCAAGCTCGCAATCTGCAGTTTCCAGGTTTAAGTCCCCATTATACTAGCATCAAAATTTATCTTTACTAATTTCCACTTTGTCCTCGGTGAGAAAGGGCTGAGTGGTTATGTGCTTGGCTACTGATCAAAGGGATTTGGGTTTGAGCCCCTGTTTAGACATGGATGCTTGTGTTAGCATTCTACTGAGGTCTTTGCCTTCCTCACAGAACTTCTCTGTGGTGTATTAAATTGAGAGGCTACTACCAGACCTCTATGGCAATCAGCTGCTTGAGGGCTAATTTTTATGTTTATTTATAAATATAAATGTTTCAAGATGACCAGGATATTCAGATTTTAAAATTTAGAAAATATTTAGGAACTCAAAAAAAAAATGACTGCATTATCCCATCAGCCAAATTATGTTTCAAAATATGGCAACTAATGATATGTTACGAAAAAATAGTCAATACTGAAATTTCAAAAAAACATTGTTTAATCCTATTTTCAGAATAGTCAAATGAAACAGTCAACAGTAGTCTGCATAGTTTCTTATAATAGCAATTTCGCTTTTTTTTGTGGTATAAAAGGGAGGTTATTACCAATTAAATTTTCACTGTAACTGTTCTTAAGAGTAATGTTTTCTTCGAACATAAATATAAATAAGTATATACATATTCACACATAGAACTGCAGTTATTTTTCACCCGAAGTTTATAAATATCTTTAAGCATTACTTAAAATTTGTCTTAAGTTCATAGGCTGAGATTTTTTCAGATAAGCATGACAGCCTATTTTATTTTAAAAGGAAACCTTTCCCCCGTCCTTTCTGCTTTCTCTTTTGTTCAGCAAAAATTATAGCTTCTTTCTTCAGCTTTGAGCGTTTCTGGCTTTCATCTTCACTGCTGGATTCTTCTTCAGCTGTAACACGAAAATTTCAAAATTACAAATTCATGCTTAGAAAATTAACCTGTTTCTTAATACATTGAGAGTGGAAAAGGGAATTTCGGTTTTTCTGTAATTGGCAGGATTGGGGACAAAATGAGAAATTTGTATGCATTAAAAAACACCACCTTCAAAAACTAAAAATTCAGAATTTTTCCAGTATGCAACATGTTAAGCATCAGGACAATTGACATTTATCTCAAAAGCATTAACAATTCTTAAATAGCTCTCAAATTCAAAATGCTAAAATGCAACATAAAATACCTTAAATGAATACTGAAAGAGAAGTTAAGAGTTTAACTTGCCAACAAAGGGGTGGTATTCCCTGTTTATTAACATGGTTTATTTTATTTTTAATACCTCATTCCAAATATAACATATAAAAAGAAGTTCACCATTGTTGATCCAAGTGATTCCATTTAACCTAAGCTTTTTTATTCTTCCTACAAGAGTAAATCGTTTAATTTCATTCCTGATTTGGGATATACTTAATAAGGTGTTTTGATCTAAACCAGATGTTTTTAAATCACTAATTAAAAAAACTTTCATTTCATGGCATTTACATCAAATGTGAGTTGTTAGTCTCCCATTGTTTATTCTTTCAACACTCTAGTCCAATGGAGACTCATCCTAAGCAGCATAAGAGCACTCATGACAGGAATAATTAGAAAATAGAAAAGTACATATTTTAACAATGCTATTTTTCACAGTTGAAAAATCATATATGGTGAATCATATCCCCCTCCATGTGGAATCCCTCCTCGCTCCCATTTTTTTACTGTTGCTGTGCATGATTAAAGCATGCACCAGCATTTAGTTTATTATAAGAATGGAATCATATGTCATCAAGCTATGGCGAATTAACCTAAGCTGTGTAAATGGTAGCTAGGTAGTCACTGGAAGGAGAGCTATGCACCAATCCCCTGTGATGATGCATAGAACCGGCCAGGCCTAGCACCTAATGTCCAACCCCGCCTTCTCGTGGTGCGGACCGGACCGTTAGTAACTTTCAAAAGAGATACTCTCTTGTGGAAGTGAACGGAAGGGGAGGGCTGCCAGATTAGTGTGGCCTACTGATCTGGACAACTATGGCTACTTTTCTTTTTTTTCTACCCTGCTGAGGAGTGGTCAACCACACAGGGTCCTGGTGCTGACCATATAAACCTACTGGACTGGACAGATATATGGCTCTGAGCTTGATTATGGATCCTGATTTTGCTGCACTGGTGGGCTTCTGTGGAGGGAAAATCTTCCGCTGTGTTTTCTTTTTGTTTGTGGGTTGACAGCCCCAAGTGAATAGATTCACAGGATATGTTTATCAGCTGGTGGATAATCCTGAGCAGAAGTCATCGCAGGCACCTGAACTCTTTGCTTCTATTGGCATCGTCAAATTCTACATTGGAGGAAGTCTTCCAGTGTAGATGGCTTCAGCCTTTAGTAGTGGGGGAACGGGTCTTTGCCCCATGTCTGCGATTAGGGGGCTGTTTGATATTGTCGGCATTCCCTCTCTCAATAAACATAGTTTCTTTAAACATCCCACTAACCATTTTCTCTCCATAGGTAGTTGGAATGTGAGGACTCTGCACAGAGCTTTTTCTCTTGATGTCCTCACACAAGAATTCCACCGTTACAATTTAGATATTCTTGGCTTGCAAGAGACCAGATGGACAGATAAAGGTCAGATTCTTAAAAATAATCTTAAATTTCTCTTTTCAGGGAGGGGCGACAATAAGCATCACCAAGGCGTGGGTCTGCTTCTCAGCAGACACGCTAGCGATGCTCTTCTAGGATATGAGTGCATTAATGAAAGGTTTATTACAGCAAAATTTCACACAAGCGTTAAAGACTTGAATGTTATCTGCTGTTATGCCCCCACTGAGGATGCCGATGAGGATGAGAAGGATAGGTTTTATGAACAACTTCAGGATATTTTGAATTCTGTCAAGAAAGGAGATATTACCCTTGTTCTTGGTGACTTCAATGCCAAAGTTGGTACTGACTCTGACCTTTGGGGAGGAGTAATAGGCCCTTTTGGTATTGGTAGCTGCAATGGCAATGGGCAACGTCTCCTACAGGTAAGTAAACTCAATGGATTCAGAATAACTAACACTTATTACAAACACCGTGACATACATAAGTACACATGGGTTTCACCTGATGGGCTGCATAAGAATATGATTGATTACATATTAATTAACAGCAAATGGGCTAGTTCTGTTAGGAATACCAGGGCATATAGGGGAGCTGAAATTGGATCTGACCATTACCTTGTTAAAAGTGTGTTGCAACTTAAACTTAAAAAGTGTTGTGCTAGGGTTAAAAAATTTACTTTTAATACTGAAGCTCTGAAAGATCCAGTTATAGCCAAAGCTTACCATGATAGGTTACTTAGTCATTATGACAGTCATGGTTTGCTTACTACTGAAGTTGAGGAAGAATGGGATCATTTTAAACAGGCTTTTTTGGACACTAACAGTACTCTTTTAGGAAAAAAGGCGCAGAAGAGGCAAAATTATCTGAGTGATAAGGCACTTGAGCTTATTTCGGAAAGAAAGAACTGCAGGAATGCCCTTAATCAATACCCTACTAGTCCTAATAGAAAGCATTACAGAGACCTTAATAAACTTGTAAAGGATCAGTTAGCTGCTGATAAGAATCTTTGGCTTGATGGTTTGGCTGACAAAGCCGAGGAAGCAGTTAGACAGCACAACAGCAGAGAGCTGTACCAGATAGTTAATGTTTTGTGTGGTAGAAAACGGACAGGCATACAAGGATTGAAGGATAAACAAGGTAAGGTTATAAAAGGGGAGGATTCTGTCATGGCTAGGTGGGCTGAGCATTTCAGTGATGTTCTAAACAATGTAGTTAGTTCTACTCCCATTGTTTGCAATGATGATAGATGCATTGGTGGCTTTAATGTTGGTCCTATAACACAATCTGAAGTTATTTTGGCTGTTTCTAAACTTAAACTTCATAAATCCCCAGGGGTAGATGAAATTACTACGGAAATGCTTAGAGCTGGGAATGTTTCGGTTACCACTTGGATGACTGAAATTCTGAATATCTTTTATGATAAAGGCATGGTTCCTAAGGATTTTACCAGAGCTATTGTTATCCCTATTTTCAAAAAAGGTGATCGCAGTTATTGTGATAACTATAGGGGTATCAGCCTACTCTCTGTTCCAGGTAAAGTTCTTTCCATGATTGTGCTTAATAGAATTAAGAATCTGGTTTACAGGCAATTGCATGATGAGCAATGTGGATTCAGAAGTGGTAGGGGATGTGTGGATCAGATATTTTCACTTAGGCAGATTCTTGAGAAATGTTTAGAGTTTCAGAAACCTTTGGTTGCTAGCTTTGTTGATTTCAAAAAGGCTTTTGACTCTGTTGATCGTCATAATTTGTGGTTGATTGTGAGATCATATGGTATACCAGACAAGTTAGTTAACATTATGAAAGCTCTCTATAATAACACTGAGTTGTGTGTGAGAGTTGGTAAGGCTTGTAGCAATTGGTTTAGCATTACTTCTGGTGTTCGACAAGGGTGCATTTTGTCTCCTTTTCTCTTTAGCTTGGTTATTGATTATGTTATGTGAAATTCACTTCAAGGGAAAGATTTTGGCCTTAAATGGGCTGGAGATACGAAAATTTCTGATTTAGATTATGCTGATGATTTAGCCCTTTTGGCAAATGATGTTGATGAGATGAACTCTTTCATTCGAGCTGTTGATGAGACTGGTAGTAGAGTAGGTTTGGTTATAAACAGAGAGAAAACTAAAGTGATGAAAATTGGTCAGGCAGGCTGTGATTCAGTTAATTTGAAGGGTTGCAGTCTTGAGCAATTGTCACAGTTTAATTATCTTGGGAGCTATGTAACAGATAATGGTGATGTGCGGCATGAGATTAACAGACGAATAGGGATTGCTGCTGGGACTTTTAAGAACCTATGGAGAGTGTGGAGAAATAGGCGTATACACCTAAAGACTAAAATTAGACTGTATAATAGTTTGGTTCTTTCTAGGGTTAGTTATGGTAGTGAAACTTGGACACTTTGTAAACAAGATAACAGGACACTAGATGCTTTTGATTCCAGATGCTTACGTAGTATCTTGGGCATTAGGTGGTTCAACTTTGTAACTAATGATGAGATTAGGCAAAGGAGTTTGCAACCTCCTTTAAGCAGCATATTGTGCAGAGAGAGACTCCGTTGGTTTGGCCATGTTGCCCGTATGAATAATTATAGATTGGCGAATAGGGTTATGAACAGTGTGCCTAAAGGCCTCAGAAAGAAAGGGAGACCTAGGATGCGGTGGGCAGACAATGTCAAACAAGACCTTGTTAGAATTGGTGTGCAGTGGCCAGATGCAGTAGATGTAGCTCAGGATAGACTTGCTTGGAGAACTAAATTGCACGGTTTGGTTGGACCTCCGCAGCCCATGGCTGCTTGATGATGATGATGATGATGATGATGATGATGATGATGATGATGATGATGATGATGATGATGATGATGATGCAGGGATACATATGATTGCTGGCTGCTGTGTTAAAAATACATTATTTGTATAATAACTATTATTCTATAAAAACCTACTATTTTAATAATTGAAGTGTTAGCTGAAAAAACTTAAAGTTTCACTGAGAGTGGGATCTGAATCCATGATTTCCTAAAAACATGTCATGGGTTCACATCCCACTTGTGGCAACACAACTTTTTCAGCTAACACTACAATTGCTACTTGGTTACAGACAATTTCCTGTGCATTACTATTATTTAATACTAGTATCTCATTAATGAGTACAGCTGCGAGTGAGTAACTTGACTTATTAATCAAATGTCTATTCTGAATCTGTGTTTATGAAGAGAGGATGGCTCAGTAGTAGTGCACCAGGCTCATAATCTGTAGTTCCCAGGTTCGAGTCCCACCTGGGCCAGTATTGAGATTTATCTCCATAAAACTCCCTGCCTTCAGTAAGTATGAGACACCAATGGGCTTGGAAATGCTTCTGTCCGTTGGATGCAATATTAAACAGTGGCTCCATATGTGGGAGAGTACATACCCTGTACATGTTAAAAAATAAGCTAGATGGCCACAATTAGGGATACAACAGCTGTCAGTGGATCCCCTCCCCCAACCTTCTCTGAGCCCTCAGGATCCTTGTGACCTGGCCAATCTAACCCATTGTGCACAAAAACGTGCCACTCAGAGGTAAAACAATCCAAATGTGTTTATGAATTTTATTTTATGTGACAACTTTTTTATGTGCAAAGATATGTAAAAATTCAATATAGCATTAATTAATAGATTCTGAAAAAAATTCATCGCCGCCACGGCGGGAATCGAACCCGCATCTCTCCAGATTCATGCCAGAGCGCGCTACCATTGCACCACGCGTCGGACAACGAATATTTTCAGAATATGACCTTTTAAGTTTTTCTTCTTGAGACGTGACTGAGACAGCGCCATCTATACTCAAGGAGATGCAACGTTTTACAGTCGTTGCATTTGATTATCAGATGTTAATGAGAAGGTCGCTAACGCTACCGCGTTAAATATATAATTGAAATCCAATTTCAATTATATATTTAACGCGGTAGCGTTAGCGACCTTCTCATTAACATCTGATAATCAAAATGAATTTTTTTCAGAATCTATTAATTATTGTTTCTTAACAGGGAATACTGTGCATTCACTTTGGATTTCAATTCAATATAGCATCACTTGCAATGCAATTTTTAGCTCATTTCAGAAAAAAAGAACTAATATTTTCCCTTTGTTGTCCTCTGTCCGTCTATAGACATCAAACATTTATTGTTTTTAGAAGAAAATTAAAAATTCTTTTTGGATTCGATAGGTATTGATGAAATATTATGATTCACACTTTTGGAACCTTCCATAAAGCTATAACCATGCTCTCTAAAGGTGAAAACAGTTGAAAACCGCAAAATTTCATACTAATATTGCAAGCGATGTAATCACATTAGAAAGTTTTGCTGTGAAATGTAAATGTCGTGAAGTTTGCATTCATAAAAAAATTAATTTTTTCCTTTACCACCAGAGGTAAAAATGATATGAATATTTAAGCAATAATTATTTGCTTTTAGAAATAAATTGAAAATTCTTTTTGGGATGGATAAGTGTGGTTAAATTATTATAATTCACACTTTTAGGAGATCCCAGAAGCTTTTAATTGCACCCTCTGATGGTAGAAAATTTTAAATGAATATTGCAAATGATCTATTTGGGCTAGAAATTTAATATTTTAGTGGAGGAGTGTGATGATAAAGGGATTTACATTGGCAGCAACAATTTATCTCTTCACATACAAAGTGAACTTTGTGTTTTGAGAGATTAAGGAAAATTTTTTCATGAGTTGAACAGGTACTATTTAAATGTGATGATTCACAGTGTTCAAATCCTCCAAATGGCATTAATTTACCATTGTTAGAGGGTGATAAATATAAAAAATGTAAAACTTGAAATAATATTGGGAATGATTTATGCTAGAAACAAAAAATTCTGGTACTAGAATGGTGAAGAACTATAGTGTTATTGATGAATATATATTGTATAATGATGAACTATAGTCATAAGTATTTAAATTTAACTGCTGCTCCTTATTTCTTTCACAAAATTAGTACTTAATTTTAAAATTTTAAAATAATATCTCAATGTAGTACAAATAAATATTTTTTTTTTATATACACTGGATAATTTGCCCCTTAACTCTAGGGAATAAGAAAAATTCAACCTTTTCATTTCAAAGGATAAATGAGATATGTTCTTGAGTTTTATAGGGCTAACAATATATTATTATTTACATTTTCCAATATCCATTAGTATTGTTAAAGGCTAAAATTCGGAAAATGAAAAACTTCATTTTCTCTGAAAACGAGCATTCTATATTCTATCCTTCTAGTTTTATAATCCATTCTGTTAGAAAAATCCATACAGCAATGATAAATTTTTAATAAAATGTCCACTTTGTACATTAAATTTAATTACAAGAGGTTACCATTTTTTAAAACTCTACGATTTCAATGCAGAATTGAAGTAATATTAATATTTTTCGTTATAACACATCTGTTAAAAATCAATTATTTTGAAGCAATGTTAACTGTTTTCCAGCATTATTTACAAATGTATTTCTCTTTTTTAGTCATCAAAATCTTTAAGTCAACAGAGGGCATCTTATTAGAGATTAAACATTCATGCATACATAAAATAGCATGCCCTTAATGATTATTTGTATGTTACATCATTCCAGTTACAAGACCAGACAGTCAATTTATAGTTTTAATCTTTTATTTTATTCATCGTATGAAATGATTAAAAATTTCACAATTCACTAATAATTCATATGGGGGGAAATGTATTGATTATACTATCTCCTTCAGTCTGAATAGATGAATTTGTCATCAGTGCTTTGATAAATTAAATGCTTAATTTTGAGGAAATGTGAACAGATCATGGAAATAAGAAAACAATCAACACAGAGAAAATGATATAATTAAATTTGAAGAAACTGGAAATAGAAGCATATGGCAATGAATTTTACAATAAAATATGCAATTGAGAAAGATGCCAGATAAATCATCTTGACATAATGAATGATAAACTCATTGGTTGTGTCTATGTATCTTTTTATAATACAAAAAATGTGGTAGTATTTAATATTTGATAATCGAATTATACACCATTATCATTATTAAGACAATTAATGCAATGCTCACAAAGACTAGATTTTTTTCTCACAAAATGTTACAATTTTATATACATTAAACATTACTTAACAACTGCATTAATATGTAGCAAAATTCCTTTAAATACAAGTGGTCTTACTGCAGAATTTTTTTAAAATAAAATGTTTTTCCCTATCATTTAATATACTATTTTATTCTTCTAGGTAAAAGCTCTTACAGTTAAGATAAAGCATTCTTCCACATCAATTTCATCAAAACTTCGTTATAACACCTGTTCAAAATCAATTATTTCAGAGCAATGCTTACTATTTTCAAGCATTATTTACAAATATATTTCTCTTTTTAGTCATCAAAATCTTTGTGTCAACAGAGGGCATCTTATTCGATATTAAATATTCATATATACATAAAATAGCATGCCCATAATGAATATCATCATTCCAGTTACAAGACCAGACAGTCAATTTATAGTTTTAATCTTTATGTTACATTTCACACATGCTTCATCACTAGTATTGAATCTTGCATTAATGATTTACCTATAACAATTATTATTATTTCACCATCTCTGTGGGAAGATGTGGTCTCACTCTGATGATTGTTGCAATTTTTAAGAGACTTCAATCTACAGCAGGGATGGGGAAATTACAACCCACAATATTTCTTGTGGCACACTGGCAACTGACAAATGAGCTCAGTGTCAACAAACAGTATACAACCAAATTATGGTGAAATCGTCAGGAAAATGCAGCTGCATCTATCTATTTAAACATGAGTTTAATTATGTATGTTCTTTAAACATAATGTTTCTTATCATTGTTTAATAAATAGTATTATTTCAAGATCAATATAATCACATCTTTATTATTTCCCAAAGTAATGTATGTAATATATGGTTTCATAGCATTTTAATATGGCTCTCTTAATGTCTAACCCTTTTTAGTTGCCCGTAGAGTAAAAAGTTTCCCCACCCCAATCTGCAGAATGCAGTACAGATGTAACGAAACAGGTCAGAATACTCACGGTAGTCAAAAATAAACAATATGATTTTGGTAACAAGAAACTATGTACCTCATGAAATAATACTACATCAAATAGAACATAGATTCTATTGTATGGGTGCAATGTTAAGAAAGGCTAAATATTAACAATTTTCAACCTTAGATATTAAGCTGAGCACCCCCCACCAAAAAAAAAAAAAAAAAAATTAAAATGATTATAATGTGTCAGAGATGTTTAATATCATGAAGTTTACAAAATATATGTGGAAAGAGAATACAAAAAAAAATGACTCATTAAATATGAGAGCTAACTAATGTTGCTAAAACATAGTTTATGCTTCAGTGACCTGTGCACTAAATTGAATGGACAAATTATTACATACGCCTACCTAAATATCTGTTGCTTCATCTTTGCCCTAACAACAGCAACCAGATGTCTTGGTAAAGACTCAATGAGGTGTTGAAAAATGGAGGTGGTATTGCTACCCATGAAGTGAGGTACACCTGTCATAGAGCTTTCACAGTTGCTCGTGGGGGTTGGTGGGCTTGAACAGATCTTTCCAATTCATCACCCAAATTCTCAATGAGGTTTAGGTCTGGCAATCGAGGGGGCCATTTGAGTGTGGTAAACTCACTTGAATGCTTCTGGAGTCAATTGGTCATCACTCGAGAAGTATGCGGTGTCACGGTGTCCTGTTGAAAGATGGCATCATAGTGCAGAAAGAGAATCATTACAAATGGGTGTAGATGGTTGGCAAGGATACATACCTTGTGTCAGTGATAGAGGTCTTGATGGGCACGAGGGGTCCCAAGGAAGCCCATGCAAATGTACCCCAAACTGTTACACTGCCTCCACCTACCTGTATGACCCCAATTTGGCAAGCTAGCTCCACTGCTTTGTGTAGTTTATGTCACACATGGACTCTCCCACCAGCGTGATAGAATTGAAACCATGATTCATCAGACCAGATGACATGTTTCTAGTACTCCACACTCCAGTTGCAATAGGCCTTTGCAAACTGCAGCCTAATCTTTAGGTGCTTTGCAGTCAACTAGGGGACATGATGTGGACATCAACTGCCATAGCCTATTTTTTCAATGGCACGTTGGTTGTTGGTTGGCTGTTTAGGATTTTATGGTGCATTAGCATCTAAGGCTATAATGCACCAAATGAATGTCCATAAAAAAAAATTATAAATGTCATGATACCCTTAACCAAATTTAAAAATAAACTACAAAGACCCACACAATAAATATATATCAATAAAATGGAACATACTGAACAACAATGAACATAAAAGTAACCCAGATGTAGCAACCTGGGTTAAACATATAGAATAATAAAAAGGGAGTAAAACTACAGGCGAGCAAAATATCCAGTATATCGTAAATATTTAAATACAGAGCTAAAACAACAAAGATCAGATAACAGATGTCCTAATGTAAAGGACTTGAATGCAAAATCATGATGGTTAAAAAACACATGCCATTCGAAGGTTAAACACGGACAAGAAATTAAAATATGTTTGATAGTTAAAAAGGTGTCACAAAACTCGCATTTAGGTTCGTCTTCTGCCCACAGAAGAAATGAATGACCTAAGTGGAGCCGAGCAAGTACAACTTCCTCCTTGTGATTCCTGTGGTAACAAGACTGCCATGGAATGATAATAGGTTTGATCTCAAAGAGCTTGTTCATAGGCTGTTCTGACCAAGATCTCTGCCACTGTGCCCGGAGCTCGATGGTAAAATGCTGCTGGAAATCCAGATATGGAACTGGCAATGGAGAGTCAGACAGGGGAGTGGCTGACTTGGCAGCAGCAATCCATGGCATGAAAAGATAGTCTTTGTGCATAAGCTTGTGGATGCGCCCTCATTCAATTCTAATGTTATCTGCTCTACAGTAGCAATGCGATTCTTTGTAACAATGTGGGATAGTCTGCACTCACCTCGAGAGTCAATTGCACGTTTGTCCACATTTATCCTGCTAGTTGGAAGTTTTGCTGCATTTCACATAGTCTTGTTATACACATGCGACTGTCTGATGTGCAAATCCCAAAAGTTTAGCAATTGCAATGACTGAACAACTGGCCTTCCCACACCTATTTCATGGTCATTTCATTGCCTTTACCTATGATTACTTCTCTGTGACTAGTTTCCAATGCATAGAGACCTGCTCTATTTACAGGTATTGCTAGTTTCAGCATTACATGTGACTGGATGCAGTACTTCTGCTTTGTATATTGTTATCAGGGTGTATATAATAATTTGTCCATTCAGTGTATATTAGCACAGCTGTGTTAAGAGGTGTATTAAACACAAATTGCAGGTTCTACTGCAATTCCAACCATATACTTAATTAACAATTGACAAGGTTTATACAATTTGTACTCGAGTTTTAAAGATTAAAAGCAATTAATTTTTAAAATAGAAAATATCACAGAATTATTTTACTGACCTGCAGGTTTTTGTCTGGGTGCTGGAGGAACTGGTTCAGCTAACTTTTCTTCCTCAAGCCTCTGTAGGAACTGTATTGAAAAGAAAAGGAAACATTTCAACAGAACAATCAAACTTATCATATAATTATATTATTATATATTATTAAGTCTTATCATAAAAACTGTGAAAAATATCACAGTGTATTTTTCTCCAGTAACCATAGCTTTATTTTTTTAACTAACATAATCAGAATTTTTCAGAGATAAAATTAAAAGAAATTGCACAAGTGGGGTCACTCATTCAAGGAAGAACACACTTTTTTCCTCAGAAGAGAAAGCAAAAATTAATGTTTATAATATATATAAACAAGAAGCATTAACAATAACTAAACTATTTTGTGCACTGATAAGGACAAATTTCACCTTGTTTGTTAGTGACCCAACAAATGGTAATTGAGGGGGCCATTTGAGTGTGGTAAACTCACTTGAATGCTCCTGGAGTCAATTGGTCATCACTTGGGAAGTATGTGGTGTTGTGTTGTCCTGTTGACTTTAGCTTTTGGAGGGAGTGGAGTTCAGTGAATAGTTATAATTAAACAATGCAGTTTTTATTTCAAATATTTTAAGCATCTTTTACATTTTACAATCATTCTCATGTGTGATCTGAAAATGCTTTTAAGATATAAATATATAAAGGCATTTAAAAATATTTTTTGAAGTACAAATGTATAAGTGCTATTTGAAAGAATAATAATCTTTATTAGTTTGGTTGGTTTGGCTGTTTGGGGTTTAGTGGAGCAACAGCAATTGAGGCCATATTGCGCCAAACATACAATATCAAAATAAAAGGTAAAAAGGATAAAAATCATATAATCTGCAACCAAAATTTTAAAAACAACACACAAAAGGGGAAAGAAAACGAAACTATACAACACAAAACAAGAAAGAAAATGTAGATTGGTTGTTTGGTTGTTTGGGGTTTTATGGAGCAACAGCAGCTAAGGCTATATTACGCCAAACACACGATACAGAATAAAAGTAAAACTGATAAAAATCAGAGAACAGCAACAAAAATTTAAAAAGAACACCCAAAAGGTGAAATGAAATGAAACTATATGAGTCAAAACAAGTGTAAAATGATGACCGAGTATAAAGGGCTCAGACCTAAAATCACGATAGGTAAAAAACAAATGTCCGTCAAGGTTAAATGTAGGACAATTGATTAAAATGTGTTTAATTGTTAAAACGGTGTCACAAAACTCACACTTAAGTTCGTTGTCCACCCTAAGAAGAAAGGAATATGTAATATACAAATGACCAAAGCCGAGCCAAGCAAGTAGAACTTCCTAATAGCGATTCCTGTGAAAACAAGACTGCCATGGTTTGACAATGGGCTTGATCTCGAAAAGCTGGTTACCAACCTGTTCAGACCAAGATCACTGCCATTGGCAGCAGAGAGTCGGATAGAGGCATGGCAGACCTGGCAGAGCATCTGCCAAGTCATTGCCCCTGATCCCAACATGACTAGACATCCAACAGAAGAAAATCGTGCTGGAGGCTGCCATACGATGGAGCTGCTGGTGGATCTTGGAGGAGATCAATTGCAGTAACTTGCAAAAGAAGCTCCAAATGTTTGAAGCATGCAGTCTTCACCTGCACATCACCAGATCTTAGGTGCTTGACAGATTTTGGTTCTCCTGCAAGACCTTTTAAATCCTTGTTGATAAAAAAAAGGGGACAAGTCCCCAATCACCTGATCACATGTAGAGTAGATGAGGCAATCTTGGAAACAGAGAGACACACGAAGACAACGTCAATGATGAAAAACAAAGACACAGAAGATGGGGGCTTGTGCCGAGCTCTTTTAGCTGCATTCGCCTCTAAATTTTAATTTTTGAGACTCATGTTTGAGTATTGAGTTTCAGTGTCCGTTGTCCCCACCTACCACGAAGTCCAACAAGGAGACATCCAATCAGGTGCCAGGGCTGGCCGGGCACCATACCTACACAGCTAGTGAGCCAAGCCCTCACAATGAAACAAAAGGAAAATTAAAAGAGAAATGTGAGAATCTCACCTGAGGATTCACAAAAGAAAAAAACGGAAAAATAAGGAAAAGTGAGAAACAACTCGTTTTCACAGATAAAATAAAACTACAAAATTAATAAATCTGTTGGGAAACTTGTAAACCGTTGCCTGGATGTGGACAAAGTTACTTACCGTTCTGCACGGTTGACCCTAGTAGGACCTGCCCACCAGCCGATTGATCCTGAGGTGGTTGCCCCAGGATCTCCCGCTTACCTGAAGCAGAGGCCAAAGCAGTGTATAGTAGAGACCCCTGAATTCGCTGCCCAGCCCCGCGACAGTCTGCCCAATGGTAAAATGGCCAAAGGGGACCCCAGTAGTCATGAGCTGGGGAGAGAAGATGGGGACCACTGAGCAACTGCCAGGATCCTCCTTTCCAGGGACACAGGTCACTGCGCACGTCAAACACGTGGGAGAATATTCAATGGGAAATATAGTCACATGACGTATAAGCAAAAGCATCAAATGCCAAAACACCTAGATAGATAACTTGTTTCACAAAATGCAGTCAGCAGGATGTTGACAAAATCCTGAGAAAGTAGAAGTTGGATAAATAATATCTAAACTATCCATTGTAGATCAGGACCTCTGTTCATTGAGTTTCTGAATTGTGGTGATAACATCAACTAGCAGTGATATTGGGAAACTATGGGCATTTGAATGCAAGTAATAAAATCAAAGCATGGAATACTTTTAAATAAAACTAAAATAAAACTTTTAATATTCAATGGGAAATATAGTCACAATGACGTATAAGCAAAAGCATCAAATGCCAAAACACCTAGATAGATAACTTGTTTCACAAAATGCAGTCAGCAGGATGTTGACAATATCCTGAGAAAGTAGAAGTTGGATAAATAATATCTAAACTATCCATTGTAGATCAGGACCTCTGTTCATTGAGTTTCTGAACTGTGGTGATAACATCAACTAACAGTGATATTGGGAAACTATGGACATTTGAATGTAAGTAATAAAATCAAAGCATGGAATACTTTAAAATAAAACTGTAGTTTCATTGCATGATGCCTACTCCTCTACTGCCCAGTAACAAAACAACGTTTAACAGGTACTTTGGGAGTGCCTGTACCACCCTCTATGCAGTCCTAATCTTTTATCTGTGATTTTCACAATTTTAGTCTTGCAAAAATTCCATATATATTTGGAGAGATGTGGGTTCAAATCTTGCATGTCAGCAAAACTTTTTTCCAGAAAACAATTTATTGATAACTTCATTTATTAGATTAATGCCAGAAATCTACTTACGCCTTCTTCTTTTACCATCTGTTTCAACTGTTCTATATCTTTATCTTGGAATGAAGACATGAGCTTCTCAATCATTACTTCCACTTTTTCTGACAGTTCAGTAACAGAAATATCTGATGGTGGGCACTTGACTTCTTCATTCTAGTTCAGAAAATTTACTTATAAACCGGAAGTACACAATCATGAATCTTTCCACAGAAAAGTATTACAAGCTAAGAATACTCTTTTAATGTAATGACAAAATAAAACTAAATATGCAAAATTTATTTTACAAATATATTTAGATAACTATTTTGTCTATGAAATCAGTGCTTTGCAGGAGACACAGTAATCATAACTTACTGGATAAAGAATCTACATACCACATATAATGAGCCAATAAAAAATTATACACTCAATGTACAATGTCTAAAATAGGATCAAGACCAATCCTTAACACTCTTAACCCTTATCGTGTCACAGCCCAAAGAATTGCTTTCATCTTTCCCATTCTAGTGGGTTGAAGACCAGCTTCACTCCCATAGTACAAGGTAGTGAAAAAAAAAATTTCGAATAGATATCGCAATTTTTTAAACTGTTTCTAATTAAATATCAAAAATAACATTTAAATCTATGATATGAATTTTATCTGCTGCTTCTGCTTGAAAAAATTATGATAAAGTTTAAAAATAAATCTATTTGAGTAGGATGCGAATGTTCAGTCACCATAAACAGCATTAAGTAGCGCTGATTCAGTTCATGCTTTTATTCTGTTGTCCCATGCTTAGATTATTGATCAGTTGTGTTTCCCATTCTTTTCTGCTATTTATAGCTCTACTAGAGTTGTAATACTTTCTAAACTTTTAACGTAAGGATACTGTTTTTTATACTACCAAAATTGCATCATCCGGGAACTTCGCACATCAGCTTTTGATCAATATTTTAGCAGACCTTTGATTTTAAAGACTTTTTTAATTTACTTTAATGCTTCTAAAATTATTTTTTATTGCTTCTCAAATGGATACTGCGATTATAAACAATAATTAATTAGAAACAATCAAAAGTAAAACTGCTAGCGATCTATAATGATGGCAATCAGAGCAAGCATTGGGATTACTCAGAGCATGATTTTCAAATGGTAGGATTTTATAAAATATTCTTAATTACATTTAAAGCATATAAATAAATTAAGGTAAGGAAATTGCATTTTTTAACCAGAATTTCTGCTGGAATTTCTGTAGCAGTAATGAAGCTTCATAATAAAGTTACTCATTCTCAAATTCAGTGCATCGATTTAACTTTAAATGCTTTGAAATATATTTTAAATTTTTTTTCTTAATTCTTTATCATTTTCTTGATACATTTTTCTTTTCTTATTTAAATTATCTAGTTTTTAAAGCAAATTTATTTTTTATGGCACTGCTTTACTTAGGCCTAGAGTTTGTCAATCGTCAAAAGTCTAAGAATATGCATTATGCATTTTATGCATAAATGACAAAATAATTTAGAAAAAACAAAATAAATGACAAATTTAGACAATAATCAAAATATTATGAACTATTTATATTAGAAGAGTAAAATAATATAGGAAATATGGGTAAATATATATATATATTTGAAATTTTACTAGAGATAAAGTTGGAAAAATACAGTAAAATTTTGCAATGCTTTAAAAAAATGCTTAAAAAATTTTACCTACTATTTTTTTTTCTTAGAATTTTTGCCGCTTTATTAAGCACAATTAAATGCTCTTTCTTTTGGTATATAACATTACATATTTCTGTTCATTAGTTACTTCAGGATGAGGTTCTAAAGTTGTTTATTTTATTTTCTGAAAACACTTTTAAATAAATCTGGCCACAACAGCTCGAATGAAAGAGTTCATCTCATCAACATCATTTGCCAAAAGGGCTAAATCATCAGCATAATCTAAATCAGAAATTTTAGTATCTCCAGACCATTTAAGGCCAAAATTTTTCCCTTGCAATGAATTTCACATAATGTAATCAATAACCAAACAAAGAGAAAAGGAGACAAAATGCACCCTTGTTGAACACCAGAAGTAATGCTAAACCAATTGCTACAAGACTTACCAACTCTCACACACGACTCAGTGTTATTATAGAGAGCTTTCATTATGTTAACTAACTTGTCTGGAATATCATATGATCTCACAATCAACCACAAATTATGACGATTATCAGGGTCAAAAGCCTTTTTGAAATCAACAAAGCTAGCAACCAAAGGTTTCTGAAACTCTAAACATTTCTCAAGAATCTGCCTAAGTGAAAAAATCTGATCCACACATCCCCTACCACTTCTGAATCCACATTGCTCATCATGCAATTGCCTGTAAACCAGATTCTTAATTCTATTAAGCACAATCATGCAAAGAACTTTACCTGGAACAGAGAGTAGGCTGATACCCCTATAGTTATCACAAGAACTGCGATCATCTTTTTTGAAAATAGGGATAATAATATATCTGATAAAATCCTTAGGAACCATGCCTATATCATAAAAGATATTCAAAAATTCAGTCATCCAAGTGGTAACCAAAACATTCCCAGCTCTAAGCATTTCCGTAATAATTTCATCTACCCCTGCGGTTTTATGAAGTTTAAGTTTAGAAATAGCCAAAAATAGTTGTGTTATAGGACCAACATTAAAGCCAGTAATGCATCTATCATCATTAAAAACAATGGGAGTAGAACTAACCACATTATTTAGAACATCACTGAAATGCTCAGTCCACTTAGCCATAACAGAATCCTCACCTTCTATAACTTTACCTTGTTTATCCTTCAATCCATGTATACCTGTTCGTTTTCTACCACACAAAACATTAACTATCTGGTACAGTTCTCTGTTGTTGTGCTGCCTAACTGCTTCCTCGGCTTTGTCAGCCAAGTCATCAAGCCAAAGATTCTTACCAGCAGCTAACTGATCCTTTACACATTTATTAAGCTCTCTGTATAATATTATATTAGGGTTAACTAGGGTATTGATTAAGGACATTCCTACAGTTCTTTCTTTCTGAAATAAGCTTGTGTATTATCACTCAAATAATTCTGTCTCCTCTGCTCTTTTTTTCCTAAAAGAGTAATGTTAGTTTCCAAAAAAGCCTGTTTAAAATGGTCCCATTCTTCCTCAACTTCAGTAGTAAGCAAACCATGACTGTTATAACGACTAAGTTACCTATCATGGTAAGCTTTAGCTATAACTGGGTGTTTCAAAGCTTCAGTATTAAAGGTAAAAATTTTAACCCTAGCACAACACTTTTTAAGTTGTAAAACAGTTTTAAAAAGGTAATGGTCAGATCCCATTTCAGCTCCCCTATATGACCTAACAGAACTAGCCCATTTGCTGTTAATTAATATATAATCAATCATATTCTTATGCAGCCAATCGGGTGAAACCCATGTCTACTTATGTATGTCGCAGTGTTTGTAATAAGTGTTAGTTATTCTGAATCCATTGAGTTTACTTACCTGCAGGAAACGTTGCCCATTGCCATTGAAGCTATCAATACCAAAAGGGCCTATCACTCCTCTCCAAAGGTCTGAGTCAGTACGAATTTTGGCATTGAACTCACCTAGAACAAGGGTAATATCTCCTTTCTTGACAGAATTCAAAATATCCTGAAGTTGTCCTTAAAACCTATCCTTCTCATCCTCATCGGCATCCTTAGTGGGGGCATAACAGCAGATAACATTCAGGTCTTTAACGCTTGTTTGAAATTTAGCTGTAAGAAACCTTTCATTAATGCACTCATATCCTAGAAGAGCATCACTAGCGTGTCGCTGAGAAGCAGACGCACGCCTTGGTGATGCTTATTGTCGTCCCTCCCTGAAAAGAGAAATTTAAGATTATTTTTAAGAATCTGACCTTTATCTGTCCATCTGGTCTCTTAAAAGCCGAGAATATCTACATTTTAATGGTGGAATTCTTGTGTGAGGACATCAAGAGAAAAAGCTCTGTGCAGAGTCCTCACATTCCAACTACCTATGGAGAGAAAATGGTTAGTGGGATGTTTAAAGAAACTATGTTTATTGAGAGAGGGAATGCCGACAATATCAAACAGCCCCCTAATCGCAGACATGGGGCAAAGACCCGTTCCCCCACCACTAAAGGCTGAAGCCATCTACATTGGAAGACTTCCTCCAATGTAGAATTTGACGATGCCAATAGAAGCAAAGAGTTCAGGTGCCTGAGATGACCTCTGCTCAGGATTAACCACCAGCTGATAAACATATCCTGTGAATCCATTCACTTGGGACTGTCAACCCACAAACAAACAGAAAACACAGCGGAAGATTTTCCCTCCACAGAAGCCCACCAATGCAGCAAAATCAGGATCCATAATCAAGCTCAGAGCCATATATCTGTCTAGTCCTGTGGGTTTATGTGGTCAGCACCAGGACCCTGTGTGGTTGACCACTCCTCAGCAGGGTAGAAAAAAAAAGAAAAGTAGCCATAGTTGTCCAGATCAGTAGGCCACACTAATCTGGCAGCCCTCCCCTTCCGTTCACTTCCACAAGAGAGTATCTCTTTTGAAAGGTACTAACGGTCTGCACCACAAGAAGGCGGGGTCAGACAATAGGTGCTAGGCCTGGCCGGTTCTATGCATCATTACAGGGGATTGGTGCATAGCTCTCCTTCCAGTGACTATCTAGCTACCATTTACAGACCTAACATCTATTAACTAGCTTTAACGGACAGTGTTATCTACAATATATTTACTGGTATGTAGGCAATCTGTATGTAACATATATATTTAGTCTTGACTAAGTTGGGGCGGGGGTGGCTCAGTCAGTAGCGCACCAGACATGTAATCTGTAGTTCCCAGGTTCAAGTCCCAGCTGGGTCAGCATTGAGACTTATCTCCGCAAAATTCCCCACCCTGCCCATGGTCAGTAGGGGAAACCAATGGGCTTGGAAAGGCTGCTGTCCGTTGGATGGGATGTTAAGCCATGGCCCCATGTGCGGGAGAGCCATACCCTGTGCATGTTAAAAAAACACACTTGATGGCCTTGACGGGAGACTACCATCTGTCTCCCAACAGCTGTTCCAGTGGGTCCCCTCCCCCAACCTTCTCTGAGCCGTTGGGGTCCTTGTGACCTGGACATTTAGCCCATAGTGTGCAAAAAAATGCCGCTCAGAGGTAAAACAACCCAACACAACCTTGACTAAGTTTTAACTTATCAGTTTAGCTTAATAAAAGGAAAAGTTATTCAGTAGATTCAGTAGATTTTTATTGATTAAATTAATTAATTACAATTGAACAATGTTTTCTTCTAATTTAATTAAAAGCGGTTGATTGGTTGGTTGGTTGGTTGGTTGGTTGGTTGGTTGGTTGGTTGTTTTGGGTTTTATGGTGTGCATGGGCAACTAGGCCATAATGCGCCAAACAAGTGATAATATAATGGATAAAAGTCATGCATACCCACAACCAAAGTTAAAATCAGAACACTACAATAAACAAAGAACTAAGACAACAAAGAACAAGTGTATAAGCACAAGTTAAAACAATTGGATAAACACAGAATAAAATAATCCCAGGTGTAAGAGATCTGGGTGATATACAGAAAATACAAGGTAAAAGTCAAATTCTAGTAAAATAACCACAATGTTTTAAAAAAAGGAAAAAACTGATGATAAAATGCAATGATCAGATAAAAGGTGTACGAGTGTAAGTGGCTCGGACAAAAATTGTGAAAGTTAAAATACAATTTACGTTCAAAGTTAAAAGTAGGGAAATGAATTAAAACATGTTTAATAGTTAAAATGCTGTCACAAAACTCGCACTTAGGTTCGTCGTCCGCTTTGAGAAGAAATGAATGAGTTATAAATGAATGACATAAGCGAAGCCCAGCAAGTACAACTTCTTCCTTGCGATTCCTGTGAAAACAAGACTGCCATGGTTTGACAATGGGCTTGATCTCGAAAAACTTGTTAGCAACCTGTTCAGACCAAGATCTCTACCACAGTGCCCGGAGCTCGATGGAAAAATGCTGCCGGAAGTCCAAGTATGGAACCGGCAGCAGAGAGTCGGAGAGGGGCGTGGCTGACCTGGCAGCAGCATCTGCCAAGTCATTGCCCCTGATTCCGACATGACCGGGCACCCAACAGAAGAGAACGTTGGTGGTGGCTGCCAGATCTTGGCCACAACAGGGTGAGGCCGATGCCTCACTGAGATCAAAGCCTGTAGCGAACTAAGCAAGTAGGTGTAGAGAACACACCGACGATAATGCTTAGCTGCTATATGGTCCAAGGCAATGCTGATAGCATGCAACTCTGCAGTGAAGATGGAACACTGCTGTGGAATCTGGTCTGCAATGATTGCATCACAGCAGACCATGGCTGATCCCACAGATGTGCTGGACTTCAAGCCATCTGTAAAGACAGGCAAGAAGTCTGGGTGCACAGCACGATGGCTGGCAAAGAGTTGCTGGTACACACAGTCAGGTGTAAAGGACTTCCCCATTCTGCACAGGGAAAAATCGCAGGAAGGGAAAACAGCGAGCCAAGGTGAGAATGACTCAGCTGACTGTGCGATGCTATCGAGACTGATGTTGATGTCTCGCAGGTAACCTCGGACACACAAACCGAAAGGACGAATGGCAGTCGGCTGATTCTGGTATAATATTTCCCACCTGGTATAATGGTATGTTTCCACCCTGGTCTAGTGGTTGTATTAAGGATATCATATTAGGTGGCAGAAAACAAAATTGCACATTTGAAAGAACATCGGTCCGCCCCCCAAGAGAGGGAGGAGAGGACCTTGATGATATTCAATGCCTGCGTGCACTTGGACTTGAGATGTCGAATATGAGGTAAAAAGGTTAATTTCTGGTAGAAGATGAGACCGATAAACTTTGTCTCCACCAGAACTGGAATGATGTTACCCCCAAGCCACAGCTAGGGGTGCAGATGAAAATTATGCTTGCGGCAAAAGTGCACGCAAGCGGTCTTCTGTGGGGAGAACTGGAACCCATTGGCCGTCGCCAAACCAAGAGATTGTTCAGGGCAGTTTGCAGTTGTCGTTCAATGACCCTCATGCTGGACAATGAGCAAAAGACGCTAAAGTCATCAACCTAGAGGGTATTGCCTACAGTCGGAGGAAGTTGACTTCCTTGCTTGACAGCAAAAAGCGTAACACTCAGGACACAGCCTTGTGGCACCCCCTGTTCTTGGGGGGAAGGCCGCGACAGAGTGTTGCCGACACAAACTTGAAAAATACGAGAAGATAAAAAGTTTGTGATGAAGATCGGTATGTGACCTTGCAAGCCGAAGCTGTGAAGGTCACGAAGAATGGTGAATCTCCATGCCGTGTTGTATGTCTTTTCAATGTTGAAGAAAATTGACACCAGGTGCTCTCGACATAAAAATGCATTCCTGATCGCTGATTCAAGGTGGATCAGGTGGTCTAAAGTAGACTGGTGCCTGCGAAAGCCACACTGGGTGTTGGTAAGAAGGCCGTGATGTTCCAAATACCAGGCCAGCCTGGTATTTACCATCCTTTCCAACACCTTGCAGATGCAGCTTGTCAACACAATTGGACAATAATTGGAATGAATTTTGGAATCTTTGCCTGGCTTGGAGAAGGCCTAAATGATGGTCTCCAGCCAGGAGTCCGGAAACTGCTCCTTCATGAAAATACGGTTGAAGAGTCGGAGCAGTTGATCCTTACTCGATAAAGAGGTGTTTTTGGGCCATGGCATAATGGACATTGTCTGGCCTGACAGCAGATGCACGAGAAGTATGCAGAGCAAGGCGAAGCTCCTCTGCCTGTTGTAAGACTCCTGGCCATTCGAGTGGAAGGACAGCGGAGAGAGTTTGGCCCTGCTCTTCTGGGTCAGAAACTCAAGGGAGTAGGGAATAGGAGGACAGAGAAGAGATGGTGGAGAATGACTACCCCTGAGTGTCGGCAATTGCTCGAGGATCAGAAATTGCCTGTCATTGTGCTCCAGGATCGATAATGAGTGGGACGTGTACTTCCCACCCATCTTTCGGACCTTATCCCACACAACCTTAGAACTGGTTGTGCGGGTGATAGAAGACGTATATTTCATCCAAGATTCCTTCTGGCTCTGGCACCGGATGAAACAGGCTTTCGCCCTGGTGTGTTTGAATGCTTCAAGGTTGGGGGAGGTCGGATATCTCCAAAACACCCCCCAAGCCTTTTTCTGAGCCTTACGAGCTGCGGTGCAGTATGGATTTCACCACGGTTTTGGGAACCGTGGAAACCAAGTCGAAGTCTGAGGAATAGTAGAGGCAGCTGCATGGATGATGCAGTCCATCATCTCCGCCACTGCAACACTGATTGGCTCCTAGCTGACAGAGTGCTCATCGAGCTCGGACAAGAGCTCAAAGCCACTCCAGCAGCCCGATCAAGCCTTTCACAAATTAAATAGAATTTGAATTTTTCGGTGGCTCACTTGAAATATTTATTACCCAAAGTGGCTTTGATGCACAAAAAAGTTTGATATGCCTGCATTAGAGAATGATGAACAAAAAGACAAGTCACATCTGTGAGCTATCATACTGTGCCAGTTGTGTGTCATGTTTCACAAATTAAAGCACATGCTAATAGAATAATTCTTAATCATCACGTTTTATGCATATACACTCTAAACACCATACAACAAATATTCCAAGAAACCTATGGGCTATTTTTCACAACAGCAAGTTTAAACTTTCAGTGTTTGAGCAAAATCCAACACTTTTGAAACAGTAAGAACATTCATTTATGCATATACTGAAGCAAAGTTTTGTTGAAGAGCATGGAAAAGGAGCATAAGGCTCATTAACTTGTCAGGATATCGGAATGGCCATTCTGGTCTCTCTAGGCAGTAATAGAAAAAGACAAACCTTAATAAAATCTTTACCAGTGAAGGTGGCTAGGGGCATGTTTAAGACAGTTCAAGAGAATGGTACTCACATAGCATTTTCCATGCTCATATGACCCTAACACATACTATTGGACATCAAGAAAATATTAACTACATATAATATGGAATATTGCTATGCAAAGTGAAATGCCATGCTGCAAAAAAGCAGTTGAATATTTTTTTTTTGTGCATAATTGAAGTTTGGTTAATCTGGAAAAAAAAATTATATCGAGTATCATTCCTTAAAAAATCAATCACTTATATTTGGTTGCCTTGTATGTTCTTTGGTGTGTTTTTCAATAATTTACTCTTAAATGTCTCACTTCTCTCATTCTTTTGTTGTTGTTTTTTTTTTGTGTGTGTGTGTGTGGAGCCCCTTCAAAAATGATAGATCAAGTTCATTGTATGTATAAACCTGAAAATTGGTACTGGTCATGAGAAATATAAAAATATATAAACTGGAAATGATAAGGAACTTTAGGAACATAAGCTATGCATATAGGAATGTAGGAGCCTATGTTCAATATAATTGTGGCAATATTAAATGATGTTTTATTGTATGTATTTTGGAAATAACAAGTGTACTATGTCCTACCATTTTTTTCTAATGTTAAATATAAAATAAGCTCCTGTTATAAACGTTGACAATTTGATGTGTTCCTACAAGCTTACAGGTGAGATGGGGGTAGGGGGTATTAACAACTGGTATGTAGTTTTTAATTTTCCCCAATACCTTATTGTAAGCTTAAGGGACACATAAAATTATAAATTTTTACACCAGAAACTTAATTACATATTTAATGTTACAAAAATGAGTAGGACATAGTACACCTTTTACATGCAAAATACATACAATATAATGAGCTGTTTCAGTATAATTACAGTATCAATGAAGTTTAACATTCAAAACACTAAAATTATTTAAAATTTCCATTTTTAACATAGCTTATACACTGCCTGGCCAAATTATTATGACAATATATATATAATATATGACAATAATATTTATAGTGATTCTACATCACTACAAAGTCCTATAAAAGCAGGAAGGAAATCAAAGTGCAACATGGGTAAAAAGACTAATCTGATTGACTACAAAAGGGGGCTCGTTGTTGGAGCACATTTGGCAAGAGCATTCCTAAACAAGGTGATGGAATGGCAAGTAAGCAAGGAAAAAGGCTCTGATGAAAGTGACAAGCATTCATTGGCATGAACAATAATACAGAGTTTTTACAGTTCATTAGCTGAGAGATATGGCCACTAGCAATACTTCAAAACCAATTTCAATGATAACTATGAGCAGAGAACTGAAAACTTCAAAATTTGGGAACTGTACCATGATATAAACGATGCTTAAGCAGAGTTCATAATAATTTGGCCAGGCAGTGTATATCCAGATGTACTAAACTCAATTCTACAAACAGATGTTTAAAGTGTGTCTTGGGTACAGAATTAAGGATAACACATTATCAGTGACACAAATATTTCAGTAGGTATCGTACAGAAGACAGCGTAGTTTTCTCTGTATGTCACAAACTGTAATATATAGCTTCTTAATAAATTTTTAATAATGCTAAAGACATTTTGATGGCACTTTAACAGCATCACAATGTCAAGTTCATTACTTGATTTAATGAATATCATAAAAAGTAAATTACAGGTTACTCAATTAAAAAAAAAAAGTAGAAACAATCACATATTTTACCTCTAGTAGATGGTGCTCCATTAGTTGCAACTGGTGCCAAAGTCCAGTCTTTATATCAGCCAGTAATTGTGTAACTTGATCTAATTCAACCTGTGCAACAGCTTTTCGTTTTTCTTGTGCTGTCAACACTTTTTTTAATTTCTGAATCTCTTCTTGCAGTGCACTACAAAAAAAAAAATACCAGTATTTGAAATTTAGTGTTTTACATTTATATATTTTAAATTATATATATATATACTTATTGATGAAAATTGCCTTTTGTAACATACTACAAACATCTCAAACACATTATATTGATGAATATTAATGATTCTAATTTAAGAACAAAATTATTGCATGGGTGAATTGTGATATTGTACTTTTGCAAAAGAATTCATTAACATAAAATTTATGTGTCTGAAGGGCATTTGCAAAAAATAATATCTAATTTTGCACTTCACAACACAAAGAAACAGCCAAGAAAACACTGGGGAAAATACAGTATCTTTCTTTTAATTAAACATTGAATTAATATTACATGCTCACATAAATCAGACCTGTGACAAAATGCACACCTTCTTTGATTGGTTGGTTGAGGTTTTTTGGCACAAGAGCAGCAAAGGCTATATTGCATCAAACACATGATATAGAATAAAAGTAAAACTGATAAAAATCATAGAACCTGCAACCAAAACTGAAAAACAACACACAAAAGGTGAAACGAAATGAAACTATATGAGTTAAAACAAGTGTAAAAAAAACAACAAATGTAAAATATAAACAAGTGTAAAATATAAGCAACAAGTGTAAAACAGAAAGTAACAACGGGTGTACAGGACCCATAAAAACCTCTAAAGATGAAAAGGGTAAAAGGTTAAATATGAAAAAAAAAAAAAAAAAAAAAAAAAAACTGGTAAAGCATAAAGAGGCAAAGACAGAAGATAAAAACGAATCATCACATAAAAGATGTCTGAGTGTAAGGGGCTCGGATACAAAATCACGAAAGCTAAAATAAAAGTGCAGTTCGAGGTAAAAAACTGGACATGAGTTTAAAATATGCTTAATGGTTAAAATAGTGTCACAAAACTCACACTTAGGTTCATCATCTGCCTGAAGAAGCAAAGAGTGTGTAATATAAGAATGGCCTAAGTGGAGCTGAGTAAGTACAACTTCCTCTTTGCGATTCCTGCAAAAACATGACTGCCATGATTTAATAATGGGTTTCATCTCGAATAGCTTGTTACCAACAAGTTCAGAACAAGATCTCTGCCACTGTGCCCAGAGCTCGATGGAAAAATGCTGCTGGAAGTCTACATATGGAACCGGTATTGGAGAGTTGGATAGGGGTGTGGCTGACTTGGCAGCAGCTGGTTGGTAGGTTGGTTGTTTGGGGTTTTATGCCGCAAGAGCAGCTAGGCTATATTGCACCAAACAAAAAGACATAAAGGGATAAAAGTCACTTAACCCACAACCAAAGTTAAAATTCACAGAAATAAAATGCCACAATAAAGATGAGAATAAATAAAGGAATAAAAAGAAGCAACAAGTATATAAGTCAACAATAAAAATGGGTGTATAGAACCCATTTAAAATCAGTAACAAATGTATAATCTAGGTAACAAAGTAAAAAATCTTAAACTTGTAAAATATTCAGAAAAACATAAAAACGGAAAAACAGTGGGTGAAATAGAGCCATTGGATAAAAGATCATGAAAGTTAAAAAACATACATCATTCAAAGTTAAAAGCAGGACATGAGATTAAAATATGTTTGATTGTTAAAATGGTATTGCAAAACTCGCACTTAGGTTCGTCATTCACCCAAAGAAGAAATGAATGTGTAATAAACGAATGACCTAAATGGAGCCGAGCGAGAACAATTTCCTTCTTGTGATTCCTGCAAAAACAAGCCTGCCATGGTTTGACAATAGGCTTGATCTCAAAAAGCTTGTTGCCAACCTGTTCAGACCAAGATCTCTGCCACTGTGCTTGGAGCTTGACGGAAAAACGCTGCCGGAATAAATACCTAATGAATCCTATTTCAATTTTATTTGCAAAGTTAATATTGCCTGGCATCTGACAAAGCTCTCAGGAATTTGAATAAATTTGGATCAGACAAAAGGTTCAACTTGAAGAGTTAATAATCTTGGGAAAGCATACCTGGACAGGTATGGAACTGGCAGCAGCATCTGCCTAGTCATTGCCCCTAATCCCGATGTAACAGGGTACCCAACAGAAGAGAAGAGAACGGTGGTGAGACCGTGTAACGCGCTCCCAAGATTATTAACTTTTCAAGTTGAACCTTTTGTCTGATCCAAATTTATTCAAAATTCCTGAGAGCTTTGTCGGATGCCACGCAATATTAACTTGACAAATAAAATTGAAATAGGGTTCATTAGGCATTTGTCTAGCATTACTTATCGAGTAAGAATTCGAAAAGGATTGTGAAGTTTAATTAAAGTTTAAATATCATTAAAAATTCAATTTACGTTGCTCAAGAAAAAAAAAACAGCAAAAATTCAGAAGTTTCTAAAAAAAACAAAGTTTATTTCCAAAAAATTCAAAAACTCACCATCACTTGATGAATACAAAAGTTGGAGTACTAACAACTCACATCTATCTAAATCTCTACTAACAACTCCTTCTATCTCAAACACATATTGATTTAACATTTTTCAGCTGACTCCTAACATCATTCTCTACTCAACAATAATTCTCACAATATTGATCTATTGTCTATCACAATACAATATGTATCTATCACAATACATTCTCTACTCAACAATAATTCTCACAATATTGATCTATTGGAAGATCAATTATAAGAATGATTCTGTTATAAGAATGACTATACTGTCAATTCTTAACTCCATGACCTAAAGTCACTTAGTTATAACATGCTGTGTACAAATTTGGCATGTCTGTTGCATGCCAAGAAAACATTTGCATAATCTGACAATTGCGCTAGCTATGACACAAGAGAGGTCGTGTCCTACACGAGTGCATTAATGACTGACAGTCAAAAGTTGGAGTTGCGCATGCACAACTCCTTCAGCTCAGAAACGAAAATTACGATCAGTCCAAAAAAACGAAATAATAATCCCCAAAAATCATAAATATAATATAAACAAAGTAAAACTGGAAAAGGAAAGTAAAAGGAAGTAAAAGTAAAAGTAAAAGGCAAGGAAAGGTAAAAATGAATGGGTGAACCATCACAGCTATCAGATGATGGAGCTGCTGGCAGATCTTGGAAAGAACAGAGTGAGGGCGATGCCTCACTGAGATCGAAGGCCTGTAGCGAGCAATGCGAGTAGGTGTAGAGAACACACCGATGATGACACTTAGCTGCTACATGGTCCAAGGCGAGATTGATAGCATGCAACTCTGCAGTGAAGATGGAACACTGCAATGGGATCTGGTCTGCAATGATTACATCACAGCAGAACATGATCCCACCGATGTGCTGGACTTCAGGATATCTGTGAAGACAGGCAAGAAGTCTGGATGCTCAGCATGATGGCTGGCAAAGAGTTGCCATTACACACAGTAGGGGTGTAAAGGCCTTTCCTGTCCTGCAAAAGAGAGCAATCACAGGAAGTGGAAACAGCAAGTCACATTAGAAGAGGCTTGGCTGTCGACTGTGAGATGCTATCGAGACATGTGAATGTCTCACAGGCAACCTTGGACACACAAACCAAAAGGACAAATGGCAGTCGGCTGATTCTGTTATAACATTTCCCACTGGGGACTGAAAACAGTCCCAAGTGGGATGGCCAGGTAGGGATCACAATTTTGCAGCACACTGCAGGGACAATTGCTGACGGCGAATAAATTGTGTGTTAATATAATAAATTGTGTTGTTTTTAAATTTTGGTTTTAAATTAAGATAAAGTAGGTTCATCGGTCTCAAAGTAGCGACTCTGGACTGGTGAAGTGTGGAAGGCCCCCCATGCAAACATGGAGGGGCTGATGGTGTAGAGAGTCCAGCACCTTCACACGAATCCCAGGCAGAGTCGTACATTGGTTGGTTGGTTGGTTATTTAGGTTTTTATGGTGCCTTAGCATCTATGGCTATAATGCATCAAACAAATGTCTATAAAAAAATGATAAAAGTCGCGGTACCCTTAACCAAATTTAAAAATAAACTACAAATGTAAAACTGTAAAATCGAACATATTCAACAAGGAACAAAAGTATAAATATGTGATAAATATAAATAAAAGTAACCCAGGTGTAAGTGGCCTGGGTTAAACATATAGAAAAATAAACAATAGGGTAAAACTATAACTGAGTAAAATATTCAGTAAATCATAAAAATTGAAACACAGTGTTAAAAGAACAATGATCAGATAACAAATGTCCGAGTGTAAGGGGCTCGGAGTAGAATCGTGAAAGTTAAAAAACGTATGTCTTTCAAAGTTAAAACAAGGACATGAAATTAAAATATGTTTGACTGTTAAAATGGTGTCACAAAACTCACACTTAAGTACGTCATCTGCCCGTAGAAGAAACGAATGAGTAATAAACGAGTGACCTAAGCGGAGCCAAGCAAGTACAACTTCCTCCTTGCAATTCCTGTGGTAACAAGACTGCATGGTTTGATGATAGGTTTGATCTCCAAGAGCTTGTTTGTAAGCTGTTCTGATCAAGATCTCTGCCACTGTGCCAGGAATTGAATCATAAAACGCTGCCGGAAATCCAGATATGGAACTGGCAACGGAGAGTCGGACAGGGGCAAGGCTGACCTGGCAGCAGCATCTGCCAAATCATTGCCCCTGATACTGACATGACCGGGCACCCAACAGAAATGGATGGTAGTAGTGGCTGCCAGATGATGTAGCTGCTGGTGGATCTTAGAAAGAACAGGGTGAAGCTGATGCCTCACCAAGATCAAAGCCTGTAGCGAGCAAAGCGAGTTGGTGTAAAGCACACACCGACGATGTTTAGCCGCCATGTGTTCCAAGGCAAGACTAATAGCATGCAACTCCACAGTGAAGATGGAACACTGCAGTGGGATCTGGTCTGCAATAATTACCTCACAGCAAACCATGGCTGATCCCACCGATGTGCCGTTGGTTGTTTGGTTGTTTGGAGTTCTTTGGCGCATGAGCTCTGAGGCTATAATGCACCAAACGAGATAAATAGAAGCTAAAAGTCAAGTACCCCTGAACCAAAGTTAAAAGCCAGTGCTGTAAAAGGCAAAAGATAAAACCAACAAGTTGTATTGATATATAACATAAAAACAATAAAAACAAGATGTAAATATGAGAAAACAACAAGATGTATATAGTACTAAACCAACCTAGGTGTAAAGCCTGGGTTAGACATAAAAAATACAAGGTAAAATCAGAGTCGATTAAAATATCCACAATGCGTCAAAAAGGTAAAAACTGGTGGTAAAACACAATGATCAGATAAAAGTTGTCCGAGTGTAAGTGGCTCGGACGTAAAATTATGGAAGTTAAAATAGAGTTGACGTTCAGAGTTAAAAGCGGGACATGAAAGTAAAATATGTTTGATTGCTAAAATGGTGTCACAAAACTCGCACTTAGGTTCGTCATCCGCCTTGAGAAGAAATGAATGAGTTATAAATGAATGACCTAAGCAGAGCCGAGCAAATACAACTTCTTCCTTGCGATTCCTGCGAAAACAAGACTGCCATGGTTTGACAATGGGCTTGATCTCGAAAAGCTTGTTAGCAACCTGTTCAGACCAAGATCTCTGCCACAGTGCCCGGAGCTCGATGGAAAAACGCTGCCGGAAGTCCAAGTATGGAACCGGCAGTAGAGAGTTGGAGAGGGGCGTGGTTGACCTGGCAGCAGCATCTGCCAAGTCATTGCCCCTGATTCCGACATGACCGGACACCCAACAGAAGAGAACGTTGGTGGTGGCTGACAGATCTTGGCCAGAACAGGGTGAGGCCGATGCCTCACTGAGATCAAAGCCTGTAGCGAACTAAGCAAGTAGGTGTAGAGAACACACCGACGATAATGCTTAGCTGTTATATGGTCCAAGGCAATGCTGATAGCATGCAACTCTGCAGTGAATATGGAACACTGCTGTGGAATCTGGTCTGCAATGATTGCATCACAGCAGACCATGGCTGATCCCACAGATGTGCTGGACTTCAAGCCATCTCTAAAAGGCAGGCAAGAAGTCTGGGTGCACAGCACGATGGCTGGCAAAGAGTTGCTGGTACACACAGTTGGGTGTAAAGGCCTTCCCCGTTCTGCACAAGGAAAAATCGCAGGAAGGGAAAACAGCGAGCCAAGGTGAGAGTGGCTCAACTGTCGACTGTGTGATGCTATCGAGACTGATGTTGATGTCTCGCAGGTAACCTCGGACACACAAACCGAAAGGACGAATGGCAGTTGGCCAATTCTGGTATAGTTTCTCACCTGGTATAATGGTATAATGTTTCCACCCTGGTCTAGTGGTTGTATTAAGGATATCGTATTAGGCGGCAGAAAAGAAAATTGCACATTTGAGTGTTCCAAAACAGGATGGCCAGGTGCATTGTCTATAATTAATAGAACTTTGAATTCGAGAATTCGAGAAGGAAAAAAATCTCGAATTTTTCCCTTCAAATAAGAGTTTTTTCGATTCGAGATTTTTTTTCCATCAAATAAATCTTATTTGAAGGAAAAATATCTCGAATTCAAAGTTCTATTAATTATAGACAATGCACCTGGCCATCCTGTTTTGGAACACTGAAATGTGCAATTTTGTTTTCTGCCGTCTAATACGATATCCTTAATACAACCACTAGACCAGGGTGGAAACATTATACCAGGTGGGAAACATTATACCAGAATTGGCCGACTGCCATTCGTCCTTTCGGTTTGTGTGTCTGAGGTTACCTGCGAGACATCAACATCAGTCTCGATAGCATCGCACAGTCGACAGCTGAGCCACTCTCACCTTGGCTCGCTGTTTTCCCTTCCTGCGATTTTTCCCTGTGCAGAACGGGGAAGACCTTTACACCCGACTGTGTGTACCAGCCACTTTTTGCCAAATGCTCTTATTTTGCGCTCAATTTTGTTTCAGAAAGCAGAGATTTTCTAATAGCATCTTCATTTTTCTTGATGGTTCTTACGGTAGCTTCGTTCAAACCAAATATTTACATATGGATGTTGAACCTTCTCCAGCTGAAAGACGATCTAAAATTTGGAACTTAGTATCCAAAGAGATAGCATTCCATTTCTGCTTTTGTATAGTTGAATTATCTGACATTGAGGTAAGGCTTACAAAAAATATTTGAAATGTAGTTAATAAATCAGATGATGAAAAATGGTAAATTTTAATGAATTTATATTACACACAGCAAACACACATTTTAATGAATTTATATTACACACACAAACACACACATTTATATTACACACAGCAAAATTTAATGAATTTATATTACACACAAAAAACTAAAAAAAAGAAAAAAAAAATTTTTTTTTTCGATTTCTTCTTTTAAACATCTAAACACTTTAAACCAAAATGAGAGACCACAACTAAAGTATGTATTAAAGATAAAATTGATGGGAATTCCCAGAACTCAATGTTGCCACTTTATTCCAAATGAATTAGGTTTTGTTCAATTTCTCCATAAAATAGAGAATAAAATAGAGAAAACTTGTTGTGTAGTTAGGTCAGTGTAATTTTTATTTTGGGGATTTTAGTACACAAAATGTATATCTATAGTACATTTTCAAAGTTAAAACTACTTCGAAAAAGGTGACCATAAAAGCGGCATTTTGTTATAAATGTAAATTCTAGGAATTTTTTCTTGAATAGGAATATTTTCAGAATTAAATTCAAATGGAGATTTTTAAAAAGGTGCCATTTGAACCATGTTAGATCAAAATAAATTGTGTAAAAAGAGAAATGGAATTTTTTTCTAAATCATGTTAAATCAAAATCATGTAAAAACAGAATTGGGTGTACTTCTGTTGATTCTGTGATCTCAAGGTTTCTCCACTTAATCTTCACAGCTTCTTGGGGGCCTACACCTAGTTTAGAAACACTGCTTTAGAGGCATCCCAGGTACCTGAACCCTTACATTTAAAGTATCACTGACTCTACACTGGAGTTAATGTGTTAAGCCAACTTTGCTGGGCTCCAAATGTCATGCTTGATTGTTTGATATTTTTTCCAGCATGGTGGCAAGGCAGTAGAGTTCAAAGTCAGATGGTGTTCAACTCTTGACCTCATGGTCCTGTGATTAGGGAACAATTTGGCATTGTTGGCCTCTACCACTCACATTGCTGTAAAAAAAAACAGATATCCCTTTTCCCTGCAAGTGCAATGAATGTGAGGACTAAAAACAACTCTTTTGATGTCCTCACACAAGAATTGTAGCAGTATAACCTTGACATTATGGGCTTCAAAGAGACCAAATGGGTGTATACAGGAGATGCTATTAAAATTAATGTTAGATTGCTCTTTCTAAATGGTGTGGATGACAAGCATAGGCAAGGTGCAAGATTACTAAGCAGATATACTAGGTGATGTTCTTTTAAGATTTCATAATATATATGAAATAAAGGTTGAACTTCATATGAAATATATGTTTAAAAATAAAAGATGTAATTGAATACGAAATTAGGTTGCATTGAAATAATGAACATGATTGAATATGAAATTAGGTTTATTTGAATAAAAAAAGGTTATTGAATATGATTGATTAGGTTTATTGAATAAAAAAAGACACGATGAATTTGAAATAAGATTTCAAAACAGAATTTAAATGCACTGAAAACTGGATTTTGTGACTAATAATGCTTGACAAAGGATTCCTTGATTATTTTTAAGCAGCATCTTATGCAGGGAGTGGCTACATTGGTTTGCACATGTTAGCTATATAATAGAAAATTAGATTAATAAATAAGCTCACCGTACTAAAAATTTAGTCATCTCCCGCCGTAAGAGGATTACGTCCAGTTGACAGCAACAGAGGGCACAGCAGTAATAAAAGCTTCCTACAAATAGCTGTGCCATGCACTATGGGGTTCATACAGTGACAAGAAGTGATTTTGTGCTCCATGTGTGTTAGTCGCTCTGTGAAACATGGGTTGCGCCAAACATGTGAATGAGTGGCAAAAAGGTGTTATTGTGTTTGGCCAAGCCAAAGGGCACAGTGTTTAAGAAGTTGCTGCCTTTGCAGGTGCGTCAAAATGTACTGTCCAAAGGGTCTTTCAGTAGTGGCATACATCACAGTCCACTGCTAATCATCGCTAGAATTGCGGCAGAAAGATTGTGCTCACCAATAGGGACCACCACAGTGTGTCATGCACTGTTAGGGCAAATCGCTTTGCAAATGAGGCAGGAATTGCTCCAGTCAGTCAATGCAAGCATACAACAAGTGTGTCCGAATGAACACTCTGAAGGGAATTGCATGTCATAGATATCTGGAGCAGAGTACTGCAAAAGAGACCCATGTTAACAGCTCTGCACAAGGCTGCACAGCTACAGTGGGCGCAGCACCACAAAGACTGGTCTTTCAACTCTTGGAAGCATGTGATTTGGCCGGATAAGTCATGTTTTTATTTGTACTCGAATGATGCGAGGCAATGGGTACATCATAAGTCACATGAAGCCTCCCATGCAGACTGTGTGCAAGGTTCTGTTCAAGCTGGAAGAGGCTCTGTATGTTCTGGGGGTGTTTCATGTACAAGGAAATGGGTCCTTTGGTCGCAGTGACATCACACTTGAACCAGAAGGTCTGTATGGAGATACTGGATGACCATATGTTGCCATTTTTGCAGCATCTCCAAAGTGAACATCAGAAGGATACCCCAGTCTTCCAAGATGACAATTGTCGCATGCAAAGGGCTCAAATTGTGTCGGATTGGCGCGACAAGCATTCTGAAGCCTTCGAACATCTCGACTGGACCACCAAATCCCTGGATTTGAATCCCATAAGAACAATTTGGGGCAATGAGTGAAGTGCCATCCCAGTCATCCGGCCAATCTGGCCGAACTGTGGCATTTGCTGCTGGAAGAGTGGATGAATATGATGTGCACTACATCCACACACTGATGGCAGCCATGCCAGACAGGATTTTGGCTGTTCCTTGGTCACATGGAGGCATAACGCCTCTGTGTGACCGAAGAACAGCTTTAGGTGACATTCAGCTAGAGGTGACTGATTTTTTGTCTGGTGAGATTAGAATTATGCTTGATGTTCCTGAAGTTGTTAAAAAAATGCATATCAAAAAATGAAGTGGTAGCAATGTCAAACAATACTATATGAAGAGTGGCTTTCAAGAGTGTAATTCAGAAACTTTTACTCAGAACAGACATGATTGGGAAAATATCTAACAAATTTTGGAAAAAAATTGAAATCTGTTTCAACCTTCATTTATAACCTTTGGCTGCTTTGAGAATTTGTGTTTACACAGACATTGTGTTGTTTCTTTATTAATGGGTGAAAAGAGCATAATAATACAGATTATTTTGGATTTATATGTATTGTTCCTAAATCAATTAGTTATTTAGGTAACTTATACATACACCTGAGGGCAAGCCAGTTCTGCTCCTCTCATAGTCTCCAACTGTGATTCTAACTCCCGCTTTTCTTCCTTCAGATCTTGAAGTGTTTTTTCTGCCCTTTGTATTAACTCCTGAAGATTCTCTTTAATTGAATTCTGGGCTATAAACCTTGCTTCAGCATCCTTCAAACATACATGACAAAATATTAAATAACATTTAAAATGACACTATATAATTTATAAATCAAAAGTTTAATAACTACATGATTAATAAATATAAAAATAAATACCCCCTCAAGCAGCTGCTTGCCACAGAGGTCTGACAGGAGCCTGTCAGTTTATATGCCACAGTAGAAGATCTGAGAGGATGGCAGGACCTCAGCAGAAAAACGACACATACATCCATGCCTTACCCGGGACTCGAACCCAGGTCCCTTAGATCAGTAGCCAAGCGCGCTAACCACTCGGCTTACTAATTACAAATAACTTAAAATTCTGAAGTCCTAAGGCCCAAGTATATTCTAGTTTAATAAAAGCACCATATGGCCTCTCTTATTTTTAGTGGTGTGAGAGCCATAGCCCAGGGGCAAGCATCAGGCCCAAACACAAGTCCCAGGGTAAACAACCTAGTAACATTTGGTTTCTTTTGTGTTATCCAATATATACTATAATAGTGTCCAAAAGTTACCATAATATGCAAATTATGGTGTATATATATATTGGATAACACCAAAAAATGACTGATAAGTGAATGCTTTTTAAAAATTTCAATACATTTTTAGAATAAAATCATTATAAGTAATTATTAAATTGATATCAAAATCAATAATAAATTACAAAAAATAATATTTTTATGATAAAAGCAGCATATACCATAGAGCCAAAACATTATGATCAGCGTTTCTTTATGCAAATTGAAGCAACTGCAGGTAAACGACAGCATGTGTGATGGTCATGAAACGGTATAAATAACACCTTATACTGAGCTCTGGGAAAGGCAGTGGACTTAAGTGAGTTTGACAAAGGCCAAATTGTAATGGCCAGATGAATCAGTCATGGTCAGCCATGGTTAGTACCTTCAGAAAGTGTTCCGAGGAGGGAAAAACCACAAACTGTCGGCAAGGTGTGGGCCACCCATGGCTCATCGATGTTAGAAGTGAGCGAAGGCTATCCTGTATGGTATGAGCCAACAGAAGGGATACTGTGGCGCAACTCGCCTGTAATTGGGTAATTTCAACGAAAAGCGTAACACTCAGAACGCAACCTGTTCTTGGGGATATGGCCATGGCAGGGTGTTACTGACACAGGCACGAAAAGAACATGCCGCTAGGAAACTGGAGATGAAGATCGGCATGTGACCTCTCAAGCCGAAACTGTGGAGGTCATGAAGAATGCCGAATCTCGATGCTGTGTCATACACTTTTTCGATATTGAAGAAAATTGACACTAGGTGCTCTCTATGTAAATATGAATTTCTGATAGCCGATTCGAGGCATATCAGATGGTCAAGAATTGACCGTAGCCTGCGAAAGCCACACTAAGTGTTGGAAAGAAGGTTGTGGTGTTCTAAATACCAGATGAGTCTGGCATTTACCATTCTTTCCAACACCTTACACACAGCTCATTAACACAATGGGACGATAATTGGAAGGAATCTTGGAATCCTTTCCTGGCATCGGGAAGGCCAAGACGATGGCCTCCAGCCAGGAGTCCGGAAACTGCTCCTCAATGAAAATGCGGTTGAACAGTCAGAGCAGCTGATTCTTACTTGAAGGTGAAACATGGAGCATTACATAATGGACATTGTCTGGCCCGACAGCGGATGCACGAGAAGCATGCAGAGCAAGGCAAAGTCCTCCTCCACTGTGAATGGCTGTTATAAGACTCCAGGCCATTCAAATGGAATGACAGCAGAGAGCATTCAGCCCTGCTCTTCTGGGCCAGTAACTTGAGGGAGTAGGAGAATAAAGAAGAGATGGAGGAGAATGACTCCCCAGAGTGTCGCAATTGCTTTGGGATCAGCAATTGCCTGTCCATTGTGCTCCAGGATCGATAATGAGTGGGACATGCACTTCCCACCCATCTTCTGGACCTTATCCCACACAACCTTAGAACTGGTCACATGGGTGATAGATGAGGTATATTTGATGCAAGATTCCCTCTGGCGCCAGATGAAATGGGCTTTCGCCCTGGCGTGTTTGAATGCTTCAAGGTTGGGGGACGTCGAATATCTCCGAAACACCCCCCAAGCCTGATTCTGAGCTTTACGAGCTGCGGTGCAGTTGAGATTCCACCACGGTTTTGGGAATCGTGGAAACCGAGTCGAAATCTGAGGAAAAGTAGAGGCAGCTGCATGGACGATACAGTCTGTCATCTCCGCCACTGCAACACTGATTGGCTCCTGGCTGACAGAATGCTCATTGAGCTCAGACAAGAGCTGAAAGCCACTCCAGTCAGCACGATGAAGCCTCCACTGGGATACACGTGAAGGGCTGTAAGGTCCCCCCATGGGAGATGGTGCACACCATGGGGAGGTGATCACTTCCATAGGGATTGTCCTCGACCTCCCATGTAAAGAGTGAAAGGATCGAGGAGGAGCAGATGGTGAGATCAATGGCAGTGAATTTGTGGGTTGGGGAGTGGAAGTAGGTCCTGACACTGGTGTTCAACAGGGAGAATGATGGATCCAGGAGGCACTGCTCCAGGACCTTGCCCCTCCTGTTGGTGTCAGTACTGCCCCAGAGTGGACTGTGTCTGCTGAACTCCCCCATCATGAGGAAGGGGGATGGCAGCTGTGAGACGAGGTCATCCCAGAAAATGATGCTTCTGGGAGGTAGATAGCCATAACAGAGGGTCAACGAAAATCCCATAAAGAGGCGGATGGCAACCACCTCTAAGTTCGTGGAATGACCTGGAATGGAGATTGGTTGCTCATGAGGATGGTGACACCCACATGAGCTAGACCATCTCCATCCTGGTCCCGGCAAATGAGAGAAAAGTGCCGGATAGTGGGATCATTGGTTGTCTGCAAAAATGTCTCCTGCAGGCACACACAGATGGGTTCATGAGGGCCTTGATGTTGTCAATATTCCTCTGGAATCCACGACAGTTCCATTGTAGGAGTGTGGCCATTTCAGGTCTTAGAAGAATTGGTGGACGACTTTCGATTTATTTTAACTGTTGCCAGTGATGGTTTCAGATAAACGGAGCGGTCTGTGCCCATAACCTTGGAGTCATCCGAGTGACAAAGAATCAGATCAGATCAGAGACCGCTGAACACTCGGATCAAAGACTGCCGAACACAGATCAGAGACCGTTGAGCACTCAGATCAAAGACCGCCGAACACTCAGATCAAAGACTGCCGAACACTCGGATCAAAGACCACCAAATGAGGAGTTAAAAATTTCTTTTTTGGCCCCAGTGGGGGCCCCTTGGGCTTGGAAGGTCTTGCTGTTTGTGGATGCGGAAGGCACAGACGCTGGAATAGAAACTGGCGTCGATGTCGAGATTGACACTGATGCTGGTTTTGCCTGTGTTAAGAGGTACTTGGCAGCAGGCAAGAAAGATTCAGCTGGTGGGACACTGATGTCAATCTGCACCGCCATGGAAGCCATCTTGACAGTGGGCTTTCCGACAACTGCACTGCCATAGGAGACCTTTCCAACCTTCTTGCCTCTGCATAGGAGATGTTATTTAGAGTCTTTAGCCTCTTTCTCCTACAGTCACTTAGGACAGTTGCAGAAGTACACCAGATGCTTGCCTTCACAGTTCATGCAGTATGCCTTGTCTGCTGTGCAGTCAGGTTCAAGGTGATCCTGGCTGCCACAATGAGCACAGGTGGGTTTGCCCCGGCATGCTTTGTGGGTATGGCCGAACCTCTGACACTGAAAACAGCGCAGGAGGTTAGGAATGTATGGTCATACCTCGCAGTGAAGATAACCTGCCTTGATGGAAGCAGGCAGGTGTGGCATATTGAAAGTGATAATTAGTACCCGGGTGGGTACTAATTTCCCATCACGGCATTGTGAAACCCGGTGGACTGCTATCACTCCCTGGGATGACAACTTCGAGAGGATTTCAGCCTCAGAAACCTTGATGAGGCCCAACTCGGAGACCACACCAAGGGAGGAATTCAGCATCTTATGTGGAGTGACTTTGACACTCCACCAATCGCTGTTACCTTCAAGAGGAGCGCAGAATGTTTTGAGCACAGTTTCCACCTGCAAGTCACCAGTTTTTAGGTGCTTGACTGATAATGGTTTCCTCGCAAGAACTTTCAATCCCTTATTAATAAAAAATGGGGACATGTCCCCAAGAATCTCACCCATAGAATGGATGATCAGAAACCTCAGGAATGAAGGAAGACACGAAGACAACGGTGACGATGACAACGAAGGCACAGAAGACAGAGGCTCATGCCAAGCTCTTTTTGCTGCATTTGTCTCAAAATTTTCATTTTTTGGGACTCATGTTTGGGTATTAAGATTCAGTGCCCATTGCCCCCACCCACCACAGAATCCAACAAGAGGACACCCAGTTGGGCTCCAAGGCACCATACCCACACAGCCAGTGAACCAAGCCCTCACAACTAAAGAGAAGGAAAATGAAAAGAAAACTGTGAGAAACTCACTCGAGTCTTCACAAAATAAAATAGGTGAAAAAATAATAAAGTCTGAGGAAAGAACTGGTATCACAAAAGAAAGAAACTAGAAAATTAGTGAACATGTGGGGAAACTCGCAAACCGTTACCTGGACGTGGGCAAGGTTACTCAAAGATCTGCATATTTGACCCTAGCAGGACCTGCCCACCAGCTGATTGATCTTGAGGGAGCAGCTTCGGGACCTCCCGTTTACCTGAAGCAGAGGCCAAAGCAGTGTATAACAGTGGTCCCTGAAGTCACTTCCCAGCTCCATGACAGACAGGCTCCCCAATGGCAAAACAACCAAAGGGGACCCCACCAGTCATGAGTCGGGGAGAGAAGACGGGGACCCCAGAGCAACTGCCAGGATCCTCCTTTCCAGGGACACGGGTCTCTATGCACAGCAAACATATGGGCGAGTGTTCAGGACCCTGTGAAGGTAACCAAGCCAGTGAAACATTCACAGGGTGGTCCCCTCACTATGTACGGGAGCTCACACCAAGGGGTGTGCAATGATTAGAGCTGTAAATTTTTCGTGGGGAAAAAATAGTGAAATTCGCATTGCAATCATACTAAAAAATGCCATAATTCACAGTGCAAAATTTCAAAATTTGTGCATTATTTAGATTCAAAAATCATAAAAATTGCACATCAGTGGCAGCCACATAAACAAGGTAACGATACATACAGATGCTTAAAGAGAAGAAAAAAAAATTAAATGATTGGTTTTATTTATGTTGAACTCGCATGATGCGTATCATGAATCAACGATGAATTCTGATACATTATATTATATATATAGTTAAAATTGCCCTCTTTTATACACTGACGATCATCTCACACAAGTCCTCTCTATTTAGAAAGAGATCATTCTGAATTAACAATGTTTGTTCAGACTGATAAATATCAGAGAGAAACTAGGAAACCGTTATTTTTTTAAAACTAGAAAAAATTAAATTTTCAGTGTTATTTAATTCTTTCACTTTTTTTCACAACACTGCTATGCAGCTTTTCTGTTTTCGTCTTTGAGCATGAACTGTTCAAAATTATATTATCAACATCATTTGCAGAAATATTTAAGCACTTTAGTTAATTGGTATTAAAAATTCAGCATGCTTTAAAAGAAAACTATTAAAGGGTTGATAAATATCTGCAGTTTTTTTGCATCACTGAAATATTGCCCAATTTTTTTCGGAACACTAACAGAGTGAGTTTTTTGCTAGTATCTTTGATCACATTCTTGGCTTCTTCCAAGTAATTTTATTGCCAAAGCATTCATTTTATTATAGATAAAATAGGCTAAATTATAGAAAAATAGGCTAAATGAATGATGAAATACCTCCTCTAATGATCATTAGTAGGGATGTAAATTTTTCGTGGGAAAAAAAGTGATATTCAAAAAAAAATGAGAACTTCAAACAACATAGCAGATTGGAAATATTTGGTGCATATCCTTTTGATTTCATTCAAATCACCTTTAAAAATCATAATTTTTACACATTTCAAAGATATCTTTTAATATACTGCTGCAGTTGGTTCCCATTTTCTGCTCAAAAATTCACTTTAATCTTTTATATGTCACAATGATAGTGTAAAACTTGAAACCAAACATTTTACCTTGTCTGTAAGAGAACTGATGCTTTGTTAGGTTTGGCTCCTTTTTCTTGAAAAAACAAACAGCTTAAAATGAGCTTTACATGCAGGACAAAGGTGAATTTGTGTTTGACCACAGCAACCAAAGTATTACCAATTTCGAATTCTCATTGTCATATATCACCAGCAAGATTTAGAAGATGAGCATTACACATAACATGAACTGCATTTAGAAAAACAACTTTAAAACGTTTATTTCCATGCTTTGAACATTTTATGAAGCATTTTTGGTAATAGAAGCTGTGACAACAGAGTGCAATAATTTAAATTTGTTTCTATCATGCATTGAATAATTGTTACTTTAAACAGCAGTAGCTGGAGAAATGTGGAGTCCCAACACTGAATTCTACATTTCCCCCACATATTATTACTCCATTAACGAAAATTATATAGAGGGGATATGAAGGGAATTGTCTCCCCCCACTTGAGGAGTGAATGTAGGGAGAAGTTTAGCTTAATCATGTAGAAACTAGGTATTGAAAAAAAAATGAAGATCACTAAAGCAAGAGTCACACGTCCACATCAGTTTTTCAATACATACATTTCAGAAAAAATAGCATAAGAAATACGTGAAAGTCGGAAATTTATCCAAACTGACTATTCCATTCTGTGGCTTATCAGAATTTTTCTAATTTTCAAATTGTTCAAATTCTGATAAATCATGGAATCTTAAGAGAAAAAAAGGCAACCATCAACATACATATATCAGAATCATGAAAAAATATAATATCCATATCTTGGATTCATGAAAAATATCGAAATTTGTGGAAACCTTTCGAAAACACTGTAATTCACAGAAATTCACACAGCAAAAAATTTACAGCCCTAGCTATGAGTAATGTATCAGAATTTTTCTAATTTTCAAATTGTTCAAATTCTGATAAATCATGGAATCTTAAGAGAAAAAAAGGCAACCATCAACATACATATATCAGAATCATGAAAAAATATAATATCCATATCTTGGATTCATGAAAAATATCGAAATTTGTGGAAACCTTTCGAAAACACTGTAATTCACAGAAATTCACACAGCAAAAAATTTACAGCCCTAGCTATGAGTAATGTATCAGAATTTTTCTAATTTTCAAATTGTTCAAATTCTGATAAATCATGGAATCTTAAGAGAAAAAAAGGCAACCATCAACATACATATATCAGAATCATGAAAAAATATAATATCCATATCTTGGATTCATGAAAAATATCGAAATTTGTGGAAACCTTTCGAAAACACTGTAATTCACAGAAATTCACACAGCAAAAAATTTACAGCCCTAGCTATGAGTAATGTATCAGACTCTATTTAAAAGTTAGGAAACTTCATATCAACTGGAATTGTGCTTTCATTGTGATGGGATGTATTTAGAACATGTCCTGTAATCTTAAGTTTAGGTGTAGTAAAATATTTGATAAACAGTGTATTATTTTGGGCTACTTATGGACTAAAAAACAGTACTTTGAAATTAAACTTGAAATATATTTCAAATATTTTAAAACAATAAACATGCTTCTTTTCACATTTAACTGATTTTTTTACTGTTATTCAGCTTGCTTACAGTAAATGTTTCTAATTAACATTTTTATTGTTAATAAATGTACAATAAAAATAATTCTAAAAAAATTTGGGAAGTGCAAAAGTTTTTTTAATAGAAAATGATATTCAATTAATATTAATACATTGATAACTTACCAGGGAACAACAACAAATTCATAATTTGTGGATATTTTAAACTAAACAATATTAAAATCATGATGTTTAATCTGATGGTTTATTTTACATGGCAATGTTTTAAAGTAAGCTGAGATAATTTTTTGAGACTACACTTTGAGTGCAGGAAACAAAATGGTCACAGTTTTTTACAGCTCCCTTTCCTTTCTATCAAAGTAATATTCATAGCTCCCTAAGGTGTTTGTGAAAATGAAAGTTGATAAGTATAAGTTATGAGACTTTATGATGTGTTTGTCATTAAGTTTTATAGAACAAAAGCTTACTTGTATATCAGTAACTCCAGTAGCCTCCTTTATTTGATCAAATGCTTGATTAAAGAATTTCAACTCCTTTTCTTGATCAACTTGCATACTTTTTAATTTTTCTGCCATGCTAGGAGTATCAGGTAACAATGACAATGCTCTCTGAAAGTACACAATAATGAAATATCACTTTGAAGTTATTGAAATAATCCTTTTAAAAACATAAGTAGAAAAAAAGAAACAAAACCTGAATTCATAATTGCAATTTTTAAATTAACTAATCTGTCACTATTCTGTTTTAAATGCTACTCATACATAATGAAATATGCAAACATACATAGCTATATGAAGGTTATTTAGTGACATGTATTTTACAGTAAATTCAAATTCGTCAAGAAACTGCATATCTGTGTAATTTTGATAGTATTCTTATAATATGCTTCTGAGAAATTAGGAATCTATGCAAGTTAAGATTTCAAAAATCCTTTCCTGCATTTCAAAAATAACCAAAAAAAAAACAAAAAAAAAAAAACAAGATTTGCATTTAGACAAAAACTGGTATTTATGTCTATAGTTCCATCATTAACCCTTAGACTGAAAAACCATGAAAAAATGAATTGTACCTGCATGCCAGACTTTTTCATCTATGTTCAGTAAAACAAATTAATTTTAGAACTTTTTGGCAAAATGATTAATGAAAAAAAATAAAGCATCTTGTACTAAATTAGCCGTCCCATGGCTGAGTGGTTAGTGTGCTTGGCTACTGATCTAAGGGACCTGGGTTCAAGCCCCAGGTAAGGCATGGCTGTTTGTGTCATTTTTCTGCTGAGGGCCTGCCATCCTCTCAGATCGTGTACTATGGCATATAAACTGACAGGCTCCTATCAGACCTCTGTGGCAAGCAACTGCTTGAGGGGGTATTTATTTTATTTATTTATTTTTATATTAAATTAAGCAACATATAATTTTGGATTTAATAAAATTATTTAAATAAAAATGAGAGGCATATTTATTTTAATAAGACACAAGAAAAGAAACATCCATTACTTATCTGGGGCTCAAACCCAGGTCCTTTAATCTGAAGCTAAGAACTGTAATCACTTGACCAAGAGTTTCTAGTGAAATGAGACATCACATAGTCACCAACTACTACATTCACCAGATTGTTGTGTGTGTTTTTTTGTTTCCCAATCTAAAAAATGTCTTACAGAGGAAGAGATTTCAGGACAGGTTGAGTATCATATCAATCACATGCAATAATTTATAATAAAAATAAATAAATACCTCCTCAAGCAGCTGCTTGCCACAGAGGTCTGACAGGAGCCTGCCAGTTTATATGTCATAGTAGAAGGTCTGAGAGGATGGCAGGACCTCAGCAGAAAAACGATACATACATCCATGCCTTATCCGGGGCTCGAACCCAGGTCCCTTAGATCAGTAGCCAAGCGCACTAACCACTCAGCTTAATGTATGAAAAAACACTTCCAGAAATCGTAAGACCTGTGGGATAAGTGCATCCATGCAAAAGGAATGTAGTTTTAACTAAAGAATGTACTTTTAACTTGTATCAGCTATGTTCTTTAACTAGATCACATACTTCTGCAAAATAAAAAGCTATAAAACATAAAATCTGAAGTTCCTTTTCCACATTAAAAAAATGATATATATATATGTGTGCATATAGTTATATTATATTATACTATTTATAGCAAGGGAAGCAACTAAAATAACAAAACATCATCTAACTGCATGGTTTAAAAACCTTTTTTGAAAGGACTAATTTTAGGGGACAACTTCTGCTGATAGTTTTAATAACAGAGTTTTGTTAGTTTTAATAACAGTTTTTATTAACAACCCAAACTTAAAAGTTTGGGTTGTTAATAACAACCCAAACTTTTAAGCTGCCTAAGACCCCATACTTCTAAATCAGATCAAATAAAAACATATAGAGAAAATTTATAAACAATAAAATAATATTTCTACTGAATTATTACATTATTTTCAAAAAATAACTAACTACATCAAAACAAATTAAGGTATTTACTTTCCTATTGGCTTCAAGATCAAACTGCTGTGTATGACGCTGTTCTATGACCTGATTAAATTCAGTGACTACTCTATCCTTTTCTTGGCGAGCTTTAACAGCCTCACTCTCTACATTTCCTAGTTCAATGCGTGTCTTGGCTTGAGTTTCATTAGCCTTCTCTCCTGTAGCAATCAAATTATCAATATCAACTTGTTGCAGTTTAAATTGTCTTTCCAACTCATCCAGTTTTGATGGTAATGTAATGAGCTCCTGTAAATGAAAAATATAGACATTTTGAGCAAAATACATGAAAGATTTATAATTAATAAAAACTGGCATTTTGAGTGACATTTAAAGTTGTGTTGGGTTGTTTTACCCTTGAGCAGCACTTTTTTGCACACAATGGTTAAATGGCCAGGTCAAAAAGAACCCAAGAGCTCAGAGAAGGTTGGGGGAAGGGAGACACACTAGACAGTTATTAGAAGATAGACGGTAGCCTATAGACACGACCATATAGTGTGTTCTTTAATGTGCACAGAGTTTGGCTCTTCAGCACATGGGCCCACAGCTTAATGTCCCATCTGATGGAGAGCAGCCTTTCCAAGCCCACTGGTGTCCCATACTGACAGAGGGCGTGTGGGGGTTTAGTGGAGATAAACTTAAATGCTGGTCCTGGTGGAACTCGAAGCTGGAATTGCAGATTACAAGCCTGGTGTACTACCAACACCCCTGCCCAAGCATTTAAGGTACTGACATAGTTTAAACAACTTGCTAAATTTTATCCAGAACATTTATATATTGGTATGACTTAAAAATGAAAACAATATGAAAGTTGTGCTATCATCATCATCATCGTCATCATCATCCTCAAGCAGCCAAGGGCTATGGAGGTCCAACCAGACCGTGCAATTTAGTTCTCCAAGCAAGTGTGTCCTGAGCTACATCTACTGCATCTGGCCACTGCACACCAATTCTAATAAGGTCCTGTTTGACATTGTCTGCCCACCGCATCCTAGGTCTCCCCCCTCTTTCTGAGGCCTTTAGGCACACTGTTCATTAACCTATTCATCAATCTATTATTATTCATACGGACAACATGGCCAAACCAACGGAGTCTCTCTCTGCACAATATGCTGCTTAAAAGAGGTTGGCACATATAAAAAATTTACTCAAGAAGCGCTGATAGCCTGTCTTTGCTATTAAATTTTAACAAATTCTTACTCTGATCAATTCATCTAATTACTTACAATCAATATCAATATGGTCAATCCATCTAATATATTATTAGTCTCCTTCCCCTCTTCAGGATATTATTTGCAATTATCATATTTACCAATGTAAAAGATGCAGTTTTTCCCCCAGAAAAATCACCTCAAAAATGCATCTTTGGCAAAAGTAGCAAAACAAGAAAAAAAGCATCTTATACACTTTTAAATGCATATAATTGATCATCTATATTAATATGAAATTGAGTCTGTTATATTGTTAATAATAAACCACTATATTAGTATTAAATATTAAACTTACTTTTAACTGATATATCTCAATTTGTTTCATAAGATTAGCCCTGAGTCAATGTGATTTAGCATGATTTGGTTGTTTGGGGTTTAATGGCACATCAGCAACTCAGGCCATAATGCAGACAACACAAATAGTAAACAACTCAGACAACACAAATAGTAAAAAACAGATAAAAATCATGAAAACCCACAACCAAAACTAAAAGCAACATGTAAAGGTGATAAAATACAACACAAAAACCAATAAAAATAGAAAATGTAAAAGGTTAATTAGTATAAAACCAGGAACTGGTTATAATAGTCACAATAACATAAAAATTCAAAGGCAGGAGTTGAAAGCGATAAAAGATGTTTGAGTGTAAGAAGCTCGGACGTAAAATCATGAAAAGTAAAATACAAACAACGGTCAAGGTTCAAACAAGGGAAATGAATTAAAATATGTATGATAGATAAAATGGTGTCACAAAACTCTGTGTGTCCCCTACATACTGTGGGCAAGGTGGGGAGTTTTGCAGAGATAAAACTTAACACTGGCCCAGCTGGGAACTGCAGATTATGAGCCTGGCACACTACTGACTGACCCCCCCCCCCCCCAACACACACACACACACACACATCGGTGTTCACTTTCTGATTGAAGGCAGAATGGCATTAATCATCCTGCCTTAATAATCAATTTTAACAATAAATCTGAACACTGGCACATTGGAACTGGAACCTGGGAACTACAGATTACAATTCTGAAGAGTTACTGACAGCTTAACTCTGCCCCTAAGGAATAAAAATAATATAAATAAATATCCCCTCAAGCAGCTGCTTGCCACAGAGGTCTGACAGGAACCTGTCAGTTTATATGCCATAGTAGAAGGTCTGAGAGGATGCAGGACCTCAGCAGAAAAAACAACACACACATCAAAATGTTAAATTTCAAAGTGAATCAAATTTATCATTTTTCTGACTCTAGCACCCTCTAATGGTGGAAAATAAAAACTAATGGATAATTCAGTATAATGCAAAAAGTAATATTTCATTAGTACCTATCCAATCAAAAATAAAGAATTTTTCATTAACACCTATAAATGTAAAAAGGTGCATTTTTATCATCCTCCCAGAGGATAAAAAAATAAAATAATTCCAGGGGATAGAGAGTGAATTGCTACTGTCATGTAAACTTCCTGATCACCATACTCTATCACTCAAATTTCAATTTCAGCATGAATGCATTGTTTATAACACTTGTTTAAAGTTTTGGTCATTTTCCAAAATTTGTGCACTTTCAAAATAAAAATTAAAACTATTGGGAAGTTGAAAATATTTTACTTGCACCTATTCAGCCTAAAACAATAGAGGGTAACAAAATACAATATAGGGTCACTAAAAAAAGAAAGAAAAGGAAAAATTAAGTGTCTACTAATGAACAAACATCATCGTCGTTGTCATCATCATCAAGCAGCCATGGACTACGGAGGTCAACCAGACCATGCAATTTAGTTCTCCAAGCAAGTCTGTCCTGAGCTACATCTGCTGCATCTGGCCACTGCACACCAATTCTAACAAAGTCCTGTTTGACATTGTCTGCCCACCACATCCTAGGTCTCCCCCTTTTTCTGAGGCCTTTAAGCACTCTCTTCATAACCCTATTCACCAATCTATAATTATCCATATGGGCAACATGGCCAAACCAACGGAGTCTCTCTCTGCACAATATGCAGCTTAAAGGAGGTTGCAAACTCCTTTGCCCAACCTCATCATTAGTTATAAAGTTGAACCACCTAATGCCATCTAGAATCAAAAGCATCCAGTTTCCTGTTATCTTCTTTACATAGTGTCCAAGTTTCAATACCATAGCTAACTCTAGAAAGAACCAAACTATTATACAGTCTAATTTTAGTCTTTAGGTGTATACGCCTATTTCTTCACACTCTCCAAAGATTCTTAAAAGTCCCGGCAGCAATCCCTATTCATCTGTTAATCTCATGCCACCCATCACCAGTATCTGTTACATAGCTCCCAAGGTAATTAAACTGTGACACTTGCTCAAGACTGCAACCATTCAGATTAACTGAATCACAGCCTGCCTGACCAATTTTCAGCACTTTAGTTTTCTCTCTGTTTATAACCAAACTACTCTACTACCAGTTTCATCAACAGCCCTAAAGCATCTAAAGAGTTCATCTCATCAACATCATTTCCCAAAAGGACTAAATCATCAGCATAATCTAAGTCAGAAATTTTCGTATCTCCAGCCCATTTAAGCCCAAAATCTTTCCCTTGCAGTGAATTTCACATAACATAATCAATAACAAAACTAAAGAGAAAAGGAGACAAAATGTACCCTTGCCGAACACCAGAAGTAATGCTAAACCAATTGCTAAAAGCCTTACCAACTCACACACACGATTCAGTGTTATTATAGAGAGCTTTCATTATGTTAACTAACTTGTCTGGTATACCATATGATTTCACAATCATATATATGATCATATCATAAATACACAATCATAAATATGATCCACAAATTATGCTGATCAACAGAGTCGAAAGCCTTTCTGAAATCAACAAAGCTACCAACCAAAGGTTTCTAAAACTCTAAACATTTCTCAAGAATCTGCCTAAATGAAAATATCTGATCTACACATCCCCTACCAATTCTGAATCCACATTGCACATCACGCAATTGCCTGTCAACCAGATTCTTAATTCTATTAAGCACAATCATGCAAAGAACTCTCCCTGGAACAGAGAGTAGGCTTATACCTCTATAGTTATCACAAGAATTGTGATCACCTTTTTGAAAATAGGGATAATAATAGCTCTGGTAAAATCCTTAGGATCATGCCTTTATCATAAAAGATATTCAAAATTTTAGTCATCCCAGTGGTAGCTGAAACATTCCCAGCTCTAAGCATTTCTGTAGTAATTTCATCTACTCCTGTGGATTTATGAAGTTTAAACATTAATTAATAGATTCTGAAAAAAAATTCATCGCTGCCATGGCAGGAATCGAACCCACATCTCTCCAGATTCATGCTAGAGCACGCTACCATTGCACCACCCGTCGGAGAGTGAAATTTTTCAGAATAAGACCTTATAAATCTTCCCTGAGACGTGGCTGAGACAGAGCCATCTACACTCAAGGAGATGCAACTTTTTCAGTCGTTGCTATTGATTATCAGATGTTAATGAGAAGGTCGCTAATGCTAAGACGTTAATATATAATTAAAAATCAATCCAAAGTGAATGCACAGTATTCCCTGTTAAGATAGACATTAAACATTAATTAATAGATTCTGAAAAAAATTCATCGCCGCCACAGCGGGAATCGAACCTGCATCTCTCCAGATTCATGCCAGAGCGCGCTACCATTGCACCATGCGTCGGACAGTGAAATTTTTCAGAATACGACCTTATAAATCTTCTTCACTGAGACGTGGCTGAGACAGCGCCATCTATACTCAAGGAGATGCAACTTTTTCAGTCGTTGTTATTGATTATCAGATGTTAATGAGAAGGTCATTAATGCTAAGATGTTAATATATATTTAAAAATCAATCCAAAGTGAATGCACAGTATTCCTTGTTAAGATAGATATCAAACATTAATTAATAGATTCTGAAGCCACCAATGCATCTATCAACATTGCAATCAATGGGAGTAAAACTACCACATTGTTTAGAACATCACTGAAATACTCAGCCCACCTAGCCATGACAGAATCCTCACCTTCTATAACCTTACCTAGTTTATCCTTCAATCCCTGTATACCTGTCCGTTTTATACCACACAAAACATTAACTATCTGGTACAGCTCTCTGTGTTGTGCTGTCTAACTGCTTCCTCAGTTTTGTCAGCCAAGCCATCAAGCCAAAGATTCTTACCAGCAGCTAACTGATCCTTTACACATTTATTAAGCTCTCTGTATAATATTATATTAGGGTTAACTAGGGTATTGATTAAGGACATTCCTTCAGTTCTTTCTTTCTACAATAAGCTTAAGTGCCTGCCTTATCACTCAAATAATTTTGCCTCCTCTGCTCCTTTTTTCCTAAAAGAGTACTGTTAGTTTCCAAAAAAGCTTGTGTAAAATGGTCCCATTCTTCCTCAAATTTAGTAGTTAGCAAATCATGACTGTCATAATGACTAAGTAACTTATCATGGTAAGCTTTAGCTATAACTGGGTCTTTCAGAGCTTCAGTATTAAAGATAAATTTTTTAACCTTAGCACAGCACTTTTTAAGTTTAAGTTGCAAGGCACTTTTAACAAGGTAATGGTCAGATCCAACTTCAGCTCCCATATATGCCCTGATATTTCTAACAGAACTAGCCAATTTGCTGTTAATTAATATACAATCAATCATATTCTTATGCAGCCCATCAGGTGAAACCCATGTGTACTTATGTATGTCGCGGTGTTTGTAATAAGTGTTAGTTATTCTGAAACCACTGAGTTTACTTACCTGTAGGAGACATTGCCCATTGCCATTGCAGCTACCAATACCAAAAGGGCCTATTACTCCACCCCAAAGGTCTGAGTCACTACCAATCTTGGCATTGAACTCACCTAGAACAAGGATAATATCTCCTTTCTTGACAGAATTCAAAATATCCTGAAGTTGTCCATAAAACCTATCCTTCTCTTGCTCATCGGCATCCTCAGTGGGGGCATAACCTCAGATAACATTCAAGTCTTTAACGCTTGTCTGAAATTTTGCTGTAAGAAATCTTTCATTAATGCATTCATATCCCAGAAGAGCATCACTAGCGTGTCTGCTGAGAAGCAGACCCATGCCTTGGTGATGCTTACTGTCTTCCCTCGCTGAAAAGAGAAATTTAAGATTATATTTAAGAACCTGAACTTTATCTGTCCATCTGGTCTCTTGCAAGCTGAGAATATCTAAATTATAATGGTGGAATTCTTGTGTGAGGACATCAAGAGAAAAAGCTCTGTGCAGAGTTCTCACATTTCAACTACCTATGGAGAGAAATGGTTAGTGGAATGATCAAAGAAACTATGTTTATTGAGAGAGGGAATGCCGACAATATCAAACAGCCCCCTAATCGCAGGGGTGGGGCAAAGACCCGTCCCCCCATCATTAAAGGCTGAAGCCATCTACACTGGAAGACTTCCTCCAATGTAGAATTTGATGATGCCAGTAGAAGCAAAGAGTTCAGGTGCCTGCGATGACTTCTGCTCAGGATTATCCACCAGCTCATAAACATATCCTGTGAATCTATTTGGTCTGTAAATGGTAGCTAGGTAGTCACTGGGAGGAGAGCTATGCACCAATCTTCTGTGATGATGCACAGAACCGGCCAGGCCTAGCACCTAATGTCCAACCCCACCATCTCGTGGTGCAGACTGTTAGCACATTTCTAAAAGAGATACTCTCATAAAGAGATAAAAAAAAAATCATAAAGAGTAAAAGAGATACTCATCATAATTTCTAAAAGAGATACTCTCTAAAAGAGATACTCTCATTTTCAAAAGAGATACTCTCTTGTGGAAGTGAACAGAAGGGGAGGGCTGCCAGATCAGTGTGGCCTACTGATCTGGACAACTATGGCTACTTTTCTTTTTTTTCTACCCTGCTGAGGAGTGGTCAACCACACAGGGTCCTGGTGCTGACCATATAAACCTACTGGACTGGACAGATATATGGCTCTGAGCTTGATTATGGATCCTGATTTTGCTGCACTGGTGGGCTTCTGTGGAGGGAAAATCTTCCACTGTGTTTTCTGTTTGTTTGTGGGTTGACAGCCCCAAGTGAATAGATTCACAGGATATGTTTATCAGCTGGTGGATAATCCTGAGCAGAGGTCATCGCAGCACCTGAACTCTTTGCTTCTACTGGCATCATCAAATTCTACATTGGAGGAAGTCTTCCAGTGCAGATGGCTTCAGCCTTTAATGATGGGCGAACGGGTCTTTGCCCCACCCCTGCGATTAGAGGGCTGTTTGATATTGTCATCATTCCCTCTCTCAATAAACATAGTTTCTTTAAACATCCCACTAACCATTTTCTCTCCATAGGTAGTTGGAATGTGAGAACTCTACACAGAGCTTTTTCTATTGATGTCCTCACACAAGAATTCCACCATTATAATTTAAATATTCTCGGCTTGCAAGAGACCAGATGGACAGATAAAGGTCAGATTCTTAAAAATAATCTTAAATTTCTCTTTTCAGGGAGGGACGACAATAAGCATCACCAAGGCATGGGTCTGCTTCTCTGCAGACACGCTAGCGATGCTCTTCTAGGATATGAGTGCATTAATGAAAGGTTTCTTACAGCAAAATTTCAGACAAGCGTTAAAGACTTGAATGTTATCTGCTGTTATGCCACCACTGAGGATGCCGATGAGCATGAGAAGGATAGGTTTTACAGACAACTTCAGGATATTTTGAATTCTGTCAAGAAAGGAGATATTACCCTTGTTCTAGGTGAGTTCAATGCCAAAATTGGTACTGACTCAGACCTTTGGGGAGGAGTGATAGGCCCTTTTGGTATTGGTAGCTGCAATGGCAATGGGCAATGTCTCCTATAGGTAAGTAAACTCAATGGATTCAGAATAACTAACACTTATTACAAACACCGCGACATACATAAGTACACATGGGTTTCACCTGATGGGCTGCATAAGAATATGATTGATTGTATATTAATTAACAGCAAATTGGCTAGTTCTGTTAGAAATACCAGGGCATATAGGGGAGCTGAAGTTGGATCTGACCATTACCTTGTTAAAGGTGCCTTGCAACTTAAACTTAAAAAGTGCTGTGCTAAGGTTAAAAAATTTATCTTTAATAATGAAGCTCTGAAAGACCCAGTTATAGCTAAAGCTTACCATGATAAGTTACTTAGTCATTATGACAGTCATGATTTGCTAACTACTAAATTTGAGGAAGAATGGGACAATTTTAAACAAGCTTTTTTGGAAACTAACAGTACTCTTTTAGGAAAAAAGGAGCAGAGGAGGCAAAATTATTTGAGTGATAAGGCACCTAAGCTTATTGTAGAAAGAAAAAACTGAAGGACTATCCTTAATGAATACCTTACTAGTCCTAATATAAAGCATTACAGAGAGCTTAATAAACGTGTAAAGGATCAGTTAGCTGCTGATAAGAATCTTTGGCTTGATGGCTTGGCTGACAAAGCGGAGGAAGCAGTTAGACAGAACAACAGCAGAGAGCTGTACCAGATAGTTAATGTTTTGTGTAGTAGAAAACAGACAGGTATACAGGGATTGACGGATAAACAAGGTAAGGTTATAGGTGAGTATTCTGTCATGGCTAGGTGAGCTGAGCATTTCAGTGATGTTCTAAAGAATGTGGTTAGTTCTACTCCCATTGTTTGCAATGATGATAGATTCATTGGTGGCTTTAATGTTGGCCCTATAACCCAATCTGAAGTTATTTCAGCTATTTCTAAACTTAAACTTCATAAATCCCCAGGGGCAGATGAAATTACTACGGAAATGCTTAGAGCTGGGAATGTTTCTGTTACCACTTGGATGTGACTGAAATTTTGAGTATCTTTTATGATAAAGGCATGGTTCCTAAGGATTTTACCAGAGATACCGCATCTAAGATGATGATGATGATGTGAATCTATTCATGTGGGGCTGTCAACCCACAAACAAACAGAAAACACAGTGGAAGATTTTCCCTCCACAGAAGCCCACCAGTGTAGCAAATTCAGGATCCATAATCAAACTCAGAGCCATAATTTGTTCAGGTTAATATATATGGTCAGCACCAGGATCCTGTGTGATTGACCACTCCTCAGCAGGGTAGAAAAAAAAAACAGCCATAGTTGTCCAGATCAGTAGGCCACACTAATCTGATGGCAAACTCAATGGCAAAACACTGCCGGAAATCTAGATATAGACAGAAATGGAAAGTCGGACAGGGGCATGGCTGAGTTCTCAGCATCATCTGCCAAGTCATTGTCCCTGATACTGATGTGACCGAGCAACTGAAATGGATGGTGGTTTTGGCTGCCAGATGATGGAGCTGCTGGCAGATCTTAGAAAGAACTGGGTGAGGCAGATGCCTCACTGAGATCAAACCCTGTAGTGAACTAAGCGAGTCGGTGTAAAGTACATACTGACTATGATGCTTAGCCACCAAGTGGTCCAAGACGAGACAGATAGTATGCAACTCTGCAGTGAAGATGGAATACTGCAGTGGGGTCTGATCTGCAATGATTACATCACAGAAGACCATGGCTGATCACACTGATGTGCCAGACTTAGAGCCATCTGTGAAGACAGGCAAGAAGTCCAGGTACTCAGCACGATGGCTGGCAAAGAGTTGCTGGTACACACAGTCAGGTGTAAAGGCCTTCCCCTTCCTACACAGGGAAAAATCACAGGAAGGGGAAACAGTGAACCACGGTGGTAGTGGCTTGGCTGTTGACTGTGCAATGCTATCGAGACTGGTGTTGATGTCTCTGAGGTGGCCTCACAAACCAAAAGGACGAATGGCAGTCAGCCAATTAGTGTAAAGCATTTCCCACTTTGGACTGAAATTGCAGTCCCAAGTGAGATGGCCAGGCAGAGATTGCAATTTAGATGCATATTGTAGGGGCAATTGCTGACGGCAAAGAGATAAAGATGGTTCGTTGGTCTCAACGTAAAGACTTTGGACCGGTGAGGTGTGGAAGGTTCCTGTGCAAATACGGAGAGCCTGGTGATAGAGGGAATCCAGCACCTTCACCACCGAACCCCGGGTGGGTTGGGTTGTTTTACCTCTGAGCGGCACTTTTTTGCACACCATGGGCTAAATGGCCAGGTTACATGCACCCCGAAGGCTCAGAGAAGGTTGGGGGAAGGGACCCACTGGAACAGCTGTTGGGAGACAGATGGTAGCCTCCCGTCAAGACCATCCAGCGTGTTCTTTAACGTGCACAGGGTATGGCTCTCCCACACACGGGGCCACGGCTTTACGTCCCATCTGATGGACGGCAGCCTTTCCAAGCCCATCGGTGTCTCCTACTGACCATGGGCAGGGCGGGGAATTTTGCGGAGATAAATCTCAACGCTGACCCAGCTGGGACTCGAACCTGGGAACTACAGATTAAGAGCCTGGGGCGCTACCGACTGAGTCACCCCCGCCCCACCAACGCCCCACCCCAAGTGGAGTCATACACCTGGGATCCATAGTCGTTTCGATTGGACAAGTGCATGGTACAGGTGGAGCAAAGAATATCGGTCCGCCCCCCACAAAAGGTAGGAGAGGACCTTAATGATGTTCAATGCCAGTGTGCATTTGGACCTGAGATGACATATGTGTGGTAAAAAGGTCAATTTCTGATCGAAAATGAGACCGAGAAACTTGGTCTCCACCACAACTGGAATGATGTTACCCCCAAGCCGTAGCTCGGGATCCAGGTGAAGATTACGCTTGTGACAAAAGTGCACACAAGCAGTCTTTTGTGGGGAGAACTGAAACCCATTTGCCATCACCCAAACCGAAAGTTTGTTCAGGGCAATTTGCAGTTGTCTTTCAATGACCCTCATGCTGGACGAAGAGAAAAAATGCTAAAAACATCAACATAGAAGGCATTGCCTACTGAAGGAGGAAGTTGTCTAGTAACAGAATTAATCTTGACAGTGAAAAGAGTAACACTCAGAATGCAGCCTTGTGGCACCCCCTGTTCTTGGGGTTACGGCTGCGACAGAGTGTTGCCGACATGGACATGAAAACAATGTGCCGATAAGAAGTTGGAGATGAAGATTGGCATGCGACCTCTCAAGCCAAAGCTATGGAGGTCACAAAGAATGGCGAATCTCCAAGCAGTGTCATACGCTTTTGTGATGTCGAAGAAAATTGACTCTGTCATAAAAGGTGTCAAGAGGTGCTCTCGACATAAAAATGAATTTCTGACAGCTGATTCGAGGCACATCAGATGGTCAAGAGTTGACTGTTGCCTGCGAAAGCCACACTGTGTGTTGGAAAGAAGGTTGTGGTGTTCTAAATACCAGATGAGTCGGGCATTTACCATTCTTTCCAACACCTTGCACAGGCAGCTTGTCAACCCAATGGGATAATAATTCGAAGAAATCTTGAAATCCTTTCCCGGCTTGGGGAAGGCCAAAACAATGGCCACCCGCCAGGAGTCAGGAAACTGTTCCTCGAGAAAAATGCGATTGAAAAGATAGAGCAGCCGATCCTCACTCGATGGTGAGAGATGTTGGAGCATTGCATAATGGACATTGTCCGGCCCAATAGCATATGCATGAGAAGTGTGCAGAGCAAGGCGAATGTGAATGGCTTGTTGTGAATGGCCTCCGCTGTGAATGGCCTGTTGTAAGACTACAGGCCATTCGAGTGGAAGGACAATAGAAAGTGTTCTGCCCTGCTCTTATGGGTCAGAAACTTGGGGGAGTAAGAAGAAGAGGAAGAGATGGAGGAGAATGACTCCCCCAGAGTGTTGGCAATTGCTTTAGGATCAGCAATTGCCTGTCCATTGTGCTCCAGGATCGATAGCGAGTGGGATGTGTAGTTTCCACCCATCTTCTGGACTTTATCCCACACAACCTTAGAACTGGTTGTGCAGGTGAGAGACGAACACGCCAGGATGAAACGAGCTTTCGTTCCTGGTGTGTTTCGTCCTGGTGTGTTTCAAGGTTGGGGACAGCAGATATCTCCAAAACACCCCCCAAGCTTTGTTCTGAGCCTTACGAGCTGCAGTGTAATCTGGATTCCACCACGGTTTCAGATAACGAGGAAATCATATCGAAGTTTTAGGAATTGTTGATGCAGCTGCATCTGCGATACAGTCCATTATCTCTGCTACTGCCACATCAATGGGCTTCCGGCTGATAGAGTGGTCATCGAGCTCAGAGAGCAGCTCGAAACCACCCCAGTCAGCCCGATCAAGCCACCACTGTGAGACTCGTGAGGGGCTGCAAGGCCCCTTACAGGATATGGCACCCACGACAGGGAGGTGATCGCTTCCATAGGGGTTGTCCTCGACCTCCCACGTAAAGAGTGGAAGAATCGAAGAGGAGCAGATGGTAAGGTCAATGGCAGTGAAAGTGTGGTTGGGGAGTGAAAGAACACCAGTGTTCAACAGGGAGAGAGAAGAATCCAGGAGCCACTGCTCCAGGACTCTGTCTCTCCCATTGGTGTCAGTACTGCCCCATAGTGGACTGTGTCCGTTGAAGTCCCCCATGATGAGGAAAGGGGATGGCAGCAGTGAGACGAGGTCATCAAGACACCACCCTCAGTTTCACCTGTGTAAGGTGGTACTTAGCTGTGGACGAGAAAGACTTAGTAGGGGGTACATTGATATTAGTTTGCACCGCCACCAAAGTCATTGGAATGATGGGCTTTCCAATGACTGCACTGGCATAGGATACCTTGCAGGTGGGGCAGGCGGTGCAGCTAGCTTTCTAGCCTCAGCATAGGAGATGTTATTCACTACTTTCAATCGTTGAACCTCCTTTTTCCTCCTTCCGCTTTAGACAGTAGCGGGAGTACGCCGGATGCTCACCACTACAGTTAACACAGCTTGTCTTTTCTGCTGTGCAGTCAGGATCCAGATGATCCTTACTGCTGCAGCAAGCACAGGTGGGTTTGCCACAGTAAGCTGTGCGGGCATGACCGTATATCTGATGCTGAAAATAGCGCAGAGGGTTCGTAATATACGCCCATACCTCACAATGCAAATAACCTGCCTTGATGGAAGAAGGCAGGCATGGCGTGTTAAATGTCACAATCAGCAGCCAGGAGGGTACCTATTTACCACCACAGTGTGTCGAAACCTGGTGGACCGCTGTTACTCCTTGAGGTGTGAGCTCTGAGAGGATTTCCTCCTCGGTGACTTTGAGGAGGCCCCACTCAGTGATCACACCCCAAGAGGAATTCAAAGTTTTGTGGGGAGTGACCTCAACAGCCACCCCACCAATTTCTTTGACATTCAGGAGCAGTTCTGAGTGTTTTGAACAAGCGGTCTCAACCTGCAAGTCGCCAGATCTTAAGTGCTTGACGGATTTTGGCTCTCCCACAAGACCTTTCAAACCAGTATTAAGGAAAAATGGGGACATGTCCCCAAGTACCTGATCACCTGTGGAGTGGATGATCAGGAATATTGGGAACGAAGACACAGACAAAATGACGATGGCAAAGATAACAAAGATGGGGCTCGTGTCAAGCCCTCTTGTCGGCATTGATCGCATTATTTTCTTCATTCTCTCTCATAGTTGTTTTTGTGTGGTTCAGTGCCCGCTGTCCCCACCCTCCACGGAGCCCAAGAAGGGGACGCCCAGTCAGGTGTCAGGGCTACGCAGGCACTATACCCACACAGACAATGAGCCAAGTCCTCACAAATAAATAAAAGGAAAATGAAAAGAGAAATTGCAAAAAAACCTTTCTTCACAAAAGGAACTAAGTAAAAAATAACAAAACTGTGAAAGGCCAAACTGGCCTCACAAAGAAAGGATAACGACAAAAGGAAAATAAGTTGTAAGGAAACTCACAAACCTGTACCCGGACCATGGGCAAGGTTACTTCCCATGCTGCATAGTTGACCCTAGCAGGACCTGCTCACCTGCCGATTGCTCCGGGGGGGGGGGGGGGGGGGGGGGGGGGGGCACCCCAGGAGCTCCCATTTACTGGAAGCAGAGGCCAAAGCAGTGTATAGCAGAGGCCTCGGAATCCACTGCCCAGTCCCACGACGACAGGCTCCCCAATGTGGACCCCGCCAGTCATGAGCTAAGGAGAGAAGAAGGAGACACCCGAGCAACTACCAGGATCCTCCTTTCCTGGGACATGGGTTTCCATGCATGGCAAACACATGGGTGAGCATTCAGGACCCTGTGAAGGTAACTGAGCAAGCGGAACTTTCACAGGGTGGTCCCCTCACCGCATACAGGAGCTCACACCAAGGGGAAAAACATCCATGACTTATCTGGGGGAAAAACAAGGTCTATATTTCACAACCAAGCATGCTAACTATTCAGCCAATGGTCAATCAAGTATTAAAAACATAAGATACTTACCTCAACGAGCAGTTGCTGAATGGCCTTATACTTGCGTTGAATATGCTCAGCTTCATTGATTTTCATTTGCACCTTCTGGTATTCATTTTCTAATTCCCTTACTCGCTATTAAAAAAACGTATATAAATATTATAATAAACAGATTGTGTGATATGTTTATCTTTACTTATATTAACACTAATATTATGAAGAGTTTTTTACATTGTTCTGTGTGGATGCGAACGACTACACACATCATAGTCAAAAATATTTTCATAGCCTTGGCAAGTTAACAAAAGACGTTTTCATGGCTCTGCAAGCACTGTGCTCTGCAAGCACTGTGTCATAAAGAAATGTGTGCACAAGCTCTGCAAGCATTGTGCACACATTTCTTTATGACATTTTGATTTTCAGGAAGAAATATATTGTTTTATTTTTATTTCAATACTTTTCCCCATCAGTTGTCAAAGACCAGTTATTGTTGCATCGCAGCTCAGTGACCACTAACTCATAACTGTATTACAATAGTGCTGAACTGCAGTAGGTAGTCCCCCATTTTGTAATGACTCATGATACCTGATTGGCTGCTTCTACCAGTACAACCAATAGGTGAAGATCTTGTTTTGACTGTGAATATATTTTGATTGTGATCTTGTTTTGACTGTGAATATTTGTTGATTTGTGAATATCTTCATTTGACTGTGGCAGGCACAAGAAGCTTAAACTTTCCTGAAAAGATGTGCTTGAACTGGATTGTCACCTTTTTATTTTTCTAAGGAAGGATACTTATGTATGAAAAAGTTAAGAACAACATTAAAAATGAAAATATAAAATGTGTTGAGCATATGGTCTATAAGATAATGTTAATATTTTATTTTAACATGACATCACCCTGAGTAATGCATAGCTCAAGTTAGTTAAATGAATTACCTTTTTGTACTTGCAACTTTAAAGGTCTCCAGTTCAATCCCAGCTGCTGTCATTATAATTCTTTTTCTTTCAGATTTTTTTTACAATTAATTTTTTTACCAAATCACATTTTTTACAATTCATTGAAAAATAAATTAATATATGTAATAATACATATATATAATAAATTAATATTGTAAATTAAAAACAACCAATGTAGATAACTTTTCAAGTGAAAATTTATGATGAGTAAATCAATAAATATTTTGCAGAAAAAATTTATTGATTTATCAACTCCAAAGAGCATCAGGTAACACTGTGACTGTCATCTATGTTTATGATGAGTAATTCAGTTTAAGATAATAAATATAAATTTATAATTAAATTTATATTTAATCAGAGCACCTGACATGTTATCAGGAGGTCGAGGGTTCATATCCCACCTGGATCAAGACAATTTTTCCTCTAAAATTTAAATCGACGCTAAAGTGCCTATTTATTATGAGTTGATTCGAAATACGTTGAGCCTATTTCATTAATTATTTATAATTAGAAAGGAGTAAAAAAATAGTAACTTATATATATATTAGATGTAATGTTTATGAATTTAAAAAAAAGTAACACTAGAGCAGAAAGGAAAAACACACACAATTCTGTCAAGAAAGGAGATATTACCCTTGTTCTTGGTGACTTCAATGCCAAAGTTGGTACTGACTCTGACCTTTGGGGAGGAGTAATAGGCCCTTTTGGTATTGGTAGCTGCAATGGCAATGGGCAACGTCTCCTACAGGTAAGTAAACTCAATGGATTCAGAATCACTAACACTTATTACAAACACCGTGACATACATAAGTACACATGGGTTTCACCTGATGGGCTGCATAAGAATACGATTGATTACATATTAATTAACAGCAAATGGGCTAGTTCTGTTAGGAATACCAGGGCATATAGGGGAGCTGAAATTGGATCTGACCATTACCTTGTTAAAAGTGTCTTGCAACTTAAACTTAAAAAGTGTTGTGCTAGGGTTAAAAAATTTGCTTTTAATACTGAAGCTCTGAAAGATCCAGTTATAGCCAAAGCTTACCATGATAGGTTACTTAGTCATTATGACAGTCATGGTTTGCTTACTACTGAAATTGAGGAAGAATGGGATCATTTTAAACAGGCATTTTTGGATACTAACAGTACTCTTTTAGGAAAAAAGGAGCAGAAGAGGCAAAATTATCTGAGTGATAAGGCACTTGAGCTTATTTTGGAAAGAAAGAACTGCAGGAATGCCCTTAATCAATACCCTACTAGTCCTAATAGAAAGCACTACAGAGACCTTAATAAACTTGTAAAGGATCAGTTAGATGCTGATAAGAATCTTTGGCTTGATGGTTTGGCTGACAAAGCCGAGGAAGCAGTTAGACAGCACAACAGCAGAGAGCTGTACCAGATAATTAATGTTTTGTGTGGTAGAAAACGGACAGGCATACAAGGATTGAAGGATAAACAAGGTAAGGTTATAGAAGGGGAGGATTCTGTCATGGCTAGGTGGGCTGAGCATTTCAGTGATGTTCTAAACAATGTAGTTAGTTCTACTCCCATTGTTTGCAATGATGATAGATGCATTGGTGGCTTTAATGTTGGCCCTATAACACAATCTGAAGTTATTTTGGCTGTTTCTAAACTTAAACTTCATAAATCCCCAGGGGTAGATGAAATTACTACGGAAATGCTTAGAGCTGGGAATGTTTCGGTTACCACTTAGATGACTGAAATTCTGAATATCTTTTATGATAAAGGCATGGTTCCTAAGGATTTTACCAGAGCTATTGTTATCCCTATTTTCAAAAAAGGTGATCGCAGTTCTTGTGATAACTATAGGGGTATCAGCCTACTCTCTGTTCCAGGTAAAGTTCTTTCAATGATTGTGCTTAATAGAATTAAGAATCTGGTTGACAGTCAATTGCGTGATGAGCAAAGTGGATTCAGAAGTGGTAGGGAATGTGTGGATCAGATATTTTCACTTAGGCAGATTCTTGAGAAATGTTTAGAGTTTCAGAAACCTTTGGTTGCTAGCTTTGTTGATTTCAAAAAGGCTTTCGACTCTGTTGATCGTCATAATTTGTGGTTGATTGTGAAATCATATGGTATACCAGACAAGTTAGTTAACATTATGAAAGCTCTCTATAATAACACTGAGTCGTGTGTGAGAGTTGGTAAGGCTTGTAGCAATTGGTTTAGCATTACTTCTGGTGTTCGACAAGGGTGCATTTTGTCTCCTTTTCTCTTTACCTTGATTATTGATTATGTTATGCGAAATTCACTTCAAGGGAAAGATTTTGGCCTTAAATGGGCTGGAGATACAAAAGTTTCTGATTTAGATTATGCTGATGATCTAGCCCTTTTGGCAAATGATGTTGATGAGATGAACTCTTTCATTCGAGCTGTTGATGAGACTGGTAGTAGAGTAGGTTTGGTTATAAACAGAGAGAAAACTAAAGTGATGAAAATTGGTCAGGCAGGCTGTGATTCAGTTAATCTGAATGGTTGCAGTCTTGAGCAGGTGTCACAGTTTAATTATCTTGGGAAGCTATGTAACAGATAATGGTGATGTGTGGCACGAGATTAACAGACGAATAGGGATTGCTGCCGGGACTTTTAAGAACCTATGGAGAGTGTGGAGAAATAGGCGTATACACCTAAAGACTAAAATTAGACTGTATAATAGTTTGGTTCTTTCTAGGGTTAGTTATGGTAGTGAAACTTGGACACTTTGTAAACAAGATAACAAGAAACTAGATGCTTTTGATTCCAAATGCTTACACAGTATCTTGGGCATTAGGTGGTTCAACTTTGTAACTAATGATGAGATTAGGGAAAGGAGTTTGCAACCTCCTTTAAGCAGCATATTGTGCAGAGAGAGACTCCGTTGGTTTGGCCATGTTGCCCATATGAATAATTATAGATTGGCGAATAGGGTTATGAACAGTGTGCCTAAAGGCCTCAGAAAGAAGGGGAGACCTAGGATGCGGTGGACAGACAATGTGAAACAGGACCTTGTTAGAATTTGTGTGCAGTGGCCAGATGCAGTAGATGTAGCTCAGGATAGACTTGCTTGGAGAACTAAATTGCACGGTCTGGTTGGACCTCTGTAGCCCATGGCTGCGTGGCGGCGGCGGTGGTGGTGGAAGAGCAAAATACCAAATTGAAGTAGAAAGGACAAGAACATCTTTTCATTTTTTACCTAAATTTGTTGTTAAATAATGTATTTTGTGAACAGATGAAAATAAAAGATATATGCACTACGAAATGTCTTTTCTGTCATTTTCTGTCCAATTAAACATCAGTCATCTCACCAACGATAATTGAAGTACCCCACCAAAAATTATAAGCACGAGCCATCACTTCATACTTATATACTTTGAGTTAACTTGTTACTTTGGTACTTTATTCAAGATTATAGGGAAATGAACACTGGCTGAAAAGGCTTGGAATACATTAAATAATTTCTAACTATTCTTCTTCCTGTCACAGTTTTTTTATACTGTTCTCAAAGTGCAAATGCATTTTCAAATCACATTAGTTTTTAATAAGCAAACTATAGCAACATTATATCATATAAAACTACAAAATAATTGTTTATAAAAATTTTACTGCACTATAAATTGAAAATATTGTGTATTTACTAAAATAAAACACCGGCATCACATTATTATTACACTGAAGTGCCACTGAATTAGGGATAGGAGACATTATCCAAATTCATTACTGCAAGTCCCACATTTGTGCCATGCATGGCTGAAACTCTGGTCATCTATAGTTGTCAGCTTTGGCTTCCCCAAGCATTTGTCATGAGAAGTGTAATGGGAAAGGTGCGGGATTTAGATGCATTTGACAGAGGGCAAATCGTAGGTGCCCAATGGATGGGACACTCGATCTCCGAAATTGTCAACGAACTTGGATTTTCTCATACGAGTTTCAAGAATGTTCCGGGAATATGAAAATTCCGGCAAAAAAAACAAGCACCCGGACAAATTGTAAAGAACAACCAGACTTGAATGACCGTGGGCTTCGCTGTCTGACCCACACTGTACGGACCAGTAGGGGCTAGACATTATCTGAAATCACCTCCCATATGAATGTGGGTTCCAGCCAGGAAGTCAGTGCAAAGACAGTGCAACGCTCACTTTGTCTCGGCTTCGGGAGCCACCAACCTATGAGAGTCCCACTTCTAACAGCATGACACCAGGCTCAATGCCTTGCCTGGGCTAAAGAACATCGAAACTGGACCATTGAAAATTAGCAACAGGTAATTAATAGATTCTGAAAAAAATTCATCGCCGCCACGGCGGGAATCGAAACAGGGAATACTGTGCATTCACTTTGGATTTCAGCAACAGGTAGCCTGGAGTGATGAATTCCAATTTAAACTTCATCATGCCGATGGGAGACTGAGGGTATGGTGCCAACCCCATGAAGCCATGGATCCTGCATGTCAGGTTGGAACAGAATAAGCTGGTGGTGGCTCAATGATGGCCTGGGGTGTCTTCAGTTGGATATCTGTAAGACCTTTGGTATGTGTACCGATGACTCTCAATGCATCCCAGTATGTAGAACTCATGGCTGATCATTTAGACCCATTTATGGCCATCATGCATCCCAATGGAGATGGCATCTACCACGAAGACAACTGTTCATCTCACAGGTCCAAGTTGGCTACTGCATGGTTGCAGGAGCATTCTGCTGACTTTGAAATAATGAATTGGCCACCTAGAAGCCCAATTTTAAATCCCATCGAAAATATTTGGGATACCGTCGAGCAGAGTGTTTGGGCCTGTGTTCCATCAGCGACAACTTTGAGAGAATTGTGGACAGCTCAGGAGAATGCATGGGTTGTCATACATATGGAACATTTATGCAAGCTTGTGGAGTCCTTGCCTCATCTTGTGGTGGCTGTTATCAGGGCCAGGGGGGGTCCAACACTTTACTAGGTTGCTATCCCTAATTCAATGACACTTCAGTGTATAAAAATGCTTTTAGAAAAAGGTTTTTTGGAATTTTTTAATTACATTAATTTAAGTTATAATTTTAGCTGCCTTTAATCATTTTTTAAGAAAGTTCAAAATTTTGGAATTAACAATGAAATGTTTTCATATTAAATCTGAATATAAACCAGGTTCCACTACAATGCAATTATTTAATATAAGTCTACTGCATAGTCATTATGGCCTTCATTAAGAGCATTCGATTTCTACTAGTTGCATTTGAACTTACACCACTGCCAGAAGGTGGATGTTATATTTCTTTATGTGCATTCAAGAATTTCAGCATCAATAGCACCTTTTGTACATTTCTATATTATTTCCAAATGTGTTAATACTGAAAAGGATGCGAAACACACCTTCACATCATAATGCTTTTTTGACCAGATGATCAATAATAAAATTTATTTCACACAAAGGGATATATAAAAACTAGCTTAAATGTTGAGGGAATAAAGAAACTGTTATTATTTTAGCATTAGTGTTTTCAGAAGTTTATGCTCTTTCTATCTACACCAGACATTGGAGTAAAAATATTGCATAAATATAAGAAATTGCAACTCATGAGCTTCTAACAGGCAGGGACAATAAATACCTAGGAAAACCAACTACTAAGAAATATTGGGATTTCAAGTTGAGGGTGGCACAAATGAATGAATGAGCGAATGGACAGACAGACAAATGAAGAAACAAAAGAATTTGGTATGAATGTAATTTTTTTATTTACTTTTATAAACAACTGGCAGATTTACCCCCATTGCTCATGTCTGAAACTCTTTAAAATATAGCATTAGACGGCACTCCCAAGTAGCAAGATTCCATATGGCATAAATCTCATAAGAATACCCACCCCCCCTAACTTGGTAAAATTATTTCTGTTTTTAGGGGAGGTCTGAAACTCTCTAAAGTATATAGTAGATGCCACTCCCCATGTTGCCAGCTTTCATTTGGCATAAAAATCATTATGATCAATCAAATCCCCTTAAGTTAAATTTTTCTCTCTCTCTCTTTTAGCAGAAGAAAGAAATGGACATATTTTGAGGTATTGTATGGTCCTCCCCATGTCAGAATCCACGTAAGAAGCTTCTAAATCCAAAAATGGTATTGCTTTGCTCAGATAAACTTTTCAAATTATTTCGTACCCACCAGAGTTCCTTGGATACAATTTGCCTGGCATATTGTAACTTTATAGCAAAAGAGAGTTACATATGGTCTAAAGTTGCCCAAAAAGGGTACAGGTAAAAAGAAAAAATATCAATAAAATATTATTATTAAAAACCAGTGGTAGTGTGTCCATGGAAGCAAGGGAAGCAATGGTTCCCTTAAAATTAATCCCCCATAATTAAGAGAAGCAACCAATTTGCCAGGCTAGTTGAGCTAGGAGCAAATGAAGAACCTCGCTTCCTAGCTACTGCATTGCTCGTCATATCATATCATTCAATGGAAGTTCCATTTTCCATATTCAACAAGCAGAAATTTTTCTCATGGACTCAACTTGCCACTTTTAGAATTAACTTGTCACTTATATCAACTTGCCACTTATTTAGAAGAGCTCGAAGCCATTCCAGTCAGCTTGATCAAGCCTCCACCGGGATACATGCAAAGGGCTGCAAGCCCCCCCCCCCCCCCACTCATGGGAGATGGTGCACACAACGGGGTAGTGATTGCTTCCATAGGGGTTGTCCTTGACCTCCCATGTAAAGAGTGGAAGGATCGAGGAGGAGCAGATGATGAGATCAATGGCAGTGAATGTGCGGGTTGGGGAGTGAAGGTATGTACTGATACCAGTGTTCAACAGGGAGAGCGATGGATCCAGGAGCCACTGCTCCAGGATACTGCCCCTCCCATTGGTGTCAGCACTGCCCCAGAGTCGAACTGTGTCCGTTGAAGTCCCCCATGATGAAGAAGGGGGATGGCAGCTGCGAGACAAAATCATAAAGGTCATCCCAGAAAACAATGCTTCCCAGTGGTAAATAGACAGAACAGTCAACGAAAATCTCACAAAGAGGCGGATGGCAATTGCTTCTAAGTTTGTGGGGAGGGGAATGGCCTGGAATGCAGAACGGTTGCTCACAAGGATGGCGACAACTCTGTGAGTTGGACCATCTCCATCCTGGTCCCGGTGAACAAGAGAGAAGTGGCGGATAGTGGGATTTTTAGCTGTCTGAGGAATGTCTCCTGTAGGCACATGCAAATGGTTTCGTGTGCCCTCAGAAGGACCTAAATGTCGTCAATATTCCTCTGGAATCCATGACAGTTCCATTGTAGTAGTGTGGCCATCTCAGGTCTTGGAAGAATTGGCGGACGACTTTCAATTTATTTTAACCATCGCCAGCGATGGTTTCGGAAAAATGGGGAGGTCTGTGTCCATGTCCTTGGAGTCGTCTGAGTAACACAGATCAGAGACCAGCAAATGAGAAGGTGGCAAAATTTTCTTTTTGCCCCGGTAGGTCCCCTTGGGCTTGGAAGGTCTTGCTGTCTGCGGGTGGGGTGGAGGAGGCCCTCCAGAGATGGTAGGGGAAGGCACTGACGCAGGAATAGAAACTGGAGTCAATGTCGAGATTGACACCGACTTCGGTTTCACCTGCGTCAAGAGGTACTTGGCAGCAGGCGAGAAAGATTCAGCCGGTGGGACGCTGATATCGGTCTGCACCACCATGTAAGTCATCTTCACAATGGGCTTTGGGAGGACCACACTGGCATAGGAGACTTTGCCAGGTGGGGCAGGCGGTGCAACGAGTTTACTCGCCTCTGGATAACTGATGTTATGGAGGGTCTTTAGGCACTGAACCTCTTTCTCCTCCAGCCACTTTGGACAGTCACGGGAGTATGCCAGATGTTCACCACAGTATGCCTTTTCTGCTGTGCAGTCAGGTTCAAGATGATCCTGACTGCCACAATGAGCACGGGTGGGCTTGTCCCAGCATACTTGAATACTACTGAATGATGCCATCCGATGTTCCACTATACAGGACAGTACTACATCTTATAAATGGCACCAAAAGCCACCTTTGTGTGCTGGTTGAGGCCTTTCCAAACACTAACATTAAGGCTGCGAAGCAGCGGGGAGAGTACCTATCGTCTGCATTACTTATATATTATTGAAATCTTCTGTTCATTCATATCTCTGATTTTGGTACTTTCGAATTTTGAGCCTTTGTGCTGGTTGATGCCTATCAGAACGCTGACATTAAAGCTGCAAGCAGCTGGGAGAGTAGCTATGGTCTACATTAGTTTAATATTATTGAAATCAGTTAGTTCATTCATATCTCTAATTATGGAACTTTCAAATTTTGAACCATGCCAATGATTTATTGCCAATATGGTTAGGTAGCATTATGGTCTAATTTTTACTGCAACTCTGTACAAGAATTGTGCCAAAAGTCTACCATTATTAAGGGGTATATTCGAGCTGTTTTAATTTTAAAAACATGATATTTACTACTTAAATATCAGTTATTTGGGACAGATGTCCAAGTTCGAAGCTGTCATAGTTTTGTGGATGGTTGGGTGAGGTAACCCACTGGACAGCTGTTGGGAAAAGTGTGTCAGCCTCCCATCAAGGCCATCCAGTGTGTTCTTTAACGTGCATGGGTGTGTCTCTCCCACACATGGGACCACAGCTTAACGTCCCATCCAACGGACGACAGCCTTTTCAAGCCCAACAGTGACCCCTATTCACTGTAGGTAGGGCAGGGAGTTTGGCAGAGAATAATCTCTACACTTGCCCAGCTGGAACCCGAACCTGATAATTGCAGGTTACAAGCCTGGCACACTACCAACTGAACCTCCCCTGTCCCCGTAATAAAAGAAAAATGAGAATAATAAAAATAGAAAGGAGGAAGGAAAAGGAAAAGAGAAATGGTGACAAAAAAATAGGTCAGAAATGGCAAAGAGGCAGAATTAAAATGATAAAATAATAATGATAAAAAATAATAAGTAAAGGGAGGGGGAAGAAATAGTTAGAAATAAAATAGGAAAGATGGGGGATAGAAAAAAATTGATATAAAATCTTGATTGAAGTCCAGACAGTGTTTGAATTTGTTATGTGTTTATGGTTAGAAATGTGAATCATGAGAATACTTTTAAGTTTTAAGAAATATTTATTATTATTATTGATATAATTAATTTTAATTTTGGAAGGATGCGAAGTATAGTAAAGTGTAAAAGGGGAGGTGGCAGTGAAAGCATTCACAAAATCTGTCTGGACAGGGATTGGTGCTGCCTCGAACATTGAACCATGTCAAACTGAGATGAAGGATGGACGCCGTTAGTGCTCCGCAAGTTGTGGCATATGGAGATTGCGTGTGTGTCCTTGGGTCGAGCAGTCACGTGGAGGATGGCATAAGCCGATGTGAACCCCGACAGGCAATGTCCGACCTTGACTGTGGAGGAATGGAATGCAATCTTGCTAGAGTTAAGAATAGAGTGGCTGTCTTGTAAAAATACTTGTGATCTTTGGAAAAAAGTGAAACATGGAGACACATTGGATAATCTAAAAAAAGATTTACAAGTAGACAGTGATGGAACACACACTGTTAATGTAATTTTAAAAATAGGTTTGATTCTGTTTATTTATTTATTTTTAAGATTTTGTGTACATAACAATCCTTAGGACCGTATTTAAAATGTGCAGAACCATATCGATATTATTAGCTTTGTTAATTATAATTTTACGAATAAAAGGAAGAAAAATATGGGAAAATAAAAGAATTTTTTCCACTTTTTCACTCTTAAAGATTTATTTTTTTTCATATTTGAGTTTGGGCGAAAGCACCTTACACAGCAGCAGAGAGATAAAGATATGAATGAAATGTGAAATGTGTGTTTTGGGGGGGGGGGGGGCAGTAAAAGTGAGAAGCAGAGTTCTGAAACTTAATGTAAGGTAAAGAAATTCAGTCAAGGCCAGCAGAAATGGCTTTAGAGGGTAAATATAATTACTGACTGAGTTTGTGAATTTATGTAAGTAAGAACTTATTAGAGTGGAGGAGAAAGAAAGAGGGGAAGCAGAGAGAGAGAAGAAGGAAACAGATATCAAAAAAAGGAAAAAAAAAAACAAATATATGTTAAAAATGGGAAAAGGGAAATAGAATTTGAGAATTAATATAAAGTGGGAATAGATACAAGATTTTGAGATTGGCTGGAAATGAATATTTACTTTTAATATATTAAATAAGAGTGGAAGAAGCTAAGGTGCAGTGCGGGCATGGCCAAACCTCTGGCATTGAAAACAATGCAGAGGGGGTTTGGAATAAAGGGCCGTGTACCTTACAATGTAAATACCCTGCCTTGATGGAAGTAGGCAGGTGTGGCGTATTGAAAGTAAGGATTAGAACTCAGCTGGGATCTAACTTACCACCACGGCGTGTCGAAACCCAGTGGACTGCTATCATCCCTGGGCCGAAAGCTCTGAGAGGATTTCCTCCTCAGAAACCTGGTGAAGGCCCCACTCGGAGATCACGCCCTGGGAGGAATTGAGTGTCTTGTGTGGAGTGACTTTGACTGCCACTCCACCAATCGCTGTAACTTTCAAAAGAAGCTCTTAATGCTTGGAGCATGCAGTCTCCACTTGCAAGTCACCAGATCTTAGGCGTTTGACAGATTTCGGTCTTGACAGAATCGATTCGGGGGGGGGGGGGGGGGAAGCACTCCAGGAGCTCCCATTTACCTGAAGCAGAGGCCACGGAATCCACTACCCAGCCACACGATAACAGGCTCCCCAATGGCAAGGCGGCCAAAGTGGACCCTGCCAGTCATGAGCTGAGGAGAGAAGATGAGAACCCCAAGCAACTACCAGAATCCTCCTTTTCTGGGACACGGGTCTCTGCGCAAGGCAAACACACGGGCGAGCGTTCAGGACCCAGTGAAGGTACCCAAGCCAGTGAAACCTTCACAGGGTGGTCCCCTCACCACATAGAGGAGCTCATACTGAGGGGTACTATGAGATAATTCCTAGTTATATATATATATAGGTACTGGACTGAGAAATGGAAACAGTTTCAGGTTATATCAATAGAAAATCACATTCAGAGTTCAATTACTTCTTCAATATGATTTTTAGTGAAAAATGTGTCTAAAGATAAATTAAAAATCTGAATAAAACCTATTAAAGCCTGATTTAAACAATATTTTTTCAGTATTCAAAAAGTTCTGAATCCTGGAATATTTAATAAGCTACAAAAAATTGACTTAAAATTTTATTAACACATTAAAACAGGTTAAGAGATCAGAAAGGTGCAATGCACACTGTACTCTACTACAGTCATCTCTGATCTCATAACTGGTTTAAATGTTTTAATTAAATTTTGAGGCATTTTTTGTAACCTGTCAAATATATTCCAGCTTTCACAACTCTTTGAATACTGAACAAATATTTTTAAAATTGAGATTTAGACAGATTTGATCGTGATCTTCAATTTATCTTTAGACATAGTTTTCATTAGAAATCATATTGAAGAAGACATTGAGCAATGTGATTTTTCTGCTGAGATAACATGGAACTCTTTCCATTTTTCTGTCCAGTGCCTGCATATAATACTAAGACTTTATTTTTTTATGAGGATATTCAGGTATGCCCTGTATTCTGATCTTTTTCATCTGTTTAAGAATGAAATTTATTTATTATTGTTTAGTTGATAGTTTGTTAACAAAATTTTTTAATTTACACTTGATATTTTTCATTACCCCATTTTTGACTGGACTACAATTCCACAATGTTGACACCAAAAGCAAAGAGTGAAATTGAGATATTCCTCAGAAGGCATGACTCAAATTTGGAATTTTTTATACAATTTTACTGAAAATAATTTTGTTAATTTTTTTTACAATATTGATTTGTACTTTTGTTCTAACTTCTCAGTAAATAAAATTATTTAAAACATTTAGTTAATATATTTTATGAGATATATGTTTATTAACTATTACATATTTTTCAAATTAAGTTAATGATTTTAACATCCAATATGAATTCTTAGTTTTGAAGCTTTATTTCAACAAAGAATCTTATATTACATGATTCGTGCTCAAGTAGAATGACTTCAAATTACACAGAAATGCTCATGCTCTTTACCCAACAAACTGAACAACAAATTTTTCCTCTACATTTATTCAACATATCACCAACAGGTGCATACTGTGATTTCCTATTATATCAACATATATGCTTGTGCTTGATCAATGTCATGTTGGCTTAAAAAAATATTGTGCCTCTTGACATTTGATGTGAGCTGGTCATCTGCACTAACCTGAAAGGTGCCTTCTAGACCAAACTTTTCAATTACAGTCAGATATATTTCCAATGATTAACTCTGTGTATAATGTTTAAAGCCACCAATAGAAGATGCTTGTTCAGCAACTGGTAGCTCAGTGGTCAAAACACCTGATATGTTATCAGGAGACTATGGGTTCGGATCCCACCCGGCTAATGACAATTTTTCCTCTATATTTATTGAACAATGACTTTATCACACAAAAGCAGAAAGAAATTAATTGATGCATTCCTTCAAATTTAATGGTGGCAACAGTTATTTTGAGTATCTTTCAACTGTTAAGTCTATGGGAGTTCAAGAAATTCAAACCAGTCTACAACAGTTTTGATCAACCCCAGCAGGTTCACACATAGCCTATTCTCTTCCCCTGGGTGAAGGGAATGTTCATGCAAAGTTTGGAGCTGAGTACATATGCAGATAAACAAACACACACAAACTTTCTATATATATCATATTTTTGAAAATGTCACATTTTATAAATTTCACAATGCCTAACATAGAACAGTTATTCGAGAAGATATATGCCAGCAAAGATATTTTAGATTTATTTTACAAGGATACTGAGTTCTACCTAGGAGATATTTTCTGGTATTGTTTGAATTTTAAAGAGATATTTAAATAACCTAGAATTTGTTGATGGAATCTGAAATAATATTGCCATGTGAATGAAAATAAACTATTGGGAGGTGAAACTGATAGTTATTTGAGAAGATATTCGCCAGCAACTAAATTTTAGCTTTCTTTTTGCAAGAAGAAAGAATTATATTGGTATAGATATTTGCTGGTATCGTTTGAATTTTAGATGGCACCTGCTTGAGAGTCAAAAACTTTTGCTGCACACCAGAAATTAACATGTATAGTTATTTTTAAAAAATAATAATTATATTAGTTTGATGTTGATGTAAGCAAACTACTTGCAGCACTTCACACCATCATACTATTTTCCTGACAAAGAACTATTATTTTGTCTTAATTCTCAATAAGTGGAGGAAAATATCTACTTTTGACTTCCTAAGTATCAGAAATATAATTTGCAGTGAAAAGAATATAAAAAAAATATATATATATATACCCCCTCAAGCAGCTGCTTGCCACAGAGGTCTGACAGGAGCCTGTCAGTTTATATGCCATAGTAGAAGGTCTGAGAGGATGGCAGGCCCTCAGCAGAAAAACGACACAAACAGCCATGCCTTACCCGGGGTTCGAACCCAGGTCGCCAAACGCACTAACAATGAAAATTTTGCATAAACATGAATATTTCCCGGCACATTTGAAGATTTTTCACAGTACACCACAGAGCAATCAATAGTTGGGAAGCACTGACATAGAGATTATGAATAATTGCTTTGACTGCAATTAATAATGTATAGATTAAAACTACAATAGTTAATTAAGTTTTTACCAGAGCACTATCTGATTCACTAGGTTCGTTGGCAATAGCTTGGCTGCATTTCAGTGCCATGTCTTGATACTGCTGTTGCGTATCCATTAAGATTTTTTCCTTCATCTTAATCTCATGTAGAAGTGAATCTCTCTTTTTTGAGAGATCAAATACTTTACCCTCCAAAATTTCAACTGCATCCTGGAAAATAATGGAAGATAATCAATAAATATGTGATCACACTATAGAAAATTAGATAGTCTGAGTAATAATAATGACTAGTGAAAAGTGAAAAATATCTAAAAAGCTAATTCAATTGTGATAATTTGATTATCACAATTGAATTAGCTTTTTATTACTTAAAAATAATATTTTAATATACTTAAAAATTTAAGTATATGATCTACATAGAGTAGTTTGAAAACTTAACAATATTAAGAAAATTACTTATTGAGTGACTGAAAATTAGTAAAGAGATGTTATATAATGAGTACTACTAATGGGAAAAAGGAGAATAAACAAGAACATACACCCAAAATCAATGATGATGACAAATGAGTCAAAAGTGAACCCTCAGATGGATGGAATGTTCTCAACGTGGGGTATGCAGTAAAATTTTTTGGGGTACACCATGAGAGCTCAAAAGCACTAGATATATGTTTTATTTTATTCCCATTGTTATACTATAACTATAGTTTTATCTATCTATACAAGGGGTACGCCAGTTATATACACATTTCCAGGGGGTATGTGAAGCATAAAAGGTTGAGAACCATTAGTCTATAGGATATGTTGAGTAGTATTGTTTTACATTTGAGTGGTGCTTCTTATGTATACAATGGGCTAAATGGCAAGGTCACAAGGACCCTGAAGTGCTCAGAGAAGGTTAGGGGAAGGGAACCCACTGAACAGCTGTTAGGAGACAGACTGTAGCTTCTGTCAAAGCCATCCAACATATTCTTTAATTTGCACAGGGTATGACTCTCCTGCACATGGAGCCACATCTTAACATTCCATTTGATGGATGGAGGACTTTCCAAGACCATTTGGTTTTGGAAATTAGGTACTGGTGTTCCTTACTGACTAAGGGCAGCACAGCGAGTTTTGCAGAGTTTTGCATCTCAACACCAGTCTATATGAGACTCAAACCTGGGAAATGAATTATGAACCTGGTGCACTATTGATTGAATCACTCCCATTCCATCAGTAGGATAGTCTCCCTTGACTACAATACATCCTTGATTACTGGGTCCCTTGACTACATTTATGGGGTGTCAAGAAGCCCAGATAGCAATAATACTTACTGGTTCACTAAAGCATTTCAAAGCTATTAGAGAGACAAGTGCAATAGTGGAGAGTTTTACTTTACAGGATGGTACTGCACAACCTCACTGAACTGCACTGGTTGACCACTATACATCTGACTGAATTATTCCCATGTTTAAACAGAAAAACAAATTTTGGATTCATATACTCAAGTAACTAAAAAGCAAACAGATATAGGCCATGCTATAAACCAAAAGAAAGAGGCTTTATTTCTAAAGAATAAATTCGGGTAAAATCAATGGAAATAAAATGCATGTGAAGTATTTTATATATTTTTCAAATAAAAGCAAATTTTTATTCTTTATAGCTCATTTTTTCCAAAAATTAGCTAATGTTGTAATGCTCCAAAAGATTGCTAAACTTCTTCACTTTGGACCTTTTGACTGATCCAAATTAAATTAAACTTCTGGATAGCATCAGGCACCAGACAATATTAACTTGCCAAATAAAATTAAATGAGGTCCTCTAAGTATATGGGCATTACTTATGAGTAAGAAATCGAAAGATTGTCAAATTATTAAAGTTAAATCTTAATAAAAATCAATTATCGTTGCTCCAGAGAAAAAAATAGCAAAGTCAAAATATTCATATAACAAACAAAGTTTATTACCGAAACATTCAAGACTCACCATATAAACTGATGAATACGAAAGTCTGAGCAATTAAAAGCTCAATCTCTTAATAACAACTCCAAAATAGAAAAAAAAAACTTTCTCTTACTGACATTTTCTCTTTACTGACCATTTCATCATTAACTTCATGACCTAACATCACTTAGTATACATGCAGCATGCAACTGACATGTGTGTGTTGCAGGCTGGGAAACATTTGCATAATCTTACAATCGCATGCTAGCTATGATGTCTTTTGCATGCATTAGCGGCTGTCAATCAAAAGTCAGAGTTGCATATGCGCAACTCCTTTAGCAGATCAAAAGAGAGAAATGTGATAAATCCAACTGAAGATAATCCCCAAAAAGATAAATAAAGTAAATAATGTAAATAAAGTAAAACTGGTTAAGGAAAAGCAAAAGTAAATGGATGGACCATCGCATTTTTTTTAATTTTTCATCTATCTTTCTGTCAGGGTGTAACTAAGTTTGTAAGGGCACAAGTGCTGATTAGCAAGAACACGTGCACTCATAAACGCTGTTGGATAAGAAAAATATATATAAATATGCTCCTGGAGACAAAAATTGCAACACCGTGAAGCAAGCTCAAACCTCAGTAAACTGAGCAGAGTGGTTGAGCATGTTACAAGGTAGTAATGATTAATCACAATCACCTGCATACATATTAGAGGTGTGTCTAGGGGTCCCAAAGGAGAATAACCTCCATTGGCAGTGATGCATGCAGCCAGATGTTGAAGCATCAAAGCAATAGGCCCCAAATAATGTCCTGACTCATTTTCTGCCATCCTTACTCCAAATGGAGATGCAGGGTCCCCAATGTGTGTGCTGGCTGTGATGCTGTTGGATATGGTTGGTTGGTTGGTTGTTTGGGGTTTTATGGCGCATGAGCTACTGAGGCTATAATGCGCCAAACAAGGTAAAAAGAAGCTAAAGGATAAATACCCCTTTAACCAAAGTTAAAACCAAATGCTGTAAAAGGCAAAAGACAAAACCAACAAGATGTATATAACAGAAACAACAGTAAAGAGGTAAAACAACAAATATTAATATATATATACAGGATAGACAATGGATAAAACTAACCCAGGTGTAAATGACCTAGGTCAGACAGTGAATCAATAACAAATCCATAAAATCATAACCTGTATACTGTAAAAAAGCAAAAATTGGAGGTAAAAAAGTATTATCAGATAAAAGATGTCCAAGTATAAGTGGCTCAGGCGTAAAATCATGAAAATTAAAATACAAATGACGTTCAAAGTTAAAACAAGAGCAATGAATTAAAACATGAGTGATAGTTAAAATGGTGTCACAAGACTCACACTCAGGTTCGTCATCCACCCGAAAAAGAAACGAGTGTGTAATAAATGAATGACCTAAGCAGAGCTGAGCAAGTGCAACTTCCAAATTCGATTACTGCAGTAACATGACTGCCATGGTTTGATGATAGGTTTGATCTCAAAGAGCTTCTTAGTAATCTGTTCTGACCAAGATCTTTTCTACTGTACCCAGAGCTTGATGGTAAAACACTACCAGAAATCCAGATAACCAACTGGCAACGGAGAGTCGGACAAGGGCATGGCTGACTTGGCAGCAGCATCTACCAAGTCATTGCCCCTGATACTTATGTGACTGGGCACCCAACAAAAATGGATGGTTGTTGTGGCTGACAGATGATGGAGCTGCTGGTGGATCTTAGAAAGAACTGGGTGAGGCTGATGTCTCACCGAGATCAAAGCCTTTAGCAAGCTATGCTAGTCAGTGTAAACCACACACCACGATGATGCTTAGCCGCAGCTAGCTAGTAGAGCAAGGCAAAGCTCCTCCACTAAGAATAGCCTGTTATAAGGCTACAGGCCATTCAAGTGGAAGGACAGTGGAGAGTGTTCTGCCCTGCTCCTCTGGGCCAGAAACTCAGTGGAGTAGGAATACGATGAAGAGATGGAGGAGAATGACTCCCCCAGAGTGTTGGCAATTGCCTGTCAATTGTGCTCAAGGATTGATGAGTGGGATGTGTAGTTACCACTCATCTTCCGGACTTTATCCCAACAACTTTAGAACTGGTCGTGCAGGTAATAGAAGGCCTATATTTGATCCAAGATTCCTTCTGGATCTGGCGCTGGACAAAACAAGCTTTGCCCTGGTGCATTTGAACGTTTCAAGGTTGAAGGACGTCGGATATCTCCAAAACACCTCCCAATCCTTGTTCTGAGTCTTATGAGCTGCGGTGCAATCTGGATTCCACCAGTTTCGGAAAACGGGGAAACCATGTTGAAGTTTGAGGAATTGTTGATGCAGCTGAATCTACGATACAGTCCATGATCTCTGCTACTCCACAATGATTGGCTCCTGGCTGACAGAGTGTTCATTGAGCTCAGAGAGGAGCCCTAAGCCACTCCAGTCAGCTTGATCAAGCCTCCACCATGAGATGTGTGAAAGGCTGCAAGGCCCCCCCAAGGCAGATAGATGGTGCACACCACGGGTTTGGTTTGGACATTTGAGGTTTTATGGAGCATTGGCAACTAGGCCATAATGTGCCACACAAAAGACAATATAAAAGATAAAAGACATATATCCCCGCAACCAACATTTAAAATACAAATACTACATTGTAAAGTGGTAAAACAACAAATAACAAGTGTAGAAGTAAAACATCTTGATAAATAGAAAATAAAATAAACCCTAGTGTAAGAGACCTGGATATATGATTCACAAAGACAGGGTAAAATCAGAGTCTGTTAAAATATCAACAATATTTTAAAAAGGAAAAAACTGGTGGTAAAAAGCAATGATCAGGTGAAAGATGTCCGAGTGTAAGAGGCTCAGACATAAAATTATGAGAGCTAAAATACAAACGTCATTCGATATTAAAACAAGGACATTCGATTAAAATATGTTTAATACTTAAAACAGTGTCACAAAACTTACAGTTAGGTTTGTCGTCCACCCATAGAAGAAACAAATGACCTAAGCGGAGCTGAACAAGTACAACTTCCTCCTTGCGATTCCTGTGGTAACAAGACTGCCATGGTTTGATAAGTTTGATCTCAGAGAGCTTGTTTGTAAGCTGTTCTGACCAAGATCCCTGCCATTGTGCCTGGAACTCGATGGCAAAATGCTGCCGGAAATATAGATATGGAGAGAAATGGAGAGTCAGACAGGGGTGTGGCCGACTTGGCAGCAGCATCTGCCAAGTTATTGCCCCTGATATCGATGCGACCAGGCAACAGAAATGGATAATGGTTATGGCTGCCAGACGGAGTGGCTGGCGGATCTTAGAAAGAACTGGTGAGGCTGATACCTCACTGAGATCAAACCCTGTACGAACTAAGCGAGTCAGTGTAAAGTACACACTGACGATGATGCTTAGCTGCCAAGTGGTCCAAAGTGAGACTGATAGCATGCAACTCTGCAGTGAAGATGGAACACTGCAGTGGGATCTGGTCTGCAATGATTACATCACAGCAGACCATGGTCGATCCCACCGATGTGCTGGACTTTGAGCCATCTGTGAAGACAGGCAAGAAGTCTGGGTAATCAGCATGATAGCTGGCAAAGAGTTGCCGGTACACACAGTCGGGTGTAAAGGCCTTCTCCATCCTGCATAGGAAAAAATCACAGGAAGGGGAAACAGTGAGCCATGGTGGGATTGGCTCAGCTGTTGACTGTGTGATGCTATCAAGACTGGTGTTGATGTCTCTAAGGTAGCCTCGGACATGCAAACCAAAAGGACAAATGGCAGTCGGCCGATTTGTGTAAAGCATTTCCCACTTCGGACTGAAAACACAGTCCCAAGTGGGATGGCCAGGCAGGGATTGCAATTTAGATGCATATTGCAGGGACAACTGCTGACGTCGAAGAGATAAAGATGGTTCATCGGTCTCAACATAAAGACTCTGGACCGGTGAGATGCGGAAGGCTCCCATGCAAACACAGAAGGCCTGGTGATGGAGGGGGTTCAGCATCTTCACCACCGAATCCCAGGTGGAGTCGTACACATGGGATCTGTAGTCCAGTTTCGACTGGACAAGTGCACGGTACAGGCAGAGCGGAGAACAGGCAAGCTCCCCACAAGAGAGAGGAGAGGACCTTGATGATGTTCAATGCCTGCATGCACTTGAATATGAGATGACGTATGTGTGATAAAAAGGTCAATTTCTGATCGAAGATGAGACTGAGAAACTTGGTCTCTGTCCAACTGGAATGATGTTATCTCTGAGCTGTAGCTCGGGATCCAGATGATTATGTTTGTGGCAAAAGTGAACACAAGCAGTATTCTGTGGGGAGACCTGAAACCCATTTGCAGTTGACCAAACTGAAAGATTGTTCAGGGCAATTTGCAGTTGTCTTTCAATGACCCCCATGCTGGACAAAGAGCAAAAGATACTAAAATCGTCAATATAGAGAGCATTGCCTACAGATGGAGGAAGTTGTCTAGTAATAGAATTAATTTTAGTGAAAAGCATAACACTCAGAACACAGCCTTGTGGCACCTCCTGTTATTGGGGGTACAGCTACAACAGAGTGTTGCTGACATGGACACAAAAAGAACACGCCGATAAGAAGTTGGAGATGAAGATCAGCATGTGAACTCTCAAGCTGAAGCTATTGAGGTCACGAAGAATGCCGAATCTCCAAAGCCATGTCATATGCTTTTTTGATATCGAAGAAAATTGACATCAGGTGCTCTCTACGTAAAAATGAATTTCTGATAGCCAATTCGAGATGTATCAGATGGTCATGAGTTGACCATTGCCTGCGAAAATCATACTGGGTGTTGGAAAGAAGATTGTGGTGTTCTAAATTCAAGATGCGTCTGGGATTTACCATTCTTTCCAAAACCTTACAAACGCAGCACACACACCCCACGACAAACTGCTCCCCAATGGCAAGGTGGCCAAAGGGGACCCTGCCAGTCATGAGCTGAGGAGAAAAGACAGGGACCATTGAGCAACTACCAGGATCCTCCTTTCCAAGGATACGGGTCTCAGCGCACGGCAAACACGTGGGCGAGCATTCAGGACCATGTGAAGGTATCCGAGCCAGTGGAACCTTCACAGGGTAGTCCCCTCACCACGTACAGGAGCTCGCACCAAGGGGATGAAGACTATGCAGCTAAGCCTTAACTGAAGCATAATTAGTAACTTCATTACTCTTGTTTTTGATTATACTTTTTTAAAGTATAAGAGCAAATTTGAATGTTAGTTTCTCTGCCCATTTTGTTCAAATAACTAATTCATATTGTTTCAAAAATTAATTGCATGCCATACAAATTCATTTTTATTAAGGAAATTCCAATACCTTTCCTGATCTTCCTTTCATTACTCCTACTTCTTGTGCATGTTTGCGAAAAGCCTTTTTTATTATCTTCTCATCTCCCTATAATGATTTTTAGTAAAAAAATGTTAAAAAAATAACTTTTATTTATTCTAAAATAGAAAACATTAAAGAGAATATTGACTTAACCACAATTACTTGACTCTACTTTTAAAAACAGCAACAACAATAATGATAAAATAATAATAATCAAGGCTGAAACAATTTTTGAAAATCATGGGAGCTACATGCATATTTTACAAAACATGCTGTGGGAATTATCGCAGTTAAATGTTTTAACCATCCATGCTACTGGGATTCTAACAATTAGTATGTTTCGCCACAGAGCAAAATGATTTGGGAACATATTCTAGAGGAGGGTTGGGTTTATTTTACCTGAGCAGCACTTTTTTTGCACACAATGAGCTAAATGGCCAGGTCACAGGACCCCAAAGGCTCAAAGAAGGCTGGGGGAATCAGACCCACTGGATAGCTGTTAGGAAAGATGTGGAAGTCTGTGAAGATCATCCAGTATGCCCTTTGTTGGGAACAGGGTATGGCTCTCCTGCACACAGGGCCATGGCTTTATGTCCCATCTGATGGATGGCAGCCTTTTCAAGCCTATCTATGTTTCCCTTTCTGACTGAGGGCAGGGTGGGGTTTTGCTCCTAGAAATAAAACTTGTTTGTACATTATAAAAGACATTATTTATTAAACAGAGTACAGACCTGAACATATAATCCTCAAATAACCATAGGCTATATAAGGTCCAACCAGTTCTTCATAAACTCATCTATCCTAAGCAACAGCTATTGCATTTGGCCACTATAAGCCAATTCTACTAAGGTCCTGTTTGATAATGTCCACACACCTCATTCTTTGTCTGCACTATTTCATTAAGCCTTTATGTACACTGTTATAACTCTATTCATTCATCTATAGTCCTAAATGCATGCAACAAGGCCAAAACATTTATAATCTATCCATATATAAAATGTTCCTTAATCATTAAAATGTTGGAAGACACAAGTGTTTGCAAAGTGCTTTTCAATAATTCTTATTGAATAAAAAAAATTACTATTTTAAAAAGTTTTTTAAATTAACTATGAAAATTAACAAATTACATTCTATATATTAACTTGATCTGTTCTGTTAGTTAGTTACTACAAAATAAGCATCTACAGTTTCAAAATGAACCCAGCGCTTTACAGGTTAAAAACAGTTGACGACTCCGTCATTTAATATTATCATTATTTGAATAATCAACCATCTATACCCAAGATGCAGCATAACAATTCGGATCAAAAGTGCCAAGCTTCCTTCATTTTGTTTCAAAAAGCTCACTGCTATGGAAAACTTTAGAGAGGACTAAACTACTATAAAATCTGAAGTTTCCCTCTAAGTGTATCTGGTTACTTTTTTTTTCATGCACTCCACAAACCCCTAAAACGTTCCAGCAACAGTGCATATTTTTTCCTTGCCTCACAAGTGTATAGTATTGCACACTGTTACAATGTGTTACACAACTCCCAATATAATTAAACTGAGAAACTTGTTCAAGAGCACAACCAATCAGAAAAAAAATTAGATTATCTCCAACTAACCAGTTTTCATCACTTTAATTTTTCTCTATAGTTATAGCAAGACTGCCCTATTACAAGCCTCATTAACAGCTCTAATAAAAAGAGTTCATCTTGGGAACATCATTTGCTCACAAGACCAGATTATGAACATAAATGAAGTCATTATTTTCATATCTCTACACTATCTAAGCCTAATCTCTGCTTTCCTTATAACATAATCAATCATCAAACTGCAGAGAGCTTACAAAATAGAGCCTTGTTTAACTTTAATAACAATGCTTAACTAATCACTGCAGTCATTACCATCTATGTTATTTTAGAGAACCATCAAAATGTTAATTAATTTTCAGATCTGCCTTAAGACGGGGCAGGGGTGGCTCAGTCGGTAGTGCACCAGGCTCGTAATCTGTAGTTCCCAGGTTCGAGTCCCAGCTGGGTCAGCATTGAGATTTATCTCCGCAAAATTCCCCGCCCTGCCCACAGTCAGTAGGGGACACCAATGGGCTTGGAAAGGCTGCCATCTGTCAGATGGGACATTAAGCCGTGACCCCGTGTGCAGGAGAGCCATACTCTGTGCACGTTCAAGAACACACTGGATGGCCTTGATGGGAGGCTACCATCTGTCTCCCAACAGCTATTCCAGTGGGTCCCCTCCCCCAACCTTCTCTGAGCCTTCGGGGTCCATGTGACCTGGCCATTTAGCCCATGGTGTGCAAAAAAGTGGCTCTCAGAGGTAAAACAACCCAACCCAACTGCCTAAGACCTCATAATCAACCACAAAATTATATAATTGAACAGAGGCAAAAGCTTTTTTTAAATTTACAAAGCTGATAATCACTGGTTTTGAAACTCTTAATACTTTTCAACACTCTGCCGAAGTGCAAAAAAAAAATTGGGGCTACGGTACCTCTACCAATTCTAATTCACACTGTTATCTCAAAGTTGTCCACCAACCAAAAGTTTAATTTTATTAAACACAATTATGCAAAGAACTTTACCAAAAACAGAAAATACATAGAGTAAATACACAGAAAATACAGAGTAATATACAAGAAGTAATTCTGAGTATATGATATATTAAATATTTCTATGGATAAGCATAAAAACAGACTATTTGTATTAAAACAAAACAAAGGCTTGAGAGTGGCTAAGGTGTTTAAAAGCTTTATTAACCCTTCCAGTGTCCATGTCATCTGTATACATTTGCAGAATCTGAAATGAGAGGCCAAGGATGTATGTATACATTTTTAGTACAACAACAAAAAAAATCGATTTTAAAAAAATAAAAATTGCCGTTATAATTCATATATATACATATCTTATAAAAGCATGTAATTCAGGCTTGAAAAATAATATTTTGTTTTTTAATTTGATGCATATTTTATTAAACTACAATATAGATAATTTGATACAGCCATCTGATTGCCATTTCTTACAAGTACTACACGGTATTGCTGATTTGCTTGTTAACATTCCTATTTGCTGAAGAAACCTTCTGATTTAAGCTCACAAGTTTGATTTGAACTATTATCAATAAATTTTTCCTTAAATTTTCGAAAAAAATCTCCTAAAAAATTAACAAAAAAAAAACGATATTTTTAAAAATAGTTTGGAAGTAATTACAAAGTACCTATCACCATTTTTTTTTTCCATTTCACAAACTTTTCTGTCATAAACCTACTTCGGTATTCCCAAAATTATTTTATCACTTTTCCCAGCATTCTATGCATTTTTCCCACTCTTAAAATCGAAACTGGAAGTAAAAACATCTTACTAGAAATTCTGGGTGCAGCTGCATTTAATGATGTTATAGCTCATGAGGCAAACAAGGAGCAGATGTTTGACACATGCTATCATCATTCCGTGTGCTGTAAGTGGCTCCCATATTGTTTAGTTTTGGTACAGCATACTGGATATCCTTTGTAAAGTTAGTATTTATTTTTTTATATTTAAACCTTAGTTTTCACTTCAGTTGTTTAATTGTCCAAAATTATCAATTTTTGGCCAATAGATAAGTATTGTTTTTTCATAGTTATGCTACATCAGATGGCCGGCCTACAACTAGTTAATGTGGGTAATTTTAACATTAGGCTATATGTTAATTTTTATTTTATTATTTATTAATTTTTCAGTAAAACTTTGATCTGGTGTCATTTTCTGGAAAAAAAAATGAAGTCTTGGATATGGAAGCAAATTTATTGCTGTAGATTTATTATGCAAAGTTAGTGATTCTTTCTAGCTGATTTACTGATCTTTCTGAGCTATGCCACATTGGAGGCCAGCTTAAAAATTTTTGCAGACATTTTATTTAACATCCCATTAGACTATATGTAATTTTTCTTTTTATTATTTCTTGTTTTTTAGTAAAAAAAAACTTTGATTTGTACTGTTTTCTGAAAATGAATGTCTTGGATATGGAAGCAAAATAGACTTCCTTGCTATGGAAATCCGCCATAATGTGGGAGGGAAATTTGAGGAAAGCTTCCCCTCTGCTAAACTCACTGCAAATGCTTCACTCCCCCCTCTAGAATTTTTTTTTAATTATGAGTTTTCATGTTTATATTGAATGATTTTTAAAGGCACCCCCCACCACCACCACAACTAGTACCTTAGCTGTGCCACACAGATGATATAATGCTGTTTTTTTTTTTCCTTTGGTGCACAAGCCTTTCTGCACTTAGCCAAGATTGCCAAACTTCAATACCCAGAGAAAAAAATTCATAATGTTTAGTAAAAAAAAAGCATTCAAGAAAGTTTTTGTTTTTCATTTCATAACCAGTTCAGAAAATTCCGTGAATGTGAAAAGTCCAAGTCACTTTGTATAAGTGTTTAAAATATACAATACTGAAAAGAATCATTAAAAGAAATAAAAATCATATTTCAGGTCGAATATTATATTATTTGGGAGGAAATTTCCCTTTGATTAATATATAATTTAACCATTTATATTAATCAGGTTTCCCAAAATGTAGCCTTAATTGTATAGTGTGCATTTTTTCACCATATCACATTGAAAAAGGCTTATTAAAATTAATATGCTTGTAAACTTGTTTATATTATATACTTTCATAAGATTTGTAATTAAATATTTGAAACCAAAAAAATAATTTTTTCATTATTCAGAAATAAATAGCCTTTCTATTCATGTGTATTATACTCATTTCTGTCAATTAGTTTTTTTAAAATAAATTTTTATTTGTGTTGCCAGATGCATTTTTTACTACATGACTCTAAAAAAGTCCTATTAAAACAAACTTGCCTTTTTTGTTAAATGTGTTTTTTCCGAAATTCAAAATTAAATGCTGATTAATTTGGCATATAACATACCATAATTCTTTCATTAGTTATTTGGCAAAAAAGTCTTAAAGTTAAATTTTTTTGGCTGAGCATAGGGTGAAAATAACTTGGCCTCTGGATGGAAACTAGTTTTTCAGGTTGAACACTGGAAAGGTTAATAACTAGAGATAAAGGAAGATGAAGCTTTTTTAAAAATAGGAATTAAATAGAATCATGACAAATAATAGCAGAGTCTGGATGAACAAATAGATTGGTTGGAAGATACTGCATGTGTTTCTTCCAGTATGCTGATGTTAGCAGGTGAACAAACTTAAATATTATGCATACTTTTGGAAAAGTTTTATACCTGTTTTTACAGATTTTGGTCACCTGCAATTCCCAAGATGACCAAATGGTCCCAAATTTCGATTTTCTTGGGTGATTCCATGTTGGATTAAAATGTTGGGTCCCTATATATAGTACAACATGGTTTAAAACCTCGAATGCCTTTACCAACATGGTGATGGTGGGTGGCACTATCATCACCATGTCTTTCTAGATAATTTTCAAAATCAATTGAGAAATTCATTTTGCACAAACCTTTAGGTAGGGGGTTCTCAACGTGGGGTACGCAGTAAAATTTTTTGGGGTACGCCGTGAGAGCTCAAAAGTCGCTAATAATGTGTTTATATATATATATGTTTCATTTTATTTCCATTGTTATACTATAGCTATATCTATCTATACAAGGGGTATGCCAGTTACATACACATTCCAGGGGGTACATGAAGCATAAAAGGTTGAGAACCACTGCTTTAGAGGGCTGTAGCTAGTATTAAATGGAATATAAATTTACAGAAATAAATTATTTACCTTGAGTAAAAATTATTAAGGGAATAACTCTAAGAAAATTATTAAAAACTTCAGTCAGTCACAATGCAACACATAAAATGAGTATTACAATAAAATTTTATTATCTTACCAATTTGGCCTTACACATTTGAATCTGCAGATCCTGAATCTTGTGTCTTAAACGATTAATCTGATTTTTGTTCTGCTTTACTTTATCTTCTCGTTCCTCTCGTTCTGCTCGCCATTCTGCCTCTTCAATTATAATAATAATTATTATTAAAATTTAATAAATAAAACTAGTAGAGCATAAGAGAAAAAAATAATACTTTTTAAGAAATTAATAATTGTATATAAGAAGCTTTACAACAGGAATCATTAATTAGGTGAACATGGAATAATTAATTAGAAATGCATAAAAATAATAAATAAAGTTGATTTCCATGATCTAACTACATGAATGTGAACTGTTCAATTTTGTCTGACAAATATTCAAATCAAATTCAAATAAGTATTCAAAAAATGACCTCTCAAGCAACTGGTTGCTATAGAAGTTGAATCTAGCCCTTTTGATCCACAGCCAAGTACACTAACCCTAGCAAATCAGGATAGCATGTTAAAATTTCTTATTTCAGGTGTTAGTGACACACTAATAAGTATTTTTCAAATATCTTTGCATTTGTGTAGCTGCGGATAAAAGCAGAAAACTTAACACTAAAATGAAAATAAAAATCTAACATTCATAATTAGGCAAAGAAAATTTTAAATATTTGAACAAGGTATTTCCAATTTTGCTCAAAGATGAGTTATTCAGTGAAATATGTTTACAGGGAAATGGCTGATCAACTGACATAAGAACAAATTATCTTTGCTTAGTAGTCAAAATGGGGCAGAATATAAATATATAAATATATATAAAACACTAGCTAGCTCTATGAGATCCTTTGATTTTGTCCCAAATGCTGTTTTAGAATTTAGTAAATATATTACTACATATGCCACACATCACTGAGTGATGATAAGCTATTTTGACTGGGGCATTAGCAGTTTGCGAACTCACTACAAAGAAGTTGGAAGCTGGTTGTGAAGTTAATATGATATGTTTGCTAACATTCAGCAGTTAAAGATTTTGTTGGAAATGTGATAGTTTTTAGGTAATTTTGCTTCCTGAAGTGTCAGAAGTGATGGTTCAATATTATAGTTGCAATCAGATAAGACTGTTTTGGTCAATATTCCTGTTCAATTTGGGTCAACCTTTATTGGATCAAGAGAAAAAAAAAACAATGCAAAGTATTTTATTTATTTTAAAAAAAACCTATCACTTTAGAATAAATTTCATTTTGATACAATAAAACTATTGAAAAAAATTTCATTCATCAATGTGACTTTAGACTTTGTGCCTGATTGTAAAACTTTTCAAATCTGGAATGTATTTGGAGCATTTGAATTGCAGCAGTACTATCATCTGTAAACCTGCTCCAAAGTTTACTTTTAGTGAAATTCACTGAAGAAACAATTGTCTACATTTGAATGTTGAACCAAAAAGTCAAAAGCCACATCTTAACATGCTTGTAGCTGCATACGGAGACAGTACTAAACTCTAATCAGTTACACATATTGCCTTGAGTGTTGGGCAATTTAAATGTCCTGTGTGCCATTTTACAACACTGATTAAACAATGGTAATCTTTTTTAAAAAAATCTAAATTAAGTTAAAATAAAAATAATAACCCCCTCAAACAGCTGCTTAACACAGAGATCTGACAGGAGAATGTCAGTTTATACATCATAGTAGGTCTGTGAGGATGGCAGGACCTCAGCAGAAAAACAATACAAATGTCCATGCCTTAAGCAGGGCTTAAACCCAGGTCTCTTAGATCAGTGGCCAGGCATGCTAACCACTCAGCCATGAGATGGCTAAATTATGTTAAAAGATAGCAAATACAAATCTTACAAATATCATCTTTTACTCATTTAGATAGCATTAAATCACTACTTTCTTAAACTATATTTTAAAAATTTTCTAGGGTTTACAACTCCAAGGGGGGTAAAAAAAAGTTCCACTTTAAGAAAACTAAAACAAAAGCATTTACTAAAATTACCTGATTTTAGGTATCATCTTAGTCTTGGATCATATTTTCTTAAACTGTATGGGAAATTGCTCATACTAAATGTATAGAAGTTTTAGTGAACTTCTATACATTTAGTATGAGCAATTTCCCATACAGTAACTTTAAAAGGCTGCTGAAGTGTGGCAACTTAGAGGTACTGAGAATGTGGGACAACAAAGCAAACTACTTTACAGAAGTTTAAGCATTATTTCCTTCTACTTATTGTTTCTGAGGTAAGCATTAAATATTTGTGTGCATAGCATGAAATCAACAGTTGGAAAAATAACTTATTTTTCTATAAAACAATCAGCAAATATCATAACATTTCAATGAACTGGTAATCCACTGGTAAAAAAAAACTCTAAAACTGATTAAAACCCAACTGAATGGTAGTGAATTTTTTTTGTGTGTATGTGTGTTTGAGTGTGATTACATTGATTTATTAGTCAGCTGGGATCTTTTTGTGTACAAAGGAGATGATTCTAAAAGTGGAGAATGACTGCATTAAGGTTTATTGATTATGATAGACAAGATGTTACAGACACTGGGGAGTACTACTAAAGTGTGGTTTCTGCTTAGTTCAAATCTATGTACATCTATATTCAGTGGCCAGTTTATTAGGTACAATTCCATGTTACAAATAGTAATCTTAACAGAACTCAGTAACTTCTCAAATAAGCTTTATGTGACAAAATCTGAAAATACTGAATATAATTTAAAGATATCAATATAATATATTTGAGACTCAATTTCAAACAATATGCATTCAATATTAAAGAGTTATGGAAGCTGAAACATTTAGTAACTTAGCTTTTCTGCAAATAGCATTCAAAATTGTCAAAAATAACATAATTATTATGCAAACTATAAAAAAAATTAATATGTGTTAGCAAAGTTTAGTATAACAGTTATCGCTTTCATTTAAATTTTTATTAATTTTTCAGAGCAATTATTCAAAATCGATTGTTACAATTAAATATTTCAATTTCCATAACTCTCTAAATACCAAACAAATATTATTGAAAATCGAAATTGAAATAGATTTGATTGAGATCTTTAAATTATCTTCAGTGACATTTTTTTGCAGAAAGCTTATTTAAAAAATTACTGAGTTCTGTATCCGAGTTGCTTTTGATATAACATAGAACTGTACATAATAAGTGGGCACCGAGTGTATATATTTACTAAGCACGTGACCTTCTGAAACTTTTAATTGCTTGATATTCAAGAAATATAATTTTTTTTCATCTTTCATAGAACCAATGGTGGTGGAAACTGTTAACACTGACATAACATGATTACATTCATTATATATTTTCTTACATTATCACTTGTTATATCAAGAAGGTTTTTCATTTCAAATGATCTTGAGGAACATTAATAACAAATTTAAAAGCCATGATAGCATCTAATGAACAGTTTTTTTTTTTCTTATTTTCCTTGTTATTCATCTAACTTATAACTATATTTACCTGAAAGTTTGATTCGCTGCTTTAAATTGTCAATCTGGTCTTCAAGATCTAATAAAAGGGCTTTTGCATGTTTTGAAACAGGTGGAGCAGATTGATCATCATGTATTTCAGACATTTTGATTGGTGGAAACTTAAAATTTTTGTGTTGAGGACTGTATGGAACCTAGAAATAAAACACATATATTAATATAATCTGCATAAGTTAACACACTATAACCACAATATTGAGGAATTTCATCAAAAAATTCATTATAATTTGGAAGTTAGTCAGCTTCAAATAATGCTTGCCACAGGAACTTTTACAAACTTCTGTCACACCAAAATCAGCTTATACTAAGAATGCAAGATATTTCTATTTCCTTGACCCAGTTGTGCCACACTGGTTCACTTAACACTAAAACTATTGGATTCTAGATTCAAATCTCAGGTGGTGGCATAATCATTTGATTTTGCCCTATAGATATAATATCAGCTTCGCAAGTCTGAACACAAGATATATGCATATATACATAAATAAGCATAATTTTATTACAATTTCACCAAAATGAAAAGTGATATTTACTACCTCTAGAGGAACAAAGAAAAAACAGGTATGATTATTTAACCTAAACTTCATCACACCAATCTACGACCATCAATTATCCCATTAGTGTCAATGAGCCAATTGTTTGTTGCGATAACACTACTAGTCCAGCATCTACAGTGTTTATAGAGTTAACTTAATCTATCTTTAATTCAGCACACTATTGTTTTACCCTTCATATTTACTTTAAAATATTTAACAATGTGATTTACAGGGAAAATGCAACATAAGAAAATTGTTTAGGTTTTTAAACAGACATTTCTGCTTACAGGTTTTTGTCCTGCTCTCTAAATATATAAATAAAATAAAATAATAAATACCCCCTCAAGCAGCTGCTTGCCACAGAGGTCTGACAGGAGCCTGTCAGTTTATATGCCATAGTAGAAGTTCTGAGAGGATGGCAGGACCTCAGCAGAAAAACGACACATACAGCCATGCCTTACCCGGGGCTTGAACCCAGGTTCCTTAGATCAGTAGCCAAGCGCGCTAACCACATTTTTTAAAAATTATACTTTATTTTGATAGTTTTCTCTTCATGCAAAAGCAAATAGTGAACTATAAAACTGCAAAACAATTTAAATTTTTAAAATACATTTTAACAAACTAGAATATAGCACAATTAATAAACTGAATGTTAACTGATTCTGTGGTGTCCACAGACCTTAGCAGTTCTTTAATTCCTTCTACTGATAGAATTTGTTAAACCAATACTCATTCTTGCATATCTCATTTTAGTTCAAGCTTTGTATTTGTTCAAAATGATTAACTGCTGTTCTGAAGTCCTGCCATCCTCTCAGATTTTCTACTTTGGCATATAAACTGACAGGCTCCTGTCAGACCTCTGTGGCAAGCAGCTGCTTGAGGGGGTATTTATTTATTTTATTTTTATATATGTGTGCTAGGAGATATATAGTGTTAAAGATTGTTAAGAGACACTGTTACACCCCTCACCTGTTACAACACAGTTCTTTTCCCATGTTTTAAAGCAAACATTAGTTATGTCTTTCTTGGGGTTTGATAAAGCATAAAATAATAATAATAATAATAATAATAATAATAATAATAATAATAATAATAATAATAATAATAATAATAATAAATACTCCCTCAAGCAGCTGCTTGCCACAGAGGTCTGACAGGAGCCTGTCAGTTTATATGCCACAGTAGAAGATCTGAGAGGATGGCAGGACCTCAGCAGAAAACAACATGAAGAGATGAAAAAAACTGATGCTACTGGCCCAGCTTTAATATTTAATCTGCATATTTGAATTTAACTTTAGATAATTTTTCAGCCTGCAAATGGTAGCTAGGTATAAACTGGAAGGAGAGCTGTGTACTAATCCCCAGTGATGATGCATAAGAACTGGCCAGGCCTAGCACCTAATGTCAGAATCCACCTTCTCGTGGTGCAGGCCATTAGTAACTTTCAAAGAGATATTCTCTTTTGGAAGAGAACAGAAGGGGAGGGCTGCCAGATCAGTGTGGCCTACTAAACTGGTCATCTATGGACACTTTTTTCTTTTTTCTGCCCTGCTGAGTGGTCAACTTCACAGGGTTCTGGTGCTGACCATTTATACCCACTAGACTGGACTGATTTATGGCTTTGAGCTTGATTATGGATTCTGGACTTGCTGCGCTGGTGGGCTTCTTTTGAGGGAAAATCTGCTGTTGTTTTCTGTTTGCTTGCAGGCTGCCAGCCATAAGTGAAAAGAGGCATGGGATACCTTACATCAGCTGGTGGATAATCCTGATCAGAGGCAATCACAGGTATCTGAATTCTCACTTAGCTAGTTCAACATCGCCAATCCTAAACTGGAGTAATGTGTCTCAGGCAGGTCGGATGGCTCTTGAAAAGGTGGTGCCTGAAGTTCCTATCAGCGTGGGTGGCTTCAGCCTGTAGCAGAAGGGAACAGGTCTTTGTCCCATGCCTGCGATCAGGGGGCTGTTTGATATTGTTGGCCCTACCTCTTTCAATAAAATATATTACATATTACAAAAATAAATTAATATAAAAAGAATAAAAAAGAAAAATAAATTTGGTATCTTTATGCTAAACAGCCATATAGTGTATTTAATACCAGTATTGTTAGCACTGTGAAAATTCTACATTTGTAAAGGTTCTGCTTTTGTCAAAAATCCTTTTAATTTTGCTAAAAAAAAAGAAAAGTAAAAACACATGTTTTATGTATAATTCAAAAATTCAAAGAACTTAAACACAAACTATATATCAGGAATATAACTATTGGGGGTGGGGACTAGTACTCTACTCTAAAATATGAAGAGAGTTAAATTTTTTATGAAATGAAATGGCTGATGGTTGATTTAATTACATGATTACACTGCATCACCTATGCAATCACTAAGAGATTGCAAAGGATACTTAGGTTAGTAACAATTCCTAAAATGGAAAAAAAAATCTGAAGCAATAAACTATATTGATATAAAATGCATATTTCTTAAAAGATTTACAAACTAGCAGCAGCTTTCGCTCCAGTTCTGCAGACACCCTATTTAACAATTTTGGTGATTTTCCAAAAACAATCAAATAAAGAGATAACAAGCATTTTTTTTTAATTCCAATTTTGGTGATTTTCCAAAAACATGCAAATAAAGAGATTATGAGCATTTTTTTTAATTCAAATTTTGGGTCAGTATGGTAGTGAAAAGGCTAGTATAAACTTACTAACAAATGGTGCATATTCCATATCGCCATTGTCTGAAAAACAACAAGTGATGAAAATGGCAATCAATAATTAATTTTATAATTATTTTGTGATAAATATTCAAGTACAATTATGTATTTTCATTTTATATGAATCTGCTGGTCAACATTATAAAAAACCACTCAAAATTTTGACACTAGGTGTTTTTGGAAAACAGCAAAAAATTGCACAGCAGTATGCCCTGTGGAACTAGAATTGCTGCTTCCAAAGAAGTATGCTGTGGAGTACAATATGCCATAGTCAGGAAGGCAATACCTCAGCAGAAAGACAATACACTTATCTCCCGATTTACACGGTACTTGTTTTACATGATTTCGGTTTTACACGGTACTTGTTTTACATGATTTCGGTTTTACACGGTTGATAAAATAACAGATTTCAAAAAACTGGTAAAAATGTATATTCGGCTGCATATATATTTCAAGTCATTTTTTAATCTCATTCCTTTGGTAACACTGGCAACAATGGGGACAGTGATTCCCCTATATTTTACAACACGGGGAATCCCCGTAGTATTTCACAATAGTAAAGCTATCTGGTTCTTGTGAAGTAGTGCAGTATCATTTTAGCAGCAAAGCTTTACATCATTGTGCATTTTTTTATTTTATTATTTAAATATCTACTGGTAAGTTTCCAACATTTATAGTTTTTCTGGCATTTTTATAATTTATAAATTTTTTAAGGTTTTATAATGCCAAAAGATTTAAAAAAAAATAAAATGAAAAGAAAAGTTATTTCTTTAGAAACAAAAATTAAAATATTAGATCATCTACGTAACAGAGAAAGAGTAACAGATGTTGCTAAATTTTACTCCATGAATGAAGCCACAATAAGGACAATAAGAAAAAATGAAGATTCCATTAGAAAAAGTGTAGCAGCTGGATCTTGCACGAGTATGAGCACAATTTCATATGTAAGAGATGTTACAATGGAAAATATGGAAAAGGCATTAGTGATATGGCTAGAAGACCAAACTCAAAAGCGGGTTCCAATTGATACCAGTGCCATTACAAATAAGGCTTTAACAATTTATGAAACACTTAAGAATCAGTTACCGTCGACTTCACCAGATGAGAAGAAGGTATCTTTTTCCGCAAGCCATGGTTGGTTCGAGAGATTTAAACAAAGACATTCTTTTCATAATCTAAGATTGAAAGGTGAAAGAGCATCTGCTGATTTGGATGCAGCACAACAATATCCAACAAAAATTGCTGAAATCATTGCCACCAACTCCTACACTCCTGACCAGGTCTTCAATGCTGACGAGTCTGGGTTATTCTGGAAAAAAATGGCAGAAAGAACCTATTTGGCTAAAGCTCACAAATCAGCTAGTGGTCATAAGGCAGCGAAAAGTCGTATAACAGTTCTTTTCTGTAGCAAAGCTTCAGGCAATCATATAATGAAACAATTGGTTATTAACAAATCGAAAACACCACGCTCATTTAAAGGAATAAACATCAAAAACCTTCCCGTTTATTGGATGGCTAATAAAAAAGCGTGAGTCACTGCCATGGTTTTCAATGAATGGTTTCATAACTTGTTTGTCCCAGATGTCAAAAGTTATTTAAGTAAAAGGGGATTGCCTTTCAAGGCCCTTCTATTAATTGATAATGCACCAGGTCATCCTCAAGATTTACAACACGAAAATGTACAAATTGTTTTTTTACCAAAGAATACAACTTCCTTATTACAGCCGTTAGATCAAGGGATAATTTCGACTCTCAAGGCACTGTATATCAAGCAAACCTTCAGGAATATTTTAGAACAAATGGAGAATGATGGATCTCTTACTCTTATGGATGCTTGGAAGAAATTTACAATCTTAGATGGTGTTAAGCATGTTGGACTGTCATATACCCAGATTAAACAATCAATGCTCAATGCCTGCTGGAAAACAATATGGCCAGATGCTGTTGAAGGTGAGAATTATAGATTACCATTAGAGCATGAATATTCTCAGATCACTGAGTTGGCACATACTATAGGAGGAGAAGGTTTTGAGGATTTAGCTGAGGCAGATATTGAAGAAATAATGGCTGATGAAGAACTAGACGAGGATGATTTAGTTAACATGATTCATGAAACAAATAAACGTGATGAAGACAATGATCCTGATGAAGAGCAATCTGTACCAGTTGCGTTCACAGCAAGAGTCATCAGCGTAGGACTTGAATTGGGGAGAAAATTGGGTAATCATTTTTTTACAAAATGACCTGAATGTTGAATGAGCTCTCCGATTCCAGCGGGATATTAGTAAGTGCTTAAATCAATATGAGGAGGTCTATACATGGATGTGTGTGTCGTTTTTCTGCTGAGGTCCTGCCATCCTCTCAGATCTCCTACTGTGGCATATAAACTAACAGGCTCCTGTCAGACCTCTGTGGCAAGCAGCTGCTTGAGGGGGTATTTATTTATTTTTTTTATAAAGATTTAACAAAAAAAAAAACCTACACAATTCTTAATTACGGATTTCATTACAAAGTCTCATCGATCTGAGATTGTCCCTAATTCATCAACCATTGAACCAGAATCGCATCAAGAACTATCGAGTGCTGAAAGTGACATCATACCAATCAGGAAGAAAAGACTGATAGTCCATGAAAATGATGACAGTAATTAAACTTACTGTTAATTTTTTTTAAGGATCTTATATTTTTGGTTCCTAATGTAAAATGAATTAAATATGTACTTATATTACTTACATATATTTGTTATTTTATGAATGAAGTGTAATTTTATGTTTTTCAAGATGTCTTGCTCTTGTTTTACATAAATAAATGACTGAATTATGCACATTTTAGTGTTTTTTTCATTTTACACGGTTTTACATAGCAAAATCCAAGATTTCGAATTACACGGTTTTGTGCGGAACCTATCTTCAGTGTAAATCGAGGGATAGGTGTATAAGAAAAGAAACATTTGTGCCTTTTCACTCTCAGTTGCTATTTTATTTTCACCTCCTGGGATCAACCATTTTCCTACCATGATTCCAACAGTTGAGATTACCATAAACCATCAATAATAGTAAATAGTGAAGATATATATTATTAAAATATCATAAACATAACATATTAGTTAAAAATTTTACACATTCTTAATATTGTAATTTTTATTCCATATTCACCCAAAAACCACTGACTGTTTAAAGGCCCTAAAGAATGTGACCAAAATAGGTTCTAGAAAATATGTAGCTAAAAGATACTTGAGTTGGAAAAAAAATAAACACACACACATACAAACTTTCATTGCAGAATAAACATACAATTATAGGAAAACCCTCATTCTAATGTTTGGTTACTGAGTTGGCACCCGAATGTTGTAAAAAATTTTTGCACCCCCATTTTGTAAAAAATGATTACCCAATTTTCTCCCCAATTATGCTCATTATTTGGTTATTGTCAGTAGTTGAATCTGTCATGATATATTTGTGTCCCCTCCCCCCAAAAAACAGTTACTTCAACTGTTGTTCTGGCAAAATACTAGGGGATGCTCATGGAAAAAAATTTACACTTATCAAATAAATAAATTTAGACATAAAGGCACTATTCGGTACTTCCATTTTATAGAGGTCTTGGCGAGAAAGGGGAATTGGTGCGCTTCCATCTTGCCATGAACCATTACCGATACACACAAACAATAGCCAAAATAAATCACCAGAATTAATGAAATCAAACACCAATCACAAAACCAAAAACACTATCGACAATGCATCACCAACCGGCAATATAAAAAAGCCCCCAAAACTAAATCTCATCGGTTATAACACATACAAAAAGCAAAAAAATCGGAAACAGTGCACTGTCGACCAAATTATAAAAAAGGCCCAAAACTAAATAATGTCCTCCCAGGCAACACAAACTGAAAAACATAAAAATTGGAAACAGTGCACCACCGACCAAATTATAAAAAAGCCCCAGAAACTAAATAATGTCCTCCCAAGCAACATAAAAAAAAACAACATGAAAATCAGAAACAGTGCACCACCAACCGAATTATGGCCATTTTCACAAATTCTTTCAGAAGGTAAAATACATTTCTCTTGGAAAAAAGCTATAGCATCTTTTTTCCGTCGATAGCAGATTGAAAATGTAATATTTAACAATGAAAAACTGTTAAGGCGGAAACGTGCCAATTTCCCTTTCTCGCCAAGGCCGCTATAAAAAGGAAGTACCCACCATTCTTTAAGAAAATAGGTATTTTTTCATAAAGACACACAAAAAAAGAAGAAAAAACTCATATTTTATGCTAGGAACTCTTTATGTGGAACTTCAATAAATAGACAATATTTGAAGTTATTAAAATCACTATTTTCCATAAATTGCCTGTATCTGGTCTAGTAGTTAACATACCTGATTATTAAACTAGCAGACATGTTCCTGTGAGTGTACGTTGTATGAGAAACTAGGACAAGTCCAATAGAGCTTCTTGGTTATCTCTGTCCTTTGTATATGGGAGTACCTTCTTACTTTTTTTTTTTCTGAAATAAAAATATCTACACTCATACTATAATCCTTCCATACCTTTTTTGACAACAGATACATTACCATCTTTTTAAAAGCCAGTTAACCACAAGTTCTTTTTATATACCTGTGTTTTGTTATCAACAACTTCAATTTACTATTGCTAATTAAGAAAGTAACTTTGCTACCTAAAAACTTAGCTTTTTTTTTTCTCAACCAATGCAGAATCAATAATTTTAACAACTGGTTAGGCCAAATCAAGCATTATTTCCACCATTCATGCATTTATTCCAGAAAATTTTCAAAGACCTGTAACACAGAGAGGGAAATGTTATACTATATTGAAAACCCAATCTCTCCCCCCACCCTTGATTCATTTCTAGAACTGGGACTGGACCGAATATTCTAAATGATACCACTGGTTCTAAGAGCATCTATGGGGTATATTGTAATGAAAAAAAAGAGTATAAAAACAGAAATTCTGCACCTGATATTACATAACTATATGAACTGTAATAATAATTCATGCAATACCGAATTAAATCGTGAATCTTTTAGTAAATGAGAGAAAAAAAACCATAACCAACCTGCTAAATTTATATACGTAACTTCTTCCATGACTGAAAAAAATCAACGGTGCATATAACGGTCTGTCAGTACATCACATGCCTCCATGGTACAACACTGCTCCGTTGCTAACGTGGCAACTGCTGCCATTAACCTATCACTATGAGTAGCAGACTTGTTTTTTTTAGCACTGCTTCTCTTTAGTAAGCCGTCCCGTGGCCGAGTGGTTAGCACGCTTGGCTATTGATCTAAGGGACCTGGGTTCGAGCCCCGGGTAAGGCATGGCTATTTGTGTCGTTTTTCTGCTGAGGTCCTGCCATCCTCTCAGACCTTCTACTGTGGCATATAAACTGACAGGCTCCTGTCAGACCTCTGTGGCAAGCAGCTGCTTGAGGGGGTATTTATTTTATTTTCTCTTTAGTTCAGGGGTAGCAAACTAGTGACCCGCAGAAGTGCTAGCATTAAAAATTTCAAGATTTCGAACAAAAAATTTGTGTTTTTTCAATTTCGAATTTAAGCTATGATTTCTAATATCACACGTTTCTATTATGTTACTTGATAACATTGCACTAGTGTTTAATTGATTAAGTTGGTTGGTTGGTTGTTTGGAGTTTTTGGCGCGAGAGCCACGAGGGCTATAATAAGCCAAACAGAGACAAATAAAGAGCTAAAAGACGTGCAAACACACAGGACACTGAAAAGGGTAGATTACAAATCGTAGAAAATCTAAGAAAAAAACGTAAAAATTCATAAACGAGTAAAATAACCAGTAAAACGTAAAAATTCGAAAACAGGAGTTAAAAGCGTTTCATCAGATGAAAGATGTCCGAGTGTAAGGGGCTCGGACGTAAAATCGTGAAAGGTAAAAAATAAACGTCTGTCTAAAGTAAAAGCTGAGCAATTTATTAAAATGTGTTTAATAGTTAAAATGGTGTCATAAAGCTCTCTCTTAGGTTCGTCGTCCACCCGAAGAAGAAAGGAGTGAGAGATAAACGAATAACCTAAGCGGAGCTAAGCAAGTACAACTTCCTTCTTGCGATTCCTGCGAAAACAAGACTGCCATGGTTTGACAATAGGCTTGATCTCAAAAAGCTTGTTTACAACCTGTTGAGACCAAGATCTCTGCCACTGTGCCCGAATCTCAATGGAAAAATGCTGCCGGAAGTCAAAGTACGGAACCAGCAGTGGAGTGTCAGACAAGGAGTGACTGACTTGGCAGCAACGTCTGCCAAGTCATTGCCCCTGATCCCAATGTGACCGGGCATCCAACAGAAGATAATGTTGGTGGTGGCTGCCAGACGATGGAGCTGCTGGTAGTTCTTAGAAAGAAATGGGTGAGGCCGATGCCTCATCGAGATCAAAGCCTGTAACGAGCTAAGCGAATCAGTGTAAAGCACACACCGACCATGATGCTTAGCTGCTATTATGGTCCAAGGAAAGACTGATAGCATGAAAATCAGCATTGAAGATGAAACAATGCTGTGGAATTTGGTCTGCAATGATTGCATCACAGCAGACCATGGCTGATCCCACAAATGTGCCGGACTTCAAGCCATCTGTGAAGACAGGCAAGAAGTCCGGGTGCGCAGCACAATGGCTGGCAAAGAGTTGCTGATACACACAGTTGGGTGTAAAGAACTTCCCTGTCTTGCACAGGGAAAAATCACAGGAAGGGGAAACAGCGAGCCAAGGTGGAAGTGGCGTGGCTGTTGACTGTGTGATGCCATCGAGACTAGTGTTAATGTCTTGTAAGTAACCTCGGACATGAAAACTGAAAGGACGAATGGCAGTCGCCCGATTCTGGTATAACATTTCCCACTGGGGACTGAAAATGCAGTGCCAAATGGGATGGGCCCGTGCAGACAGAGAGGGCCTGATGATGGAGGGGGGTCGAGCACCTTCACGACCGAATCCCGGGCAGTATTGTACACCTGGGATTTGTAGCCAAGTTCCGACTGTATAAGTGCACTGTAGAGGCGAAGCAAAGAACATCGGTCTTCCCCCCATGAAATTGAGGAGAGGACCTTCAATGCCCGCATGCACTTAGACCTAAGATGAGGTGTATGTGGTAAAAAGGTCAATTTCCTGTCGGAGACCGGGAATCTTGGTCTTTGCCACAACTGGAATGATGGTATCCCTGAGCCACAGCTCGGGGTCCAGATGAAGATTATGCTTGTGGCGAGAGTGCACACAAGCAGTCTTCTGTGGGGAGAACTGACACTCATTGGCCGTCGCCCAAACCGAAAGATTAATAGCAGCTAAGCATCATCCTCGGTGTGTGCTTTACACTGATTCGCTTAGCTCGTTCAGGGCAGTTTACAGTTTTCGTTCAATGACCTTCATGCTGGACGACGAGCAAAAGATGCTAAAGTCGTCAACATAGAGGGCATTGCCGTGTAATGGAATTTATCCGTGTTGTTTATTACAGTTGTCATGTAATGGAATTCATCTTGACAGCGAAAAGCATAACACTCAGGATGCAGTCTTGTGGCACACCCTGTTCTTGGGGGAAAAGCCACGACAGAGTGTTGCCAATACGAACTCGAAAATGACGAGAAGAAAAAAAAAATGGCGATGAAGATCGGCATGTGACGTCGCATGCCGAAGTTATGGAAGTCACAGAGAATGCTGAATCTCCATGCCATGTCGTATGCTTTTTCGAAGTCGAAGGAAATGGGCACCAGATGCTCTCGACATAAAAAGGAATTGCTGATCGCCGCTTCGAGGCAGATCAGATGGTCTAAAGTAGACCTGTGCCTGCGAAAGCCACACTGGGTCTTGGAAAGAACGCTGTGATGCTCCAAATACCAGGCCAGCCTGGTATTTACCTTTTTTCCAATACCATGCAGACGCAGCTCGTGTATGCAGTTCGATGATAATTAGAAGGAATCTGGATCTTTGCCTGACTCGGGCAAATACAATATGCTACTCAAAGGAGGTTACCGTTTATCAAAGGGTCCTTTGTCTAACCTCATTACTTGCAAAGTTGAGTCACTTAATTCCCAAGATGCTATGTAAGCATCTAGAATCAAAAGTATCAAGTTTCCTATTGTATTGTTTACAAAAGGTTCAAGTTTCCTATTGTCTTGTTTACAAAGGGTTCAAGTTAGTGAAACCTAGCCTAGAAGGAACCAAACTGTTATACAGCCTAATTTTAGTCTTTAGATGTATACGCCTATTTCTCCATATTCTTCCTAGATTCATAAAAGTCTCAGCAGCAATCCCTATTCTTGAGTTTATCTCATGCTGCTCATCACCAGTATCTCTACAAATGGGTAAATGGGCCCAATATTGGAATTCTGCTTACATAGTTCCCAAGATAATTATACTGAGATACTTGCTCAAGTGTGGAACTATTCAAATTAACTGACTCACAGCCTGCCTGACCAATTTTTATCACTTTAGTTTTCTCTCTGTTTATTATCAAACCTACTCTACTACCAGTCTCAGCAACAGATCGAATGAAAGAGTTCATCTCATCAACATCATTTGCCCAAAAGGATAAGTCATCAGCATAATCTATATCAGAAATTTTCGTATCTCCAGTCCATTTAAGGCCAAAATCTTTCCCTTGCAGTGAATTTCACATAACGTAATTAATAACCAAATAATAAAAAAATACCTCCTTAAGCAGCTGCTTGCCACAGAGGTCTGACAGGAGTCCTGTCAGTTTATATGCCACAGTAGATCTGAGAGGATGGCAGGACTTCAGCAGAAAAACGACACATACATCCATTCCTTAACCGGGGCTCAAGATCATATGGTCCCTTAGATCACCAGGTCCATCACCAGGTCCCTTAGATCAATAGCCAAGCACGCTAACTGCTCAGCCACGGGAAGCAAAGAGAAAAGGAGACAAAATACACACTGATCGAACACCAGAAGCAATGCTAAAATAGTTGCTACCAACTCTCACATACGACTAAGTGTTATGACAGAGAACTTTCATTATGTTAACTAACTCGTCTAGCATGCCATAAGATCTGACGATTCATCAGAAATTATGACGATCAACAGAGTCAAAAGCCTTTTTGAAATCTACAAATCTAGTAACCAAAGGTTTCTGAAATTCTAAACATTTCTCAAGAATCTGCCTAAGTGAAAAAATCTAATCAGTACCGTAAATGCAAAATCTTGTATCTGTTTATAAAATCTAAGATTTAAGATATTGCTGACTTTTATCAGATATTTTATATTATTATTATATCAGAATTTGATAGCTGTTTAATCTCTCATAGAAGTTAAGTAATATTTTGATTAGCATTTCATTCAAGTTGTATTTGAGTGTTATTACTTTAAGAAAAAATGGCTCAGTATACACTGAAAGAGTACAGTAGTTGTTTCTACTGAAATATCGCAAAAAATAACTGTATGTAACATTCAAACCGTAATTTATGGAAGTAATTCATTCGCAAGTAATTAAGTAATGTAATTTCTTTCAGGTCAGGTTGGTGTCAAACAATAATCAGCTAGGCGAGTGCACAATCTACGGGTAATCTTTTGTGGGTAAGGCATGGATGTGTGTATTGTTTTTCTGCTGAGGTCCTGCCATCCTCACAGACCTTCTACTATGGCATATAAACTGACAGGCTCCTGTCAGACCTCTGTGACAAGCAACTGCTTGAGGGGATGTTTATTTTTTTATTTTTTTTATATTCAGTGATGGGTCGATTAAAGTTTTCTGCTTCAAAAACAACCGGAACCAATAAAGTAAAATATATATGTAAAGTAATATAGTTACTTTTTTTCCATTTTTTTCCATAAAAACATAATAGCTATTCATCAGCTGCATGTCTGCATGGCTTTTTGCTAGCTAGAAAGGATATAAAATCTGTTTTTCTTTGGTGCCGTTTTTTTTATGGACCGCGACATTCTGTTAGGCCACGAAGTCTCAGCCAATTAAATTCCAACTTTGATTTTTCATACTCTAAGTTAAAGAATAAAAATTTAATTTTGAAATGCATTCGTGTCATTAAAATATTATAATGAATGAATAGCTGAATAATTCGATTTAATGAAAATGTGAACGAACCAAAATTGTATTTACGAATAGTGAAAGCTATTGAAATTATAGTAATATCTGCAACGTATTGCAGTTAGTGCTAAATTTCCAATTGTAAAATCGTAGAACAAGAACGATTATGCACAATTATATCACCTCTAGTGAAATAATAATAACGGCAGCTGATAACGCACATGAAAGGTCATAAGCTGATAACGCACATGAAATTGACTGCCAATTCCACTGACATTTAGCGTGCCACACTCATAATCTACAGTTTCCAAGTTCAAGTCCCACCTGCGACATCATTGTGATTTATCTCCTCTAACCATCATCTTCCCTTCGGTGTGAAAGGGGATAATGATGGGCTTAGAAAGGTCATCTTCCATCAGATGCATAAAGCTGTGCCCATGTGCAGGAGAGCCATACTCTGTGCACATTAAAGAACATACTGGATTGCTTTGACAGGATGCTTTTATCTGTCTCCTAACAGCTGTATAGTAGGTTCCTTTTTAGAAACATCTCTGATACCTTGGGGTCCTTGTGACGTATCATTTAGCCCATTACGTGTAAAAAGTGCGGCTCAGAACTAACACAACCCAACTCATTGCTACTGTTCTGATATAAACATTGGTCGTTATTCAGCTGGGAGTATCATGCCTGCATACTCTCATGTGTATATCAATACACAAATAAAAGATTATCTTATATATGTGATTACAAGAGCCTGAAGATATCTCATGACAAATAGTTCTACACCAACATGAGTGTTCCATTAACACTTTCCATGCGAAATTACTACCTTGGGAAAACTCAACATGTGAATATGTGGAATCCGAGAAACGTACGCATTACTGTTTAGTAACAAACAAACTTTCCCCGTTATTTATATGATAATGCTTGCCACACACCAATCTGTTCAGGCAACAACAATAGTTAATTCTAAATTACTTTTCATTGCAGCATTCAGGTGTTATTAATTCGATTTCACTAGGTGGGAGAGATGTACTTTTCTGTAATTGGTGTTGTAAAAATTTCGCCATTGGAATTTTGAAGCTATCTGAAATATTTACGAAGTTATTATTGTCATGTTCTGGAATTAACCATCAGGGGCGCTGCAGCCATATTAAACGGAATAGAGGAGAAATCAGTCGCCTGTTGATTTCAAATTAGTTGTCAGCCACCCCTATTTGACCTTGAACGTGGCATTGGATCTGAAATTTCTTAACGTTTTGTAAGGTCTACGATCCTCCAAAAGACCCGGGGGCGGGGGTGGCTCAGTCGGTAGCGCGCCAGGCTCGTAATCTGTAGTTCCCAGGTTCGAGTCCCAGCTGGGTCAGCGTTGAGATTTATCTCCGCAAAATTCCCTGCCCACGGTCAGTAGGGGACACCGATGGGCTTGGAAAGGCCGCCGTCCGTCGGATGGGACGTTAAGCCGTGATCCCGTGTGCGGAAGAGCCATATCCTGTGCACGTTAAAGAACACGCTGGATGGCCTTGACGGGAGGCTACCATCTGTCTCCCAACAGCTGTTCCAGTGGGTCCCCTCCCCCAACCTTCTCTGAGCCTTCGGGGTCCATGTGACTGGCCATTTAGCCCATGGTGTGCAACAAAGTGCCTCTCAGAGGTAAAATAACCCAACCCAAAAGACCCGTATGTGCTAATTCTCACTTTTCTGACACAGATAGATAGATATTTCACCTCTGAGGTCGAAGGACCTGTTGGATCAAAAATTATGTAGATAAAATTTTGACTTCTGACCTCGTTGGGAATTTTTTTTTTTGTTTGAAAAAATCACCGCCTTTAATCATTAATGGAACGAAATATTATCATTATTTTTTGTCTCTTAAGCATTGCAATTTTCATATGAATGACGTTGGTATATCATCAGTATGTCAATAAAAGTTAGGAAGAAGAGCTTAAAACAAATATAAGAGTAAAACAAATATAAGAGTTCTTAACTCTCATTGGTAGCCAAAAATGTCTAGGTTGCAATTAATATTTCACAAAAAAGTAAATAATAGAAAATACTGTATGACGGAGAAATGATGCTCTAAACACAATTACAGAACTCATTTTGTAACTTTAATAAACAATATTTTAACAATTCTTATACAGACATAAATAACTTCAGCAGTTGTAAAGTTGAATACGAAAGAAATAATCTTAAGAAGCGTTATCTGAGTTGTTTTATGACTTCAATTAGGGGCTCCACCAACCCCGCCAAAGGGGCTCTGCCCCCTGGATCCTCTATTGTTGGTTCAAGTAACTGGCTCCTTCCAGAGAAGTGACTCATCAGGCCCATTACCAGGGATGTGGGTTAAGCAATGCTAAATTTAGCATTGCCGATCACAGGAAATAAAGTTTCGATTTAACACAAAGAAATTTATTTAAAAATGCAGCTATCCCGGAAAATAATTCACAGCACACTATTGTGTAATTCAGTCAATCAGAAGCTTAGAACCATCTTCTGTGAGATGCCGAATTCTGCAGGGATGAAATTAAAAAGTATATTATTCAACTCTGATGAAATTAAAACACAGATTACCGTGTAAAAACAGAATTGGGTGTTGACAGGTTCCCAAAAAAAAACCATGCAAAAAAAAATGTAAAAAAAATACAGTGCATATGAAAAAATAGAAGATTGGTTCCAGAAGGGAAAAACCCAGTACAAATAATAAGTTGTTTTCAAACAAATTATATCAAAATCTTTAATTAAATCTTTATTTGATTTTTATTCATTTAAACACATTTTTTTTTATAAACTTATAAAAATAATTACACATACATGTATAAAGTAAATTATCCTACATAAAGAAAATAATATGTCACTAATTCAAGAATAGAAAAGTGCAAAAAAATATATGACTTACATATGCTTATTAACTAGATTTTAATCGTTGTCACTTTCTGACAATAGACGCATTCGTTTGCGTAAGACTAGAATTAAATCACTTTCATCACTTGAAACATTTTGGCCGTTGTGTTCATACTCCAATGGTGAAATGCTCTGTGGCATGGGGAACCAAATTATTACTTGTTTCCAGTGATTCTGAAGTTTGATTAGTTTTGACAACGAACTCTGTAATCAATCGTTGAGATCCTGCTTTGACTAGATCTTTGTATAATTCTTGATAACGCGCCATGCATTCTTCAGTTCACGTTTAAACTGCTCAGCTCGTTAGATAATGGGATCATGTGTAAGAAAATGACTTTCCAATTTACTATTTTACTAAGAATGGCCATTTGAAGCCATTCTTTAATGAAACCTGCAGTGAGTGGAACCTCTTCATCACCATCACTTTTTCGTTTTCATCAGGAGCCTAAGGAAAACTTCTATTATTTCATCTTCGCTAAGAGCTTTGTTAACCAGCAATTCATCAATATCTACAAACGTATCAGCAAAATTTAATAAATTTATATTACGCACACGAAACTTCAAAAATCAAAAAAAATTTTTCGATTTCTTCTATTAAACTTCTAAACACTTCTAACTTTAAACACGAAATGAGAGACCAAGACTAACGTATGTATTGAAAATAAAATTGAGGGGAATTCCCGTAACTCAATGTTGACACTTTATTCCGAATGAAGTTGGGTTGTTTTACCTCTGAGCGGCACTTTTTTGCACACCATGGGCTAAATAGCCAGGTCACATGAACCCCAAAGGCTCAGAGAAAGTTGGGGAGGGGACCCAATGGAACAGCTGTTGGGGGACAGTTGGTAGCCTCCCGTCAAGGCCATCCAGCGTGTTCTTTAAAGTGCTCTCCCGCACACGGGGCCACGTCTTAACGTTCCATCCGACGGACGGCGGCCTTTCCAAACCCACCGGTGTCCCCTACTGACCGTGGGCAGGGCGGGGAATTTTGCGGAGATAAATCTCAACGCTGATCCAGCTGGGACTCGAACCTGGGAACTGTCTTAACGTCCCATCCGACGGACGGTGGCTTTTCCAAACCCACCGGTGTCCCCTACTGACCGTGGGCAGGGTGGGGAATTTTGTGGAGATAAATCTCAACGCTGATCCAGCTGGGACTCGAACCTGGGAATTGTCTTAACGTCCCATCCGACGGACGGCGGCTTTTCCAAACCCACCGGTGTCCCCTACTGACCGTGGGCAGGACGGGGAATTTTGCGGAGATAAATCTCAACGCTGACCCAGCTGGGACTCGAACCTGGGAACTGTCTTAACGTCCCATCCGACGGACGGTGGCCTTTCCAAAACCACCGGTGTCCCCTACTGACCGTGGGCAGGGCGGGGAATTTTTCGGAGATAAATCTCAACGCTGACCCAGCTGGGACTCGAACCTGGGAACTACAGATTACGAGCCTGGCGTTCTACCGACTGAGCCACCCCCGCCCCATCCGAATGAAGTAGGTTTTGTACAATTTTGCCATAAAATAGAGAATAAAATAGAGAAAAATTGTTGTGTAGAGTTATATTAGTGTAGTTTTTATTTTGGGGATTTTAGTGCACAAAATGTGTATCTATACTACATTTTCAAAGTTAAAACTACTTCGAAAAATGTGACCATAAAAGCGGAATCTTTGTTATAAATATAAATTCTAGGAATTTTCTTTGAATAGGAATATTTTTTCAGAATTAAATTGAAATGGAGGTTTTTAAAAAGGCGCCTTTTGAACCGTTTAGATGAAAATTTATCGTGTAAAAAGAGAACTGGAATTTTTTTCTAAACCATGTTAAATCAAAATCGTGTAAAAAAAACCCCTATAAAAACAGAACTGCGTGTATTCTACTTTGCTTTCATTTTTCTTTCCTGCTTGATATAGAGGCGGGGGTGGCTCAGTCGGTAGCGCGCCAGGCTCGAAATCTGTAGTTCCCAGGTTCGAGTCCCAGCTGGGTCAGCATTGAGATTTATCTCATCAAAATTCCCCGCCCTGCCCACGGTCAGTAGGGGACACCGATGGGCTTGGAAAGGCCGCCGTCCGTCGGATGGAACGTTAAGCCGTGGCCCCGTGTGTGGGAGAGCCAAACCCTGTTCACGTTAAAGAACGCGCTGGATGGCCTTGACGGGAGGCTACCATCTGTCTCCCAACAGCTGTTCCAGTGGGTCCCCTCCCCCAACCTTCTCTGAGCCTTCGGGGTCGATGTGACCTGGCCATTTAGCCCATGGTGTGCAAAAAAGTGCCGCTCAGAGGTAAAACAACCCAACCCAATCCTGCTTGATATAAATACCGGTTAAAGAAATTAGAGGATAATACACAGCTTAGGAAGAGCAAAGGATACAGTTCCCTCCACCCCCGCCCCCTCTCTTAAAAATACTAATAACCTGAATGAAAGAAAAAAAATATTAAACACATACAAGAGTGCACGGGGCCATCGTTTATGAAATGGTAAAAGAGAGTTTCGTGCATGGAGAATGGCTGACCTATATGACGGCTGAAAATTCAAGAGGCAGTAATTGATTTCTTGCCTCATATGCACCCTAAGTAACATGCGGGACAGTCTTTAATATGTCTCCTAATAATAGATCCTTTTCCTATTCAGCTAGACTCCTCGTTATTTATTTACTGATTGTACAAAAATACCTGATCATCATTGTAATTAACTTTTAGTGGCTCATCTTTGGAACACAATCAAGTTAAAATTTCACATCTGCTATTAAATAAATGAAATTAGTCTATCAATATACCATCACAGTAGCATCACAATTATTTTTACATTCAGTTTCAGTGCATAAGACCTGAATATTTTTATTATTATTTTAAATAACGATTGTTTTAAAAAACTAAACTACATGAAGAAAGTTACTCAAGAGAATTACAGAGATGTTAATGAAACATTCCGCTGTCCCATGGCCTAGTGGTTAGCATGCTTACTTGCTGATCGAAAATGCCTGGTTTCGAGTCCTGGCAAAGACATGAATGTTTTTATTGTTTTTCAGCTGAGTTCCTGCCATCCTCATAGATATTCTACTATGGCGTACAAATTGACAGACTCCTATCAGATTTCTGTGGCAAGCAGCTGCTTGAGGAGTATAAAACATTCTGCCACGTGGTTTACTTTCACGCGATGGTCTGACGTGATTAGCTACAATGTAGAGGGATCTGGGTTTGAGTCCAGATAAGGTTGGTTCATTGGTTGTTTTGGTTTAATGACGCATTGGCAGCTAAAGCCATAATGCGCTAAACGAGAGGAATAAAAGGGTGAAATAAACAGAAACTCACAACAAAAGTTAAAAGTAAATAAAGTAAAAGTAAATGACAAAACCAACAGATATAAAAAATACAGAAACAGCAAAGACGTTTAAAGCAATAAATACAAAGGTACAAAAGAAAAACCAACCCAGGTGTAAAAGACCCAGGTTGGACAGTGTATAAATGACAATGCCATAAAATTACAATCAAGTAAAATAACCGATAAAATGCAAAAAGGCAAAGACAGGAGGTAAAAAGGATTCATCAGATAAAAGGTGTCTGAGTGTAAGGGGCTTGGACGTAAAATCATGGAAGTTAAAATACAACCGACGTTCAATATTAACAGCAGTACGATAGATTAATTATGCTTAACGGTTAAAATGGTGTCACAAAACTCACACTTAGTTTCGTCGTCCGCCTGAAGAAGAAAGGAATGAGTGATAAACGAATGACCTAAGTGGAGCCAAGCAAGTACAATTTTCTCCTAGCGATTACTTCGAAAACAAGACTGCCACGGTTTGACAATGGGATTGATTTCCAAAAGCTTGTTTCCAACCTGTTCAGATCAAGATCTCTGCCACTCTGCCAAGAGCTCAATGGAAAAACGCTGCCGGAAGTCCAAGTATGGAACCAGCAGTGGAGAGTTGGAGAGGGACATGACTAACCTGGCAGCAGCATCTGCCAAGTCATTGCCCCTGATTTTGACGTGCCCGGGCACCCAACAGAAGAAAACGGTGGTGGTGGGCCACAGACGGTGGAGCTACTGGCATATCTTGGAGAGAAAATGGTGAGGCCAATGCCTCACCGAGATCAAAGCATGTAGCGAGCAAAGCGAGTCAGTGTAAAGCACACACCGATGATGATGCTTAGCTGCTATGTGGTCCAATGCAATGCAGATAGTATGCAACTCTGCAGTGAAGATGGAACACTGCTGTGGGATCTGGTCTGCAATGATTACATCACAGCAGACCATGTCTGATCCCACAGATGTACCGGACTTCGGGCCATCTGTGAAGACAGGCCAGAAGTCTGGGTGCACAGCACGATAGCTGGCAAAGAGTTGCTGATACACACAGTTGGGTGTAAAGGCCTTCCCCGTCCTGCAAAGAGAGAAATCACAGGAAGGGGAAACAGTGAGCCAAGGTGGAATTGCTCGGCTGTCGACTGTGCGATGCTATCAAGACTGGTGTTGATGTCTCGCAGGCAATTTCGGACGCACAAACTGAAAGGACGAATGGTAGTCAGCTAATTCTGGTATAACATTTCCCATTGGGGACTGAAAATACAGTCACAAGTGGAATGGCCTGGCAGGGATCGCAACCAGCAGGGACAACTGCAACCTACATACTGCAGGGACAACTGCTGACAGCGAATAGATAAAGGTTTATTGGTCTCAAAGTAAAGGCTCTGGACTGGGTTGTTTGGGTTGTTTGGGTTGCTTTACCTCTGAGCGGCACTTTTTGCACACCATGGGCTAAATGGCCAGGTCACATGGACCCCGAAGGCTCAGAGAAGGTTGGGAGAGGGGACCCACTGGAACAGCTGTTGGGAGACAGATGGTAGCCTCCCGTCAAGGCCATCCAGCGTGTTCTTTAACGTGCACAGGGTATGGCTCTCCCGCACACGGGGCCATGGCTTAACGTCCCATCCGACGGACGGGCTCTGGACTGGTGAAGTGTGGAAGGACCCCATGCAAACTTGGAGGGTCTGATGATGGAGGGGGTCCAGCACCTTCACCACCGAATCCCGGGTGGAGTCCTACACCTGGGATCCGTAGTCTAGTTTCGACTGGACAAGTGCACAGTAGAGGCAGAGCAAAGAACATCGTCCCCCACCCCAAAGAGAGGACATTGAGGATATTCAATGTCCACATGCACTTAGACCTGAGATGTCGTATGTGTGGTAAAAAAGTCAATTTCCGGTCGAAGATGAGACCGAGAAACTTGGTCTCCGCCGCAATAGGAATGTTGTTACCACCAAGCCGCAGCTCGGGGTCCAGATGAAGATTACACTTGCGGCAAAAGTGCACGCAAGCAGTCTTCTGTGGGGAGAACCCAGATAAGGAATGGATGTTTCTTTCCTTATGTTGTCTTTCTCTGAAGTCTGGCCTTTCTCACAGATCTTCTCCATGGTTTATTAAACTGACTAGCTGCTGTCAGACCTCGGTGACAACAGCTGTAATTTATTTTAATATTATTTTACATTAGAACACATGAAGAAATTTGCACAAGACTTACGGTGGTGTAAACAAATTATTCAGAGGGGATCCTTTTGGTATTCCCATAGAGTACAAAGTGGAGTAGAATTGATTTGTTGAGAAACGGATTTTTTCCCTCCCTTGCAAATTGGCTTCTCCTTCCATCATCGCTTTCGGGAAGATAAATACAGTTGGCTAAAGGAGGGTAAGTTCAACTCCCGTCTTCACTGTTGACACCTGCAAGTGGGGATTCTTCTTCAGACTCTGCCCAATGACTACAAAATCTCCTTCATTTGCAACCTGAAAGATAACAGAGTGGGAATTCAGATACAATAGGCCATCGATGGTACGTGAGAGTAGGGGACTGCAGTTGGCTCAGTCGGTAACGTGCCTGGATCTTAATCTGCAGTTCTCAGGTTCGAGCCCAAACTGTTCCAGAGTTGAGATTAATCTCTGCTAATCTCCACCTGATCTTGGTGAGAAAGGTCAGGTGGAGATTACCATCAGTGAGTTATCGCAGAGTTATCCGCAGGGTCGTTAATCTGGAGGGAAATATTACCAAATATATAAGTTCAGCTTAATAACTTAAGCCATTCAGGCGCTAGAGGAAAGTATATACATACGACCTGTGCACGTTAAATAACACGCTGGATGGCCTTGACGGGAGGCTACCATCTGTCTCCCAACAGCTGTTCCAGTGGATCCCCTCTCCCAACCTTCTCTGAGCCTTCGGGGTCCATGTGACCTGGCCATTCAGCCCAAGGTGTGCAAAAAAAGTGCCGCTCGGAGGTAACCCAACCCAACCTAATTAAATATTATTCCCAGATATATCTTGAGTTCGGATGAGACCTTTGGCAACACAATTCTCTTTTTTACCAAAGCCTTCGCATTTTGAAATCCAATAGGAAAACTTACAGCTGATGTTAATATTCTCTTTTTTTTTGCTTATTCTTTAACCTACAAAAAACCCAACTAGGTAAACATTGAAATGCGTCTGCATGTCTCAGTGGAAAGTCCTTAAAATGAATTGTATTCCTATGAACAATTCTTAATTTTAATAGCAACTGCACAGCAAGTTTGGTAATATTCCTCGAATTTGAAGTGGCGATTCTGATATGACATTTGCACCACACCTTCTCAGGTCTCATCACAAAAAACGTGGTCCAAAAACCATTTCTACTTCACCAAACACTTGGCGTATTGCTTCCCCACAATGCAAAAGTTCCTAACAGGAAAGAAGCCTTTCTCAAATCAACAAGCATTCATTTCAAAATTGCGAAAGCTTCCGCCAATAGCTATCGAGCGTTGGAAATTGCTTTCGCCAACTTTAACGTAAACAGTAAGTCGTAGTAACAGTAACGTAAACAGTAACGTAACTACTTTGAAGTAAACAGTAAGTAACAGGTTATATGGCCAGATCACAAGGGCCCTAAGAGCTCAGAGAAGGTTGGGGGAAAGGGACCTACTGGGCAGCTGTTAAGAGACAGAACTTCCCACCAGGGCCATCCAGCGTGTTCTTTAAGGTGTCTTTTTACTCTCCAGCACACGAGTTTTAGGGTTGGGTTGTTTTACCTGAACAGTACTTTTTTTTAACACAATGGGCTAAATGGCCAGGTCACTTGGACCCCAAGAGTTCAGAGAAGGTTAGGGAAAAGGGACCTCTGGACTGCCATAAGTAGATAGATGGGAATTTGTCAAAGTCATTAATCGTATTTTTTATCGTGCACAGGTTGTGGCTCTCCCACACAGGGAGCCACGGCTTAACCGACATAGTTGGGGGGAGGGGGCTCTCAAAGCATATTGGTGTCCCCTTTCTGACCGGAACCTGATCACCCTGATCATCACCAGGGTGAAGATTAGTGGAGATAAACCTCAGCTCTAGCACAGGGGGTGGGGGGGTGGGGACTCATACCTGGGAAATGCAGATTGCGTGCCTGGCTTGAACTATAGACTAAGCTTATTTGTAATTAGAAACGTACGTTTAGCAATCGCTGGAATCTAAGCGCGTATTAAAGAATATAGTTTGCTGATTTGTTTGAAAAACACTCATTTTTAATGGCGGTATTGGTAATTACCTGGCGTTTACGTGTGTCGGAGTGGGGAGGGGAAGCTTTTCAATAGGTAGAGAAGACAGATGAGAGTTCAAATCCATACATTTCTTTAATCTACTACGAGGGAAAATTGCATACCGAATTCAGTTGGGTTGTTTTACCTCTGAGCGGCACTTTTTATGCGCACCATGTGCTAAATGGCCAGGTTACATGGACCCCGAAGGCTCGGAGAAGGTTAGGGGAGGGGACCCATTGGAACAGCTGTTGGGAGACATATGGTAGCCTCCCGTCAAGGCCATCCAGTGTGTTCTTTAACGTGCACAGGGTATGGCTCTCCCGCACACGGGGCCACGACTTAACGTCCCATCCGACGGACTGCGGCCTTTCCAAGTCCTTCGGTGTCCCCTACTGACCGTGGACAGGGAGGGGAATTTTACGGAGATAAGTCTCGACGCTGATCAGCTGGGACTTGAACCTGGGAACTGCAGATTACGAGCCTGGCGCACTACCGACTGAGCCATCCTACCCCACCGAATTCGGTAATCGTAGCTATTATCGTTTCAGAGAATTCCCTTCCAGTTTTTCTAAAAACAATCAGGACTTACAGGGAGCCATTTTTTCAGAGGGAAAGAAATATTGAGGGGGAAACTCACTATCTTAAGTTCCGATTTGAGGAAACACTGTGCTGAATTTGGTGGTTCAACATGTTACCGTTTAGGAGTGGTTCGTGACTTAGGTCATTGGTATATTGCACGTACATTTCTTCTTCGGACTGAAGACGAACTAAGTGTGAGTTATGTGTCACCATTTTAACAGTAAAACGTATTTTAATTCACTGTCCCTGTTTTAATTTCGAACAACCTGTGTTTTTACACCCGAGCCCCTTACACTCGGACATCTTTTATCCGATGAGTCTGTTTTAACTGCTGTTTTTGCCTTATTACGGATTACTGGATATTTCAACCGTCTCTGATTTTTACCTTTGGGCATTGTTTTTTACATGGCTCCTGTACACCCATTCTCCTTTTTACATCTTTCTTGTTGTTGTTTTCGTATTTTACATAATTTTTTTGTCATTTGTCGTTTTAGTGTTTATATTTATTGTTTTACTTGTTACCTTTCACTTTTAACTTTGGTTGTGGGTTTACTTGACTTTTAAATATTTCTTTTTATCCTTTACACCTCGTTTGGCACATCATGGCCTTAGTTGCCTTTGCATCACAAAACCCGAAACAACCGAAGCAAATCGAAGCAGTTCGAACTTCCTCTTTTTTGGGGTGGATGGGAGGGGGGGGGGCGTGCGGTGATTAAAAACCTTTAAGGTTTCTAACCCTTACATTGCCATAAGTTACGATTAGAGGAAGTTGTATATTTAATTTGGCGGTTCTACTTCTTACTATTTAGCAGCAGTTTCTTCCACTTTTTCAAGGAGGAGGGGAGGTATTGTTCGGAAAGAAGAAACATTTTGGGGCCTTAATCCTACCCTTGTTCGAATTTACGATCAGGGTAAGTAGTATGCTAAGTTTTACAGTTCTAGCTATTACTGTTTAGAAGAGGTTCCTACCAATTTTTGCAGGTGGGAGGCATTTTTAGGAAGAGGAAAATTTTGGAGGATATGAACCCTTGCATTGATATATTGATTTTGAAAATTGTGGCAAATCTTTATAATTTACTAAAATAAGAGTAATTTTAAATGTTACTCAGTTTTGAAAATGTTTACGGCTAATTAAGTTTTAGCTTTAGGCTTAATTAAAATTTTAGTTTTAATAGCTATTAAAAGAATGCCGTTTGAAATTGAGATTTGAATAAATTTGAATGAGAGTTATAATTTATCTACTGTTACATTTCTCTGTAAAAATTTTATTTTCAAAGTTAGGGAGCTTTGAATGAGATTTGCTATTAACAAAAATGAATAAAATAAATCAATTCACAAAATCCTGATACGTTTGATAACATGTATATTTGCATAATCCGTATTCCTTTAAAACTTCACTTTCGATTGTCAGGAGAGATAGAGCTTTAAAGAGACAGCAATCGCTCTTTACATATGGATACTTGCAACCTTTTATTAATCCTCTAAGAATTCAACCGACATAATATCACTGTTGATCTGTAAATGGTAAAGAGGCATAAACTGAAAGGAGAGCTGTGCACCAATCCTCAATGAAGATGCACAGAACCGGTCGGTCCGACCCCGCCAACCCGTGGTGCAAACCGTTAATACCTTACAAGAGAGATATTCTCTTTTGCAAAGGAACGAGAGAGCTGCCAGATCAGTGTAACCTACTGATCTGGTCATCAATGGCCAGTTATTTTTTCTTTCTGCCTGCTGAAGAGTGGTCAACTTCATAGGGTCCTGGTGTTGACAATTTGTACCTACTAGACTAGACTGGTTTATGGCTTTGAGATTGATTACGAATCCTGGACTTGCTGCAATTGTGGGCCTCTATTGATAGAGAATGTGCCGCTGTGTTTTCCGTTTACTTGTGGATTGCCAGGCCTAAGTGAACAGAGGCACGGGATACTTTATATCAGCTGGTGGATAATTCTGATTAGAGTTCATCGCAAGCACCTGAACCCTCACTTAGCTAGTTGGGCATTGCTAATTCTAAACTGGAGTAATGTATCTCAGGCAGATCATATGGTTGTTGAAAATGTACACTTGAAAAGGTGCTGTCTGACGTTCTTACCAGCATTGGTGGCTTCAGCCTTTAGGGGGAGACAGGTCTTTGCCCATGCCTATGATTAGGGGTCTGTTTGCCAAACGAATGATTTGATATTGTTGGCCCTACCTCTCTCAATAAACTTAGTTTCTTTAAAAATCCTACTGTGTATTTTCTCTCTGCAGGTACGTACAACGTGCGGACGTTACATAGAGTTTATTGTCTTGATGTCCTCACGCAAGAATTCAGCAATAGAACCTAATTATTCTAGACTTGCAAGAGACCAGATGGACAGGTAAAGGCCAGATACTTAAAAATAACTTTAGATTTCTCTTTTCAGGCAGGGAGGATGGAAAGCATTTCCAAGGTGTAGGTTTGTTTCTCAGCAGGCACGCCAGTGATGCTGTTCTAGAATATGACTATATTAATGAAAGATTTCTTACAGCTATATTTAAAACAAAAATGAAAGACTTAAATGTCATCTTTTGTTACGCCCCCACAGAGGACCCTGATGAGAACGAGAAGGATAGATTTTACAGAGAGCTTCAGGATCTTTTGAATTCTGTGAAGAAAGGAGATATTTCTCTTGTACTATGTGAGTTCACTGCTAAAGATGGTGCTGAATCTGATCTTTGGGCATGGATATTAGATTCCTTTGGCTTTGACAGTGTCAGTGGCAGTGGGGAACGTCTCCTACAGGTATATAAACTTAATAGTTGTGAATAAGTAACATATACTACATACACCAGGAGATTTATAAATGCACATGGGTTTCACCTAATGAGTTGCACTTGATGGACTGCACAGTTAATTAACAGCAAATGAGCTAGTTCGGTTAGGAATACCAGATCATACAGGGGATCCGAAATAGATTCTGACCATTACCTGATCAAAAGTATCTTGCAACGGAAGTTTCAGAAATATTATGCTAAGGTTATGAAAGTTGCCTTTAACACTGAAGTTCTGAAAGATCCAGTTGTAATCAAAGCATACCATGATAGACTACCTAGTCGTTATGACAATCGGGGTTTGCTTGCATGATCCTAAGACAAGGCATTATAATGAGCTTGATAAATGTGTTAAGGATCGGTTAACAACTGATAAGAATCTTTGGCTTTAGAGTTTGGCTGATAAAATGGTAAAATGGTTGATGGTGAGGATTCTGTGATGGCTAGGTTTGCTAATCATTTCAGAGATGTTCTAAACAATGCGATTATTTCTACTCCCATTGTTTGTAATGAGGATAGATGCATTACTGGCTTTAATGATGGCCCTATATGACATTCTGAAGCTGCTTTGACTATCTCTAAATTAAAACTGCATAATCACCATGGGTGTATCAAATCACCACCGAAATGCTTAGAGCTGGGACACTTGTGTTGTCACAAGAGTGACTGAAAATTTAATATTTTTTTATGATAAAGGTGTTGTTCCTAAAGATTTTACTAGAGATAATCCCTGTTTTTAAAAAAAGGTGATCGTAGTTCTTGTAACATTATAGCGGAATTAGTTTAGTTCCAGGTAAAGTTCTTTTCATGATTATACTTAATAGAATTAAGAATTTGTTTGACGGGCAATTTCATGATCAGCACTGTGGATTCAGTAGGGGATGTATTGGTCAAATAATTTCGCTTAGCAGATTCTCGAGAAACGTTTAGAGTTTGCTGAACCGTTTAGAGTTTCAGAAACATGTGGTTACTCGCGTTATAGATTTCAAAAAAGCTCTTTCCTCTGTTGATCGATATAATTTGAAGTTGAATTCATATGGATTACTTAGATCATACCGAATACCTGAGAAGTTACTTAGTGTAATGAAAGCTATAATAACACCGAGTCATTTGTGAGAGTTGGTAAGGCTTGTAGCAATTGGTTCAGCATTGCTAGTGGAATTAGACAAGGATGCCCTTTTTCTCTTAATTTGGTTACTGATTATGTTATTAAAAGTTTTTGCAATCGAAAGATTTTGACGTTGAATGGTCTAGAGATTTCAAAATTTCTGATTTATGTTATGCAGATGATTGAGTCCTGTTGGCTAATGATGTTGATCATATGAATTTGTTCAGAAGGGCTGTTGTCTTGTGATTAATCTCTTGTGATTTCAGTTTAATTATCTTGGGAGCTATGTAACAGATACAGGTGATGTGCCGCATGAGATGAATAGAATAATAGGGATTGCCGCTGGGACTTTTAAGAATCTATGAAAGTCCCAGCGGCAATCCCTATTCTTCTATTACTCTGAGAAAAGAATTCATTTATCTATTTCTTCTATTTATCTATGAATAGAATCTATGAAAAGTGTGGAAAAATAGCCGTATACACCTAAAGACTAAAATTAGGCTGCATAAGCATTTCGTTATTTCTAAGGTTTGACTTTGTAGGTAATGATGATGTTAGAAGGAGTCATCAGCCTCTTTTGAGCAGCATGCTGTGCAGAGAGAGACTTCGTTGGTTTGATCATGTTTTCTGTATGCATAACTAAAGATTTGCAATAGGATTATGAAGAGTGTACCTAAAAGTCTCAGAAAAAGGGAAAGACGCAGAATGCAATGGACAGATAATGTCGAACAGGACCTTGCTAGAATTAGCCTACAATGGGTAAATTCAGCAGCTGTAGCTCAGGACGAACATGTCGGTAAAACCAAAATTGCACAGTTTGATGGGATCTCAGTAGCCGATGTCTGCAAGAGGATATTTTTATGTATACTGGCGGAAACAGAAAATAGAACACCCAGAAGGAATTCCTTCAGGAACGTCATATTATATAATATGTTAATAGTTAAGGGCAGCAGAAACCGTGATCCAAGATTGAAAGTCATTAGGTGAAATAATGACGTCACTGAGGACGGCAACATGCAAATGGACGCAGTGCGTATTTAAGGACTAGGGTGTGAAGAAAGAAGTTATTCGTCTTGTGTCGTGTTGTTCAGTGCTCTTTGAAGAAACTACCATGCCTGACGATGCAGGCGCACAACATTTGTTTAGTTAGTGAAGTTTCAATGAGGTCATATAGTGGGTCTTCGGGAAACAGGTTGGTCTTTTATTCAAATTGCACACCACGTTGGACGAGAGGTATCGGCAGTGGTACGATGGTGGCGTCGATGGTCAGAAGAGCATTCGCACACTTGCAGACGTGTTCTGGACATAGAGTTACCGACGCATGAGAGGATTGGCGTTTCAGGAGGGCAGTGGTTGTAGAAGAGACGGCTACGGCGTCACAAATTCGATCCTATGTCGTAACACGGGTATCTACAAGAACGATACACAATCGTCGTTTGGAAGCAGGACTATGGACACACGTTGCGCTGGCATGGTTACCACTGTCATCTCGTCACTGTCGAGCACGCTTGCAGGGGTGTCAAGAACGAGTTCATTGGAAAGAAGAATGGCAGTCTGTGTTCTTCAGTGATAAAAGACAATTCTACTTAGGAGCGTCTGATGGTCATTTACGTGTCTGAAGGCGACAAGATGAGTGGCTTCTTCCATTGTGCATCCGTCAGTAACACGCAGGACCCACGACAGACATCATGGTGTGTGTGTGGGGGGGGGGGGGGCATTAGCTATCACTCTCGTACGTGTGTGGTGTTTGTACATTGTACACTGAGTAGCAATATGTACGTCAGCGACATCGTACAGTCGATCGTCCTGCCATATTTGAGTGTAATACCAAATGCGATATTCCAGCAGAATGTCCACCTGCACTCTGCCCGGGCAACTCAACATGCTCTTCAGGCAGTGTACCAACTCCCTTGGCCAGCACGCTCTCCGGACTTGTGTCCAATCGAGCATGTTTGGGACTGGATCGGACAAAGACTTCCGCAAACCGTGGCAAGCAATGACCATCGCTGAATTACGAGTCCAAATTGAAAGCTCATGGAATGGTATCCTCTAGCGTGATATCCAACATTTGTACGACCGCTTGCATGGCAGATTGGAAGTTTGTATTGATGCTCGAGGAGGTTCAACACCTTATTAAAATGTGCCTTTTGTAAAATGCAATATTCATTAAAAAGTAATATAAACATTGAATCGCTTCACACGTGTGATCACTGTCCTTTCTCAACAAATGTTTTCTACTAAATAAATCTCATAGATTACGCTTCAATCGTTAATGGTGTTCTTTTTTCAATTTCCACCAGTGTATTTAGGTATAGAAACGATCAACGTCAAAAATTGGAAATTTTGGTGGTAGGATTTTATAGTCAAGAAAGTCATGTCGGCAGTAATGATTTCCCCCCTTACCACCGGGAGTGGTAAGGGGGAAAATGACATGAAACCTCGTGTTTTAAGAGATTCGTTAGACTCGGCAGCCGTCCTTTGGAAGAGTGGATAGCGCGCTTGACTACTGGGGTCGAGCCCCGGATAAGACAGATGATTGTGTTATCTTTCTGCTGAGGTCTCGCCATCTTCACAGTCCTTCTACTGTGGCGTATAAACTGACAGGTTCTGCCAGACCTCTGCTGCAAGCAGCTTCTTGAGGGTTTTTTTTTAATACAATAATTTAAGCAAATCCCTCTAATGTCGGGTAAATAGAAAGGCAACCCTTACGTTCATTAGAGCCATGATGACAGAAAACTAAATGTCAAATTCGGCGATCTTAGTTCTTATCCTTTAGGAAAATATTCCTTTCCCTGTTTTATGTACCGGAACGTTTTCTTTTGCGAGAGTTAGGTTGGGTAGTGAGAAGACAAATATTACTTAAAGCGAGGATGAAAGAATGCTGTATACGAAATTAGGCGATCCTATCTTTTATTACTTACAAGAACTTCTCCTGTATTTGCATATATGTGGGTATTTTTGGGAGAGAGACGAAAGAAGGATTGAAAGACAAATTCCTACTTTTTCTAATCTATTATGAGGGGAAGTTGTATGCCGTTTTCTATAATCGTACCTATTACCATTTAAGAGGCACTTTTTATGCACACAATGAGCTAAATGGCCAGTTCACAGCGACTCCAAAAACTCAGAGAAGGTTGAGGGAGGGGACCCACTGGAACAGTTGTTGGGAGACAGATGGTAGTCTCCCGTCAAGACGATCCAATATCTTCTTTAACGTACACAGGGTATGGTTCTCCCGCATACGGAACCACCAATCCCATCAATGTCCCCTTCTGACCGTAGGGAGGGTGTGGAGTTTTATGGAGATAAATCTGAGTGCTGGCCAGCTGGACTCGAACCTGGAAACTGCATATTACGTGCCTGGCCCTGTAGTGACTGAGCCACCCCTGTCCCATTTGTAATTTTTATGTATGTATGTATGTATGTATGTATGTATGTATGTATGTATGTATGTATGTATGTATGTATGTATGCAGTGAGTGAGTGTATGCATATAGTAAGTAGTGACTGTTTATAGTGAAAGATTCTATGCTGTGAGGGAGTGACTGTATATAGTGAGTGAATGATTGTACGTTGTGAGAGTGACAGCGTACAATAAGTGAACGACTGTATATAGTGAGAGAGTTAATATAATGAGTGAGGGAGAGTGTGTGTATACATACGTATGTATGTATGTATGTATGTATGTACGTATGTATGTATGTATGTATGCATGTACGTATGTATGTATGTACGTATGTATGTATGTATGTATGTATGCATGCATATAGTGAGTGTATCTAGTGAGTGAGTGCATGTGGTGAGGTCTGTATGTAGTGAATGTATGTGCAGATAATGAATGAATTGAATAAATGAATAAATGAACGCAATTGAATAAATGAATAAATGAACGCAATTGAATAAATGAATAAATGAACGCAATTGAATAAATGAACGCAATGAATGAGCGTATGCTGCTACTGAGCGTATCTAGGGACTGTGTGTATGGAGTGCATGAGCATATGTAGCGAGTGAGTGTATGTAGTGAATGAGTGTATGTAGTGAATGAGTGTATGTGGTGAATGAATATTTCTATTGTACCAGAGCCTCATGTTAGCCATCCATTATCTAAGGTTTTCCCTAAAGATGAAATGAACTTTTGAGGAAAACAATAGATAGTGGATGTTGCCCGTCTCCAACGATCTGGGATGCCTGAGGATGGATTTTGGGAGAGACATTTTTTTTAATTCTTTTTTTCTTTTTTTTTTCAAATGTATTTGTTTCCTTTTCCCCCTTAATATCAAGTTTCATATTTTTTTTCTTAATTACATTTATTTCATTACAAGCTTCTGACATTTCGTTGTCACATTTTTCACAAATGAAGTTCTTAATTTCTGAATATATCGAACAAAATTATCCACGGCAAGAAGAGGACGAACACAAAAGTAATGACAAGCATCGTGGACAGGGGGAAATCATCTTCATATCCAATCTCTTGATCTTTTTTATCAAGTAGTCCAACATCGTCAGGTTTCAATTCACGAGGACCAAAATCTTGCTTGTTTTTCTTCAATACAGCTTGTTCATTTGAAGTTGGACGATGGTCTTCATCATCTTCTTCTGCTGATGGAGTTGACTCCTGGTAATTGATGACTTGATCAGAATCACTGTCTTCGTAATGAAATACATCAGCTATTTCAATAAGGTCCTCAATAATTTCTTCGCTAGTAGAAGATGATTCATCTGTCGATGACGAAGAAGACATGTAATTGCTAGTCGAAAAGGAGACTTCAACTGGATTCACCACTGTCATTTCCAGTTCACCATCAAGAGAACTGGAGGATTCGGAGTAAAATCCTTCCTGTGGCATGTCCAGGTAATCAATGCTAGAGACATGACGCACACTATGAGGGAGAGACAATTTGGATCTTGGGGATGGTCTGGCATGAATATTTCTCCCTTCCACATTGCTACCTTCCATATGGCTCCGTTCCATATTGTTCCCTGTGGAACAGCAGGGAAAACATGCTGCCAAAGCCTTTTTCAGGCGTCTCCATTTGATACGAAGGCATTCTCGGCGCCTCCTTACATACTCCAATGCGCTTTGGCGTACATTACGCGCTCTGCGCACATAACTGGCATTTGACATACTGCCAGTATAATCAATAATAAAAAGCACTACTGTAAACACTCTTTCCCAATACAATAAACTCAATAATCGCGTACAATTCGGAAATTATAATATAAACGCACTACGTAATTCCAGAGATTCGTATTTCGCCTTAACGCTTCTAACGCAAGATAGCCTTTGAACGATTTAATTGTTTTTCACTTACATTGTTCAGAATTCTGATTAATTAAGATTTTCACTTGTTGCGTTTGCTAAATTTTCTAATGCCAGATGCATATAACAATGAGAATCATTTTCATAGATTAATATTTACCTATTTACTTTTTATGGTGGCCATTTTCAATACAGTATATTAAAATCAGTTTGGGGAACATCAAGTGATCATTCCTTGAAAGTACACCGATTAAATATTTATCTGTTTCCTTACTCCACACAAGTGATCAGGCAGGAAAACTCTTAATTTACTTAAGACAAAATCCCTCTTAATGGAAATTCACCCGGTGATCACATGATAGCATTCAAATCAAGAATAGAAATTTCAGTGAAATTTTTTGGAGGGTGACTTTAACTAGCGCATGCAGGACCCTAATGTAGGGAAATATTTTGCAGAGATATTTGTATTGAACTGAATCGTATCGTACTGAAACGACGTTCCGTAATGCATAAGTTTCTTTTCGTCTCCCTAAACTGTTCATATCTAAATGTCCTCCATTGGCAATATAAAGAAATTGGATACTGTACTGGTAGAGTCAGATGAAGCTATTTGGCTAAAAACAAAGATTTTATATTATTAGTTGGCTTTGGATGAATCAGCCAATCAAATGTAACAGGCTACTCCGAATTCTTATCTTAGACATTGTAGTTCAGCGCATGCGCAATCGTCATAATAGGTAATTTTAAGATTCCGGTCATAATAGTTAATCTTAAGATTCCGACAGTGTCCGTAATGGATAGATTAATATGGCGTAAACTAAAGCAAACGAGGTAGACTTATTTATGAAGTGAATGCTGTGATTTTTTATATAACACTGCAAATAATAATCACAAAAGAATATAAAAGTAGTGTTATGTTTTTTTAGGAAAGAATAAAAATGAATGTTAAATTTCAAATTCCCTTCTTTTTTCTTGGGATTACTTTTGGTGGGGGCAGTATCCCAGGTGGCCTAAAGGAATAATTTTTGCTTTTGAGAAATTAATGAAATTGTAATTAAAATATCGATGAGAGTAAATGATGAATTAATAAATAATTTCAAGAAATAAATAATTTCAAGAATACTTTTGAATGAATCTGCATTAGACAACGATTGACTCTAAAATTATAGCAGTTAAACGAAATAAACTAATTCTGCTCATTAATGGCAACAATACTATTAACAATACCGATTTGACCCCAGGGTGAAGATTACGAAATGGGGAAGCGTGACTTTTTGAGGAGGAGAAGCAATTATCGGAAAGCATCAGTGATACTTGTTTCCAAATCCTTGAACTAGAACCGAGTTCCGATACTTGTGTTTCCAAATCATTGAATCAGAGAGCTGCTCCGGTTTTTTGTTTCAAAAAAAATGTTCCGATATTTGATGTTTCCGAAATCTAAATCAGAGACATTAGGTTGTGTTTCTTCTGAGGGGCACTTTTATTGCACACATTGGGCTAAATGGCAAGGTCACAAGAACCCTAAGGACTCAGCGAAAGTTGGAGGGAGATGACCTATTAGACAGTTGTTAGGAGACAGATGGAAGCCTCTTGTCAAGACATCCAGCGTGTTCAGTAAGGTGCACAAAGTGTGATTCTCCTGCACACGGACCATGATTTAATTTCCCATCCGACGGACGGTGACATGAATGGATAAAAAAGTTTGGCCAAGCCATACTTTGTGGGCAAAATTAAGCTTGAATGTGGAAAACGTATGGCCAATCCGTACGTTTTCCCCATTCAAGAATCTGAAGTCTGGCACAGGTGGAACTCGAACCTGGACACTTCGGAGTACGATTCTGTCGCTTTACGGACTGAGCCAACCCCCGCCTCTCGGAATCAGTTCGACAATTTATGTCTCCAAATTATGAATCGGAACGTTTTCGAGCACTTGAGGTTTCTTGCAATCGCTGAGTGCGGATTGGGATTAATTTTTTAAAAGTCAACATTTTTGCTGTATTTGAGTTATAGAGGTTATAGAGGCTCGTGAGTTTTGTCGGAGAAGATGAACAATCCAGACAGAAGAATTCGATCCTGAAAGGAATTGAAACACTCGATCAAGGGATGTACCAAGAATTTTGTTTCGGGGGTGGGGAATGGGGGAGGCGGAATTTGGTTTCGGGGATGAGGTCGAGAATTTTATTTTTATATTTTATTTATCTGAGAATAATGCTTAATCTGGGTTTCCCAATGACTAAAGCACTGAATCGAAAGAAAAGGAAATTGAAGTGAGTTGGTTAAAATAATACTCTATATTCTATATGGAGAAAAATTTTAGTTTTTTTTAAATCTATTTTTAATGTCGGACACATATACTAAGCGGCTAAAACAAAGTTATACAAAGACAATTTTTTTGCCTTTTAAATCAGAGAGGCAAGTTTGATATTTCATATATAAATAACAACGTGATTTTCGGGGGGAGGGGTCCAACCCCTGTTGTAAGTCCATGAATACTAATTAATTTTAAAGGTGATATTACTAATTATGTTTTAAGAGATTACTTAAAATATAGTCATTTGTAATGTTGCATTTTATTTATTACCAAAATATTAAAAATAAGAAAATAATAAGACAAAGTAAAGAATTGAAATAATTTATGATTATTGAAGAATAATATATAGTGAATTATATATAGTGAAATTATATATAAGCTCCTAAAAAATGCAACATTGTTTTGCAAACAAGTGTAGTAAAGACAGCGTACCTTCGACCATAGATAGCATTGACTGCACAGTCCCAGTTGTCGCAATGAATCTGTTTTGAAGTGAAGAGCTCGATCATTTCTAAGAAGACGCAAATATTTTCTGTGCATTATTGTAACAGCCATTAGGTTTTTCAGCTTAGAGTCATTTTCTCTATTTGTGAGCATAAAAGTGCAACCAGAGGTAGAAAAATCTAACTCACGTTTACCGTATTTGATTATAGGGGCGAAAAATTATCAGATAATCTCGAGTTCTAATTTCTCATTTTAATAATTCCATACAATACTTAAAAGAATCATTTTTTGTCTATTTGTTTAATTTCTTCTTTACGTGTCTTCTTTTTCATGGAGGTTGATTCTCAATTGTCGAGAATTTAAAATTATCGAGAGATCAGAAACCCTATAGATACCTAGTGATTTTGTTGTCAGATCGCTAACAACGGCGTGGAATAAAAAATCGGTGTTTGATAAAAATTTTGTTCCCAATGATTTTATTAGTCAAATAAATGACAATATTACGTTTTACATAATGTATTGCAAATATCAGCAAATTAATATAGCGCCTTTAAGACACCTTTACATACAATGACTGGCCAAATTATAGTGAAAACTGTATCGTACGTTGTCTTACTGACGTTAGTATTACACGTCGATGCGAAGTCCTATGGAAATCAAAGTCAAAGTGTGACATGGGTAAAATGGCTGATCTGACTAACTTCGAGAGACTGATGAGTAGGAGCATCGGTAACGGAGGTAATGGAAAATGAGCAAAAAATCACTGGGCACAATACCCAAGTCTATGGAAAAGGGCAGAGGTCTGAAAAAGGTCAGCTAACAATGGCAAATGCAGTAGGAAAATGGATGAGGTAGACAGGGACAGGCATTTGTTGGAATGACCTCTACGGAAAACGGACCTGTTACATTTCATCAGTAGAGAGAGATGAACACCTTTGAAATTTGGGAGCTGTACCATGATACGACAGCCTTTCTTTTCTGAAACCAACAGGATTCGAAGACTCTGATTGAGTATGGAGTGGCGAACATGGTCAGTGGAGGACTGGAAACGTATCGTATTGTCAGACGAACTGTTTTAGGGCAGATCGCCGAAAGAACCGTGGCGACAACTCCATGAAGCAACCGACCCATCTTGCGTAGTTCTTACTGTTCAAGGTGCTGGAGGAAGTGTGATGATGTGTGAAGCATTTTCTGGCACGTATTGGGTCCTCTGATTTCTATGAAGGGTCGCATCACTTGCCTTGAAATATCAAATCATTCTGGTAGGTCAGCTACTGTCGATGATGAGTAAACACTCATCGACTCACCGATGATGAGTTACACCAGTGGAGATGGCAAATTCCAGGATGATAATGCACCGATTCATGGCTCCTGGATACTTCAGGAATGGTTTGAGGAACATGTAACATGATATATTTTATCACCTTTCATAGCCTGCGCAATCGCCTGATTTATGAAAGGGCGCACGCAGCTGCTATTTACAACTTTAAGTCGAGAGCAATAACAAAGCAACTGCTGAATTTTTTGTGTTGCAAATCAATTGCTTTGAGACCCTCGCACACTACAGCAAATTTACTTGAGACAATTGAGAGAGTGTTTGATGTCAGTAGTATAGCCACCCACTAATGGGGAAGACTATAGTATACAATAAGAAATTGTGATAATCAGAAAAAACTATGATAGCTTTATATAAAGTTTTATTTCTCGCTTTAAAATGCAGCAGAATCCATTTAATGTAATTTTTAATATTAGAATTAGGTATTTCTTTTTTTTTTTGGAAACAAAATATGAAACAAAATTAACGGTATATTTTCCATCGTTTTTCAATAATCTCGTGTTTGTGAAATTGAAATTTTTGGACAAAAATTTTCTAGTCTCACCTTAATACAGATTTCAAAATCAGAGCCGCTCCAGTCAAAATGTAAATATTCGAACAAGTAACATGATCAATATGCATATCATAATTCTGTTGATAAAAAATTCTGATGTTTCTAAACGACACAAGAGTTATGCACTCGAGGATTATAAAACTACTGTGTAGTAATGTTCGTGTCAATGAAATCCACTCCTCCAATCAACGGCATCCTAGGAAAATTTCGATTTAAATTTCGGTATAGATGATTGTCATGCTAGGAGCTCCGATTTCCGAGATTGTCTTATGCACTGTAAATTATTAAGACCTAAGACAGGGACCAGATGTTATAAACTCCCACACACATTTTTGGTTTACTGCTGCTTTTGATTATGTGTAATTATAATCATCCTGAAAATGAATTTTGTTCAAATCAGGATAAACAAATCGTGGCTCCTTTTCTTGGGCCTAGCGTATTAATTTGAAATTTCCAACCAATGAAAACGTGAAACTTGCTGAAATTCTTACCAGACTCAGCGCACAGTTAGGTGATGAAACGCTCTCAAGGACCCAACTGTTTGAATAGAGTAAATCATTTGAGGAAGACCTGACAAAATTTGGAAACGTGCAACATGCGAATCTCCTCCATTTCAATGCGTCTTCTCCATTGTGGCAATGAAACTAGGAGAAAATGCATTGCGAAGTACTGTCACATCCCATCTATAATCCTTATATAGGGCCAAGCGATATTCACTTTTTGGTGCTCCCAAAATAGCCATAGGAGGAAAAAGATTCCTAGTCAGCGATATTTATCGCTGACTAGGAATCTTCTATGAAAGGGATATGATGAAATTACATGAGCTGTGGAGACCGTGTATAGAGGTACAGAAGAAGATGCCAAAAGATAAATGTTATTTTTGGCTCAAAAATTTGATTAAAATACTTTAGAGGAAATCCGGTTTATGTTTAAATTCCCTATAAATATGAATTTCTCAGTAGAATTGCAAAAATAAAAAAATTGCCATCAAGCTTCGTTCAAATAGTTTTTAACTACACTCCGAAGACGTTGCCAGTGCAAGTCGCAGGAAAGTTGCAGTTTTTGAGTCGCTAGCCAGTTGCATTGCAGCTGAGTTGCGATTGCTGTGACGTGTGATATCCCCAGTTTTGTACATGCATTTTTAAGAGGCAATTGCAGTTTAAAATTTTCTGCTCCGCAATTCATTAGAAAATATATGAGACAGTTTAGGACTCGCTAATTCAATGCTTGTACCTCTTTCTTCTTCGAGATGCTCAAGCCATTTTGCACGAAGAGTGATTCAGAATTCCTCCTGCTCTATTTCGTAAGTATGTGGAAGACTTTCCATGTCGAGTACGGACTGTCATCTCTGCTCTAGCAGGTGCAGCGAAGTATTATCTTAATAATAATTATTTGTCCAAGCAGTGTATATGTTGATTTAATAATGATGCCAGATGTAGAGTAATAAGTTTTTCTAATGTTTCTTTTTCCTTTCTTTTTATAATATTCATTGCAAATTTTTAATTTGTAATATTGATGTTTTATAAAATAATAAATAATATTCATTACTAAAGGCGAAACTAGCACCCTTATCTTAAGAGTTTATGCGACCCTCTAGGAATTCGTATAGAATGTTAAAACATGAAATTGTTTGCCAATGTAAAAAAAGTTGAGATAACTTTGATGTAATTTTGCTACACTGTACATTATTGTATTGCTCATAACACAAACCAGGAATTATATTTTGAGGCGATTGGGATCGAGCTCAGACCCATTAGCTAATCGAGAAAGTGGGTCGAACCCTCTTAAAATTTTTGGTTCATAACTTGTCTCCTAATTGAAATAAGACTTCAAATTATTGAAACTGATGTTCTTGAATTCATTTCTTACTGTACTATGAACATCTGTAAAGTGGCTTCTACCAGTTTCTTATGATTTTCTAAGTTTGAAAACTTTTCAATTTGCATCTTCATAATTTGGCTTGTAATCAAGATAGACCTCAAACTAGTGTATTAGGATTCCGTTGGACGAATATTGCATATTGAATATATCGGAAGCAGTCTCAACCCGAAGTTGTGATTTAGTGGTTCGACACTTTTAAAATTTACAGAATGATGACGTCTGTTGTAATTGAGTTACGATCATGGTTTTAATAATGATAGTTAGGATTAAAAAAAAAAGAGTATTTCGTACTCTGTTTCTAGCTGGTATAGTATTGCGATATTTTGTCTTCTGCTTTTGTTACAATTTTTAACTAGATGATATATTCCTGCCAAGTTCATCATAAAAAGTTTCAGATCGTGGATGGAATGTATCATTGATTTAAGGAAATTATAGACTACGAATCCAGTAGTTATTCCCGATCTCTTGGCCATTGTGTTTTATGAAAATTGTGTGAGGACTAATTAATTCTCATTCTAATCGATATTGTTACGACAGATGAACGTGCTTCAATGAATTTATGATAAACGTGTCAGGAACGCTCGCGTATGCTTCTGCGCGAGAATTACATAACCAAAGAATTGGAAGGAAGAACCGAACTGAAAAATAAGAAAGATAGAATTGTTATGTTAGAGTTGTTGATATGTGAACGGGTTGGGTTGTTTTACCTCTGAGCGGCACTATTTTGCACACCATAGGCTAAATGGCCAGGTCACATGGACCCCGAAGGCTCAGAGAAGGCTGGGTGAGGGGACCCACTGGAACAGCTGTTGGGAGACAGATGGTAGCCTCCCGTCAAGGCCATCCAGCGTGTTCTTTAACGTGCACAGGGTATGGATCTTCCACACACGGGGCCACGGCTTAACGTCCATCCGACGGACGGCGGCCTTTCCAAGCCCATCGGTGTCCCCTACTGACCGTGGGCAGGGATGGGGAATTTTGCGGAGATAAATCTCAACGCTGACCCAGCTGGGACTCTAACCTGGGAACTACAGATTACGAGCCTGGCGCATATGTGAAAGGAGATATATTTAGTTTCAGTCTGTACACGATAAAGTGGTTAAAATAAAGATGATGACGATGATACTCTAGTCACCAGGTTCTTCCAATCATGGAATTTCTTCCTAAAGTAGTACATGATTTTTCTGAATTCTTAGATTCAACGCTCTCGATTAAAGAGCTTCGACAAACAATTTCACATAAAAAATCAACATCATTGTGGAGGTGATAACTATTCAATTTGTTTAATTAAAAATTTATCGCAAGATGATCTTTTGTTCTTTTTAAAAACAGGGCTAGAACTAAGTGGGATTATCTCAAGAAATTTGAGACCGATCGCTCAAGTACCTGTGGAACCGCGGTGAAACTGCCATTTCCTACCACCCATGACATCACACTCGTCAGCTCGAATGTCCGTCTGGAATTACCCCTATTATAAAATATCGTATTTAAATGCATCTATAGTAATAAAAGAATATATAAAGAATAAAGTAATAAAACAATAAAAGAAGTGTAACTATTTTGTATTTCTAAATTCAAGAAAAGTAGTCTTTTACTATTAAAAAAATGTCTTTAAGGGACAACAAGTTATAAAGTTAAGACTACATGGATCATCCTTGATTAACATTTATTCTAATATAAACATAATGCAGCTATTTATTATATTTGAAGAACATGATAAATGGATTTATATGGTCACTGTGAAGTGTTTTTTATATGGAAGCAAATTTTAGATTTACAATTTTTGAAATTCAATTTAAGTAGTATCTGAATTGACTGTTAAAGAGATATTTTAACATTTAGATAATTTAAACATTTAGATATTTTAATGTAAAAGAATAGAAAATATAACAATAAAAGCTAGAAACATATTACCTTTGGTATTAAGTACGTTAATGGTAGCACATTGGTTATATTCTATTATTTTCAATAAATTTAAACTTTATTTCATAAATTATCTTACTACTGGTATTTCAGATACAAGGTTTTTATGATATTAACAGTAAAAATATTATTTATGCAACACAAATTAGGTATTTGATATTGAAACAAGCTTTTGAATCTTAACCATTAAAATTTCACTGATGTCAGTTATATACAACAGCTATATTGGACATATTCAGTATACATATAAAAATTGTGCCTCTGTATTTGAATAGGACAAAAAAAAATTGATTCCTTGCTACTTTTAGAAGGACTTTATAAACCAATATCTGCACACAGGATACTAACAGTAATAAGGAGTTATATCACATTACTGTTGGCAATCATGACCAGGATAACTATTCTGAAATTGTTTCTCTACTTGTGAAATCTTATGAAACTTGGATGGATCGTGATAATGAAAAGTTTAAATTTTTATACATAGTAGAAAGTAGCAGGTAAATATAGCATGGTTACCAGCAGTAAATAATAGACTAGTGACAGTCCTAAATTCATTAATGGTTTGCAGTATTTTTCTGTAAAACTTTGTTTTTTATGGCCACTTAAAATTTGCAATCTCTATATGATGCTTTGTTGGATGAGGAAGAGACATTGGCATTGAAGGATCCGATTCACGCGCGCTGATTTCTTGATTCACATTCAGATTTCACTTTCATTCACTATAATATTAGAAGTGGAAAACAAAATTTTAACGAATTTTTAATAGAATTTGAAATTGTTTTTCAAAGAGTATATACGATATTTTTTCAGAAATCTGGGCTGAGGAAGAGATACCTATTTATAAGATAGATGGTTTTGTATTCAACCTATTATACCTATTTATAAAATAGATGGTTTTGTATTCAACCTATTATACCTATTTATACAAACCTATTATATAAAACCTATTTATAAAATTACCTATAGATTACCTATATAGTATATTATAAAATTGGTGGTTTTATTTTAATTGCAGAATTTCAAATAAATCAGGAGGAGTAATGCTCTATATTAGAAATGGCCAATTTAATTTTCAAAAAAAATTGAAGTGATAAGTGAAGAAACTGTTCATTTGCTTGATCCTGTAGCCGATGTGCCTGTCATTCATGTTTATAGGTCCCATATTTCAAAATAGATTCATATCTTAAAGCGTTAAGTGAATATTTAAAGTACATACATGAAGAAAACCTTGTATTAATTGGAAATTTTAATATTGGCTTACTGAAGATTTCTAATGATGTCAATAATTACTTAAGTTTGATATCTAAATTACGACTAAAACAGTATGCAAATGTACCGACTAGATTTAGTACAAACAGATATCGTTTTTCAGACCATGCATTTGTCAGAAAAGGCCAAAAATGGCACTGTTGGTGACAGTTTATAAATCCGGTTTGACTGATCATATGCCAATATCAGGTAAAGTTAATTTGAATATATTCGTTCAATAAACAGTATTTCACCCAAACGTAAAAATAGCAGATATATCAATTACTATAATTTTGAACGTTATGTCAAGCAACAGAATTTTTCAAATTTATGCATATCTGAGAATCGCACTGATAACAGATTGCTATATAAAATTCTTTCGAAGGCTTATTGATAATAAAAATTTATTTACTAGTAATAACCGAAGGATGCCATATCGTTTCAGGCGCATATGAGAATCTCGTTTTCAAAAAGAATTATTTTTCCATTACCAACTGTTTTATTCCTTAAAAGTTTTAATTTGAGCTATGGGATGATGGGAAAAATGCAAATAATATTTCATTAATAATTATACAACGTAAAACTATTGGTGATTTAATTCTTAAATCTAAAATGGTGCATTTCCCACACCTCTCTCAGAAAAGTGGTAGTCAGTGATTACTACAGTCTGATTACTGTCAGTGGAATATCTGATAAAATTCCACTAGTTTTTCAAATTTCTATTCCATATATATTATTTGTAAAACTCGATAACAGCTCTGTTGTTTCATCGTTTCATTGATTTGTAAAGATAAATAAATATGTATTAAAACTACTAAGTATATGAAAAATATGAATTATGATATTTCATTAGTATCAATCAAACAAAAAGAGTTTTCTAATTATCATTTTCGTTGTTTCCAATAGAAATTTCATCACGTTCACATTCCACCACCAAAATTTCGTATTTCTATAATTAATACATTGTTGCAATAATCGTTTGAAATTTCGGAATTTTCAACCTTTTCCAACGTTAGAGAGCACAATTATAGTGTTCGAAAGATTACGAAAGGGCGAATCATAATATTTTATCAATTCTTAAAATAAACTAATAAATACCCCCTCAAGCAGCTGCTTGCCACAGAGGTCTGACAGGAGCCTGTCAGTTTATATGCCAGAGTAGAAGGTTTGAGAGGATGGCAGGACCTCAGCAGAAAAACAACACATGCATCCACACCTTACCCGGGGCTCGAACCCAGGTCCCTTAGATCACTAGCCAAGCCCGCTTTCCTAACCCTAATTTTTTTTTCATTTTTCTCTAAATAGAAACAATTATCTGCTAAAACAAAAAATTATTTTTTCCCACCTCCCTCTGTCTAAGAGATCAAGTCATTTTTGCCACTGGAAACATCATGCGTTCACATTCCACCATCAAAATTTAAAATTTGTAGCTTAAATACGTCGTTTGCAATATTTGTTCGAAATTTTGGAATTTGTAAATTTTTCCACCGTTAGAGGGCGCAATTGTAGTTTTAGGAAGACAATTAAAAATTGTGAATCATAGTATTTAATCAATTCCTATCGAACCCAAAAAGAATTTTTCATTTATCTCTAAAAAACAAATAGTTTTCTGCTAAAACTAAAAAGGTGTCTTTTTCCACTCCCTCTGGATCTAAGCGGTCGACTCATCATTGGCAATGAAAACTTTGTGACCTTCACATTTCACCACAAAAATTTCATATTTCTAACACAAATACATCGTTTGCAATATTCGTTTCAAATTTTGGAATTTTCAAATTTTTCCACCGCTAGAGGGCGTAATTATAGCTTTAGAGAGATTCGATAAAGGCATATCGTAATATTTCATCAATACCTATCTAAAACGAAAAGAAATTTAAATTTATCTCTGCAAACAAAAACATTCGGTGTCTACAAACAAACAGACGACAGACGACAAAGCGAAACTCTTATCTCGTTTCCTTTGAAAACGAGATATCGAAAGGAGGAATAAAGAAACAAGTTGGCAAAATGGGTCACTGATGAATTAATCAAACGTATAGACGAAAAATAAAAATTGTATATGAGATATGAAAAATATCCATTTATTGTGCAATATGAAACAGAATACAAGTCCTATGATAAATATGTAAAAAAAAACGTATTAAGGAAGTTAAAAATAGGTATTACAGAGATAAATTCATTTTTTATGCACATGACTCTGTCACAATGGAAGTTTGTAAGTAATTTATTTCGCATAAAAGGAAAAGAGCAGTTGTACCTGATAATAGTAACTTAAATATATTAGAAAAAGACATGAATTCAGATTTTTAAAGATAATAAATTTTATGCAGATGAGGTTTCTCCTTCTATATTTGTGATAGGTGCCACTGAAACTGAAGTTTCAAATATTATAAAACTATTCTCTGATAATAAAAAAAAGGCTCTGGATATGACGCATTAATGCACAAATGTTAAAATTGTAAAACTCTATCATCTGGATATGCTGACATATTTAGTTAAGGTATCTTTGGAAAATGGAATCTTCTATGATGAACTCAAGCTTGCTAAAATAATTCCTAAAAACCTACAAAATGTTTGGTCGGACCACTAATTCGTTAAAAGTATCTTGTAACTGAAGCTTAAGAAATGTTGTGGTAAGGTTAAAAGAATTAGATTTAAAACTGAAATCGTGAAAGATACAGATATAACCAAAACTTAAATTACTTAGTCATTATCTTAACCGTGGTTTGCTTACTTACTTTGACGCTGAGGAAGAATGGGAGCGTTTTAAACTACCCTTCTTTGAAATTAACAATATGTTTAGAGTAAAGGGGTTGGGTTGTTTTACCTCTGAGCGGCACTTTTTTGCACACCATGGGCTAAATGGCCAGTCACATGGACCCCGAAGGCTCAGAGAAGTTTGGGGGAGGGGACCCACTGGAACAGCTGTTGGGAGACAGATGGTAGCCTCCCGTCAAGGCCATCCAGCGTGTTCTTTAACGTGCACAGGGTATGGCTCTCCCGCACACGGGGCCATGGCTTAACGTCCCATCCGACGGACGGCGGCATTTCCAAGCCCATCGGTGTCCCCTACTGACCGTGGGCAAGGCGGGGAATTTTGCGGAGATAAATCTCAACGCTGACCCAGCTGGGACTCGAACCTGGGAACTACAGATTACGAGCCTGGCGCGCTACCGACTGAGCCACCCCCGCCCCGAGAGTAAAGGGGAGAAGAGGAGAAAAAGACATTTGAGTGATAAGGCTATGGAGCTTTTTTAATTCAAAGAAAGAGATGCACCGATAAACTGAACCAACACCCTATTAGTTGTAACGCAGCAGTACAGGATCGTGAAATGCATAAGTTGAATGATGATCAAAATCTTTGGCTTACAAAAGAGACGAAGTAGCTAGACAAACAGCAGCAGTGCGTTGTATTGTCAGTTAATGTTTTGTGTGGAAAGTAACAGAGTGACACAGTGCGATAGAGGTATAAACATGGTAAGGTTATTGATGATGGGCTGAGCATTAGAGAGTTGTGACCAGTGATGAGATGTTTATGTACTGCCTGCGGGCCAAATGCATACATAATAATGTCTGATAATGCCCAAATATAGAAGGAATAACTTTTAAATAGGTACAAGAAACATTTTTAAATGCGGTAAAAAATCTTAAATGGAAGAAACAGAAAATAAAACTTATATGAGAAGAATAATTATAAAGTAAATAGTTTGCGTATATTATTTTTCCTTTTTTAATGTCATTTATCATTGTTTTTATCGTGATTTCATTATTCTGCATTATTAATATTATTTGGAGTATTTCAATTGTAATTCGAGTATTTTCAATTGTAATTGTTAATTGTTAATTGTTAATTCGAGAGACAACCAATCATGCGCATTTCCCATGTCGCGAAACAAATGCTATTTGTCGATGTAACGAAAGAGCCAATTATGAGTCGCAAGTTTTAGACATTACTTTTTCTCTAGTTAACTATGCCCAATCTCAAAATGTTGTTTTTCGTAATAAATATGAATCTGTGACCTGACTATTTAGCACATGGTGTGCAAAAGAAGTGCCGCTCAGAGGTAAAACAACCCAACCCAACTTTTTCCTGTATATCAGGCGACTCTATGATCAGTTACTGGCTTAACCAAAACCACACCTTTACCACTTCTTTATGCTGATACGGGAGCACTACCCCTCCCTTCACTGGTTCGTCTTATGTCTGATGGGAGTACAATAAAGGAATTCACATCACCGTTACCATCGGATCTAGGAGCAATCTGACGTCAGCCACAATTTTTACATTTCCATCACTGGAATCGGAAGGGGGGGGGGAATCATTACATGTTAATCACACTCCTTCAATCAGACAACCGCCTGCTATTTCATTTTTATTTAATGTTGTCGTAAAATCATTATAATTAATAATATAAGAATAAAATAAATGATTAGCGAAATCCATTTGTGTATATGTCTTATGATGCATCAGTATATAATGCATGTATATGTATGTATATAAAATATATGTATGTGTAATAATGAATGATGTATATATGTTTGCGTATGTATTGTATATGTGCATATATATTTTTATATGATATATTTAGGCATGATATGTATTTATATATCTAGGTATCATATGTATGCATGTATGTCTATATCTGTGTACGACATGTTATGTATATATGTATGTATGATATGTGTGTGTGTGTATATATATATGTATGTATGATATGTATGTGTGTGTGTGTATATATATATGTATGTATGATATGTATTTATATATCTATGTCTATATATGTTACACCAGAGCCTCATGTTAGCCATCCATTATCTGAGGTTTACCTTAAAGATGAAATGAACTCTAAGGAGAAATCAACAGATAATGGATGTTGCCCGTCTCCCACGATTCGAGGACGTCTGAGGATGGATTTTAGAGGAGACATTTTTTTTTTCATTTTTTTTTCTTTTCTTTTTTTTATTTCTCACATATTGCTTTTCATATTTGGTTGTTGATCTAATTACATTTTCTTTCATCTTTCTTTCATTATTAGTTCTTCATCATTATCATTTTCTGTGTCGGATACGATGTATCAAGATGCTCACAATTATGACACACTGCAAAACAGCGAAAATTGCATAAGAAATGATCTCTCCCAAGTAATACGTAAAGCCTTTGCTCTTCGGGACATAAATAACGTTCTTGTTTCGTCTCAAGATAATTCCATAATCAGTTTCTAGTTCCCAATATCCTTCTTGTGCAGAATCTGCTAGCAATTGATGTTTCCTGCTATCGGAACCGGACTCTTCTGTCACGTTACTACTAGTACTGCATGCGACTGAAAAACTTGAAACGTGAGGATCAGATTTCCTGAGACTTTCACTGCATTCCGACTGTGGGGGCCCAATTTCATCACATGGCTTTCCCCTTTCAACACGAAGCTCTTCCATTTCAACAGTTTCTTCCCCCACTTCATCTACTCTTTCACTGGATTGCGAGGGAGCATATATTTCATCATCATTATCTGATGATTCACTTTTAATGCAGCAGCAGCAGCATAAACTGCTTTTGAAACATCTCCATCTTCTTCTTGATTTCCCTCGCCGTCTGCGAAGGAAATGAAAGACGCGTTGTAGCGCCGTTTCTCGTGCACCACTTGCACTTTCTGCCATTGTGCAGAATATCCAATCAAAATAAGTCGCTATATCTCTATAATAAATCACTAAAATATCGTAAGTGTTTTCTTCTTAATGCGAATTACCGAACTCAAAATACCACAATACTCACTTTTCCAATAACGACGACAAATCTCTTATCTTAAGAAGCAGACGTTTTTCAACTCGTTAATTGTTTTTCACTTGCATTGTTCGGAATTTTGAATAATTATGATCTTCACTTGTTGCGTTTTCTAAATGCAGGAAACAATGAGATTCATTTTCCTGTTCCGGTCGGCTCCCGGTTTATGTGGGGTTGGGAATCTGAAAAATAGCCGCCTAAACAAGCATAGTTTTCCCATAAGAAAGAAAGCAAATGGCAGGGATAGGGAAGAAACGCAGAATCAAAATTCATGTATACATCTACATCCTTCACTGTTTAATTTTTCACTGTAAAATGTTTGCTATAATAATAAACACATTAATAACATTTTAAATCACAACACAGTAACAACATTTTAAACAGTATTATGCGGTAGGTCAACGTGAACATGGGAGGAAAAATTGTCTTAAGCTGGGTGGGATCTGAACCCACGTCCTCCTGGTGACATGCCAGTGGTCTGACAGCTGAGCTACCGGCTGCTGATCAGTTATCCTCGATTGTGGATGCTAAATCCTGTCATTATGGAATCAGCCCTCTTGTGGCAGCCTTATAATGGCAAGTGAATATCTTTTATTGCAGATCTCTCAGGTTCGGGCCACGACAAGCCACACTCTATGGCAGTGGTTCTCAAACTGTGGTCCGTGGCTACGTCCTAGGGGGTCCGCGGAATTTTCTAAATTTTCTGTAGAAAATCTGTATTTGTAACACGCAAGTAATGCAACTTTAAGATAAGCGGCGTGTACAGTGGTCTATCGCACTAAGCTGGGAGTGTACCTACTCCACCGCCATGCGGCTCAGGCCAAGGTCAAATGCGCTGAAGGATGAGCAGTACAGTCACTCAAAAAAGTATCCGACGCTATGGTTGATTACAGAATTCAGAAAAAATATCTGGCAGCGTCTTTTTGAGAAATTAGTGAACTGGCAACCTTCGTGTCACATGACGCTGCCAGATATTTTTTTCTGAATTCTGTAATCAGCCATAGCGTTCGGATACTTTTTTGAGCAATCACATCAGTAGTGAGTAGCCCTTTGCTTTCGGCAGTTAGTTATTCTTATGTGTTTTGTGTGTGGGGGGTTTACCTAAATATTGTATACCATGGACATTATTATTGTGTTATCATATTGTGTTTTCATTGAAACGGAATATAAGTGGAATCGATACGACTTCACATGGGCCTGTTAAAACTAAAACCATTGACGATCGTTTTCAAGCCAGTTGCTCTGTTATCGCCAAAAAACAAAAGAAATGTGTAAACCAGGAAATATGATGAAGATTATCTGAAAATGGGATTCTTTTGGACCGGTGACCAACTTGCACCTAACCCTCTTTGTGTTGTGCGCTATGATACTTTGTCTAACGACGCGATGAAACCTTCAAAATTTTCACGGCATTTTCAAACAAAACATGCAGGTTTGGCCCACAAACCTGTTGAATATTTTCAAAACAAACGTAAAGTGATTCTGTCATCACAGAAATCAATGACTTCTGTTGCCACGGGTGGGGAAGAGAGTAAAACTACAGAGGCATCATTCGAAGTGGCTTTACTTGTGGCAAAAACTGGTCAAGGGCATACCGACGCTGAAACTCTTATAAAGCCAGAGGATAAATTGGTGGTGAATATTATTATGCTTGGGGAAAAAGACAGGGCGAGCAATAGACAAGATTCCTTTGTCGAATCATACAATTCAGTGTCGCATAACATCTTTCGTATCTAATGTGGAGGAGCAATTAATCACACGTGTGCGTGGTAGTAGTGATTTTGCTTTAAAATTGCGGGAAACTTGTGTCAACGTTTAGTAGATGTAAGATACATTTACGAAAATGAAGTTCATGATGACTTTTTGTTTTGTTTATCTTTAAAAACTCACAGTTCAGGAGATGATATTTTTTGTATGGTTAATGATTATTTCATAACACACAATTTGGATTGAAAAAATGTGTCGGAGTCAGTACTGACAGTGCGCCAGCTTTGTGTGGGAAAAGAAAGGGTTTTACAGAAAAGATAAAAGAGTTAAGTGGCAGAGTGTAGTTCAACTCACTGCTTTATCCACAGAGAACAGTTAGCGGTAAAAGGAATGCCTTCTGAACTGGATCTTGTATCGAAACAAGTAGTTAAAGTGGTTAATTTAATTAAATTACGGTCAATGGACTCCCTCCTTTGTATTGTGCGAAGAAATGGGAAGTGTGCACAAAAATTTACTTTTCCACACCGAAGTACGGTGGTTGTCAAGGGGGAAAGAGGTCTCAAAGTTGGGTTGAGTTGTTTTACCTCTTAGCGGCACTTTTTTGCACACAATGGGTTAAATGACAAGGTCACATTTACCCCGAAGGCTCAGAAAAGGTTAGGGGAGGGGACCCACTGGATCAACTGTTGGGAGACAGAGAGTAGCCTCCCGTCAAGGTCATCCAGCGTGTTCTTTAACGTGTACAGGGTATGAGAAGGTTAGGGGAGGGGACCCATTGGATCAGCTGTTGGGAGACAGAGGGTAGCCTCCCGTCAAGGCCATCCAGCGTGTTCTTTAACGTGCACAGGGTATGAGAAAGTTAGGGGAGGGGACCCATTGGATCAGCTGTTGGGAGACAGAGGGTATCCTCCCGTCAAGGCCATCCAGCGTGTTCTTTAACGTGCACAGGGTATGAGAAGGTTAGGAGAGGGAACCCATTGGATCAGCTGTTGGGAGACAGAGGGTACCTCCCGTCAAGGCCATCCAGCGTGTTCTTTAACGTGCACAGGGTATGAGAAGGTTAGGGGAGGGGACCCACTGGATCAGCTGTTGGAAGACAGATGATAGCCTCCCCTCAAGGCCATCCAGCGTGTTCTTTAACGTGCACAGTGTATGAGAAGGTTAGGGGAGGGGACCCACTGGATCAGCTGTTGGGAGACAGAGGGTAGCCTCCCGTCAAGGCCATCCAGCGTGTTCTTTAAAGTGCACAGGGTATGAGAAGGTTAGGGAAGGGGATCCACTGGATCAGCTGTTGGGAGACAGAGGGTAACCTCCCGTCAAGGCCATCCAGCGTGTTCTTTAACGTGCACAGGGTATGAGAAGGTTAGGGGAGGGAACCCACTGGATCAGCTGTTGGAAGACAGATGATAGCCTCCCCTCAAGGCCATTGAGCGTGTTCTTTAACGTGCACAGGGTATGACTGCCGCATGCGGGACCACCGTTTAACGTCCCATCCGACGGACGGCGTCCTTTCCAAGCCCATCGGTGTCTCCTACTGACTGTGGGAAGGGAATTTTGCGGAGATAAATCTCAACGCTGACCTGGGAACTCGAACCTGGCTCGAATCTGGGAACTACAGATTACGAGCCTGGCGCGCTACCGACTGAACCACCCCCGCCTCAAACCATGTATGTATATATGCTAAATCATCATTGTATGTATATATTGTTATGTATTGATCGATATGTATATATATTAAATGCATGATATGTATATATATTAAATGTATGAATGTATGTAAAATGTATGATATATAGTATGTATTTATGATATGTTATGATATCATGATATGATACCACGGCATGTTATGATACCATGATATATGTGTTATGCATGATATATGTGTTATGATATGTGTGTTATGATATATATTATATACATTTTATGTATGATATTTATATTGTGATATGTATATTATATGCATGGTATATTTATTATTATATGCATGATATGAGTGTTATGGTATGTATGTATGTGTTGTACCAGAGCCTCATGTTAGCCATCCATTATTTGAGGTTCTTCCTAAAGATGAAATGAACTCTTGGGGGAAATCAACAGATATTGGATGTTGCCCGTCTCCCACGATCTGGGACGTCTGAGGATGGCTTTTAGGGGAGACATTTTTTTTTTAATTTTTTTCTTTAATCTTTTCAACGTATTATTTGACTTTTTATTTCATTTTTTCCATTTCTTTCACTTTTTTGACAGCTTTTAATTATTTCATTTGATTATTTCTGTTGTGTTTTCCAGATTTTGATTTCAGGTTATTTACAGTCATACATGGAGTTTCATACAAGCAAATGTCTATTTCTGTTTTGCGGATTGTACTTAAGGAAAAGAGAAGAACGAGACAACAGATCTGTAGATATCGGTAGCAATATAATCGAGCATCAGGAATAATATGGCCATCCAAATTAGAATTAAAGACATCAGAGACTCCTTTTCAGGGATGTTGATTGAGGTATCTGATGAGCACTGAGGACTGCTCACTCTGGCAGAGCGATCCGTTGCTTCCATTTCGTTGAAGCTCTGTTCATCCAATGAACTCCCCTCCTCATCCGTTGAGTTGTATGGAGACCAGCTGAGCTGGGAGGAGATGGAGTCTTCCTCAGGAGTTATTACTCGGACTTCTGGTGGAATATCTCTGCTGTCCACGGATGGAGAGGTATCGAGGGATCCGACATCACTGGTGGATCCGACATCACTGGTGGTGGGGAGGTAGAAGATGCCGCGTGTGTTTGATGACGTCGGCATGTACACTTCACTCTCCTCTCCACTGCAGTTGGCACAGCATACGGAAGCCTTTCTCAGGCGCTTCCAGAATTTGCGGAGGCCTTCTCGGCGCCTCCTTCCAAATCGCAGAGTGCGCTCGCGTACAGACAACGCTTGGCACTCAGAATGTGCAGCGTTTAGCATCCCTGCGATAATCCAATATACAATAAAATCAATCGATAACTATTAATAAATCAACGCTACTCAAATACAAATATCAGCGCTAATATAAAATAAGCGCAAACTATAATTATACTCAGCAAAAAATACAATTCGTTGCAAATATCAACTTTATGCGCTAGAGTCTCTTACCAAACCGAAATCGATTGAATGATTCTTGCAAACATATTCTTTCAACTCTTCAATTGTTCCCCATTTACATTGTTCAGAATTTTGAATATTTAAGATCTTGTTTCGTTTGCTAAACGTTTCTGATGCCAGATGCAGGAAACATTGAGAATCATTTCCACATATTAATATACTCGAAGTATTCGAATAATAGCCAGGTCTCCTATTTACAATTTCTTGCTAGTATCTGGCTATTCAAGCACATGCTAATATTTAAGGCCTGCGCTGTTCAAATTAATTCCGTATTCCATACGTGATATATTAAACGCCAGGTTCTAAATAAAGAGTAGCCTGAAAGGATGGATTTTTAGGGTGGGTGGGAAGATTAGGGATTTCTTAGATTCCTTTATCCATCTAATTTAGTTTCTAAAGAACTTCTTGAAAAAGAAATCGCACCCCCCTAAAGTGAGCCTATCAGGGTAATATTTCTTTAGGCCCCAACGTTTAATACACCGAAGAGCCAAAACATTATTGACCAGCGCGTCTTTATGCAAATCGAAGCAACTACAGGTAAACGACGGCGCTTGTGAAGGTCATGACACGGTATAACACCTGATACTGAGCTCTGTTAATCAGTGTTATTCTTGTTCTTCAGGTGGGAAAGGCAGTGAACTTTCCCACCTGAAGATTTGCAGCAGAAGATTTAAATGCTATTTTAACCATTTACGTTCACAGTTAGGAAGAAATAAATGGCAACAATAGATTTGACAGCGATTCTCGTTTCTCGTAGGAATAGCATGGTAAATATGTTTGCTTCTAGCAAGCCCCCCCTTTTGAACTTCGACCTGAAATTTGGCACTGTAATTCGGACCACAACCTGAAACATTCTCTGAAAATGTGGAGCGCGTACGTTGATTTCCCGATGAATTATGTCTGCCGCAGACAGACAGACAGACACCTTCTTTCATTATTTAGATGTCTATGTATGTGTATGTGGTAGCAATAACTCATCGGAAAATTGTGGTAGACGTTTCGAAATGTCACAGAATGCTTTCTGATCGTTGTCCGAGTTGCAGTCACATATTTCATATCGAAATTCCTTCGGAAGGGAGGATCTTGATGGAAGGAACATATTTACCAAGTTATTCCTATGGGAAACCGAAGTGCTGCCAAATCCGATGTTGCTGTTTACAGTTCCCTACCTTTGAACGAAAGAGTCATGACAGCATGTAAATGTGCTGCCGTTATTAGATCCGCCATATTCTCGAAGGCATTATAATTTTAAGGTGTTCAACTGCAGGTATGAATCAGAATTCTTAACTCAACAAGGGGTCACACAGAGGAAGCCGCGTACAGAATTTGAGACCGTTCGGTCGAGTATCATGGGAATCACAGAGTACCAAAAAATATCGAAAAGGAAATAACTAACTCGATATTAAAGCATAGATACAAATCCACAGGCTTTGAGAGAGCTCACTGATGCCGTGTAGGTATTCTTCTTGATTCTGTGTGGTAAGAAGTTGGGTTGTTTTACCTCTTAGCGGCACTTTTTTGCACACCATGTTCTAAATGGCCAGGTCACAGAGAAGGTTGGGGGAGGGGACCCACTGGAACAGCTGTTAGGAGACAATAGTTGCCTCGCGTCAAGGCCATCCAGCTTGTTCTTAAACGTATGCCATCCATTCCCTTGGCTCTCCCGCACACTCTGCCTTTCTAAGCACATCGGTATCCCCTACTGACCGTGGGGAGGGCGGGGAATTTTACGGAAATAAGTCTCAACGCTGACCCACTGAAACTCGAACCTGGGAACTGCAGATTACGAGCCTGGCGCGCTACCGACTGAGCCATCCCCGCCCCATGGTAAGAAGAGGTTGCGTTAATCGCAAAAGACATATTAAGATACATTTCATATTTGTGTTCCTTACGTTATATTTTACTTTTATATTAGTGCAGAATTAATTCTCATGTTGCTTTTTGTAATAAATACGTCACAACTGAATTTTTCATTATTTATATTTTATGTCTTTTACGCTTGGCTACTGATCTAAGGGACCTGGGTTCGAGCCCCGGATTTAGGCATGGATGTGTGTCGTTTTTCTGCTGAGGTCCTGCCATCCTCTCAGATCTCCTACTGTGGCATATAAACTGACAGGCTCCTGTCAGACCTCTGTGGCAAGCAGCTGCTTGAGGGGGTATTTATTTATTTTATTTTATTTTATTAATGTAGATAAATTATTTTGTTTTTTGAAAATATAGCTTACTCAACGCATTGTTCAGAGAGGAGCGGATATATGGATTATTGAGGACGCCTGTATGCGGCTTCCTGAATAAGGATGAGGCGATGAGGTTTAAATTTTTTATATTTAAAGTTCTGATCGGAGGCAATTTGAGATATCCTCATCCGGACCTATAAAAATAGTTTGCTCATCCTTGTTCTAAACAATGTGTCTAGATCAAAACCCACTGTTCGTAATGAGAATTAATACTTTACTGGCCTTATATCACAATCCATCATTACTTTGCCTATCACTGCAATAAAACTGCATATCTCGAAGGAAACTACCCACCGGAAGATCCTCAAGGGGAGATGAAATTACGACGGAAATGCTTAGAGTTGGGAATGGTTCTATTGTCACACAGATGATGGAAATTTCTTTTAATGATAAAGGCGTTTGACTGATTCTCAAGGATTTTACTAGATCTGATATCATCTCTGTTTTTCTGATCGTTATGAGGGAAAGAGTATTTTCTATCCCGGGTTGGGAGTTGGCTCAGTGGTTAGTGTTCCATGCACATAATCTACAGTTTCCAAGTTGAGTCCCAGCTGAACCAGATTTGAGATTTATCTCTGCAAACTTCCTTCCCACTGCCAGCAGCGGACACCGATAGGCTTGGAAAGACCGCCGTCTGTTAGATGGGGCGTTAAACTGTGTCCCCTTGTGTGTGAGAGCCATACCCTGTGCACGTTAAAGAACACGCTGGATGGCCTTGACGTGAGGCTACCATCTGTCTCCTAACAGCTTTCCAGCGGGTCCCTTCACCTCAACCATCTTTGAGCCCACGTGGCACTTGCGATTTGGTCATTTAGCCTATTGTGTGCAAAAAAAGTGCCGCTCAGAGGTAAAACAACACACCGAACCCTTTCTAAAGAACTAAAGCTCATTTCATCATTGTGCTTAATAGAATTAAGATTGTAGTTGATGGACTACTTCGTGGTGAATAGTGCGGATTGCAGAGTGATAGGGAAAGCATAGATCAAATTTTGTCACAGGAAGATTCTTTAAAATTATTAAGACTTTTAGAAATCTGTGATTACTAGCTTCGTAGATTTTAGAAAGGCATTTGGTACTGTTGATCGTCATACTTTTTGGGATTTGGTGTAATTTGTTCAACGGAAATTTGTTCGAATGAAAGTTGTTTGAGCAATGTTTTTTCGACAGTTTGAGAGGCCGTAGGGGGCGTTCACCTCAATAAGGTCTTTACAGCTTTGTTAATGGAAGATTATCGGAAAGGGAATGGACCTGCGAAGAGCAGTGATAAAAGACAAGGCTTCGTTTTAGATTAGGTAGAGTAAAACACTTTTTCCAAAACAATCCAAATACCGTTTAATTCCTTTCAATTTTCTTATAAGCTGGGCCGATTGGTTAACACACTTAGCTACTAATTGGAGGGACCTGGGTTCGAGCCCCAAATAAGACATGGATATTTGTGTTGTTTTTTTTTTTGCTGAGGACCCATCATCCTCACATACCTTCTAGTGTGGTTTATAAACTGACAGACTCCTATCAGACCTCTTGTGGCAAGCAGCTGCCTGAGGGGATTTTTTTTATAAATCTTCCTATTGCTTTTCTCTCGTCATTTGTCGGTTTGTTGGTTTGTCAAACAGTTGTTCCGCCATATCTTTTGAACGCGATGAGGATTTATGTATGAAACGAAAGCTTGTGACGCAGAGAGTGTCATAGGTATAAAAAATTGACCTTCCACGCTTTCTTCCACTCGCAAGAAAGGGGAAATATGAAAGCGATTGTTCCTTTACATCTACAGATCGCGAGTGCCTAAAGTAACAAGCTATACGTCAAATGAAAGCTTATGACGTCAGGAGTGTCATAGGTGATACAAAACTGACCTTCCGTGATTTCTTCCTCCTAAGAATTGGAAATATGAAAACGATTGTTCCACGATATTTTCCGAACGCGAAGGCCTTTTTTTATACCTATGACACTCCCTGCGTCACAAGGTAGCCTGCGCCGTAGGTGTCAAATGATAAGCTCATACGATGTAGTAGATTGTTTCAAATTTTATCCTTCACCATTCTCCCCCTCTCTAGGGGGGAAAGATTTTCGCGGGGGGTGGACCTTACTGAGATATATCTCAAATTAAAGCTTGTCACGTATTCGATGTCACGGGCAACATTAAACACGACTTAAGAAATTCATTTTATCATAGCGAAGAAAGACTAAACGTTAAAATATTTTTTGACAATCAATTTAAATCTAAAATATCTCATGGGAAAAATACAAGATTACAATCCAAAAATTATTTCTAACTTCCAAAAATATTAAAAAATTACGGGAAATGTACAAGGGCATATACACTACCTTACGTGTTCAATCAAATGCCAAAGGAAATTATTTTATTAAACAATTTTAAAGAAATCAAAAATAAGACTAAAAATTCTCTTCTGGCACTAAAATCAATATAAAAATTTGAACCACCACAATGCAGCTTCCACTGAAATTCACATAATTCGATGACATTGTTTTAAACTATATCTTATGTATTTTCATGTAACGTTATTGTTCTTCTTTCCTGCAGATAAGCATATGCTTTGCGGGTTTAAACTCTTGTGTAACTAATATGAAGATGAATAAAGATTATTTTTATTATTACTACAAAATCAGGGGGAAGAAAAATGTGGTCCATGTTCATGTATCAAATGAAAGTTTCTGAAAGTAGGTGCTTTCAGCGATAAAGAAAATATAAAAATAATTTTTAAAACTTTGAAAAGTAATCTCATATGTGCCTAAAAAGTAGAAAATAAAACTAATGTATATCGAAGGGGCAATCAGTCACTGAATTCGTATTCACTTCGAAGGAAGATAGAGCGCCGATTACCTACTCAGCAAGATTGGCGGCGCCCTATTTTCCTTTCAAGTGAATAGAAACTCAGTGACTGATTGCATCATCGACAAGATTTAGGTTTATTTTCTACTTTTTAAGGCGTATATAGAAAGATGGGTATTTTTTACATTTTTAAATTTATTTATATTTTCTTTATTTGAAATACTGGTACTAGTGATATTAGAGAACAACTTGCAGAGTTTGAAAAATATTGCAGTTTAAAATTTCGAACAACCCTTTCTATAAGAAGCTGACTGTAGTTTAACGTAATAGCGAAAACTACGAAGAAATAAATGGCCGCAAGTTTGACTCGAAAACAAGAAGGTTTAACACTTTATACTTAAAAAGAAAGATCTAAACCACGAATGATCCTTTTTCAGCTGCCCTCCCCCCCGCCTCTATTTCCAGAGGTTCTTCAATGACAAAGCACAAGGCCTACACGCTAATGTCCTACGGGGAGTCCTCCCCTAGCGGCCTCTCAGTCTTTCCAACAAAATTCTGTAGAGCAAATTTCCGTTTAGAACAAATTTCTGTGGAACAAATTTCCATTTCCAACAAATTTCCGTCGAGCAAATTTCCGTTTCGAACAAATTTCCGTCGAATAAATTTCCGTTTCGAACAAAATTCTGTCAAATAAATTTCCGTTTTGAACAAATTTCCGTCGAATAAATTTCTGTTTCGAACAAAATTCTGTCAAATAAATTTCCGTTTTGAACAAATTTCCGTCGAATAAATTTCCGTTTCGAACAAAATTTTGTCGAATAAATTTCCGTTTCGAAGAAATTTCCGTCGAATAAATTTCCGTTTCGAACAAAATTCTGTCGAGCAAATTTCGGTTTCGAACAAATTTCCGGATACCGTTACATTCAGATTATTCACTTGACGTCCTCACACAGGAATTCAAACGTTATAACCTAATTATTCTAGGCTTGCAAAAGACCAGATGGACAGATAAAGGTGAGATACTTAAAAATAACTTTAAATTTCTCTTTACAGGGAGGGAGGATGGAAAGCATCACCACTTAAAAAAGATCTATGTATAGGTTTGTTTCTCAGCAGACACGCCAGTGATGCTCTTCTAAGATATGACTGCATTAATGAAAGATTAATAAAAATAAAGACATAAATGAAAGACCTGAATGTCATCTTTTGTTACAGCCCAATAGAGGACTCTGATGAGAAGGAGAATGAAGTTTTACAGACACCTTCAGGACATTTTGAATTCTGTGAAGGATTCAAGGAGATATTTCTCTTGTACTATGTGACTTCAATGCTAAAGTTGCACCTGACTCGGATCTACGGAGTGGTTTCTAGGTCCCTTTGGCATTGGTAGTTCCAATGGCAATGGGCAACGTCTCCTACAGATAAGAAAACTTAATGGATTGCAAATAACTAACACACGTTGCAAACACCGGGATATTGTAAATATACATGTGTTTCACCTGATGGGTTGCATAGGAATAAGATAGATTATATTTTAACTAACAGCAAATAGGCTAGTTAGATTAGGAATACCAGATGATACAGGGGTGCCGAAATTGGGTCTGACCATTACCTGGTCAAAAGTGTGTTGCAATTGAAGCTTAAGTATTGTGTGTTGCAACTGAAGCCTTTTTTTAAAATATTAATTGAGAGACTGATGGTAGCCTCTCGTCAAGGCCATCCAAAGGCCATCCAGCGTGTTCTTTAACGTGCACAGGGTATGGCTCTCCCGCACACGGGCCACGGCTTAACGTCCCATCATATGGATGGCGGTCTTTCCAAGCCCATCGGTGTCCCCTACTGACCGTGGACAGGACGAAGAGTTTTGCGAAGATAAGTCTCAACGCTGACCCAGCTGGGACTCGAACCTGGAAACTGCAGATTACGAACCTGGCGCGCTACCGACTGAGCCACCCCCTCCTCGTAAAGGATCAGTTAACAGCTGATAAGAATCTTTGGCTTGATAGCTCGGCTAACAAAGCAGAAGAAGACGTAAGACAGCACAACATCAGGAGGCTGAACCAGATAACGAACGTTTTGTGTGGGAAGAAACAGACAGGTACACAGGGATTGAGGGTTAAACATGGCAAGGTGGTTGAAGGTGAAGATTCTCTGATGGCTAAGTGGGCTGAACATTTCAGAGATATCCTAAACAATGTGATTATTTCTACTCCCATTGTTTGTAATGAGGATAGATGGATTACTGGCTTTAACGTTTGGCTATGTTACATTCTGAAATCACTGTAGCTATCTCTAAATTAAAACTGCCTAAATCATCACTAAAATGGTTAGTGCTGGGAACACTTGTGTTGTCACATGACTGACTGAAATGTTTCCCATTTTGTATTATAAAGGTGTCGTTCCTAATGATTTCGCTAGAGTTGTTATTATCCCTATTTTTAAAAAAGGTGATCGTAGTTCTTGTGATAATTATAGGGGAATTAGTTACTTTCTGTTCCAGGTAAAGTTCTTTGCATGATTAAACTTAATAGAATATAAATTTGGTTGATGGACAACTGCGTGATGAACAGTGTGGAATCAGAAGTGGTAGGGGATGTATTGATCAAATATTTTCACTTAGGCAGATTCTTGAGAAATGTTCAGAGTTTCAGAAACCTGTGGTTATTAGCTTTATAGATTTCGAAAAGGCTTTTGATTCTGTTGATCGACATAATTTGTGGTTGATTGTTAGATCATATTGATTACCTGATAAGTTAGTTAGTGTAATGAAAGCTCTTTAAAATAACACTGAGTCGTGTGTGAAAGTTGGTACGTCTTGCAGCGATTGGTTTAGCATTGCTAGGTAAGATTTATATTAAAGATTTGATCCGAAATGGCCTAGAGATTTCAAAATTTCTGATTCAGGTTTTACAGATGATTTGGTCTTGTTGGTAAATGATGTTGATGAGATGAATTCTTCCATTAAGGCTGTTCATGAGATTGGTAATAGAGTCGGTTTGATGATAAACAGAGAAAAACTTGAAGAGAAATGGTCAGGCAGATGGTGCTTCAGTTGCTTTGATTGGCTTGACTCTTGATGAAATGTCTCAGTTTAATGATCTTGGGAGCTATGTAACAGATACTGGTGATGTGCGACATGAGATAAATAGAAATTGGAATTTACTGCTGGGACTTTTAAGAGTTTATGGAGAGTGTGTAAAAATAAGCGTATACACCTAAAGACCAAAATTAGCCTGTTTAATATTTTGGTTCTTTCTAAGGTTAGATATCGTAGCGGAACATGGATGCTTTGTAAGCAGTATAACAAGAAACTTGATGTTTTTGATTCTGGAGGCTTGCGCAGTATCTTGGGCATTAGTTGTTTGACTTTGAAAGTAATAACTTAGAAGAAACAGTCATCAATCTCTTGTAAACAGCATTTTGTGCAGAGAGATATTGCGTTGGTTTGGCATGTTGCTCGTATGCATAACTGCAGATTGACAAACAGGATTAGGAACATGTGCCTAAAGGCTTCAGGAATGGGGGGAGACCTAGGATGAGATGGGCAGACAGTGTCAAACAGGACCTTGCTAGAAATGACTTATAGTGGCCAAATGCAGCAGCTGTAGCTCAGGACAGAAATGTCTGGAGAGGAAAATTGCAGTCTGGTAGGACCTCCGTAGCCCACGGCTGCATGACGATATTGTATGTACGTATATATGTGTGAACAGGTAATTCTGTGTATTCAGTATTGATTGATTACTCCCTTATCATAGCATTTAAAGAAAAAAAAGTGTTAGGAATTTGAATCGGAACTTTTTTGTGCCATATCACAAATATGCAATTTTGGAGGAAGATAGAAACCAAATTACCATTGTTTATTTTGATTTTAAGAAGCACATGTTTTGCAGATCATTGTTAAAGGTATAACACGGTACTAAATGTAATAGCAACAGCTTTAAAACATCCAGCCATCGAAATATAGTAATACCAAAGTGATATTGTAGTCATTACGTCACACTGGACGGTCGATCTTGTTTGGATATTGGTTGCTGACAGGTCTTTTTTTTTTCCGAAATTGAATTATGGTATTTGCTTAAAGCAGATGTTTTCAAACTGTGCTCTGAGAAACAATGAATATTTCGATATTGGAAATATTGGTAGGTATTGAACTTGAATATAAGAGTTTCCTATTATATTTCTTTCATACTTCTGGCCTAGCTAAGCTATAAAATATTCTGATATTTCAAAACACTCTCTTAAAAACTCCTTTCGTTTCCAACCACTTACCTATGCGAATCATGATTTTTACGATATAGTTTGATAAAAAGCAATTGCAGAAATAAATTGAAAGCTAACACAGATCTCAGATTGCAACTACTGGCCATTATTCCGATTTTCAATTTTTTATGCTCATCAATACAACCGCATCCTTCTCATTGAAAAATTAAACCTACAATATATTTTATTGCATATTTTTTGAACAAAGGTAATTATTATTATTTTTTTTATCATTATATCATTTGTGCACGTGCATATTTTTGTTCGTATATATTACTAATTTGATGTTTTTCGTGTCAACACGGGGCGGGGGTGGCTTAGTCGGTAGCGCGCCAGGCTCGTAATCTGTAGTTCCCAGGTTCGAGTGCCAGCTGGGTCAGCTTTGAGATTTATCTCCGCAAAATTCCCCGCCCTGTCCACGGTCAGTAGGGGACACCGATGGGCTTGGAAAGGCCGCCGTCCGTCGGATGGGACGTTAAGCCGTGGCCCCGTATGCGGGAGAGCCATACCCTGTGCACATTGAAGAACACAATGGATGGTCTTGACGGGAGGCTACCATCTGTCTCCCAATAGCTGTTCCAGTGGGTCCCCTCCCCCAACCTTCTCTGAGCCTTCGGGGTCCATGTGACCTGGCCATTTAGCCCATGGTGTGCAAAAAAGTGCCGCTCAGAGGTAAAACAACCCAACCCAACTCGTGTCAACACGGGGATGTCCGTAGCTGCCTGTGCACCCCGTCGAATGTCGTCTGTTGTGAATTATGGGCTGCTATATGGCTTGCCATCGAATGTCGTCTGCTGTGGATTGTGAGGCTACTATGGCTTGCCATGGAATGCAGAGATTGAGGTTTTGAACGTCACGCACCATCCCACTACAGCGACACATGTTACCTTCTTCCAACCACTGCCACCAAATTCAGTCGCCAGTTGTTGCATCCCGATGCGATGCAGGGACCAACCAGCCGTATGTAGCCCTGTGATGAAGCCTCTGGAAAAGGTGTTCGTGTGATGGTAGGATTCCCGATGATATCGGCCAAACATTCGCACTCCTTACACGCTCTTTCGCCACCAAGATCACCCCGATACAGTGGTCCACAAGCAATGGTGGGGACGACCAAACCTAGCTATGCCGAGCCGTTTTGTCCTGTTATCTCCCTCACATATCATCAGATTGGATTGCCACTGCACTCATGTGCATAACCCGACTGTCATTATTACTGACCGTCATAATAATCAAACCCACCTATTTGCATAGCGCTGCGACAAATGTTTCCTGGTGTTGCATTTTCATTGTCGAGCAGTGTATTTTGAAAGTTTTTAGATGTGTAATATTTGAAAGAAAATATTAAAGTTTTTGATCTAACATTTCGCTATAAATCACATTAATTATATAAACCTCTGTTGTACATTCCAACATCTTTAGAAGGTGACGGTTGCAACTAAGACCTTTTAACCGTACAAGAGTCAAGTAATTGTAATTGTCTTCTTTTAAGAGGAAACCAGATTCTTCACCTTCATTATCTCAAAAACTAAGAGTGATGTTCTCAGCTATACAAGTTTCGTTTTAAAGTAATTAGAAGTAAATTTGTAATTTTACCTTGCTACTCTAAAAGAAGGGGCTTGAAATAAACAAGGGAAATTTTAAGCTAATTTGAAAGAAACTAATTGTGAATACACAGTGATATATTACTGCGTTTTCATCAAAGATTTTTATGCAACTTTCTTGAGACCCTGATTAAAAGGTAAGGTGGTAGGCAGCCTTGTGTACAAGGAAAGAAATTCCCCTGGCTTTAGAAGTTGGAAAAATTTTTCTAAATAATATGTTTAGAAATTTTTAATCTATAACAATAAAAAGGAAATAATTTGGTGTGTATCCGTGGGTACCATAACTCTTCATCAAAAAAGTCTAGGAAGTTGGTTTTTTTTGGCAGAGGCTAAGGAATAAATTAATGGATAGGCAGTGAGGAAGCATTATATTTCCTAAAATTCTATATTTCCCGAATATCCGCATTTCCAGCTGACCAGATTCCTCCCAACATTGCATGTTGATGCAGCACTTGAAATAATATTAGTTGCAACATCTGTTAGAGACTAATAATAATATTCTTTAAAAAATCAATAAGGATGATCTATACGTACAAAAGGAAGTGTGCGTATGTTTGCATGTTAACTTTAACTCGAGAAACACATAAGTGATTTAAATCAAATATATAATATAGTTTCAGGCTGTTAAAGTTTTAAATAAATTCCAGATCTTTTTGGTTCTGCCTAAACAGGTTTTGTGACAATTTTTTTCTGCATTTCTTAAAATCCGTTACCAAATAAAAAAAGACAACTATGCCATAAGAATAAATAAAACAAACTGGCTCCACGAGATTATGCTGTATTACTTTAAACAAATAGAAATAAAGATAATTTCTGATGTTTGTTTATTCACGAGAGATCTCATCTATTACGAAATCGAAACGAAGGAATCTATTTTTTTAAATACACTTTCGGTTCATAGTTCCATTTTATGCAAAAAATTCTCTTTTAAAGCATGATTCTTAAATCCAAAATATTGTCCGGCACACGATTTTTTTAATTCTCCATTGTGTCAAATATGCACTGTTTTCCGGTCCTACGCCACGTACTTTAAAAATAAATTCCCCCTCAAGCAGCTGCTTGCCATAGAAGTTTGACAGCAGCCTGCCAGTTTATACGCCATAGTAGGAGGTCTGTGAGTATGGCGGGTCCTCATCAGAAAAACGACTCGTATATCAAAGCCTTACCCGAGGCTCGAATCCAGTCCCTTTACATCAGTAGCCAAACGCGCTAACCACTCGGCCACGGGAAAGCCTTTGGCAAGTTTTTAATATTAGAAAGAATAGGACCATGAACCGATATTTGGAACCAATGGACAACCTGAAAATATGTAACTCTTTCTAGTCTGCTTTTCGAAAAAAAATATTTTTAATTTAGGTATGTAAATCACGTTGTTTTAAATATAACCCTGAACATGAAAGAAATGAACAATGTTACATCAGGATAGCTTATTACAGACATAACTGTAAAGGGGATCTCCTCCCCCCCAAAGGAAGAGGAGTATTTCAATGTTTTAAGGTGCATTGATAGATGTGTTATAAAGTGACCAGACTCTTTTCATCTCTCTTCGTAATGGTTTTCCCTCCTCTCCGTCATTTCTTGGTAACCGATTTGTCTGTTTCTGTTTGTCATAAGAGCTCCACCTCATATGTATAAACGTGAAGGCAGAACGTAACGAATTATACATTATATGATTGCTTTTGAATGGGGAGTGTAATAGACTATAAAAAAATAACCTCCAGAGTTTTGTTCTTCTGACAAGGGAAAATGTGTCAACGATTGTTCCACTCTATCTTCCGAACGTGAAGGCTCAGAGTAAAGAGTTATCTATCAAATAAAAGCGCGTGACTTTTATCCCCATGATTTCTTTCTACCTAAAAATGGGAAAACTTGTAAATGCAACTGAAGTATTTTCAGAAAAAACTGAAATTGAAACATTTTATTTGAATTTGAAAAATAATTCATTTGTTTCTCTGCAAGAAACATATATCTAGGCGCTCCGTATGAGCTGCAAAGAATTCGTTGGACGAAAGAGAAATATTTTGACATTAATCTACCGTAGTTTCGCATTCGATGTTTAAATTTACAAGTATGGGTGAAAATTGTATACATGCAAAAATCCTCATACAGCCATGGGCTACGGAGGTCCCACCAGACTGTAATTTTCCTTTCCAGATATGGCTGCCCTGAGCTATAGCTCCTGCATTTGGCCACTGTTGGCCAATTCCAGCAAGGTCCTGTTTGAAATTGTCTCTCCATCGTATCCTAGGTCTCTCCCTTTTCCCAAAGCTTTTAGGCACACTGTTCATAATCCTATTTGCCAATCTGCAGCTACGCATATGGGCAACATGCCCAAACCAATGCAGTCTCTCTCTGCACAAAATGCTGCTCAAAGGAGGTTGATGATGCATTCTTCTAGCCTCATCATTACTTAAAAAAATTAAACCATCTAATGCCCAAGATATTGCGCAAACATCTAAAATCAAATGCTTTCTTGCTATTCTGCTCACAAAGGATCCAAGTTTCGCTTCCATAAATAACCTTAGAAAGAACAAAGCTATTATACAGCCTAATTTTAGTTTAGATGTATACGCCTACTTTTCCACACTCTCCATAGATTTTTAAAAGTCCCAGGCAATCCCTATTCTTCTATTTATCTCATGCTGCACATCACCAGTATCTGTTACATAGCTCCCAAGATAATTAAATTGAGACACTTGCTCAATAGTACAGCCATTCAAAGCAACTGAAGCATCATCTGCCTGACCAATTTTCATCACTTTAATTTTATATCTGTTTATCACACAAACCACTCTGTTATCAGTCTTATCAACAGCTCTAATGGAAGAATTCATTTTATCAACATCATTAGTCAACAGGACCAAATCATCTGCATAATCTAAGTCAGACATTTTGAAATATCTAGATTATTTAAGTTCAAAATCTTTCCCTTGCAAAGTTCGCATAACATAATAAATAACCAAAGAGAAAAGGAAATAAAATGCACCCTTGTCTAACTCCACTAGCAATGCTAAACCAAAGCTATAAGCTTTACCAACTCTCACAAATGACTTTTTTTATTGTAGACAGATTTCATTATACTAAATTGTTAAAACTAAATTCCATATGATCTAACTATCAACCACAAATTATGTCGATCGAAAGAGTCAAAAGCCCTTTCGAAATCTATAAAGCTAGTAACCACAGGTTTCTGAAACTCTAAACATTTCTCAAGAATATGCCCAAGTGAAAATATACTGCTCACAAAAATTAGGGGATATTTCAAAATGAATATGAAACGATGAAATATCCCCTAATTTTTGTGAGCAGTATATTTTGGCATTGGTAGTTCCAATGGCAATGGATGAAAATCTCCTACAGGTAAGTAAACTTAACCGTTTGCGAATAACTAACACGCACCACAAACACCGGGGCATTTATAAATACACATGGGTTTCACCTGATTCGCTGCACAGGAATGTGATAGATTATATTTTAATTAACAGCAAATGGGCTTGTTCAGTTAGGAATACCAGATCATACAGGGGAGCCGAAATTGGGTCTGACCATTACGTGGTCCAACTACGTTGCAATTGAAGCTTAAGAAATGTTGGGCTAAGGTTAAGAGAATTAGCTTTAACACTGAAGGTCTGAAAGATCCAGATATAGTCAAAGCACACCATTATAGGCTACTTAATCATTATGACAATCGTGGTTGGCTTACTGCCAATGGCGAAGAGTGACTTTTTGAGTAAGGGAAGCACTTAACAGAAGCAGTGTTACAAATAAATCGGAACACCGTTCCGGTACTCGATGTTTGAGAATCACTAAACCGGAACGGCATTCCGGCACTCAATGTTTCCGAATCATTGAACAGAATCAAGGATTCGGTACTTGATGTTTCCTAATCTATGAGTGAAAACAGTTCTGTATTCTTTACCTCAAATATTACTAGAAATTAGTATTATACATAGCGTCTTTTCTAGAAAAGAATATGGGGACTCGATTTTAAACAATATTTGTTCAGTATTAAAAGAGTTGTGAACTCTGGAATATATTTAACATTCTACAATAAAAAAAAAACTGACCCCAAAAATAAATTAAAAGTGGTTAAGAGATCAGAGATCATAGTTGACTCTAGTAGAGAGCAGGGTTCATTGCACCATGCTACGGATCTCTTTTAACGGGTTAACTAAAATTTGAGGTCAATCTTTTTTTGTAGTTATTATTAACTACTATTCGACGTTAACTATTCAAGCGTTCATTTGAATACCGAGAAAATTTTGTTTAAAATATGGATTTAGACAGATTTGATTGAGATCTTTAATTTATCTTTAGATATATTTATCCTAAAAATCGTATTGAAGAAGTTATTGAATGTGATTATCCATTGATATAACACGAAACTATTTCCATTTTTCAGTCCAGTACCTGTATTTATATATATATATATAAATACGAATTATCTCATAGTAACAAAGGAGGGGGGGGGCAGAGGGTGCAATCACCCCCTCATTCAGGAAATTTATTTTTCAGCAATCATTCATTAATCAGCGTCCCTGTGGCCTAATGCTTGGTTGGCTATTGATCTTAGGAACCTGGTTCATGCCCTGCATAAAAGGCAAGGATATTATGCTGAGAGGCACTTGTGAGATTTAAGTGGCAAGCATCTGCTTGGGGGGTGTTTTATTTATTTGTTCACTAACTTGCATTAATAAAAAATAACCTAATTTGTGAAAAACCTAATAATTAGAAATATTTTGGCTAATCTCACCTGTTTATAAAAGAATTATGTGTAATTCCTAAATTTCAATCGTGCTATTTTTCATTTAATTGATATTGCGTTTGCCCTTAAGTAAAGCATTGTTATTATCAATCGAATAACAGGTATGCTAATAATAATTGCTATGCCAGGTTTGAAAAGCTTTACATCTAAGAGGCGCTTTTGTATACACAATGGGCTAAAGATCAGGTCACAACTCCTCCAGGGCTCAGAGTTGAGAAGAAGGGAATCCGAGCAACCGTTAGGAGACAGATGAAAATATCTTTAAAATCATCTAGCGTTTCCTTCGATGTAAACATCACAGTACTACTCTCCTAAACACGGGACGGGGATGGCTCAGTCGGTAGCGCGCCAGACTCGTAATTTGCAGTTCTCAGGATCGAGTCTCCCTAGGCCAGCGTTGAGATTTATCTCCACAAAGCTTCCCGCCCAGATCAGTAGGGTACATCGATGGACTTGAGCCATCTATTGGATGGACGTTAGCCAAGGCTCTGTGTGCTGGAGAGCCAGAGCCTGTGCAAGTTAAAGAGCACCCTGGATGGCCTTGACGGGAGACTACCGTTTGTTTCCTAACAGCTGTCCAATGGCTCCACTCCCCCTCAACCTTCGGGGTCCTTGTGACCTGCACAAGAAGTGACGGCTTAACGTCTCATCCGACGGAAGGCAGTTTTTGTGAGCCTATCGGTTCCCTTTCTTCGCTGGGAGCTAGGTGTGGGTTAACGGAAATAAATCACAATTGGGACTCGAGCCTGGGAACGTCAGAAATTTAGTCTCGCGCACTGCAAATTAAATCATCCCGAACCATATGCCTAAACGAAAAGGTTATTCTGATGACTTTTCATTGGGAAGTCAGAGAAATATATGTCAAACATCAAAGGAGACCGTTTAGTAAGCAATGGAAATGATTTTAGGGCTCAGTTTTTCGAATCCGCATCAGCTTTGGGAAAAAAGAAGTTCACAAACATCACAAATCGTACAATGTGAGCTTCTCAGAAGCCAAACTGATCAACTCCACTTTTTGTAAATTTCGCAAATTTAGTACAGAAGCACGTTATTTTTATGTATTTTTACGTCTTGTAATATAGAGCCTATATCTATAATATAACTCTACATAATATTTCTTTGTATCGTATATTTCAAGCAAAGTTTTAAAATTAAATCTCAGTGAATCATCAATTTTCTCCAATTTTTATTTCATGGAGTTGATCAGTTATGCTTCTTAGAGGTTCAAATACTGAAACGAATGTTACTAATCAGTTATTTTCTTCTTCTTTTATTCTAGTTTTATGACAAAATTGAATGCTAATGCTACTTGGAACGAAAAATACTAGAATTACTAACAGAAACTTAAATGTTGTGGGTAGTATCATTACAAATGCAAAGAAAGCCATTAATTTATTAAAAATAAGAGAATACCCAAAGATATAAGTTATGGAGGGTGCTTATTTTAAATTACTAAAGACTGAGTAAAAGGTTGAAACTAAATCAAAAATATTTTAAATTTATGACATTAAACATTTTAAAAACTATTTGAAATACAAATCAGTTTAATATTTTTTAGCTCCATTACCTTTACTAGCATTGTGAAAGAGGGAGGCATGGGTCCCATCCCCCCCTAGATTCGATCCTACATGTGTGCATGCGTGTACATGTCTGTATATGTGTATGTGTGTATATCTGAGAATCTATGGGTACATGTTTGTATGTGTGTCAGACTTATTTTGGCATATAAACTGATAGTCTCCTGTCAGACCTCTGTCTGCAAGTAGCTGCTTGAGGGAGGTATTTATTTATATTTATATATATGTGTGTGTGTATGTGTATGTATGTGTATACATATAGGTGTATGTGTGTGCATACATATGTGTGCATGTATGATATAGGTGTATGTGATATATGATATGGGTGCATGTGTGTGCATATATGCGTGTTCATGTTCGTACGTGTGTGTACATGTTAGTATGTGTGTGTGTATATATGTGTGTATGTGTGTACATGTATGTGTACAAATACGTATATATGTCTGCATGAGTGTGCGTGCATATGCATTCAGATATGTATGTATGTTTTTTTACCAGAGCCTCATGTTAGCCATCCATTATCTGATGTTTTCCCTAAAGATAAAATGAACTCTTGGGGAAATCAACAGATAATGAATGTTGCCCGTCTCCCACGAACGGGGACGTCTGAAGATGGATTTATCGGGAGACATTTTTTTTTAATTTTTTTTTCTTTTCAATTTTTTTACCTTTTTCCTTTAAAGGTTTCAAATATTTCTGTTTTGCTTGTTTTTTCTTCTATTGTTTCATATTTTTACATTCATATTTTTGGAACAGTTTACAATTACTTTTTTCAACTTTTATGCTTACGATTATGATGTGACAGACATATGGATACATATAAAACTATTGTAGTGAGGATTACTGTTCAATTTCTGTAAGTATATAAAAAGTATTCAAGATATCTTATCAAGTCACATACAAAGATAATCAATGTCAGAATGTAAATAATCCATAGAAGATACAGTTTCTTTGTCACTTGTTCACATTTTACATCTTTCTCAGTGACCACACTTTTATCATTGACTGTGTTCTCAGTTGCATCTTCAAACAAAACTGATTCTTCGGATGTTCTTAGTGAAGAATCATTTACATCACTAACATATGATGCAAGTTCATTGGTGCTTTCGGAAGCACTTACAGACAACTTAGGATTGGCATCCTCATACAGAGAAGTGGAAGGATCTTCGGATTCCCTTTCGTATCTTTCGTCCACTGCATATCGAACGGAGTCTTCAGAGGTTGGTGATTTGGACTCTCGTAGATCCAGGTCTTCAGCAGTGGGAATGTTTTCTTCCATCATATCATCTTGACGAGGGGAATCCAACTGACGTTCATCTTCTATCTCAGGAGAGCGATAGAAAATCGTTTTGAATGACGAGGGTATGTAGACGGAGCTGTCCTCGTATCTCCTTCCACGACCACCACCACTGCAGCATGTGCAGGTTTTCTTAACATTTCCGAAACCTCTTCGGAGGCTCTCTATGCGTCTTCTACAAAACTTTAAAAGTCGATTGCGTACAGTCGACTGTTCGCGATTACAATTCGTAGCACTTTGCATGCTGACCGATCATATATACAACAACAATAGTTCACTTAATAAAAAGTAACAGGAACAATATTTCTCTGCTTTATCGTATCTCTTCAACAACAACTTATTCTTCTTACAACTAATCCCTCTTAAAACTTCTCTAACTTTCACAAATAATTCTTAAAACCTATCTATAGTACCTTATAACGAACGTATCTACAACATACAATTCACTCGCAAGCAACAAATGTTACCTTTTGCCAAAGACGACGAAAATCGACTGAACGATTCTTACCAAACACATTCTTAAGAAAGAATTTTCCAATTGTATTATTCAGAATTTTTAATATTTTAAATTTTCACTTGTTGCGTTTGCTAACAATGCTAAACTTTTCTGATGCCAGATGCAGGAAACAATGAAATTCATTTCCACGTATTAATATACCCAAAATATTCGAATAATAGGCTGGGCTTCGAACTATAGCCTGCTCTTGTTTGTACTGGCAGATGGTGATGTTAGCTCGTTTCGATTTCACAGTGATAAATAGATGTTTTTTTTTGTCTATAGAAACTTACTTTTTTTTTATCTTTTCACCAGTTATTTTAAATCATGGTTTCACTGTCCCGCTCCTATGTGCAAGTCACAGAAAGGGAAAATAACTGAAACCTCGTTTCTTTCCTCAGGAATATCTGAATTACCCTTGTTTGAACCTGTATGGGGTACTAATCTAACTTTTTTTCCCTAAGTCTCCATCACTGGATATTAAGATTGATGAAGTCTCTTGTTCGATTCATATTAACTTCAGAGAAAAAAATGACAGCTGTTTTGTTATTTTCATGGTTGAAAAATGCATTTTTTGATGTCCTATTTTTTTCTTTGAATCAATATGAATTGAGCGAAATGATTTGCCAATGTGTTTTATTTTATCCCATCCAGGGGCGTAGCTATTCGTCCCTTATCCCTCCCCCTCCTAAGTAAATCGGAGTTGGTAAAGTCTACGAAGTTGGCAAAAATCGAAATGACGATAAAATACAAGTGAGTTGCGAAAATTGGGATTTTTGTTTTGTAAACTTAATTGAAATTGGCAAAATCTTGGAGAATTGACCTCCCCCACACCCCCCGGAACTAAATATTGGGAACGTCCCTGGCAGGAACATAATTAAACTTTTGTAAAGTACCTTATTTTCTCAGCTGGTAACATCTGATTTCCGGGTTAAAAAATTTTCATTCTCTCACGCCCTCCCTCAACCAAATCGCATCGCTCAGCCCCTATTCCTACATCTAGGCCTTATATATGAGAATATGTCGTTTAAAATTTACACATTATATTTTTGCTTTCCACTGACAACTGCGGAATTTTTTGTTTTGTAAAGAATGGTGTGGAGGGATGTGAAATTAAAACGTACGTAAAAAGCTTTCATCTGACATATACTTCACTACGGTCGGCTCTTTTTAGTGAGATAGAAAAGAACAACAGTTTACACTCTTAACTCTTTTCTGGAAGAAAGAAGGGAGATGGGAAATGTTCATTTCAGCATATAATAATATTATCTCCGTCATAAGCTTCCATTTGACATAAATCTTGTTCTCATAGGCCTTCGTGTTTCTCTTCGAGAGGGAGAGATAACTTTTTTTCTCATAATGTTCAAATACAAATACACGTTACAAGTTTTCATTTCATGCGACTCAGTGTGAAAGAGTGAAAATGAGTATAGCTGCAAAGTTAGAGATATTTCAGGTATGAGTAGGAAAATAATAAAACACAGTGTTGTATTGAAGTAGAAAAACTTAGGCATCATATTTTGAAGAAAAAAAAATAAAATTTTAAGAGCAGTTTTGCAGTATGAAAAGTTCCCGATGGAAACAGCATGTTATAACGATTGGCATTATGCTGTATTATGTAAATAAAATTATGCTGTATTATGTAATATAATTTTTTCCTAACGAATGAAAACGGTATAAGTAACATTTGCAATAAAATAATCAGGATTTCGGTTAAAACGGCAGAAAGATCCTTTTTATGAAGGAAAGAGATATTGGAATCTTCAGTAGTCTCAACGTTGGCCTAGCTGGGACTCGAACCTGGAAACTGCAGATTGAGTCTGCCCGCTACCAAATGAGCACCGCTCCACCCCAAATTTGGTAGAGAAGTATTATCGTATCCCTTTTGTTCTCTTTCGTATTAATGTAGAGCCTAATTTTCTATTGCTAACACTATATGAATATACTTCGGCTAGCTTTACGGAGTCGATGGGCGACATGTTGGGAACTGTTTATGCAGATCATTTATTTATTATAACGAAGTAATTTTGGTTTTTCCCAATTATTCTAACTTCCTACATGGTGTTTGCTCTGTTGTTCAACAACGATATATAATTATGTTTACTACCTGGAGGAGTTTTATTAAACCACTTGGGTTATGCAGAACAGGTAATAAATGTTTAAATGAGAAACAAGAGGCATATTTGTACCGTTCACAGAAAATAATTTTTTATTGTTTTTAAAATGAAAATATGATTTAAAAAATACGGAAATATTTTTTCTCGTAATCATAGACTAGAATTAGCGCTATTAGTCATTAACTGCCTCAAGGGGCGGGGATGCTCAGTTGGTAGCGTGTCAGGCTCGTAATCTGTAGTTCCCAGGTTGTAATCCCAGCTGGGTCAACGTTGAGATTTATCTCCGCAAAGTCCCCGCGGTCAGTAAAGGACACCGATGGACTTGGAAAAGCCGCCGCCCATCAGATGTGAATGTAGCGGCGTGACCCCGCGAAGAGCAGAGCAGCTTGCTGTGCACGTTAAAGAACATACTGGATGACCTTGACGGTAGGCTACCATCTGTCTCCCAACAGCTGTTCTAGTGGGTCCCCTCCCTAAACCTTCTCTGAGCCTTCGGGGTCTTTGTAACAAGACCATTTAGCCCATTGTGTTTAAAAAAGTACCGCTCAGAGGTAAAATAAACCAATCCATTTCCACCATTAACCTAGTCTCACTCACAACCGTCGTCGATAATGAACTTCTCCATTCGCAGGTAGGCTCCCTATATTAGATTTTTTTTTAGTATTGTATGCAATTTGAATTTGATACAATGTAAAAAATTTGTGTATTTTACATGTTTTATATTTATGAATTTTAATGAACCTAAGTAACATTGTAATGAACGAGGCGAGTTGACAAAATTGACGAAACTTAGCAAAATCTAGGGGCAGTTGACAAAATTCGGAGTGACTTGGCAAAATCTTGGGGAGTTGGAAAAATTTAGAGTGACTTGGAAAATTCAGGAGAGATGTAAAAATTGAGATTGTTTTTGAGAAATTAAGGAGAAGTGGTAAAATCGAGGCAACTTGGCAAAATCTAAGAGAGATGGCAAAATCTAAGAGAGATGGCAAAATTGGAAACCACTTGGTAAAGTACAGATGAGTTGCGAAAATTGGGAATGGTTTTGTGAAATTAAAGAGAGTTGGAAAAATCGAGAACTCTTAACAAAATCTAGGAGAGTTGGCAAATTTCGAAGCCATTTGGTAAAATACAGGGAATTGTGAAAATTGCGCCTCTCTCGTGCAATTAAAGAGAGTTGATAAAATTGATTGGATGATTAAAATTGAAGGATGATTGATAAAATTCGAAATTCTCATTTCTAATTTAAATCTCCTCTGCGTAATGCTATGGAAAAAAACCTGTTTCGCAATTCTGTAAAATATTATCGAAATCGAATTTCTTTCCACTTGTAAACTTGTTTTAATCAGTGATATGCGAAAGGAAGCATGATGAGTGATTTTTCATTCTGCAGTTGCGTAGTGACTGATTAAATAAAACCTTTGATGACGTCATGGATGTTGCATTGTCCTTGTACATTTATTCGTTTTTACGTTACCTGAAATGATGCCAAATTTCAGCTAAATTGATTTATTTACTTGAAAAACTAACTTCAATATAAACTTAAAGGATTAATGAAACAAAAATTAATCATTCTTACTTAGAGCAAGTGGCGATTGGAATTTTCGAAATCTTTTTAAAGTCTTATAATATGTTTTAATCATCGCTTTTCAGAGCATGCATTCACAGAACATATCATTTACTTGGGTATCAATTATAGACACCTTATGCTTCGAAGGGTGGCTGGTCTGCGTATAGTTTTCTTATCAACAACATAAGCCTTCATTTAATGTATAATTCTACAACTAGTATCCTGTTTTGAGTGGGGGGGGGGAGTTGAGGGGAGATAAAAAGAGATGATAATAAAAGAGGTGATAAAAAGTAATACCCCTGAAAACAGACAAAATCTTTGCACAATAAAAGGCCCTCTTTTTGAAACAGTTGGATTTCCCGTTTCATATTATTACATGTTTTATCATCCTTCGCCCCTTGCGCGAAGAAACAAGGATTTCGCCCGTCGTAGACCATTTTCACTTGTTAGCATCCCTTCGCCTCGTTCTTAACGCGTCAGGATTATGTGTTATTTTAAGTTTGAAAAATTCTCGGATTGTATGTCATCTTCTGTATTAGCAAAAACACACACGTTTTGTTCGTTACGAGACATCTGACAGAAAACGTAACGTAAGACGTAACGTAAGACAGTCGCGCTCAAAAAGATTCAAATGCTTTGAAGAAATCCTTACACCTACTGAAATATGAGTATTCAAGTTAAGATCAGTGATGAAATATTTTGCACAACCACTTTTTGAACAAAAAATGCTTCTTCGAAACTCGTGGAAAAAACTAATTTCATACATACAAGTTCGAACACTCCGAAAAACATAAGTAGGTCTCGCACGTGCAGGCGCTTGCATGAAAATTATCCAAACTGGTTCATGCTTACAAATGTTATACGCAGTGTGTGGATTTCACCCCTGTTCGGAAAAGTGAATATTTGATTCACATACAACTGAAAGGTTACATGTAATATTCACATGCTTGCACAAAAAGTGAATGTTTGCAGGAAAAATAACGTTGTTGACTTGTATCTCAGTAGAAATGAACGTCGTTGTGAGAAATTGTGATATTAAACCCTAATACTTAAAATATGCATACTTGTGGTTAAACTATTGTTATTACTGTCCTTCACACGTGCATATACTTGTAAGAAACAGGGAAAAAAGTTTCGAACGTAAAGAAACATGCATTCTAATGCGGGAAAAATAACTAAACCTTTCTTAGTTGAACATGAAATATGCATGCTTGATTTGCTCGCGTAACACGATACGCGTACACGAATACATATCACTGTCGAAAAAACGTCTCCTTGCAGGAAAAATAACCACTTTTACACTTGTAAAATACAGAAATATACATACTCGTACGGGAAAAATTACTAAACCTACTCTTACCTAAACACGAAATATGCACGTTAAGATTTACGCACGTAGTAAAACACATATGGGAATACATAACATTATCAAAAAAAAAATGTGTCCTTGCCAGAAAAACAACCACTTCCACACTTACAGAAGCATAGTGTACTTACATACTTGTTCTAAGAATTCCACACTAATATAGAAATATATATTCTCATGCAGGAAAAATAACTAAACCGATTCTTACTTAGACATGAAATGCGCGTGTTAGATTCCTCGTGTAGTGAAACACGTATGTGAATACATATCATTGTCGAAAAACGTGTGCTTGCAGCGAAACACGTACGAACTTGCAGCGAAACACGTTACGTCTTACGTTACGTTTTCTGTCAGATGTCTTGTAACGAACAAAACGTGTGTGTTTTTGCTAATACAGAAGATGACATACAATCCGAGAATTTTTCATCACCTTCGCCCTTATACACACAGTTTACTTACGCACTTATTGAGACGTAGTAGGGAACTGTAGAAATACACACAGAACCCTGAAAAGAGCATGAGAACGGATCCGAAAATATAGACATCCTTAGTGCAATTCTACCAATTTAACACACGTTTATACTTTACGTGTTCATATACGAAAATATCCAAGCGTACTAACCTACTGTCTATGGGCTAGATAGATTTAAATCTTTTGATCTGTTGGCTATCATAACTTATATCTGATTCTGTATCCTGGGTAAAGTACTGAATAGTGTCCATTTCAGGCTATTGTGAGATTTTCAACGTAAAGAATTAGCAAGTCTAGATATATGGAAAAAATAATAATCTGACTCAGATGATGTTGGCGATTTTACCAACTTTGATCGTTAAAGTACGGTTTATTAGAAAGTAAATATACACATATGGAAGATGAATCAGTGATTGATTGTGTTCTTTTGAGCAAGTTACTTTAATTATCTTGCGAGATGTATGAGAAAATGAAAAGAATAGATATTGAGAGTTTACGATTCTATGGAGAAACATGCATCTGAAGAGTTAGTTTATCTCTAAGATTGTATGGTAGTGAAACTTTAATAAGGAAACTTGCAATCAATGTTGTCTTTCATTCTAAATGCTTACACAACATCTGAACCAGATAGGTAGTTTGTCGGTGTAATGATGAGTCATTAACCTCTGTTGAGTAGTATCTTCTGTAGATAGCGACTTTGATGAGCACGTTTAGTGAATAAGCTGTTAGAAAAGAGGAAGTCTTAAATTTTATGTGTAAAACATCCGTTGTGATCTTGATAGGATTAGACAGCAGAATTAAACTTTATTTTTGTTGAAAATTCGTGGATGTTAGTGCATTTTAACACTATCGCCGCCTAAAAAGTGACGCGGGGAATAATGCTAAAGATTTCTTTTCGCATTACTTCTACATCATATCACACTGGAATTGAAACTTTCACAAATTCTATTCTTTTGCGAAACTCGTATTAAATGATACTTTTCTGTTTTTCCATTTTTAAAACTGAATTTTTTGTTACATCGCTACGGTTTTGTAAAATACGTCACACATTTCTTATGACATTAGCAATTTTCTGTTTCTTTAATTGCGATGAACAGTATAAGAGGACATTTTTAAATCAGCTGACCTCTTGAAGTTTTTGCACGCGATAAACTGTTGTGTACTTAAGCTGAAAAGATACCACCGATGATAAGACGACCACATACAGAGAGCTTCCGTTGCCCTCTCTGCCACAGTGCGGCATTTGTCATGAAACGAATAATACTTTCACTTTGTCAATAGAGTTGAGGAAGATAAAACTCACGGAGTGGAAGCTCTTCCCATAAGTAAAGGATTTAGATAAACAGTAGCATATCTGTTTTCTCGTCGAAGGACTCTTCCATAGGGCAGTGCGTAAGTGACCCCCTGACCTGTTGCGAGATGTGTCCGAAAACTACGATCAAGAATGCGAGTGGGTTTTCGATGTAATTTTTAAAAGCCAACATTTTTGCGATATTAGAGTTATAGAAGTTATAGAGGCTCGTGAGGTTTTTCGGAGAAGATGAACAATCCAGACAGAAGAATTCGATCCCGAAGGAACTGAAATACTAAATCAAGGAATGTACCAAGAACTTTGTTTCGGGGGTGGGGGGTGGAGGATGGGGGAGGCGGAATTTGGTTTCGGGGATGAGGTCGAGAATTTTATTTTTATATTTTATTTATCTGAGAATAATGCTTAATCTGGGTTTCCCAATGACTAAATCACTGGATCAAAAGAAAGGGAAATTTGAAGTCATTTGGTTAAAATAGTATTCTCTATCCTATATGGAGAAAAATTTTAGTTTGTTTTTAAATGTATTTTTAATGTCGGACACATATACTAAACCGCTAAAACAAAATTATACAAAGACAATTTTTTTGCATTTTAAATTAGAGAGGCGAGTTTGGTGTTTCATATATGACAACGTGATTTTCGGGGGGGGGGGGGTTCCAACCCCTGTGTAAGTCCCTGAATACTAATTAATTTGAAAGGTGATATTACTAATTAATTTGAAAGGTGATATTACTAATTATGTTTTAAGAGATTACTTAAAATATAGTCATTTGTAAAGGTGCATTTTATTTATTACCAAAATATTAAAAATAAGAAAATAATAAGACAAAGTAAAGAATTGAAATAATTTATGATTATTGTAGTGAAATTATATATAAGCTCCTAAAAATGCAACACTGTTTTTCAAGCAAGCGTAGTAAAGAGAGCGTGCACCTTCGACCATAGATAACATTGGCTGGGTAGTCCCTGTTGTCGCAATGAATCTGTTTGGAAGTGAGGAGCTCGACCATTTCTAAGAAGTCGCAAATATTTTCTTTACATTGTTATAATTGAAATTCGATTTTTCAGATTAGAGTCATTTTCTGTTTTTGTGAGCATAAAAGTGCAACCAGAGGTAGAAAAATCTAACTCATGTTTAACATATTTGAGTAGAGGTGCGTAAAATTATTAGATAATCTCGAGTTTTAATTTCTCATTTTTATAATTCCATTCAATAGATAAAAGAAAGATAATTTTTTAAGTATTTGTTTATTCTTTTCTTAATGTGTCTTCTTTTACATGGAGGTTGATTCCCAGTTGTCGAAAATTTAAAATTATCGAGAGATCAGAAACCCTATAGGTACTTAGAGATTTTGTTGTCAGATCGCCGACAACGGCGTGGAATATTTTTTTTTGATAAAGATTTTGTTTCCAAAGATTTTACTAGTGAAATAAATGACAATATTGCGTTTTACGTAATGTATTGAAAATATCTATAAATTAATCTATATTAATGCCTTTAAGAGCCATTAATCTATATTAATGCCTTTAATATAAAAGCCTTTAAGACACCTTTACATACACTGCCTGGCCAAATTATTGTGAAAACTATCGTGGGCGACGTCTTCCTGACGTTAGTATTACGTCACTGCGAAGTCTTATAGAAATCAATGTCAAGTGTGATATGGGTGAAATGGCTGATTTGACTAACTTAGAAAGACTGATGAGTAGGCGCATCCATAACGGAGGTGGTGGAACTGAACAGAAAATCGCGGGGCCCAATACCCCAAGTCTATGGAAAAGGGCAGAGGTCTCAAATATGTCGGCTAATCATGGCAAATGCAGGAGGAAAAAGGATGGAAGAGGCAGGCGTTTGTTGGAACGAACTCCAGGGCAAAACGGATCTATTACATTTCATCAGCTGAGAGAGAAGAACGATAGCTTCAGAACACATTTCAACGAGAACTAGGAACAGAGATTTGAAAACTTTGAAATTTGTGAGCTGAAGAATTTGACAGCCTTTCATTTCCGAAACGAACAGGATTCGAAGACTATGATTGTGTGTGGAGTGGCGAGCCTGGTTAGTGGAGAACTGGAAACGTATCATATTGTCACACGAACTGTTTTCGGCAAATCGCCAAAGAACAGTGGCGACAATTCCATGAAGCAACGGACCCATCTTACGTAGTTCCTACTGTTCAAGATGCTGGAGGAAGTCTGATGATGTGAGAAGCATTTTCTTGGCACGTATTGGGTCCTCTGGCTTCTATGAAGGGTTGCATCACTTCTCTTGAAATATCAAATCATTCTGGAAGGTCAGCTACTGCCGATGATGAGTCATTTCATACCAGTGGAGATGGCAAATTCCATTATGATAATGCACCGATTCATGGCTCCCGGATACTTCAGGAATGGTTTGAGGAACAAATAACAGACTTTTACCACTTTCCATGGCCTACGCGTCACAACTTCGATGCAACCTCAAGTCGAGAGCAAATCAACGCAAAGGTGTTTTTTCTTTGTGTTGCAAACCAATTGCTTTGAGACCCTCATACACCTCAGTAACTTTACTTGAGACAACTGAAATCATGTTTGATGTCACTATTATATGTACATTTAAATAAGTACATTAGATTGTGTCCAGTAATGGGGAGAACTAGAGAATATAATAAGAAATTGCGATAATCAGAATAACTATGCCAACTTTATTTAATATACAGGGTGATTCAAAAAGACGGACACAATTTCAATTGGTTATATATCCTGAACAACATGTTGTATTTGAATTCTATAAATTACATTTGATTATACACACATTAAAGTTTATAGATGTACACAATTAGAATTCGCTATATACAATTCGATATATTTCCTGAACAATATGTTGTATTTGACTAAACTCACGAATTATTATTTTACTGAACTCACGAAGGCAAAAAATTTGTGTTGCATAGTAAAAAGCGTTTATGCTTGCTTACAACTGACATTGCTGTGCGGCGCTAGAGGGCACTAGCGGTAGTATTCGAAAGTTTACAACATCCTCTTTCAAATGTAATTTACATAATTCAAATAAAACGTATAGTTCAGGAAATATAACCAATTGAAATTGTGTCCATCTTTTTGAATCACCCTGTATTTCCCAATTTGAAATGTAGCAGATTCCGTTTAATGTAATTTTTAATAATAGAATAAGGCATTTTTTTAAAACAAATATTATAACAAAATTTATTGTATATTTTCCACCGGTTTTCAATAATCCCAAGTGTGCAAAATTGAAATTTTGGTATAAAATTTCATTAGTCCTAACTTAATACAGATTTCATCAATTTCGAAAAAAATTGCAAGTAATGAAATTATGGTGAAATCGTGAAACAAACAGGATAAAAATTGCAAATTTAAGCATAACTGGCCAATGTTGAAGTATTGTCCAAGGCGCTAATTTTTTTTTGTGGTCCGCTTAGTCCCAAGTTTAAATCCTAGAGATGTTAAAATAAAAAAAAATATTATTGGCTAAAAATTCTTGAAATAAAGGGGCAGAATAAATAAATTTTGATTTTTTTAACATCACTCTTATAATATATTTCTGTAATGCTTCGGATCTCCTCAGCTGCATTTTACTTGTACCTCCCCATATTGGAAGGGCATAATTGAAGTACGACCGTAACATGAAAAGTAACACATCTCTTAATATGAAAAATCTATTTATCGCTAATTTCAGCTTCTTTATAATGTAATTTATATGACTTTCCCTTGTTATTTGACTGTCAAAAATACATACATATTATACATACATACAAAAACCTCATGCAGCCATGGGCTACGGAGGTCCACTCAGGAGCTACTGCTGCTGCATTTGGCCACTCTTGGCCAATTCTAGCAAGGTCCTGTTTGACATTGCCTGCCCATCGCTTCCTAGGTCTTCCATTTTTCTGAAACCCTTAGGCCCACTGTTCGTAATCCTTTGCCAATCTGCAGCTATGCATAAGAGAAACATGGACAAACCAACACAGTCTCTCTCTGCACGATATGCTGCTCAAAGGATGTTGATGACTCCTTCTTCTAATCTCATCATCACTTACAAAGTCAAACCACCTAATGCTCAAGATACATCGTAAGCATCTAGAATCAAAGGCATAAAGTTTCTTGTTATCCTGCTTACAAAAGGGTCCATATTTCGCTACCATAACTAACTTTAGAAAGAACCAAACTATTATACAGCCTAATTTTAGTCTTTAGGTGTATACGCCTATTTTTCCACACGCTCCATAGATTCTTAAAAGTCCCAATGGCAATCCCTACTCTTCTATTTATCTCATGCCGCACATCACTAGTGTCTGTTACATAGCTTCCAACATAATTAAACTGAGACACTTGCTCAATAGTACAGCCATTCAAAGCAACCTGAAGCACCATCTGCCTGACCAATTTTCATCACTTTAGTTTTTCCTTTGCTTATCACCAAACTTACTCTATTACCATTCTCACGAATAGCCCTAATGAAAGAATTCATCTCATCAACATCAGTAGTCAAAAGGCGCTAATCATCTCCATAATCTAAATCAGAAATTTTAAAATTTCTAGAGCATTTAAAGCCAAAATCTTTCCCTTGCAAAGAATTTCACATGACATAATCAATAACCAAACAAAACCGAAAAGGAGACAAAATGCACCCTTGTCTAATTCCACTAGCAATGCTAAACCAATCGCTGAAAGACGTACCAACTCTCACACACGACTCAGTGTTATTATAGAGAGCTCTCATTACACTAACTAAGTTATCAGGTATTCCATATGATCTAACAATCAACCACAAATTATGCCGATCAACAGAGTCAAAAGCCTTTTGAACTCTCTAAAGTTAGCAATCACAGGTTTCTGAAACTCTAAACATTTCTCAAGAATCTGCCTAAATAAAAATATTTCATCAATACAATTAGTAGTCTCCGCACTTTTGGGGCAAACGACCTTTGACTCCTGAGCCGCAGAAAGTGGACCCTTGAGTCGCCACGCCACCTTTTCAAAAAGTCCTGCGATTTTGGAGTTCCTCCGCCATTTTGAATTCTGACATCACCGCACAAACTCCTGAAATTTTGGCATGCATTCGCCATCTTGGATTCTAAACGTTATCACCCATCTGAATGCCCCAAATAATTCTAATTCCCAAGGTCGCCATCTTAGATTCTGACGTCGTCATCCATATGGGAATATCCCGAAATATTTTGAGTCCGGCTAAGTCAACTGCAGTGCCATCTAGTGTTTAAAACACATACTATTTTTTTATAAAAAAAACTGGTTTTCTACAGCTAATGTCGAACCCTCACGTTTCTCAGCGAGTTTATTCATTATGGCAAGGGTATTGAGGAGAGTATATATATATTATATTATATGAGGAGAGTACTTAAAGGTAGATGATCTCAGTGAAAAAGGAATAAACGATCATTATTTCTTTCATTCCTTATAAATTATATTTTTATTTCTTGTAAATTAGGAATTTATTTTTTGTTTATAATTTTTTTATTTCTTGTAAATAACATTGGGAATTAATTTTATTATTCCTTGTAAACCACATTTAACTTCGGAATTAATTTTTTTATTCCTTGTAAACCACATTTAACTTGGAAATTAATTTTTTTCTTCCTTGTAAATGGCACTTAGAAATAAATTTATAAGTACGTCAACTCACCCTCCTGTTGACCACGATTTATTGACGGACGAGAAAAGAATTTACAATCTGAAAAGTCCTGTGAAACAGATGCTTAAAATCTTTATTTTTGCAAGTTTGTTTTTTAATTACGGAATAAATGTTTGTTTGTTAGTGATAATAGGCTGTTGAAACAAGTAGCGGCTATGATGTGCAGTTAGAAAAATATGTCTAGATACTATTACTTTTGGTGGAAACAAAATTTTATGCTTTGGAATAAAAGTTTCTCATTATATTCTTTACTTAGCATATTCTCGTTTTACGGCCTCTTTTCTGCTAGTAATAGCATTTAGCCAATTGTCCTGAGTCAAATAAACAAGTCAACTTTAGAATTAAAAAAAAAATAACCAATCAACAGAAATAGGTCATGTTATATATCAAATTAAACAGAATTTAATTACGAATTTATAAAAATAAATAATATAAAACATTTCAAGCATATTGATTTTAATAAGCCTTTTTCGATGTGATATGACGAGAAAAAAAAAAAGCTCGCACTATACAATTAAGGCTTCAGTTTGGAAAACTTGATGATTAAAAATAATTAAATTATATATTTATCGAAAAGGAATTTCCAGTTTAAAAATCTTATACTACATAATATTTTTTTTTCACTTGTAAGTTTGAAAATTTTGACGTTTTTTTGTTTTATCCATTTTTAAAATATTTTTAACTAAATAATAAGTCTTTTAATTTTTTATTTTTCATTTTTCCGCTTTTAAAAAATTTCTACTACATGATTTTTTTAATTTAACGTTTTAAAATTTTTTCTTTCATTTTGAAATATTTTGTATGATATAATCGTTTTCTCTGTTTTAAAATATTTTGCGTTGGTCAAAGAATTTTGTAGTACAAAATGATTTTTTCAATTTTATACGTTTTTAAACTTTACGTACGTTTGAAAACTTTTACTTCATTTTAAACATTTTTTAATACGTAAAATTTTTAAAATTTTTAACTTCGTTTTTCCCCTTTCAGAAATTTTCTACTATGTATCTTTTATTTCAATTTTGCATTTTAATATTTTGAACCATTAAACTATTTTTCAATTCTTTCATATAAAATTTTTTTCAATTCTTGAGTTTCGCGTGACACGAAAGGTGATATTGGACCCTTAAAGATAGAGATCAAAGCGTCCTAGATTTGCGGAGAGGATGATTCACACGCTGATGAGTCAATGCGTTTAGCAGTTACGTTAAGGGTGATATTGGACTTTGATTCTTAAAGATAGTATACAACCCTAGAAGTTTCGTTTTCCTCTCTGAGTATCTTAATAAAACGACTCTTAATACTAAACACCGTTTTTCCTTCGATACGCTGGAATAATCACGGTCTTAATTCATCCTACTGATTTTAATGATTAATTCTTTAAGTCGCCAGTGTTTCGCAAATGTGTGGACATGGTTTTTTCTTCACTGCCTTTTCGTTCTTCTGTGCTTATCAAACCTTATTGGGTTACAGCCCTGGAGAAATAAATGATTTATATTGGTGAACTTTATTTTACACTACGAGTCGTACTTCTTGAATTAAAAAAAAACCTAATAAATAGTGTAAATACTTCATTCCTCTAGTAAATCTACAAGTCGAACACACTTTTGGCTTTTTTTCAACACCCTAAGAACACTCTTTGGACTAAAAACGTTTACATATTCGTGTCATGCACACCGAACTCGGGATACGTCTTACTTATTGACAGACTTCCTCACTCATTCATTCACTTACTATGTAAAATATTTATCGACTGTCTCACTCACTTACCTACATTCTAAATCACTGATTGACTGCCTTATTCATTATTTACATTCTAAATCACTGACTGTCTGTCTTACTCACTTTCTTATTCATTTTCTTACTCACTCACTAAATCTACTCTTATTTACACACTCATTAAATATACTCTTATTTACACACTTGCTTACTGACTTTCACACTTACTTATTTATTACACCCTTACTCACTCACTAAATCACTTACTGACTATCTCTCTTATTTACACACTTGCTTACTGATTTTCACACTTGCTTACTGATTTTCACACTTATTTATTTATTACACTCTTTCTTACTCACTTCCCACCTTACTCACACTCGTACCTATTTACTTACACTCTGACTGACAGATTTGACTCATTTTCTTACTCACTCACTAAATCACTTACTGACTATCTCACTTTCTTATTTACATACTTGCTTACCGACTTTCACATTTATTTATTTATTGCACTCTTTCTTATTTACTTGACTCCTTACTCAAACTCTTACCTATTTACTTACACCCTGACTGGCTGACTCACTTTCTTTCTTATTTACTTACTCACTACCCCTAGGGGGAATTGGTTTTGATTTCGGTTTGTGAGCTAGTGGGCTTATAAGTGCAATATAATAAGTGCAAGTCTATAGGCCATATCTTTGTCGTTTGAGAAAATATCAGAACCAATTCTAAGGAGAGAGGACGTTGTCGTCGTCTAGGGGCTCCCTCCTTGGAGGAGGGTCTAACACTCTCTCCGACAAGTAAGATATAACTGCCTGGTGTGAACTCCAGGGTACCAGGCAGTGATGACTGATGAAGTAAGTGATGTAAGTGCAATGGCCTCTCAAGAGAAGAGTGCCAGCACGAAGACAAGTGAACTGTTCAATGAATTGGACTCTATCTTGAAAAGTAGTGCAAGTAAAGTCACAAAGCAGCAAGGTGCTGAAATCAGAAGTTTGTTCGGTAGACTTCAAGATGTAGTACATGAGCAAGAGATTAAAATCAGCAACCTCGAGGGCAGGTTGACTGAAAGAGACACAGGTGTCAAAAGTAAGGCACCAGTCACAAAAAGTTACGCAGATGTGACAAAAAGGTCCTTTACCACAAAGCCAAAGAAAAGAGATCAACAACATATAATGTTGATATATCCTCAAGATGAGGAACAGAGTTCGGAAGAATTGAAAAAGGATCTACTAAAGAATTTAGATCCAACAAAGTTAAAGGTTGGTATAAAGAATGTGAAAAAGATTGGAAAGGGTGGTGTATTAATAGAATGCACAGATGAGTTTGATAAGAAAATATTGAAAAACGAGATACAAAGAAACACAGCTCTAAAAGACAAATGTGCGGCAAGAGAGCCCAAGATGAAATTGCCACAAATCATAATTTATGATGTGGATGGTGATATCGAAAAGGAAGTGTTGGTTGATAGAATAAAAGCACATAATGTTGCTTTCAATGACGCCTCAATGGAGGTGAAGTTCTCGATAAAGGGCAAGAATAACAAGAAGCACTGGACAGTGCAAGTGGACTCAGAAAGTTTTAAGGTGTTTATGAAAGAGAAAAAAGTCAATGTGGGTTGGTCTCGATTAAATGTGAAGGAATACCTAAAGGTAATAAGGTGTTTCAAGTGCAATAAATTTGGTCACTTCCAGACCAAATGCACGGAAGAACAGAGTTGTGGAAAATGTGGTCAAAAGGATCACAAACATTGGGAATGTAAAGAAACGGTATTAAGGTGTGTTAACTGTAAAGCAGCAAATGATAAATATAGGCTAAAGTTAGATGTCCAGCACTCAAGTCTGGACATGGACTGTTCTTGTTACAGAAGAGAGCTCGAGGAGAGTTTTTGGAGCATCTCACTCACAGCCAAGAAGTGCGATAGTTATTGGGAAAAGGAATATAAGTGCTACGGAGATCTACACATCAAGAAATGTGGTGATCGTTACAGTGGAAAAAGGTGGTCAGAAATGTGTTAATGTCAATATACTGTCCACCAAAAGACGTGTTGGAAGAAAATTTTCAAATTGTTAGTAATAGAGTACAAGTCTATCCTAACTGGGACATAGTCCTAGGAGGGGACTTCAATGCAAGCAGTAATCTCTGGGGGACCTCAAAGGGAGGACCAGAGAGGAAAAGAAGTCCTGGAATTCATTAATCAAAATGGATTCACTATAGGTAATGATCCGAATAGTGATCCAACCTTTACCAGCAGTCTAGGCACAAGCTGGATAGATGTTACTCTACATAAAGTATTGAACCAGGACTTTGTATTACAGTGGAGGATGAGATTAGTTGTAGTGATCATGCATATATTAGTTTTTCCCTAAATTTTGGGAATATAAGCACAAGTGCTAAGAAGAGATATTCTATCAAGAACTTGGACTGGATAGAATTTAGAAAGGAACTTTCAGAAAAGTTTTCGTTAAAGACCTCTGAAGAGGTAGAACAACAGAACGATATAGATGAATATATAGTAAATGCTACAAAAATACTACAAAAGATTTGTAGTGATAATCAGAAAGAGGAAAGCCGAAAAGTGAACTTAGCTTACAGAAAAGTTCCTTGGTGGAATAAAGAACTGACTAAACTAAGGAAAAAAGTCAAAAGCAGAAGACGAAAATACCAAAGATGTTACACAGATGAGAGGGATAGGAAGAGCCAAAGATCAGAGTTTAAACTATGGGAGGCTAAATATAAAAAGGAAATAAACACAGCTAAAAATAATAGCTGGAAAAAATTATGTGATGAAGTATCACAAGAGAAACCCTTTGGGGTACACTTCAAGGTTGCGAAAGAAGCAACAAGAGGAACGTTTAAACTCTCAACAATTGTGCAAGAAGACGGATCTCTAACAAAGAATGTTAGGGGATCATTGAATTGCTTACTTGAATATCACTTCCCTTTGGACAACACGGAAGAAGATAATGAATATCACAGGAACATTAGAAACAGATCAAGGAGATCGGTTAACACAGAAGACGATATTCCATTTACTATTGTAAAAGTTGAAGAGGTTATGGAATCAATGAATAAGGAAAAAGCGCCAGGGCTGGATGGGCTTTCCCTGGAAATAATAGTCGAACTCTTCGAGGTAAACAAGAGTTGGTTTGTGAGTATTCTCAACGAATGTCTCAAGAGAGGAATCTTTCCAGAAAGCTGGAAAGTAGCAGAACTGATATTATTTAATAAAGAAGGAAAAGACAGAAAAAGTCCTTCTGCTTACAGACCAATATGTCTGTTATCGTTACGGAGTAAGGTGCTGGACAAGCTTCTAACCAACAGATTAAGTTTCGATTTACAGAGTAATGGTAAGCTGAATCCAAATCAGTTTGGATTCAGCTTACCATTACTCTGTGAATAGAAACTTCCAGGTAAAAGTACAACTATGGCGATATCAAAGCTAATGGCTACCATAGACGAGAACAAAGCGTTAAAGAAGCATACGTGTGTGATATCGTTAGATGTAAAAGGAGCTTTTAACAATGTTTGGTGGCCTTTCCTACTAGACGAACTAAGAAGACACAAGTGTCCAAAGAACTTATTCAAAGTTTTTAGTAACTACTTATCAAAAAGAAAGATAGTAGTTAAAGATGGAGAAATTGAAATCTCCAGACAGTACTATAAAGGCTGTCCACAAGGGTCTAACTCAGGACCTCTGTTGTGGAACATAGTTGCAGACTCTGCGCTAAATATTACAACAAAAGAAGATACACAAATTCAAGCCTACGCAGATGACATAATAGTTATTGTCTCTGCTTCATGGAGACACATTTTGGAACAAGACTGTCAAAAAGTCTTAACAGACTTAGAGAAATGGGCAGAAAGTACAAGGTTGGAATTCAGCCCTGAAAAGACAAATATCATAGTATTTCCCAAAGAAGGAAATATGAAGAGGCTCCCAAGCCTAAGGTTTAAAGATAGACCAGTAAAAGCAGTTAAAGTTTTAAAATACCTGAGAGTATGGCTGGATGATAAGAAAAACTGGCTATGTCATCTGAACAAAGTTAAAGATAGATGTGCAAGAATTTTAAATTCCCTGCATAGAATGTCAACTAGGACATGGGGGCTGAAAGGTGCAGTTAAAAAAGCACTATATAAAAGGGGAATAGAAAGGATAGTAACTTACGCCTGCGGGGCCTGGTGGCAACAAGGAGGGACAGTGAGAATGATACATAAACTACAGCAGATTCAAAGACTAGCCCTTTTGGGCATCACAAGATGTTTTAAGACGACATCAACATCTGCACTTCAAGTTCTGGCTGGTACATTACCAATAGAACTAATAATTGAACAAGAAGCTGCGATATATAGGAGTTTTACTTTAAAACAAAATGTAGAACTCTGGGAAGAGTCTATAGAAGGTAATAACATAGAAAATCAAATTGTTAAATGGGAAGACACCCAGCTAGGCAAATTCAAACAAGGTGGGATAAGATCCCGCCAGAGGACTCGAACCATGATATAAGAATATACACAGATGGTTCCAGAATGGAAGAGCACACAGGTGCGTCCATGTGTATTTACAAAGGTACAAGTCCAATAAAGCAAAACGAATACAGACTTTCAAACACAGCTACTGTGTTTCAAGCTGAAGTCTACGCAATCTTGAAGGGAGTTGAATGGTTTGCTACTAAGAGTACAGATCAAGAGGCGGACTTGTATTCGGATAGTCAATCTGCATTATATGCGTTGCAAAAGATACAACACAAAAACCCAACAGTAGATAAGATTAAGAATATTATAGCAGAGCTTGAAGAAGGTAGAAGGATAAATTTCCATTGGGTTAAAAGCCATCAAGGCTGCCCAGGAAATGAACTGGCGGATAACCATGCAAAGAATGCATGTAAGAAACCACAAGTAGATATTGAAATACCAATTTCAAAAGATAGCATAAAGACGAAATTAAGACAAAGAAGTATGGAGATTGGCAAACAAGATGGAACCAAGAAGACACAACTGGAAGGCATACTTATAAATTTGTCAAGAAAGTTTCTATCAAGAGGGTCTCAACAGATTTTTACTCGAACCAAATCCTGACAGATCATGGTAACTTCCCAAAATACCTCAGCAGATTTTTACTCGAACCAAATCCTGACAGATCATGGTAACTTCCCAAAATACCTCAGCAGATTTAACATTAAAAGGTGTTCCTGTATCTGTGGCTTCCGAGAGGCGGGAGCACTTCATTACATATATGACTGTACCCATTTACAAAACATCAGAGGAAACAACCTAATGAGATTTGATAGTAATATATTAAATCTGCTTTGGGAACGTACAGAGTTGCGTTCTCAAGTTAGAGATATAATGAAACATATCTACGAAAATTTTCAGGAAATGATAATATTAGATTAGGGAGTGGGCTGGTTCCCCTCCTTCCGTGGGAGGAGGCAGAGTCTTCTCCTACTGTTCTGGAGAAGGTCCTGCGAAGTGGGTTTACTAAAGGATAAACGAGGAAGAAGAAGATGGACAACGGGAGGAGATAAGTCTCCCCTCCTGTGGAAACGATAAGAAGTTAATATTTTAAAGTTAAGTTTCAAGAGCAAGAAGAACAACAGAAGATAGAAAACTTCAGAAGTCAAATGTAAAATTGTATTTATTTGAAATTGTAATTTAATAATTGTAAAGGGTACCAAGTCGTACCCTATGCGTTCATTTTGTATACGTTTTGGTTAATAAAAGAAAGATGTAAAAGAAAAGTGATGCGGACGAGGGTTCGCGGGGGGAAACAAAATTATAGAGTAGCTCTAATTAGCCTGTAGTGCCGTATTTGGCGGGGCAGGTATCATTAAGTTTAGAGAGTCTTACTTACTCACTAAACCACACATTTATTGAATTATTTACACACACACTTGCTGACTTACCTACTGACCTATTTACTCACACTCTTACTGACACTTATACTGATTTACTTACTCGCACACTTATTGATTTATTTACTGACACATATACTGACTTACACATGAATTTGCTGAATTACTTACTCACATACATAAATCTACTGAATTGCCTACTTAATTTCTTATTTCTTTCCTCACTCACTCAGTAAAACACTTGCAGTCTTTGATTTAATGAGTAATAATTAGACCGTTTAATAAGACTGCAAGTGTTTTGCTGAATGAGTGAGGCCAGCCCACATCAAGAGTAAAGCGGCCGGTAGCTCAGCGGTCAGAGCACCTGACATGTTATCAAGAGGTCGTGAGTTCAGATCCCACCCAGCTAATGACAATTTTTCCTCTGTATTTATTAAAGTGATGTATTCAGAGGTAAGACATAATTTAATATTTCATTGCAAACATTTCCTTTCTATATAATGACCATTTACGTTGTTTACAAAAGTGTATTCAGATTTTGGTCACTTATCACGGAACGTAAAGGAACACCATGATCCACATACAACAAGTGTTTTTAATTAACCGTAACAGATAATAATGTAAAATAAATACGAGAGGAAAATGTTGAGACTTGGCATGCAAATGTTTTTAATTTATACTGCGAGAATAAAAACACGTTGCGCAAATTTTCAGCTGAAATGCCGATAACAGCTTTATCATTGAAAGGAAAACTGCGATGGTTTTCTTTTGCACAAAGAATTAAACAGAATAACACATAAAACAAAAAAGCATGAGATAAAAATTCAATAGAATATGTAAAATAAAATTGTGTTATGGGTAAAACCTGCAAAAGTCCGATATGTTGCAAAGCAAGCTAAAATGTCTCCCCCTAACGTGATGTCACGAATTTAACGCCCTAGTCAAGGTCGGATCCTCAGAGGTTGTGGGGGGGGGGGGGGTTGCTGTCCTCCATCTTCCTTGCCTATGGACCATTAATAATAATAATATCTTTATTAAGCTTCAGTATGGTGATATACATAGATTACCCCGCTAAGCCTTGTGGCTTGCGAGAGTATTCCATCACTGTCGCTAACCTTTTCCTACTTCCCTCAGTTCAACAAAACTTTCTAGTGCTGCACCGTCTACTATTATTCTGCACAATGTGTTATTGTCGGAAGCATTCTCTTGTGAGAATGTTTTTCCAGAATTAGAGTTATTTTCATCAATGATAAAGGAATCTGTGGTTCCTTCAATGGGAAGGTTGTGCCTGATCAATTCATTTATTACTTAAAGAAGGCTGAAAAGAATTCAATAAATTTCATCAATGATAAGAGGATTAAAGGGAAAGTCCATCAATGATAAGAGGAAGGAGCGGAAAGTCCATAAAAGATAAGAGGAGATGGCAAAGTTTGAGAACCACTGATATGGATAACAGGAAGTTTGACGTTTTTGATTTCCCTTGCTTACATATAACATCATGTGTTAAAATAAATGATATTACGTAAGGTAAGGTATTGTGTTAGAATTAGTTTTTAGTGGGCACCAGAGCTTCGTATTTGCCATCCATTATCTGACAATTTCTGTAAGGAAAAAGTGAATCAGAAACCGAAAGACAATGGATGTTGCCCACCTCTCACGTCGTGGACGTTCGAAGTTGGATTTTAGAGAGGCGCCCTCCCTCCCACCAGTTGATTTGTAGCACAGTCTATCTTAGTCTCCTTCTACGTTCAAGATCCATTCAACCATGATTAATAATTTGTAAAGCACTGAAGGAGCAAATACAACTAAAAACAAAAAAGAAGGAGAGGTTTTCGTCACAGAAGACAACGGGTGGATCAGACGTTTCAGTTTCGTCCTCTGAGCTTGTGACGTGCTTTTCTACGTTGGCCACCAAGTCTTCGTTGACTTCACACCGACGATGACGATAGCTTACCATAATTCCGTCGATGCGATTCGACAGCTTTCGATGACATCTTTAAGAACAGTTGTTCGTAAATGTTCTCGTAGCTTCCGTAATTGGTGGTGGATGGGAAGAAGTATTCTTCTTTTTCTTCTTCTGCAGCCTTAATGCAGCAAATGCGTTTGCACCACCTCCATGTCTTCACGAAGAGACTTTCCTCGTTCACTTTCCTTATTTCTTCTCTTCTCTGATGCGTAATCCAACATCTCTCGCAGGAAATCCTCCTTTTATGCATCCTGAAGTTTCGTCTTTGTTTCTCTATACGCCAACCTTCTCAAATATACAACTATCACCTACAAGATACACAATCAGTAACTAAGTCACAACCAATAGCATACGTATCGACGCTCAAGTTTGCACAAAGCAATTCTCAAAATGGCAATTTCCTCTTTAATGCATTTGCGCCTTTAATTGTTTTTTTTTGCTTGCATTGTTCTGCATTTCAACAATTGGGTTATTCTTTTGTTACGTTCCTAAATGCATGTGATGCCAGGTGAAGGAAATATTGCGAATTCTTCCAAATATTCAAATTTAATTTTACGAGTCCAATTAATAATCATTTAATGAATCCAGTTTCAGAAACATCTAAGTGATTAAATTCATTCTTTAAAAACACACTGCCTAAGAGTATTATGACTGCTCCCCACAAATGCTCAGAATAGCACAGAAATTAAAAAGTGGAAAATTATACCACCTGGCCAAATTATTACGAACCTAAGACTTCGTCAGGCCTCAGCCGACAGAGATAACATCTCGGACTCGACGTGGCATGCTTTTCAGATACTTTCGAAATACAACAGGAAGGAGTTTGATCTATTCTTCCTGCAAAATGGTTTGAACATTTTGTAGTGAAGATGGAAGAGGTCTGAACATTCGAATAACGCCTTCTAAATTGTCCCAGATGTTATTATTAATATATGTATTATATTTATTATATATAATTATCCTCTTATATTATTATATAATTTGATTCATCTGATAATATGTTTCCGTAATTTTTCCGCCATTTTCACACACCATCGGAAACTTGTAATCCTGTTGTTTTTTCCAATGAAAGGCTTTCGTATCGCCACAGTTCCGAAATTTCAGTGTTTTCAGTCTCCAAGAATAGTTTCGTTGAAATGGGTTTTCAAGTGCCGCTGTCTGTCATCTGTCTCATGTGATGAATTGTGCCAGTTCTGTTTTGCTGCGCACTTCGTACCAACAAACGACCATCCCTTTCTGTTAGAAGCTTTTTTCTCCCACATTTACCACAATAGACGGATGTTCTTTCAGATGGTTCCATTCCCCATACACTTCAGATATTTTGCCCTTGATTTTCCAGTGATCACCTATATAATGGATGCTCCTGCCCACTGCACTCCAACGATGAGTCCCCTTTCAAAGTCAGTCAGATCAGCAGTTTTACCAATCTCATACTTTGCGTTCCACTATGCCTTTAGGTCTTTTATAGGACTTCGTAATGAAATAGAATATTTACGTCCAGATCAGAGGTGTGGAAATGAGCCATCTGAGGTGAAGCTGGTAGAATCGATGGGATTTCAATGTGCGACCATCGCGCTTGTGTACCAGGAGACGCCTCTCTTGTATCATAAGGTCAGAGCAGAGGGCCACAGTGCTGATGATTCAACGATGGAGCATTCAACGATGAAACATCTAAGAAAGTTTGTGAAAAGACCATTCAACATACAACAGAGAGCGGTTTGATCCATTCTTCCTGCAAAATGGTTTGAACATTTTGTAGTGAAGATGGAAGAAGTCTGAGCATTCGCATAGTGATTTTCAAATTATCCCATATGCTTTTGGTTGAATTAAGATCAGGCAATAGGACAGGTCAGAGAATGATATATAAGTCCGTTTCATGCTCCTCTATAATTCGATAGCGATTAATCGGTGCATTATCCTGTAATGTGCCATCTGCATGTATATATATATATGTGTGTGCATATCCTGAAATATAGCATTTCCACTGGAGTGAAAACGATGTATCATCGGCTGATAGTCCAAGGTGCTTCTGTACTTCCGGCGGGTAATGCGACCCTGCATCGAAACCAGAGGACCCAATCGGTATCAAGATTATGCTCCCCACATCACAATACTGTCTCTAGCACCTTTAACACTAGGAGCTACAAGTGATGCTGCATAGGGTTGTCACCACCAGGGCTGGTAACGTTTCGTAGAGTGTACCGCAAGATGCTGATATACAATGTAATCTTCGTTTATTCGATTATTGGTTTAACTGGTTAAAGTCTGTTGACCGTCAAATTTTGTACAGACATCACTCAGTGATATAGCTGCACCTCCTAGCATCCCGCCCTCAGTGATATAGCTACACCTCCTAGCATCCCGCCCTCAGTGATATAGCTACACCTCCTAGAATCCCGTCCTCAGTGATATAGCTACACCTCCTAGCATCCCGCCCTCTGTGATATAGCTACACCTCCTAGCATCCCGCCCTCTGTGATATAGCTACACCTCCTAGCATCCCGCCCTCAGTGATATAGCTACACCTCCTAGCATCCCGCCCTCAGTGATATAGCTACACCTCCTAGCATCCCGCCCTCAGTGATATAGCTACACCTCCTAGCATCCCGCCCTCAGTGATATAGCTATACCTCCTAGAATCCCGCCCTCAGTGATATAGCTACACCTCCTAGCATCCCGCCCTCAGTGATATAGCTACACCTCCTAGCATCCCGCTCTCAGTGATATAGCTACACCTCCTAGAATCCCGCCCTCAGTGATATAGCTACACCTCCTAGCATCCCGCCCTCAAGTTGTGTTGAAAACTTATTAGACGAGAAAACGTAGATTATGGTCACTACATTTTCCAATTTTAGTTTGGAGTAAAATCTTAAATAACATGTTTGCTTGAAAAATGGATGATTAATGTACCTTAAAAATGTTTTAAGAGCTTTCGTAATGGAGTAAATATTATTCAGAATATTTACAGTGGAATTCGCTGATTTATAAAATGAGAACATTTGATTAAAATAAGTGTCTTATATTAAGCTTCCTTTTAGCAGTTTCTTTATAGTAAACTAGATGATATCATCTCCCTTTGTCAATTGAGAGCCCTGTGGTCCAAAAAATTCACTGTCTGCAGCAATTCTCTCTATATAACATATTTATCATTTTACCTTATTACCATGGTCTTTATTTCTGTTTCCATTCCCTTTATTGTTCATAATTAAGCTACATTTAACAAGTTACAGCGCCAAACGTTTCGCGTGGATATTACTAGTAGTTAATATTTTGCGAGATGAGAAACAAACTGGCACACCGCAATTGGAGGTGAGGATTCTGGCTTGGCTAAGTGGGCTGAGCATTTCTGTGATGTTCTAAACAATGGGGTTAATTCTATTCCCATTGTTTGTAATGAGAATAGATGCATCAATGGCTTTAATATCGACGCTACATCACATTCTAAGTCTCTTTGACTATCTCTAAATTAAAACTACATAAATTCCCAGGGGTAGATGCAATTACCACTGAAATGCATAGAGCTGGAATGTTGTCATATGACTGAATGAAATATTGACTATTTTTATGATAAAGATGTTGTTCCGAAGGATTCTACCCGAGCAATTATTATCCCTATATTTACGAAAGGCAACTTCAGTTCTTCTGTTAATCATAGGGTAATTTCCTGTCCCAGATAAAGTTCTTTGTATCATTGGGCTTAATAGAATTAAGAATTTGGTTGATGAACGACTGCATGATAAGCAGTATGGATTCAGAGGTGATAAGGGATGTAGAGATAAAATATTTCCATTTAGGCAGATGCTTGAGAAGGTTTAGAGTTTAAGAAACTTGTCGTTACTAACTGTATAGATTTTTAGGAAGCTTAGAGCTTGGCTCTGCTGATCGACATAATTTGTGGTTGATTGTGAAATCGTATTGCAATACCTGAGAAATTAGTTAATATTATGATGGCTCACTGCAATAACACTGAGTCATATATGACATTTGTTATGATTGGGGCAGTTGGTTTAGATTGCTACTGGTGTTCAGCAACGGTGCATTTTGTGGCCTTTTCCGTTTAGTTTGCTTATTGATTCTGTTATGAGGAATTCCCTTCAACGGGAAGATTTTGGTCTTAAATGGTCTAGTCATTTCAAAATTACTATTATGAAATTATGAAATATATTACTATTATGAGATTATGGGATTGATTTGGCCATTTTGGCTAATGATGTTGATGAGATGAACTCTTTCATTAGGGCTGTTCATGAGACTGGTGATAGAATGGTATTGATGATAAATAGAGAGAAATCTAAAGTGATGAAAATTACTCAGTATGATGGTACTTCAGTTGCATTGAATGGCTGCACTCTTGAGCAGGTGTCTCAGTTTAATTATCTCCGGAGTTGTTTAACAGATCCTGGCGATATTCGTCATGACACAAACAGAAGAATAGGAATTGCTGCTGGGATTTTTAAGAATGCATGGAGAATGTGCGCAAATGAGGCATATACACCTAAAGGCTGAAATCAGGCTCAATAATAGTTTGGTTCTTCCTAGGGTTAGTAATGGTAGTGAAACATGGAACCTTTGAAAATGGGAAACGTGATGCTTACGAAGTATCTTGGTTATTAAGTGGTTTCACATTGTAAATAATGAAGAGGCTAGGCAAAAGAACAGGCAACCTCCTTTGAGCAGCTTATTATGCAAAGGGAGACTACGTTGGTTTTGGCTACGTTGACCATATGAATAACTATAATAATATAATAAAATAAATACCCCCTCAAGCAGCTGCTTGCCACAGAGGTCTGAGAGTAGCCTGTCAGTTTATACGGCGTAGTATGTCTGTGAGGATGTCTGGATCTGAGCAGAAAAACTACACATACATCCATGCCTTATCTGAGGCTCGAACCCAGATCCCTTAGATCAGTAGCCAAGTGCGCTAGATCACTATAGATTTGTCAAATAGGGTTATGAACAGTGTGCTTAAAGGCCTCAGAAAGAGTGGGAGATCTAGGATGAGGTGGGCAGACAATGTCATGCAGGACCTCAACTCAGTGGCGAAATGCGGCAATTGTAACTCAGGACAAACATGCAGATTGGTAAATAGGTAAGTAAGTATGTATGTGTGTGTGTGTGTGTATGTTTGTAATATACTGCATGTACAGGTAGTGAACAGAAAAGCGAAAATAATACCATGTTATCTCATTAGAAAATCTCATTCAGAGTTCAATAATTTCTTCAATATCATTTTTTAAAGAAAGAGATGTATGAAAATCGTGAAGAAGAGAAGAGATGAAAGATGTAGATGGTCGTTGAATATTCCAGAGTTTATAATCCTTGAAATACTGAAAAAACATTATTTAAAATCTGGATTTACACAGATTTTATTGAGATCTTTAATTTACCTTTTAAACATAGTTTTCATTTAAAAACTTATAGAAGAAATTATTGAGCTCTGAATGTGATTTTCTATTAAGATAACATGGAACTCTGCCCATTTTTCATATCATTTAAAAACTTATAGAAGAAATTATTGAGCTCTGAATGTGATTTTCTATTAAGATAACATGGAACTCTGCCCATTTTTCTGTCCTGTCCTCTATGTAATGTATGTTTGTTTGTATGTATTAAGTATGTATATAACATATGTTTGTATATAGGTAGATATGCTGTAGCTAGGTTGGTTTTTTTCACCTCTGAGCGTCACTTTTCTGCACATAATGAGATTAGGATGCAATAATGACCAGGTCACAAGGACCCCGAGGGCTCAGAGAAGGGTTGGGAGAGGGGACCCACAGGACACCTATTGGGAGACAGATGTTAGTCTCTCGTCAAGGCCATCCAGCGTGTTCTTAAACGTGCAAGTGGTATGGCTCTCCCCACAAGGTACCATGGCTTAATGTCCCATGCAACGGACGGTATACTTTCCAAGCCCGTTGGTGTCCCCTACCAAAACCCTCTCAACGGAGAAGGCCAGATGTCATGTGATTGTGACTTTCGAAGAAGAGGTTCAGCGGTCCCGTGAGTTTTTCGTCTCACTTTATTAGAGTTTTGACATTCGCTGATATTTTAGTGGTAAAATGATTTGATTTACATTTGAAATTCACCGATTATTTTATCGCTAAAATGATTCGATTTGTAGATGAAATTAAGCTGATATTTAAGTGGTAAAATGACTCGGTTTATAGTTTATATTTCGCTGATATTTTAGTGGTAAAATAATTTGGTTTGTAGTTCACATTTCGCTATGTTTAAGTGATAAATGATTTGATTTTGAAGTTTATATTACCCCGATATCTTAGTGATAAAATTATTTGGTTTACAGTTCATATTTCGGTGATATTTAATTGATAAAATGATTTGGTTTATAGTTCATGGCATTCGTTGATATTTTAGTGCTAAATTGATTTACATTAGAATTCACATACCACTGATTTTTCAGTGGTAAAATAATTAGACTTTATAATCGTTATGTTTGAACTGATATGTCATTGCAAGTTTGAATGTAAAATTCGCTCAAGCTGTCATTTCATTAATAAATAGAGTGAGAATGTATATGCCATTAAATGTGATTGAAATATTGTGAATAGTTGGTTTTTTTAGCTTCATTTGATGTCAGTAAAAACTTAAATTTATGTAAGGGATATGCAGTCACGTGGCCGAGTGGTTAGCGTACTTGGCTACTGATTTAAAGGGACCTGGTTTCGAACCCCGTGTAAGGCATGGATGCATGTGTTGGTTTTCTGCTGAGGTCCTGCCATTCTCTCAGACCTTATACTATGGCACATAATACAGACCTTATACTATGGCACATAAACTGACAGGATCCTGTCAGATCTCTGTTGCAAACAGCTGCTTGAGGGGGTATTTATTTTATTATTTATTTATATGAGGGATAAGCAGTCAAAATATGATAAGGCAGAGATGTCAATTACTGACATCGTTTGTGTCACAGTGACACAAAACGTTTCAAGTTGTGTGGGGTTTCCCATTCAGATTAAATAATAGGATCATGCATCATGCATGTATTACATACATTACTAAAATAATTCAACTTTTAATAAAACCTTTAAAACTATTTTAGATCATTTGCATAATTAAAATTTAAATGCTGTAGAAAAGGATTCTCCATTTATGCTGAGCATGATAATCAATCAATACATGAAAATGGTTTGTTATATATGATAATGGTTGTTAACTTTTACTTCAGAAATTCCATTTAACTGCTAAATCAATTTTGAATTTTATAGCTGATCATGTGTATCATTACGCCTTGTTACTCTATGAATAAAAATACAATTTTACCAGAATATAAAATCCTAATCCATTTTAAATTAATTACACTCTTCTATTGCAATATATGCATAATGTGATAGGTAAATACAGTAGCTGAACTGAGAATTACTGAATCTCAAAGTTAAGGATTAACATTGCAGTACAGATCTCAGGCAATAGTTCCAAAATTTCTTTAGGGCAAGCAATGATAAATATGCTAAGAAAACATATTCGCCTTATAAGACGACTATTGCACTCTAAAAAAATATTACTGATGTAGTTAAAATTTTATCAAATTTTGTATTGTACAAAAAGTTGCTTAAGACAGATTTGAAAAGGATGTACGTACTAATATTACTTGAACAATTTAGGATGCAATAATGACATAATGTCCAAGAGAACGATTTAATTTAAAATCATATTTTATTACAATGATCATGAATCGTTAAAAAGTTTTCGATTATACATATTCTTTAACGATTGATGAAAATAACGAAATCACATATTTTCAAAAATCGCTATATGTGCTAATTAATTAGGAAGTTGGAGAAAATATTTTTGATGCATCATTTTAGTAAAAGACCAAATGGAAAGAAATATTTTTCCCATTAATCATCTTTTATTCCTTTTTTTTTCTGGATTTGATGTCAAAAATCATGGAGAACGTTTTGCACGAAGCAGAGTATGAATACTTAATGGATTTTTTGTTGTAGACTACTTAAGTGGTAGCGATTTTTTATGAATAAAAATATGCAAGGTTTGATTATTCAATAATTAGTCATTCTGCAAAAAATAAAAAATAATTAAATTCTTGAATTGCTATAACTAAAGAAATGATTAATGACATATTGCTTTTGGCATATCGATAAACAGCCTTACACTTATAACATTAGATTGGCTTTGAATATTAAAGTGTTCAACAAAATGAAACGATGAAAAATGCTAATATGCAGCATTATTCCGTTCCGATCAGTCGATAGATTGTTTGCAAAATTATTTGCAATAATTAGATTTAACACTACTTTAAATCTAAAAAAAATTGCAATCGCCGTGTTTCGTTCCCAAAATTGCAAGCCTCTTCTTATTACGTGACACACTGTCGTTGTCACCTGACATGTGGCCTTCTCCGTAGAGAGGGTTTTGGTTCAGCGCACAGCGATGTATCGGTCAGGGTTGCCAACTGGCATTTTTCGTAAACAAATCAGCAGGAATTTGGTAATTAAAAATTTGCTTGGTAATGAAGATAGTAAATCATTTGGTATCCTGGTAATGAAAATGGTGATATTTGGTAATAATAAAGTAATATAACAAGAATGAAATTTTGAAACCTACAAAAACTCAAATTCATTTAAATATTCTATTCTTAAGACTGGCTAACAGTTAACACTCCTGTTTCCTTACGTATCATAGGATACCGCAATACGTACTCGAACGTACTATGTACGTAGTTATGGGTGCGGTGCGGACTGCAACTAGCAGAGGGATTTAAATTCTTTATATATATATATTTGAGTAATTGGTAATCAAATCGAGAATTTAGTAATAATTCTTGGTAGATTTGGTAATACACCAAGCACGAGACTTGGCAACCATGGTGTCAGATGTCAAGTGTTACTTGAGGATAGGTGAGAGGGTTGGAATTGCAATAACTCTTTCACAATCCATAATCAATATCTCAAAACTCATTATTGTATATCAATATATTGAAAAATAAATTTAAGACAATTTAATGTTCCCGGGAATTTTTTCAATTCTCCGGATTTAAAAAAAACAAATAAAAACATGTGGGTTCCCGACAAAACGGGATCCGGGAGAGAAGCCCTAGTTGTAATCAAGTGAAGGGCTTTAAATGATTATACCCCAGAGAGACAGAAGCTTTAAGAGTGGTAGTTTTCGCAATGTATTTATGATTATTATGCAAATGATATCGCAATCGTGTACAGTATAAACTTCATCACCTGCGGAGGCAACTTTTAACTTTTCATAAATATGTGAACCAATGCGCTATTGGCTGGCTACAAAAGCAGCTTGGCCTTTTGTTACATCATCCATGAATGCAATGTTTTATGTGTCTTCGATGAGTCACTTCTCTGAAAGAAGAGAGCAGGAGTCCACTTGGCAGGTTGGAAGCCTAGGCCTCAGGGGCAGAACCCCTAGTTGTTAATAATAGGCTATCCCGTTCGCGAATCACGTTCCATTCCATTAAGACATGAAATTTCTCTCGGACATCTTAAAAGAATCAAATGCCTGATCTCACATAACTATGCATGATATATAAGGAAACACGTGCATGCTAGTTTATACCTTAAGGAAAGAAGAAGAGATTTAAAGCGAACTTTAAAAATGCCCTTAATTTCTCGAACAAAGTCGAGTACTTTGACTAGTAAAAAATAAAAATAAACTTTTTCGCAATAAATCCCATGAACTTTTATTACACGTTTAGGCCTTCTTCGACCTCTATTCACCTCTTGCACAGTCCCGTAGGCAACTTTGAAGAATTCTGATTAAGGACATTTATTTATTACTAGCTGAACGTACCCGATGCTGCCCTGGTGTCACTTTTAACCTGTATATTCTTCCTTTCACTGCACCAAAGGTAAATTTTGTATTCCCCATCCCCCCCCCCTCGACATTTTAGCACAGATTTTCAACAGCAAGAAATTTGGCCGGTGTTGACTTGGATCGTTGTCGACGTCAGCGAGCTCTCTCATAGCCCGTGGCTTAGTTTCTGCGTAAGGTAGCAAGAATTTTATTTCCGTTACCACAGATTTTGTTGCCCTATGGCTCCCGTGATATTAGTTCGCATGGTCCAAATTTCCTGTACAGAGTCCCCGTGTGGCCCGGTGATTGGTTAAAAAACAGGTTCCCACTTGGCCCCTGGCTTCTTTTCTACACAAATTGTGACAGCTCCTGTCTCACTTTAAATCACTTTTAATCTGCGTATTCTGTTGTTTCATGCATAAAAGTTAGGTAGTATCCCGCTCCCCCCGACATTTTATCACAGTTTGAACACGAAGAATTTCCCGGTGTTGCAAAGGCCATTGCTGACTCGGCGCGCGCTCTCAGCCCGTGACAAAATATCGAGATGTTTCGTCAGATTTTGGCATTCTGTAATTCCCGACGTACTTCACGGATAAGTCCAAATTTCGTACGTGGGTTCCCCCTGACAGACTCCATTTGTGGTTAGAAAATCAGGTCCTAGCTGTAAAGAAACGCCTAATTAATGCTTTTGGAAATGTGGAGAATCTGGCAACGGCATCAGATTTGCAGCAGAAGATTTAAATGCTATTTTAACACTTTACTTTCACAGTTAGGGAGCAGAAAATGGAAACAGTAAATTTGACAACGATTCTCTTTTCCTGTAGGAATAGTATGAAAAAAATTTGGTTCTAGCAACCCCTTCTTTTGGACTTTCGACCTATGTATACTTTTCTTTCTTTTTATAACCTCTGAGGAGTAGTCAACCACACAGGGTCCTGGTGCTCACCACATAAACTTATTGGACGACTGAAATAAGACTCTGAGCTTGATCCTGAATTTGCTGCATTGGTGGGCTTCTGTGGAGGGAAAATGTTCCACTGTGTTTTCTGTTTGTTTGTGGGTTGACAGCCTCAAGTGAATAGATTCACAGGATATGTTTATCAGCTGGTGGATAATCCTGAGCACAGGTCATCGCAGGCAACTGAACTCTTACTTCTATGGGCATCGTCAAATTCTACATTGGAGGAAGTCTTCCAGTGTAGATGACTTCAGCCTTTAGCGGTGGGGGAACGGGTCTTTGCCCCATGTCTGCGACTAGGGGGCTGCTTGATATTGTCGGCACTCCCTCTATCAATAAACATAGTTTCATTAAACATCCCACTAACCATTTTCTCTCCATAGGTAGTTGGAATGTGAGGACTCTGCACAGAGCTTTTTTTCTTGATGTCCTCACACAAGAATTCCACCATTATAATTTAGATATTCTCGGCTTGCAAGAGACCAGATGGACAGATAAAGGTCAGATTCTTAAAAATAATCTTAAATTTCTCTTTTCAGGGAGGAACGACAATAAGCATCACCAAGGCGTGAGTCTGCTTCTCAGCAGACACGCTAGTGATGCTCTTCTAGGATATGAGTGCATTAATGAAAGGTTTCTCTCAGCTAAATTTCAGACAGGCATTAAAGACTTCAATGTTATCTACTGTTATGCTCCCACTGAAAATGGTGATGAGGATGAGAAGGATAGGTTTTACGGAAAATTTCAGGATATTTTGAATTCTGTCAAGAAAGGAGATATTACCCTTATTTTAGGTGACTTCAATGCCAATGTTGGTACTGACTCTGACCTTAGGGCGAGGGGTGATAGGCCCTTTTTTTATTGGTAGCTGCAATGGGCAACGTATCCTACAGGTAAGTAAACTTAATGGTTTCAGAATAATTAACGCTTATTACAAACACAGCGACATACATAGTACACATGGATTTCACCTGATGGGCTGCATAAGAATATGATTTTTTATATATTAATTAATAGCAAATGGGCTAGTTCTGTTAGGAATACCAGGCCATATAGGGGAGCTGAAATTGGATCTGACCATTAACTTGTTAAGCGTGTCTTGCAACTTAAACTTAAAAAGTGTTGTGGTAGGGTTAAAAAGTTTACTTTTAATACTGAAGTTCTGAAAGAACCAGTTATAGCTAAAGCTTACCATGATAGGTTACTTAGTCATTATGACAGTCATGGTTTACTTACCACTAAAGTTGAGGAAGAATGGGATCATTTTAAATAGGCTTTTTCGAAAACTAACAGTACTCTTTTAGGAAAAAAGGAGCAGAAGAGACATAATTATTCGAGTGATAACGCACTTGCGCTTATTTCTGAAAGAAAGAACTGCGGGAATGTCCTTAATCGATACCCTACTAGTCCTAATATAAAGCATTGCAGAGAGCTTAATAAACGTGTAAAGGATCAGTTATCTGCTGATACGAATCTTTGGCTTGATGGCTTGGCTGACAAAGCCGAGGAAGCAGTTAGGAGCACAACAGCGGAGAGCTTTACCAGATAGTTAATTTTTGCGTGGTAGAAAACGGACGGGTATTGGAGGATAAACTAGGTAAGATTCTATCTTGTTTACCCTCCAAAAAAAGGGAGTATTGGCTAGGTGGACTGAGCATTTCAGTGATATTCTAAACAATCTAGTTAGTTCTACTCCCATTGTTTGCAGTGATGATAGATGCATTGGTGGCTTTGATGTTGGCCCTATATAAAATCTGAAGTTATTTTGCCTATTTCTAAACTTAAACTTCATAAGTCCCCAAGGGTAGATGAAATTACTACTGAAATGCTTAGAGCTGGGAATATTTCGGTTACCAATGGATGACTGAAATTTTGAATATCTTTTATGGTAAAGGCATGGTTCCTAAGGATTTTACCGGAGCTATTATTATTCCTATTTTCAAAAAAGGTGATCGCAGTTCTTGTGATAACTATAGGGGTATCAGCCTACTCTCTGTTCCAGGTAAAGTTCTTTGCATGATTGTGCTTAATAGAATTAAGAATCTGGTTGACAGTCAATTGCGTGATGAGCAATGTGGATTCAGAAGTGGTAGGGGATGTGTGGATCAGATATTTTCACTTAGGCAGATTCTTGAGAAATGTTTAGAGTTTCAGAAACCTTTGTTTGCTAGCTTTGTTGATTTCAAAAAGGCTTTCGACTATTGAAAGTCATAATTTGTGGTTGATTTTGAGATTGTATGTCATACCAGACGAGTTAGGTAATATAATGAAAGCTCTCTATAATAACACTGAGTCGTGTGTGAGAGTTGGTAAGGTTTGTAGCAATTTAGCATTGCTTCTGGTGTTCTACAAGGGTGCATTTTTTCTTCTTTTCTCATTAGTTTGGTTATTGATTATGTTACGCGAAATTCACTTGAAGGGAAAGATTTTGGCCTTAAATTGTCTGGAGATGCGAAAATTTCTGATTTAGATTACGTTGATTATTTAGCCCTTTTGGAAAATCATGTTGATGAGATGAACTCTTGCATTCGAGCTGTTGATGAGACTGTAGTGGAGTAGGTTTAGTTATAAACAGGGAGAAAAGTAAAGTGATGAAAATTGGTCAGGCAGATAGATGGTGCTTCAGTTGCTTTGAATGGCTGCACTCTTGACCAATTGTGTCTGTTTAATTATCTTGGGAGTTATGTAACAGATACTGGTGATGTGCGGCATGAGATTAAGAGATGAATAGGGATTATCGCTGGGAATTTTAAGAATCTATGGAGAGTGTGGAGAAATAGTCGTATACACCTAAAGACTAAAATTAGACTCTAAAATAGTTTGGTTCTTTCTAGGGTTATTTATGATAACAAAATTTGTACACTTTGTAAAGAAGATAACGGGAAACTAGATGTTTTGAGCATTAGGTGGTTCAAATTTGTAAGTAAAGAAGTGATTAGGCACCGGAGTCGGCAACTTCCTTAAGCAGCATATTGTGCAGAGAGATACTACATTGGTTTGGCCATGTTGCCCTATGGATAATTATAGATTAGCGAATAGGGTTATGAACAGTGTGCCGAACGGCTTCAGAAAGAGGGGGATACCTAGGATGCGATGGGCAGACAAAGTCAAAAAGGATCTTGTTAGAATTGGTGGGCAGTGGCCGGATGCAGCAGATATAGATCAGGCCAAAGAGTTTTCTATAATTATAACATAGCCGAAACGATTTTATTAAACCAATTTAATCATGCCAGTTTTATTGCGGAATTCCTTAAAGTGTTTTTAAGGGAGTTTATTAAATGGGGTTCACTAAATGGAGTTTAAATTGTGGTTTATCGATTATAGGTAGTTTAGTGAATGGGGTTTAAAAAAATAGTGTTCATTAAATGGGGTTTAAAAATAGTGTTCATTAAATGGGATTTATTACCGAATCTATTACGTAATGGTCTATAGTAGTGGTTTTTGTTTCCATTCATGTTATATATGATGCAATAGAATTATTTCTTTGCAATTTTGTTTTGGAAATACACAATACCACAAGAGTTCAAAGACTCGCACCACCGGACTTTCTGTGAAATAGTGAACTTATACTAAATATGATGAATATCGGTCAGGCAGATGGTGCTTCAGTTGCTTTGAATGGCTGCACTCTTGAGCAAGTGTCTCAGTTTAATATATGAATCAATGAACTGAAAAGTGCTGTGATAATCCTGGAAACAAAACCTTCAACTCAACATCTGGGAACAACTCTGCTCTGAAGAATTTGATTTTGGAAATATTCTAAAACAGTATCTAAAGGTATTTATTAAACATGTATTCAGCCAATGTAGGTGTTTACCTTTAAACTGCCCTACAGCGTTAATAGTGCATTATCTCTAAACGTATCTAAATATTAAGGGTAAGTTCATATAAAAGGCTGACATATTTTTTCGATGAAATATTTAATATTTTGTTAATGTTGTTTTAATTGGTATATTGGTACTATACCAGATATATAATGCACTAAAATTGTTCTGAAAAATATAATATTTCTCAGAATAGTAAATGTTTTGAACTGCTATTTTCATTTCTACAGACTTCATGGTTCAGAGTACAGAAGACGAGACAAATTAAAGGCACTGCAACGAGAGGAAAGTGCTCGCTCTTCGGAAAGTTGGCTCAGAACCGAATGAGAAAGTGTAGAAAAACTAGAAACTTTGCCCAGGGTAGAACTGATAGAAGACAATCTGAAGGTTTTAAAAGAGGTCCAAGCATTTCATCTCTTTGGATAGAAGACAGCCTCCAGCCTTTGGAAGAGGAAATACAGTCTTTTGTACAAAGTCAAGACTTCTGTGAGTTTGGACCCAGATCCTGAAAAAGAGATGAGGATCTTCGTATTATGTCACCAAGTACGGCCTAAAGCAGATTGAAAAAGTGGAGTTCAGCAAATCAAAAAGGCAATGCAGCATCCGAAGTTGGTCTTTTAGAGATAGCTTGTTTGAAAGAAAGTGGGCTAGTGGAAAGATTCGAAATAAAACTTGGTTAATGTACTCCTAAAACACATGATGTGTTTTTTGCAGCCCTTGTCTACTTTTTCACAGCGATTCAAGGACAGAAATTTCGTTTGTTAAGAATGGTTTCAACGATTGGAAAAACGTTTCGTCTCGGATAAGAAAACAAGAAAATTCTCTCAGTCATACGACGAGTTTACTCATCCTGAAGGAGTGGCGCAAGATAGGTGGGCATCTTACTGAGCAGCAAGAAGAAGATGTACTGACTACAGGAAGAAAGTGCTGTACCGAATACTAGCATTTGTCACAGCTCTTGCTTCTCGCAGTTTGACATTCAGAGGGTATGAAGAAAAATAATATGTTGCTTGAGGTAATATCTGAATTTCATTCTTTTTAGCTCAACACATTATTCAGTTAGGAAACCTAGGGAAAAGGAGGACGTCGTACTTGTCTTCAACTGTTCGTGATGTTGAGTTCATGCAATATTAGCCAAGAATGTACTTCGTCGTATTTTGTCTAAAGTGAAACGTAGGAAATACACTGAAGTGACATTGAATTAGAGATAGGAGACGTTATCCAAATTCAGCACCGCAAGTCCCGCATTTGGGCGCATGCGTGGCTGAAACTTTGGTGACAAATAGCTGTCAGCTTTGGCTTCCCCAAGCATTCATCATGAGAAGCGTAATAGGAAAGGCGCGAGATTTAGATGCATTAGACAAAGGGCAGATCGTAGGTGCCCGACAGATGGGCCACTCGATTTCCGAAATTGTCAACGAACTTGAATTTTCTCGTATGACAGTTTCAAGAGTGTTCCGGGAATATGAAAATTCCGGCAAAAAAACAAGCACCCGGACAAACTGCAAAGGTTTGATTTGGGGGGAATATAATATTCAAATATCCCGGTGCCTCCTGAAGCCGAGACGATGAAGCGAGAGTTGCATGGTCCATGCATTGACTTCCCAGCTGGAACCTGCATTCAGATGGGAGAGGATTTCGGATAATGTTTGGCTCCTATCGGTCAGAAGGGGAAGTCCACGATCATTCAAGGCTGGATGCTCTTTGCTGTTTTACCGGGTGCTTGTTTCTTTTGCGGGAATTTTCATATTCCCGGAACACTCTTGAAACTGTCGTACGAGAAAATCCAAATTCGTTGACAATTTCGGACATCGAGTGTCCCATCCGTCTGGAACCTACGATCTGCCTTCTGTCAAATGCATCTAAATCCCGCGCCTTTCCCATTACGCTTCTCATGATGAATGCTTGGGGAAGCCAAAGCTGACAGCTATATATCACCAGAGTTTCAGTCACGCATGCGCGCAAATGTGGGGCTTGTGGTACTGAATTTAAATAACGTCTCCTATCCCTAAATCAATGGCACTTCAGTGTTGTAGTTTAGATTTAAAAAAACAATTTTTTACGTTTTCGAGCACTACAGCACGAGGTCGTACGTTCTCATTTTAACCATTGTCATAAGGCATTGGCTTTGTGGATCGCGGTTTATAAAGTGACTTAACGATTTCAATTTTGTGGCTTCGTAAAAATTTTCTTACTTTTAAACAGAAAAATTTAAATGGTGAAATAGAATACAGGAATATAATCGAAATTTTCCCATTCACGATTCGATGCGATTTATCAGATAATAGAAACAACTCCATAACATTTTCAACGCCTATTCTATTCTAGCAATAGTATATTTCTTTAGGTTTTTTTTAATTACCTATTATCTTCTGTTACCAGCTTGACAGAGTAATACAAACTTACCCCACCAAGTGGAAAGCACTGCATTAACCAATCGTGAAAGAATAATTTGATAATTCGTAGTACAGGTTTCCCCCAAGGTAGTCAGCGTGGCATTAAAATCCAGCGTATGTTAAAATAGCTTAATCTCGGGAAGAATTATTTAAAGGAATATTGTTGAAAATGGAGATTTAGACAGATTTGATTCACTCGTTAATTTTACTTTCAGTCACATTTTGTAATAGAAAGCTTTTTTAAAAAATAGAGTTTGGAATTCTGACTCCCTTTCCCCACTCCTTTAGGGATTTCTTAATAAAGTGGTCAGAGAGTACATTATTAAAATGATGCTGAAGCTTCTGTGCAAAATGAGTGTCCTCAGTTTACTGATTACACGAAACGTTTTGTTGTACTGCAGTCAAAGGACATACTCCATTTACAAATTGATGTGCATAAATATGCTGACTTTGTTTCCCAAATCTATTCGTTGTCATAAGGACTTATGTCAGTGAGTAACGGAACTACAGAAAAAACAAGAACATTTTTGAAACTATACTATGTTTCGTATAAAGAAAGGAGCTTCAGTTCCCCTTCAGTTTCTTGTCCAATTGTTGCTTAATAGTCTCATCCACGAAAGCCAATAAAACATACGATGTTGCTAAATATATACTGTATCCTTGGATATCTAGAGTATATTTATGTGGAAACAAAACATGCAGAACTATCTAGGTTGATCTAATAAAAATTCGATATTTCATTTCATCTATTAATACAGGAAAACTCAACAACGCGCTTCCTATCGCCAAATTTCTAAAATGCCCTCTTTCGTGATCACCGATTTATCCCATTGCGTGAAGAAAAAAAAAGCACTCTGACGCAAAAACCTTAACCCATCCTAAGTGCATTTTCGTATTACTGCAGGTTAAGCCTAATAAAAAAATTATTTTTGAAGCGGCTGGTTGTCATGGAGTCCACCAGGAGCTTGTCAAATGCTCCATAGACAAGATTGTGAGGATGAATACACAATACCTGAAAATCAAAAACAGCCATGTCCTTTTTGGGACTCCAATCCACGTCCTTTTACTCCGCAACCAAGCACGCTAACCTCTCGTTCACAGAGAAGACGTAAAATAAAAAATGCAATAGAATAGAAATGGAAGAGAACTGATTCTTAATAACTTGGGTGACATCACTGAATATTCCTGAGCGACGTTCTGATCGATATCGGTGATATCCAGTCGCCTATGCCTCAACACTTATTTTCAGATCAGTTCTGATCGATATCGGTGATATCCAGTCGCCTATGTCTCAATCACTTATTTTCAGATCAGTTCTTGCCCTCAACTTAAACGTCACTTGACGAGAAAACTGGGAGAAACAGTGAAGGAATTTGCAAAACTTAAAAAATGGAAATTAGAAGCGTATTTTATTACAAATGATAATTTGCTTCAAATTCTTATTAGACTTGCTGCTGTAGGCCCATGAGGAATGCTTAATAATTCCTATTAATATTTAATGTGGATCAGATCTACTTTGGGACTACAATGCATTTATGGCATGTAAGTTATAATTTCACTTCGCTACGTTATTTACACAAGGTGTTAAATTATTTAACTTGTGTCTTACAAATCACATTATATTCAATATAATTTAATATATCCTATGCACATAAAAGAAAGAGTGTTGCCTAAATAAATCTGATAATTAATAAGTCTGTCATTTATTTGTTTCTTAACATTATTTCTGCTCTTTTATGTATAATTTAATTCTACCAATTTGGGGAGAAAGGCAAAATTCTAAATGTCCCAGGCACCAGAATTAGATAGTCCTAGTGTAGAAACGAAGCAATTGGATAAGTACAAACCTGATTATTTTTAAACTACCGGGCCACACGGGGGAAGCACTGTAAGAAATTTCGACCATTCGGCCAAAATCTATCGGAAGAGAAAAAAAAAATCTATGTAGTTTGGGTAGAAGCCAAGGTATATGAGAGCACTCTCTGACGTCAGGAAAGCCGTGCAATTTCTCGTGTTATCATTTTGAGAAGGGTAATTTATTTTTATGTATGTATGAATGATACAGTATGTATGTATGATACGTATGATATGTATGTATATATGATAGGTATGATATGTATGTATATATGATAGGTATGATATGTATGTATATATGATAGGTATGATATGTATGTATATATGATAGGTATGATATGTATGTATATATGATATGTATGTATGTATATATATATATGATATGTATATATATATGCATGTGTGTGTGTATGTAGTGTGTTGTACCAGAGCCTCATGTTAGCCATCCATTATCTGAGGTTTTCCCTAAAGATAAAATTAACTCCTGGGGAAATCAACAGATATTGGATGTTGCCCGTCTCCCACGATCTGGGACGTCTGAGGATGGCTTTTAGGGGAAACATTTTTTTTTTAATTTTTTTCTTTTAATCTTTTCAACTTATTGAATTTTTATTTAATTTTTTCCATTTCTTTCACTTTTTTGATAGCTTTTAATCCTTTTTTTTACCATTTGATTATTTATGTTGTGTTTTCCAGATTTTGATTTCAGGTTATTTACAGTCATACATGGAGTTTCATACAAGCAAATATCTATTTCTGTGGTGCGGATTGTACTTAAGAAAAAGAGAAGAACGAGACAACAGATCTGTAGATATCAGTAGCAATATAATCGAGCATCAGGAATAAAAAGGTCATCCAAATTAAAATTATTCCCATTAGAGATTCCTCTTCAGAGATGTTGATTGAGGTATGTGATGAGAACTCAGGACTGCTCACTCTGACAGAGCGAACCGTTGCTTCCATTTCGCTCAACCTCTCTTCATCCAATGAACTCCCCTCCTCATCAGAGTTGTATGGAGACCAGCTGAGCTGGGAGGAGATGGAATCTTCCTCAGGAGTTATTACTCTACCTTCTGGTGGAATATCTCTGCTATCCACGGATGGAGAGGTATCGAGGGATCCGACATCACTGGTGGATCCGACATCACTGGTGGATCCGACATCACTGGTGGATCCGACATCACTGGTGGATCCGACATCACTGGTGGATCCGACATCACTAGTGGATCCGACATCACTGGTGGTGGGGAGGTACAAGATGCCGCGTGTGTGTGATGACGTCGGCATATACACTTCACTCTCCTCTCCACTGCAGTTGGCACAGCATACGGAAGCCTTTCTCAGGCGCTTCCAGAATTTGCGTAGACCTTCTCGGCGCCTCCTTCCAAATCGCAGAGTGCGCTCGCGTACAGACAACGCTTGGCACTCAGAATGTGCAGCGTTTAGCATCCTGCGATGGTCCAATATGAAATAAAATCAATTGATATCTAACAATAACTCAGCGCTACTCAAATACAAATATCAGCCCACAAAATAACCGCAAACTATAATAAATACAACTACAATTCGTACCAAATATCAACTTTATGCGCTAAACTACGCTTGACTCTCTTACCAAACAAAATTGCATTGAATGATTCTTAGGAAACATATTCTTTCAACTCTTCAATTGTTCTTCACTTGCATTGTTTAGAATTTTGAATATTTAAGATCTTCACTTGTTGCGTTTGAGAAACGTTTCTGATGCCAGATGCACGAAACAATGAGAATCATTTCCACATATTAATATGCCAGAAATATTCGAATAGTAAATCCGGGACTACAACTGATGATTTCTTGCTTGTATCTGGCTACTATTTAGACTTCGACAGTGTTCAATTTTACTCCATATTCGTTATAGGACATATTAAACGTCTGGACCTAAATAAATAGTAGCCTGAAGGGCAGGATTAAGGAGGGGGGGGGGGGGGTAGAAGAGAGGAGCGAATCCCTACATCCCAGATCCATCTATTTTAGCGCATATTTACTCAAAAAATCTTGAAAGAAAAAGGGGGATAAATATGGATATTTTTAATTTTTTTCCCTCCTACCCTTTCTGACATTCTCCATTGCGGGATAGAGAGGGAGCAGCCCCCCCCCCCCTTCCTCCTAAATCCAAAATTTCAGGCTAATATTTATTTAGGCCCCCGACGTTTAATATGTCATATACGGTGTACGGAGGTAGATTGAACAGCGAAGTTTAGTGCTTTTTCAATAATGTTTTAGGGGCTGTAAGAGAAAAATATTTGATAGAAAGATGGATTTTGAAGCGATATCTGTGAATGCATAAATATACTTTGGTTCAATGAGGATGAGTGAATTGAAGATGAAAAATGTAAACCCATTTGGTGCTTGTAAGTAATGAAGAAAACCAGGAAATATTTCGCGAAAATATTCGAAGAATTTTTTTTTGCACTGATGATTTTCTGAGTGATTTTTCTAAATGAATTTCGGGGGTCCGCTCTATAATAAAAAATTGAAAATTTCAGCAGGTCAATGGGTTTGATGGGTGAGTCATAATTGGCAAAGAAACTTGATGTTATCGAGTTGGTTGGTTGGTTGTTTGGGTTTTAATGACGCATTAGCAACTAAGGCTATAATGCGCTATACAAATGTCAATAAAAAAAAAAGATAAAAGTTGTGTAACCCTTAACCAAATTTTAAAAGAAACCACAAACATATATTAGGAATGTAAAACAATTCATCGGGACCCCGAGCCGCAGCTCGGGATCCAGGTGAAGAATACGCTTTTGGCAAAAGTGCACACAAGCGGTCTTCTGTGGGGAGAACCGAAACCCGTTTGCCATCGCCCAAACCGAAAGATTGTTCAGGGCAATTTGCAATTGTCTTTCAATGACCCTCATGGTGGACGAAGAGCAAAAGATGCTAAAGTCATCAACGTAGAGGGCATTGCCTACTGATGGAGGAAGTTGTCTAGTAATTGAATTAATCTTGACAGCGAAAAGCGTAACACTCAGCACGCAGCCTTTTGGCACCCCCTGTTCTTGGGGGTACGGCCGCGGCAAAGTGTTACCGACACGGACACGAAAAGAACGTGTTGATAAGAAGTTGGAGATGAAAATCGGCATGTGACCTCTCAAGCCGAAGCTGTGGAGGTCACGAAGAATGCCGAATCTCCAAACGGTGTCGTACGCTTTTTCGATGTCGAAGAAAATTGACACCAGGTGCTCTCTACGTAAAAATGAATAACTGATAGCCGATTCGAGGTGTATCAGATGGTCAAGAGTTGACCATTGCCTGCGAAAGCCACACTGGGTGTTGGAAAGAAGGTTGTGATGTTCTAAATACCAGATGAGTCTGGCATTTACCATTCTTTCCAACACCTTGCACACGCAGCTCGTCAATGCGATGGGACGATAATTGGAAGGAATCTTGGGATCTTTGCCTGGCTTGGGGAAGGCCAAGACGATGGCCTCCCGCCAGGAGTCCAGAAACTGCTCCTCGAGAAAAATGCGATTGAAGAGATGGAGCAGCCGATCCTTACTCGATGGTGAAAGATGTTGGAGCATGGCATAATGGACATTGTCCGGCCCTACAGCAGAGGCACGAGAAGAGTGCAGAGCAAGGCGAAGTTCCTCTGCTGTGAATGGCCTGTTGTAAGGCTCCGGGCCATTCGAGTGGAAAGACAGCGGAGAGCGTTCCGCCCTGCCCTTCTGGGCCAGAAACTCGGGAGAGTAAGAAGAAGAGGAAGAGATGGAGGAGAATGACTCCCCCAGAGTGTCGGCAATTGCTTTGGGATCAGCAATTGCCTGTCCATTGTGCTCCAGGATCGATGACGAGTGGGACGTGTAGTTCCCACCCATCTTCCGGACTTTATCCCACACGACCTTAGAACTAGTCGTTCGGATGATAGAAGATGTACTTGACCCAAGATTCCTTCTGACTCTGGCGTCGGACGAAACGAGCTTTCGCCCTGGCGCGTTTGATCGTTTCGAGGTTGGGGGTAGTCGGATATTTCCGAAACACACCCCAAGCCTTGTTCTGAGCCTTACGAGCTGCGGTGCAATCTGAATTCCACCACGGTTTCGGAAAGCGAGGAAACCGTGTCGAAGTTTGAGGAATTGTTGATGCAGCTGCATCTACGATACAGTCCGTTATCTCCGCTACTGCCACATTGATGGGCTCCTGGCTGACAGAGTGGTCATCGAGCTCAGAGAGCAGCTCGAAACCACCCCAGTCAGCCCGATCGAGCCTCCACCGCGAGACGCGTGAAGGGCTTCAAGGCCTCCCACGGGAGATGGTGCACACCACAGGGAGGTGATCGCTTCCATAAGGGTTGTTCTCGACCTCCCATGTAAAGAGTGGAAGGATCGAGGAGGAGCAGATGGTGAGGTCAATGGCAGTGAAAGTGCGGGTTGGGGAGTGAAAGTAAGTACTGACACCGGTGTTCAACAGGGAGAGAGAAGGATCCAGGAGCCACTGCTCCAGGACCCCGCCCCTCCCATTGGTGTCAGTACTGCCCCAAAGTGGACTGTGTCCGTTGAGGTCCCCCATAATGAGGAAGGGGGACGGCAGCTGCGAGACGAGATCATCAAGGTCTTCCTGGAAGACGATGCTCCCAGGTGGAAGATATACAGAGCAGACAGTCAGCGAGAACCTCACGAAGAGACGGATGGCTACCGCCTCCAAGTTGGTGGTGAGGGGTATGACCTGGAATGGAGAATGGTTGCTCACGAGGATGGCGACACCCCCGCGAGCCGGACCATCTCTATCCCGGTCCCGGCGAACTAGTGAAAAGTGCCGGATCGTGGGATCTGTGACTGGCTACAAATATGTCTCCTGCAGGCACACACAGATGGGCTGGTGCGCCTGAAGGAGGGCCTTGATGTCGTCAAGATTCCTCTGGAATCCACGACAATTCCATTGTAAGAGTGTGGCCATCTCAGGACTTAGAAGAGTGGGCGGATGACGTATTCCTATTCAACTTAACCGCCGCAGAGGACGGTTTAGTGAATAGGGGGCGGTCGGTATCCATGTCCTCGGAATCGTCCGAGGGGCATGGATCGGTGACCGCCCTTTGAGGTGCAGTGATTTTCTTTTTGGGACCCGATGGGGGCCCCTTAGGTTTTAAAGGTCTTGCTGTCTGAGGACGGAGAGGAGGAGGCCTTCCGGTGGAGGTGGAAGGCTGAGCTGCAGGAATGGAAACCGGGGTTGATGTCGAAGTCGACACCACCCTCGGTTTTGCCTGCGTGAGGAGGTACTTCGCTGCTAGCGAGAAAGATTCAGTTGGTGGTACACTGATAGCAGTCTGCACTGCCACCGAAGTCATTGGAACGATGGGCTTTCCAATGACTGCACTGGCATAGGAAACCTTGCCAGGCGGGGCGGGCGGTGCAGCAAGCTTTCTCGCCTCAGCATACGAGATGTTATTCATGACTTTGAGGCGTTGTACCTCCTTTTCCTCTTTCCACTTCGGACAGTCGCGGGAGTACGCCGGATGTTCGCCACTGCAGTTCACACAGCATGCCTTTTCTGCTGTGCAGTCAGGATCGAGATGATCCTTACTGCCACAGCGAGCACAGGTGGGCTTGCCCCTGCATGCTGTGCGGTCATGACAGTGTATCTGACACTGAAAACAGCGCAGAGGGTTTGGGATATACGGCCGAACCTCACAATGTAAGTAACCTGCCTTGATGGAAGAAGGCAGGCGTGGCGTGTTAAATGTCACATCAACACCGGGTTAGGTGTCAATTTCCCATCACGGCGTGTCGAAACCCGGTGGACCGCTGTTACTCCTTGAGGTGTGAGCTCCGAGAGGATTTCCTCCTCAGTGACTTTGAGGAGGCCCCACTCGGTGATCACACCCCGAGAGGAATTCAAAGTTTTATGGGGAGTGACTTCGACAGCCACCCCACCAATTTCTTTAACTTTCAGCAGCAGTTCCGAGTGTTTGGAACAAGTGGTCTCAACTTGTAAGTCGCCAGATCATAAGCGCTTTACGGATTTCGGTTCTCCCGCAAGACCTTTCAAACCTTTATTCACAAAAAAAGGGGACATGTCCCCAAGCACCTGATCACCCATGGAGTGGATGATCAGGAACTTCGGAAACGAAGACACAGACACAGAAGACGACGGCAGTGATAACGTAGACGAAGACGGGGGTTCATGTCGAGTCCTCTTGTTGGCAGTGATCGCATTTTCATCATTCACTCTCATGTTTGGTTTTGTGTGGTTCAGTGCCCGCTGCCCCACCCTCCACGGAGTCCAACAAGGGGACGCCCAGTCGGGCGCCAGGGCTACGCAGGCACTATACCCACACAGACAGTGAGCCAAGCCCTCACAAATAAATAGAAGGAAAAGGAAAAGAGAAGTGTGCAGAAAAAAACGTTCTGCACAAATGAAACAAAGCTTAAAATAACAAAATTGTGAATGGCCAACCTGGCCTCACAAAGAAAAGATAACGACAAAAGGAAAATAATCTGTGAGGAAACTTGTAAACCTATACCCGGACCGTGGGCAAGGTTACTCACCGCTCTGCATGATTGACCCTAGCAGGACCTGCCCACAAGCCGATTTCTCCTAGGGGGGCCACCCCAGGAGCTCCCGTTTACCGGAAGCAGAGGCCAAAGCAGTGTATAGCAGAGGCCCCGGAATCCGCTGCCCAGCCCCGCGACGGACAGGCTCCCCAAAGGCAAGACGGCCAATGGGGGACCACGCCAGTCATGAGCTGAGGAGAGAAGACGGGGACCCCCGAGCAACTACCAGGATCCTCCTTTCCCGGGACACGGGAAACGGCGCACGGCAAACATGCGGGCGAGCCTTTAGGACCCTGCGAAGGTAACCGAGCCAGCGGAACCTTCACAGGGTGGTCCCCCTCACCGCGTACAGGCGCTCACACCGAGTTGGATGTTATCGAGAACACGAAAGTAAGACGGGAATAGGATTTCCTGTCTCTCATGAAGTAAACAACACTTCAGCTGCTTCGGAAGTTGAGGAAAAAAATTGATGTCATCTAATTGTATGCCATTGTGATGAGAAATTGATGGATGTCATCTAACTGAATAAATTATTATATATATTATTTTTGAGATTGATGTCATCTAATTCAGGATACCAGGCTAACTAATCCCACTGAGCCCCTCTCCCTTTCTAATCCCACTGAGCCCCTCTCCCTTTCTAATCCCACTGAGCCCCTCTCCCTTTCTAATCCCACTGAGCCCCTCTCCCTTTCTAATCCCACTGAGCCCCTCTCCCTTTCTAATCCCACTGAGCCCCTCTCCCTTTCTATTCCGACGCAGACGGTCAGCTGCGAATGAACTGGCCAGCTCAATCGCATCTGACCGTCTGCCTCGCACCTTCGCCCTCTTTTGATTGTAAGATTTAATAGAGAAATCCTTAACCTAAAAGTCTCAACATTTATTTTTCTTTTTGCAGTGCGTCAGTTTTAGTTCACATTTTTTTTTAATTCCCATTCTTTAATATTAGCGACATGTTCTAAAAAGCTATGTAATATTAGCACAGATAGCATAACAAAAACAATAAGATAAATATTGTCAGAGACGTATCCAAGGCAGACAGGGGGTCCGAACACCATATATAGTCTCCCCCCGAAGATCCTGTCATTTCATACGAAATCTCACGTCCCCCCCCAACCTTGAAAGTAAATCCTGTCTATAACCACGTTTTATAAGTAGCGACTGGCATGCTATTTCTGGCTTCGATATGTCTCACATCGGAGATAAACTACATTGTTAATCCTAATCGATCATTAGCATAAAGGTGCATTTTTACCTTGAAAAAACTATTCGCGCTTTAACTATAACCATTCAGAAAATAAAGGTTATTTCAATAACAAACCTTACAGAACGTATTCGTGACGTCACACTACCGTTGCCACCACTGTCTTCTCAAATATTTTAAATATTTAAAATCCCTTATGAGAATATATGAGGATAAAATAGTTTATCGTTTCTTATTTTTGAATTCGCGCGGTGAATCAAAATTATTTACGAATGTTTTATAACAGTTCCGGTGGCTCAATGGCTACCGCACCTAACATCTGATCAAAGAGATCCGGGTTCGAACCTCGAATAAGGCAATGGATGATTACTCTCTTGCATTGTCTGTCTGCTGATATCTCTATGGCATATCATAAATATGACTTCTGTCAGAGATCTCTGGCAAGCAAATGCTTAAAATATATATTATTAGGTATGTATGCATGGTATGTACACTCAGTACTCGTACTTTCTTCCATGTTAGGTCAGTGGAAACTAACTTCGAAACTCTATAACTTCTAAACTAAGCGATTTATTAGAAAATAGGACGGAAGATAAATTAAAGATCTCAATCAAATCTATCTGAATCTCGATTTTTAAAAATATTCGCTTTGTGCTTAAAGAGTTATGGACTCTCAATATTTAACAGCAACAACGCAAGTCTTAAAAAAACTGAAAAATATGAAAACGTATTTACATTAACTTTTCAAATATACATCTGTTGTATTAAATGGTGTGAAATAATACTTCTTATTCAAATTATAATTAACTTCTGAGTTAAATTCTCGTATTAGTCATTGCTATTGTTAAATAAAAATGAAAGATTAATCTGATACCTTATCACTTGGTATTTCCAGAAGCAGTTCATGGATTTATTCTGGATAAAATCATGCTACATATGATTAGACAAACAATAAAACGACGACAGTACTGTATTATAATAAAATTGGACATTTCTCACGAGTACGATTCTGTAAATGTAGAAGCTCTTCTATATTAACTGAAGGCTCTTGAGATTTCACGGAAACTACTGACAAAGCTTATCTTGGATCTAGAAACATCATTGTCCGCTGGACGAAGTCTTTCTTCAAGTAGAGAGCAAAATGTTGGCCTTTCTCAGGGGAGTGTTCTATCACCTTTTTATTTAATGTCTGTATTCAGGATATTACACAGCATATCCAAACACCATGTAAAATAACAGTCTATGCAGACGACATTATTATTTTTGGTTTCAGTTCAAATCTTGATCATTTACTTAAAGGCAGTCAGAAGACTTTTAAGTAACATTTTACAATGGACGAAAAAATGGGACTTAAAGTTATCAGCACCAACGAGTGCTGCTTTGATTATCACTCGACGCCACAACGTTAACCCTGATAATCTCTTGGCTTGGATCAGATACCATTCTCTGGGTGCCTGTGCTGAAGATTTTAGGATATACTTTCCGGGTCAAAGGAACACTGAAGCAACATTACATTAATGTTAAAAGCAAAAGCCTTCGCCCACTTAACATCATCAGAAGCCTGGCCTCTCCAAGAAATGGTCTTAATAGACGCACCTTAACGATATTAATAACAGCAACCATTAGATCAGCTACAACATACAGTGCTCCACGTCTTACCTCGGATCCTACCTCATACTGGTCTTTCTTTTTCCTGTATATATGGGGGCTCTACGATCTGCTACTGGCTTAACCAAAACCACACCTTTACCACTTCTTTATGCTGATACGGGAGCACTGCCCCTCCCTTCACTGGTTCGTCTTATGTCTGATGGGAGTACAATAAAGGAATTCACATCACCGTTACCTTCGGATCTAGGAAAAATCTGACGTCAGCCACAATTTTTACATTTGCATCGCTGGAATCGGGGGGGGGGGTACCTTCTCCCTCTATTAACACATGTTCGATTGCAATCATTACGCATTAATCACACTCCTTCAATCAGACAACCGCCTGCTAATTAATTTTGTCGTAAAATTATTGTAATTAATAATATAAGAATAAATGATTAGCGAAATCCATTTCTATATACATATGTATATATATATTCACTTTTTATTCAAATGGAGGTGAAGATCTGTTTGAATTGCATGATTCTTCAAGTGAAAGTTACTATGATTCAGAAGAAGAATCTGCCACTTCCAAAACTAGCAACTTTCTGCCCAGTTGACAAAAAATGCAAAACACAGTAGTATTGTTGTTCAAGTTTAAAAAAGAAATACCGTATTTGCCGGCGCACCGGCATATAAGACGCACCCCCTTTTTTAGACACATTTTTAAGGGAAAAAAAATTTTCCACATTGTTTCATGAATTTCCATAAAGATTTACTGTACTCATTTTATAGTTATTTATGTATACAGAAAATGTAACTAGGGAACATTGTAGTTAGGTACCTTTTAATGTTCATCCTCAAAACCCAGAAATTCATCTCCAGAAATAAATGAAAAAACACTTGAAGCCTCTTTTTCAGAAACTGAGTCTTCGTATAACAAATCATCCTCTGTGCCATCAAGTGAGTTACAAATACCACATTTCTTAAATGACTTTACAACTGTCTCATGTTTCACAGCATTCCATGAAGTTTTGACCCATTCACAAATCTGCAAAATGCTAGGTCTCTTCCTTCTTCCTGATGGTGTCACTTCAAAAACTGTAGACTGCATCCAACTGTTCCATTTCTCCTTCATGAATCCTTTAAATGGTTTATTAATGCAGACATCTAAAGGTTGAAGCTGGCTCGTTAGTCCACCTGGAATTACAGCTAACTGAGTTTTCAGTTGGTTGATTTTATTTTTTACAGCTTCTGTTCTATGACTCCGAAACTGATTCCATACTAGCAAGGCAGGTTTCTTTAACAGTCCACCAGGACGCCTAAACCACACATTGTCAATCCACAATTTCATCCCCCCCTTCATCCATCCAGCCCTTAGGATGAACGTGCACAAATACACCTTTAGGCAGTTTTTCCTTGGGCAAGGTTTTCCTTTTGAAAATCAAAAGAGGCGGCAATATTGTTCCATTGGCACAACAAGACAACACGATTGTGTAATGCGTTTTCTCATGTCCACAAGTTTTAACAATAACACTTCTTGCACCTTTGGAATCTACTGTTTTGTTTGAGGGTACATCGAACGTCAGTGGGACCTCATCCATGTTTCCTATTTGTGAAAGTTCAAAATTTCCACTTTTTCTTGCATTAATGACAATTTTATGAAACTCGATAATCTTGTCTTCATATTCTGTTGGCATCTTTTGTGTTATTTTTGTTTTAGTCCGCATACGTAAGTCGTTTCTCTTCATGAATCTAGAACACCATAACGTTGATCCTGTAAAATCAGCGATGCCTCTGTTAGTAGCTATCACTCTTGCTTGTTGAATAGTCATTTTTGTGGAAACTGAAAATCCCGAGCTTCGGTGGACTAATAACCAAGTTTTTAATTTTTCTTCTAGTTCCGGCCATTTTGCAATTCCATGTCGCAGATTATGTTTACTACGCATAGCTTTTTTTAGGTCTTCTTCCTGTCTTCTCCAAGTTCTTATCATCTTTTCTGTTGGCGGTGATCCGAAATTCCTCTCTGCTGCCCTGTTTCCGTGTTCTTTAGCATACTCAATCACTCGTAGCTTGAATGCAATATCATAGCAGAATCTGCGTTGTTTTTGAGCCATGTTTCGCAGCAAAAACATGAGAAAGCTTCTTCGGTACTAAAAGTTTACGTTTTGGTTGCCTTGAAGCGCTGTAATCGGTAACGACGCGCCATGCCATGCTCGCGCTTTTTCGAAAAAATATGCTGGTGAAATGTGATCACACATGCGCACATTGGATGAATCGTAACCTTGAGGTGTCAGTGGATCTGAACTCTATTTTACTGGAATGCTCCCTCCATCAGTAGTGAAACATAAAATACATCACGCAACTTATTATTTTTACAGAACAAAAAAAAATATGGAAACGATTTATTTGAAACCACTCTTTCACAAAAGGACAAAATGCAAAAGAATACTTATATATGTATATTGATATAAACCAAAAGTTTTAGACTGAAATTTCAACTCATAATTTTGATTACCGGCGCATAAGACGCACCCCATATTTTAGGCGTATTTTGAGGGGGAAAAAGTGCGTCCTATACGCCGGCAAATACGGTAATTATTCAGAATAAAATATTCTTTCTGTTGGAATCTAATAAAACAGTTTAGTTTAATCCGTAGTAAATATACAGATTACTACGGATATAGACTTCAATGTGGAAATAATGAGTTTTACTGATGGTGTGGGACTCGCATCCATGTCTTTCCAGATTCATGCTCCACACTCTAGCAAGAATCTGAAGAGACATGGGAATCAGTAAGTGTGTTAGTAAGTAATTCAGTAAGTGCGTGAGTAAATAATTCAATAAGTGAGTGAGTGAATAATTCAGTAAGTGTGTGGGTAAGTCAGTCGGTAAATGTTTAAGGCTGTCGGTAAGAAAGTGAGTTAGGCAGTCAGGGTGTAAATAGGTAAGAGTGTGAGTAAATAATTTAATAAGTGTGAAAATCAGTAAGAAAGTGCGTAAGTAAGAAAGTAGGTAAATAAAAAAATGAGTGAACAAGGCAGTAAGTGATTTAGTGAGTGAGTAAGAAAGTGAATAAGGCAGTCAATAAGCGATTCACGCTTATCGACGCGGGGGGGGGGGGGGAATGGAGACTCACACCAGAAACGTTCGATCATGATAAGGTGGTCATAATTCAGTGAACACTGAGTATATATAGAGTATCGTGAATGACTGACTACTGATTGGTAGTGCCTCGTGCTAATCCTGACTACTGATTGGTAGTGCCTCGTGCTAATCCTGACTACTGATTGGTAGTGCCTCGTGCTAATCCTGACTATGATGCCGAAATCGTAGAGCTATGACAATTTCTCAGAATTAGGGGTAATCCGGGTCAACATTTAGGGGTAATCCGGGTCGTTGATCTCGAGAAAAATCCGAAATTTGACCTCCGACGTGTGCTTCAAGATCAAAGAAGTCACATAGAGATCAAACGTCGATATGCGCGAGGGCTGGAGATGTGAAAATTTGCGTTTGGGGCTAATGTTACGAAATTTCGAATATGAAGGGTGTTTCGAGTTCAATGATCAAATTCAGATCTATCGGTGCTAGAGACTGAAAAGTGGTTCCTGGGGGTATTTTGAGTCGCAGATATCGGAAATGTTATGAAAATTTGGTTGCGATGGGTCCTTTGAGTTCAGAGGTCAAATATAGATCTACCGGTGCTAGAGAGTTAAAAAAATGGGGCCTTTGGGAATTTTGAATCGTAAATATAGTAATTTTGTGAGTTTTAGATGCAATGGGTCCTTTGAGGTCAAAGCTCAAATTCTGATATATATGTACTGTAGAGCTGAAAGTTGGAGATGGGCTATTTCAGGCAGTAAAAATAAGAAATGAGAGGAATTTTCAGAACTGGTGTCTCACTCAAGGTCAAATAGGGGTCGGAGTGAGGGGCAAGAAATCAATCAGTGCCAAAAGCACTGATTGATTTCTACTATAAGATATACGTGGGTAGTCAAAAAATACGTTTCCCTCTTCTGGAGCGGTGACGAATGAAGAACGCACCACTAAAATGGGAAGGTAGTTTAATGAGAACATGTGGAAGCTATTTTTGCGAAAAAAATTAGTTTCAGTCGTTGCCACTAGGGAGAAAATGGGCGCTGCAAATACAGGAAAGAAAGGCAGAGGTGAGAAAATGATGTTTGTTGGTTTCACACACAAGTCTGTTACAGAAACTGCTCATTATGCTCTCCATCGTTGCAGAAGATGTGCTGGAAATGAAAGACTGCATGGGCCACAGTGGCTTGGAGCATGTCGCTGTGGATGTTGGTCACTTCCTGCATAATTCTGGCCTTCAGATCAGCAAACGACTGCATGCTACCACTATAAGCTAATCCTTGAGATAGCCCCTGAGCCAGAAATCACAAGGACGCAGATCCGGTGAGTGTGTTGGGCAGGCCTGAGGAAAGTCTCCAGAAACTCCACTAACATGTGGGGGTGTACCATCTTGCATGAATACTGTGGTGTCCAGACACTGGCGCTACTGGAGGGCAGGAATCACGTGATACTGGAGAAGAGCACAGTAACGGGTACCTGTTACAGTACACTGCACTGGATCATTAGGTGTAGCCTCTTCGCAGAAGAACTGCCCAATGATGAAGTCTGCACTGAAGCCACACCGCACTGTCACCTGCGAGGGTTGGATTGGCCGTTCATGCACAACAGACGGAGGTGACCCCCCCAACAGAAGAGAGTTCTGAATGTTTAAGGCACTAGTGTGAATGGCATCTGCCTCGCAGTACATAATATATGTTTTATTTATTTATTTATTTATTTCGGCTTTGAGAGGGACCTAAATAGGGTTTCCCAATTACTAAAATATTCCACAAGAAAGAAAAGATTAAAATGACATTGTTACGATAGATGAACATGCTACAATAAAGTTGTGATTTCATTTATCATTTTGATGTTCGCATGTGCTTCAGCATGCGAATTACATCACCAACCACTTCGAGGGAACTTAAAAAAAGCAAGGAATGAGAGAGTTGTATTAAGAGGAGAGTTTGAAGGGAAGCGTAGTTTGTCTCTGTCTGTGCACTAGAGTATAAAAAAAGAAATGATTTTATTTGGTGTGGGCGCGGGAGGTTAAATAAGTTTATTAGTGTTGATCCTATTAGCGAACTGGTAAGAAAAAGAAGGATGCTTAGTACGCTTAAAGATGTGGCTGAGGAGGTTATATGTTAGTCGAACAAGCAAATCTGATCTCAACTTTTTTGTTAGGAAGAATTTATCAATTGATGCATAGTTATATTTAGTTTGTGTAGGAAATGGTAAGGTTATTCTTTATAGATTTCAGGTTTGTTCACAGATATGATTGTTCCATTTATCGACTGTTGTGAAAGTCTTATATCATGCTTTGAGTACAGATAGCAAAACTTTATAGAGAAACAACTCTTTGTAAGAATAGTTATACAGTGCTAAGTTCTTCTGAAGATTTATTTTCATACTGATGAAGATTTGTGTTGGTTGAATTTAGCTGATATAAATGTTTTCTTTCATACTTTTGTAATAAATTACATTATTTTAGAATTATTGTTACGAAATATTATTTTTGAACTCACGCTCAGTTCCCATCCGTAAAATTTAAAACAATATTTTGTGTGGAATAACATTTTAGAGTTGGTTTTTTTTCAATGTCGGACATAAAATATTGGACTAACTTAAGATTACACAAAGACGATAGTTTTGGTTTTCAAAGCAGGTAGACAAGACTGAGATTTCGTAACAAGACGACCTGATTTTCGGGGGTTGACAACCGGACTTTCGGTGCGGACGTCCCTGACCCGTCGTTGGGTACATCCCTGACCTAGAAACTCTAGGCTTGAAAGAAGCCAGATAGGCAAGTAAAGGTCAGATATTTAAAAAAACTTTAAATTTCTCTTTTCAGGCAGGTTGAATGGAAGGCATCTCTAAGGTGTCCGTTTGCTTCTCAAAAGACCAGCCAGTGATGCCCTTCTAGGATATGACTGCATTAATAAAGGATTTCTTACAGCAAAATTTAAAACAAAAATTAGACTTGAATGTCATCTCTTGTTACATCTCCTTGAATGTCATCTCTTGTTGCATCTTCTCGAGAAAGGTAGGTTTTAGAGACAACTTCAGGATATTTTGAATTCTCTCAAGAAATCAGATATTTCTCTTGTGCTACGCGATTTCAATGTTAAGATGTACTGACTCTCATCTTTGGGCTGGGATATTAGATACCTTTGGCATTTGCAGTTTCAATGGCAATGGGAACGTCTCCTATAGGTAAGTAAACTTAATTGTTTGTGAATAACTAACATATACTACACACAACAGGACATTTATAAATATACATGAGTTTCACCTGATGGGTTGCACAGAAATATTATAAATTATATTTTAATTAACAGCAAATGAACTTGTTCGATTAGGAATACCAGATCATAGAGGGTAGCCGAAATTGGGTCTGACCATTACCTGGTCAAAACTGTCTTGCAGCTGAAGCTAAAGAAATATTGTGCTAAGGTTAAGAAAATTAGTTTTACACTGAAGGTCTGAAAGATCCAGATATACCCAAAGCATACCATGATAGGCTACTAAGACATTATGACAATCGTGTTTTGCTTACTGCTGAAGTTGAGAAAGAATGGGAACAGTTTATACAGGCTTTTCTGGAAACCAACAATACTCTTATGGGTAAAAAGGAACAGAGGAAACAAAATTATTTGAGTGCTAAGGCTATGGAACTAATTTCTGAGAGAAGGAATTGCAGGATTAATATAAATCAACACCATACTAGTCCTAACAGAAGGTATTACAATGAGCTTAATAAACAACTAAAGGATCAGTTAAAAGCTGATAAAAATCTTTGGCTTGATAGCTTGGCTGACAAAGCTGAGGAAGCAGTTAGACAGCACAACAGCAGGGATTGTACTAGATTGTTAATGCTTTATGTGGGAAGAAACAGACAAGTACGCAGGGATTGAGGGATAAAATGGCAAGGTGGTTGAAGGTGAGAATTCTGTGATGGCTAGGTGGGCTGAGCATTTTTAGAGATGATCTCAATAATGTGATTATTTCTACTCCCATTGTTTGTAATAAGGGCAGATGGATTACTGGCTTTTATGATGGCCCTTCATCACATTTTTAAGTTGCTTTGGATATCTCTAAATTAAAACTGCATAAATCTTCAATGAAATGTTAGAGCTGGGAACACTTGTGTTGTCACATGGCTGACTGAAAATTTGAATATTTTTATGATAAAGGTGTTGTTCCTAAGAATGTATTAAAACTAATATTATTCCCATTTTTTAAAAAGGTGAAAAAAATTCTTGTGATAATTATAGGGGAATTATTTTATTTTCTATCGCAGTTAAAGTTCTCTGCACATGGTTGTACTCAAAAGAATTAAGATATTTGGTTGGTGGACAACTCCGTGATGAACAGTGTGAATTTAGAAGTAATAAGGATGTATTGATCAAATATTATCAGTTAGGCAGATTCTTGTGAAATGTTTCGAGTTTCAGAAACCTGTGGTTACTAGCTTTATAGATTTCAAAACGTCTTTCGAATCTGTGATCGTCATTATATGTGGTTGATCGTGAGATTTATGGCATACCCGTTAGTAAACATATGAAAGCTCTCTATAATGACAATGAGACGTGTTTGTGAGTTAGTAAGGCCTGTAGCAATTGTTTTAGCATTACTTCTGGTGTTCTACAAGGGTGCATTTTGTCTCCTTTTCTCTTTAGTTTGGTTGTTGAATTCACTCCAAGGGAAAAATATTGGCCTTAAATGGTCTGGAGATACGAAAATTTCTGATTTAGATTATGCTGATGATTTAGTCCTTTTGGCGAATGATAATGATGAGATGAATTCTTTCATTCGAGCTGTTGATGAAACTGGTACTAGAGTAGGTTTGGTTATATACAGAGAGAAAACTAAAGTGATGAAAATTGGTCAGGCAGGCTGTGATTCAGTTAATCCGACTGGTTGTAATCTTGAACAGGTATCACAGTTTAATTATCTTGGAAGCTATGTAACAGATACTGGTGATGTGCGGTGTGAGATAAATTGAAGAATAGGGGTTGTTGCCAGGACTTTTAAGAATCTTTGGAGAGTGTGGAAAAGATGGCATTGATCTATGGAGAGTGCGGCCCTTTTTTGCACACCATGGGCTAAATTGTCAGGTCACAAGGATCCCGAAGGCTCAGAGAAGGTTACCCTTTGGAACAGCTGTTGGGAGACAGACCGTAGCTTCCCGTCAAAGCCATCCAGCGTGTTCTTCAAAGAGCATAGGGTATGGCTCTCCCGCCTAAGCGATAACACAGCAGGCCACAGCGTAACGTCCCATCCGACGGACAGCGGCCTTTCCAAGCCCATCGGTATCTCCTACTGACCCTAGGCAGGGCGAGAAATTTTGCGGAGATAAATCCCAACGCTGACCCAGCTGGGACTCGAACCTGGGAACTACAGATTACGAGCTTGGCGGGCTACTAACTGAGCCACCCCCGTCCCGAAGATATAGTTATTTGTGCGATAATAGTTTCTAGATTATTTGTGGAAGGAAGAATTGCATGAACAATCTTAATGAACACCATACTAGTCATCGGAGACAACATTACAAAGAGTTTAATAAATGTGTAAACGATCAGTTAACAGTTGATAGGAAATCTTTGCCAACGCAGAGGAAGCAGTTAGTTGTATCAGATCTTTTATGTGAGAAGAAACAGACTGACATACAAGGATTGATGGATAAACATGAGAATGTTTTTCAAGGGGAGGAATCTGTCGGTGCTATTTCGTGTGAGCATTTGGGAGAGTTCTGAACAATGTGGTTAATTCTACTCCCATTCTTTGCAGTTAGGATAGATGCAGTACTGACTTCAATGTTGGGTCTATAATCACTTTCTAAAGTTACTTTGGCTTTCTCTAAATTAAAACTGCATGAACCCCCAGGGGTAGATGAAATTACTGTTTAGATGCTTAGAGCTTGGAATCCTTCTGTTGTCACTTTACTGACTAAAAGTAGCGTTGTTGCTAAGGATTTCACAATAACTATCCTATTGTAACGAAAAGTGATTGCAATTCTGGTGATAATGAAAAAGGGAACAGCCTACTTTCTGTGACAGGTCAAGGTTCCTTGCATTATTGTGTTCAATAGAATTAAGGATTCGACAGATGGGCAACTGTGTAATGAACAGCGTGGATTCAGAAGGGAAAGGGGATGTATAAATCCAATTTCTCTTTTATGGACATTTTTTGATAAATGTTTAGAGTTTGAGAAATCTGTGGTTACTGGCTTCCAATATTTGAAAAAGATTTTTGTTCTGTTAATCGTCATAATTCAATAATCGTATGCAATACTTAAAAATTCAGTTATCGTAATGTTATCGTATTCAGTTATCCTATGTATGTATTGTACCAGAGCCTCATGTTAGCCATCCATTATCTGAGGTTTTCCCTAAAGATGAAATGAACTCTTGGGGAAATCAACAGATATTGGATGTTGCCCGTCTCCCACGACCTGGGACATCTGAGGATGGCTTTTAGGGGAGACATTTTTTTTTAATTTTTTTCTTTTAATCTTTTCAACTTATCATTTGACTTGTTATTTTATTTTTTCCATTTTTTCCACTTTTTTGATAGCTTTTAATCCTTTTTTTACCATCTGATTATTTCTGTTGTGTTTTCCAGATCTTTATTTCAGGTTATTTACAGTCATACATGGAGTTTCATATAAGCAAATATCTATTTCTGTGGTGAGGATTATACTTAAGAAAATGAGAAGAACGAGACAACAGATCTGTAGATATCAGTGGCAATATAATCGAGCATCAGGAATAAAAAGGTCATCCAAATTAGAATTATTCCCATTAGAGATTCCTCTTCTGGGATGTCGATTGAGGTATTTGATGAGCACTGAGGACTGCTCACTCTGGCAGAGCGAACCGTTGCTTCCATTTCTCTGAAGCTTTCTTCATCCAATGAACTCCCCTCCTCATCAGAGTTGTATGGAGACCAGCTGAGCTGGGAGGAGATGGAATCTTCCTCAGGAGTTATTACTCTACCTTCTGGTGGAATATCTCTGCTGTCCACGGATGGAGAGGTATCGAGGGATCCGACATCACTGGTGGATCCGACGTCACTGGTGGATCCGACATCACTGATGGATCTGACATCACTAGTGGATCCGACATCACTGGTGGTGGGGAGGTAGAAGATGCCGCGTGTGTTTGATGTCGTCGGCATGTACACTTCACTCTCCTCTCCACTGCAGTTGGCACAGCATACGGAAGCCTTTCTCAGGCGCTTCCAGAATTTGCGGAGGCCTTCTCGGCGCCTCCTTCCAAATCGCAGAGTGCGCTCGCGTACAGACAACGCTTGGCACTCAGAATGTGCAGCGTTTAGCATTCCTGCGATAATCCAATCAATATACAATAAAACCAATCGATAACTAACAATAAATCAGCGCTTTTTCAATACAAATATCAGCACATACAAAATAAGCGCAAACTATCATATAATCTCACCAATAAGTACAACTACAATTCGTAGCAAATATCACCTTTATCCGCTAAAGTACGCTTGACTCTCTTACCAAACGAAATTCGATTGAATGATTCTTAGGAAACATATTCTTTCAACTCTTCAATTGTTCTTCACTTACATTGTTCAGAATTTTGAATATTTAATATCTTCACTTGTTGCGGTTGCGAAACGTTTCTGATGCCAGATGCAGGAAACAATGAGAATCATTTCCACATATTAATATATTCGAAATGTTCGAATAGTAGCCCGGGATCCTATTTTCAATTTCTTGCTTCTATCCGGTTACTGTTCAAGCACAAACTATTATTTAAGCCCAGCTTTTAATATGTCATATACAGTATATACTCTGGTTTCCAAAGATTAAGGAACAACAAACACTATGTTATGTCAATGGGAAGTTAACGTCGAAGCTCTATAAGTTCTAAAATAATTTATTTTCTTTTAATTATATGATAGCAGATAAAGATCTCAATCAAATGCATCAATATCTCGATTTAAAATAGTGTTCGTTCCAGAACCGTATCTGAGCTATGGCCCGACCATAGGCGCCATGTCAGATAGGCGATAAATAACATTTTCATATTTTGTGTATATACATTGTTGTAAGCAGGATAACAAGAAAAAGGAAAGGTTTGACTTTGTAAGTAATGATTAGGATAGCAGAAGGAATCATCAACCTCTAGCATTTTGTGCAGAGACAGATTGTGTTGGTTTGGTCATGTTGCCCGTATGCATGGATGCAGATTGGCAAACAGGATTATGAAGAGTGTGGCTAAAGGCTTCAGAAAAGAGGTACACCTAGGATGCGATGGACAGACAATGGCAAACCGGACCTTGCTAGAATTGGCCTAGAGTGGCCAAATGCAGCAGATGCAGCACAGAACAGATTTATCTGGAGAAGAAATTTAAACAGGCTGATTGAATTTACGTAGCCATGACTGTATGAGCATTTTGTATGGATGTACTTCTCTGTGGTGTGGAGAGCTTCTCTGCACAGCGAAAAAGTGCAGTGCTTAATGCTTTGAAGACGAAATGAGCAGATTTATAATAAAGAGGAGAATTTGTTTGTTTTTACCCGTCCTCTTATGCACTCAGTCTCCTAAAGAGATAGAGGCATGAAAATTTTCATGAACTGTCCTTTCAGCCAGAGCAAGATTATAGGCTGCGTGCAAACCCGCTGGAACAGACCAAAACGGTGTGTCCTGGGGTGAATTCCTCGAAATTCCCATAGACATAATAAAGCAATTGCTTCAGGAATGGATAAATATTTGAAGTCAGAAGTGGAAAGGGAGAAACAGAAGCAAGAACGGAACGCGAGCCTTTCTTTAGAAGTGAAAGATTGATCAAGAACTCCTAAAAGTACATAACAGCCAGGACTCCCAAATTCTGTATCAGAGAAGGCTCGTCCGTTAGGCCACCTGGGACACTGCCTCACCAAAAATAAACAAAAGAAATAAAACAAGCAAATTTAAAATTTTGTTTTTATCATTTATCTCATCTAAAGAAAAGAACATAATATTATTTTTACATTTATTTTGTAACCCCTATTTGTCGTGTCATGTGGACACAGCATTCACTCTAGGAATCAGTGTTACATCGTCTGCTTTAGTTCATACAGTGGCGTTAGTCCTAAGCCGCCAATTAGACATTTGCCGCCCTAGCCATGGCCTAGGGTGGCAAAGTCTGGAAGGCGGAATATTTATGGGAAAATAATGAAGAAAAGAAAGAGAGAATACTGCAATATCAAGTGAGGAATATGAAGGAAGTTGGACGTCTGACATCTGGTAAAGAGGTCGCGGAAGAGTAAATTTGCAGTAACTTCTCGGAGTTGATTTCGATTAATCGAAATTCCCATATCGTATTTGCGCCATTGAGCTGGCCACGCACTCGAGCACTGCGTTTAGTGCAAATATCTGGGACCATCTCGCGAAGCTTCCGGGACATTCCACGGGTCATAAAATCCATTTGGTATAAAATGCATATAAATCTCATTTGACGGAGACAATCGTTCTTGGTTTCCGCCGCAAGTTACCTCTAGAGTTCCGCGCCAGATATAGTGACGTGTTTAACTTGTCGAGTGTTAATGAAGGGACGATTGCTAACATTTGCGGTGTACTTATGCGTATACGTAGCTGCGTTGGAGTTTTTTTTATATTGTTTCATGATTGTTTCTTCATACTTCAAGACTTCGAGTTATGCATGAGTTGATTTATTTCCATATTAGGTAATTGACTGCTTAAGCTAAACAGAGATGTTTTACCCATTCACTAAGCTAGAAAAATGAGTTGTTTCTTTGGTAGGGCAACGTTATAAAAAGTGAGGATATTAATAAAATATCAGCTAACCTATCAATCGAATCAAACTAAGCATAATCTAACCTGAATCCAATGTGGAGCAAATTGGAGATTCTATCTATGGCCACTTTTTTTTTCTTTTTTTTCAACCCTGCTGAGGAGTGGTCAACTTCACAGGGTCCTGGTGCTGATCATTTATACCTACTAGACTGGACTTGTTTATGTATTTGAGCTTGATTATTGATGCTGGACTTGCTGCACTGGTGGGCCTCTATTGAGGGAGAATCTGCTGCTGTGTTTTCTGTTTGCTTCTGGGTTGACAGCTCTAAGTGAACAGAGGCATGGGATACCTTATATCAGCTGGTGAATAATTCTAATCAGAAGCCATCGCAGATACCTGAACCTTACTTAGCTAGTTGGGCATCGTCAAGCCTAAACTGGAGTAATGTGTCTCAGGCAGGCCATATGGCTCTTGAAAAAGTCCACTTGAAAAGGTGGTGTCTGAAGTTCCTACCAGCATCGGTGACTTCAGCATTTAGCGGAGGAGGAACAGGTCTTTGCCCCATGATTGCGATCAGGGGGCTGTTTGATATTGTTGGCCCTACCAATCTCAATAAACCTAATTTCTTTAAAAATCCTACTAATCATTTTCTCTCTGCAGGAACGTGGAACGTGTGGACATTAAATAGAGATTATTCTCTTGATGTCCTCATGCAGGAATTCCAGCGCTATAACCTAGATGTTCTAGGCTTGCAAGAGACCAGATGGACAGGTAAAAGTGAGGTACTTAAAAATAATTTTAGATTTCTCTTACAGGGAGGGAGGATGGAAAGCATCACCAAGGCGTGGGTCTGCTGCTCAGCAGACATGCTAGTGATGCTCTTCTAGGATATGAGTGCATTAATGAAAGGTTTCTTACAGCAAAATTTCAGACAAGCATTAAAGACTTGAATGTTATCTGCTGTTATGCCCCCACTGAGGATGCCGATGAGGATGAGAAGGATAGGTTTTACGGACAACTTCAGGATATTTTGATACCTGTCAAGAAAGGAGATATTACCCTTGTTCTAGGTGACTTCAATGCCAAAGTTGGTACTGACTCTGACCTTTGGGGAGGAATAATAGGCCCTTTTGGTATTGGTAGCTGCAATGGCAATGGGCAACGTCTCCTACAGGTAAGTAAACACAATTGTTTCAGAATAACTAACACATATTACAAACACCGCGACATACATAAATACACATGGGTTTCACCTGATGGGCTGCATAAGAATATGATTGATTATATATTAATTAACAGCAAATGGGCTAGTTCTGTTAGAAATACCAGGGCATATAGGGGAGCTGAAATTGGATCTCAACATTACCTTGTTAAAAGTGTCTTGCAACTTAAACTTAAAAAGTGTTGTGCTAGAGTTAAAAAATTTACCTTCAATACCTAAGCTCTGAAAGACCCAGTTATAGCTAAAGCTTACCATGATAGGTTACTTAGTCATTATGACAGTCATGGTTTGCTTAATACTGAAGTTGAGGAAGAATGGGGCCATTTTAAATAGGCTTTTTTGGAAACTAACAGTACTCTTTTAGGAAAAAAGGAGCAGAGGAGGCAGAATTATTTAAGTGATAAGGCACTTGAGCTTATTTCTGAAAGAAGGAACTGCAGGAATGTCCTTAATCAGTACCCTACTTGTCCTAATAGAAAGGATTACAGAGAGCTTAATAAACGTGTAAAGGATCAGTTAGCTACTGATAAGAATTTTTGGCTTGATGGTTTGGCTGACAAAGCCGAGGAAGCAGTTAGACAGCACAACAGCAGAGAGCTGTACCAGATAGTTAATGTTTTGTGTGGTAGAAAACGGACAGGTATACAAGGATTGAAGGATAAAAAAAGGTAAGATTATAGAAGGGGAGGATTCTGTCATGACTAGGTGGGCTGAGCATTTCAGTGATGTTCTAAACAATGTGGTTAGTTCTACTCCCATTGTTTGTAATGATGATAGATGCATTGGCAGCTTTAATGTTGGCCCTATAACACAATCTGAAGTTATTTTGACTATCTCTAAACTTAAATTTCATAAATCCCCAGGGGTAGATGAAATTACTACAGAAATGCTCAGAGCTTGGAATGTTTCGGTTACCACTTGGATGACTGAAATTTTGAATACCTTTTATGATAAAGGCATGGTTCCTAAAAATTTTACCAGAGCTATTATTATCCCTATTTACAAAAAAGGTGATCGCAGTTTTTGTGATAACTATAGGGGTATCAGCCTACTCTCTGTTCCAGGGAAAGTTCTTTGCATGATTGTGCTTAATAGAATTAAGAATCTGGTTGACAGACAATTGCGTGATGAGCAATGTGGATTCAGAAGTGGTAGGGGATGTGTGGATCAGATATTTTCACTTAGACAGATTCTTGAGAAATGTTTAGAGTTTCAGAAACCTTTGGTTGCTAGCTTTGTTGATTTCAAAAAGGCTTTCGACTCTGTTGATCGTCATAATGTGTGGTTGATTGTGAAATCATATGGTATACCAGACAAGTTAGTTAACATAATGAACGCTCTCTATAATAACACTGAGTCATATGTGAGAGTTGGTAAGTCTTGTAGCAATTGGTTTAGCATTACGTCTGGTGTTCGACAAGGGTGCATCTTGTCTCCTTTTCTCTTTAGTTTGGTTGTTGATTATGTTATGCGAAATTCACTTCAAGGGAAAGATTTTGGCCTTAATTAGGCTGGAGATACGAAAATTTCTGATTTAGATTATGCTGATGATTTAGCCCTTTTGGCAAATGATGTTGATGAGATGAACTCTTTCATTCGAGCTGTTGATGAGACTGGTAGTAGAGTAGGTTTGGTTATAAACAGAGAGAAAACTAAAGTGATGAAAATTGGTCAGGCAGGTTGTGATTCAGTTAATCTGAATGGTTGCAGTCTTGAGCAGGTGTCACACCTTAATTACCTTGGGAGCTATGTAACTGATACTGGTGATGTGCGGCATGAGATTAACAGACGAATAGGTATTGCTGCCGGGACTTTTAGGAATCTATGGAGATTGTGGAGAAATAGGCGTATGCACCTAAAGACTAAAATTAGACTGTATAATAGTTTGGTTCTTTCTAGGGTTAGTTATGGTAGTGAAACTTGGACGCTATGTAAACAAGATAACAGGAAACTAGATGCTTTTGATTCTAGATTCTTACGCAGTATCTTGGGTATTAGGTGGTTTAACTTTGTAACTAATGATGAGGTTAGGCAAAGGAGTCTGCAACCTCCTTTAAGCAGCATATTGTGCAGAGAGAGACTCCGCTGGTTTGGCCATGTTGCCCGTATGGATAATTATAGATTGGTGAATAAGGTTATGAACAGTGTGCCTAGAGGCCTCAGAAGGAGGGGGAGACCTAGGATGCGGTGGGCAGAACCTTGTTAGAATTGGTGTGCAGTGGCCGGATGCAGCAGATGTAGCTCAGGACAGATATGCTTGGAGAATTAAACTGCACGGTCTGGTTGGACCTCCGTAGCCCATGGCTGCTTGAAGATGATGATGATGATGGTGGTGGTGGTGGTGGTGGTGGTGATGATGATGATGATGATGATGATGATGATGATGATGATGATGATGATGATGATGATGATGATGATGATGATGATGATGATGATTCAACATATTTCATAAATTAGTTTAACCTTCCTTTGTCTATCCCTTTTTCCCACACAAGGTTAGATTATGCTAACTTTACAAAGAGATTACATTTTTTAAAATTTTTAGTGCAAATGTGTTATTAAAAGGTCTAAATATATTACGAGTTTAAATGCATAACCTTGAGGAAATACAAAATGTTAGGCTGGGTAAGATTATGCAAAGTAACGTAATTAGCGCTAATATCTTAATCAATTGATTATTCATGCGTAAACGTTTCATTTGAAGGGAAAAGTACGTTTTAATATCAAAATAGCGGATTATTTACTATATCTGCAGTAATGTTTGTATAGAGGAAAAATCTCCCTCTTCCTCTTGGATGTTTGGTGCGTTTTTGTTCTTTGAAACGGGCTTATTTGAAGAGAATAAAACTTTTTAAGGGAAAAAAAAGGAATAGATCTACCTGGTCTTTCTGATTCAGTCTTATTAAACAATACCCAATGGTAATTTTTTAAGTACGGCATTAGCTTTCGAAATATCAATACTAAAATATCCTGCACAAAACATAATAATTCGAGAGAATACAAAAATTCACTTGCAACAAGGCATAATATGAAACTGTAAGAAACCAAACCATTTTATATAGGCAAAATGCTTTTATATGTCTATACCAAGGGATAATCTGTTTTGGTTTGTTATATTTTTAATAAAAATATAACAAATTAAATTAACAAATCAAAACAGATTTGGAATCAGATTGAGAAGTGTTCTAATAAAAAACAGTTTCTATGATATAATAAATAATAAATAAAAATAAAAGTGTAAGCTTAATAATAATTGTTTAAACAGACTATTTGTTTAAGCAAAATAATTTCACAGCGTTCACTTAATATTTAGACAAATTTAGCAACAATGCGTTATTAAAGATGTAGGTCCAAATGTGATTTACAAGGAATAAAAAATTAATTCTCAAATGTTATCTACAAGGAATAATAAAATATAATTTATTCGTAGGTTATAAAAAATAATGATCTGTTCTTCACTGTGATCATCTACCTTTAAGCATTGCCTTGGCGTGATGAATAAACGCGATGATGATAAGTGTGAGGTTAAGGGATCGAGCCCCCCCCCCCTTCCCCCCCTAAAGATGTGACAACAAGCATCTGCATGTTTGAAGCATTATAGGTTTGTTTCTGCATCGATTTTAAATTTTAGAGGTTTCATAATAATAGGTAGCAAAATTTTATATTTTATAATTATAATTATAATGTAATATTTTTTTGGTTGAAAGGGGTTCACGGAACAAAAAATTTTGGGAACCATGTATGCATGTGTATATATATATATGTTAAATGCATGATACGTATGTTATGACATGCATAATATATGTGTTATGATATGCATAATATATGTGTTATGATATGCATGATATATGTGTTATATGCATGATATGTATGATATTTATATTATGATATGTATATTATATGTATGGTATGTATATTATTATATGTATGGTATGTATATTATTATATGTATGGTATGTATATTATTATATGCATGATATGATATGAAAGCATGTTATGATATGTGTGTATGTAGGGTGTGTTGCACCAAAGCCTCATGTTAGCCATCCATTATCTGATGTTTTCCCTAAAGATAAAATGAACTCTTGGGGAAATCAACAGATAATAAATGTTGCCCGCCTCCCACGAACGGGGACGAATTATGGGAGCTAGCCAACGCTGCTTGATGTGCAATTCCTCAGGAACATATCCTGGCTAACACACAGTCATACAGATGGCTAGCATGTTGCACCAGAGCATCATGTTAGCCATCCATTATCTGACTCCATGTATGCACTCCATGCCACGCCGTATTGCTGCCTGTATTGTCGTTCACGGCGGTGCAACCACCTACTTAGGCAGTCACATTGTGCTGCATTATCTCATCTTTTAACCGCTCTAAGTGGCTGCAAATTAAGTCATATTATGCCAATATGTATTGCTATGTGTGTGCTACATTTCACCCTCTATCCCCTCACTCCTTCTGGGTGGGGCAATTTCAATGTCGTGCAATGTATATGCACAATTTCTGATGGTGTTCAATAACTCAGATACGCAGCATTCCTCTTTACACCTTTTATTATTATTTACATCTATTACATCTATTTGAATAATACAGTACATACTTTGCACACTCAGGGTCAAAATACTCCCCTAGTTCAGCAGCTACATACTGCTCGAAACGATACTGGTTGACCTAATCTCAGGGGCCCAGCTAGGACGCATTTGCAATTCATGAGCTCTCTCCTGAACCCCCCCCCCCCCCCCTCCCCAACACACGTCTCCTCCTCAAGACCCCAGAAAAGGACTCCCTTTTTCTGAATCTTTTCATTAATCGGGGACGAAAAACATCACAGGGTGGGTTCAGCTCTCACCCCTTGTCGCAGTGTGTGGTTCAATAGCTCACACTGACATTAACGACCTCCTTTAAGAATGTAGCATGCGGGAACACAGATGCTGATCACCGTCCACACCATCGGACCTTTACAAAACGGTCAAGCTCTCCCACTTGTGAACAGAGCTGCACGTGCATGCTGGGATGAAGATTCGCATCCCTCTCCCGTGGCCGAGTGGTTAGCACGCTTGGCTACTGATCTAAGGGACCTGGGTTCGAGCCCCGATTAAGGCACGAATGTTTGTGATGTCTTTCTGCTGAGGTCCCGCCATCCTCACAGACCTTCTACTATGGCGTATAAATTGACAGGCTCCTGTAAGACCTCTGTGGCAAGCAGCTGCTTGAAGGGGTATTTATTTTTTCTCCATCTCCAAGAATTGGTGGTCTATCAGCTGAGGGGGGGGGGACTCACACCGAAACTTTCGATCATGACAAGGTGGTCATAATTCAGTGAGCACTGAGTATATATAGAGTATCGTGAATGACTGACTACTGATTGGTAGTGCCTCGCACTAATCCTGTGACTATGATGCAGAAATCGTAGAGCTATGACAATTTGCACCTAGGGGTAATCCAGGTCGTAGATCTCGAGAAAAATCCGAAATTTGACCTCCGACGTGTGTTTCAAGATCAAAGAGGTCACATAGAGATCAAACGTCGATATGCGCGAGGGCTGGAGATGTGAAAATTTGCGTTTGGGGCTAATGTTACGAAATTTCGAATATGAAGGGTGTTTCGAGTTCAATGATCAAATTCAGATCTATCGGTGCTAGAGACTGAAAAGTGTTTCCTGGGGGTATTTTGAGTCGCAGATATCGGAAATGTTATGAACATGTGGCTGCGATGGGTCCTTTGAGGTTAGAGGTCAAATATAGATCTACCGGTGTTAGAGAGTTAAAAAAAATGGGGCCTTTGGGAATTTTGAATCGTAAATATAGTAATTTTGTGAGTTTTAGATGCAATGGGTCCTTTGAGGTCAAAGCTCAAATTCTGATATATATGTACTGTAGAGCTGAAAGTTGGAGATGGGCTATTTCAGGCAGTAAAAATAAGAAATGAGAGGAATTTTCAGAACTGGTGTCGCACTCAAGGTCAAATAGGGGTCGGAGTTACGGGCAAGAAATCAATCAGTGCTTTTGGCACTGATGATACACTAAAACCACTAAAATGGGAAGGTAGTTTAATGAGAACATGTGGAAGCTATTTTTGCGAAAAAAATTAGTTTCAGTTGTTGCCACTAGGAAGAAAATGGGCGCTGCAAATACAGGAAAGAAAGGCAGAGGTTAGAAAATGATGTTTGTTGGTTTCACACACAAGTCTGTTACAGAAACTGCTCATTATGCTCTCCATCGTTGCAGAAGATGTGCTGGAAATGAAAGACTGCATGGGCCACAGTGGCTTGGAGCATGTCGCTGTGGATGTTGGTCACTTCCTGCATAATTCTGGCCTTCAGATCAGCAAACGACTGCATGCTACCACTATAAGCTAATCCTTGAGATAGCCCCTGAGCCAGAAATCACAAGGACGCAGATCCGGTGAGTGTGTTGGGCAGGCCTGAGGAAAGTCTCCAGAAACTCCACTAACATGTGGGGGTGTACCATCTTGCATGAATACTGTGGTGTCCAGACACTGGCGCTACTGGAGGGCAGGAATCACGTGATACTGGAGAAGAGCACAGTAACGGACACCTGTTACAGTACACTGCACTGGACCATTAGGTGTAGCCTCTTCGCAGAAGAACTGCCTAATGATGAAGTCTGCACTGAAGCCACACCACACTGTCACCTGCGAGGGTTGGATTTGCCGTTCATGCAAAACAGACGGAGGTAACCCCCCCCAACAGAAGAGAGTTCTGAATGTTTAAGGCACTAGTGTGAATGGCATGTGCCTCGTCAGTACACAGGACTGCACAATGCGATGTGGCTCCATCTGTGCCAGATATTGGAGAGTGAAGTCAGTGCGAAATTGCGGTTCACACAGTCGAATTTCCTCCACCGTATGGATCCTGTATGGGTACCTTTGCTCAACATGCTACAGCATTTTATGGACCATTGCGTCCACGGAAGGTCCAATTCTTGTGACACTGCTGACTGACCGCATATCATTTCCAGCACGGGCTATCATGGCCACTGTCACCTTATCCATCACACCTTCTGTAATGGATAGCCATCCTCTTCCTGGTGCCACTCCCAACTCACCGGTTGCTTCAAATGTCCTTCATCTTCCTTTAAAGCCACAGATATCAGGAGCCCTATCTGCAGACTTTATAGATGTTGATACTCGTGCAGTGTGGCATTTGCATTGCTTTGATTCGGTTAGAATAACTTGATTAACAGTGTGCATGAGGTGGCTCAGTTGGTAGCCCTCGAGCTCATGATCTGGAGTTCTCAAACTCGAGTCCTACCTGAGCTAGTGTTGATTTATCTCCCAATACCTCCGCCCTGCCCTGAGGTCCTAGGGGACATCAATGGGTTTGGAAAGGCCGCCGTCAGTTGGATGGAATGTAAAGCCTTGGTCATATGTGTGAGAGAACTATACCCTGTGCATGTCAAAGAACACACTGGATTGCCCTTAAAGGAGGATTTCATCTATCTCCTAACAGCTGTCCAGTGGACTCTGATGAGAACGAGAAGGCTACGTTTTTCAGCCAACTTCGAGATATCGTAAATTCTGTGGAGAAAGGAGATATTTCTCTTGTGCTAGGTGACTTCAATGTTAAAGTTGGTACTGACTCTAACCTTTGGACTGGAGTTTTAAATGGTAGTTCCAATGGCAATGGAAAACGTTTTCTACTGGTAAGTAAGCTTAATGGTTTGCTAATAATTAACACATACTACAAACAACGGGACATTTATAAATATACATGGGTTTCACCTGATGGGTTGCATAGGAATATGGTAGATTATATTTTAATTAACAGCAAATGAGCTTGTTCAATTAGGAATACCAGATCATACAGGGGAGCCGAAATTGGGTCTGACCATTACCTGGTCAAAACTGTCTTGCAACTGAAGCTTAAGAAATGTTGTTTTAAGGTTAAGAATATTAACTTTAACACTGAAGGTCTAAAATATCCAGATATAGCCAAAGCATATCATGATAGATTACTAAATCATTATGACAATCGTGGTTTGCTTACTGCTGAAGTTGAGAAAGAATGGAATCAGTTTAAACAGGCTTTTCTTGAAATCAACAGTACTCTTTTGGGTAAAAGGGAACAGAGGAAACAAAATTATTTTAGTGATAAGGCTATGGAACTAATTTCTGAGAGAAGGAATTGCAGGATTAATATGAATCAACACCCTACTAGTCCTAACAGAAGGCATTACAATGAGCTTAATAAACATTTAAAGGATCAGTTAACAGCTGATAAGAATCTTTGGCTTGATAGCTTGGCTGACAAAGCTGAGGAAGCAGTTAGACAGCACAACAGCATTGATTGTACCAGATTGTTAATGCTTTATGTGAGAAGAAACAGACAAGTACGCAGGGATTGAGGGATAAACATGGCAAGGTGGTTGAAGGTTAGGATTCTGTGATGGCTAGGTGGGCTGAGCATTTTTAGAGATGATCTCAATAATGTGATTATTTCTACTCCCATTGTTTTTAATAAGGGCAGATGCATTACTGGCTTTAATGATGGCCCTATATCACATTCTGAAGTTGCTTTGGATATCTCTAAATTAAAACTGCATAAATCTCCAATGAAATGTTAGAGCTGGGAACACTTGTGTTGTTACATGGCTCACTGAAAATTTGAATATTTTTATGATAAAGGTGTTGTTCCTAAGGATGTATTAAAACTAATATTATTCCCATTTTTTAAAAAGGTGATAAAAATTCTTGTGATAATTATAGGGGAATTAGTTTATTTTCTATCGCAGGTAAAGTTCTCTGCACATGGTTGTACTCAAAAGAATTAAGATATTTGGTTGGTGGACAACTCCATGATGAACAGTGTGAATTCAGAAGTAATAAGGATGTATTGATCAAATAGTATCAGTTAAGCAGATTCTTGTGAAATGTTTAGAGTTTCAGAAACCTGTGGTTACTAGCTTTATAGATTTCAAAACGTCTTTCGAATCTGTTGATCGTCATTATATGTGGTTGATCGTGAGATTTATGGCATACCCGTTAGTTAACATATGAAAGCTCTCTGTAATAACACTGAGTCGTGTGTGAGAGTTGGTAAGTCTTGTAGCAATTGGTTTAGCATTACTTCTGGTGTCCGACAAGGGTGCATTTTGTCTCCTTTTCTCTTTAGCTTGGTTATTGATTACGTTATGCAAAATTCACTTCAAGGGAAAGATTTTGGCCTTAAATGGTCTGGAGTTACGAAAATTTCTGATTTAGATTATGCTGATGATTTAGCCCTTTTGGCAAATGATGTTGATGAGATGAACTCTTTCATTCGAGTTGTTGATGAAACTGGTAGTAGAGTAGATTTGGTTATAAATAGAGAGAATATTGGTCAGGCAGGCTGTGATTCAGTTAATCTGAATGTTTGCAATCTTGAACATGTATCACAGTTTAATTATCTTGGAAGCTATGTAACAGATACTGGTGATGTGCGGTATGAGATAAATTGAAGAATAGGGGTTGTTGCCAGGACTTTTAAGAATCTATGGAGAGTGTGAAAAAATAGGCGTACACACGTAAAGACTAAAGTTAGGATGTATAATTGTTTGGTTCTTTCTAAAGTTAGTTATGTTAGCGAAATATGGACCCTTTGTAAGCAGGATAACAAGAAACTTGATGCCTTTGATTCTAGATGCTTACACAGTATCTTGGGCATTAGGTGGTTTGACTTTGTAAGTGATGATGAGGTTAGAAGGAGGAGTCATCAACCTCTTTTGAGCAGAATATTGTGCAGAGAGAGACTGCGTTGGTTTGGCCATATTGCCCGTATAAATAGCTGCAGATCAGCAAACAGGGTTATGTAAATTATGATTAAGTGTTTCAGAAAAAGTAGGAGACCTAGGATGCGATGGGCAGACAATGAGTGAACCTAGAGTGTCCAAAAGCAGCAGCTGTAGCTCAGAAGAGACACATCTAGAGAGGAAAATTACACAGTTTGGTTGGACCTCCATAGCCCAGGGCTGCATGAGAATTTTGTATGTATGTTTGTATGCAGATTCGGAAATCAGTACCTATCCAATGAAAAATAATTTTTAATTTATCTGAAAAAACATAGAATTACCTCTTATAAAAAAGGTTCCTTTTCCCGCACACCCTAGTTGTAAGGGGCAAAATGTCACTGGCAGGGTAAACCTCTGAACCCTCACACTGCACCTACGAAATTTCGAGCATAAATCCATCGATTGCAATATCCAATTAGTTTTGCAGTTTTCCGCGTTTGGCGTAATTTATAGTTTTGGGCGATTCGGTAAGCGCAAATCGTAATATTTGATATATATATATATCCGACCAAAATAGGATTTTTATCTCTTAAAATATTTTACCAAATACACAAAACAAGCGGAAAGCAATAGGCATGATTGATAGCCGTAGTTATTTGGAAAGGAACTACTAAAGTTTTAGTTCATGGCGTTTTGTACAATCGGCGTTTTACATAGGCGGCATTTTTTTCCACGACATTTTGATAATGAAGATGATGGCGTTTTTGAAGGCGGTATTTTTGGTCACGGCGTTTTGAAAAGGCGGCATTGTTTTCTACAACGTTTTATCGGCGGTGTTATGTAGAGTCGGCGTTTTGTTTATGGCCAATTGCATAGGTGGCGTTTTTCGGTCGGCGTTTTGTCACGGAACTCCTTTAGACATCAGAGATTCAAAACTCGTTTTTCTCTCAGAAACAAGAAATGCAGCATCAATTCATAGTCAGCAATCGTCCTGGTTCCTGATCTCTCCCCACACTTTAGACGGGGCTACCATAGAGCTTACTACTAACATCCCTGATTAAGGGCTTCGTTCTGTGGGATCATTCAGAGTTCTACTGGCCACAAACTCACCGAGCATTTAGTCAAGGTGGCAACATGTCTTACCTTATGCGAACACTTTTCACCTGTTATTGCAAACATTTCCTTTCTATATAATGACCATTTACTTTGTTTACAAAAGTGTATTCAGATTTTGGTCACTTATCACGGAATGTAAAGGAACATCATGATCAACATACAAGTGTTTTTATTTAACAGTAGCCGATAATAATGTGAAATAAATATGAGAGGAAAATGTTGAGACTTGGCATGCAAATGTTTTTAATTTATACTGCGAAAATAAAAACACGTTGCGCAAATTTTCAGCTGATCCAGCTTTATCATTGAAAGGAAAACTGTGATGGTTTTCTTTTGCACAAAGAATTAAACAGAATAACACATAAAACAAAAAAGCGTGAGATAAACATTCAGTGGAATATGTGAAATAAAATAGTGTTATGGGTAAAACCTGCAAAAGTCCGATATGTTGCAGAGCAAGATAAAATGTCTCCCCCTAACGTGATGTCACGAATTTAACGCCCTAGTCAAGGTCGGATCCTCAGGGGTTGGAGGAGGGAGGGCTGTCCTCCATCTCCCTTGCCTATGGACCATTCCGAGAGCATTTCATCACTGTCGCTAACCTTTTCCTACTTCCCTCAGTTCAACAAAACTTTCTAGTGCTGCACCGTCTACTATTATTCTGCACAATGTGTTATTGTCGGAAGCATTCTCTTGTGAGAATGTTTTTCCAGAATTAGAGTTATTTTCATCAATGATAAAGGAATCTGTGGTTCCTTCAATGGGAAGGTTGTGCCTTGATCAATTCATTTAATACTTAAAGAAGGCTGAAAAGAATTCAATAAATGGTAAGGGGGAGGAGAAATTTCATCAATGATCAGAGGATTAAAGGGAAAGTCCATCAATGATAAGAGGAAGGAGCGGAAAGTCCATAAAAGATAAGAGGGGATGGCAAAGTTTGAGAACCATTGATATGGATAACAGGAAGTTTGATGTTTTTGATTTCCCTTGCTTACATATAGCATCATGTGTTAAAATAAATGATATTACGTAAGGTAAGGTATTGTGTTAGAATTAGTTTTTAGTGGGCACCAGAGCTTCGTATTTGCCATCCATTATCTGACAATTTCTGTAAGGAAAAAGTGAATCAGAAACCGAAAGACAATGGATGTTGCCCACCTCTCACGTCGTGGACGTTAGAAGTTGGATTTTAGAGAGGCGCCCTCCCTCCCACCAGTTGATTTGTAGCACAGTCTATCTTAGTCTCCTTCTACGTTTGAGATCCATTCAACCATGATTAATAATTTGTAAAGCACTGAAGGAGCAAATACAACTAAAAACAAAAAGAAGGAGAGGTTTTCGTCACAGAAGACAACGGGTGGATCAGACGTTTCACTTTCGTCCCTCTGAGCTTGTGACGTGCTTTTCTACGTTGGCCACCAAGTCTTCGTTGACTTCACTCGACGATGACGATAGGTTACCAGAATTTCGTCGATGCGATTCGACAGCTTTCGATGACATCTTTAAGAACAGTTGCTCGTAAATGTTCTCGTAGCTTCCGTAATTGGTGGTGGATGGGAAGAAGTATTCTTCTTTTTCTTCTTCTGCAGCCTTAATGCAGCAAATGCGTTTGCACCACCTCCATGTCTTCACGTAGAGACTTTCCTCGTTCACTTTCCTTATTTCTTCTCTTCTCTGATGCGTAATCCAACATCTCTCGCAGGAAATCCTCCTTTTATACATCGTGAATTTTCGTCTTTCTTTCTCTATACGCCAACCTTCCCAAATATACAACTATCACCTACAAGATACACAATCAGTAACTAAGTCACAACCAATAGCATACGATTCGACGCTCAAGTTTGCACAAAGCAATTCTCAAAATGGCAATTTCCTTTTTAATGCATTTGCGCCTTTAATTGTTATTTTTTGCTTGCATTGTTCTGCATTTCAACAATTGGGTTATTCTTTTGTTACGTTCCTAAATGCATGTGATGCCAGGTGAAGGAAATATTGCGAATTCTTCCCAAATATTCATATTTTATTTTACGATTACAATTAATAATCATTTAACGAATCCAGTTTCAGAAGCATCTAAGTGATTAAATTCATTCTTTAAAAGCACACTTCCTAAGAGTATTATGTCTGCTCCCCACAAATGCTCAGAATAGCACAGAAATTAAAAAGTGGAAAATTATACCACCTGGCCAAATTATTACGAACCTAAGACTTCGTCAGGCCTCAACCGACAGAGATAACATTTCGGACTCGACGTGGCATGCTTTTCAGATACTTTCGAAATACAACAGGAAGGAGTTTGATCTATTCCTCCTGCAAAATGGTTTGAACATTTTGTAGTGAAGATGGAAGAGGTCTGAACATTCGAATAAAGCCTTCTAAATTGTCCCAGATGTTATTATTAATATATGTATTATATTTATTATATAAAATTATCCTCTTATATTATTATTATATAATTTGATTCATCTGATAATATGTTTCCGTATTTTTTCCGCCATTTTCACACACCATCGGAAACTTGTAATCCTGTTGTTTTTTCCAATGAAAGGCTTTCGTTCCCAAATTTTCGTTTTCCAATGAAAGGCCACAGTTCCGAAATTTCAGTGTTTTCAGTTCTCCAAGTATAGTTTCGTTGAAATGGGTTTTCAAGTGCCGCTATCTGTCATCTGTCTCATGTGATGAATTGTGCCAGTTCTGTTTTGCTGCGTACTTCGTGCGACCATCCCTTCTGTTAGAAGCTTTTTCCTCTCACATTTACCACAATAGACGGATGTTCTTTCAGATCGTTCCATTCCCCATACACTACGGATGTTTTGCCCGTGATTTTCCAGTGATCACCTACATTACGGATGCTCCTGCCCACTGCACTCCAACGATGAGTCCCCTTTCAAAGTCAGTGAGATCAGCAGTTTTACCAATCTCATACTTTGCGTTCCACTATGCCTTTTGGTCTTTTATAGGACTTCGTAATGAAATAGAATATTTACGTCCAGATCAGAGGTGTGGAAATTAGCCATCTGAGGTGAAACTATTCAATGTTGCCCTGGAGGAGCGGAGAAATTTCAGGGGAAGGGGAGATTAGATTTTGCTGAAAAGAAAAGGTTGAAATATAAATCGTTGCTTTTTTTTTCCGCACACTGAAAGCACAATTTATTATACACAAACTAACCACAAACCTGCCCTACTCCAACACAACAATGCTGCCAGCCAAAACATTTTGCGGGATATAAATGAGTCCGATACCTACCTGCTGTATAGCATATCTTCAATGGTTATGAAGGATAAAAATCACCGACATAAGTGAGTTCGATTATGGGCAGAAATCCGGTGAAAGGAAGATAGGATCCATAGTCGCAACTGTAGAATCGATGGGATTTCAACGTGCGACCATCGCGCTTGTGTACCAGGAGCTGCCTCTCTTGTATCATAAGGTCAGAGCAGAGGGCCACAGTGCTGATGATTCAACGATGGAGCATTCAACGATGAAACATCTAAGAAAGTTTGTGAAAAGACCATTCAACATACAATTCCATTACTGGGCTTTGGCAGTCGACGCCAAGTGACTGCGGTGAGTGAAGGAACATCGCCAATAGATCATACAATACTGAAAAGGACTATTTTGGTCTGACAAATCAAGGTTCCGATTCCAACATGCCAACAAGAGGTTGCATGTGTGCGTATACCACATGAGGCCATGGACTCTAAATATCAAGTCTGGGTGTTACAGGCTGGTGGAGTTGGTGTAATGTTCATCGGTGTGCTATGTGAGCAAGAACAGGGCACAAGGCTGTGTTATCATAACTGACAACCACCTACACCCATTCGTCGGTATCCATTTCCCTCACCAGGATGCTTTCTTTCAAAAACACACTCTCGTTCATGCGTTCAGCCGATGGGATCCCTTCACTGCATCCTAGGTCTCCCCTTCTTTCTGAGGCCTTTAGGCACACTGTTCATAACCCTAGTCGTCAATCTATAATTATTCATACGGGCAACATGGCCAAACCAACGGAGTCTCTATCTGCACAATATGCTGCTTAAAGGAGGTTGCAAACTCCTTTGCCTAATCTCATTATTAGTTACAAAGTTAAACCACCTAATGCGCAAGATACTGCGTAAGCATCTGGAATCAAAAGCATCTAGTTTCCTGTTATCTTGTTTACACATAGTCCACGTTTCACTACCATAACTAACCCTAGAAAGACCCAAACTATTATACAGCCTAATTTTAGTCTTTAGGTGTATACGCCTATTTCTCAACACTCTCCATAGATTCTTAAAAGTCCCGTCAGCAATCCCTATTCGTCTGTTAATCTCATGCCGCACATCACCATTATCTGTTACATAGCTCCCAAGATAATTAAACTGTGACACCTGCTCAAGACTGCAACCATTCAGATTAACTGAATCACAGCCTGCCTGACCAATTTTCATCACTTTAGTTTTCTCTCTGTTTATAACCAAACCTACTCTACTACCAGTCTCATCAACAGCTCGAATGAAAGAGTTCATCTCATCAACATCATTTGCCAAAAGGGCTAAATCATCAGCATAATCTAAATCAGTAATTTTAGTATCTCCAGCCCATTCAAGCCCAAAATCTTTCCCTTGCAATGAATTTCGCATAACGTAATCAATAACCAAACTAAAGAGAAAAGGAGACAAAATGCACCCTTGTCGAACACCAGAAGTAATGCTACACCAATTGCTACAAGCCTTACCAACTCTCACACACGACTCAATGATATTATAGAGAGCTTTCATTATGTTAACTAACTTGTCTGGTATACTATATGATCTCACAATCAACCACAAATTATGACGATCAACAGAGTCGAAAGCCTTTTTGAAATCAACAAAGCTAGCAACCGAAAGTTTCTGAAATTCTAAACATTTCTCAAGAATCTGACTAAATGAAAATATCTGATCAACACATCCCCTACCACTTCTGAATCCACTTTGCTCATCACGGAATTGCCTGTCAACCAGATTCTTAATTCTATTAAGCACAATCATGGAAAGAACCTTACCTGGAACAGAGAGTAGGCTGATACCTCTATAGTTATCACAAGAACTGCGATCACCTTTTTTGAAAATAGGGGTAACAATAGCGCTGGTAAAATTCTTAGGAACCATGCCTTTATCATAAAAGATATTCAAAATTTCAGTCATCCAAGTGGTAACCAAAACATTCCCAACTCTAACCATTTCCGTAGTAATTTCATCTACACTTGGGGATTTGTGCAGTTTAAGTTTAGAAACAGCCAAAATAACTTCAGATTGTGTTATAGGGCCAACATTAAAGCCACCAATGCATCTATCATCATTGCAAACAATGGGAATAGAACTAACCACATTGTTTAGAATATCACTGAAATGCTCATCCCACCTAGCCATGAGAGAATTCTCCCTTTCTATAACCTTACCTTGTTTATCCTTCAATCCTTGTATGCCTGTCCGTTTTCTACCACACAAAACATTAACTATGTGGTACAGCTCTCTGCTGTTGTGCTGTCTAACTGCTTCCTCGACTTTGTCAGCCAAACCATCAAGCCAAAGATTCTTATCAGCAGCTAACTGATCTTTTACAAGTTTATTAAGTTCTCTGTAATGCTTTCCATTAGAACTAGTAGGGTATTGATTAAGGACATTCCTGCAGTTCTTTCTTTCTGAAGTAAGCTCAAGTGCCATATCACTCAGATAATCTGCCTCCTCTGCTCCTTTTTCCCTAATGGAGTACTGTTAGTGTCCAAAAGCCAGTTTAAAATAATCCCATTCTTTCTCAACTTCAGTAGTAAGCATACCATGACTGTCATAATGACTAAGTAACCTATCATGGTAAGCTTTGGCTATTACTGGGTCTTTCAGAGCTTCAGTATTAAAATTAAAATTTTTAACCCTAGCACAACACTTTTTAAGTTTAAGTTGCTAGACACTTTTAACAAGGTAATGGTTAGATCCAATTTCAGCTCCCTTATATGCCCTGGTATTCCTAACAGATCTAGCCCATTTGCTGTTAATTAATATATAATCAATCATATTCTTATGCAGCCCATCAGGTGAAATCCATGTGTATTTATGTATGTCGCGGTGTTTGTAATAAGTGTTAGTTATTCTGAATCCATTGAGTTTACTTACCTGTAGGAGACGTTGCCCATTGCCATTGCAGCTACCAATAACAAAAGGGCCTATTACTCCTCCCCAAAGGTCAGTCAGTACCAACTTGGCATTGAAGTCACCAAGAACAAGGGTAATATCTCCTTTCTTGACAGAATTCAAAATATCCTGAAGTTGTCCATAAAACCTATCCTTTTCATCCTCATCGGCATCCTCAGTGGGGGCATAACAGCAGATAACATTCAAGTCTTTAATGCTTGTCTGAAATTTTGATGTAAGAAACCTTTCATTAACCCATTTCTTCCCAGTGTTGCGTACACGCAACACTGGGAAGAAATGGGTTAATGCACTCATATCCTAGAAGATCATCACTAGCGTGTCTGCTGAGAAGCAGACCCACGCCTTAGTGATGCTTATTGTCGTCCCTCCGTGAAAAGAGAAATTTAAGATTATTTTTAAGACTCTGACCTTTATCTGTCCATCTGGTTCTCTTGGAAGCCGAGAATATCTAAATTATAACGGTGGAATTCTTGTGTGAGGACATCAAGAGAAGAAGCTCTGTGCAGAGTCCTCACATTCCAACTACCTATGCAGAAAAAATGGTTAGTGGGATGTTTAAAGGTAAAAAGGTTTAAAAGTAAAAAATGGTTAGTGGATGTTTAAAGGATTAAAAATGGTAGTGGGATGTTTAAAGAAACTATGTTTTTTGAGAGATGGAATGCCGACAATATCGAACAGCCCCCTAATCGCAGACATGGGGCAAAGACCCGTTCCCCCACTACTAAAGGCCGAAGCCATCTACACTGGAAGACTTCCTCCAATATAGAATTTGACGATGTCAATAGAAGCAAAGAGTTCAGGTGCCTGCGATGACCTCTGCTCAGGATTATCCACCAGCTGATAAACATATCCTGTGAATCTATTCACTTGGGGCTGTCAACCCATAAACAAACAGAAAACACAGCGGAAGATTTTCCCTCCACAGAAGCCCACCAGAGCAGCAAAATCAGGATACATAATCAAGCTCAGAGCCATATATCTGTCAAGTCCAGTGGGTTTATATGGTCAGCACCAGGACTCTGTGTGGTTGACCACTCCTCAGCAGGGTAGAAAAAAAAAAGAAAAGTAGCCATAGTTGTCTAGATCAGTAGGCCACACTAATCTGGCAGCCCTCCCCTTCCGTTCACTTCCACAAGAGAGTATCTCTTTTGAAAGGTACTAACGGTCTGCACCACGAGAAGGCGGGGTCGGACATTAGGTACTAAGCCTGGCCGGTTCTATGTATCATCACAGGGGATTGGTGCATAGCTCTCCTTCCAGTGACTACCTAGCTACCATTTACAGAACCTTATCTTGATTAGTGTTCCCAAATCATCGGTGCGTCGTTTGCTAACAGTCTGTTCAGTATAACTATCCGCTGAAAGGTGATTTTTCTCTGACATTGAATTAAAGTTTTCTGAATTGAAGGATCACAATTAGAGATTTCGCGATGGCTCAATGTGAGTCCTGTAGTCAACAGACTATGGCATGGTTGCAAGACACAAATCATGTGTCAAAATATGCTGGATGGTCTTGACGGGTGTCTTCCATCTGTCTCATAATAGCTGTCCACTTCCCAACGTTCTCTGATCCTTTGTGACCTTGCCATTTAACCCACAGTGTGCACAATACTGTTGCTCAGTAATGCAACAACCCAACTCAACCCGCACCCCACCATAGAGAGATTAAATGTGATCTTTACTGATCTCGAAAAGAATGAAAGACTTTATCACTTGCACTTTTTCAAGATCAACTGTGTGGATTATCCAAACACCAAGTTTTATGTTTTTAGCATCATAATTAGACTGAAATGTGATCTCTATTTGACCTTTAAGTTGCATATAGACTGATTTCGGTACCTGGTACTAATTGTTCGTCATGTGGCAAAGGACTTCAATGGATGCAGCAAGGTTCGATCGATCGTTATATCAGTTTTTCTCCGTCGATTTTATACAAGTGCAGTTGCAGGGGATCCGTACTTCACCGATACTAACGAGGCTTATGCATTTCTCAAAAGGAATTGTGGAAAATGGCACACATAGTTGAACGCAGCAGAGAGCAGCCAGTTTAATATTGAAACGTTATTTGTATAAAATCTTTTTTATTAAAATAAATTTCTATTTTAAAATTTCATCAAGGTATAAAATATTGTTAACTATTGATAGGAAGGAATCGATTTTACTACAGTGATAGTCATTTTGAAGGAACAAAGGCAAGTGAGAAAGAAATCCACCTGGGCTTCAGGTTGAGATTTCCGAGTTGCTCTTTCATTTGAGCTAAGGCGGGAAAAATTTCCATCAATGCAGTGAGACTGATTCCTTCGTATCAAATTGCTGGCCTACGGTATCAGCGTTACTTGATGTGATTACGAAATAGTGGTTCGAATACCATGGTAAAGCTTCATAACATAACCATCATTACTTTTCTTAACTAGTGTGAATTACCCCCACTTTAGTAGAGATGGGAGCAATTGACTCGTAACCAGGAGATGTTCCAAGAAGATGGGCGGATTTATTTTCACTCTTGCCTCGTTACAATTAAACATTTTTATGCGAATAAATTTGATAAGATTTCAGTTAGGATGTTCCTAAATTTTACATTGTAAGGAAATTTATTTAAACAACTAGAAAGAATAATTAATTTAAATTTCACGGTTACCAAAATTGATGTATTTGTGATTTCGCTTCTTTTTCAGTCTGGATGGATCAAAAGAATCCTCAAAGCTCTGTCTGCGTACTTCTATTACTTATTCACTATCAACAATGATACAAAACAAATAGCAATTGTATAGACAGAGCTTTCATGTGCACATACTGTTTTCTCGAACAGAGAAGATATATCAGAAAACAAGACTACATCACAGTTAGGTAGTTAGGAGTGATAGAGCCACTACGCAAACGCAGAATCCTCTTTTTGATGAGTGTCAGAGCAGGGAATATTATCAATTCCTTGTTCTTCATCAGGGATCTGCTTCCATTGATTAAGGCAGAGTGCGAAATATTCAAGCAGCTGAACTACAATCGACTCATTTCTCCAAAGAGTTAATGATGTATGGTTTGACTCTACTAATTTTGCTGGTGCAGTAGATAACTGTTCTAGCAGTAGCACCTACTGGGATGTTTTTGTTTCTATATTGAATAAACTATTTTAGCAACAATTCTACATGCTTCATTCTTTTTCCTTTATATCAATCTGTTCTAGCAGTAGCACCTACTGGGATGTTTTGGTTTCTGTATTGAATAAACTATTTCAGCAACAATTCTACATGCCTCATACTTTTTCCTTTATATCAATCTAGCTGCTTCAGTACCATATCTTTGTTCTATAAAATGGCTGACAGAGTACTGCTGGGAATTCTGAATTCTTTCGCAATATATCTTTTCTTCTTTCAGCAAATTTCAACAACTATGACCACTTTTGCTTTATTACTAAATGACAATGCATTCAACTTACGCTTTGATGCCATTGTATCTGCACCAAGAGAAACTTGCTCTGAACTAAATTCAACTAGTACTTTTTAAGATGCTTTGGAGGAATGCTAATCCGTCAGCCATGTAGGGATGGTGGAGGCAGTGCATAGATAATAAAAAGCATTCATTCCACCTGCAAGCAGTGGAGAAAATGCTTAGCCAATGAGAATCGCTTGTCCACCTAACAAACATTTCATAACATATTACTCATCAATATATGTTACTTTCGTTAACTTTAAGCAAGTTTACTTTTTTTATAACTCAACACAAAGATGATGCTCGTAGTTCTCATTGATTCTTCCAGTTCTCTTAAACATAAAAGTCCTTTTTGTCAGTCATCATATTGTGATACGTTTACTTATCAGCACAAAAGGAACCTTCAAAAAGCTATTCTGTAATCGTTTTCTTCTAAAATTTCATTAAAAACTTACCCAATGGTGTGAAATATTTCCGTTATCCTTCATTCTAGATTATTAAACCAGTTCGTCTCTTAGAATATTTTACAAAAGGATTTGGAAAAAAAGATCATCTGTTCCTAATTATATTATTTTAAAGATACTATTTTCCTCAGTTTCTTCTTTCTTATTTTATTAGTATTTTTTTCCTTCGTAATAAGAAGATGGAAAATAATGCCCCTTATTTTTTCTTTAAAAATTTCACTTTAGTAGATAACTTTCTACAAAATAATATTTTTGTTTTTCTACTATTAATGTTGAAGTAAGCCTTTGCTCTTCAAGTAGGTCATCCCGCTGATTGTGATTATCTTTTGTAATATCTGGCAGTGATTAATTTGAACAAAACGTGTGTTTTTGTTTACATTGAATAACCCAGATGGCACTGTAACTATGATTCTGTTAACCTGGGACACAAATGAAAACACAGATGGTGTTGTTATTCATTTAGAAGCGAGATTTGTTCTTCTTACTTAATTCCTATGATTTGAATAATAAAAATTCGATATCTTAATTGGAAGATTTAGAAGTGGAAGCAAATCTCATGGTGTGCCCCTTCATCATAAGATAAATAAGCATGTACAGGAAACTTTCGTTAAATTGAAGCTCAAACGAAAAGAAAAAGATTTCGAGTTATCGAAAAACTGGTTACAGAACACGTAATAGATTCTCACCTACTGGGATGTTTTTGTTTCTATATTGAATAAACTATTTTAGCAACAATTCTACATGCCTCATTCTTTTTCCTTTATATCAGTCTAGCTGCTTCAGTACCATATCTTTGTTCTATAAAATGGTTGACAGAGTACTGGTGGGAATTCTGAATTCTTTCGCAATATATCTTTTCTTCTTTCAGCAGATTTCAACAACTACGACCACTTTTGCTTTATTACTAAATGACAATGCATTCAACTTACGCTTTGGTGCCATTGTATCTGCACCAAGAGAAACTAGCTCTGAACTAAAATTCAACTAGTACTTTTTATGATGCTTTGGAGGAATGCTAATCCTTCAGCCATGTAGGGATGGTGGAGGCAGTGCATGGATAATAAAAAACATTCATTCCACTTGCAAGCAGTGGAGAAAATGCTTAGCCAATGAGAATCGCTTGTCCACCTAGCAAACATTTCAGCAACTTATCATCATCAGTAACAAAATAAAATTTCCTGGAAAAAAACTGGTCGAAAAGGGTTTTTCTTTAAAATTTTATTCATAAAATTTCGAGCTATCAAGAAATAATTATTTTAATGCCCATTTGGTGACTGACTTTACAGAGTTTTTGAATAATATTGTTACGACAGATGAACGTGCTACAATAAATTTATGATAAACGGGTCATGAACGCTCGTGTATGCTTCAGCGTGAGAGTTACGTTACACCAATGACATCGGCATCTTTAGCGGTTTAGAACAATTTCCACAACGTTTTGTCAACCAGGGAGCTTTGGTTACCTTTATCTATGTTTGACTGCTCCGCACCTGTGACGTCAGCATGCGCCTGTCCATCGTTTCGATCGTCCTGCAAACCTAATCATTTCCATGGATTTTCATATAACTACCGCCTACCTAAATTTCGTCACATTTGCTAAATTATTTGCAAATGTAGCATTTTTTTATTTCCTGTAGTGTATACTCGTTAAAGTAGTTTGTGTCATCATTATACAAAACAATTCCTCATAAAATTTCTGGATTCACTTTAGGATTTCATCTTTGTTTCGTCAAGATTCCCTCGCAAGCATTTATATGATTTATTCGTGTTTGACATTTTCTCAATAAAGCGACGATTTTATTACAATCAAATATTTTTTTAATCTTTTGTCTATTAAATTTCCTGATTTTCATGCAAGGGTGAAGAGCGAAAACTTAGATGAATAGATGTGGAGAGTTAAAATCCAATTTCAATTCAATTCAATTAAAATATTTTTATTTTTGATATAAATGTACATTATTACAATGCACATAAACCAAGAGCATATGCTCATTCAGGTTATTGTAATAATTAACACGGGAATAAAGTAGTGACAACACACATATATATATACAATCTTAAACATCTTCAATTAAATACAGTCTTAGACAAAAAATCGATGCACCTGAAAGCAAGCGCCCCATCGTAATGAAACGTAGCATGTAGAATGTGTATGAAGAGATAAAGAAGTGATTATATTATCACAGCAAAAGAACTCTTTATTTCAGAAGGGTCGTGGCATAACTGTTACAGATTAGTACCTCCTAAAGCCACCTCAGGCTGCGATTCACGCTGATATACGGTGTGGCATGGAATCAAACAAAACTCTGATGTCCTGTGAGAGATTGTGCCAGAGTTCTGTAATTGCTGCGTAAGATTCCCCTATATTCCGTAATGGCCTCAGCTCACGTCCCAGCATGACCCAGATATGCTCGATAGGAGAAAGATCCGGGTACCTGGCTGGTCAAGGGAGGGTTGCATTCCCGAAATTACCATAACCCCACTACGGATGTCAGTGGTGTTTTGCTTGAGGAAAACTAAGAATAGTTCATCTGCCTATTCACGTACGTTGTCTTGTCCATTGCATGTGTATGCCATTCGACTTCTGAATCATTTTCACCGGTGGTTTCCCCAGGAGTTGAAACCAGAGAAGAACATTTGAATTTTTAAGGGGTATGACCATAGCCTATGGCTTCTTGAGGATTTTGTTTGCTTTTGAATGATTAGTGTAAACACTTGGAATAAGGATATTGTTGCCAGTCGATAGTGCACAAGGCTCGTAATTGCAGCAGTCAGGTTTGAGTTCCAACTGTGCCATTGTTGTGATTTAGCTCTACTAAACCTTCACCATACCCTCGGTCAGAAAGGGGTTATTGATGGGCTTAGAAAGGCGGTCGTCCGTCGGGTGGAACGGAAAGTCGCGGTTCCGTGTGCAACAGAGCCACACCCTGTGGTTAAAGAACGTTGTGGACTGCATTGACGGGAGACTTGAATTGTCTTATCTCTGAGTCTCACTTTTTTGCACACAATGGGTTAAATGGTTAGGTTACAAGGACTCCTTGAACTCAGAGAAGGTGGTGGAAGGGAACCCATAGGACAACTGTTAGGAGACAGATGGCAGCCTCCAGTCAAAAGACCATTCAGTGTGTTATTTTACGAGCACAGGGTATGTCTCCTGCACACGAAACTACTTCTTAATGTAACATCCGATAGACGACGGCCTTTCCAAATCCGTCGGTGTTCTCTGTTGACTGAGGGCAGAGCAGGGCAGGAATTTTGTGGAGATAAATCTCAAAGTTGGCCCAGGTGGGACTGGAACTTGCGTACTACAGATTACGAGCCTGGCGCACTACAAACTAAACCACCCCCGCCTCATGAAGGAAAATTTTCTGTTAAATCTTTATCAGAGGCAAAAACTATTACTAATAGCTTTTGAAACATCGAGTGAAAAATTGCACATTGCACCGCTTTTTCCAAAAACGTTTTACTTCTGAAAGTAAAAAAAATATATATATATAAAATTTTATCTACTTGTGAAACCAAAATGTCATGGCCCGTTGGTTCAGAAGATTTCAACGATGTCTATGATAAATTCAAGGATGTTTATTTGAAATGCATTATTTTGAAAGATTGGAGCGCAGTATTCAAAAATATTTACCATAATATTCCTTAATATTTTTATACCATCTATTCCCTAAAGAATATTTTTATTATGTATCTTTTAGATTAATAGTTTTTGAAATATGAAGGTTGATCTCTCCCTTAAGAACGAATCAGCAATTCCTTTGTATGCTTCTTTGAAAATAAAGCAAATTATCTTGCACTTTTTGATGAAAGAACAGAAAAATCAACGATCACGTATTATTTTATAAAATGAAAGATATCTCCTATTTTAAGCAAAAGTGCATCGTCCTACATAACCGGAATTGGTTGAGAAATCTTGATTTGTGAAGAGGAAATCATATGGAGAGCGTGCTGTAAAGTCCGGAGTTTAAACGAATGGCGAAAGGAAACGAGAATATTGCAAGTGATGTCGAAATATGGGTCATAAAATGAAACGACATCTGGCATGGATGCAAGCTACAGAAGTCTGATAACAAATAAATCTCTCTTTGTAGCCAGATGGAAACCCACCTGCAGTGATAAGATCCCTTCTGCATGAAGTACGTGAATTGCTTTTAGCAGTGTGCGCCCAACGGTAAATTGACGCATTGGGATTCGAACCTAGGTCACGTGGATTAGATTCAGCAATTGGAAACATGTTTGGCTGATGTATTGAATCACTTCTCTCAAAATTAGTTTTTCTTGTGGAATCAACTGATACTGATAAATCTTCAATGGTGTAATAAAATATCGTAGGATATTTGGAGCTGCTATTGGATATTTCTCTTCCTTATTGCTTTTGGTTCGGAGGTGTGCTTGAAGATTATTTGGCTTTCATTGCGTTTTAAAGAAACATTACGATGCAGCCAGATCTTTTTGCTGTTTCATAAATATAATTTAATTCTTTTTTATAACTGCTTTTACCGAACATATATGATTTTTCCGTTACATTTCTTTTTAAGACATTTTTTTTTTACACTGGGCCGAATTATTTGCATTAGTATTATGCTTAGCTGTAATTTTATGATTTGAATCTTCAGTTTGGATAGAAAAACAATCCTGCCTGCTGATTAACATATATGAAATTAGGATTTTTTTCTTTTTCACTTCAACTATATGTTTTATAGTTGGCAATACTTGATCAATTCTTGTTTCAACTATGAGTTGTTTTTTTTTTTCGAGATTTCATGGAGCCGAGCAATGAGTACATCATCTGCGCGCGTACCTGGGGTAAATTTAAGTTTTCATTCCGCGTTTGCCAAAACGTTTCTTCTATATCACGTAAAACGATTTCTGCAAATAAGCTTGATAATTATGATGTTATGGATTCAATTTTTCTTGTGAACATTTCCTACTGCTCCGAAATAGTTGTTGTGGTCAGTTGGAGTGAGTCAAAAACAACGCGATTTAGCGGCATGAGATCTCTTTTGGGATTCTTAACTCTCTTTCTATTATCTCCGGGGTTTTTCACACTGAACGGTTTAAAAACAGACTTTTATAGCTAAGGATATTAAATAAAATATTATTCGCAATTACAGGTGTTTTAATTTTTGGAGGTAGTGTTCTTTTGAGAGTATGATATTTATCTCTGTGCTGGAACATCGGCTCCAGGAATTCATATGACTTTTCAGATTGCATTTATTTATCCATTTATCTATCTTTTCAGATTGCATTTATCAGTAGTTAGCTGCTTTCCTCTTGGAGATCAGCGGCCGTGGTGATATATCGATAGTCTCTTTATATACTTCAACTTTTTTATATAATAATGGTAATCTTGGATAGAGATGTGAGGTATAGATTTTAAGGGAGCGCACGCCTACTTTTTTAAACCAATTTATTAGTTTTTGCGTTGGATCCTGATCTACGTCTATGCATTGTAGTTCCATTAATGTATCTAAAAGATTCTTTTTGTAGTCTGTGTCGTTCATATGAGTATTTGCTTTACTTTTCATTTACAATTCGAATTTCTGCATGTTTTCCAAGGCTAGTAATAATTTTTCATTCTCTTTTTCCTTCTTTTTTCTGTGGTTTATCACTTGTTTTAATTACTATTTCTATATATACTACAGTGCTTTGTCTTTTTCTTTGTCATGTATACTTTGCTTTTACTTAATTTTTGGAAGTAGTGTTCTTTCGAGAATATGTCATTCTCTCCGTGTGGGAGCATCGGGTCCAAGAATTCATATAAGGCTATTTCCAGATTATATATATATATCCAATTTGTTTAAGATGTGATATCAGTTATATTGTCTGTGGAGTCCTTTAATTGGTAGAGATCTGTGCCTTTTTTGCAATTATTGAATTTCGTCGTTTTCAAATAACATGACGAACACCTGTAATATGGCACCACACACTGTTTCTGATTTTCACCTATTTTTAATAGTTCTATTTTTTTCTTGATACACTTTATTTTCATTAAGAAAATAGAAATACTAAACATAGGAAGCATTTGCAATCGGGAAAGGAATGCAGATTTCTTGTGATTTCGTTGTGTCATAGGATATGGAACAGGGAACGTACCGAGACATTTTACATGGGCGATACGTTTTCTACAGTAGGAAAACCATGGAGAGAATTCTGTAGCTGTTTTCGATGGCTACACAAATCCAGCATAAAAGAATGTGTAACTCATGTAAAAAACACCAAAATATACTCAGGTGAATGCAGAATTTAAACTTCAAGCGTGACAACGCAGAATCGATTTCACCTCAATATTGCGAATAAAGCACGTTTTGTCTCTTGTTTTGTCGTCATCCGATGCTGACATTCTTCTTGTGAAAAGTTATCTAAAATTAGCTAAGATCATGGAAAATGTAATAATTATACTCATGGGAGTGAAATGACTCAGATTGATTAGTTCTCATCGCTTTTACAGAATTTCCCGTAATCATTATAGATCAGCGAATAGGTTTATAAAAAAGTGTGCCTATAAAGGCCTCAGAAAGGTTGAGAGACTTAGGATGCGGTCGATAAACAATGTCAAACAGGACCTTGTTAGAATTGGTCTACAGTGGCGAGATACAGCAGATGTAGCTCAGGAGAGATGTGTTTGGAGAACTAGATTGCATGATCTGATTAGACCCCCGTAATCTATGGTTGCTTGAGAATGATATTGATGATGAATGTCATCTGTTAGGACTTGCATTGATTCATATTATTCCAGTATTTCGTTATTTAATAAATAAGTCCCATAGCCTTATCACTGAAATAAATTTGTTTCCTCTGCTCCTTTTTGCCCAAAAGGGTACTGTCGGTATCAACAACAGACTGTTTAAACTGACCCCATTCTTTCTCAACTTCAGCACTAAGCAAACCACGATGGTCATAATGACTAATTAGCTTTTTATGGTATGCTTTGGCTACATCTGGATCTTTTAAAGTTTCGTATAACATAACCTGTTTAGACGGAACCAAAATATTCTGGAATTTATTTCATACTTTAGCAGCCTGAAACTATATTATATATTTGATTTAAATCACTTATGTGTTTCTCGAGTTAAAGTTAACATGCATACATACGCACACTTCCTTTTGTACGTATAGATCATAGATTCCCAACGGGGGCGATACCGTCCCCCAGTGGGCGCTGGAGTGTTCCATGGGGGCGGTAGCGGATCCAGAGGCAAATGGGGGGCGTTGAGGCAGTCAAGAGGGGCGGTCAAATAAATAAATAAATTCAATGGAATTTTCTATGACAACCTTTTTATCTCTTCTATTCTGTGGTGTCTTCCTGGTGATTCTGGTCATCCACTACCTCATCCGTCATGTACAGCTTTTCAACTGCAGCTAGGGCAATAAGTTCCCTGCTACCGCCTACTAGCGTACTGGTACTTCTGAAGTCGGCTGAGATGCTCTCAAAAGTTCTCTTCAAGATCACAGATTGGATATAAGCTTCAATATGTTTTCCCACTCCAAGTCGCTTTGAGTATGCTTTATGGTACGTAGTTACAATACCATCCCACGTCAGAACATAAGGTATAATATTTGCATTACACTTGTGAATTAGGCTCAACTCATTAGCCAGCAGATCATACTTCCTCTTCTTTTCAACCTCTACTGTCTGTAGGTTATCCTGAGATGTTATTCCTACTTCAATAATTGTAATCTCATTCAATACCTTAACATGCATTCAATACCTTAACATGCACATAGATATATAATGTTGTTATACAGTATAACTAGGTAATAGGTTAAGTTTCATAGCGATTAAAACGTTTGTTGTCATTCATTATTAAAATATCATTTGTAAATAAGAAAATATTTTTTTTAATTAAATAATGATATATCATTTATACATATTAAAAGGAATAAAGGGTCCAGAATAAAGTCCTGCGGAATTCCGAATGAAACTATTTTTTTAACTACAGGAATTGCCTATTTTAGTGATAGTATATCTGCTTATTTTAATTTGATGGTATATATGATGAGTTTAGTCGCACACAGTCTATTAACTCGGGCTAGAAACATTAAGATCTTGCCTCTGATCTCAATCCCATTGACCTCTCTATCACCACAGACTTTAAGTCACTTGTAATTCCTCTCAAGAGACATACGATTTAACTCTTTGACGTCCACTACGAATCTGCTCGTGACATCACTGAACCATTTCTTCCACCGCTAATTTCCCTGAGGATATCCACTGAGCAAAGCGACAACACCGTCCATGTATTACCATAAAACTTTATCTAACTGTAAGCATCTCCATAACGTACAAGAGGAGGAAGGTTTTTCATCGACGGCGCCTGCAAACTCAGTCTTCCTTAACTATGATCACAGGAAGTCAAGCTTCTCCTAAGTTTCACATATTTCTGAGAAGCATTTCATACCAAGTGCAATGCCATAAAACTAGACTCTTTCAGGAAACAGAAAATAGCTTACAACTGATGACATTGTAAAATATATTAAAAACAAATGGCACAAATATAATAGATATATACTACAAATAATAAGGAATCTCAACAAATAAAATGACTGCATCAATGTACATATTTTATGTTACTTCAACATTTCACTTATTAATATAAAAAGCCCATTAAATAATTCCGTTAGGTATGCCACTCCGAGCACTGCACAATGTTGTTATAGAGATTCAGATATCTCTGGAAATCTCAAGGTCAACCAAAAATTATGCAGATCAGAGATGAAAGACTTGAAATCTACAAGTTTCTAATCAGAAATTTTTGAAGCTCTAAAATTTTCTGGTGAATTTTCCATAATAAAAATTCTTGGAATCTCCTAAAAAGTTTCCCTCGGAATCAAACATGACCCTCAAGAATGGCGACTATTCATAGACTCCTCGAAATTGAGTCTCAAGGCTGTGTTGCTGCATAAAGGAAATTGACTTCCATCCATTCCGGTCGGACACGCTGCCTACATGTAAGAAACCTACGACAACCTAAAACAGCTGAACTGTCTTCAATACAGCAAGTACGGCTGGCATCTCTGTTGTGACTTGAAGGTAGTGCCTCTGTTGATGGGTCTGCAGCTGGGATATATGAAGTACTGCTGTTTCTTATGTGAATGAGACAGCCGAGCAAAGACTTTGCACTACGTGAAGAGAAACTGGCCTCAGAGGAAATCTCTGAAAAAATGTCGGAGAGAAGAATGTGGAACACCCAGCACTGAAAGAAACGCATAAAATCCTGCTACCGTCACTACACTTCAAACTCGGTGTGATGAAAAACTTCGTAAAAGCCATGGGCCGGACTGCATCAGCTTTGAAGTACTTTGCTGACAAATTCTCTCGACTCAGCGAAGCGAAAATTAAAGAGGGAATTTTTGTGGATCCTCAGATCCGCGAGCTGTTCAGATATCAGATGTTCGACAATCTGCTTAAAGGTGACGAGAAAAAGGCTTGGGACGCGTTTCGTCTGGTGTCAACCAAATTCCTTGGGAATGTCAGTGCAGACAACTACAAGAAACTGGTTAAGGACATGTTGTCTCTGTATCACAAACTTGGCTGCAATATGTCCTTAAAGATTCACTTTCTCCATTCCCACTTAGATTTCCGTGGTTAATGATGAGCACGGTGAACATTTTCACCAGGACATTGCAACGATGGGCAAACGATACCAGGGAAACTAGTCCACTTCAATGTTGGCTGAATACTGTTGATTTTCCTGAGCAGCTGTACAAGCGACGGACAAACCGATGTCGGAAGTAAAAGCGGAGTTTTATTGATACATGTCATATGTACGTATTACTCTATTATATAAGAAACTATTGCGGATTTCTCAGAAATCATAGCCAAAATTTTCATTTTCATTGTCATATTCGTGTTCGGTACCTTGAAATCTTTAAGAAATGTTTACTTTTATCTCAGAGGCATGCTTTTAGGAAACTTCGTTGCCCAGTGTAATATGGCAGGTGCTCTGACCGCTAGGCTACCGGCGGTAGATCAAGAATTCCTCTTTTGCTACCTTAGCCTTAAATAGATACCATGATTGCAGAAAAAAATCTCCATCCATCGGAGCTGTTCCAGGCTCGTGCAAAACACCAGCAGCACCCCAAGGTGATCAACTGGTATAATTTTGTATTTCTCTCCATGCATTGTGCATGATGGTTTATGTTAGTTACCAATATTCATAAACATTTGTATTCATAGAGATCCATTGGTTTATATTCAAGCTACTATATCTTCACTGTATTCTGCTGTTACTGGGTATAAGTGGAAACTTGTCCTGAGTCGGATGGGATCTTAAACCGATGACTTCCTGATAACGTGATAGGGTTCAGATCCCACCCAGATTAAGACAATTCTACCTATAAACCCAGTATTAGCAGAATACAGAGAAGATAGTGGCTTGAATACAGTGAAGACAGTGCTTGAATATAGCGAAGATAGTGGCATGAATATAGACCAACTGTTGGCTGTGAATTCTAAAGATTTTCCTCTGGTTTCTCTTTGATGTCATCCTCTTTTTATTTTAAATATCACCCTTTCCAGAAATTCCGCAGATCGATTTTAATTTTGTTGTATTATTACTTATTATTTGTCTGCTAATGTTATTTACTTATTTTATACATTATTATTTATTATTTATCTGCATACAGATGCATTTAACAAAACAGTTCTATTTATACACAAGAGTGTTTATACACATGTGCGTAAAAAATCTCAATAAATGTTTAATAATACAAATTAGATATAATGCAAGTTAAGATATATAATAAATAGATCAAGTTAACTAAACAAACAAACTTAACAAAAATTTTAATATCACATATTTGCTTTCTATCATTCGTAAAACCATACAGTTATATACATATAAAGAACTCTGTGTGCTACAGTATGCTATCAAACGTTAGGATATGCAAAATATTAGATCTGGTAAAAAGTATATCATTTGAATTGCTTTCTCATAAAAGTATTTTATAGAAACATTCTATTTACCTAGCTCCAATTTTATACAACAGTCTACCCAACTACATAAGAATTTTTAAAAGATTGTTTAGTTTTACTAAGTTTTACCAAGTTAAAAATATTGTTAAGTTTGACTTAGTTTACTTTAGTTAAGAAAGGGATTCAAAATTTTACAGATGTAGAAAACGTGTTTTCTGTTATGAATTAGACTGAGGTATTTCTTTATTTTATAGTGAATATTGCGATAAACATTTTTGACCTTTTAGTTCACAAAAATGATTTTACTAATAAGTGCCTAATAGTGTCATCTTTGGCTGTAAATTGTAATAATGTACAATATTTGCAACCACATGCGAATGTACTCTTGTGGCTACATCTCCATATAGTTTCATGTATGCAAAATGTATATTAAACCTGAATTACTAGGAAATACATCTGTTCAACTCTATAAAGGAATATATTGAAAGTTTACAAAATTTAATATATGTACTACAATACAGAAAAGATGTCTGCCAGATGGTTTAGTGAAAAGCTCTGACGCCACGTCAAGGCACCATCCATGTCAGAGTGTTTTGCTCTAACCTGGAGAAAACCCCTCCACACTTAGGCAGCTAGTGTGGAAGGAAAAAGAGGGCTTCAGATACCATAAAACGTCCATTAAAGCATAATTAGAAAATCTGTTGAACAAATTAAACGGAAAAATTATGGCATCTTCCTCAAGATCTAATTAAAAATGATTAGACCTTGTTTACAAAACAGCAGATACCTCGCTCGAATGATGCACCTCCGCTTCTCGTCAAACGACTGTCCACTAGAGCTTTCGCCATTAGTAGCTGGTGATCAGCAAGGTCTGCTGATTCACCAGAATGAATGATCCCGAAGTCAGCATTTGTTCACTTTGCAAATGGAAAAAAGAAAGCCTGAACTTCTACCCGTCTACCTCGAATTAATAGGTGCTGGTTGACATAGGAATTATCTTCATCTTCACCTATTCAGTCATCTGATCCAGGTGACCCTTTAACCCTGTAAATTCCACCTCCTACAATACAACGACATCTAGTGAACTTTTGGAGACAGAGCTCAGTGTGTGTTAGAAAACATATCCTTAAACAATCATTATATTCTTATTCTAGATAATTTTCCTTTCTTTAGATTCTTTGGATAGACGTTGTGATTCCTCAGTTCAACGGAGCCACTTTTGTGGTAGCTTTATTTGAGTAGCAAATGAAGAGTGTGGATTACTGATTTCCCACTTGTTGCACTTAAATAGCACTCTCCAAACACTTGACTGATAGTTAAGTAAATCTCATTGGCAAATATTTGATTTGAAAATTGATTACCACCAATGGAGTTTATATAGTCTTCAGTCGGTTAACTGTTGTATTATGCAAATCTCCGCTTTCCAACGGATAAAGGATCCCTAATAGGATATCCCCCTGTCCATGGGAAATATTCGAAATTTCAATCTCCCTGTACACAAAATTGGAGAGTCTATGCAGCTAAAGGCTGAGCAAGATCAGGCCTCACAAGCTACTAAACTTAACATACTATTCAGCGAGAAAAGGCCTATGTGAAAGCAATACTCGAAACTAGCAAAATTATGGCTATCCACACTAATTTAAAATCACAAAATTAAAACACTAAATTTGTTCACATTATGAAACCATTTTACAAATTTTTACAGACGTGGCCCGATTTCTGTTCTGTGTTCTCAGATCACGACAAATCAGAAAGTCTAATTTACTTGAGAAATTCAAATTTTACATGAATAGCAATTTCAATATAAAATGAATTCAAAAAATTAAATTCAAATAGACATGAAACAGCAATTTCAATATAAAATGAAAAATTACACTTCTAGCCAAGTAATTGAGATATTGAATACAATATTGAATACAAATATATGAAATGCAATACTCAAAAAAAGTTTACCTTCGTTAGGATGAAATTGTGCTCGTGCTTCATTGACATCAGCCTCTTTGGAGGCTCGTACGGGTGCAACTTTATATCTGGAGAGGAAATGAAAGTTCGTATGAGAATTCAATTCACAAAATTCATATGTATGAACACATGTACACGCACATATAGAGAAAGATATTTCTAAACTAAATTCAACGAAGACAATTTCAATTTCTGATTGAATATAAAAATATTTAAATAAGCACCGTTGTTGTCACTCGTTTTCGCCTTCTTCCCTTCACGGGGCACATCTGTAAGAGTTCTTCTGTCCAGGTCCAGGTCTTCATGGGGTACATCTATCCAGGTCCAGGTCTTCATGGGGTACATCTATCCAGGTCCAGGTCTTCATGGGCTACATCTGTCCAGGTCCAGGTCTTCATTGGCACTGCCCTCAAGGGTACTGCCCTTAATACTTGGTACATATGTCCACGTCTTGAGGGCTGTCCAGTCTGCTCATATGTCCAGGTCCAGGTCTTCATTGGCGCTGCCCTCAATGCTTGGTACATATGTCCACGTCTTGAGGGCGGTGATGATCTGAACAAAAAGAGGAACATAAAATAATAAGAAATAGATTTTCTGGACTCTTTCGAAACCTTAAATCTAAGTTCTCATTTTTTTTAAAATAAAAATAACCATTAAAATATACATGCTTTATGCAATCGATTTTTACTCTTCGAAAACACAAAACGAGAAGTTCTTATTAATAAAGTGTTAAAAGCGATTTAGGTCTTTGATAGAGCTGGTTAAATAGTATTTATTATTTTTAATTGATAGTAGATAACAATCAAGTTAAAGCAGAAAGGACGGTCCTAGAAAAATATACTTTCTCCAAAGAGATTTTACCCTTATCGATTAATGCCGAGAAGTGGTGATGGAAACTGCATTTTAAAGTATCACCAGTTATTAAATCAGTTCGAATTTAGATGTAATGGCCAAAATTTGAAAAGAACGTTTTTTTCTACATTTGTGTAAGTTTTGCCGACAATAGTCTAAATGGCATTATCGTAGAATCAGGGGACAATATGAAACCAAGACTCCCTAAGGATAATTAGCTACAATAATTAAGTTAACAAGCTTTATTTTTATTAGTGATAATATATTAGAATGTTGAAAGAAACATTGCTCATATATGACAATTATATTGACATTTTTTCACTGAAATTGCCTTCTTAAGTGTATAATACCTTTCTCTCCCGACATATTAACAAACTAACAATGTCTAGGATACACAAACGTTTTTGGCGTTCAGCAGAAAGAAAAATATTACGTTTGCTGTGAGCCAATAATTCGGGTGGTACTAAAAGAACAAAAATGTTTAGTTACGTTCATTACATTTTATTTATCATATATATAAGTACAATATAATAAATAAAAATAAACATTGATACAAAATTCATTTTAACGTGAAAACTGAAGTAGATTTGTCGAAGCAGTATGTGAAGAATGGGACTGGATCCCAGAAAGGAACTGCTGAATATTCGGTTTCAATGATGTTGTTGCGACATTCATTATGTTATTAAATTTTTCGTCTTTCGTCTAAATTAAATTTTCGTTCAATCTAACTGTGCCAGATGAAGGAAAACATATTTGATATTTTTCGCGCGGGCATGATAAAACTGTTTAAAAGCCAGGGATTGGTCCGCGGACACGAGTTTGTGCACGCTTCGGTCTACTGAATCTGGCCACGAAACTGAAGCATTACACTTTCATCATAAGTTCGACAAGAAGCGTCACGTGATATGATATTACAGCATCTTTAGCAAAGGAGATTGCTATCAGAAATAGAAGCAATTGATATCTTTAAAAAAAATAAAAAAAAACAAATCTTAATCTTAATCAAAGCAGTTTTTTTAAAAAAGAGGGATGCTAAATTTTGTATTCAGTTTGTAAACCGTTAACCGCTTAAATTCTTAGAATCGAGACTCATTCGCATATTTGAAATTAATTGTTATCGAACCGTGCAATTTGAATTATTTTTGATATTTTGATAATTTTATTTTTGATTGCATTACCATTTTTGTACTTCTGTAATAGTTATGACAGAAATGTGTGTATCCGTATTTTGTACGTTATGCATATAAAGTAGTGTAATATCAAAAATAAAAAATCTACTTCATTTATCGAATTAGTACTCAATTACTTTGTCAATCAACTTACATAGAACTTTTGCAGTTCTAACGCAGAGCAATTGATATGAAACGAACTACGAACTGATTACAAAATTCGAAGTTGCACGATTTTCAATTGAAGGTAATTGTAAGAAGATTGAAGTTGTAAGAACTGGTAAATTAAAATCCTTTTTCGTGTTAATTAAAGTGATATTTTGAAGAGTAGAAACTAAAACGCATGTAAATTTTTTATATTTATTCAAAATGTATAAAAACATTTCACATTTGTCAACCCTTCAGGTTATTCTTACGCCACTTAATCACTGATAATCAGGAGATTGCTCTATAGTATTTCGTCATCCTTGTTAAAACCGATGATTTACAAAATATGAATAATATATCAGAGTGGACATTGTTGCTTTTACTAATAGAGAAAATTATTACTGAATGTTAAGATAATAATAGCTTTCATATAATAAGCTAATATCCTTTGTGTAATTAGAACGGAAGTGTTTTTATGTTACCAGAAAGCATAAAGGAGCTTAGAAACAACATCATGTCTTTTTTTCTTTTGCTTTCGAACCGTTCAGTTCCATTTTACGCCGTGATAAAATATTTGTGTCTTTTTTCAAAAAATAAAGTTAAAAAAGAAATTTTAAAAATCTCAAGTGCGTCAGTAGGGGCGAAAAGACCAATGCGTGCCATCTAACGTAACAAAAGAATTCGCCTATGGCAAGTTCTCTCCTCTACTTTGAAACCCATTCAAGGCCACTGCTAAATGACCAGGTCGAAAAGATTCCATAAGCTGAGAATATGGCGGAGACATGGGACCCCTTTAAGGCTATCCAGTATGTCCTATCCTACACACGGGCTACAACTTGACGTTCCATCCAACGGACAACAGCATTTCCAGTCCATTGGTGTCCACTTTCTCATTGAGTGCTGGGTGGGGATTAAGATAAATCTCAACGAGTAATATTTAGATCAAGAAAGAGTACTTAATATAATCTGACAGCAAATGGGGCTATACATAAAAGGCATAGAAGGAGAGCTGTGTACCACTCCTCCTGTAATGAAATTAAAACTGAATTTTTAATCATATTTTTACCACTTTTCTCAGAAGTGGCCGAAACCCGATTCCTGTCCTGTGTTCTCAGAACACCACAAATCAGAATGTCTAATTTACTTGAAAAAGATAGACATGAAACAGCAATTTCAATAGAAAATGAAAAATTACATTTCTAGCCAAGTAATCGAGATATTGAATGAGAAAAGCCTACCTTCGTTATGAAATTTGTTCTTGTTCATGCCTCTTTGGAGGCTCGTACGAGTGCAACTTTATATCTAGTAAAAAGACAAAAGTTCGTATGAGAATTCAATTCACAAACTGCACATCTATGAATACATGTAAACGCACATATGGAGAAAGATATTTCTATACTAGATTCTGCGAAGAAAATTTGAACTTCTGATTGAATATAAAAATATTTAAATAAGTACCGTTGTTGTCACCCGTTTTCGCCTTCTTCCCTTCACGGGGTACATCTATCCACTTCTTGAGGGCAGTGGTGACGTGCTGACGTGAGGGTAGTGATGGTATCTGAACAAAAAGAGGAACGGAAATAAGAACAAAATATATTAAAAAATCGGAGATTTACTCGATTTTATCATAAACCTTAAAATTAGGTTTTCATTTTTCCAAATAAACTTTCTCCAAAGAGATTTTACCCTTATCGAATAATGATGAGAGATGATGATGATGGAAACTACATTTTAAAGCTTCAGCAATTGTTAAATCAGTTCGAAATCAGATAATATATTGGTCAAAATTCGAAGAGAACTTGTACTTCACATTCTATTAAATTTTGCCCACAATGGGTTAAATAGCGAAGTTACAAGCACTCCTGAGGTAACGTTGGAGAAAGGAATCTGTTATAGATATGACTGAAATTGCTTCTGTAAAGAATGAAAAAGCTTTGTTATCATACATTTGAGGTATTTTTCGTGGTGACGTCCTGTGTCTTAATTTATGTTTAGCTTAACACATTTCATACTTGACTGTGTCATTAATGTCGTATGCCGTGCAGAATTAAACAATGATTTGTATTATTAAGGGAAATATTACTATAATACATACATCATGCAGTTATTTTCAGTTGTTAATATTTCTTATTATTTGTAGTGTAAATCTGTGATATTTATGACATTCTTTTTTTATTCACAATTTCATCACGTGCTCTATATCTTGGCACAATTTTCCGGGGATCATTTAACATTAAAAATGCATGCCATCCATTGATATCGATATCTCATTTCCAATTGGGAATTGTTTGAAACTATTACTGGACACCATCTGTTGATACTGATATCTTACCAACGTGCTATACCATTACACAGATTTCTTGGAGAGGGTTTTATATTTAGACACTGTGCCTTTAATTGTCAGAGTTGTCAGGGGATTGGTTGACCTGAAATTGGACCCCTTACACTGGTATTGATATCTGACACCTACACACAAGTGGCACGTGGGGAAAGCTCAATATCTGGGAAGTATGCTTTTAAATTATACATGGATTGTTCGATACGAAAATTTAGCTCGATTTTTTAGTATTGTAGTCTGATTTCCGTGCTATACGATTAGAGATGTGGCTGGGGGCGTGTGTGGGGAGGGGAATTTTTCCGCACTGGAAATGAACTCCATCCTTTGGTACTGACATGTCACTTCCGGGCTATAGCTTTACCCAGCTGCCTTGGTGTAAGTCTATTTTATTATTCTCTACCTTTTAATTTATCCGGGAATTGTAAACACTAAAAATGTACCCATCGTTTGGTATTGCTATCTGATCTTCGTGCTTTTTGCTGCAGGGCAGTTTAAGGCAGCCCCGTCCAAACCAAATTTAGTGAAGAGCAGCGAAGAAAAGCTCTTAAAGAGCTGCAGCAAATATTATCAGTTAAAAAAAAATTAAAACATACAATTCTAACGAATAATTAATCCCCCCTCCCCAAAAAAAACAGTTTTTAAGAAATAAAAAAGCTATTTTTTTAAAAATAAATATATTATCTTTAATGGATGCTCAAAATTGGCACAACATTTCTCGTACGTCACAAGTTTTCATTTGATTTACAACTTATTATGTTTGACCCTCGCGTTTCAAAGATATAGCAGAACAAGCGTTTTAATATAACACCCTTTTTTAAGGGGGGAATCATGGTGGTAAACATTTTATAGCCTATCAAATTCCTCGCAGCACAAACTTTCGTATTTACATAAATCAAAGTTTGTCCGTCGTGTTCGAAAGATATGGAGGAACAACTGTTTTGACAAGCACCCAATTGACGTATGAAAAGCAACAGGAAGACAGGTAAAAATCGTGTTTTATAACGTAATCCTTAATCGATATTACTTGACACAGCCGCGTTTGGAGGACAGCAATTCCTGGCGTGTAACGTAATACAGTTTTAAAATATTTATTTCTCGTTTTAATCGCAGTATATAAATGTGAGGAGAAGTAAAAATTAATTCTACATGCAGCACAGTTGTGGGTGTAGTTTCTGAATGATGCATCTTCCCGTAGTAATAAGAATCAATATCTCACGTTAAGAGCTTAGAAAACATTACAGTTCTAATAGATGGAAAAGTAGGACAAATTCGTGAAAATCAAACCGATCAATAATATACGTACGAGTTTGTGTGATGACTACGTTTACTACCAAGTAATATAACAATTTTTAAGATTTGAAACTGTAGTGTAAACAAGAACTCAAGAAAAAATTCAAATTTTAATCTTTTTTGGACGATTTTTCACAAACTCTCTATTAATGATAAAGAACCAATGACTCATATATATGTGTGTGTCAGATAGAGTTTAAAAAAAGTAAATGACAAACATTCATTAATAAATTTTGTTGCATTAGGAATACAGAACACGCCGTTTTAGAACCATTACTTTCGAGTGGCCATTTATAAATGCCCATTTTTTTTTTAATTTTTTGATAGAAACAAGATACCATTCTGATCTTCTAATGGATACTATTCTCACATATACTTTTCTATAGAATCCGCCAAAGGTCACCTTACACTCTCTGCCTGATTTGAAATGGAATTGTGCCGTTTTGTGTTTTATTTGCAACATTTAGGACAGAGAAGAATCCTAGCAGCTACCCCTAGCTTTTACAGGCCTTCTCATACAAGGACATGCCCTCTTAAGACCGAAGTTACTGCTGACCACTACCTCAATTGAAACTAACACAGTTTGCCTTGCTGGAGCAATGGCTAGCTTCCTAACCACTAGGCCAGTTTAGGCTATGCTCTGGAATAATAATTGACAGAGGGGTGCAATATAACGAACAAAAAAGTTCAGCTTTGTTACATTTTACTTGTCATGTTTATGGGTACAAAATAATAAATGCAAAATTTGAATATTGATATAAAATATATTTTTAGCATTAAACTCAATTGGCTTGTCGAAGCATAATGTGAAACGAACGACCTCAATGGTGTTTTATGATGCGATTCAAATTTTCGTCTTTTTATTAAAAAACTATTCACTTTAGTAAAGCCAGATACAAAAAATAATTTTTTTTTTATTTTCGAATTGCAGGATAAATTTATTTAAAGCACCGGATATGTTCATGACTGATCTGAACGATGAGCACCAAGGATACCATTGTTCCCATAGCAGCAATTCATTTGCTGCTTTCTGCGAGGAAATCATTTGTCACTTTATTATATTTCGTTAATGATATGCGATATAGTTACGCTTATTAATCACTTTCGATTTATGAAATAATAAAATGCTTCACAATGGAATGTGTGCTTATTACAAAAGTAGCATAGACACAAAGAATACAGTATGCACAAAAATGACATTACGTATAGAATAAAATACATAAATATTGTTTTGCAAGTAAACATTACATAAAAACATTGGATAAAAACAGTATACTTCAAATTCTTATATAAAAATAATCTTATAGAGTGAACGAATTCAGTGTTTTGCTTATGTGCGTTTAAATTAGTTTGGATAACCATAATTTCTCGATTTTTGAGTATTGCTTTTACATAGACGTTTTTAACTTATGAGACCTGATTATTCACCCTTTCACTGAATAGCCACGCCACTTTTCGATACAGAGAGATTGGAATTTGGAATATTCCCCAGAGATAGGAGGATATCCTGTTAGGACTCCTTTATCCGTTGGAGAGCAGAGATTTGCATAATATTAAAGTCATAATTAGCTTCCAGAGGCACTTTTTCTGCACACATTGAACAAAATGTCCAGGCCACAATAACCTAAACGGCTCAGAGTTGGGTAGGGAACTCACTGAATAGTTGTCAGGTGACAGATGGGATCCTCCCCTAAAAGTCATCCAGCTTATTCTTTAATGTGTACAGGTTATGGCTCTTCGGCACACGAGGACACAGCTTAATGTTCCATTCAATGGGCAGTGGCCTTCCAAGCCAAATGGTGTCCCCATTCCTACTGGCGGCAGGGGTACCGGGGAAAAATCTCAATGCCGGCACAACTGGGACTCGAACCTGAAAACTAAAGATTATGAACCTAGCACACTACTGACGAAACCAAATCCTGCTCCTTTACGGGGGGAAGGTTCGTTAGGCCCTCTCATATAAGCGAAATGGGCCAAGTTAAATGGTTCAAGTTTAAAATAAATGAAATGAAAAAGTTGAAAAAATGCAAATTAAACAATGAAAACCAAAAATTAGAGCTTCGTTGGTTGTTTTGAGTTTTATGGCATAAAGGCAACTAAGGCCATGGTGCGGTAAACAAAATATACAATAAGAGAAATAAACAGATAAAAGTTATGCACCAAGACTTAAGGCAAGAAAAATCATGCTTTCAGAACTCGAGGTGCTTAAATGTACTGTGATTAAAATTGTAATGCACTCTTTTTTTACTGTATACTACTTTATACTTTTTTGCTGTATACTACTTTATACTTTATACTGTATACTTTTTTGCCATTATGTTTGTAAGTACAGGTTAACGTTTGGTAAAGAGGTTTCTTACTTCTTCTTATATTGGGCGTGCTAGTATTGGCATTTAAAGCAAGACAGCATAAAAGTATTTTTCGATTTTTAAACATATAAATTATAAAAATATTTTTATTTGAAATATCATCTAGCATATCGTGTAGAAATGCATTCCAAAAATTTCATGTCTCTATCTGATTTCGCAAATATTGTTTCTACAGATATGTGGACGAATCACAGAATAACTGGCTAGCACAAATAGATGACTGATCCGAAAGCACCACTGTTTGCTGCGCCATCTGTAGCAATCAGTTGAAATTCTCATTTCCCCGCCCTCTTTCAAAATGAGTGGAAGTAATTGTGATGCAGCCATTACTTTGCAGTTCCGTATCTGAGAAATATTTGTTTCCTGTATTGCTTTCTTCTTGAACTGATTTAATCATATATAGTTGGATATGCCTAGAGACCGTATTTGTCATTATGAAACAGAATTTTGTGAGAATACTGCACTTAACTGCATGCTAATGTTAAGATTTTATTTATCAAAACCAGCAGCGACCACCTGGCTAGTGGCTTCTAGTCAGAGTAATTCAGTTGAATGCAGCTTCAGCCAAAAATGCATTCAACTCTATAAACTACTCAAGTCTTTGCAATTATGTTTAATGAGAGTTTATTTAAATTGAAGTATGAATAAGCTACTTCTAAATTTAGATATTTATTATGCTACTTTAAATTCGTGAGTGAGACACTAGCTAGTTCTCTTCGGAAGGCCTACCTCTGCTGTTCAATGAAACCATCCAATCACTGCACGCATCATTCTGTAGCTCCTTCTCCTCCTTTTACAACAAAACTTGAGAATTTCGAAAAGAAATCGAATCACTGGCGGCTACGATGCTTGCCAATATCTCGACTGTATGTCAAGAATGCGATCCTTGTTACGCTCGCAAAGCAGGGGCATGGGGAACAGCACTGGGAGATTTCTCTCAGAGATCAGAGATCGTAAGACTTCATTGAATAAGTTTGCTACATGATAAAATAGAGAGTAAATCGACGGGAATTGCCGAAGTAGAGACTTCCGCTGTGGGTTAAAATTTCTTACACTCGTATTTAATCGAAGGAGTCGGGAGAGAGAAAATCCTCTCAGCAGATTCCTGAATGTGGTCAGGCAGGGGCCCGTTCCACTAATATGTAATTATGAGGCAAGATTGATAAATGTTTGAAATCGGAAGTTATTGGATTTATAATTTATTTTTAAATAACAAGACAGGGTTGGGTTGTTTTACCCCTGAGAAGCACTTTTTTGCACACCATGGGCTAAATGGCCAGGTCACATGGACCCCGAAGGTTCAGAGAAGGTTGTGGGAGGAGACTCACTGGAACAGCTGTTGGGAGATAGATGGTAGCCTCCCGTCAAGGCCATCCAACGTGTTCTTTAACGTGCACAGGGTATGGCTCTCCCGCACACGGAGCCACGGCTAAACGTCCCATCCGACGATCTTTCCAAGCCCATCGGTGTCCCCTACTGACCGTGGGAGGCGGGGAATTATTAAATTTTCCCGAATTTGGGCGGGAAAGATAAATCTCAACGCTGATCCAGCTTGGACTCGAACCTGGGAACTACAGATTACGATCCTGGTGCGCTACCGACTGAACCACCCCCGCCCCAACAAGGATAGGAATTAGAAGTGGTGATTGATTTGTAACGTTTGTGCTTCATGCCATGGGATATCTCATTGTTAATTGTGTATTGGATGAGTTGATTCGGATACTTAGCTGCATCGCCAAAGAATCTTTAAGCCCAATTTTTAATTGCGTGTTTCATCAGCAGAATTTGGGTATCGCTGGGATTTGGACAAACAAAAACACATACAAACAAACAAACAAACTTTCTTCTTTATATATTCGATTGGACAATTACTTTTTTGTTTTTCTTAGGGAAAAAAACACCTCTTTGTTTTTCTTAGAAAAAAAAAATACTGGACATCCTACTTGATAAGAAAGTATGAAGCTATGACAGTAGTAGAAATGCCGACATGTGTAATAGGATTAGATATTAGTTTTGCCTTTAATAATATTAAAGTTGTTAAATCGTAGCTTGTTTTAGGCTAACAAAGATAATCCCAGTATGAGAGAATTCGAATTATTAGATTAAAAGTTCTCTTTTGAGATGTATGAGTTGTACATCCATGTTTTAAATATCCGATTTCCATTGTGAACCAATGCTTTAAAAAACACTTTCTATGTAAATGGTGAAGCTTTAGAATTATAACTTCGAAGCAATTCCCAAAAAATATTGGTTTTGCGAAATTATTTTAATGCCGACTCGGTTAACGATAAATCAGGGATGCACAAACTTTTTTGGCAGCGAGCTAAATAGAAATATTTTGCTGTGAGATAATGATTAGGAAAGGGTGCAATATAACGAAAAAAAGAAACTTTTTTATTACATTTGACTTATTACATGTATGGGTACAGGGATGGATCTAAGTGGGGCAATGCCTCCCTCCCCCCCTTTCAGAATACTAATGAGGATAATAGAGGCGAAAACTATTAATTCTTATTTATATTTCATTAATTTCTAAGGAAACTTTTCAAACACCTGCGAAAGGGAGGAGGAAATGTTATACTACACCGGATATCCGGTCTCCTCCCCCCAGTTTATATTTTTCCATCTGGATTGTGTTTTTTAGCCACCCTCTCCTTCTCGATTTTTTTTCTAGATCCGGGGTCTCTATAGTACAAAATAATATTAAATTAAATATTAATATGAAGTACGTTTTAACCTCAAAACTTGGTTGGCTTCTGAAGCAGTATATGAAATACGGGACTGCATCCCTGAAATGAGATCTTCAACATCCGGCTTCAATGACATTGCATCTAGTTTTATGATATTTTAAAACTTTTTGTCTTATTGTGAGATAACTTTGCTGGAAATGAGATAATACTTAGTTCCGATATTGCTTGTGTATGTTGCTGCATTGTTTTCAACAACAAGCAATATCGGAACTAAGTATTATCTCATTTCCAGCAAAAAAAATGCTTCATTAATATCAATTTATGAAATGATAAAATTCTACGATGGAACGTGCATTTACTACAAAAATAACTTAGATACTAAATATACAGTATGCACAAAAAAAGTCATTACCTATGTAATAAAATTCACAAACATTATTTTGCAAGTAAACAAGACGTGAACAAAAATATTGACAGAAAATAGCAAATTTTGAAATTGCTCTATAAAAATAGCAAATTTTGAAATTGCTCTATAAAAATAACCTCACTTATATCTTATGGGTGTCGTTTTATTTCTCAGAGGCATGTTATTGCGTACATTGATAGGCTACGTCAGAAGTTGATAGGGGACCCACTAGAGCAGGTGTTCTCACGCGGTAAAATATTTTGGGGTACGCCGTGAGAGCTCAAAAGTCGCCAGATCTAGTAACAAAATAAAAATAACCATTGTTATACTATAATTATACTTTTATCCATCAATACAAGGGGTACGCCAGTTACATACAAATTTCCAGGGGTTACGTGAAGCATAAAAGGTTGAGAACCACTGGTTTAGAGAGCTGTTGTTAGGAGACATCCAACTTATTCTTTAGCGTGGTTATGGCTCTCCGGCACACACGGCTTAATATCCCATTCGAGGGACAGCGTCCTTCCAAGACCAAAGGTGTCCCTTTTCCCACCGAGAGCAGGTTCAGCGGAGATACATTTCATCACTGGCACTCTAAACAACCAACAAAGCTTTAAGCTATTGGAACGCTAAGAGAACTGGAAACTTCGTATCACTTAGTCTAGCACAATACTGCCTGTTATGGGAAGGAGGTTGACTAGAGACCCGTTCATATAAGCGAACTTCGTGGTCTCCTACAGCGTCAAGTTAAATGGGGCGCAAAATTCGAGAGTAATAAAGTTTAAAATAATTAAAGTGAATTTTTTTAGAAAATGCAAATGAAACAACGAAATCGAAAGTTAAAGCTTTATTGGTTGTTTGGCGTTTTATGACATAAACGCAACTAAGGCCACGCTGCGGCAACACAACTTAGGACGACATAGAATGCAACAACTGATCCCCTAAAATATAACGAATAAAACTAACAACATATTCTTAAAGTTTAGAAAATTTCTTTTTTCAAATTTCGATATATCTGATTCTTCCACAAGCAGGTCCCATCGTTATTTTCGCACTGGTGCTAATTGAGAGGAAAATTTCCCTTATGCCTATAAAGATTAGGAAGTTTCCTATAGACAAAACTTCATACCCCAAATGAATTGAAAAGAAATAATTGCACTTACCTCATTCCATAATGGACTTACCTTAATCCCGGGAGGGGGAGGGTCGGTCAGCAGCTCTCCAGGCTGGTGAAGGAACACGCAGGCACGTTAAAGAATCCTCTGGATGACTTTGACAGCATGCTTCCATCAGTTTCCTAACAGCAACGTCCTCCACCCTACACTGATCTCTAGTCTTTTGATTTACTTCAACTTCTAACAATGGCTGTGTTCAGCAAATATCGCTTCTAACAATCTTTTTCTATTACTTGATATAATATTTCTGTGATCGAATAATGAAACTCTTTAACAGTGTTTTTTTTTTCATTTTTCGTAACAATTGGTTGTTGGTTAAGCAAATTACTGGATTGAAGCGGAAACGAATCAGAACGCACTTCCTGTATATTTGTTTATTTTTTTCCAAAATAATTCTGTCCAATTGCTGGTTTTGCAGTTCGCGGTTTCGACAATTTGGTTAAATTGGTTTGAGGCCCTGCCCCTCCCTTTCAGAATGCTAGGAAGGGTATGAGGGGGGGGGGAAACTTATTAAATTTATTCACATTTCATGCATTTCGAAGAAATTTTTTAAAAACCTGCAAAACGAAGGCGGAAATGTTATACTTCAATAAATAATCCCCCCCCCCTTTAAAGTTTTTCCGGCTCAATGGTGTTTCTTTGCCCCCCCCCCCCCCCCCCCCCCCGATTTTTTTTCTAGATATGGACCTGGTTGTAAGGGACTTGAAGGTGCTACAACAGGAAATGATATTTTCAGTGTTGTAAATCAATATCTGAAGTCTATTGGATTATCTTGGGCAAGTTGTGTGGGTCTCTACCTACAAAACTTGCCCCTTGTGTGATCTAAAGAAAACATCAGGGGGTGAGGGGCTGGGTGGACAACAAACTCAAAGAGACGCAAAAAAGTAAAAGGGTGGTCAAATGACTGGATTTCAATTTTTACCTTTGTCAATATTTTATAACATTCCCCCTTCGTTTTAGAGATCGCTAAATATTTTTTTGAAAATGCATGAAAAATTCATTACAAGTTGAATAACTTTTTGCCTCTATTATTACCCTTACCAGCATTCTCAAGGGAGGAAGTGGGGGGAATAGAAAATTTTATTTACTGCTTTATTGGATAGTAACAAAACGTAATGGAAACTGAAAGAATCCACGAATTTTACAGTAAAATACTGCAAGAAGTCCTGAAAACGTAACGACATTTTGTAACTTAATGAAGGCAGTCTACGCTTCATTAGCCTGCCCACCCATCCCTCGATTTACACGATAGATAGGATCCGGGAAATTACCGTGTGACTCGAAACCAACAGCTTATGGGAAAAAAGGGAATAGGTTCGGAAAAATCCTTTCTATTCATAAAACGTACACTAGTGCTCAAACGTTAAGCAACAAACACAAAAACACGAATTAGAAACAAGCCCATCTTTGGATTTCAGTGAAACATACAGGTGAAGTCCATGATCATATGTCGCAGTAATACCTGAAAAGAAAAAGAAATCCCGTGAATATTTAATAAGATATTAAAATTAGAAAATTTCATCAAGATGGCAATCAAAATTTATTGATAACATACCTATAATGTGGTGTGTGATCACCTCGCACAGTGCTACGGGCTGCACAACGACTTGCCATAAATCAATGTGTCAATTAGGGATTGAGGGAGTAATTGCCATTCATGCATGAGTGCAGATCGGAGCTCCTGGAGGGTCCTGGGAGGTGAATTGCGACCGGCAATGCATCGTCCTAGAGCATCTCAAGCATGTTCTATTGGATTTAGGTCAAGTGATTGGGAAGTGACCAGATTACAGTCCTTCCTGGGTGTTCGCAAAATTAGTCAAAGATTTATCTAAGTTTAGTATTTGAGAAAGGTGATATGTCCATTGATGCTGCTATATTTTTATTGGTAATAATTGCTATTATCGTAGTGTATATGGATAATATTTGTGGCGTTTTGTTCTTATTTTCTCAATGCCATCACTTATAGCTACGTTAAGCCGTGGCCCCGTGTGCGGGAGAGCCATACCCTGTGCACGTTAAAGAACACGCTGGATGGCCTTGACGGGAGGTTACCATCTGTCTCCCAACAGCTGTTCCAGTGGGTCCCCTCCCCCAACCTTCTCTGAGCCTTCGGGGTCTTTGTGACCTGGCCATTTAGCCCATGATGTGCAAAAAAAGTGCCTCTCAGAGGTAAAACAACCCAACCCAACCCAACTTATACCTATTTCTGTTGGCTGCGAACGTCACGTTTACTGCACTAGTGGGTGATGCGGACGCTTTGTCAATGGATATCTCGAGAGCAAGACAAAGGGTTCAGCGATGGGACAGGCAGACTCGTATCGGACGTCAAAAGGTAGAGTCGTGCGTTTCTCCAGGAGTGAGAATATAATAATAATAATAACTTTATTAAGCCTTAGTATGGTTATATACATAGATTAAGCCGCTAAGCCTTATGGCTTGTCAGCAGGATTCCTTTAAATCACATGACAGGTTAATTAAAGAATAAGACATTTATAATGGAAAATAAACACATAATTAAAAACAGAAAATAAAACAATAACAACAAAAAAAAAACACGTATTAAAACACAGACATAAAAAATTAAACACATTTATAAAAAAACCTATATAATTACGGATTACAGCACATATTGCACAAAAATATCACCTATTGTACAAGTCATCATTTCACATTAAAATTCATCATCATCATCATCATCCTAAAGCAGCCATGGGCTACGGAGGTCCAACCAGACCATGCAATTTAGTTCTGCAAGCATTCCCTCTCTCAATAAACATAGTTTCTTTAAACATCCCACTAACCATTTTCTCTCCTTAGGTAGTTGGAATGTGTGACTCTGCACAGAGCTTTTTCTCTTGAAGTCTTCACACAAGAATTCAACGTTATAATTTAGATATTCTCGTCTTGCAAGAGACCAGATGGACAGATAAATGATGACCAGATGGTCAGATTCTTAAAAATAATCTTAAATTTCTCTTTTCAGGGAGGAACGATAATACACATCACCAAGGCGTGTGTCTGCTTCTTAGCAGACACGCTAGTGATGCTCTTCTAGAATATGAGTGCATTAATGAAAGGTTTCTTACAGCAAAATTTCAGACAAGCGTTAAAGACTTGAATGTTATCTGCTGTTATGCCTCCACTGAGGATGAGAAGGATAGGTTTTATGGACAACTTCAGGATATTTTGAATTCTGTCAAGAAAGGCGATATTACATCTTGTTCTACGTGACTTCAATGCCAGAGTTGGTACTGACTCTGACCTTTGGGGAGGAGTAATGGGCTCTTTTGGTATTGGTAGCTGCAATGACAATGGGCAACGTCTCCTACAGGTAAGTAAACTCAATGGATTCAGAATAACTAACAGTTATTACAAACACCGCGACATACATAAGTACACATGGGTTTCACCTGATGGGCTGCATAAGAATATGATTGATTATATATTAATTAACAGCAAATGGGCTAGTTCTGTTAGGAATTCCAGGTTATATAGGGGAGCTGAAATTGGATCTGACCATTACTTTGTTAAAAGTGTCTTGCAACTTAAAAAAAAGTGTTGTGCTAGGGTTAATAATTTTACCTTTAATTCTGAAGCTCTGAAAGACCCAGTTATAGCTAAAGCTTACTATGATAGGGTACTTAGTCTTTATGACAGTCATGGTATGCTTACTACCGAAGTTGAGGAAGGATGGGACCACTTTAAACAGGCTTTTTTGGAAACTAACAGTATTCTTTTAAGGAAAAAAGAACAGAGGAGACAGAATTATTTGAGTGATAAGGAACTTGAGCTTATTTCAGAAAGAAAGAACTGCAGGAATGTCCTTAATCAATACCCTACTAGTCGTAATAGAAAGCATTACAGAGAACGTAATAAACGTGTAAAAGATAATTAGCTGCTGATAAGAATATTTGGCTTGATGGCTTGGCTGACAAAGCCGAGGAAGCAGTTAGATAGCACAACAGCAGAGAGCTGTAACAGATAGTTAATGTTTTGTGTGGTAGAAAACGGACAGGTATACAAGGATTGAAGGATAAACAAGGTAAGGTTATAGAAGGGGAGGATTCTGTCATGGCTAGGTGGGCTGAACATTTCAGTGATGTTCTAAACAATGTAGTTAGTTCTACTCCCATTGTTTGCAATGATGATAGATGCATTGGTGGCTTTAATGTTGGCCCTATAACACAATCTGAAGTTATTTTGGTTGTTTCTAAATATAAACTACATAAATCCCCAGGGGTAAATGAAATTACTACGGAAATGCTTAGAGCTGGGAAAGTTTCGGTTACCACTTGGATGACTGAAATTACGAATATCTTTTATTATAAAGGCATGGTTCCTAAGGATTTTACCGGAGCTATTGTTATCCCTATTTTCAAAAAAGATGATCGCAGTTCTTGTGATAACTATAGGGGTATCAGCCTATTCTCTGTTCCAGGTAAAGTTCTTTCCATTATTATGCTTAATAGAATTATGAATCTGGTTGACAGTCAATTGCGTGATGAGCAATATGGATTCAGAAGTGGTAGGGGATGTGCAGATCAGATATTTTCACTTAGGCAGATTCTTGAGAAATGTTTGGAGTTTCAGAAACCTTTGGTTGCGAGCTTTGTTGATTTCAAAAAGGCTTTCGACTCTGTTGATGGTCATAATTTATGGTTGCTTGTGACATCATATGGTATACCAGACAAGTTAGTTAACATAATGAAATCTCTCTATAATAACACTGAGTCGTGTGTGAGAGTTGGTAAGTCTTGTAGCAATTGGTTTAGCATTATTTCTGGTGTTCGACAAGGGTGCATTTTGTCTCCTTTTCTCTTTAGTTTGGTTATTGATTATGTTATGCGAAATTCACTTCAAGGGAAAGATTTTGGCCTTAAATGGGCTGGAGATGCGAAAATGTCTGATTTAGATTATGCTGATGATTTAGCCCTTTTGTCAAATGATGTTGATGAGATGAACTCTTTCATTCGAGCTGTTGATGAAACCGGTAGTAGAGTAGGTTTGGTTATAAACAGAGAGAAAACTAAAGTGATGAAAATTGGTCAGGCAGGCTGTGATTCAGTTAATCTGAATGGTTGCAGTCTTGAGCGGGTGTCATAGTTTAATTATCTTGGGAGCTATGTAACAGATAATGGTGATGTACGACATGAGATTAACAGACTATAGAGATTGCTGCTTGGACTTTTAAGAATCTACGGATAGTGTGGAGAAATAGGCGTATACACCTAAAGACTCAAATTAGACTGTATAATAGTTTGGTTCTCTCTAGGGTTATGGTAGTGAAACTTGGACACTGTGTAAATAAGATAAGAGGTAATTAGATGATTTTGGTTCTAGATGCATGCACAGTATCTTGGGCATTTTGTAACTAAATGATGAGGTTAGGCAAAGGAGTTCTCAATCTCCTTTAAGCAGCATATTGTGCAGAAGAGACTGCGTTGGTTTGGCCATGTTTCCCGTATGGATAATTATAGATTGGCGAATAGGGTTATGAACAGTATGCCTAAAGGCTTCAGAAAGATGCGGTGGACAGACAATGTCAAACAGGACTTTATTAGAATTGATGTGCAGTATCCAGATGCAGCAAATATAGCTCAGGACAGACTTGCTTGGAGAACTAAATTGCACGGTCTGGTTGGACCTCCGTAGCCCATGGCTGGATGATGATGATGATGATGATGATGATGATGATGATGATGATGATGATGATGATGATGATGATGATTGACTAAATATTTAATGGTGTTTTGTTAAAATCGAATTTTTTTAAACAGTTAAAATATGGAACGTGGAAATGCTGGAACCTATTTTAGGCAGGCACGCACACAGGACTGATTTAGTTTCTTGAGGACGGGCGTCCTAGAATTTTATTTTGAAGAGTTTTTTTATCTATTTTTAGTGTCGAACATAAAATATGGGTCTGAAATAAAATTATACAAATACAACTGGTTTGGATTTGAAAGCAGGTAGACAAATTTGAGATTTAGTATTTATGCAGAATTTTTCTAGAACTGTTGATATAATAATATTAATTTTACAAGCTGATTTTCCATCAATAAAAGTTTTATTCGTCCTCCACTAGTAAATTATTATATTTTGGTATTGGTTCTCATATTATCTGAAATGTTAGGCTAGTTCATAACCAGGATATCTAGTAATCGAATTGAAAAAAAGAGTATGAAATTTCTGGTTCTAACCTTTCATTGTAAGAAATCACTCATCGAAATGATGATCGATTCTTCCATAAAGCACTTACCAGGGCCTTAGTATTAGCCATCCATTATCTGCCTCTTTCTCTTCGTTTTCCCACAATTCGAGTTGTTTTAAGAGAAAAAACCAAATTCAGAAATCGACAGAAAATTAATGTTGCCCGCCTCTCACGACGTGGACGCTTGAGGTTGGAATTTCGAGAGATATCCCCCCTCCCCCTAGACCCCCCCCCCCCTCCTTTACATTTCTAAATCTATCCTGAGTTTCTTTTTCTTTCCGTTCCATAAAATGTAATTTAAAAATCCTCATTTCGTAGTATTATCATTGAAAATATTTACAGATGCATTTCGTTTCGCCTCTGTTGGTGAACTGATTTAGCCCTAATCTACCAGAATTCATGAATAATAGTTTTGAAAGGATCATTCACCAGAGAAATTATGATGAATCGTCCTAATATTATAGTACACCCTCAAAAGGCAATAATCAAAAGCATTTGAGGAATTCATTTTATTAAGAAGAAAATTACATCCGAAACTGCGAAGGTTGTGGGCTAGACACGAACATCAGCGCATAACATAACGCATAACAGTGGCAGTACCGATGGGCGTCGACTGAGTGCATCAGGGCAACAAAATTGTAAAGAAATCGTTTCGTAGATGTTCGTCCAACAGAAAGCAACTCAGCGTAGCAGAGAACGGCAATTGTTCTAATAAAGAATGAATCTTCAATAAGACCAGATCGCACTTCGGCAATACTAATAATTTTTCGTGACTTTCAAGAAGCATCAGTGCATGATTCATTTCCGCATCCTACAGATGCTGTGGGTAAGTCGTTTTCATATAGACGGAGAGTCTTGCAAGACGAACCATGTCTTACACTACCAGTTACTAAGACAACTGCAACTCAAAGGCTGACTCAAAATCAGAATAAATCACAAAAAAACCCTCAAAAGTGCTGGTCGGTGATAAATTCTCTTGCTCTCATGTCATTCTTTTTCCTTGAAGAGTAATTCATTGCATATATGTATATATAACATAGCATATATTTATATATATGTATAACGGCAAATATGTGAATTTATGTATGCATAACATAGCACATATACAGTATATGAATAACGTAGAATATACAGGGTGAATCTGAAAAAGTGGGCAAAACTTTACGGGGTGGTAGAACGCAGCTATACGAGCAATATTCGTCATAGAAAGTATGGGCGGAACGCAAACGGCGAGCCGCTAGGTGCGTTGGAAATGGTATAAAAGGGTCGGTTCTCGCACCCAACGGCATTTCTACCGTGGATTGCCGAGAGGATGGCTGGTTATACTAACCACGAAATGGCTCTTTTGAGCAATTTCTTTGAGCATGTACCTCAATTACATTCCTGTTAATAAAATGTTTTCTGAAGTATCTCCTCTCCTTCTTGTGTTCATTCTTTAAATGTGACAGTGGAAAACTACCTTTTAACTTCTCACCGCTTGCGTTCCGACCATACATTCTATGACGAATATCGCTCGTATAGCTGCGTTCTGCCACCCCGTAAAGTTTTGCCCACTTTTTCAGATTCACCCTGTATATATATTATGCATAACATAGAATATATGTTTGTGTAACATACAACATATGCATGTGTTACATACATGTGTATTAGTAATATATATGTGTATGCATCACATAGAGCATACATGTATGCATAACATAGAGCATACATGTATGCATAACATAGAGCATACATGTATGCATAATATAGGACATATGTATGTATGTAAGCATGCATAACATAGAACATATATATATATATCTATGCATAACATAGAACATATATATATATCTATGCATAACATAGAACATATACACATATGCAATTCCTCTTACGTTGACCTTAGCATAGACGTAGTTTTAAAGCACTTGTACCAAATGTTTATATGACTGCATAAACGCTAACGAAAGAGGAAATTATATTTAAACGAGTAATAAAAAATAAAATCGCAGATCATGGTATAAGTATATTTTGACATGCGATGACAATTAAAAGGAGATAATATCTAGCCAATTAACGAGGAATTCGAGGCAGTATAAACTTGCATAATAATATTAAAAATAGCCATTATAAAAAAAAATATAAAAATAAATGTATAACGCAAATGAAGAAAATACATAGCTAACTAAAGTACATTTATTAAGGAGAAGAGATCGTTCAGAATTAGAGTATTCTGATCTTAGCGAAAATTAAATTAATGGATTTATTATCATCAAGCAATAATTCAGAGAGATACACTGCCTGGGCAAATTATTATGGCTACTGCACCATGTGCAATGATGAAACATGACACGAAACATGACAATATATGGAAAATATCTTATTGACGTTAGCAGAGCTTGGTCTACAGTAAGCCAACCGCCTCAGTGCTGCTCAATCTGAGGGCACCAAAATTTCACAAAATTTGTATTTGATTGCAAAATAAGGTTTAATGGAAAAAATAAAAAATATACAGGTACTGAAGTTTCACATGCGTCCTCCCATTGTCATACGTCAATCAATAAACATAACCATTGCAGGGACATACAGATTCGCAATTAGGCATTTTCAGAAGCGGCATGATGGCGAAAGCATTCCAGGTCGTTTGAGCGGCTCATTCTCCAACTAATAAAGATGTTTCTCTTTATATATTACATCAATTTATTTTTATTTTCTTTAGAAACTGAAATCAAAACTGTCCTAATTTCGGCAGATGCACAATTTATAGTTTACTTTTCGCAAGAATATTCTCTATTTTCAGCTTCTTTTAAAATACAAATTACCCTTTTGGTACGAAGGGCATTCAGAAGTTCTTGACATGCATCTGCAGAACAAAACCATTACACTTACCTCAACAAAAGTTTAATCCTTGAAAGTACTCCCCTCCAGCATCTATGCAAAGTTGCAGACGTCTACACGAATTCTGGAACGCTTGATTGTACTCCTGTTGGGGAATACTCCGCAACTCTGAATGAACGTATTTTGCAAGATCTTGTACCCTTGAAAAAGGCTTCCCAGCAAGTTCCTTTTTAAATTTTGGAAACAACCCAAAATCGCATAGTTTAAGACCGGGTGAATTTGCAAGATGAGGCAATTGTTCGATTTTTTCTTGCTGCAGATAGGTCGTGATTTGTCGGGTTTTGTGAGCACTGGCCTTGACATGGAGAAGGAGAACCCTTGACACATTTGTTGTTGGACGCTGTTCCTTCATCTCCTTAACCATCTTGTGAAAAACAATGTTGGTGTAGCATTGGTAATTTATAGACATCTTTTCAAGTAAGGTGTCCATTCCTACCACTCCTTGGGAATAGAAAAAAATGTGAATATCCTCTTCCTTGTCTTGTCGGAGGATTTAGGGTAACGGTTCATCTTCCGCAACTCAAACATAGTTGTCGATCTTTTTGGGAGTTGCATTGTAATAAAACTACTTCTCATCACCTGTGACAATGTCTGTTAACCGTTTGGGGTCTCTAGGTTCAAACACTGGCAGCATCTCCTTGCACGAGTCGACTCTAGCCCTTTTTTTGCTCTTCTGTCATTCTCTGAATTTTTGCATCCACCCCGTAACAGTGCCATGAACAGGCATGATCCCCGTATATTTGTGAAAAATCAGCATGGATCTTTTTTCGCGTCGTCCCCAAGCTGCATCCTTGTGAAAATGCAAAACCTTTCCCCGTTTTTAGTACGATGCATACAGATTTCGCACACCGAAATTTACGCCCCCAGCGAAGGGAAAACGATGATAAAGTCTTTGCTTTTAGCACGTAACGATAAGTTTAGACAAACTTTCAAACAAGTCGTAGCTCGTTAACTTCGGAGGAACGAGTGCAAATCTATAGACACGTGTCAAGAACATTTTGAACTCCCACAGTAATTAGCATTCAAATAACCACTCTTCTATTCTTTTTTGCTCTCTTCTTCTTCTTTCTCTATTTTCAGAATCTGTTTCACCACTTTCATTAAATGACAATTGATGTATCTATTCATTTCATAAATATTTCCGCTCAAAAGACATTTTAAGTGGTTCAGAAAGAGAACGCCCTAAAAGCAGAATGCTGACTGAAAAATATAAGAAAACGAAACACATTTCTGAGAACCACAGATATTTGGCCATTGGTACATTTTCCACCTACGTGAGGGTTAAGATCCTTGACCAATTAAGAAGAGACAAGCACAAGTTCGACAGAGTGAAACTGCTTCTGTCACGACCTCCAGTAGACCATTCAATCTATCAAAACCTTTCATTTTCGGCCATTCTGGATAAAGAGCCGTTTTCAGCAGCTTACGTTACAGGATTGGTCGCGACCTTAGGTTGTGTTATTTTCCACATTTCACGTGAGAAGTTAGAACACTGGCACTGGACTTGGGGAGAAAGGAGAACTACGTACTAAATACGCTCAGATAAATAATCTTTTTTGGTTTTATTTTTTATGCTGCTTTGTTTATATCCGAAAAGCAATCATATTTCCGAACCTTATCTCCTATTATTAATTTTGGAAATGATTTTCAAAGAGTGCTAATTATTTATGGATTGGGTTGTTTTACCTCTGAGAGGACTTTTTTTTTGCACGCAATGGACTAAATGGTCAGGTTTTAAGGATCCCGAAGGCTGAGAGAATTTGGGGGAGGGGACCAACTAGACAACTGTTACAAAACAGATGGTAACCTATCGTCAAGGCCATCCAGCGTGTTCTTTCACGTGTAAAGGTATGGCTGTCCTGCACATGGGACTACAGCTTACGTCTCATCCGACAGACCGCGACCTTTCCAAGCCCATCAGTCTCCTTGGGATGGTGGGTTTGCTGAAATAATTTTCAATGCTGGCCAAGGAAGGTTTCGAACCTGAGTTGGTTGCAATCAGGACTTTCCACCAGGCGATCAGATATGGCTGTAAATTCTTTAAAAGAATGATTTAGAAAATCAGAAATATATGACGAACAATTTTAATTCATCATCATCATCCTCAAGCAACCATTGGCTACGGAAGTCTAACCAAACATTGCAATTTGTTCTCCAAGCATATCTGTCCTGAGCTATATCTGCTGCATCTGGCCACTGCGCACCAATTCTAACAAGGTCCTGTTTGACATTGTCTGCCCACAGCATCCTAGGTCTCCTCCCCCTATTTCTGAGACATTTAGGCACACTGTTCATAACCTTATTTACCAATCTATAATTATCCATATGGGCAACATGGCCAAACCAACGGAGTCTCTCTTTGTACAATATGCTTCTTGAAGGAGGTTGCCGACTCCTTTAAGCAGCATAATGTACAAAGCCTAACCTCATCTTACAAAGTTCAATCACCTAATGTCCAAGATACTGCGTAAGCATCTAGAATCAAAAGTATCCTGTTATCTTGTTTGCAAAGTCTCCACGTTTCACTACCATAACTAACCCTAGAGAGAACCAAACTATTATACAGTCTAATTTTAATCTTTAGGTATATACGCCTATTTCTCCACACTCTCCATAAATTCTTAAAAGTCCCGGCAGCAATCCCTGTTCGTCTGTTAATCTCATATCGCACATCACCAGTTTCTGTTACATAGCTCTCAAGATAATTAAACTAGAGATTAAACTAGCTCAAGAGATTAAACTAGCTATCAAAATTATCAAACAGGACCTACTCAAGACTGCAACCATTCAGATTAACTGAACCACAACCTACCTGACCAATTTTCATCACTTTAGTTTTTTCAGTTTTTATAACCAAACCTACTCTATTACCAGTCTCATCAACAGCTCGAATGAAAGAGTTCATCTCATCAATATCATTTGCCAAAAGGGATAAATCATCAGCGTAATCTAAATCAGTAATTTTCGTTTCTCCGGCCATTTAAGGCCAAAATCTTCCCTTGAAGTGAATTTCGCATAACATAATCAATAACAAAGCTAAAGAGAAAAGGAGACAAAATGCACCCTTGTTGAACACCAGAAGTAATACTAAACCAATTACTACAAGCCTTACCAACTCTCACACACGACTCAGTGTTATTATAGAGAACTTTCATTATGTTAACTAACTTGTCTGGTATACCATATGATCTCAAAATCAACCACAAATTATGAGGATCAACAGAGTCGAAAGCCTTTTTGAAATCAACAAAGCTAGCAACCAAAGGTTTCTGAAACTCTTAAACATTTCTCAAGAATCCGCCTGACTTAAAATATCTGATCTGCATATCCCTAAAATTTTAGAATCCACATTGTTCATCACGCAATTGTCTGTCAACCAGATTCTTAATTCTATTAAGCACAATCATGCAAAGAACTTTACTAGGAACAGAAAGTCAGCTGACACTCCTACAGTTATCACAAGAACTGCATTCACTTTTTTTTTTTAAATAATAGGGTAAAAATAGCTCTGGTAAAATCCTTAGGGACCATGCCTTTATCATAAAAGATATTCAAAATTTCATTCATCCATGTGGCATCCGAAACGTTCCCAGCTCTAAGCATTTTCATAGTAATTTCATCTACCCCTTGGGATTTATATAGTTTAAGTTTAGAAATAGCCAAAATAACTTTAGACTGTGTTTTAGGGCCAACATTAAAGCCAGTAATGCATCTATCATCGTTACAAACAATGGGAGTAGAACTAACTACATTGTTTAGAACATCACTGAAATGCTCAGCCCACCTAGCCATTATAGAAATCTCACCTTCTATAACCTTACCTTGTTTATCCTTCATCCCTGTATGCCTGTCCGTTTTCTACCACACAAAACAATAACTATCTGGTACAGCTCTCGGCTGTTGTGCTGTCTAACTGCTTCTTCGGCTTTGTCAGCCAAGCCATCAAGCCAAAGATTCTTATCAATAGCTAACTGATCCTTTACACGTTTATTAAGCTCTCTGTAATGCTTTATATTAGGACTAGTAAGGTACTGATTAAGGACATTCCTACACTTCTGTCTTTCTGAAATAAACTCAAGTGCCTTATCACTCAAATAAATCTGCCTCCACTTCTCCTTTTTTCCTAAAAGAGTACTATTAGTTTCCAAAAAAAAAAAAACCTGTTTAAAACGGTCCCATTCGTCCTTAACTTCAGAAGTAAGCAAGCCATGACTGTCATAACGATTAAGTAACCTATCATGGTAAGCTTTAGAAATAACTAGGTTTTTCAGAACTTCAGAATTAAAGGTAAAATTTTTAACCTTAGCACAACACTTCTTAAGTTTAAGTTGCAAGCCACTTTTAACAAGGTAATAGTCAGATCTAATTTCAGCTCCCCTATATGACCTGGAATTCTTAACAGAACTAGCCCATTTGCTGTTAGTTAATATAATAATATATAAATTGCTGTTAATTTATTGTTTGTTATTGCTGTTAATTAATGCGTATAATCATAAATATCATATGTTACATTATCAAATTCTTATGCAGACCATCTGGTTAAACCCATGTGTACTTAGGTCGTGGTATTTTAATAAGTATAAGTTATTCTCAAGCCATTAATTTTACTTACCTGTAGGAGACGTTGCCTATTGACATTGCAGCTGCCAATACCAAAAGGGCCTATTACCCCTACCCAAAATTCAGAGTCAGTACCAACTCTGGCATTGAAGTCACCTAGAACAAGGGTAATATCTCCTTTCTTGACAGAATTCAAAATATCCTGAAATTTTCCGTAAAACCTATCCTTCTCATCCTCATCGGCATCCTCAGTCCCTACTGAGGATGCCGGTGACAGCAGATAACATTCAAGTCTTTAACGCTTCTCTGAAAATTTGCTGTAAGAAACCTTTCATTAATGCACTCATATCCTAGAAGAGCATCACTAGCGTGTCTGCTGAGAAGCAAACCTAGGCTTGGAGAAGCTGTTTATCTTCTCTCCCTGAAAAGAGAAATTTAAGATTACTTTTAAAAATCTGACTTTTATCTGTTCATCTGGTCTCTTGCAAGCCGAGAATATCTAAATTATAATTGTGGAATTCTTGTATGAGGACATCAAGAGAAAAAGCTCTGTGCTGAGTCCTCACATTCCAACTACCTATGGAGAGAAAATGGTTAGTGGGATGTTTAAAGAAACTATGTTTATTGAGAGAGGGAATGCTGACAATATCAAACAGCCCCCTAATCGCAAGCATGGGGCAAAGACCCGTTCCTCCATTAAAGGCTGAAGTCATCTACACTGAAAGACTTTTTCCAATGTAGAATTTGGCGATGCCAGTAGAAGCAAGAGTTCAAGTGCCTGCGATGACCTCTGCTGAGGATTATCCACCAGCTGATAAAACGTATCCTGTGAATCTATTCACTTGGAGCTGTCAACCCACAAACACAAAACACAGACATTCAGTATCCATAATGAAGCTCAGAGCCTTAATCCAGTCCAGAAAATTTATAAGGTCAACACCAGGACCCTGTGTGGTTCGAGTCCCAGCTGGGTCAGCGTTGAGATTTATCTCCGCAAAATTCTCCGCCCTGGCCACGGTCAGTAGGGGACACCGATGGGCTTGGAAAGGCCGCCGTCCGTCGGATGGGACGTTAAGCCGTGGCCCCGTGTGCGGGAGAGCCATACCCTGTGCACGTTAAAGAACACGTTGGAAGGCCTTGACAGGAGGCTACCATCTGTCTCTCAACAGCTATTCCAGTGGGTCCCCTCCCCCAACCTTCTCTGAGCCTTCGGGGTCCATGTGACCTGGCCATTTAGCCCATGGTGTGCAAAAAAGTGCCGCTCAGAGGTAAAACAACCCAACCCAACCCAGGACCCTGTGTGGTTGACCACTCCTCAGCAGGGTAGAAAAAGAAAGAAAAGTAGCCATAGTTTTCTAGATCAGTAGGCCACACAAAGCTGGCACCCCTCAACTTCCATTCACTTCCGCAAGAGAGTATGGCTATGTCCACACTTGTTCCCTTTCATCTTCAACTTCACTTTCAACTTTCAATTCCGCTTTTCAACACCGAGTAGTCTAGCGCATGCCTTAGATGGAACGCGTTGGACGCATGTCTTCAACTGTCTACCTACACCTGTGCGTCAAAGAGTTCTCAATTTTTCACCAGTGTAGACTTGAAGTTGCAATGGACGTAACTGATGCTGCTATGTTAGGGGGTATAAATGATGCAATTTTAGTGCTGAAAAAAGTGAGAAAAAAGACGCGATAGTTACTGGCGATCGATATGGATGAAAGATTATTTTAAAACGCGGAATTTTGGAATAATGAGGGAATTAGAATTAAAGGAAAACATTCTTTTTTACACGAATGTCTAGAACAAATTTCTACATGCTTTTGGGAATGGTGGAGCCGAAGATCGAAAAAAAAAATACTCGTTTTAGAGAAGCAATACCAGCTGAAGTGAAATTAGCGACCACACTTAGATATTTGACTATCGGTGATTCATTCATGTCTTTGGTGAATATTTAAATCTATAATCTGATGAATTATTTAATTAATTTTTTTATTTATTTAAATTAATTTAATAATTTATATCTCCGATGAATTCTATAATCTTCAATAAAGGCCAATATTTGTTCTGACGACATGGTGAACAAAAAACACAAGCTCAATAATTACAAAAACAGAACGAAACCTTCCAGACAAACTACGAAGTTGCACGGAATGTTGAACAAAAATTCACTACTGGTGGAAGCACGACATGCGTCACTGAAAACGGCGCCGTTCAATTGATTTGAGACATGTCTTTGCATTTGCGTCATGTGCGCTAGACGCATGCGTCGAGCGCACGTAAAACGCACAAGTGTGGACATATTTGAAAGGTACTAACGGCTTGAACCACGAGAAGGTGGGGTCGGACATCAGGTGTTAGGCCTGGCCGGTTCTGTGAATCATCACAGGCGATCGGTGCATACATGGCCGGCGTCAACTTTTGCTGGGCCAAAAAAAAACACATTTATATGTACTTCTAAATTTTATAAAAATTAATTATTTATTATAAGTACAAAGTGCGGTACATATCTACATACAACTTATAGGAACACCGAGTATATTATAAATATTACATAATTTTTCTCGCCTTTTTCGCCGCATAATCTTTAATCACGCCATCAAAATTGACCATTTTCGCTATTTCTGTCAATTTTGACAAAAATTTCGTTTTTTACGATGAGCCTCGGACGTTTTTTTTTTTACGTGGACCGAGTTTTTCGTTTTTTACGTGGACCGCAGGGCCTTTTAAAGCGCGGGGCCGGGTTCCGGGAAACGCGCTGAACCCGCCCCGCGCCGGCGCTGGGTTCATAGCTCTTCTTCCAAGACTACCTACCTACCATTTACTTCTCATATGACATATAAGGACTGTCGATTCGAATACAGTGTCGAAGTAAAAATTTCCATCTTCTGCTGAGCGATATGAATGGCTCTGACGTAGAACCATTTTATTTGCGAGATGAACTGAAACACCCTGGGTTCATAGCTCTTCTTCCAGACTACCTACCTACCATTTACTTCTCATATGACATATAAGGACTGTCGATTCGAATACAGTGTCGAAGTAAAAATTTCCATCTTCTGCTGAGCGATATGAATGGCTCTGACGTAGACCATTTTATTTGCGAGATGAACTGAAACACCCTGGGTTCATAGCTCTTCTTCCAGACTACCTACCTACCATTTACTTCTCATATGACATATAAGGACTGTCGATTCGAATACAGTGTCGAAGTAAAAATTTCCATCTTCTGCTGAGCGATATGAATGGCTCTGACGTAGAACCATTTTATTTGCGAGATGAACTGAAACACCCTGGGTTCATAGCTCTTCTTCCAGACTACCTACCTACCATTTACTTCTCATATGACATATAAGGACTGTCGATTCGAATACAGTGTCGAAGTAAAAATTTCCATCTTCTGCTGAGCGATATGAATGGCTCTGACGTAGAACCATTTTATTTGCGAGATGAACTGAAACACCCTGGGTTCATAGCTCTTCTTCCAGACTACCTACCTACCATTTACTTCTCATATGACATATAAGGACTGTCGATTCGAATACAGTGTCGAAGTAAAAATTTCCATCTTCTGCTGAGCGATATGAATGGCTCTGACGTAGAACCATTTTATTTGCGAGATGAACTGAAACACCCTGGGTTCATAGCTCTTCTTCCAGACTACCTACCTACCATTTACTTCTCATATGACATATAAGGATTGTCGATTCGAATACAGTGTCGAAGTAAAAATTTCCATCTTCTGCTGAGCGATATGAATGGCTCTGACGTAGAACCATTTTATTTGCGAGATGAACTGAAACACCCTGGGTTCATAGCTCTTCTTCCAGACTACCTACCTACCATTTACTTCTCATATGACATATAAGGACTGTCGATTCGAATACAGTGTCGAAGTAAAAATTTCCATCTTCTGCTGAGCGATATGAATGGCTCTGACGTAGAACCATTTTATTTGCGAGATGAACTGAAACACCCTGGGTTCATAGCTCTTCTTCCAGACTACCTACCTACCATTTACTTCTCATATGACATATAAGGACTGTCGATTCGAATACAGTGTCGAAGTAAAAATTTCCATCTTCTGCTGAGCGATATGAATGGCTCTGACGTAGAACCATTTTATTTGCGAGATGAACTGAAACACCCTGGGTTCATAGCTCTTCTTCCAAGACTACCTACCTACCATTTACTTCTCATATGACATATAAGGACTGTCGATTCGAATACAGTGTCGAAGTAAAAATTTCCATCTTCTGCTGAGCGATATGAATGGCTCTGACGTAGAACCATTTTATTTGCGAGATGAACTGAAACACCCTGGGTTTATAGCTCTTCTTCCAGACTACCTACCTACCATTTACTTCTCATATGACATATAAGGACTGTCGATTCGAATACAGTGTCGAAGTAAAAATTTCCATCTTCTGCTGAGCGATATGAATGGCTCTGACGTAGAACCATTTTATTTGCGAGATGAACTGAAACACCCTGGGTTCACAGCTCTTCTTCCAGACTACCTACCTACCATTTACTTCTCATATGACATATAAGGACTGTCGATTCGAATACAGTGTCGAAGTAAAAATTTCCATCTTCTGCTGAGCGATATGAATGGCTCTGACGTAGAACCATTTTATTTGCGAGATGAACTGAAACACCCTGGGTTCATAGCTCTTCTTCCAAGACTACCTACCTACCATTTACTTCTCATATGACATATAAGGACTGTCGATTCGAATACAGTGTCGAAGTAAAAATTTCCATCTTCTGCTGAGCGATATGAATGGCTCTGACGTAGAACCATTTTATTTGCGAGATGAACTGAAACACCCTGGGTTCATAGCTCTTCTTCCAGACTACCTACCTACCATTTACTTCTCATATGACATATAAGGACTGTCGATTCGAATACAGTGTCGAAGTAAAAATTTCCATCTTCTGCTGAGCGATATGAATGGCTCTGACGTAGAACCATTTTATTTGCGAGATGAACTGAAACACCCTGGGTTCATAGCTCTTCTTCCAGACTACCTACCTACCATTTATTCTCATATGACATATAAGGACTGTCGATTCGAATACAGTGTCGAAGTAAAAATTTCCATCTTCTGCTGAGCGATATGAATGGCTCTGACGTAGAACCATTTTATTTGCGAGATGAACTGAAACACCCTGGGTTCATAGCTCTTCTTCCAAGACTACCTACCTACCATTTACTTCTCATATGACATATAAGGACTGTCGATTCGAATACAGTGTCGAAGTAAAAATTTCCATCTTCTGCTGAGCGATATGAATGGCTCTGACGTAGAACCATTTTATTTGCGAGATGAACTGAAACACCCTGGGTTCATAGCTCTTCTTCCAGACTACCTACCTACCATTTACTTCTCATATGACATATAAGGACTGTCGATTCGAATACAGTGTCGAAGTAAAAATTTCCATCTTCTGCTGAGCGATATGAATGGCTCTGACGTAGAACCATTTTATTTGCGAGATGAACTGAAACACCCTGGGTTCATAGCTCTTCTTCCAGACTACCTACCTACCATTTACTTCTCATATGACATATAAGGACTGTCGATTCGAATACAGTGTCGAAGTAAAAATTTCCATCTTCTGCTGAGCGATATGAATGGCTCTGACGTAGAACCATTTTATTTGCGAGATGAACTGAAACACCCTGGGTTCATAGCTCTTCTTCCAGACTACCTACCTACCATTTACTTCTCATATGACATATAAGGACTGTGGATTCGAATACAGTGTCGAAGTAAAAATTTCCATCTTCTGCTGAGCGATATGAATGGCTCTGACGTAGAACCATTTTATTTGCGAGATGAACTGAAACACCCTGGGTTCATAGCTCTTCTTCCAGACTACCTACCTACCATTTACTTCTCATATGACATATAAGGACTGTCCATTCGAATACAGTGTCGAAGTAAAAATTTCCATCTTCTGCTGAGCGATATGAATGGCTCTGACGTAGAACCATTTTATTTGCGAGATTAACTGAAACACTTGGGAGTCATTTTCTCAATTCAAATAACTCATAACGAGGTCTTAAATTATATATATGAAAACGAGCTTAATACAGTTTTTCAAAACATTGTAGTCCTGATAAAAATATTATTAATTTTGCTAGTTACCGCTAATAACAAAGAACAGTTTTTGAAAGCTAAAATTATTGAAAAAATATTTGCGATCTTCTCTATGTCAGAAAAAGTGGTTGGTCTGACATTATTAGCAATTGAAAACGAAAGTGCATTATTTTAAATTACAAAGACATCATGGATGACTTTGCAAGGTAAATGCTAGACTGTTGTAACTGAAATAATTTAAAGAGCACTTTATTTCTGGTTGGGTTGTTTTATCTCCGAGGGGCACTTTTTTTGCACATCATCATCATCATCCTCAAGCAGCCATGGGCTACGGAGGTCCAACCAGACCGTGCAATTTAGTTCTCCAAGCAAGTCTATTCTGAGCTACATCTACTGCATCTGGCCACTGCACATCAATTCTAACAAGGTCCTGTTTGACATTGTCTGTCCACCGCATTCTAGGTCTCTCCTTCTTTCTGAGGCCTTTAGGCACACTGTTCATAACCCTATTCGCCAATCTATAATTATTCATACGGGCAACATGGCCAAACCAACGGAGTCTCTCTCTGCACAATATGCTGTTTAAAGGAGGTTGCAAACTCCTTTGCCTAACCTCATCATTAGTTACAAAGTTGAACCACCTAATGCCCAAGATACTGCATAAACATCTGGAATCAAAAGCATCTAGTTTCCTGTTATCTTGTTTACAAAGTGTCCAAGTTTCACTACCATAACTAACCCGAGAAAGAACCAAACTATTATACAGTCTAATTTTAGACTTTAGGTGTATACGTCTATTTCTCCACACTCTCCATAGATTCTTAAAAGTCCCGGCAGCAATCCCTATTCGTCTGTTAATCTCATGCCTTACATCACCAGTATCTGTTACATAGCTCCCAAGGCCTTTTGCACACCATAGGCTAAATGGCCAGGTCACATGGACCCCGAAGGTTCAGAGAGGGTTGGGGAAGGGGACCCACTGGAACAGCTGTTGGGAGACAGAGAAGGTTGGGAGAGGAGACCCACTGGTACCGCTGTTGGGAGACAGATGGTAGTCTCCCGTCAAGGCCATCCAGCGTGTTCTTTAACGTGCTCAGGGTATGGCTCTCCCGCACACCGGGCCACGGCTCCCATATGACTGACGGCGGTCTTTCCAAGCCCATTGGTGTCCCCTACTGACCGTGGGCAGGGAGGGGAAATTTGCGAAGATAAATCTCAAAGCTGACCCAGCTGGGACTCGAACCAGGGAACTGCAGGATACGAGCTTGGCGCGCTACTGACTGAGCCCCCCCCTTATTCTGCAATACCAAATTTTGTCTAAACAATGTTTGTGATGTATACGTTGTTGTTTTTCGCAGAGTTCTATATATACCAGAAGTAAATCTGGCAGCCATACCTTGTACAACAACGGAACAGAGCTGATTGCGCAATAAGGACCTTTGTAATGTATTTTTAACGCAGTTCAATCTTATTTTGTAGAGCGATTATAACACATGATTGAAACAGATTTAGTTGTGGGATGCACAAATCATTACAACGAGGATTAATCTAATATTTTCAAATAACTTCAGTTAATCTCATCTTTTAACTCAAACCAATTTATAATTCATTATTGGTGTTAATCAATAGTAAATACACATATTATCTGTTGTTTTGTTTAAAGTTTTAATTTATGTGTCAGAAATAATCCTAAATTGTGTTAATGATTATTTTTTATAGATTTCCTATTAGCCAGTCAGTGTGCAAAAAGGAAATAACTAAATTATAAAAATTAAAATTACGTATCTTCCTATATAGGGTCCTAAAAAGTAGAAAATAAACCTAAAGCATGTCGATGGTGCAATCAGTCACTGAGTTCGCATTCACTTCAAAGGAAGATAGAGCGCCGATTTACCTACTCGCCAACATTGCCGGCGCCCTATCTTTCTTTGAAGTAATACGAACTCAGTGATTGATTGCACATTCGATATGCTTTAGGATTTTTTTTTTACTTTTTAGGGCCATATAGGAAGATTGTTTTTTTTTAGTTTTTCAATTAATTAATCCTTTTGTCTCTGAAAACACCTACCTTCAAAAACTTTCATTTGATATATAAACTCATAAACATCGACCACATTCCCGCTTCCCTTTTGGAGTCATATTTGAGGTAGCCCTGGCATTGTATTTTGAGATATGATTCGTTAAAGTCAAACCCAGCGGAAATCCTCCCCTTTTTATGAGGGGGGAAGTGTGGGGGCAAATTCAAAATAGTTTACATCGGTCATTATACGAGTTTTCATTTGACATCCAACTCATAACTGTAGCAACTCAGTAACTGATTGCACCATCGAGATGCTTTATGATTATTTTCTACTTTTTAGGGTCCGTATAGGAACATAGGCATTTTTTTTATTTAAAGCTTATGAACCTTTCCTCGTCTGAAGGTTTCATTTGACGCATAGCTTATTACTTTATAAAAATAACTAATAGCAATAATATATAGATATGTGTGTGCGTATGAATATCTATATATGTATTGTACCAGAGCCTCATGTTAGCCATCCACTGTCATTCCGAAGATGCAACGGAACAATCGTCAATATTTTTATAGCCTATGACACTCCGTTCGTCACAGGCTTTTATTTGACGGATAGCTGGTTATTTTCGGCATTCGCGTTCTAGAGATATAAGAGAATATTTTTCATATTTCCCCTTTTTATATGGGAGAAGAAAGCATGGGGGGATAAATAGTTATAGCTGATGGAACTCCCTGCCTCACAAACTGTCATTTAACATAGGAATCATTAAGTTTCTCCATCGCGTTCGAAAGATGTGGTGGTACAATGATTTGTCAAGTCCACAAACCGACAAACTGCGAAAGCAATAGGAAGATAGGTAAAAATGGTGTGCTAAGGTGAAAAGAATAATCTTTAACACTGAAGCCTTGGAAAACCCAGATGTAGCAAAGCTGACAATTAGAGAGTGATTAGTTATTATCAATATATCATTGTAATCGTGGTTTTCCAAATCGTGCTTTGTCTACTATCAAGTTGAAGAAAAATGGGATCATTATAAACAGGCTTTTCTTGAAATTTACAGTACTCTTTTGGATAAAAAGGAAAAGAGGAGACACAGTCATTTGTGCGATAATAGTTTCTAGATTATTTCTGGAAGGAAGAATTGCATGAGCAATCTTAATGACCACCATACTAGTCATCAGAGACATTACAAAGAGTTTAATAAATGTGTAAAGGATCAGTTAACAGTTGATAGGAAATCTTTGCCAACGCAGAGGAAGCAGTTAGTTGTATCAGATCTTTTATGTGAGAAGAAACAAACTGACACACAGGGATTGATGGATAAACATGAGAATATTTTCAAGGGGAGGAATCTGTCGGTGCTATTTCCTGTGAGCATTTGGGAGAGTTCTAAACAATGTGGATAATTATACTCCCATTCTTTGCAGTGAGGATAGATGCAGTACTGACTTCAATGTTGGGTCTATAATCACATTCTAAAGTTACTTTGGCTTTCTCTAAATTAAAACTGCATGAACCCCCAGGGGTAGATGAAATTACTGTTTAGATGCTTAGAGCTTGGAATCCTTCTGTTGTCACTTTACTGACTAAAAGTAGCGTTGTTGCTAAGGATTTCACTATAACTATACTATTGTAACGAAACGTGATGGAAATTCTGGTGATAATGTAAAAGGGAACAGCCTACTTTCTGTGACAGGTCAAGGTTCCTTGCATTGTTGTGTTTAATAGAATTAAGGATTCGACAGATGGGCAACTGTGTAATGAACAGCGTGGATTCAGAAGGGAAAGGGGATGTATAAATCAAATTTATCTCTTAGGGACATTTTTTGATAAATGTTTAGAGTTTCAGAAATCTGTGGTTACTGGCTTCCAATATTTGAAAAAGATTTTGTTTCTGTTAATCGTCTTAATTTAATAATCGTATGCAACACTTAAAAATTCAGTTATCGTAATGATGGCTATAATATATACAGATATGTGTGTGTACCTACGTATGTATTGTACCAGAGCCTCATGTTAGCCATCCATTATCTGAGGTTTTCCCTAAAGATGAAATGAACTCTTGGGGAAATCAACAGATATTGGATGTTGCCCGTCTCCCACGATCTGGGACGTCTGAGGATGGCTTTTAGGGGAGACATTTTTTTTTTAATTTTTTTCTTTTAATCTTTTCAACATATTATTTAACTTTTTATTTTATTTTTTCCATTTCTTTCACTTTTTGGATAGCTTTTCATCCTTTTTTTACCATTTGATTATTTCTGTTGTTTCCACAATTTGATTTCTGGTTATTTACAATCGTACACAGAGTTTCATACAAGTAAATGTCTATTTCTGTGGTGCGGATTATGCTTAAGAAAGAGAGAAGAAAGAGACAACAGATCTGTAGATATCGGTAACAATATAATCGAGCATCAGGTATAAAATGGTCATCCAAATTATAAATTTTCCCATTAGAGACTCCCCTTCAAGGATGTTGATTGAGGTGTCATCTTCTATTTCGCTGAAGCTCTCTTCATACAATGAACTCCCCTCCTCATCCGTTGAGTTGTATGGAGACCAGCTGAGCTGGGAGGAGATGGAGTCTTCCTCAGGAGTTATTACTCTGCCTTCGGGTGGAATATCTGTGCTATCCACGGATGGAGAGGTATCGAGGGATCCGACATCACTGGTGGATCCGACGTCACTGGTGGATCCGACATCACCGGTGGCTCTGACGTCACTGGTGGATCCGACATCACTGGTGGTGGGGAGGTAGAAGATGCCGCGTGTGTGTGATGACGTCGGCATATACACTTCACTCTCCTCTCCACTGCAGTTGGCACAGCATACGGAAGCCTTTCTCAGGCGCTTCCAGAATTTGCGGAGGCCTTCTCGGCGCCTCCTTCCAAATCGCAGAGTGCGCTCGCGTACAGACAACGCTTGGCACTCAGAATGTGCAGCGTTTAGCATCCCTGCGATAATCCAATCAATATACAATAAAACCAATCGATAACTAACAATAAATTAGCGCTACTCAAATGCAAATATCACCGCTAATACAAAATAAGCGCAAACTATCATATAATCTCACCAATAAGTACAACTACAATTCGTACCAAATATCAACTTTATGCGCTAAAATACGCTCGACTCTCTTACGAAACGAAATTCGATTGAATAATTCTTAGGAAACATATTCTTTCAACTCTTCAATTGTTCTCCATTTACATTGTTAAGAATTTTGAATATTTAAGATCTTCACTTGTTGCGTTTGCGAAACATTTCTGATGCCAGATGCACGAAACAATGAGAATCATTTCCACATATTAATATATTCGAAATGTTCGAATAGTAGCCCGGGATCCTATTTTCAATTTCTTGCTTCTATCCGGTTACTGTTCAAGCACAAACTATTATTTAAGCCCAGCTTTTAATATGTCATATACAGTATATACTCTGGTTTCCAAAGATTAAGGAACAACAAACACTATGTTATGTCAATGGGAAGTTAACGTCGAAGCTCTATAAGTTCTAAAATAATTTATTTTCTTTTAATTATATGATAGCAGATAAAGATCTCAATCAAATGCATCAACATCTCAATTTAAAATAGTATTCGTTCCAGAACCGTATCTGAGCTATGGCCAATATGGCCCCGGCCATAGGGGCCGCCTAAATTTATTCGTCCGTCATGGCTTCCGCCACTAATTTCTTCGTCATTCCGCACGTGACCATAACCTCAAGGTAAATAAGGCCACCTTCCTTTCCCTTCCAATTGCATCTTCGTAGGGATTTTAATTAACGTGACTAAATGATTATCACCGAAAGCAGATTGGAGCTTTTTCTTTCTGCAACAGCTTTTTCATTCGCGGTGCATGAAGTCTAATCTTAATCTTAATAATAATAATAATCTTTATTCATATTCATGTTAGTTATACAAAAGTTTAAACAAATGATCTGCTTATCTGCAGGAGAGAATAATAATAACGTTACATGAAAATATGTAAGATATAGTTTAAAATAATGTCATTGAATTATGTGAATTTCAGTGGAAGCTCCGTTGTGGTGGTTCAAATTTTTTTATTTAAATTTAGTGCCTAGAAGAAAAATTTTAGTCTTATTTTTGATTTCAGACCTAATTAAATTAGTTTCTGTTCCGCTATCCAGGATACCGTCCAAAGTTTTAGGTCCACATAATATAGGAATTTTTGTTATCTTAGCAGGTTTCATGTTGCATCCCCTACCTTGAGCTTTAAAATTATCGGCGGTTACTGTGGCGCATAAGATTGCTGTTTCTCCGAACAGAAGTAGCTGAAGTCCTTCACTCTCGGATTCTTTTCTACATGGCGAGCCTGCGCGGACTTATTGTCCCTGTCTGCCCCGAGCTGAGGACAATTTTTCCGAATATGGGAGTCGGTACTGCATTCAAAACACCGACGCTGGTATGTATTTGCTGGTGGCTGGATTTCTCTCATCGCACTTCCTACATTTCTCACTCTCCTTGTTCATTGCGTTTAGGTGGGGGGACATATTTATTCGACTCCCACCCTATTTGGCAGGTCTCATTTGCATTGCGGCAACTCCGATGATGATTAATGCAATCGGCTAATTCCATAGGTTCGAGAACAGATGTAGCCTATCGTCATGGCCATCCAGCGTGTTCTTCCACGTGTAAAGATATGGCTGTCCGCACATGGGGCCACAGCTTAACGTCTCATCCGACAGACCGCGACCTTTCCAAGTCCATCAGTTTCCTTGGGATGGTGGGTTTGCTGAGAGAATTCTCAATGATGGCCAAGGAGGGATTCGAACCTGAGTTGGTTGCAATCAGGACCTTCAGGAATCTTTTCACTTGGGGGTGATGTATCTAATGTTGTTATGTCCCCCCTCTGTCCCCCTCTTAATAACCACCTCTGTCCACCTCATGCTAAGACAACAAACAGCACAAGAAAATACACAACAGGATGCATCACTAAAGCTAACCACCGTTGATCTAGCTGTAGCCTGCACCAGATCACTGCATCATCCGAACTATAGACTCCGACTGGATCTCGATGTTGACTGGGCTGTACACTTCACTGGATCACGGCGTCGATCTAATCTCCGGCAAACAGCTCCTCCTGAAGTAGGGCACTGCCTAACTTCCTTCACTGGCACACTCACAATTGTAAACCAATAGGGTTAGTAAAAGTTCCTTGTTCCTCTCATTTCGGCTTGCCTCTGCCGAACTTTCAGCACACGCTCTGACACCAGTATGTCAACACATTATCGGCGCGAGTGGTCCTTTGCGTAGGTGAGACATATGCACAACCTTTGCTGAATAACTCAGATACGCAGCATTCCTATTTACACTCTTTAATTCTATCTACATCTATGTACATTTACTCGAAATGAATAATTCACTCTCAGGGACACAGTCCTCCCTTAGCTCAGCAGTTACAAAATGCCCCAAACAATATTATGATAGAATTAATTTTGGTAGAACTAGAAATTATTTTAAATTTCTTGAACTATAAAAATATTATATTGCTAGGTGACATAAACCTGGACTTATATAAAAATGATAGTATGGTAGAGTACACTAACTGTATTATTATTTATATAATTTTAATTAATTATATGTTGCTATTCATAATTGTATATGAATAATGTTTGAATACTGAAGTTTTAAACTTTATTTTACGTGAGGTATTGTAAATTTCTTTTAGTAACCAGTATGGCTATTGGCCCTTGGTTACACATACTGAGACCAGTTTCATTTTCGCTCTTTATATATTTTTTATTTACTGTTTTTACTTTCATTTAACTTCTCTTTAGCCTTTCTCGGATTTTGCATTTTATATTTGTCCTCGTAAAGTTACTATTAATGTAACGTATACAGGGTGAATCTGAAAAAGTGGGCAAAACTTTACGGGGTGGTAGAACGCAGTTATACGAGCAATATTCGTCATAGAATGTACGGTCGGAACGCAAGCGGTGAGAAGTTAAAAGGTAGTTTTCCACTGTCACATTTAAAGAATGAACACAAGAAGGAGAGGAGATACTTCAGAAAACATTTTATTAACAGGAATGTAATTGAGGTACATGCTCAAAGAAATTGCTCAAAAGAGCCATTTCGTGGTTAGTATAACCAGCCATCCTCTCGGCAATCCACGGCAGAAATGCCGTTGGGTGCGAGAACCGACACTTTTATACCATTTCCAACGCCACCTAGCGGCTCGCCGTTTGCGTTACGCCCATACATTCTATGACGAATATTGCTCGTATAGCTGCGTTCTACCACCCCGTAAAGTTTTGCCCACTTTTTCAGATTCACCCTATATATGTAAAAAATGAAATCTGGCTAATAATCAACAAAAAAAATTATCTCATGGCCACAGCTAGAACGCAGTTCTCGTTCAGCCAGCTCTCTGTCTCCTGAGCCTCGCCATCACGTCCTCTCCTCAAGAAGTTCACAGAGAGATTCTCTCCTTTCGGCTCTCTCTCTCTCCTGAGCCTCGCCATCACGTCCCCTCTTCAAGATGTTCACAGAGAGATTCTCTCCTTCCGGCTCTCTCTCTCTCTCCTGAGCCTCGCCATCACGTCCCCTCCTCAAGACGTTCACAGAGAGATTCTCTCCTTCCGGCTATCTCTCTCTCCTGAGCCTCACCATCACGTCCCCTCTTCAAGACGTTCACAGAGAGATTCTCTCCTTCCGGTTCTCTCTCTCTCCTGAGCCTCGCCATCATGTCCCCTCCTCAAGACGTTCACAGAGAGATTCTCTCCTTCCGGCTCTCTCTCTCTCTCTCTCCTGAGCCTCGCCATCACGTCCCCTCCTCAAGACGTTCACAGAGAGATTCTCTCCTTCCGGCTCTCTCTCTCCTGAGCCTCGCCATCACGTCCCCTTCTCAAGACGTTCACAGAGAGATTCTCTCCTTCCGGCTCTCTATCTCCTGAGCCTCGCAATCATGTCCCCTCCTCAAGACGTTCACAGAGAGAATCTCTCCTTCCGGCTCTCTCTCTCTCCTGAGCCTCGCCATCAGTCCCGTCCTCAAGACGTTCACAGACAGATTCTCTCCTTCCGGCTCTCTCTCTCCTGAGCCTCGCCATCACGTCCTTTCCTCAAGACGTTCACAGAGAGATTCTCTCCTTCCGGCTCTCTCTCTCTCTAATGAGCCTCGCCATCACATCCCTTCCTCAAGACGTTCACAGAGAGATTCTCTCCTTCTGGCTCTCTCTCTCTCCTGAGCCTCGCCATCACGTCCCGTCCTCAAGACGTTCACAGACAGATTCTCTCCTTCCGGCTCTCTCTCTCCTGAGCCTCGCCATCACGTCCTTTCCTCAAGACGTTCACAGAGAGATTCTCTCCTTCCGGCTCTCTCTCTCTCTAATGAGCCTCGCCATCACATCCCTTCCTCAAGACGTTCACAGAGAGATTCTCTCCTTCTGGCTCTCTCTCTCTCCTGAGCCTCGCCATCACGTCCCCTCCTCAAGACGTTCACAGAGAGATTCTCTCCTTCCGGCTGTCTCTCTCTCCTGAGCCTCGCCATCACGTCCCCTCCTCAAGACGTTCACAGAGAGATTCTCTCCTTCCGGCTGTCTCTCTCTCCTGAGCCTCGCCATCACGTCCCCTCCTCAAGACGTTCAGAAAGAGATTCTCTCCTTCCGGCTCTCTCTCTCCTGAGCCTCGCCATCACGTCCCCTCCTCAAGACGTTCACAGAGAGATTCTCTCCTTCCGGCTCTATCTCTCTCCTGAGCCTTGCCATCACGTCCCCTCCTCAAGACGTTCACAGAGAGATTCTCTCCTTCCGGCTCTATCTCTCTCCTGAGCCTCGTCATCACGTCCTCTCCTCAAGACGTTCACAGAGAGATTCTCTCCTTCCGGCTCTCTCTCTCTCCTGAGCCTCGCCATCACGTACCTTCCTCAAGACGTTCACAGAGAGATTCTCTCCTTCCGGCTCTCTCTCTCCTGAGCCTCGCCATCACGTCCTTTCCTCAAGACGTTCACAGAGAGATTCTCTCCTTCCGGCTCTCTCTCTCTCTCCTGAGCTTCGCCATCACGTCCCCTCCTCAAGACATTCACAGAGAGATTCTCTCCTTCCGGCTCTCTCTCTCTCCTGAGCCTCGCCATCACGTCCCCTCCTCAAGACGTTCACAGAGAGATTCTCTCCTTCCGGCTCTCTCTCTCTCTAATGAGCCTCGCCATCACATCCCTTCCTCAAGACGTTCACAGAGAGATTCTCTCCTTCTGGCTCTCTCTCTCTCCTGAGCCTCGCCATCACGTCCCCTCCTCAAGACGTTCACAGAGAGATTCTCTCCTTCCAGCTCTCTCTCTCTCTCCTGAGCCTCGCTATCACGTCCCCACCTCAAGACGTTCCCAGAGAGATTCTCTCCTTCCGGGTCTCTCTCTCTCCTGAGCCTCGCCATCACGTCCCCTCCTCAAGATGTTCAGAGAGAGATTCTCTCCTTCCGGCTCTCTCTCTCCTGAGCCTCGCCATCACGTCCCTTCCTTAAGACGTTCACAGAGAGATTCTCTCCTTCCGGCTCTCTCTCTCTCTCTCTCCTGAGCCTCGCCATCACGTCCCCTCCTCAAGACGTTCACAGAGAGATTCTCTCCTTCCGGCTCTCTCTCTCTCCTGAGCCTCGCCATCACGTCCCCTCCTCAAGACATTCACAGAGAGATTCTCTCCTTCCGGCTCTCTCTCTCTCCTGAGCCTCGCCATCACGTCCCCTCCTCAAGACGTTCATAGAGAGATTCTCTCCTTCCGGCTCTCTCTCTCCTGAGCCTCGCCATCACGTCCCCTCCTCAAGACGTTCACAGAGAGATTCTCTCCTTCCGGCTCTCTCTCTCTCCTGAGACTCGCCATCACGTCCTCTCCTCAAAACGTTCACAGAGAGATTCTCTCCTTCCGGCTCTCTCTCTCCTGAGCCTAGCCATCACGTCCCCTCCTCAAGACGTTCACAGAGAGATTCTCTCCTTCCGGTTCTCTCTCTCTCCTGTCCTCGCCATCACTACCCCTCCTCAAGACATTCACAGAGAGATTCTCTCCTTCCGGCTCTCTCTCTCTCCTGAGCCTCGCCATCACATCCCCTCCTCAAGACGTTCACAGAGAGATTCTCTCCTTCCGGCTCTCTCTCTCTCTCCTGAGCCTCGCCATCACGTCCCCTCCTCAAGACGTTCACAGAGAGATTCTCTCCTTCCGGCTCTCTCTCTTTCCTGACCCTCGCCATCACGTCCCCTCCTCAAGACGTTCACAGAGAGATTTTCTCCTTCCGGCTCTCTCTCTCCTGAGCCTCGCCATCACGTCCCCTCCACAAGACGTTCACAGAGAGATTCTCTCCTTCCGGCTCTCTCTCTCTCCTGAGCCTCGCCATCAAGTCCCCTCCTCAAGACGTTCACAGAGAGATTCTCTCCTTCCGGCTCTTTCCATATCGTAGGGCGAAACATCACATCGAGGTTTCATTGTCACAACGATGCTAGGTGTGGCCCAATAGCTCACGCTGACACTAATGACCTACTTTAGGAGTGCATCATCCGGGAACACGAGACGCTGACCACCGTCCACACCATCTGACCTTCATAAAACTTCAGCTCTCTCACTTTTGAACGAAGTTGCACTTGCAGTCTGTTGCAGCTGGGATGAAGACTTCCATCCCTCTCTCCACCTCCAATAATCGGTGGTCTATCAGCTGAGAGGGCGTGGGGCGGGGACTCACGTCGGAAACGTTCGACCTTGACAATACCTTTTCTTGTAAATGTACATTACAGTGGTATTTTCCAAAGTTGACATTTTACGAAATACATTATCGCAGACATCTTTTTCAGCTCCTGCTTCTAGAGACCCACAACAATATTTTAGATCCGTGTTAAGCCAAAGGTAAAATCAATTTCGTAGATATATAATTTTTAAAATACGCATTTTATGAAAAATACTGTTGAAGACGAATTACAGATCTCAATCAAATCCACCAAAAATCTCTACTTCCATAAATATTCGTTTAATATTTCAAGAGTTAATGGATTTAACTGTAGAAGAGCCACTCAGATTAACCACAGAATTTCAGCTGCCATAATTCTTTAAATTTTGAACGAATGTTGTTGAAAAATTGGGATTTGGATAGATTTGATAAAGACCTTTAGTTTATCTTAAAAACAAGTTTCGATACAAATCGCATTTAAGAATTTCTAAATTATTCCATCAATATAACATTGAAATAGCAAACAAAATTCCTGTTCACATGAAGTTGAAATTTTCTAAATCAATTGCTCGGGAGGTCTACTATATAAAGACCAGTGCCGAGCAGAGAGCATGTAAGGGGCAGGGACTTAGAGCGAAAAAAAGGGACACCTCATTTTTTGGAGTCTGTTTCGTTTAATGTAAAAACAGCAGTTTAGACTAGTGAGTTGGGTTGCATTGTTTAACCTCTGAGTGGCACTTTTTGGTACAGAGGGCTAAATGATCAGGTCACAAGGACCCCGAGAACTCAGAAAAGGTTTGGGGGAGGGAAACCCACAGGACAACTGTTAGGAGACAGATGGTAGACTCGTATTAAGGCGATCCACCATGTTCTTTAACATGCACAGATTATAGCTCTTCGACACATAGGACCACAGGCTTAACGTCCCATCCGACGGGAGGGAAACCCACAGGACAACTGTTAGGAGACAGATGGTAGACTCGTATTAAGGCGATCCACCATGTTTAACATGCACATATTATGGCTCTTCCACACATAGGACTACGGCTTAACTTCCCATCCGATGGGAGGGAAACCCACAGGACAACTGTTAGGAGACAGATGATAGACTCGTATTAAGGCGATCCACCATGTTCTTTAACATACACAGATTATAGCTCTTCGACACATAGGACCACGGCTTAACGTCCCATCCGACGGGAGGGAAACCCACAGGACAACTGTTAGGAGACAGATGGTAGACTCGTATTAAGGCGATCCACCATGTTCTTTAACATGCACAGATTATGGCTCTTCCACACATAGGACAACGGCTTAACATCCCATCCGACGGGAGGGAAACCCACAGGACAACTGTTAGGAGACAGATGGTAGACTCGTATTAAGGCGATCCACCATGTTCTTTAACATGCACAGATTATGGCTCTTCCACACATAGGACCAAGGCTTAACGTCCCATCCGACGGGAGGGAAACCCACAGGACAACTGTTAGGAGACAGATGGTAGACTCGTATTAAGGCGATCCACCATGTTCTTTAACATGCACAGATTATAGCTCTTCGACACATAGGACCACGGCTTAACGTCCCATCCGACGGGAGGGAAACCCACAGGACAACTGTTAGGAGACAGATGGTAGACTCGTATTAAGGCGATCCACCATGTTCTTTAACATGCACATATTATGGCTCTTCCACACATAGGACTACGGCTTAACATCCCATCCGATGGGAGGGAAACCCACAGGACAACTGTTAGGAGGCAGATGGTAGACTCGTATTAAGGCGATCCACCATGTTCTTTAACATGCACAGATTATAGCTCTTCGACACATAGGACCACGGCTTAACATCCCATCCGACGGGAGGGAAACCCACAGGACAACTGTTAGGAGACAGATGGTAGACTGGTATTAAGGCGATCCACCATGTTCTATAACATGCACAGATTATGGCTCTTCCACACATAGGACAACGGCTTAACATCCCATCCGACGGGAGGGAAACCCACAGGACAACTGTTAGGAGACAGATGGTAGACTCGTATTAAGGCGATCCACCATGTTCTTAACATGCACAGATTATGGCTCTTCCACACATAGGACCACGGCTTAACATCCCATCCGACGGGAGGGAAACCCACAGGACAACTGTTAGGAGACAGATGGTAGACTCGTATTAAGGCGATCCACCATGTTCTTTAACATGCACAGATTATGGCTCTTCCACACATAGGACAACGGCTTAACATCCCATCCGACGGGAGGGAAACCCACAGGACAACTGTTAGGAGACAGATGGTAGACTCGTATTAAGGCGATCCACCATGTTCTTTAACATGCACAGATTATGGCTCTTCCACACATAGGACTACGGCTTAACATCCCATCCGATGGGAGGGAAACCCACAGGACAACTGTTAGGAGGCAGATGGTAGACTCGTATTAAGGCGATCCACCATGTTCTTTAACATGCACAGATTATAGCTCTTCCACACATAGGACTACGGCTTACATCCCATCCGATGGGAGGGAAACCCACAGGACAACTGTTAGGAGGCAGATGGTAGACTCGTATTAAGGCGATCCACCATGTTCTTTAACATGCACAGATTATAGCTCTTCGACACATAGGACCACGGCTTAACGTCCCATCCGACGGGAGGGAAACCCACAGGACAACTGTTAGGAGACAGATGGTAGACTCGTATTAAGGCGATCCACCATGTTCTTTAACATGCACAGATTATGGCTCTTCCACACATAGGACCACGGCTTAACGTCCCATCCGACGGGAGGGAAACCCACAGGACAACTGTTAGGAGACAGATGGTAGACTCGTATTAAGGCGATCCACCATGTTCTTTAACATGCACAGATTACGGCTCTTCCACACATAGCACCACGGCTTAACGTCCCATCCGACGGGAGGGAAACCCACAGGACAACTGTTAGGAGACAGATGGTAGACTCGTATTAAGGCGATCCACCATGTTCTTTAACATGCACAGATTATGGCTCTTCCACACATAGGACAACGGCTTAACATCCCATCCGACGGGAGGGAACCCCACAGGACAACTGTTAGGAGACAGATGGTAGACTCGTATTAAGGCGATCCACCATGTTCTTTAACATGCACAGATTATGGCTCTTCCACACATAGGACTACGGCTTAACATCCCATCCGATGGGAGGGAAACCCACAGGACAACTGTTAGGAGGCAGATGGTAGACTCGTATTAAGGCGATCCACCATGTTCTTTAACATGCACAGATTATAGCTCTTCGACACATAGGACCACGGCTTAACGTCCCATCCGACGGGAGGGAAACCCACAGGACAACTGTTAGGAGACAGATGGTAGACTCGTATTAAGGCGATCCACCATGTTCTTTAACATGCACAGATTATGGCTCTTCCACACATAGGACAACGGCTTAACATCCCATCCGACGGGAGGGAAACCCACAGGCAACTGTTAGGAGACAGATGGTAGACTCGTATTAAGGCGATCCACCATGTTCTTTAACATGCACAGATTATGGCTCTTCCACACATAGGACTACGGCTTAACATCCCATCCGATGGGAGGGAAACCCACAGGACAACTGTTAGGAGGCAGATGGTAGACTCATATTAAGGCGATCCACTATGTACTTTAACATGCACAGATTATAGCTCTTCGACACATAGGACTACGGCTTACATCCCATCCGATGGGAGGGAAACCCACAGGACAACTGTTAGGAGGCAGATGGTAGACTCGTATTAAGGCGATCCACCATGTTCTTTAACATGCACAGATTATGGCTCTTCCACACATAGGACTACGGCTTAACATCCCATCCGATGGGAGGGAAACCCACAGGACAACTGTTAGGAGGCAGATGGTAGACTCGTATTAAGGCGATCCACCATGTTCTTTAACATGCACAGATTATGGCTCTTCCACACATAGCACCAGGGCTTAACATCCCATCCGACTGGAGGGAAACCCACAGGACAACTGTTAGGAGACAGATGGTAGACTCGTATTAAGGCGATTCACCATGTTCTTTAACATGCACAGATTATGGCTCTTCGACACATAGGACCACGGCTTAACATCCCATCCGACGGGAGGGAAACCCACAGGACAACTGTTAGGAGGCAGATGGTAGACTCGTATTAAGGCGATCAACCATGTTCTTTAACATGCACATATTATGGCTCTTCCACACATAGGACCACGGCTTAACATCCCATCCGATGGGAGGGAAACCCACAGGACAACTGTTAGGAGGCAGATGGTAGACTCGTATTAAGGCGATCAACCATGTTCTTTAACATGCACATATTATGGCTCTTCCACACATAGGACCACGGCTTAACATCCCATCCGATGGGAGGGAAACCCACAGGACAACTGTTAGGAGGCAGATGGTAGACTCGTATTAAGGCGATCCACCATGTTCTTTAACATGCACAGATTATGGCTCTTCCACAAACAGGACCACGGCTTAACATCCCATTCGACGGGCGGCGATCTTTCCAAGCCCATCAGTGTCCCCTAGTAATTGAGGTGAAGGCGGAGAGTTTTGCAGAGATCAATCTCAATGCGTGCCCAGCTGGGATTTGACCCTGGGATTATAATCCTTCAGATTATAATCCTTGTATGCTACCCGCCTTCAGTTCTGAGTAGTGGGGAGAAAAGAGCAGGGGCTCCACTAGGTGATGACATTATTGATTTTATATTCAATACCTTGTTAGTTATTCTAATGGAGGCATTTCTACCCATGCATATTTTCTGAACCGCAATGTACAATGTATCTTTCACTTGTTTTGGAATAAATTGTCATGATGTGTGGGCACCTGATGGAAACAGAGGTGGATTTACCTCTACCTTTTGTAGACTTGGGGAGATGATAATGTTTTATATCCTATGGCAATACCCACATACGTTTTTTGGCACATTACTGCATGTCCAAGAGTTAAGTATAGTTGATATAATGGCTTAAATGGAAAATACAAGACGATAGAATGACACAGATGTTATAGTGCAGATGGAATATAGAAGGAAGAAACAAGTATGCGAAATAACTGATATAAAATACATGATAAACTGGAAAAGTACATTGTAGTTCAATAGTGTGGCAATTGGAGAAGTTACATGAAGGCGCCATTTGTCGTGCATGATAGTTGAGTAAGGTGTCTGATGACCCCTGACAGCGAGACAAGTGTCACACATCGACGTTGCATGCTGCTGACGAGGGCAGTAAGAAGATCTGCGCCATTAAATCCCACTCCTGTACAAGAGCAGATTGGAAATCCCGGAGAGTTCTGGGAGGAGGCTCACGAGTTGAAATCATCTCCCCAATGCGTCTCACATATGTTCTATAAGATTAAGGTCCGTCAAATATGCTGGCCATGTTATACACTGGATATCTTCATTTTCAAGGAAATCATCCGTTAAACAGTCCTATGTGGAAGTGCGTTACTGTCCATAAACGGGGGTGGGGGCTCAGTCGGTAACGCGCCAGGCTTGTAATCTGCAGCTCCCAGATTCGAGTCCCAACTGGGTCAGCATTGAGATTCTCCTCTGCAAAACTCCCCTCCCTGCCCACGGTCACTAGGAGATACCAATGGGTTTGGAAAGGTCATGGTTCCGTATGTAGGAGAGCCATACCCTGTGCATCTTAAAGAACACACTGGATGGACTTGATGGAAGCCTATCAACTGTCTCCCAAAAGCTGTTGCAGTGGGTCCCCTCCTTCAACCTTCTAAGTCTTCGGGATTTTTGTAACCTGGCCATTTAGTCCATTGTGCGCAAAAAGTGCCACTCAGAGGAAAAGCAATCCAACCTAACCCATAAACAGGAATTGTGGGCCAACAGCAACCCAAAAAATTCTCAGGTAGGTTTCGTGGATTTATTTGTTGTATCTAAGACTTGTCAAAATTCCTCCAGAAAAGACATGGAAAAGTGTGCATCCATATGACATAATGCCACACCAGACCTGTAAACCAATTCCTCTGTAACTATTCATTTCTCTTATGTTTGAGGGGTGATTACCAGGTTCTGGATTCTCTCCAGATGACGACTGAATATGACAATAAAATTGAATGACAATAAACTGATTCTGAATTCTCACAAAAGAGAACATTGGACCATTGGTTTGCAGTCTGTTCTCGTTTCCTGCATCACGACAAAATGCCAACATCCAACCTTCTCCCTGAAAAACTAGATCGCCTCACATAAAGTCCTTATTCATGAAACCTTACGAATATCGTTTGCCTCGAAACTGTCCGTCTACGAGCTGCAGACAGCTTTACAGAGAAAGCTCTCTCACTGACATGTGTCTGTTATGTCTCGCGGTTAGTGCCACATAGCAGACATCCTGAGCCATTGTAAGTCGTGGTCGATCTTGCACACGTGGACGACTGACGTTTCCTGTCTCTTGGTACCTTCTCCTCAGCCTGAAAACTACGGATTGATGATCATCAGCACTCTGTGTTCGGTTCGGCCTGATTCCAACATCCTGATAACCTGACAACGTGTGAAGTCATCCATATGCTGTCTGTGTGACATATTGTTACAGCAACAAATCGGTTCGAGCACAAACAGAATGAGATGGCGCCGACAAAGATTTTCCACCTCTCCCATTATTTATACCGTTACAGGTTTGCAATTCTTGTCTCTTATGCAAATTATATGTGGTCACGTGCTATTGCATCATTATTTCCACATTTGCATGTGCCCGTCAGTATCTGCACGTACCTTTCGTTGCTGTCTTCGGATATTGTATGTTCAATATAGCCCATTTATTCAACTGTGCTTAATCTTTGGACACCAGTGTATTTACAATCAGCAACCACTTATGAAAAGCATAAAAACAATAAAATTTTCAAATATTTTTGTTATGATATGCGGGAGAGAATAGGAAAACTTTTATATGACCTATTACTTCTTACCTCATAAACTTTCATTTGATTCAAAACATGTTATAATCGATTCCTAGGTTAGGCAGCTGATCAAATCATCTGTTTTGACATAAGTCATGCAAAAGCGCTAAGAACACGTTTTCATTTTCTTAAAGAAAGTTTTTCAACTGTAAAATGTATTTCTGTATAATAAGTACTCTAACAGTAATTAGCTTGATACTTTGAATTTTATTTACGAAAAAAATATAGTCATATAATGCCTTCATAACATGTATATAGACCTAAACTGATATATGTACCTTAACTGTAATTGTGGTGTTTTGTCCAACTATTCAACCATGACATTGCCTCCTTATTGATCCATGGCGTCAACAATGGCGCATCCATAACAGTTCTACCTCTAGTATATATAGAATTCTGTGTTCTTTTCACTAGCAGAATTTTTTTAATAAGAGAACTTACTGTTATATACTACCCCAAGCTATGAAAATGGCTGGCATGTCATATCTTGCACTTGAGAGAAATTTTGTTTCGCAGAGAATATGTGAAGAATACAAAAACAGAACTGCACACGAATTTGATTTTCAAAACAAATATTAGAAATTAACGAAGAGTCAAAAGCATGAAAATTTAAATTTTGAAAACCTAACTGTACGGTTTCCTGCTTCGGCCCCCAAAAAAACCATTCTCTTAAAATAATTTAGTTGAGCAGTCCTGTGCTATTTGGTAATGTATTTCGTTCGGAAAATAAAATAATTCAACATTTTCTTTCAAAATGATTATATTTTAATTAATAATGTACACTGAAAGGACAATTTATTATACACACCCAAGTAAAAATATGTGGGTCCACCATTTGACCTCACAACAGCAGCAACACGTCGTAGCATTGACTCTACCAAGGGTGGGAAACGTTTGGGTGGTTACAGGACACCAATCCGTAAAGGGGCAAGAGTTGCCGGTGGTGGGTTTGAGGCTCTAATGCATTGCTACACTTGGTCCCTCTGATAGTTAATAGGGTTCAAATCCACAGGTGAGGGGGCTGCTCTATGGTTGTGAACTAACTGGAATGTTTCTCCAACCCATTCTTTACCAAAAGAGAGTGATGAGAAGTGTCGTACTCGTGGTCTCCGCTACGAGTCCGCCATTTACCTACAGCCTCCAAAATTTGGTGCTATTTTTCGAAATAAATATTTCCTTCCCCTCTTGTTGGGTTCTTTGCCGACCTGCGCCTCCAAGCGGAGATTTCTCAGGAAGCTTCACGGCATGCGTGCCTTTGCTTCAGACTCATCTGCATACGTCGCCATTGCTTTTGCGTACACAGCAATGCGGCCGATCCAATTGGAGGGCTTAAAACAAAGAAGCCGAGAAGCGAGTAAGAGAAAGTGGAAGTGCAGATAGTGACGAGTAGGCGAAGTGAAGTACGATGTGGAGAGAGTAAGAAAGACGTCGAGTACAGAAGTAGTAAATGACGAGGACGACTGCACCGGTCACTGTGGAAGAAAGAGAGGTTGATCCACAAGATGTTACAGTGTTGCGCCGTTTTGTCTCGACTGGATTGTTGCATTGATCCAGAAGAAATCAGCTACCCAGGATGGAGAATACGTCAGAAAAACTCCTACTTTCTTTTTGTCCTTTCCCCGTCTCCTCCTCCTACACGAAGTTTGTTGATGTTAGTTGAAGTGTTTATGAATGTCAGTACTTTGGAATCAGGCGAAAGTAAGCCATGATAGCTAAGGTTGTACGCAAGAAAAGAATATTAAAAACTGTAATTTTTTTGCACTAGAAAAGTTGAATCAGGTGCCGATTATTTCATGCAGTACTTCTGTGGTTTTCTTTCTTATCACCTTAGCAGAGAGTTAAGTGGACAGAGCGAAGTGAAGAGTCTCTAGAAAAGATTTACAAATAGATTTTACTATACGAATAAGATAATGAATTTGAAACATAACGCATTGCATTCCCCTTGTTAACCGTCCTTCCCCCATTATTCCCCCCTTTCAGCTACGCATGAACGAGAGTGTGTTTTTGAAAGAAGGCATCCTGGTGAGGGAAATGGCTAACGTTGAATGGGTGTAGGTGGTTGTCAGTTATGATAACACAGCCTTGTGCCCTGTTCTTGCTCACATAGCACACCGATGAACATTACACCAACTCCACTAGCCTGTAACACCCAGACTTGACATTTAGAGTCCATGGCTTCATGTGGTCTACGCACACATGCAACCTCTTGTTGGCATGTTGAAGTCGGAACCTCGATTTGTCAGACCAAAATAGTCATTTTCAGTATTGCATGGTCTATTGGCGATGTTCCTTCACTCACCGCAGTCTTCGCCGCAGTCACTTGGCGTCGACTGCCAAGGCCCAGTAATGGAATTGTATGTTGAATGGTCTTTTCACAAACTTTCTTAGATGTTTCATCGTTGAATGGTCTTTTCAGAAACTTTCTTAGATGTTTCATCGTTGAATGCTCCATCGTTGAATCATCAGCACTGTGGCCCTCTGCTCTGACCTTATGCTACAAGAGAGGCGGCTCCTGGTACACCAGCGCGATGGTCACACGTTGAAATCCCATCGATTCTACAGTTGCGACTATGGATCCTATCTTCCTTTCACCGGATATCTGCCCATAATCGAACTCACTTATGTCGGTGATTTTTATCCTTCATAACCATTGAAGGTATGCTATACAGCAGGTAGGTATCGGACTCATTTATATCCCGCAAAATGTTTTGTCTGGCAGCATTGTTGTGCTGGAGTAGGGCAGGTTTGTGGTTAGTTGGTGTATAATAAATTGTGCTTTCAGTGTACGAAAAAAAAAGCAACGATTTATATTTCAGCCTTTTCTTTTCAGCAAAATCGAATCTCCCCTTCCCCTGAAATTCCTCCGCTCCTCCAGGGCAACATTGAATAGCTTCACCTCAGATGGCTAATTTCCACACCTCTGATCTGGACGTAAATATTCTATTTCATTACGAAGTCCTATAAAAGACCTAAAGGCATAGTGGAAGGCAAAGTATGAGATTGGTAAAACTGCTGATCTGACTCACTTTGAAAGGGGACTCATCGTTGGAGTGCAGTGGGCAGGAGCATCCATTATATAGGTGATCACTGGAAAATCAAGGGCAAAACATCCGTAGTGTATGGGGAATGGAACGATCTGAAAGAACATCCGTCTATTGTGGTAAATGTGGGAGGAAAAAGCTTCTAACAGATGGGATGGTCGCAGGAAGTGCGCAGCAAAACAGAACTGGCACAATTCATCACATGAGACAGATGAAAGATAGCGGCACTTGAAAACCCATTTCAACGAAACTATACTTGGAGAACTGAAAACACTGACATTTGGGAACTGTGGCCTTTCATTGGAAAACGAAAGCCTTTCATTGGGAAAAAACAACAGGATTACAAGTTTCCGATGGTGTGTGAAAATGGCGGAAAAAATACGGAAACATATTATCAGATGAATCAAATTATATAATAATAATATAAGAGGATAATTTTATATAATAAATATAATACATATATTAATAATAACATCTGGGACAATTTAGAAGGCGTTATTCGAATGTTCAGACCTCTTCCATCTTCACTACAAAATGTTCAAACCATTTTGCAGGAAGAATAGATCAAACTCCTTCCTGTTGTATTTCGAAAGTATCTGAAAAGCATGCCACGTCGAGTCCGAGATGTTATCTCTGTCGGCTGAGGCCTGACGAAGTCTTAGGTTCGTAATAATTTGGCCAGGTGGTATAATTTTCCACTTTTTAATTTCTGTGCTATTCTGAGCATTTGTGGGGAGCAGACATAATACTCTTAGGCAGTGTGTTTTTAAAGAATGAATTTAATCACTTAGATGCTTCTGAAACTGGATTCATTAAATGATTATTAATTGTAATCGTAAAATTAAATTTGAATATTTGGGAAGAATTCGCAATATTTCCTTCACCTGGCATCACATGCATTTAGGAACGTAACAAAAGAATAACTCAATTGTTGAAATACCGAACAATACAAGGAGAAAAAAAAACAATTAAAGGCGCAAATGCTTTAAAGAGGAAATTGCCATTTTGAGAATTGCTTTGTGCAAACTTGAGCGTCGAAACGTATGCTAATGGTTGTGACTTAGTTACTGATTGGGTATGTTGTAGGTGATAGTTGTACATTTGGGAAGGTTGGCGTATAGAGAAACAAAGGCGAAACTTCACGATGCATAAAAGGAGGATTTCCTGCGAGAGATGTTGGATTACGCATCAGAGAAGAGAAGAAATAAGGAAAGTGAACGAGGAAAGTCTCTTCGTGAAGACATGGAGGTGGTGCAAACGCATTTGCTGCATTAAGACTGTTGAAGAAGAAAAAGAAGAATACTTCTTCCCATCCACCACCAATTACGGAAGCTACGAGAACATTTACGAGCAACTGTTCTTAAAGATGTCATCGAAAGCTGTCGAATCGCATCGACGGAATTATGGTAACCTATCGTCATCGTCGAGTGAAGTCAACGAAGACTTGGTGGCCAACGTAGAAAAGCACGTCACAAGCTCAGAGGACGAAAGTGAAACGTCTGATCCACCCGTTGTCTTCTGTGATGAAAACCTCTCCTTCTTTTTGTTTTTAGTTATATTTGCTCCTTTGATTTACAGATTATTAATCATGGTTGAATGGATCTTGAACGTAGAAGGAGACTAAGATAGACTGTGCTACAAATCAACTGGTGGGAGGGAGGGCGCCTCTCTAAAATCCAACTTCGAACGTCCACGACGTGAGAGGTGGGCAACATCCATTGTCTTTCGGTTTCTGATTCACTTTTTCCTTACAGAAATTGTCAGATAATGGATGGCAAATACGAAGCTCTGGTGCCCACTAAAAACTAATTATAACACAATGCCATTCCTTACGTAATATCATTTTTTTTAACACATGATGTTATATGTAAGCAAGGGAAATCAAAAACATCAAACTTCCTGTTATCCATATCAGTGGTTCTCAAACTTTACCATTCTTCTCTCCCAGTCTACCGTTGATGGGTTTTTCGTCCCCACCTTTTGTTTATAGAATGAATTTGTCACACACAGCTTTACAATTGTCGAATTTGTCTCACACATTATAAGAGAAGAAAGCAACTTTAAAAATAAAAACGAAAGATCTAGACAATAGTGTGCGACATACGATCAGAAAGTGGGGCTAGTGGAGAAGGAGAAGCGCGCTCTAAGGCTGCAGTTCCCAGATTCGAGTCACACTGGTGCCAGCTTTGTGATTTGTCTTTGCTAAACCTCTACCCTGTTTTAGTCAGAAAGTGAACTGATTGGCCTGTTTAAACAGCCGTCCCTCGGATCAAATGTAAAGCCGTGTCTCCGTGTGCAGACCATACCCTGTGCATATTAAATAACTTACTCGACTGCATTGATGAGAGGCTCCCATCTGTCTGCTGACAGCTGTGCAGGGGTCACTTTCTCTGAGCCCTCCATTACCAGGCGACAATAGAGTAGCTTGCGATCTGGTTATTTAGCCCATTATGTGGTAAAAATGGGGCGGTCACAGATACACATCAAAGAGTTCTGGTAAATTAAGGAAAGGACGAGAAGATTAGCGATGGTGGTGACATGCTCTTTTAGTAGTTCATAAGGCTCCTATGTTCATACTCTCTTAGTAGTTCATACGTTCATATGGATTTTAGGGAGATCCAAGACAGACAAGGAAGAACCAATCACCTGATAGATGGTTATTTCAATCGTGGGACTATATCTAATTGCAGTGGAACCCGCTTCTGATGAATTTGAAGGAACAGCGTAAAAATTTCGCTTTTCCCCCATAAATTCGTTATAAGAAATTTATTGAGAGAAAAGTTATCTAGAAAAGTAAATATGCTATGAATTTAAGCTCAAATAATAAGATTAAAATATAAAAGTAATAAGACTACTTAAACATAGAAAATAAAAAAATTTATTTTCAACAAATCATGCATCTAATGAACGAAGATTTTTTCTTTCACTTGAAGCAGCGAACCACTTAGAAGCATATACGGAGCGCTGGCTTCTCCGAACCACTGGAAAAGAGCTTATTTAAATTTCAGAATTAAATCTCTTTTCTTGAAGCAGCAGCTGTTGATTTTGCAGACTCCGCCAATTTTGTCCTTTATTTCTTGAAACTGCAGATAAAGAACTCTGCGGAATTCCATACTCCTAGATCACATCATCTTTCTTTTGGTATTTCTCCTATTTTCTTACGATTTCTCCTTTCTTTACCAAATAGACTTTTTCGTTCTTCTTAATATAAAACTTCGTAGCTATAAGACTGTCAGACAGTTCACTTGGCGAAGAATCAAAAACAGAATGCTTTGTTTAGTACGAGTTCCAGAATCCACATAAAATTGAGAAGAAATGTGATTCGCCGTTTTGTTGTCCTGCCACCTCCATGAATGAAATTCCTCAGAGAATTTGTCCTCTTACCTTCCACTGATAATCTAGGAATTGTGACAATGCTCACAGATCTCATTCTTTAATTTATCCTGGTGACTCTTATTTATTTCCTTCTTTTTGAAATGTTTGTGTTAATTCAGAGCCTGGGGGTAAATTGCCGTTCGAAATCTGAATGACATTTCATAAGTCGGTACATACGTTTTCCTACCTAGTAAAGACAATAGAACACATTCAATCGTTTAACAAAAAAAAAAAAAAAAAATTGAACAAGTGACTGCAGAAATGAACTTACTAGATTTTGACTAATTCGTCTGCTTTTTCTGAAGATCCGAATGGAAAAGGTTCGTTATATCAGTAAACAATGAAAGTAAATTCATACTGAAAGGTCTCTGCTTCGTTATATCCGTGATTTCGTTATTATGGGTTTCGTTATAAACGGTCTTGGCTGTATTGTGAGCATAGATCTTCTAAGATAGGCGACCTCCTTCCAAGCTTCTCGCCCCTTCCAAGGGAGTTGAGCTTATTCCGAAGGGAGATACCGATGGGATTGGAACGGTTACCGTCCTTCAAATGAGTGGCTAAGTCGTGGTCTTCGTTATATCCGTGATTTCGTTATTACGGGTTTCGTTATAAACGGGCTTGGCTGTATTGTGAGCATAGATCTTCTAAGATAGGCGACCTCCTTCCAAGCTTCTCGCCCCTTCCAAGGGAGTTGAGCTTATTCCGAAGGGAGACACCGATGGGATTGGAACGGTTACCGTCCTTCAAATGAGTGGCTAAGTCGTGGTCTTCGTTATATCCGTGATTTCGTTATTACGGGTTTCGTTATAAACGGGCTTGGCTTCATTGTGAGCATAGATCTTCTAAGATATGCTACCCTCCTTCCAAGCTTCTCTCCCCTTCCAAGGGAGTTGAGCTTATTCCTAAGGGAGATACCGATGGGATTGGAACGGTTACCGTCCTTCAAATGAGTGGCTAAGTCGTGGTCTTCGTTATATCCGTGATTTCGTTATTACGGATTTCGTTATAAACGGGCTTGGCTGCATTGTGAGCATAGATCTTCTAAGATATGCGACCCTCCTTCCAAGCTTCTCTCCCCTTCCAAGGGAGTTGAGCTTATTCCTAAGGGAGATACCGATGGGATTGGAACGGTTACCGTCCTTCAAATGAGTGGCTAAGTCGTGGTCTTCGTTATATCCGTGATTTCGTTATTACGGATTTCGTTATAAACGGGCTTGGCTGCATTGTGAGCATAGATCTTCTAAGATATGCTACCATCCTTCCAAGCTTCTCTCCCCTTCCAAGGGAGTTGAGCTTATTCCTAAGGGAGATACCGATGGGATTGGAACGGTTACCGTCCTTCAAATGAGTGGCTAAGTCGTGGTCTTCGTTATATCCGTGATTTCGTTATTACGGATTTCGTTATAAACGGGCTTGGCTGCATTGTGAGCATAGATCTTCTAAGATATGCGACCCTCCTTCCAAGCTTCTCTCCCCTTCCAAGGGAGTTGAGCTTATTCCTAAGGGAGATACCGATGGGATTGGAACGGTTACCGTCCTTCAAATGAGTGGCTAAGTCGTGGTCTTCGTTATATCCGTGATTTCGTTATTACGGATTTCGTTATAAACGGGCTTGGCTGCATTGTGAACATAGATCTTCTAAGATATGCGACCCTCCTTCCAAGCTTCTCTCCCCTTCCAAGGGAGTTGAGCATATTCCTAAGGGAGATACCGATGGGATTGGAACGGTTACCGTCCTTCAAATGAGTGGCTAAGTCGTGGTCTTCGTTATATCCGTGATTTCGTTATTACGGATTTCGTTATAAACGGGCTTGGCTGCATTGTGAGCATAGATCTTCTAAGATATGCGACCCTCCTTCCAAGCTTCTCTCCCCTTCCAAGGGAGTTGAGCTTATTCCTAAGGGAGATACCGATGGGATTGGAACGGTTACCGTCCTTCAAATGAGTGGCTAAGTCGTGGTCTTCGTTATATCCGTGATTTCGTTATTACGGATTTCGTTATAAACGGGCTTGGCTGCATTGTGAGCATAGATCTTCTAAGATATGCTACCATCCTTCCAAGCTTCTCTCCCCTTCCAAGGGAGTTGAGCTTATTCCTAAGGGAGATACCGATGGGATTGGAACGGTTACCGTCCTTCAAATGAGTGGCTAAGTCGTGGTCTTCGTTATATCCGTGATTTCGTTATTACGGGTTTCGTTATAAACGGGCTTGGCTTCATTGTGAGCATAGATCTTCTAAGATATGCTACCCTCCTTCCAAGCTTCTCTCCCCTTCCAAGGGAGTTGAGCTTATTCCTAAGGGAGATACCGATGGGATTGGAACGGTTACCGTCCTTCAAATGAGTGGCTAAGTCGTGGTCTTCGTTATATCCGTGATTTCGTTATTACGGATTTCGTTATAAACGGGCTTGGCTGCATTGTGAGCATAGATCTTCTAAGATATGCGACCCTCCTTCCAAGCTTCTCTCCCCTTCCAAGGGAGTTGAGCTTATTCCTAAGGGAGATACCGATGGGATTGGAACGGTTACCGTCCTTCAAATGAGTGGCTAAGTCGTGGTCTTCGTTATATCCGTGATTTCGTTATTACGGGTTTCGTTATAAACGGGCTTGGCTTCATTGTGAGCATAGATCTTCTAAGATATGCTACCCTCCTTCCAAGCTTCTCTCCCCTTCCAAGGGAGTTGAGCTTATTCCTAAGGGAGATACCGATGGGATTGGAACGGTTACCGTCCTTCAAATGAGTGGCTAAGTCGTGGTCTTCGTTATATCCGTGATTTCGTTATTACGGATTTCGTTATAAACGGGATTGGCTGCATTGTGAGCATAGATCTTCTAAGATAGGCGACCTCCTTCCAAGCTTCTCTCCCCTTCCAAGGGAGTTGAGCTTATTCCTAAGGGAGATACCGATGGGATTGGAACGGTTACCGTCCTTCAAATGAGTGGCTAAGTCGTGGTCTTCGTTATATCCGTGATTTCGTTATTACGGATTTCGTTATAAACGGGCTTGGCTGCATTGTGAACATAGATCTTCTAAGATATGCGACCCTCCTTCCAAGCTTCTCTCCCCTTCCAAGGGAGTTGAGCTTATTCCTAAGGGAGATACCGATGGGATTGGAACGGTTACCGTCCTTCAAATGAGTGGCTAAGTCGTGGTCTTCGTTATATCCGTGATTTCGTTATTACGGGTTTCGTTATAAACGGGCTTGGCTGCATTGTGAACATAGATCTTCTAAGATATGCGACCCTCCTTCCAAGCTTCTCTCCCCTTCCAAGGGAGTTGAGCATATTCCTAAGGGAGATACCGATGGGATTGGAACGGTTACCGTCCTTCAAATGAGTGGCTAAGTCGTGGTCTTCGTTATATCCGTGATTTCGTTATTACGGATTTCGTTATAAACGGGCTTGGCTGCATTGTGAGCATAGATCTTCTAAGATATGCGACCCTCCTTCCAAGCTTCTCTCCCCTTCCAAGGGAGTTGAGCTTATTCCTAAGGGAGATACCGATGGGATTGGAACGGTTACCGTCCTTCAAATGAGTGGCTAAGTCGTGGTCTTCGTTATATCCGTGATTTCGTTATTACGGATTTCGTTATAAACGGGCTTGGCTGCATTGTGAGCATAGATCTTCTAAGATATGCGACCCTCCTTCCAAGCTTCTCTCCCCTTCCAAGGGAGTTGAGCTTATTCCTAAGGGAGATACCGATGGGATTGGAACGGTTACCGTCCTTCAAATGAGTGGCTAAGTCGTGGTCTTCGTTATATCCGTGATTTCGTTATTACGGGTTTCGTTATAAACGGGCTTGGCTTCATTGTGAGCATAGATCTTCTAAGATATGCTACCCTCCTTCCAAGCTTCTCTCCCCTTCCAAGGGAGTTGAGCTTATTCCTAAGGGAGATACCGATGGGATTGGAACGGTTACCGTCCTTCAAATGAGTGGCTAAGTCGTGGTCTTCGTTATATCCGTGATTTCGTTATTACGGATTTCGTTATAAACGGGATTGGCTGCATTGTGAGCATAGATCTTCTAAGATAGGCGACCTCCTTCCAAGCTTCTCTCCCCTTCCAAGGGAGTTGAGCTTATTCCTAAGGGAGATACCGATGGGATTGGAACGGTTACCGTCCTTCAAATGAGTGGCTAAGTCGTGGTCTTCGTTATATCCGTGATTTCGTTATTACGGATTTCGTTATAAACGGGCTTGGCTGCATTGTGAACATAGATCTTCTAAGATATGCTACCCTCCTTCCAAGCTTCTCTCCCCTTCCAAGGGAGTTGAGCATATTCCTAAGGGAGATACCGATGGGATTGGAACGGTTACCGTCCTTCAAGTGAGTGGCTAAGTCGTGGTCTTCGTTATATCCGTGATTTCGTTATTACGGATTTCGTTATAAACGGGCTTGGCTGCATTGTGAGCATAGATCTTCTAAGATATGCTACCCTCCTTCCAAGCTTCTCTCCCCTTCCAAGGGAGTTGAGCTTATTCCTAAGGGAGATACCGATGGGATTGGAACGGTTACCGTCCTTCAAATGAGTGGCTAAGTCGTGGTCTTCGTTATATCCGTGATTTCGTTATTACGGATTTCGTTATAAACGGGCTTGGTTGCATTGTGAGCATAGATCTTCTAAGATCGGCGACCTCCTTCGAAGCTTCTCACCCCTTCCAAGAGAGTTGAGCTTATTCCTTATCCCTACCGATGGGATTGGAACGGTTACCGTCCTTCAAATGAGTGGCTAAGTCGTGGTCCCAAACGTACCCAGATCTAGAAATAAACTAGAAATGCATATATCGACTCTGGCGACTATGGAATCTCTCTTTCGAAGAGAATGGCGTCTTTCGTTTACGTGCTTTTGGATGCTTTAAAAATTTAAAATTCGAATTAATGGATAATTGGTAAAATGTAAATAGCAGTATTTTATTAGTACATATCTTTAATAATAAAAGAAGGTGTCTGTGTGCCTGCGGCAGCCATAACTCATCGGGAAATCGTCGTAGACGCTTTATATTTTCGCAAAGTGTTTCTGGTTGTTGTACGGGTTGCTGAGCCAAATTTCAAGTCGTAATTCCAAAAGGACTCGCTAGAAATAAAAATAGTACTATTCTTATTAGAAACGGAAATCGTTGTGAAATTTATTGTTGCCATTTACTAACTGTGAAGGTAGGAGTAATAATACCATTTTAAGTTGCTGTCGTTGCCAGATTCCCCTAATTTCCAAAGACATTATTGATTTAAGGAGTCCCGTTGCAGGTAGTAGGGTGACCACTTGTCACAATTTTCCAGGGACAATCCTTGGATTAAAGGCTCTGGCCTCGACGGATAAATGTCCCCGAAAGTGTACCCGGAATTTGGTTTTAGATTTTTTTAAATATAAATTGTGCAATTTCAACAGAATAATAGTAGTGCCAACATTGCTATAAAGAATTTCTCTCACAATGCAGGTGATTGAAACATTCAGTCTAGAATCATCATCATCATAATGATAATATAGTACGAATGGTGACACCAGTAGAGAATGCATATCTTTCTTCCATTTGCTAACACCATCGCGTGCCGTATAATTGCCCATCATCTCTCTCTGTTTTAACAGATTTCGGCGTCCTGTTGTTCCCCGGATACTTCACTGACAGATCCCAGTTTGGAACACAGATTCCCGCTGTGGCATAATAAAATAATTGAGCCCCAATATGTAATGGGACGGGGTTTAGAAAATCTAATGGTTTTGTGGTTGTAGGATATCTGGCAACCCTGCGGATCTCGTGCATCGCTACAATTGTTCTTCGAGAAAAGAGATTACAAAGGAAGAACTGAATCGTGCAATCAAAATCCTGCAATCAGGTAAAGTAGTTGGTATGGATGGAATGCCTACAGAATTGATCATGTCCCTAGGTGTTAAAGGAAGAGAATTCTTACGGAAGTCAATTCACTGACTTCTTTAAAAATGAATATCCTTCAGATTGGTAGGTCACCAGAATTAAACAATATCTAAGGACAAGGATAAGAGAAATCTTGATAACTATCGCCCTATTGCTATCACAAGCTGTTTATATAAATTGTACATGATGGGGGCTAATGCACAGAATGCTAGTATGGCTTAAAGAAAACAATAAACTAGAAGTGATGCAGCAGAATTTCGAAATGACCGACGTGGTAAAGATAATTTATTTATTCTTTCAGAGTTAATTAAAATTTTAAGTTGCGAAATCCGACCACTACTAGTATCGTTTTTGGACATAGAAAAGGGTTATGATGCGATGGATAGATAGAGATCCTTTGGGATAGACGCAGAATATTGGGAATGACAGATGACTTCTGTTCTGAAAAGGTTGTATGCCATAGGTAAAGGCAAATATGCTTATGAATTGAAAGACAAGAAATTATTTCAATTTAGGATTAAAACAAGGATGCCCTCTCTATTCTTTTCCTTACTTTTATTAATCCACTTGTAGACAGACTAAAAGAATGCAATGACGTATTTAATATTCCTAATTTTATAAAAAGGGACTCAAAAATACAAAATTCAAGGTTTGTTCTTTGCAGATGATGATATTATGATTTTTGCAGCAGATAAAACAGGGATGCAGAATTTATTAAATATTTTGAATCATTTTGGCGGGAAGTCTAAAATTAATTTTAGCTCTAAAAATGTATGCTGATGTCTTGGAATTCCAAGGAATATATATACCTGGTGCCAAGTTTGGAAATCATCAAATTTGCAGGGCGGATTCAGTTTTGTATCTGGCTATTTATTACCTTCAGTTAAGGAACAAAGAATTTGAATATTCATGAAGATATTGTCAGGAAAAAAATTTGTCGATACAATGGAATTATAAAAAACAAAGCTATATTTTCTTTCAGTAGGAATGAAGTCGCCAGAATATTGTCGAAATCTGTTGCAGTACCAGCAATCACCTATGGCTTTAGTTTCCTCGCTTTCTCGTCAAACTTTAGAATAATAATACAGTAATAATAATTTATTTCACGCAGGGGATTACAGTAAAGTCAAGGTATAGATAATTTTGGATATTAATTTAAACGTTCAAGTGGCTTGATGCCCTAGAACATTTGAGAAATTAAAAAGAAATATTGATGATAGTACAAAAATACAAACATATTTACAGGAATTGCATAAATATTTGATACATATACACAAAAAGACAAGTTGCACAGACGAAGGCAAACGTATAATATGAAATATGATAAAAAAAACTCCATAGAAAACTTAGCGGGAAGAAAAGGAAGGTTTAAGACAACAGAGGAAAAGAAAAAAGATTGCGGATAATTCAGAGGGCAAAGATGGGGAGTGGAAAAAATGGTGAGGAGATGTTGTTGGTCAAACGTTTCAATATTCTAATAGGAGTGGAGTAATATAGTTTTTGAATTTTGTTTTAGAATTTAAAGATGTGATATCGCTCGGTAGAGAGTTCCAAGTTGAGTTTGCTTGAAAGGCAAAAGAAATTTTAGCATACTTAACTTTGAAAATCTTGGGACATCACAGATCCACTTGGTAAGTAAACCAGTGAACTCTAAATGCGGCGATGAAAGGTGAAATGGGTTGGAGCACTTTTCAAAGCAAATAAGAAAAAAAAGCAAACTTCATTCTTTTCGGGCGTCTTCATAATACGAATGAAAACACGATAGTCAGAAACGTTTTCGAATGCTGTAGAATACTCACTTCTCGAGAACGTAATTCTACTAGAAGAGCTCTAGCAGTAGATAGAAAATTTGATCCTAAATCAGGTCCTTGGAATTATAAAATTGCCATGGGATGGAAAAATAGCTTTAAAGATGCAAAGGGATTTTCACATGAATTATGGAGAAGCAACTAAGATTTCTAGACTAAGGCAAGTTTATGGTAGGAAGACTGTGTACCAAAGAAACTTAGATGGAAAATCGCATTGGCTTCACTTTTCTGTAAAGCTAGAGCTGCTCATTGGAAACGAATAAAAGACAGCAAATTTCTAAATTGTTGGGAAAAGTGTACTTTATGTCCTAGTGCCGTTGAGACAATCATGCACGTTATTCTGGAATGTGAATCTCTAGAGCACCTTCGATGTGAGAGACAATTGCATGTAGAGAATAGAGATAATGAATGGAGGTAATGAGTGGCAATGGCCTGTAGAGAATTGAGTTGGCTTCCCCGCAATGGGTTAAGTTATTCGAAGGGAAAATCTTGAAGAGACTAAGTTCCTCCTTATGGACATAATGACAGTCATTTCTGTTATTTAACCTGTGTTATTTAAGTTTTATTTTGTGCTACTCGATATTAAGGATAGTATTATGTGCAAGAATGTATAAAATATGTTCTAAATTAAAAACTATTTTCACTTTTTAATATAGTCATTTCATGAAAAATATCTATCTTTCAGATTAAATTCTGTAAAGTCCCGGATGGTTTTCTTCAAATATGATGATCCTAATAAAAAGTCGATCCTTCAGACTGAATTTTCAACTGTCCCTGGATCCTCTTCTTTAAATCTGGAATCTTTAAACCCAACACGGGGTCAGGCAGAGGGACCCCCCCTCCTACGAATTTGTAACAGTTCGGTCAAGAACATCGGGAACCACAAAATTTCTGTCGAAGTAAAATTCTCGATAGTTTGCGAAGAAGCCACGGGCTATGAGAGAGCGCCTCTGACGTCAACAACCACCTGAGCAACGCCGGGCAATTCTTCGCGTTGATACTGTGCTAAAATGTGTGTGTGGGAGGGGCAGAGCTCCCACGAAAATCAGAATGTACTGATTAAGATTGGGACCCGAGCAGCGATAATTTGTACAGGAAAGAAGGGGGCCAAGTAGAAACCTGACTTCTTAATAAACCTGCAGGGCACACGGGAGAAGCAGTTTAGGGAATTTGGACCATTCGGCCAAAATATGTCGAAATGGAAAAAAAAAAAAAAATCTGTGTAGTTTGGGTAGAAACGGAGCCAAAGTCTATGAGAGGAAGAACTTACGTCAGCAAAGCTGTACAATTCATTGTGTTAAATCAATGCTAAAAGGTCAGGAGGGATCTCACAAAACTAACCTTTAGTGCAGTGAAAATAAGAATATAGATATTAAAAGTGAGTACCGGGTGTCATTCAGTTAATACAACACTAAAAAGTATTTCTCTTTTATTCCTTAAAATTGAAAAGGTTGCCTTTCTCATACTCTTCCCAGAAAAGGGACAAATTGTTACGGTCTTCACATTCTACCACCGAAATTTCAAATGTCTACCATAAATTATTCACTTGCAATATTCGTTAAAAATTCGCCTTTTTCATATTTAGTGGCTTCTAATGATGTAAATTAAAACTACCAAAATTTTCGAAAAATGAGAATTATAATATTTTTAGTACCAATCAATTAAACGAAAAATTTCCAATTATCTCTTAATACAAAACAGTTGTTTTTCCCACCACTTGGATGTAAGGGAGCAACTTGTTGTTGCCTCGTGATCTTCACATTCTATAATCTCAATTACAAACTTTCAGTATATATATATATCGTTTGTAATATTCTTTAAATTTTGCAATTTTCAAATGTTTCCACCGTTAGAGGGCGCAATTGAAACTTTTTGGAGATTCAAAATGCGAGAATTACTATTTTATCAAAACCTCGCCTACCGAAAAGAAATTTTCAAGTTATCTAAGAATAAAAGAGTTGGATGTTTAGAGACGGAGAGGCGACGATGTCAAATATTATCCGCTTTTTAAAAAAAACATTGCGATCGATCATTTTCCCTTTCGTTTTAGAGGTCTTGAAAAATACACGAAATATGCATGTAATATGGGAAATATGCGCTTAACAACATAATAGGCCCTTGATTTAGGACTGTTTGATTTACGCCGATAATAATATCCGTCAGTTTGATAATTTTCTACTAATTTCTTTAGTTTCTCTCAAAAATTCTGGAAAATTATATCCGTGATGTTGCGATATGATAGATTATACAGGGTGTCCCTGAATTCATGGCCCAAACGTGAGGGGATGGTAGTATACACCGAACCCACCAATATTCGTCATAGAATATGTGGCCGCAAACGCAGCCCGGTGCCGGTAGGGGGCGCAGACGAGTCCGCGGAGGATCTGGTAGCCCGACTGTCCGTCGCAGCCGCCGATGTGCGTGACCAGCCCGGTGTTTACGAGCAGGTACACCGATCACTACTCCGCCGTTGTGCCGCCTGTATCAGCGTTGGTGGGCGGACGTTTGAGCATTTGTTGTAATGAACTCCAATAAATGTCACTCTGGAAACCTCTGTGTCTGTCCTTCATTTCCGACTCCTCACTGAGTTTGTGGCCGCATATTCTATGACCAATATTGATGGGTTCGGTGTGTACTACCATCCCCTCACGTTTGGGCCATGAATTCAGGGACACCCCATTAACAGCAAATATATGTGACGAATACTGTGTACTGTGTATCAAATAGGCTAGTTCGGTTAGAAATATCAGGTTTTACATGAAAGTTGAAAAAACGAACCCCCCCCCCCCCCAAAAAAAAAAAAAAAAAAAAAAAAAAAACTGCATAGCACTACTGAGGCTGGTGTAGTAGACCCGCCTCGAAGGTTCTAGAGTTTAGAACCTCAACAAAAGGCCGCGGTATAAACACTGGCGAACCGAGCATTGCGTCTCAGATTAAAGTCAGGTACTATGTTGTGTTTGGTAGTGGCTCTTTACTTAATGGTGAGTTTATTTTAAAACTCGATTTGTGACTTGAATACTGCACTGTGCTTATAATTATCGAGGTTTTTTCTGTACTTTAACACTGCGCCTTAGAATTTTTAATAAATTTGCTCATGGCTACTGATCTAAGGGACCTTAGTTCAAGTCCCGGGTAAGGCATGGATGGTCGTGTTGTTTTTCTGCTGAGGACCCGTCATCCTCACAGATCATCTACTATAGCATATACATAAACTGACAGGCTCCTATCAGAACTCTGGGGCAAACTACTGCTTAAGGAGTTATTTATTTTATATATTTATTAAAATAAAAAAAATAAAATTGGAACCATGTCTCATAAGAGCGGAAGTGCAACCACCGGTGAAAATATTGCTAACCATATTCGCCACATTATACATATATAATTAGATATAACTTATTTAAGTTTTCGCCACAAGTCAATGATTTATTGTGTACGTACTGAACACCGCTGTTCGATATTATTTAAGGCCGAAATCTTCCCCTTGAAGTGAGTTCAGCATACACATTCGTATCAGAATAATATGACTACCTACCATAGTATATGTATGGTAGGTGGTCATATTATTTTGATACGACTGTGTATAAACAATAACCAAACAGAAAAGAAGAGGAAACAAAATGCATCTTTTTCTAACTATATTAGCAGTAACAAACTACTTGCTACAAGTCTTACCAACTCTAACACAAGACTGTTATTATAGACAGCATTCATTACTTTAACTTGTCTGGTATGCCGTATATCTCACGATTAAACCACAAATTACCACCATTAGATCAAAGCTCCACTTAGATCAAAAGCCATTTTGAAATCTAAGAATCTATGAATAACAAGTTTCGGAAACTAAACATTTCTCAAGAATCTGTTTAAACAAAAAAATTATCAATATCTTCCCTAACACTTCTGAATCCACACTCAGTTGATCATCATCCAAATTCTTCATTCTATTATGCAAAATAATGCAAAGATTTTTAATGTAACAGAAAATAGACTGCTTCCCCCATAATTATAATAAGAACTGCTATCACCTTTTTGAAAATACAGATAATAATATTTCTGGTGAAATTCTTAAGAGCGCCTTCATACAAAAAAAATAAAATTTGAATCAGCCATGTGAAAACAGAAGCATTCCCAGCTGTAACCATTTCATTAGCAATTTCATCTCCCACTGGGGATTTATATAGTTTTTATTTAGAGACAGTCAAAGTAACTTTAGATTGTGATGTGACGTCATCTATGTGAATTTATAATTATATCTACAATACTCATACTAAACTGGAAATTAATACCTTTTTGCAAATTTAAGAATGTAATTCACTTTTAATTTTTGGTATCTTAATCTTACTAAGTGAATCTACTTAATAAGACATTTCATTTCAAAATGTAGGAAATTTTGAATTAAGATATATTTTATTTAAAACATTAATAGTGGATTTACAATCCATTAATATTATCAAATATTTCTAATTTTGGGTAGCAACAGTTGATAGCAGTTTCAAATTTCTAGCATAAATGTATAATTTGAATGAAATTTTTAAATTATATTAATAAATAATTAATAATTATATTAGAAATTTGAAACCACAATACAGGGTAGGAGCGTACACAAGACACCATGGTGTCTTATGTGCGCTCCTACCCTGCATTGTGCTTGAGATAGTGATATTGTTATAAAGCTTAGGAGAGTATTAGAAACTTAATTGGTCTTCCTATAGGGTAAATTTATGTATCATTTCCTGTAAGTAGTGTTTTCATTTTTGTTTAGAACACTTCTTTTCGGAGTAATAATTGCTAAATTATAGCTCCTTAATAATGATAACATTTCTGATTTATCAGAAAAATATGTCAAGGACTGTGAAGATCATAGTACTTCTGAAATTAATAATCGCAACAGTTTTACATTGAACACAGAAGTCTGTATAGTGAAGTATTCAAGTAAAGTTTCTGGGTTTTTATTATCTTTCTTTAGTATGTCAGACGTGCAAGAATGAATTCATTAATTTAAATATTGATCTAAATATAATTAGGTTCACAAATTTTTAATTTATTGTTTTACTAATATAAATTAAAAATATTTACTTTTATGTAGAAAAGTAATAAAATTGTAAAATATTTCAGGTTTTAATATTCTATCGATAAGAGAAAATATACTATTAACCTAGGAGAAATATAATGTGTTAAACGAAAAAACCGAGCATATCTGGAATATTTTCCAATTATCATGAAATCCATTTCGCTTAATATTTAAAGAATTATGGAAGCTGAAGCATTTAAATGTAACTTTTTCTACTCATAAAAATATACTTCCAAAGATTAAATACAACTGTTATAACAAATCGTTCACTAACATAAATGCAATATTTAAAATTTTTGTAAAGATTTTTTTTTTCACTATTCGTGAATTTTGTGGAAAAACATTTTTTAGGAGTATGACAAGAGCGTCTGCTGTTAACTGTTCCTGCTCCAATAACTCTTTAAATATTAACGAATTTGTTGGAAATTGAAATGTGGAGAGATTCGATTGAGATCTTCAATTTATGTCCAATGACATTTTTCCATGAAAGACTTATTTCGAAAGTTAGATAGCTTTAAATGCGGCTTTTCTTTCATATGACATGGGAGTGTCTGGTTACTTTTTGGAGTTTATTTTTATCTGGTTTTCAAAGAAAACGAGAAAATAGTTTCGCTTTGTCGTCTCTCTGTCTATCCGTCTGTAGACAACAAACATTTTTTTACAAAGAAAAATTAAAAATTCTTTTTTTGTTGGATAAGTATTGATCAGATATTACGATCTGCACTTTTCGAATCTATCTAAAGCTATAATTGTGCCCTCTAGCTGTTTAAAAAGTTGAAAATTCCAAAATTTCAAACGAATATTGCAAACGATGTGTGTATGCTAGAAGTTTGAAATATTGCTAGTGGAATGTGAATGCCACGAAGTTTCCATTGCCGACAATGATTTGACCTCGTAGACCCAGGGGTGGGAACACACTACTTTTTTTGTTTTAGCAAACAATTGTTTGTTTTTAGACAATTGAATTCTAGACAAATAATTTAAATTTTAGACAAATAAATTAATTTTCTCTAAAACCAAACAATTTTTTTTGTTTTAGCAAACAATTGTTTGTTTTTAGAAATAAATGAAAACTTCTTTTTTTTTGGGTTAGATAGAAATTGATGAAATGTTATAATTCGCTCTTTCGGAATCTTCCGAAAATTATAATTGCGCCCTATAACGGTAAGAAAATTTTTAAATTCCAAAATTTCAAACAAATATTGTAAATTGTACATTTATGCTAGAAATTTGAAATTTTGATTGTGAAATGTGAACGTTACAAAATGTCCACTGTCACAATAAGTTGGCGCCTTAGACCCAGAGGGGTGGGAAAACACAACATTTATATTTTACAGATAATTGCTTGAATTTAGAGGTAAATGAAAAATTATTTTTTCGGTTAGATAAGAATTGATAAAATATTATGATCTGCCATTTTCGAATCTTTCGAACACTATAATTGCGCCTCTAACGGTGAAAATGTGAAAATTTCAAAATTTCGAACGAATGTTGCAACAATATATATAAGATAGAAATTTTGGTGGTGGAATGTGACCATTATCGAATCCATTATGTGCTCATAAGTGTCACTCAGAAGTAAAACAACAAAAAACTGTCCAAAGCTTTTGTACCAGTAACAGTATTTTAAAATTTAAAAGGAAAGAAAAACGAAGTTTCTTGAAACTTGAAAAATTAAGTTATGGGAAGTGACTGGATTGACCTGGAACTGATCGAATACGTCATCCCAGTACACAGGGGCGGGATTTATGGAGGGTGGGGAGGATGGAATGGCTCTCTCTCTTTCAGAATGGGAATAAGGGGGAAAAAAGGCAAAAAAACCCAACTCATTTATATTTCATGCATTTTTCCTCCTCTCCCTTTTATATTTTTTCGGCTCGATTGTGTTTCTTTCCCCTCCCCCTCGGTATTTTTTTAGAACGGGGATTACCAGTACATAATGTTTCCTTCCGTTTTAAAGGATTTTTTAAAAAAATATTCTTTCAAAATATGTATGATATTTATAGGTTTACTATTTTTTTCTCTCCGTACGGGTTATTGACGATCTCAAGAGGGTGGTGGCTGGCTCTCTTCTCTCCACCCCTCAAATCCACTCTTCGTGAACATGTCTGAATCTAAAAATAATCGAGAAGGTGGGGGGGAAGTAAACTCAATCGAACCGGGAAAATATAAAAAGCAAGACTACTGGATTTCCATTCCAGTATGAAATTTTTCTCTCCGTTTAAGAGGCCTTTAATTTTTTTATTTTATGCATTTTTAATCATTATTTTTTATCCCTTATACCCTTAATTTTGCCTCTGTTATCCTTCTGAAAGGGGAGGATTACACACTTGCCTCCCACCTCATGGATATTAATTAGTTTTAAAAAGTTTATTATTATTATTCCATTGCAAGTCATTGTACTATAAACCCTACCTAAAATAAATAAAATATATTAATCCTTTGTATATTTTATTCCCATTCCCCTCTCCTTGTTAATCTCTAAGTGCTTCATAAACGATTTCCTGGTACATTTCTAGTTGCTTAGGGTAATGTGAAAAATAATAATAATTATGTTTCTTTTTTCAAGGCACTTTTTTTCGATTATTATGGAATTCGAAACGAATGTATCATATTTTTACTCTTTGTGAATAAGAAGATTTAAATTATTTTTCAAATTTAGTCATAAATGGCTGATTTAAAAAAAAAAACTGGTATATAAGAATATAACATTTTCAAATAAATTATAAATAAGGTTAATAATTTTAATCATATTATCTTGTTGAAAATGTCATTCATGAATATACCGGTACCTGACCAAATTACCAAAATCTTTGGATATATTTTTCAGAATCATCTAGCACAGTTTCACAATCTGGCTATATGAGAATGACTAAAAATGATTTATCAATCTGAACTTCTGATAAACCTGTTTTTCCTTTTAAAAGTCATAACAAAGCAATAATCACATGTTTGATTTCGTCAAATAATAATTTAAATATGAAAGTAATTATGAAAAAATAAAAATAAATAAATACCCCTTCAAGCATCTGCTTGCCACAAAGGTCTGACAGGAGACGGTCAGTTTATATGCCATAGTAGAAGGTCTGAGAGGATGGCAGGCTCTCAGCAGAAAAACGACACAAACAGCCATGCCCTACCCGGGTCTCGAACCCAGGTCCCTTAGATCAGTAGCCAAGCGCGCTAATCACTCGGCCAGACTTAGTCCTATATGTTTTCGCATTTAAAATTTGTTCTTTATTATGAATTCTTCATTAAATTGGAGATAAATTTTCCTTGGAGACTTCTGACATTTGTCAGCTCATTTTGGAATGGAATGAATCATTCCTAACGTCAGACTTTCACTGGAGTGGGTAGGGCGATTCAATGCACATGCCGTGAAGTGAAGATCTAACGCAACCGACACAAAACCAATTCTGAACCTTGTTCACCGTCTGTCGGATGGGATTTTAATCCGTGGCCCTGTATGCGGGAGAGCCATACCCTGTGCACATTAAAGGACACGCTGAATGGCCTTGACGGAGGCAACCATCGGTCACCCAACAGCTGTTCCAATGGATCCTCTCCCCCAACCTTCTACGAGCTTTCGGGGTCCTTGTGACCTGGCCATTAAGTCCAGTGTATGCAAAAAAAGTGTCACTCAGAGGTAAAACAACCCAACCCTAACCTTGTTACATGTTGAATCTGTGCATTCTGATCCGTGTGGTTTCTGAGAACACCAAGTTCTCAATTGCTTTAAAAATTGAATAAATTAAATTCTTAGAGCAGTTTTAATTATTTCCTTATCTAACGTGGAGGTTTGGATTTAGATAGGTTATTGTGTATCCAAACATTTTTTTGTTTGTTTGTTTACCACTGTAATTCCCAATAAGAGCATTACTGTATGTGCATTGTAAACTATATGGGAGAGGAGGATGACTAAGTCAGGAGCGCGTCAAGCTCTAATCTGCATAAGCGAGTTTGATGGCAAACAATTTTTTTGATAATGTTGAGAGTTTTCTCCGCTCTACCCACACGCTCTCATCGATCACCAAAAGACCGCTGTCTTACAGATGAGACGTTAATCAATGACTAAATGTGCAGGAAAACCATACCATGTGCACTTTACAGAACACGCTGGATGGCTTCTTTTTGTCTCCTAAGAACTGTCCAGTGGATCTCCTTCCCCCAACCTTCTCTGAATACTTGAGGTCCTTTTAACCTTGACATTTATCCCACTTATATAATAGAGTGCCGCTCATAGTTAAAACAACATAACCCAAATAATATGTATTTTGCCAAAAGTATGTATATTACGGAGGGCTTTCAAAATGTTCTTTACACGTCTCTGTAGATTTGCACAGTTGTTGTAGATCAAACATCCGAAGAAATACGAGCTAGGACTTGTTTCAAGGCTTGTCTAAACTTGCCAATACGTGTTAAAAACAAAGGCCGTTTCGCTGGCAAGAATATAAAATTCGGTCTGCAAAATCTGTGCTTTGTTGCTATGGGGACTACTAAAGAGGAGGAAAGATATTTCATTTTTACAAGGATGCATCATGCTGATTTATACAAGTATATGGGAATCGTGCCTGTTCATATGTCGCTGTTACGGATGGATGCACAAATTCAATGAAGGACGGCAGAGCTTCGAAGATTTACCTCGTACAGGAAACCCGATTGAGGCATTGAACGAGAGAAATATCGTTGGTGTTCGGAACTCATTAAGAAAAACCCACATCACCTTTCAGATAATATGTTAAGATGTCAGTGTACCGATTGGAAGTGTGGAAAAAATTATTTATCAACATTTAAAGTTCCGAAAGATCTGTGCCCCCACAAACTGACAAACAGCAAAAATGGGATGCAGTCGACTCGTGCAAGGAGATGGTGGCAATGTTTGAACCTAGTGGCCCCAAACGATTAACAAACATTGTCACAAGTGATGGGATGTGGTTTTATTACTATACAACTCCCAAAAAGATCGATAGTTATGTTTAGGTTGAGGAAGATGAACCGTGCCCCCAAATACTCCAACTAGTCTTTTGCTCAAGGAAGATGATGTTCATAATTTTTTTTATACCCAAGGAGTTGTAGCCATGGAAACCTTAATTGAAAAATGACTATAAATGGCGCCAACACTGTTTGGCCCAAAATGGTTAAGGAGAGGAAGAGGCAACGTCCAACAACAGACATGTAAAGTTCTCCTTCTTCAAAACTACCCGAGTTTTGTGAGCACTGGAAAGTGCTCACAAAACTCGACAAGTTACAGCCTATCTGGAGCAGGAAAAATCAAACAGCTACCCCATCCTGCATATTCACCCGATCTTGCACCATGCGTTTTTTGGTTGTTCCCAAAAATTAAAAAGGAACTTGCTGGGAAGACGTTTTCAAGGGTGCAAGACCTTGAAAAATGCGTTCATTTCACAGGTGCGGAGTATTCCCCAACAGGAGTATCATCTTACTTTCCAGAATTGGCTTAGAGATCTGCAATTTGCGTAGTTGCTGGAGGGGAGTTCTTGGAAGGGCAGTACCAGTTTTGTTGAGGTAAGTGTAATGGACTATACTCTGCAGATACAGATCAAGATCTTTTTGAACGCTCCTAGTAGAACTCAATAGTGGCTCGAAGGACTGAGTTTAGCTTGATTCTGAAGAATAAAACAATAATGTAAATAAATGAAATGTCCTTTAGCTAAAAAAATAACATATCATCTCTTTCAAATATGGGAAAATGAAGAAAATGAAGTTCTTCATTTTCAGAAATTTGCACCCTTTAACAATAGTAATTCATACTAATGGGTGATTAGACAATGCTAATAATAATAATAATATATTATTAGCCCTGTATGATGAATAAATAATTTCTCATTTAGCCCTTAAAATGAAAAAGTGGCGCTTTCTCATCCTCTAGGGTTAAGAGACAAATCAGTCAGTGTATATAAAATAATTTATTTATTTTTATTATATTAAATTTTAATGACAATTTTAAAATTAAGCAACAGCATTTTAAAGTAAAGAGTAACCGGTAAGATTTTACCCAATAATAATTTAAAATGTAATTGTAAATAATGCTCTTTTCAATAAAGTATCTCTGTTCTTGATCAACACATTCTACCACAAGAATTTTTAGCATAAATAAATTGTTTGCAATATTACATCAAGTTTTACATTTTGTACATAAAACGTCCTCTAATGATGGTAATTAATGCCTTTTGGAGGATTTGAAAACAGTGAATATTCATATTATATTAGTGCCTATTCAACTCAAAAAGAACTTTTCATTAATCTCTTAAAACAAAAGTAGCATTTTCCCATCTTTTAAACAAAAGGACAAATTGTTGCTACCAATGCAAACCTCTTGATCATCACACTCAAACGCTAAAATATCAGATTTCTAATCTAAGCAGTTCGTTTTGTAATATTCATTCAAATGTTTGATATTTTCGACCTTTTCCACCATCACAGGGTACAATTAAAGTGCCGGAAAATACTGTAGTTTCAGAGCCAAATGCAGTCTCGTATCCGTTGGGAACTACAGTATATTTCCCAAGATAATATGATCTAACAGTTTATTTTTCACTCATAGACATTGGCCATTTTTAATGTTTTTTTTAATCAATCCCAAAAGTTTATGAACTAAATTTGATAATTAATATAAATCTGGTGATTTATTTATAAATTCAATAAAATTGTCAGAAATGAAGAAAAGGAACCATTATACTGCTGGGACAGCAATTATAGTGATTTTTTTGCGTATATGAGTGTTTTGATTGTTTTCTTTCTGCTTTTAATGTTCCCAAACTAAACCTTCATGGAGAGTGTTCCTTGAACGCCTGCCATAAACTTTTTACTTATCTTTTGAAATTCCCACAAAAATAACTTATATAATGAGTTAGTAGTTAATATTGATACCAATAGTGATAGTATACAATTATAGCGAATCTGATGAATCTTACAGCAGCATTGTATAAGAAAAAGATATGGATCTACATAATTAACCTGTTTCAGGTGGCCGAGTGGTTAACGCGCTTTTCTCATGATCTAAGGGACCTGGGTTCGAGCCCCAGATAAGGCATGGATGTACAAGGATCGTGTTATTTTTTCTGTTGAAGTTCATCCATCCTCACAGACCTTCTCATACGGCGTATGAAATTGACAGGCTCCTGTCAGACCATTGTGGCAAGCAGCTGCTTCAGGGTGGATTTATTTATTTTCAGGTAAATCTGTTTTTATACTATTAAGTAGAATTAAATGCTCTTTCTTCTAAGGTACAACATGTCATATTCTGCTGATTAGTTATTTCAGAGTGAGGTTCAAATCCAATGAAAATACTCTTTTTTTTCACTATATTGTTTTGCAATTTCATTTCTGTCTTTTGCCCCCCCCTCCCCCCATCTATTTTTGTCTACATCCGGATCTGAACATGTGTAATCCAAAGCAACAAAACCGATTCACTCTACGCAAAACAAATTATGAGATGTGTCAAGATGAGTTTGCAAAAGATAAATAATTTTTACCCTTTATTATTGTTTCTTAGGTCCGGGCCTGCAAAGTAGTATATAGAAGGACACATCGTTTCGCAAACTCAGAAGAAATATCAAATTACAAAACCGGAATGCATACAGAACGTACATTCAGCGGTCTCATTCAGTGGGATTTAGCTCGGTGAATTGGCTCAATCTAGAAACCAATCGATGCCTTCGACACCTCTTGATTTCTAGGTCGTTATTCCGACCCCTATTTCACCTAGAATAATGACGGATCAGAAAACTCTATTTCTGAGTTTTACTGCCGGAAATAGCCCTATTCACCAATTTCTAGCTCTCCAACACCGATACATCGAAATTTGACATTTGAACTCGAAGGACCCATCGCATCCAAAAGTTGGCATAATTTCTGATAGGAACGTCTATACGAAAGATCAAACTCTTGCTTTGAAATCCATAACATTTGTTTTCTATAATTTTATTTTAGCCCATATTTTATGCCCGAACTAAAAATATATTTAAAAAAATCAATTATAAAATCTTATTCCATATAGAATATCATTTTGACTTTTCCTGTTCAGCGGAATATTTTAGATTGGAAAACTGTACTAAAGACTTATTCTTAGAATCCCCCAAAATTAAATTGTTGGTAACGTTTCCTACATCTACAGCCGGACATTCTCTGACATGTCGTTCAAGGTTTGACCACTAAGTGACAGTGAACGACATGTCGGAGATCAAATTTCAGATTATTCCTGGGATCTACGACCCGGATTACCTCTAGGTAAAAATTTTCAGAGCTCTACCAATTCTGCATCATAATTAGAATTAGCGTGATTCCTTGTCACTATGTATTAGATGTTAACGTAACTTGCTATGCAACAGCTGGGCAGGCTTGTAATCTGCAATTCCCAGGTTCGAGTCCTGTCTGTGCCAGAGTTGAGATTTATCAAAACAAAACTACCCACCCTACCCCTGGTAAGTAGGGGACACCGAAGTATATCCTCTCTCCGAAACCTTCTCTTAGCCTTCGAAATGATAATTCTAACAGTTCTCGGAGTCCTTGTGACCTGGTCATTTAACCAATAAACAACTCAACCGACAGATGATATTTTCCCCCAATAAGCATTCCGGTGGTTGAGTGGTTAGCGCACTTGCCTGCTGATCACAGAGCCATAGGTTCGAGCACTGAATAAGGTACGGATGTTTCTATCTCGTGTTGTCTTTCTGCTGAGGTCTCACCTTCCTCACAGTCTTTTCTATGGCAATTATACTGGCAAGCAACTCGTTCAGTGGTATGGAAAAAGAAAAAAATCTCCATTTTCTACCCTTGCCGAGAAAGGGCACATCGTTGGGCTTGGAAAAGCCGCCATTTGTCTGATGAGATGTAGAGCCGAGGTTCCGTGTTTAGGAGAGTCATTACCTGAGCACATTAAAGAATACACAGGATGGATTAACGAGAAGTTTCCATCTGTCTCCTAATAACTATCCAATCGATATCACTTTTCCTTATCCATCTCTGACTTTTGTAGACCTTGTGACTGATTATTTAACCCAATTATGTGTCAGAAAGCGCTGATTAGATGTAAAGTCACCGGGGCCATTGCCCAATCGTAATTCGAATGTTCGCAGGAACTTGGAAAATGCAACTGCAAGCTATAGAGAAGTGGTGTCATCACCAATTTATTTAACAACCGGTTCCTTTCAAATGTGCGTTTCATTCTTCCATTAACAGAGAACTATTGGGGGGGGGAGGATGCTCAGTACCCAGGATCCTAATCTGTAGTTCCAAGGTTTGATTCCTAAAAAGGTTGATAGTTTTCGCTGCTAGCCTCCAATCTGCCCTCTGTGGAAAGGGGACACCTTTCATCAGACGAGCCGTCAGGTCCTATCTGTGTGTACTAGATTTAAGATGATCCAAACTATGGCAATATGTATCAAAAAGGCATCGATGACGCTTCTCTGCCCACTTAACATTTTCTAGTTATGTTTCTTTTAATTGCGAAAAATATCGAAAAATAAATTGTTATTTTCTTTTCTAAGTGCGAAAGATTCTCAGAATTAACAGATTTATATTTTAATATGAATCATACAAATTCTCGAAAAGGTCAGAAAACGTTAACCCATTGTGGTTCAAAGATCTCATTCAACCTACATCCCATTTTAATAACCGTAGCTTGAATTTAAATTGGAGCATTTTGATAAACGTATCATTTCTTTTGAAATTACCTGTGGTTCATTTTAACATTGTTTCCATTTTAAAGAGGCTTTTCTACTTATTAAAATAGTTAGAATTAGATTCCCCCCTCTCCATTCCATATCATTTAATCACAATCAGCTATGTAATCCCTTCCTTTCTGTCCTCTGGAACAGGAATATGAAAATATTGCTCTCCATCACTGGTACACCGAATTTGACCTTTGACCTCCATGGACCCATCACATCCAAAATTTGCCATAATGTCTGATATCTACGATTCAAATTACCCTCAGGCACCACTTTTTAGCTCTCTAACACTGGTAGATTCATACTTCATCTTTGACTTCGAAGGAACACAGTGCATCCAAATTTTCCCATTTGTGAGATCTCAGACTCAAAATTTAGCTCCTGGCGCCAATATTTAGATCTCTAGCAATGATAGATCTAAAAATCTAAAGTTGACCTTGGAGCTCGAAGAACTCTCCGGATATATGTATGTATTGTATGTATGATATGTATGTGTTTGTATATGTATACAGGGTGAATCTGAAAAAGTGGGCAAAACGTTACGGGGTGGTAGAACGCAGCTATACGAGCAATATTCGTCATAGAAAGTATGGGCGGAACGCAAACGGCGAGCCGCTAGGTGGTGTTGGAAATGGTATAAAAGAGTCGGTCCTCGCACCCAACGGCATTTCTACGGTGGATTGCCGAGAGGATGGCTGGTTATACTAACCACGAAATGGCGGATATGCACTTGAAAAGCCTAATCTATGAGTGCCCCATTGAAACTGATATGGATCTAGTCGCCAGGATCGCCGTTGTTGCCGGCGATATTCGGGAAATGCCTGGTGTCTTCGCAAATGTGCGTCGGTCCCTATCCCGCAGGTGTGAAGCCTGCATTACAGCTGGCGGCAGCTCTTTTGAGCAATTTCTTTGAGCATGTACCTCAATTACATTCCTGTTAATAAAATGTTTTCTGAAGTACCTCCTCTCCTTCTTGTGTTCATTCTTTAAATGTGACAGTGGAAGACTACTTTTTAACTTCTCACCGCTTGCGTTCCGACCATACATTCTATGAAGACTATTGCTCGTATAGTTGCGTTCTACCACCCCGTAAAGTTTGCCCCACTTTTACAGATTCACCCTGTATATATGTTGTACTAGAGCCTCATGTTAGCCATCCATTACCTGAGGTTTTCCTTAAAGATGAAATGAACTCTAGGGAGAAGTCAACAGATATTGGATGTTGCCCGTCTCTCAGGATTTGAGGACGTCTGAGGGTGGATTTTAGGAGAGAAAGTTTTTGCTTTTCCGTTTTTTTTTATTTTTCACATATTTCTTTTCGTATTTTGTTGTTGTCCTAATTACATTATCTTTGATCTTTCTTTCATTCTTGTGTTCTTCATCATTATCGTTCTCTCTATCGGATACGATGTATCAAGATGTTCACAATTATGACACAGGACAAAAGAGCGAAAATTGCAAAAGAAATTATCTCTCCCAAGTAATACTTAAAGCCATTACTTTTCGGAATATAAATAACGTTCTTAGTTCGTCTCAAGACAATTCCATGATCCGATTCCAGTTCCCAACATCTCTCTTGTGCAGAATCTGCTAGCAATTGATGTTTCCTGTTATCGGAACCGGACTCTTCTGTCACATTACTGGAACTACATGCGACTGAAAGACTTGAAACGTGAAGATCAGATTTCCTGAGACTTTCACTGCATTCCGACTGTGGGGGCCCAATTTCATTAGGCGGATTTCCCCTTCCATCAGGTGGCTCTACGATTTCAACATACAGCTCTTCCATTTCAACATGTATTACAACAGTTGCTTCCCCCATTTCATCTACTTTTTCACTGGATTTTGAGGGAGCATATATTTCATCATCATCATCTGATGACTCACCGTTCAGGAAGCAGTATAAACTGCTTTTAAAATGTCTCCATCTTCTTTTTGATTTTCCTCGCCGTATGCGAAGGAAATGAAAGACGCGTTGTAGCGACGTTTCTCGCGTACCATTTACAGTTTCTACCATTGTGCAGAATATCCAACTAAAATAAGTCGCTAATTAATAAATAAGTCGCTAATAAGTCGCTAAACCGAACAAAATGCTATTTTGATCTACTGGAAACAATAATAAAACAGCTTGGATAGTGATTAGTTTTTTTTAATTTAACTCAGCTGTGTTAAATCTGTTATATTGAATTGATTTCATTAACGGAAGGGAAGGTGTGTTCTGAGTAGGGGATAGCCAGGAAAGTTTCTTAGTGGGGGGACAGGTTATTGACAAACAATGCGATCTCGATTAACCGACAATAGATTATTGTTTTAACCGTTCAGTGTTGAGTGTAGAATTTTGTTACAGCTGCCACACAGTGATAGAGCTACTTTTCCTAGCTCTTCTCCCCCAAACTCCTTCATGATAGTGTTAAGAACATCTAAGAGGAAAAACAGTAGATTATAATCAATAAATTTTCATTTTTAGCATTAATTATTTCAGTAAAATATATAAGTTATTTACTTTCGCAATGATGCCCTCCTTCTTTTTCCTGTTTAACTGTACTCTAAAAAGTTTCTTAAAAGTTTTCATCATGGACAGAAAAATTATTCCGATTATTTACAGCTGAAATCACTGTTATGCAAAAAGGAGAACATTTAATTGAATTGCGCTTCAATGTGGCAGCCTCTTTACAGTGTTAAGATGATGTTAATTCTCTTTGATAGCTATTCACTATGAGGAGAAATTCTTTCGATATAATTTTATATTTATGCCTTATTAACATAGTTTTTTTGTTTACATTTCCTTTAATTATTTCAGGATTAAACTGTATTTTCATTTTTTCCCCAGACTTCCTTAATTATTCACATTTTCTGTCAAATATCCGATATTTCGATGTTCCCGAGCCACATGCAGGTAGATTAATTGTAGTTCTACTGTACTCGCATAACCATATTATCACTAAACACATGGGGGATATTATCGCCCTAGCAATAATGCCAAATCATAATCTTTTTTAAGGGAAATAAGTTACTCCCCATACACAAAGGACGGAGATAACCTGAAAGATTTAATGGTCTTGTCGTTGTTTCTCATACAACAGTGGTTCCCATTTGGTGGTTCACGAAACCCAAGGTGTTCGCGCTAAAATTGTGCAATGGCGCCTTAAGCAATAAAGAATTGTCCAATTATGTTACAAATATATGCATGTGCTTGTTGTGGCAACAAGCATGTGCATGTTTGAAACATTATAGGTTTGTGTCTGCAGCGATTCTAAATTTTAGAAGTTTCATAATTATAGGTAGTAAAATTCTATATAATTATAATTATAATGTAATGTCTTTATTTGGTTGAAAGGAGTTCACGGAACAAAAAACCTTTGGGAACCATCTATGCATTATTGTATGTTAAATGTATTGTATGTGTATATTAAATGTATGATATATATATATATATGTGAAATGTATAAATGTATGTAAAATATATGATATGTGGTATGTATTTATGATATGTATGTTATGATATGCATGATATATGTGTTATATGTATCATATACATGTTATGTATGATATTTATGTTATGATATGTATATTATTATATGCATGATATGTATGTTATGGTATGTGTGTATGTAGAGTTGTTGTACCAGAGCCTCATGTTAGCCATCCATTATCTGAGGTTTTCCCTAAAGATAAAATTAACTCTTGAGGAAATCAACAGATATTGGATGTTGCCCGTCTCCCACGACCTGGGACGTCTGAGGATGGCTTTTAGGGGAGACATTTTTTTTTTTATTTTTTTCTTTTAATCTTTTCAACATATTATTTGACTTTTTATTTCATTTTTTCCATTTCTTTCACTTTTTTGATAGTTTATAATCCTTTTTTTACCATCTGATTATTTCTGTTGTGTTTTCCAGATTTTGATTTCAGGTTATTTACAGTCATACATGGAGTTTCATACAAGCAAATATCTATTTCTGTGGTGAGGATTATACTGAAGGAATAGAGAAGAAAGATACAACAGATCTGTAGATATCAGTAGCAATATAATCGAGCATCAGGAATAAAATGGTCATCCAAATTAGAATTAATTCCATTAGAGATTCCTCTTCTGGGATGTCGATTGAGGTATTTGATGAGCACTCAGGACTGCTCACTCTGGCAGAGCGAACCGTTGCTTCGATTTCATCCAATGAACTCCCCTCCTCATCCGTTGAGTTGTATGGAGAAACACTCGTTTCACCAGCTGAGCTGGGAGGAGAGGAGTCTTCCTCAGGAATTATTTCTCTGCCTTCGGGTGGAATTTCTCTGCTATCCACGGATGGAGAGGTATCGAGGTATCCGACATCACTGGTGGGGAGACGGAAGATGCTGCGAGTGTGTGATGACGTCGGCATGTACACTTCACTCTCCTCTCCACTGCAGTTCGTGCAGCAAACGGAAGCCTTTCTCAGGCGCTTCCAGAACTTACGGAGGCCTTCTCGCCGTCTCCTTACAAATCGCAGACTGCGCTCGCGTACAGACAACGCTTGGCACTCAGAATGTGCAGCGTTTAGCATCCTGCGATAATCCAATATATACAATAAAATCAATCGATGACTAACAATAACTCAGCGCTTTTTCAATACAAATATCAGCGCAAACTATCTTATAAACTCACCAAATAAGTACAACTACAAATCGTAGCAAATATCACCTTTATCCGCTAAAGTATGCTTGACTCTCTTACCAAACAAAATTCGATTGAATGATTCTTAGGAAACATATTCTTTCAATTCTTCAATTGTTCCCCATTTACATTGTTCAGAATTTTGAATATTTCAGATCTTCACTTGTTGCGTTTGAGAAACATTTCTGATGCCAGGTGCAGGAAACAATGAGAATCATTTCCAATTATTAATATATCCGAAATGTTCGAATAGTAGCCCGGGATCCTATTTACAATTTCTTTCGAGTATCTGTCTATTCAAGCACATGTTACTATTTAAGGTCCGGCGCTGCTCAAATTAATTCCGTATTCCATACGTGATATATTAAACGCCAGGGCCTAAATAAATAGTAGTCTGAAAGGATTGATTTTTAGGGTGGGTGGGAAGAAGAGGGGTTTCTTAGATCCCTTTATCCACCTAATTTAGTGTTTCTAAAGAACTTCTTGAAAAAGAAATCGCAGCCCCTTAAAGTGATCCTATCAGGGTAATATTTCTTTAGGCCCCAACGTTTAATACACCGAAGAGCCAAAACATTAATTGACCAGCGCGTCTTTATGCAAATCAAAGCAACTACAGGTAAACGGTGGCTTGTGAAGGTCATGACACGGTATAAATAACACCTGATACTGAGCTCTATTAATCAGTGTTATTCTTGTTCTTCGGATGAGAAAAGCAGCAGACTTAAGTGAGTTTGACAAAGTATTTCCAGAGACGGCAAGGCTTGTGGGGTGCTCAAGGTGAGCCATGGTTAGTACCTTCAAAAAGTGGTCGGATGAGGGAAAAACCACGAACCGCCGCCGGCATGGTGTGGGCCGACTACTGCTCATCGATGCTAAAGGTGAGCGAAGGCTATCCTCTATAATATGAGCTAACAGAAGGGATACTTTTGTACAACTCGCCCGTAATTTAAATGCTGGTGACGGGAGTAATGTGTCGCAAAACACACAGTACATCTAACCCTGCTGAAAAAGAGACCGTGTAGCCGCTTGCCACTCCGAGTGCCAATGCTAACCTCGGATCACTGTAGAATGCTCCTAGAATGGATACGCGAGCATCAAAACTGACGTTGAATGAATGAAAGACGGTCGTCTGGTCGGACGAATATTGTTCTTGTTGCACCATGTGAACCATCTTAATATGAATGAATTTCGGCGGCATTTCATGGTTGTTGGTGGGGGGGGGGAGATGCAGAACAAATTGATCTTCTGCGGCATTCCAACGGGAGGACAAGGATATGAAAATATTTGTTTACTTTTAATTCCCAACAATGAATTGAAATAATTGGTAAAAAGAGGTTGGCTGATGATAAATTAGAAGTGAGGAGGCATGAGGGTTCGCAAAAAAACAAAAGTGTGCAATGCGAAAGTTGGGAAATTGTGCCTTATTGGATCTTCCAGCAGATTCTGGGGACGTCTGGCATCCCTGTGTAAGACTTCCGTGATTAATAAATTCTGCCTTAAAGAGCCGACTACTGTTTGAGCGGAAGTTACTCTTTAGGCCCTGGGATTTAATGTCTCACTTTCGGCACATATATATCATTACGAATTAATTCTTTTTTATCATTCCGATTATGTTACATAAACCAATTAATACAATTTAATTGGTATAAACATATACCAATTAAATTTTACATCCAATATTAGGAAGACAAAAGGTATCACAATTTAGAGTTTTGAGGTTGATAACAGTTTTGAATGTCTCATAAAATAATAAGCTGTAAAAAAAATTGGTTTTGCCATGAGTGGGATTCGAACCCATGAAACATGCCTGTTATGCTACCACTACACCACCAATGGCTAACCTTTTCTCAGCTTGTGTGACCTTAAAAACTTTTCGGATTTATTTTTATTTGATTCGCACAGTAGCGCCATCTATCCAAGAAGTGGACAACTCTGTTGTCTCATACAGATGGAATTAATATTTGTCACTCACGCTCATGGCGTTAATCAATAAGTCAGTAGTAAAGAATCACAGGATATGTCCTGTAGACATGGAACTCATGAAATAATAATCTGAAAAAATTGGTTTTGCCATGAGTGAGATTCGAACCCACATGTACAGGACATATCCCGTGATTCTTTACTACTTATTTATTGATTTAACGCCGTGATCGTGAGTGACTAAAACTGTATGAGGCAGCAGAGTTGTACTCTTACCCGATAGATGGCGTCACTGTGGGAATAAAGCAAAAAAAAATCCTGAAAATTTATAAGGTCACACAAGCTGAGAAAAGGGTTAGCCATTGGTGGTGTAGTGGTAGCATAACAGGCATGTTTCCTGGAGACGTGAGTTCGAATCCCACTCATGGCACAACCAATTTTTTTCAGTTTATTATTTCATGAGTTCCATGTCTAATGGACATATCCTGTGATTCTTTACTACTGAAGTTTTGAATGTTTTTATAGTTGATATATATATATTAAAGTTTATAATAAAATACATTGAAACTCCACGAAATTTATACTTCTCTTGTAAAGGTTATACAAAAATTAAAGCACATAAATTTTTGTAAAACACCATCATGCATTTAATTTCCTATTTCTATGATAAGTACAGAATTCATACTGAACAAATGAGTATTTCAAATCAACATTTTTCTATGGAAAAACGATATAAACTAAATTAAGGAAAGTAAAATTTTAATGCAAGTTATTTATGTCCCCATTTTTTTAACATGATGCATACATACATATGGAATCTTCAAGCAGCCATGGTTACGGCGGTGCAATCAGATTTTGCAACTTAATTCTCCAAAGGCATAAATACCGAGCTGCATTTGCTCACTCAAGACCAATTCTTACAAGGTCCTGTTTGACATTGAATGCCTACCGCATCCTAGATCTCCCTCTTTTTCTGAGACCTTTAGACACAGTGTTCATAACCCTATTCGCTAATCTATAGTTATTCAGACGGGCAACATGGCCAAACCAATGGATTTTCTCTCTGCACAATATACTACTCAAAGGAGGTTTCATACTTCTTTGCCTAAAGTTGAACCACCTAATGTCCAAGATACTGGGTAAGAATTTAAAATCAAAGGTACCAAGCTTCCTGTTATCTTGTTTACAGAGGGTCTATGCAGGGGAGTAGCGAAGTGACTATGGTTGGGGGGTGGAACACGAAAATTTTCCAACTCGAAAATCAAATTTTGCCAACTAAGAAAATAAGTACTTTACATAAATTTAATTATGTATCTCCTGTCGCTGACGTATCCAGAATTTCGTTCAGTGGGGTGCTGGAAGGGAGGAGGGGGGCTGGCAGCTTCCATAAATTTTGGGTTTTGCCAATTGTCTCGATTTTGTAATTTTGCCATGATTTTCAAAATAAAAATCCCCATTTTATTTTATTAACTCTCCTAAAGTTTACCAAGTACCGTCAAAATTTGCCAACTTCACAAGATTTTACCAAGTTTTCTCGATTGCATCAACACTCCTTAATTTCACAAAGCCAATCCCATCTTTCACAACTCACCAAGTGGCTTCAAATTTTGTCAGCTCCACAAGATTTTGCCAAGCTTTCTCCATTGTACAAGCTCTGCTTAATTTCACAAAACCAATCCCATTTTTACCTATCTTCCTATTCCTTTTGACTTTAACATTTGTTCGTTGGTCGATTTGTGGATTTGACAAAACGTTGTTCCACCATATCTTTCGAACGCAATGGAGAAACTTAATGATTTATATACCAAATGAAACCTTGTGACGTGGGGAGAGTCATGGACTATAAAATATTGATTCCTCGTGCTTTCTATCCACCTGAAAAGGGGGAGGGTAAATTTGAAAATGATTGTTCCCCTTTATCTCCTAAACGCGAGTGCTAGCTATGTGTCAAATGAAAGCTTGTGACTCAGGGAGTGTCATAGGCAAGGCCGTCTTAACGCATGGGCACACTGTATAATTGTCCAGGATCCCCCACGATTCTAAATTTCGCAAAAGTTTGTGTTGATTAATCCTCGCTTTACAGCATGTTTTTTTTATGTTTAAACATTGATTTTGTTAAAAGTACCAATAAATCTATAGGCTTAATTTTATAGACCGTTTACATTTTTATTCACGTAGGTGGGTGGGTAGGGGCCCCAGTGCATTGCTTTGCCCAGAGGCCTACAATACTGTTAAGACGACACTAGTCATAGGCTATCAACAATTGGCTCCACCTCCACCCCTCACCCCATGATTTCTTCCTCCCGAAAACACTGGAAGAGTGAAAGTCGTTCTATTATATTTTGCGAATCGAAGGCTACAGTTACGTGTTAGGTGTCAAATGAAAGCTCATAAATTATTTCGAATTTTGTCCACCTATTACCCCCCATACCATATTTATATTTATATATATAAAAATATGGTATGGGGGTATAAATATGGTATATGGTATGTTATACGAACTCGGTGACTGATTACACCATCGATATGCTTTAGATTATTTTCTTCTTGTTTGGAAAATAGATTATATTTTTTAATTCACAAATCACTTTTTTTTTTACCGAGTGGCTTCGAATTTTGCCAACTCCACAAGATTTTGCCAAGTTTTCCCGATTTTGCCAACTCGCATTAATTTTACAGAAAACAAATCCAAATTTTTACATCTTCCCTGAATTTGCCAAGTCACTTCAAATTTTGTGGACTCTTCAAGATTTTGCAAACTTGCATTATTTTGCCAAGTGGTTCCCAATTTTGCCAATTCCTCTAGATTTTGCCAACTCTCCTTAATTTCCCAAAAACAATCGCAATTTTCAGAACTCGCCTGTATTTTACCAAGTGGATTCGAATTTTGCCAACTTTCCATAATTTTATAGAAAAAAATCACAATTTTACATCTTACCTGAATTTTGCCAAGTAATTTCGAATTTTGCCAACTCCCCAAGATTTTGCCAATTGTCCCGATTTTGCCAATTCACCTGTATTTTACCAAATGAATTCGAATTCTACCAACTGTCCTAGATTTTCCCAAGTTGCCTCGATTTTGACAACTACCTTAGATTTTGCTAACTCCCTTTAATTTTACAACAAAAAATATAAATTTTCACAACTCACTTGAATTTTACAAAATCGCTTCGAATTTTGCCAACTTCGATTCACTTTTGGGGAGTAGCTCCTCCCCATAGCTACACCCAGTGGCGCACCCCCCAAACGAAAAGGAAAAAAACACTAGAAGTTTTTCCAAAAATCTTTTCCTAATTATAATTCATTTTTTTATATTCATGTTGTGTCGTGTCGTATTTTTATACTACTTATGAATTAGAGAACAGAGTTTTGTGTTGTATTTCTATACTACTTATAGAGATAGAGTTTTGTATAGTATTTCTATACTACTTATGAATTAGCGATAACATAAGGTGGGAATACCCTATAGCTTTCGGGAATCACGGCCGCTGTGAACACAAGGAGAACGAATCGGGCGGACCGAGCTCTACTTCGTTTGCCCTATCCGAGCGGCGGGCCCGTTCCCCCCCCCCCTCCCAAGATTAAATCCTGAGTGCGCCACTGGCTACACCTCTAGAGCTAACAATTGATGCATAGAACTATTTCGGGCAGTTGATCTCAGACATTTTTAAGAAATTTAGATCCGGTATCGCATTCAAGGTCACATCGGAGTCCGAGTGGTAGTCTAGGAATCAAAAGGCGATGATGGATTTCTAGTATTTTTAGATGTATGCTTGACAAGGTACACCTTGCAAGAGACAGGATAGAAGCAGAAAAAAATAAAGAAGGTCAAGTGAGTGGATTGCGTTTCAGTATAAAAAAAAATTTACGCCCATTTTAGTAGTTTTAAAAAATTCTTTAAAAATGCGTGTAACACATATGCTTAATATTTTTTCGCCTTCATTCCACTTAGTAGTGGTGTAGTAGCATAGCAATTAAGGAGCCTCTGCAACCGATACTTTAATTTTTTTTCTGTCTCAAAACAGCTGTCCAGTGGGTCCCCTCCCACAACCTTCTCTGAGCCTTCGGGGTCCTTTTGAGTCCTTCGGGGTCCTTCGAGAGCCTTCGGGGCCCATTGTGTGCAAAAAAGTGCAGCTCAGAGGTTTTATCGCTAAATATTCAGTGTCATAACTCATTAAATACTGAACGAATATGGTTGAAAATAGAGATATTGATTTATTTGATTGAGATCTTTATCTGCAATCACATTTTTCAAAACAAAATACTTATTTTAGAAACTATAGAACTTTGACGTTAGCTTCCCATTGACTTAACATAGGGATTTTCTTTAATTTATGGAAACCAGTGTATATTGGGACAAAATTCGAAAAGTGACTTTTTGCTAATTACAAAAATTGAAGCTAATTGTCCCATGTATCTGTAATTTTTTTTTTTATTTTAAAATAATATATGAATGGTACCACAATGGTATCATAATTTTTTTAAGTCCTAAAGTTAAGGTATCGAAAAATGCAGTTTTATTACTAAAACCAGTAATTTTCAAGATTAAATTTAATGTATTTATTTTCAACTATGCGAAAATTATTCGAAAATATTTAAAAAGTAATGTTTCTGTTCTTTACGATGGCATAAAATAAACAAAAATTGTGTATGAAGAGGGTTTTTGTAGCATGCTTTTCGTGATAAAGTGGAAAGACATAAACCTTTCAGCTTGAGTGAGAAACCATAAAATTTCCACACGATTCCCAAGCTAAATTTCATATTTTGCCAATTGTCAGATTGTGACCATTGTAATGTGCAAAAAAAAAGTATTCGAACACTATGGTTGATTACAGAATTCAGAAAAAATATCTGGCAACGATTTTTTTTAGAAATTAGTGATCTGGCAACCTTTGTGTCACGTGACAAGAAGGTTGCCAGATCACTAATTAAAAAAATCGTTGCCAGATATTTTTTTCTGAATTCTGTTATCAACCATAGTGTTCGGATACTTTTTTGAGCGACTGTACAGTAAGAATAATATGTGCCAAACATTAGTTGCTCCTGGATGTCCGAGAAATTTGTCTTTATGTTATAGTACAGAGACTGTTTAATATAAGTCTCTGTACTATAACATAAAGCTTAACATATTTTTTATTGATATAACAAGAGACTGTTTAAGTCCCTTGTTGCATCAATGACAAGGCAAGGTCGGAGTTCCGTAACATCTTAAAGAAAGTTTTGTGGAGAAACATGATAGATGATTTAAATGCATAAATGTAAGATAATCTCTGAGAATCTGTATCTTCAGCAATATTCATGGAATATTTAAAGACTCCTTGCAGCGGAAACAATGCACTGCTTAACGCTAGTTTCAACAGTTTGAAAATAAATTTCGGACAAACATTCCATACACTTATTAAACAGTTGTTTAATATAGAAGAGGGTTGGATTGGGTTGTTTTACCTCTGAGCGGCTCCTTTTTGCAAACAATGGGCTAAATGGCCAGATCATAAGGACCCCGAAGGCTCAGAGACGGTTGAGGGAAGGGAACTCACTGGAACAGATGCTGGGAGACAGATGTTATAGCCTCCCGTCAAGGCCATCCAGCGTGTTCTTTAACGTGAGCAGGGTGTGGTTCTTCCGCACACCCCCCGGCGGAGACGCGGCTTAATGTCCCATCCGACGGACGACTGTCTTTCCAAGTCCATAGGTGTCTCCTACTGACTGTAGGGAGGGCGGGGAGTTTTGCGGAGAAAAATCTCAATGCTGACCCAGCTGGGAGAAGATGGTTCGAAATACTATTGCTATTTTGGACTGTGCAGTCGTTTACACTGAACTAGTAGTAGAAGAAAATTTTCCCGAGGAGAGAATCCGCAAATGAATACTAATGGATGGTGTAATAACTGACGACCACGAGTTGCAAAATACGATAGAACATTTCCGGAGGAAGATTTTTGATGAAATTATGAACGACACAAATAAACTCAACCGAGCAACGTTTTCAAAATCACGAAAACGTTTTCGCCGACATATAAGTTCCAGTGACGGATTACCGCATAGTGTGTGAGGGCTCGCCCAGAGCTTCGACATTTATGGTGGGGGGGGGACTCAAAAAAGTCGTCGCGAATTTACAAATCAAACTCGATTTCTCGATTTTTTTCACTATAGCAAGATACACTGGCGGAAATTGAAAAAAGGACACCATTAACTATTGAAGCGTAATCTATGAGATTTATTTAGTAGAAACAACTTGCTGAGAAAGGACAGTGATAGCACGTGTGAAGCGATTCAATGTTTATTTTACCTTTTAATGAGTATTATATTTTAGAGAAGGCACATTTTAATAAGGTGTTAACATCCTCGAGCAGCAATACTTCGATTACTAATTTGGTCGCTAAAAAAATTTGGTCGCAAAAATAAAAGTCGCTAAGTAAAAAAAATAAGATTTGATGGGTTAATTTTTTAGTTTGCCAATATAAAAGTACATTTCGTTTCGACTTGAGCATTTTAAATCTATTTTAAGAATATCCTCCTCGCCCTTGGTACCATGGGCGCCCAAAATAACGGGCAAAAAGAGACGCTTTGCACCCTTTGGTGCATTTAACGGAAAATTAGTCATACTAGACACCAATCACTATCATTAAGAGAATTTTTTATATAATTCATGCAATATTTTTCCAGTTGAAATCTGTGTTTGAAACATATCTGCAGTCCAATGTCCTTTTTGCGAACTGCTGACACCTGAATAAGTCAAAAATACATTTTTTAACATTTTTCGTGATTGCAAATTTCAGAAATGTCAACAACAAGATGTTTCAAAATTAATCCGATTCGAGATTGCAAACAAAATAAAATTCCATCCACTCTTCCTAATAACTTGAAAAGGAAACGTTTAAACTATTTCAATAAATTTTGCTTGAAGGAGGACAGAAAGCCAATTGCGTCTTTTTTTTTGTATTCTCAGGATCGCTCTGAGAAGCCGGTCCAACAGTCAATGAAAATGCCCTTAAAATTGGGCATTTCTTTACTTCTTTTCAAAAAATTCTCCCCGGAGGCGATATCCCCTGTTGGGGTGGTGGTAGATATTCAATACACTCCTAACCCTGGTCAAAAGATTTTAGCGTACACTCCCCCCCCCCCCACCTACCAGGAGGACTCACATGTAGTACGTATCTGGAGGCCAGTCCACTGACAATTCCAAGGCCGTTTACATTTACCAGTCGGCCACTATCTAATCGCCATGTTGCGGAACCTTCTTTTATTCATTGTCGCCAACAACATCCACAAGTTTGTGCATCGTGATCCATAAATATCGCGGTTTCTCAATTGGACAATCCAGCTTCTGCCATTCCAATAATATTCAATATCCGAGAGGTGCACGTAATGTCGCTATTGGCATCGTAGAGGCATGAAGGTCTGCCCTACACAACTCTGTTCAAAGTTACTTTAGAGTAATCCTTTACATCACTTTTAATACCGTCCGGTAATGCTTACGTCACAGGGAGAACTGCCAGCTACAGGCAGTGTTTTGCGCCTATCGGCGTCATATGCAAATCAGTGACATAGGTATAGGTTGTCATCCTGAAAGCAAATTTTCAGCTTTTTACGGCTGTTCTGTCCTGATGGGGTAATTTCAATAGAGGACAGTGCTTTGGAAATGAAAAAGTTCATTCCTCTTCAAAGGTATTAAATTTCGCTTTAAAATTTCTTAAGATTTTACACTTCCTTACAAAAGCTAAGGCATTTATTTCGAAATGACTTTAACCCATTTCAATAAACTTGAACAAGAATAATATCATTTACATAATGAATGACGCTCATCAGTTGGTTGCCAAATGAAAGGCTTGCGACATTGGGAATGTCATTTCTTGCGATTTTATTGAGTTTAATACAATTGAATTGACTCGAACAACAAAGAGTAAATCTGTTACTACTCAATAAAACAGGAACATATCCATTTATAATTTTCACTATATCAATTGTAATTTTGAAAGATCACTTCGGCTTCCGAATACAAAAAAAAAAAAGATACACCTTCTCCTAACAATTTACTAAATTGAAATTTACTAATCATTACAGCGATGACTTAGTCTTTTTGTAATACGGATGGCGAATTCACTGCAACAACTGATTATCGTACGATTTCATCAACAAAGTCGGCCATTGCAATTCGACTAACGCATCATAAAAATGGCGGAACTTCCAGTTATTCCTCATTCTCAATATATGACTATTTTTGAAACAGGCTTACAAAAGCTTTATTTATGCAAAAGTTCTTTAAGGGTTTTTAAGACTAAAACAATAGCCACGATGATCGTCAGGTGTTTTCAGCCTTCCTGATTGTACGAAACAACATACATACATTTAAAGTCATGGAATACAACTGTAAAAATATGTAAATGTTAACGAAATTTTGGATAACGTTTAAGTAACAGCTAAATATAAATAAAATAATAAATACCCCCTTAAGCAGTTGCTTGCCACAGAGGTCTGACAGGAGCCTGTCAGTTTATATGCCACAATAGAAGGTCTGAGAGGATGGCAGGACCTCAGCAGAAACATACATCCATGCCTTACCCGGGGCTCGAACCCAGAGTCCCTTAGATCAGTAGCCAAGCGCGCTAACCACTCGGCCATGGGATAACAACTAATAATTTTTTTTGAATTGGATAGGTACTGATGAAATATAACAATTCGAATATCCCAATAAGCAACGCTGTCCAACTAGCGGCCTGCACAAGGATTTTTGTGGCCCATGAACAAAATAATTTTTTTACTTGAAATTTTAAATAAATATCTGTAATCCACCTTACAATTTTTGTCATCTTATATTACTTTATTTGATATGTAATCTTCAACTTACTCATTTTATAAAGTTTACAAAACATTGTTAAACCGATCTGCAAACTACTGAAACCTTTTAAGAGCGGTGCGGCATCATCAAACAAATGTTTTTATGAAGCTGCAATAATAAGAAGCGCCTAACGACAGAACGAATCGCTTTCACTGCGCATGCATATGGCATGCATTGTCGAATTTTGCACTGTATTGTGCACCAGGAGACATTGTGTGGCATTTCGTTGACACTAAACGACGTAATGGAAAAGGTTGTCAAAATTATCTAATTCGTGGAGGAAATCGTTCTCTTATACACAGAAAATTTAAAGCTTTTTTGGACGAACTGCATGCTGAGTAGGCGATCTGCTTTTTAATAGTAATATTCGCTGGTTAAGTGCCGGAAAATGCCTCAAGAGATATTTTACACTTCGAAAAGACATTCATCTTTTTCTCACAGAAGTAGGCACCGATGAAGATTTAATAGCAAGTTTTGTTGATGAAAATTTTCTATGTTCAATTGCTTTCCTAACAGACATTAACAGATTATTTAAATGTCTTGAATAAATCCTTACAAGGAAAAGATCAAACATGTGCTGTCTTTATAATCATGTCACTGGGTTTAGAAACAAACTTCAATTGAGGGACTTGCAGCAAAAAGGAGGCAGCATCAATTGTTACTCATTTTTAGTTATATGTGTTATCCTGTAGAGAAAAATATGGCCTTTAATTTGGTGGAAGAAGGAGCCAGTTCCGAGTGATAGCTACCTTGGTTTCCAACAAATGGAGCATTACATATTTGAGAAAAAAAAAACTTTCATTTTAAATGGTACTTTTTTGTTTACTCAAAATTGGTAGATAGTGGAACTGACTCGTTATTGCTGCAAGCCCTTCAATTGTTGGTCAAATTTGCAGAAAAATAATTTAATTCATTTTGAAACTTGTAAAGAGTTCTGCGAAGAAATGAAGCAACTTAGTAAAACAGTTAATTTTGAAAAATTTGTTCCTAAATTAGATATCCTAATTGAAGATTTTAATAGAAGATTTTCTCAATTTGATGACCTTAAGCAAAGTTTAAATTTATTCAGCAATTCATTAAATATTGATATTAACACCGTAGATCCTAAATAACAAATGGAATTATGTGACCTTGAGGCCGACCCAATTATTGCATCTGATAGAGAAACTGAAATAGAATTGTTCAAACTTTTGCCTAAAGAAAAATATCGAAAAATGAAAGAATTTGGCCTCCAAATAATTTCTATGCTCGGAAGTACATATATCTGCGATCGCGCATTTTCTGATATGAAATATATACAATTAAGATACAGAAACTACTTGGAAGACTCTACACTTGAACATATACTTCTGCTCGCAATAACAAATATCGATATGGACGTAAAAGAAATTATTGCCCAACAAATACGGCCACAGTGCTCCCATTAAATTTATTAAATATTTGATAAGATTTAGAAAATTTATACTGGTTTATCATTACTTATTATTTTTCGTATAAATAAAATAATTTTTGAGGTTTCTTATTACTTATTATTTTTTGTATAAATAAAATAATTTTTGAGGTTTCTTATTACTTATTATTTTTTGTATAAATAAAATAATTTTTTGGGGTTTATTATTACTTATTATTTTTCGTATAAATAATTTTTTGAGGTTTGTTATTACTTATTATTTTTCGTATAAATAAAATAATTTTTGAGGTTTGTTATTACTTATTACTTTTCATATAAATAAAATTATTTTTGAGGTTTTTTATTACTTATTATTTTTCGTATAAATAAAATAATTTTTTGAGGTGGCATGAACTAACTTTTCAATTATCTATCCTAATCCTATTCTTTTTTTGGCCCGCGAAATATTGGCAAAAGAAAAAATGGCCCGCGGTCTTAGAGAAGTTGGACAGCACTGCCAATAAGTATAATTGTGCCCTCTAACGGTGGAAAACTTTTAAAAGAACTATGCAAACGATCTATTTGCGCTGGAAATGTGATCGTTCAGTGGTGATGATCAATCAACAATATCTCCCTTCTTCTTCAGGTTGGTGGTAAAGTGCAAATTTTTGCTTTAAGATATTAATGCAAAATTCTTTTTGTTGAATTGGTTGTAAATAACATTTGATGATTCATAGTTTTCTAATCCTCGAAAAATCTTTAATTTACCTCGTTCGAGAGCGTTAAATGTAGAAACCGTAAAACTTGAAGTAATATTGTAAATGATATATTGAAATTCTGGGTGTCGTGTATCAAGAATAGATACCCTGATAAATTACAACCAGAAGTATAATTCATATGTGTTGTAATTAAACTATTATTAGTTAAAATTGTATCGGGTGCTCTTTTTTTTAAATAGTAATTAATTGAAAAAATTAATAATATTTCCAATAGAGGTTTTAATAGAGTTATAACAAATAAATATTTTTATTATATGAAGAGTGACTGATTTGCTTCTTAACCCTAAACAAAACGCAAATTTTTCGTTTTGACAGATAAATAATAAATTTCTTTTGCGTCGTATGGAACTAACGATATATTACTATTTACATTTTCCAATCAGCCATCAGTACGAATTAGTATACTGCTGTTAAAGGGTGCAAAATGAAAAACTTCTACTTCTTTGAAAACCAGAATTACCTCTTCACGAAAGGCGATATCTTGTTCTTCTAGTGCTTTAACACCCATAGAGTGACGTGGGTCGGACAATATTTCAGATTTAACAGGGCTGCCGTTTTCACTAACTTGAATCATTTTTAAGGATTTTCTAGATATTCTACCGATTACAGGATATTTGTATGTATTGTAAAATTTTTTCAGGCTGTTGACGTTTTGAAGAATGTAGCATAGTTCTTCGCAATTCGAATACAGTTTACGCGGAGTTCCTAACGATACAAATCGATTTTCAAGATCACAGCGCAGCACCTTTAAAGCTCAATGACAGGTGCTTAATTTTGTGTCTAATTTTTTATTTCATTTCTTTAATTTCCCAAAATTTAATCAGTTAAATGCTTTTAGTACAGTCGCTCAAAAAATATCCGAACACTATGGTTGGTTACAGAATTCAGAAAAAAACATCTGGCAACGATTTTTTTTTAGAAATTAGTGATCTGGCAACCTTCGTGTCACGTGACACGAAGGTTGCCAGGTCACTAATTTCTAAAAAAATCGTTGCGAGATATTTTTTCTGAATTCTGTAATCAACCACAGGGTTCGGATATTTATTTCAGCGACTGTAGCGTTTTATAATAAAATATAGCTAACCAAAGTACCCTGCGTTGCCCGAGAAAAAAGGGCATTTTTCAAACAATAACAAATTGCGAGTGGCGGACAATATTTTTGATTTAAAAATCGTTCCTCGAGAAAGCGATTCTGCTTAAAATCCAAAAGTGAACTGAAAAGGATTGAAATAATATATAAGCTGAAAAAAAATTGGTTTTGCCGTGAGTGGGATGCTGTACCACTGAATTATTGAAATAATAGATTAATTTCGCTCGCGAGTAACTTTCGTTAAAAGAGCTTTAAAGAAATTCAGCAGAACTTTATGTAAACACATTATTTGATTTTTCATCATGCTAAACTCTATGAACTAACAACTATCAGATTCCAAAACGACAGAAATTTTTAAGCAATCGAATCAAATCGTTCGTCTCTAAGGGTCAATTTGCATGTGAGTAAAAATTAGTGTTATCTTCATGCATTCTTGAGTAGAATCAATCCAAGAATTGCTAATGTACCGTAAAGATCTATAAATATTTAACCAAAATACCGATTTCTAACCTCCAATTGATTCTATCGAATTAATATCTCTGTATATCCTCAAACAACGCTTAACCGTGTGCCAAATTCTGGTTCCTAGCTTTTTTATGTGAAGAGTTATCGCGATCACAAACGAATACACACGTCAATGACTTTGATTATTTCAGATTATTATATAAACAACTGATAATTAACTAATTTCAGTAAAAGCAGACTAAACCAATTTTTACTTCTAATCAGGACTAAGGTTAATTCATTTCCGTAGGTTTCGCATAATGAGAGATATTTTTGTGGAAATAAATATACTGCATTTGATACAGGCAGCCATACCCACATTATGCGGCGTTTTACATTCAACGAATTGCCATTTTTTAATTTTCTAAGGAATCGGAACAACTCGACCAGTCAGTGTTGCCAACTGGTGGAACTTTCCCTAGAACATGGGGAATTTCGCCAAGAATTTTAGGATTGAAATATTTAATATCCTTGAAGTTCACATTAATTATTAATTATTATTATCTTATTATTGATAATTTATTACTACAAAATCAATAATGTAAAAGAAGTTCGTATTTCTAATTTGACAATTTGTGAGAATATCGTACTCATTTTGTTTTGTTCTTATATGGCTTCTATTTTGATGCGTTTAATTGTCTTTATGCAAGGATTGCTGGTACTCCACATGAGACACTTTGAGAGGCACTCGTCTAAACCACTAAACTGTCATCATTAAAGTCACAATTAGCGGAGAAATGAACTAGTCGATCGGTCTAGAACACCTCGCAGGTAACTGGGAGACTCGGGTTCGAGTCTCACTCATTGAAGAAACTCATTTTTTCGCAAAAGTATTTCTTACATATTAATAATATTTAGTAAACTTTATTTCTTTAACTTAATTAGGAACTGTATAATTAATTCTAGTTTATTTATTCAAACGGAAACCTTTCGTTCATCTTTTAATGATTTACTTATTTTAAATTCAATATAATAAGCTCAAAAGATGTTAAGCAATATCCGAAATAATCACTTGTCGATATCGCATCATTTGTAGACAGTGACATCCAAAGCGGCGAATTGGAGCCGCACCCAATCAGTTGTAAAATTTATGACCAAAGGACGAATCAGGTGCATTCTGTTTTCTGTAAGCGGTCTCTTTGATGTGACGTACATATATGTTATCTAAAAGCAAAAATTTTGATAAAACCTAGGATTTTGTTTACCAAGCCACTGTTTTTTAAACTTTAGTTCAAAATTTGGTTTACCAAATCACTGTTTGGTAAACCAACTTTTACGATAACATATATATAAATATATCGTACTCATTTTGAAGAGAGCTGATCTATCAATCAATATATAAGGTTTAAGTAGCTAACTACCCTCAATACCGTTCGACGGGTTTACCAAACCACAAAAAGTGTTGATAACATTCCGAAAAATCAACTATTCGCGTCTTATATTGGGGTTTTACTGTTCACTGTGATAAAACCTCATATTCCCCGAGAAGACAGTAAAGGTAGGAAAATGCTTCTCACTATTGAAAAAAAGAGTTTAAAATGTACAGAGTACATATACAGGCAAAATATAGACTCACTCTTGTAATCGGATCTTTTTTCGGTTTAATAAAGCGAACAAATAGACGAACGAAATGAATAGGCGCTATGCAGCATTGCGAAAAGCACTTTAAAAGTGGTGCTAAAATGGTCATTGACATTCTGACTGAAGGCGCCTTGAACATGTTGCGATATGCACAGTCAGGACAGATCAAAGCTTCTCATTTTAACTGTCTTTTCTGCTAAATCCTAATATTTACCAAGACCCATTGGTAAAACCCCGAAAGAAACGCGAATTGTTGCTTTCCCCAACACTGTTCGGTGAAACCTAAGTTTGACGCTTAAATTCTAGGTTTCACCAAAATTCCGACTTTTACGATAACATATATATTTCGCTGATCTATCAATCAATATATAAGGGTTAAGTAGCTAATTACTGTTAATCAATAAACACCAATCAATATACACGAAAACATGATGATCAGCGCATGTTTGTGCAAATCAAAGCAACTGCAGGTAAACGACGGCGCATGTGAAGGTCATGAAACGGTATAAATAACACCTGATACTGAGCTCTGTTAATCAGTGTTATTCTAGTTCTTCAGATGGGGAAAGGCAGTGGACTTACGTGAGTTTGACAAAAGCCAAATTGTAATGAGCAGACAACTGGGCCAGAACATTTCCGAGACAACAAGGCTTGTGGGGTGCTCAAGGTCAGCCGTGATTAGTACCTCCAAAAAAAGGTCTGAGGAGGGAAAAACCACGAACCTCAGGCAAGGTAATGGGTCTACCACGACTCATCAATGCTAGAAGTGAACGAAGGCTATCCCATACAGTACGAGCCAATAGAAAGGATACTGGAGCACAACTCGCCCGTAATTTGGATGCTGGTGACGGGAGTAATGTGTCCAACACAAAGTACACCGAACCCTGCTAAAATTGGGCTGCAGGTCGCTCTGAGTGCCCATGCTAACCTCGGTTCATCGTCGAAAGAGCCTACAATGGGTACATGAGCATCAACACTGGACTTGAATGATTGGAAGAAGGTCGTCTGGTACAATAAATCTCATTTCCTGTTTGCACCATGTGGACGGCAGGGTACGTGTGCGTCATTTACCTGGGGAAGTGTTGGCATCAGGATGCACCATGGGATGAAAACAAGCCAATGAAGGAAGATTAATGCCTTGGGCAATGTTATGCAGGGAAACCCTGGTCCAGTCATTCATGTGCAGGAAACTATTACGTCTACCACCTACCTAAACATCATTGCATACCAAGTACATTCTTTCATGGCAACGGTATACCCCTCTAGTAGTGCCTTCTTTCAGAAGGATAATGCGCCATGCCACAATATCTGGATTGTTCGAGAACGGTTCGTGAAACATGAGGAAGACCTCCAGGTTTTGCCGTGGCCTCCAAATTCCCCAGACATCAATCCAATCGAGCATCTGTGGGTTTGTGTTGGAACAGCATATTCGATCTGCGATAGCTCAACCATGTTACTTACAAGAGTTAAAGGATCTGCTGGTAACGTGTTGGTGCCAGATATCACAAGACACCTTTAGAAATCTTGTAGCGTTCATGCATCACTGGGTAAGAGCTGTTTTGGCGACACGTGGAAGACCAACATCATATTAGGCAGGTGGTCATAATGTTTTGGCTCTTCGGTGTATAAGGGTTAAGTAGCTTTTGTAGCTCCCACGAGAAGCTTCGGTATGAAATAAACCAAAGATAGCGACTCAGATTGTGCGGTCGAGTTTAATGTTGTTTAAAAAAATATGTTATTTATATTACGAGCCAGAAAACTTCTTGTGTGCATAGTAAAACAAAATGTGCCCTACAGTTCAATTCTCTTCCATCCATACTTTTAAAATATAAACCCTTGGTTTAGTAGCAATGTTCAATAAGCATTTGATGTCCTCCCCACTTCTCGCGAATACAGGAAGAGTGTCGCAGCAAATTTGAAAAACTGCAGTGTCACATTTAGAATAATAATATCTCGATATATACTTAAAGGTCTGTAAATGGTAGCTAGATAGTCACTGGAAGGAGAGCTATGCACCAATCCCCTGTGATGATGCATAGAACCGGCCAGGCCTAGCACCTAATGTCCGACCCCGCCTTCTCGTGGTGCTGACCGTTAGTAACTCTCAAAAGAGATACTCTCTTGTGGAAGTGAACGGAAGGGGAGGGCTGCCAGATTAGTGTGGCCTACTGATCTGGACAACTATGGCTATTTTTTTTTTTTCTACCCTGCTGAGGAGTGGTCAACCACACAGGGTCCTGGTGCTGACCATATAAACCCACTGGACTGGACAGATATATGGCTCAGAGCTTGATTATGGATCCTGATTTTGCTGCACTGGTGGGCTTCTATGAAGGGAAAATCGTCCGCTGTGTTTTCTGTTTGTTTGTGGGTTGACAGCCCCAAGTGAATAGATTCACAGGATATGTTTATCAGCTGGTGGATAATCCTGAGCAGAAGTCATCGCAGGCACCTGAACTCTTTGCTTCTATTGGCATCGTCAAATTCTACATTGGAGGAAGTCTTCCAGTGTAGATGGCTTCAGCCTTTAGTAGTGGGGGAACGGGTCTTTGCCCCATGTCTGCGATTAGGGGGCTGTTTGATATTGTCGGCATTCCCTCTCTCAATAAACATAGTTTCTTTAAACGTCCCACTAACAATTTTCTCTCCATAGGTAGTTGGAATGTGAGGACTCTGCACAGAGCTTTTTCTCTTGATGTCCTCACACAAGAATTCCACCATTATAATTTAGATATTCTCTGCTTGCAAGAGACCAGATGGACAGGTAAAGGTCAGATTCTTAAAAATAATCTTAAATTTCTCTTTTCAGGGAGGGACGACAATAAGCATCACCAAGGCGTGGGTCTGCTTCTCAGCAAACACGCTAGCGGTGATCTTCTAGGATATGAGTGCATTAATGAAAGGTTTCTTACAGCAAAATTTCATACAAGCGTTAAAGACTTGAATGTTATCTGCTGTTATGCCCACACTGAGGATGCCGATGAGGATGAGAAGGATAGGTTTTATGAACAACTTCAGGATATTTTGAATTCTGTCAAGAAAGGAGATATTACCCTTGTTCTTCGAGACTTCAATGCCAAAGTTGGTACTGACTCTGACCTTTGGGGAGGAGTAATAGGCCCTTTTGGTATTGGTAGCTGCAATGGCAATGGGCAACGTCTCCTACAGGTAAGTAAACTCAATGGATTCAGAATAACTAACACTTATTACAAACACCGCGACATACATAAGTACACATGGGTTTCACCTGATGGGCTGCAGAAGAATATGATTGATTACATATTAATTAACAGCAAATGGGCTAGTTCTGTTAGACCAGGGCATATAGGGGAGCTGAAATTGGATCTGACCACTACCTTGTTAAAAGTGTGTTCCAACTTAAACTTAAAAAGTGTTGTGCTAGGGTTAAAAAATTTACTTTTAATACTGAAGCTCTGAAAGATCCAATTATAGCCAAAGCTTACCATGATAGGTTACTTAGTCATTATGACAGTCATGGTTTGCTTACTACTGAAGTTGAGGAAGAATGGGATCATTTTAAACAGGCGTTTTTGGACACTAACAGTACTCTTTTAGAAAAAATGGAGCAGAAGAGGCAAAATTATCTGAGTGATAAGGCACGTGAGCTTATTTCGGAAAGAAAGAACTGTAGGAATGTCCTTAATCAATACCCTACTAGTCCTAGTAGAAAGCATTACAGAGAACTTAATAAACGTGTAAAAGATTAGTTAGCTGCTGATAAGAATCTTTGGCTTGATGGTTTGGCTGACAAAGCCGAGGAAGCAATTAGACAGCACAAAGGCAGAGAGCTGTACCAGATAGTTAATGTTTTGTGTGGTAGAAAACGGACAGGCATACAAGGATTGAAGGATAAACAAGGTAAGGTTAAAGAAGGGGAGGATTCTGTCATGGCTAGGTGGGCTGAGCATTTCAGTGATGTTCTAAACAATGTGGTTAGTTCTACTCCCATTGTTTGCAATGATGATAGATGCATTGGTGGCTTTAATGTTGGCCCTATAACACAGTCTGAAGTTATTTTGGCTATTTCCAAACTTAAACTACATAAATCCCCAGGGGTAGATGAAATTACTACCGAAATGCTTAGAGCTGGGAATGTTTCGGTTACCACTTGGATGACTGAAATTCTGAATATCTTTTATGATAAAGGCATGGTTCCTAAGGATTTTACCAGAGCTATTGTTATCCCTATTTTCAAAAAAGGTGATTGCAGTTCTTGTGATAACTATAGGGGTATTAGCCTACTCTCTGTTCCAGGTAAAGTTCTTTCCATGATTGTGCTTAATAGAATTTAGAATCTGGTTGACAGTCAATTGCGTGATGAGCAATGTGGATTCAGAAGTGGTAGGGGATGTGTGGATCAGACATTTTCACTTAGGCAGATTCTTGAGAAATGTTTAGAGTTTCAGAATCCTTTGGTTGCTAGCTTTGTTGATTTCAAAAAGGCTTTCGATTCTGTTGATCGTCATAATTTGCTGTTGATTGTGAGATCATATGGTATACCAGACAAGTTAGTTAACATAATGAAAGCTCTCTATAATAACACTGAGTCGTGTGTGAGAGTTGGTAATGCTTGTAACAATTGGTTTAGCATTGCTTCTAGTGTTCGACAAGTGTCCATTTTGAATGCTTTTCTTTTTAGTTTGGTTATTGATTACATTAGGCGAAATTCTTTGCAAGGGAAAGATTTTGCCCTTAAATGGTCTGAGAACTTTTCTGATTTAGTTTATGCTAATGATTTGGCGGTATTAACAGATGATGTTGATAAGATGAATTCTTTCATTTGAGCTCATCATAATACTGGTAATAGAATAAGTTTGGTAATAAACAGAAAGAAAACTGAAGTGATGAAAATTGGTCAGGCAGATGGGGCTTCAGTTGCTTTGAATGGCTGCATTTTTGATCAAGTGTCTCAGTTTAATTATCTTGGGAGCTATGTAATAGATATTGGTGCGGCACGAGATTATTAGACGAATGGGGATTGCTGCCGGGATTTTTAAGAATCTATGGAGAGTGTGGAGAAATAGGCGTATATATTTAAAAACTAAAATTAGACTCTGTAATAGTGTTGGCATCAATGTTTAGAGTTTCAGAATCCTTTGGTTGCTAGCTTTGTTGATTTCAAAAAGGCTTTCGACTCTGTTGATCGTCATAATTTGTGGTTGATTGTGAAATCATATGGTATAAAAGACACGTTAGTTAACATAATGAAAGCTCTCTATAATAACACTGAGTTGTGTGTGAGAGTTGGTAAGGCTTGTAGCAATTGGTTTAGCATTACTTCTGGTGTTCGACAAGGGTGCATTTTGTCTCCTTTTCTCTTTAGTTCGGTTATTGATTATGTTATGCGAAATTCACTTCAAGGGAAAGATTTTGGCCTTAAATGGGCTGGAGATACGAAAATGTCTGATTTAGATTATGCTGATGATTTAACCCTTTTGGCAAATGATGTTGATGAGATGAACTCTTTCATTCGTGCTGTTGATGAGACTGGTAGTAGAGTAGGTTTGGTTATAAACAGAGAGAACTAAAGTGATGAAAATTGGTCAGGCAAGCTGTGATTCAGTTAATTGAATGGTTGCAGTCTTGAGCAGGTGTCACAGTTTAATTATCTTGGGAGCTATGTAACAGATAATGGTGATGTGCGGCATGAGATTAACAGACGAATAGGGTTTGCTGCCGGGACTTTTAAGAATCTATGGAGAATGTGGAGAAATAGGCGTTTACACCAAAAGACTAAAATTAGACTGTATAATAGTTTGGTTCTTTCTAGGGTTAGTTATGGTAGTGAAACTTGGACACTTTGTAAACAAGATAACAGGAAACTAGATGCTTTTGATTCCAGATGCTTACGCAGTATCTTGGGCATTAGGTGGTTCAACTTTGTAACCAATGATGAGGTTAGGCAAAGGAGTTTGCAACCTCCTTTAAGCAGCATATTGTGCAGAGAGAGACTCGGTTGGTTTGGCCATGTTGCCCGTATGAATAATTATAGATTGGCGAATAGGGTTATGAACAGTGTGTCTAAAGGCCTCAGAAAGAAGGGGAGACCTAGGATGCGGTGGGCAGACGATGTCAAACAGGACCTTGTTAGAATTGGTGTGCAGTGGCCAGATGCAGTATATGTAGCTCAGGATAGACTTACTTGGAGAACTAAATTGCACGGTCTGGTTGGACCTCCGTAGCCCATGGCTGCTTGAGGAGGAGGATGATGATGATGATGTTGATGATGATATACTTAAAAGACTACAATCTAGAAGTAATTAGTTCTCTGTCCTATATGTAGGAAATAAAAAAATCGTCGCGTGCACCCTGTTAAAGTTTTATGTTTCAAAAGAGACGTGTAACGTGAATATTTTTTTTTTTGATTTGACGTATTACACTGCTCGACATAGAAAATGCGACGCCATGAAGGAATGCACGAAATGAGACGAAACTTATCATACATATAGACAAGAAGGTGGGAAAGAAGTGATTTAATTTCTGATGGATTATACCAATGAGATGGACGAGGGGACAGTATAATATGGTCTGAGTCAGTAGTTCGTATGACCGCCATGCTGGGCTATACATTCGGCAACACAGCGTGGCATCGAGTGGAAAAGTCCTCGGATGATGTGCTGAGGTATCATGGACCATGTGTCGTTGACTTATGCCCATAATTCATCGACATTGCGAGGGGGTCGTGCAGAGGCGTTTAGTCGTCTGGCAATGACATCCGACACGTTGTCTTTTGCGGAGAAGTCTGCGCCAAGGCAGCACCTGGACACCTTGTGTACACTGTCTGCTGATGTTTGCCATTGTGCAGGCGAGCGTTATCGTGTTGAAACTGGGTATGAGGAATACCACGGAGATACGGCACCAAAACAGGCTGCAGCACCTCATCGACGTGCTGTCATTGTACCCACTATGGGTAGAAGCAATAAAAGGCTGTTGAAATTGATAGTGCCCCAAATCATGACATTAAGCTGAACTGTAGGACGCTCACAAATGGAGAGTCTGGAGATCACGTCTCCAGACTCTCAATCAACGATAGTCGGCGCTGAGACAGAAGCGAGACTCATCGCTGAATACGACATTGTTCCATTTGTCCCGCCATGCACGTCTGGTACAACACCACTGCAACTTTGCATAACATGCTGCATTGAATAGTAGTCGTCGCAATGGATGGTGAGAGCACTAACCTGTCTACAAATCTGAGATTCACAGTCCATGTCGATACTGGATGCTCGTAGCTGCCTGTGCACTTAATGAAATGTCGTCTGCTGTGAATTTGCCGTCGAATTCGGCGATCGAGGCTTTCGGAAATCCGCCTACGTGCACTCGTCCCACTATGGTGACGCAATTCACTTTCCTCCAACCACTGTCGCAAATTCGGCAGTTGTTGCATCCTGATGCGTTTCCACTGCGGTGTGATGCAGAAACCAACCAGCCATATATAGGCCTATGATGAAGTCTCTAGTAAAGATGTCCATGTGATGATATAGGATTCGCGATGATGTCTCCCAGGTATTCTCACTCCTTACACATGCTTTCGCCATCGAGGTCACTCTGATACAGTAATTCACACGCCCAGGTGAGGACGACCAAACGTAGCTACCCCGAGTGGTTTTCTATTGTTATCTCCCTCACTTATCACGTAATTGCTTTGCAACTACACTCATATACATAACCCAACTGTCGACACATACCCACCCATTTTCAGGGCGCTCCGACAAATACTTTCAAGTGCAGCATTTTCTTTGTCGAACAGTATATTATTATGATTGTGGCTAGTGTCAATTTTTAAATAAGATGCTTCACATGACCCGTAATAAATTAGCAACCCTTCATATTTTAATTCAGTTTATTCTAACCTGTATAATTAATTACCTCCCGGTAAAAATGATCCTTCTTAGGACCCACTGCCTGTCTGCCACCTTTTGAACTGGAAAAAAACATTTCCTCCAGGTGTCATGATGTCGGCTTGGTTGAAGAACAAATAACGACAAGCAATTTTCCATAGTATGAAAAAGAATATTTATGTCTCGCTGCGAAGAGCCGTTTCCATCTCATCCGAAAGATGCTCTGTAGGGTTTAGATCTGGGCTGTGCAGGCCAATGAAGGAAGGAAAACTCATCTTCATGTTCCTGGAACCATTTGGTGACGATTCGTGTCATGTGAGCAGGTACATTATCACGCTGAACGTGTATGAGTGAGGATAAACTGCAGCCTTGAAGGGATGAACTTTGTCAGCAACGATGCTCAAATATAGTGTTTCGTTCAGATGTCCTTCGATGGGTATCAAGGGGCCCGATGTGTGCCAGGAAAACATTCCCCACACCATCACCACCGGCCTGTAGTGTTGACACCAGACAAGATGGCTTCATGGCCCCAAATTGTGATCCTTCCATCAGTATGATGCAAAAAAACCTTGATTCGGCCGACTAGGCTACCTTTATCAGTCCTCAACTGTCGTGTCGATGCTCCTCTATTCACTGAAGACTTTGATGACAACATCGGCACCCGACATGGTCGGCAGCTGCTGTAGACCATTCACAAGGTCCAATACGTGATGTGTTAACCTTCTACACACCAATGTTTAATTCCAATATGACTTGCCTGTTTTATTAATATTTTCTGTACGCACCACTCACAACTATTTCAACCCTTAAAACAGTTGTGCGTAAAAAGCTCAGGAGGACACCGTTTGAGAGGTGCTAGAACCGCCACTCCTAGCACCAACTATCATGCCACATTCAAAGTCGCTCAAGTGGCTCGTTGTACCCATTCTAACGCTGTCCAACTGTAACTGATGCTCCAAGAGCTGCTCTGTTTGATTACACGGCAGTCACGTAAAGTATTACGAGTTGGAATGAACCATTGATGTGACGAGGAGTGGTGTACATAATAAACTGCCATTTCAAGTATAAAATAAGCTCTTTGCATTTGGTGGATAGGAGAAGGGAGTGGTGCCGGGGAAGGGGGGAGGCATGTCTTCCCCTCTCCCTTGCGAATGCTACTGACCGGAAAGGAGGCAAAATGTATATTTAACTGATATATTTACATTACCCGCATTTTTCAAGAAATTTGCTCAAATAATTTTGTTTCCTCTGTTCTCTTTTTTTACCAAAAGAAAGCCTGTTTAAAGAAAAGCCTGTTTAAACTGATCCCATTCTTTCACAACTTCAGCAGTAGGCAAACCACGATTATCCTAATGATTACGTAGCCTGTCATGGTATGCTTTGGCTATATCTGGATCTACCAGACATTCAGTGTTGAAGGTAATTTTCTTAACTTTAGCACAGCATTTCTTAAGCTTCAGCTGCAAGACACTTTTGACTAGATAATTGTCAGACCCAATTTCGAATCCCCTGTATGATCTGTTATTCCTAACTGAACTAGCACATTTGCTGTTAATTGAAACATAATCTATCATATTCCTGTGCAACCCATCGGGTGAAACCCATGTATATTTATAAATGTCCCGATGTTTGTAGTATGTGTTAGTTATTCGTAAACCATTAAGTTTACTTACTTGTGGAGACGTTCCCCATTGCCATTGGAACTACCAATGCCAAAGGGACTTAAAACTCCTGCCCAAAGGTCAGAGTCAGTACAAATTTTAGCATTGAAGTCACCTAACACAAGAGAAATATCCCCTTTCTTCACAGAATTAAAAATATCCTGAAGCTTGCTGTAAAACGTATCCTTCTCGTTCTCATCAGAGTCCTCTGTGGGGTAATAACAACAGAGAAAATCTGTAGAGTGGGTGAAATTGAAATAATTGTTACAATTCTGCTAAAACTATGCTAATAGCATTCCAATAAAATTTAATATGGGAAGAGTGCTTTAAGTTTAATTTATTTCAACTTACTTCCCAGATCAAATATTTTCAATAGCCATTGTTCATATTAAATATCCCAGTTTCCATAATTATTTAATTTTTAATGAACATAGATTTAGATAAATTTGATTGAGATCTTTAATTGATCTTCATTTCCTTTTTCCTTTTTCATAACAGCTCGTTTTAAAAGTTACAAAGCTTTGAAATTAGCTTTCCATGATATAACATGGAATTTGGTTTCATAATCACTGAGTGTATATGGATATTTCAATTTGACCTCTACATTGCATGATACTCATTGGGTTTTATATTTCTGTTGCATTTTGAATCTGTTCAAACCTTTTGACCACATGTATTTTGATGTTGCTTTCGAGTTCCTTCAGAATTTTTTCTATTATTAAAGTTCATTTCTTTAAATGTTATTATGATACCAAATGGGATACAAAATTTCTAATCTTATGTGAAGAAACCAGTTCTAATATGCATTGGTATGAAAAAGTATGAGAAAGTATTTTTTCTTTTTTGTTGTTGTTCTTTTTATCCAAAAATCATAATTGTGCTAGAAACAACTTTTTTCAATGTGATGCATTTTAAAAACATAGCTTTCATATTAAACTATTTAAAAACAATCAGCAATTGTTCAGCTGAGATGAATGGAATATTTTAAAAATTTCCTTTCCAATTTAAATAGTATTGCACAATATTAAGTTCCCTCATATTGTTTAAAAATTCTCCCATATGATTGGTGAATTTTCCAGTTTTAATTGCACAATTTTCTTTAAAATAATGTACACAGTGACGTGAAATATTTGTTTCATTTGTAATCTGCATCCTATATATATTTGTGAGGTGTAAAGATGTGGATTCAGATTGTAAATAAAAGTATTTTTATGTGGAATTTGTTGATTGTTTTTCACAACATATGCAATATTTAAACATACTGTTTTCATTAAGAAACGTTTTAAACCTTTATATACTTTATACAGAGTGTCCCTGAATTCATGGCCTAAACGTGAGGGGATGGTAGTACACACCGATCCCACCAATATTCGTCATAGAATATGCTGCCGCAAACGCAGTGAGGAGACGGAAATGAAGGACAAACACAGAAGTTTCCAGAGTGACATTTATTGGAGATCATTATAACAAATACTCAAACGTCCGCTCACCAACGTTGATACAGGCGGCACAACGGCAGAGTAGTGATTGCCGTACCTGCTCGTAAACACCGGGCTTGTCGCACACATCGGTGGCTGTGACGGACAGTCGGGCTACCAGATCCTCCGCTGACTGCACGGGCGTCTCGTACACGACACTCTTCAAATGTCGCCACAGAAAGAAATCGATGCAAGAAAGAACGGGCGATCTGGGGTGCACCGGGATGGGACCACAGCGCCCAATCCATTGGTTCCCAAATGTAGTATGAAGATGCTGACGCACGTCCATGCTGAAATGGGCAGGTTCCCCATCGTGCTGGAACCACATACGGGCGCGAATTGGGGAGGCCCTGAAAAGGGCCGTTTTCATTTCATAGGAGATAACGAGCAGGAATATCCTATAAACATGCCCAGATCTCCAGGAACATGATCAGCAATTGAAGAATCCTGTGGAAACATCTTCTAACACTTCCATGCATACCTCTCCAGACATTCCGCAGGAAGCCAACGAAACATTGTTAATATCTTAAAATCATGCCCAGATCACCAGGACCGTGATCAGCACCACGATGATAGGCATGTGAGCGATTAAGGTGAGCACACAATAGTTCCTGCTCATTGCTCGAAGAAATTGACGAATCCTGCGGAAACATCTTCTAACACTTCCCTGTATATTTCTCCAGCTATTCCGCAGGAAGCCAACGAAACTACCTGATCTAGATCCTGACGAGGATGTTTGACCTTCTCTTTTGTTGAGTGACAGAAGAAAATCATTTAGTGCATTTTGTAATTCCGAAAAGTCATACTGATTGGCTTCATGCTCTTCACTGAAAGACGACGCAACAGAACGAAAAGAATCCTTACTGTTTCGAAGGTCGCTCTCAAAACCTTCAAGAGGGTAGCTCCACTGCGTCCTTAAACAGTCAAACTTTGTCTTTGGGAGAGAATGGCGTTGTTTTTTCCACATCAGATCATCTTCGTTCATCTTCTCAGCAATGGTATTCTTTACCAGAAAACTGTCTGATATACTTTTCATAATACTGTAAACTTCAGCAATTGATCCACTATCTTGTGAATATATTTCGCTTGGCCCCGACATTATGTATGTCTTCAAAGAGAATAACTTAACGTATTTCGCAATACTCAACCGAATACTCTATCTTTTCAATATTTAGTACATATACGCTAACATATATCACACTTGTCGCACTTACCCGTGAACTCGAAAATTCAACTAATAATTCCGGAAATTTCCATTTATATCCACAATTGTTCTCTTTCTCTCATTATCGTTGCTTTCAACAATATATCGAATTTTGTGATATATTGTGATATATTCATCAATTCGAATTACTAATAATGCAGAATTACGTAATATTGCTAACTCTGTTGACGACATTCATTTTGTTGCCCATTTCCCCAAAAGTCTGCTGCACTAAATACAATTATAGCTTACAGATAAAACTTAAGCTGATTTTTATAATAAATCGTGCACAATTCGTCGCAAATAATAAAAAAGAAAATTTGACCTAGATTTTTAAGTTCTTTCGATTTTTTTAAATCGATTTTTAAGTTTTCACATTTTCGACAATTACTATAAAAACTCCGAGGCACAGGCACTATTTATAGAATAATAATAAATGTGTTCAGTGCAGGATTTATAGGAAGTGCTAGTAAAAGTTACAGAGGAAAGCAGAAAAACTTGTACATATTTCACGTATTTCTCAATAATTTTTTAAAAGTCCACTAAAACAGATTGAAAAATTTTATCCTGCAATGGGCCTTTATTTTTCTCTAGATCCTGACCTGAACGGATCTCTAGAGGAACAGTTCACCTATTCGTTCGTTCTCTTTTGTTGCGATCTTATGCAACCACGGCAATTCCCGGTTCCGTCTCACGACACCACCTGGTTATGAAAAGCCATGACTATCTAGAGCCGCGGGCAAGAATGCGCCATATAGGCGCACCTTAACCCCGACCTCACATGGCAGCAGTCCTATGAAAGGAAAGCTAACCACCGGAAGAAACCTAACTTTAATCTGTTCCCCGGTTAGCCATGAACAAGGATATAAAGATCCAAGTTCGCTCGGGACCCTGGGTGGAGACTCTTAGTAAGGCCCAGACTTTTGTAAGGGCTCAGGCCTACTAGGGGACCAAATCCGTTCTGCCGAGCCCTCGAACTGCTCACCCAGAGCACCTGATAGGTGAGGTCTCAGACACCGTCACCATCCAACCGGCGCAAGAAACCGGTCGCGGCATCCTCAACCTCGGTTGGTCTTGGCTAGGTTCAACCGGGAACCCAATCCGGCCGGCACAGCCTTCGACCGGGTTGCTGGACCCGAAGCCCCCCCCACCACCACGTCAAGGTGGTCCCTTATTTGGGGGGGGGGGGGGTCATACCTATTATCTACAAAAACGGTAACAAATGCAATGAAATCTATACTTCACTTCCTTCCTTAGAAGGAAGAATTCTGCGTAACAAAATGTAGCGCCGGTCAGAACAGTTTCATTAACTTACCTATATAAATAATATTTATAGTACGAAACCTCTGATAATTGGGACGGGGGTGGCTCAGTCGGTAGCGCGTCAGGCTCGCAATCTGTAGTTACCAGGTTCGAATCCCAGCTGGATCATCGTTGAGATTTATCTGCGCAAAATCCCCCCCCCCCACTCACGGTCAGTAAGGGACACCGATGGGCTTGGAAAGGCCGTCGTCCGTCGGTTGGGACGCTAAGCCATTGCCCCGTGTGCGGGAGAGCCATACCCTATGCACGTTACAGAACCCGCTGGATGGCCTTGTAGGGAGATTACCATCTGTCTCCCAACAGCTGTTCCAGTGGGTCCCCTCCCCCAAAATTCTCTGAACCTTCGGGGTCCTTGTGACCTGGCCATTTAGCCCATGGTGTGCAGAAAGTGCAGCTCAGAGGTAAAACCGTAGCCCAACCCAAATCTTTCATTTAATGCACTTTTATGAAGCAGACGCCATCTATTGACTTTTCATACGACTAGATAGTCTCAGCAATACTCAAGCAATCAAAATGATGTTAATATAAGTAGTCAAAATAATGTTAATATAAGTAGTCAATCGAATCAAATCCGACAGATTGATCTGGTGTAGAATTTTTATTTTTTGATTAGTGTTTTTATTTTTTTTTATTTTTATAGGCGGTTATTATTTTAGATTTTATTAGTCTTATATTTCTATTTTCAATTTTTCATCTATTTATTGATGTATGATTGCTCCTAATGCACGTATTCATTCGAATACTAGTAAACTCCGCCAAAGGTTTGGCACGAAACGTCAATCCATTCATAACTGTTGCAATCGTCAACGTACTATTCTCCATTCACATCTCGCGATCGTTGACGTACTACTCCATTCACAAGGGAGGCGAAATTTCGGACACTTTCAGGGGTTTACTCTCGACCCATAGCAGCTAGGAACCCGATCTCTCAATCGAACAAGGCTAGAACTAAATGGGACTACCACATCAAATCTGGGAGCGATTGCTCTAGTATTCCCGGAACCATTTTCGGATATTAATTTGGACCACAGGGAACAGAGATTTCTGTCACCGATTACGTCACAAGTGGTCACAGTCCGCAATTACGGCTATTATATAATATGACGTTGTTTAAGATTTTTTCGTCTCTGTTCCTATTATTAGCACTGCAAAAGCGGGAGGGGTAAAGGCCCCCTTGCTTCCTTCTAATCTCGATTTTTAACAATATTCTTTTAATACACTGGTTTCAATAAATTAAGGAAAATCCCTAAGTTAAGTCAATGGGAAGCTAACGTCAAAACTCTGTAACTTCCAAAATAAGTTTCTTGTTTTGAAAAATTTGATTGCAGATAAAGATCTCAATCAAATATACCAATATCTCGATGTTCAACAATATTCGTTCAGTATTTAATGAGTTATGCGAGTTTCAATATTTAACAACAGAAATGCCAGTCTTAAGAAACTTATACAAAACCAAGAATAGTGAAAAAATTCTTTACACGAAGTTCTAAAATGTAAACATATTTTATTAAACTCTTTGATACAATACTTATTACGAAGTTTTAATTAACTTCTTTATTCCCAAAGCCTCCGTTCCAGTTACTAGCATTCTAAATGGTAGGACAACACCCCTCCCTAAATTCTGGCCTGATTGGTTGGATTGATAGAGTCGGCATCACTCTACTTACTGGTTAGTTGAATTGGTAGAGCTGGCATCACTCTACGTACTGGTTGGTTAGATTGGTAGAGCAATCGCAACTCTACTTAATGCTTGGTTGGATTGATAGGGCAGACACCACTCTATTTACTGGTTGGTTGCATTTTTAGAGCCAGCGCCACTCTCCTTACTAGTTGGTTGGAATGGTAGAGCCGGTACCACTCTGCTTACCAATTGGTTGAATTGATAGAACCAGACCCTCCTACTTACTGATTGGCCATCATAAATCAAAAACGTTGCAATAGTTAAAAGGATAAACATTATTCGGCTTTATTTGGCACCTGGAGCTTTTGATTTTAAATTGTTTTCATTGTTAAACTGGACGTTATAAGCGTAAAATGCACAAATTTCTTTTTACACTATTGCAGTTTAAGATTTGCTTGAAGGCTACTTATTCAGTGGTATAATTATTAATGTTTACATTATATATCTAAATATTTATTAAGTAAATGCATAAAGTGCGAGGTCAAGAGAGAATAGAACATACTTTGCATTAACGACATCTGTTTTATTTCCTTTCTTAGCACAATAAAATTTACTTTTAAGCACAACATTTTTGTTGCATGAGCAAAAATGCATGAGAAGTATTTCAACTGCGTTACCAAAAAATTCTTTTAGTTTCTGGGTCTAAATTAGGTAGGGTCTAAATTAGGTAGGGTCTAAAAGAGATTGAAGGATAAACATGGTAAGATCATCGAAGGTAAGGATTCAGTCATGGCAAGGTCATTGAAGGTGAGGATCCTCTAATGGCAAGGCCATTGAAGGTGGCGATCCTGTCATGGCAAGGCCATTGAAGGTGGCGATCCTGTCATGGCAAGGTAGGCTTTGCATTTCAGTGTTGCTCTGAACAATGTGGTCATTTTCCTCCCATTGTTTATAATTATGATAGATGCATTACTAGCTTCAATGCTGGACTTATATCACAGTCCCAAGTCACTTTGGCCATCTCTAAATTAAGACTAAATAAATCCCCAGGGGTAGATGAAATTACTACGGAAATGCTTAGAGCTGGGAATGTTTCGGTTAATAGATAGATAACTGGAATTTTAATATTTTTTATGATAAAGGCATGGTTCCTAAGAATTTTACCAGAGCTATTATTATCCCTATTTTTAAAAATGTGATTGCAGTTCTTGTGATAATTATAGGGGAATCAGTCAACTTTCTGTTCTAGGTAACGTTCTTCTAATTATTCTCTTAAAAGCATTATGAATTTCGTTGCTGGACTACCGCATTAAACACACTGTGCATTCAGAAGTGATAGGGGATGTACATATCAAATATTTTCAATGAGGCAGACTTTTGAGAAATGTTTAGAGTTTCAGATATTTATAGATTTTCAAAAGGCTTTAGACCTTGTTGGTCGTCACATTTTCTGGTTAATTATGAGATGTATGGCATATAATTAATGTAGCTACCATAAAGAATGCTCTTTATAATAAAACTGAATCATGCATGTAAGTTGGCAAAGATTGTATCGATTCTTTTAACATAGCTACTGGTGTTCCACAAGGATGAGTTTTGTCTCCTTTACTCTATAGAGATTATTTCCAATGTATATATGTATGTATGTATGTATTAAATGGCAGCTAGGTAGTCACAGGAAGGAGAGCTATGCACTAATCCCTTGTGATGGGGAACAGAACGGCCAGGCCTAGCACCTAATGTCCGACCCACATTCTCGTGGTTCGGACCGTTAGTACCTTTCAAAAGAGATACTCTCTTGTGGAAGGGAACAGAAGGCGAGGGTTGACAGATTAGTGTGGTCTACTGATCTGGACAACTATGTTACTTTTCTTTCTTTCTACCCTGCTGAGGAATGGTCAACTACACAGTGTCCTGGTGGTCCATATATACCAACCTGAATGGAATAATGACTCTGAGCTTGATTATGGAACCTGAATTTGCTGCACTGGTGGGCTTCTGTTGAGGGAAAATCTTCTGCTGTTTTCTATTTGATTGTGGATTGACAACACCAAGTGAACAGATTCAGAGGATGTGTTTTATCAGTGGTGGATAATCTCGACCTGAGGCCATCGCAGGTACTTGAACTCTTACTTCTACAATAGGAACACCACCATTCCCGCTCTCAATAAACAGTTTCTTTAAACATCCCACTAACCATTTTCTCTCCATAGGTAGTTGGAATGCGAAGTCTCTGCACAGAGATTATTCTCTTGATGCTCTCACACCATGCTACAACTTAGATATTCTCGGCTAGCAAGAGACCAGATGGACAGATAAAGGTCAGATACTTAAAAATATCTTAAATTTATCTTTTCAGGGAGGGATCACCAAGGCGTAGGTCTGCTTCTCAGCAGACACGCCAGTGATGCTCTTTTAGGATATGAGTGCATTAATGAAAGGTTTCTTACAGCAAAATTTCAGACAAGAATTAAAACTTGAATGTTATCTGCTGTTATGCCCCCACTGAGGATGCTGATGAGGATGAGAAGGATAGGTTTTACGGACAACTTCAGGATATTTTGAATTCTGTCAAGAAATGAGATATTACCCTTGTTCTAGGTGACTTCAATGCCAAAGTTGATAATGACTCTGACTTTTGGGGAGGGGGGATAGGCCCTTTACTGACTCCGATTGCCTGTTTTTGCTTTTCTGTTTTTTGTTTGTGTGAAAGTTGGGAAAATAATAGTTAACAGTTCTATAAAATCTTTTAAAAAAACACATTTCTTAAGAAAAACGAAAAATGCGAAATTTCCGGCAGCCTTGTGATAATAGAAACATTTGTAGCTCTAAGAATTTCAGTGGTAATTCCAGTTATCCCTAGGGATTTCTGCATTTTAAGTTTAGATCTAGCCAAAATACTTCATGCTTTGATATAAGACCAACATTAAAGTCAGTAATACATCTATCCTCATTACAAACAATGGAAGTAGAAATAACTACATTGTTTAGGACATTTTCTAAATTCTCAGCCAACCTAGCCATGCGAGAATACTCACCTTTAACATACCCAAAGATGAAGACCAGCCCCATTCATCAACATTCCAGCTTAAAGCGTCGCAACGCTCAGGTTGAATTATTCTAGAAATTCTTGCTAGCTCAAATTCTGGATTGAGTACAGTCGCTCAAAAAATATCCGAACAAATGAAGGTTTCTTACAACAAAATTTCAGACAAGCGTTAAAGACTTGAATGTTTTCTGCTGTTATGCCCCCACTGAGGATGTCGATGAGGATGAGAAGGATAGGTTTTATGGACAACTTCAGGATATTTTGAATTCTGTCAAGAAAGGAGATATTACCCTTGTTCTTGGTGACTTCAATGCCAAAGTTGGTACCGATTCTGACCTTTGGGGAAGAGTAATAGGCCCTTTTGGTATTGGTAGCTGCAATGGCAATGGGCAACGTCTTCTACAGGTAAGTAAACTCAATGGATTCAGAATAACTAACACTTATTCCAAACACCGCGAATACATAGAACACATGGGTTTCGCCTGATGGGCTGCAGAAGAATATGATTGATTGTATATTAATTAACAGCAAATGGACTAGTTCTGTTAGAAACACCAGGGCATATAGGGGAGCTGAAATTGGATCTGACCATTACCTTTTAAAAGTGTCTTGCAACTTAAACTTAAAAAGTGTTGTGCTAGGGTTAAAATATTTACCTTTAATACTGAAGCTCTGAAAGACCCAGTTATAGCTAAACTGACCAAAAGTACCATGATAGGTTACTTAGCCATTATGACAGTCATGGTTTGCTTACTACTGAAGTTGAGGAAGAACGGGACCATTTTAAACAGGCTTTTTTTGGAAACTAAGAGTACTCTTTTAGGAAAAAAGGAGCAGAGGAGACAGAATTATTTGAGTGGTAAGACATTTGAGCTTATTTCAAAAAGAAAGAACTGCAGGAGATAAGGAAGAATAACAGGAAACTTAATGCTTTTGATTCTAGATGCTTACGAAGTATCTTTGGCACTAGGTGGTTAAACTTTGTAAATAATGATGAGGTTAAAGAAAGGACAATTGTAGTATTTGTATGGCAACATCCGAACTTCCGCTATTCAGAGATAGTACTAAATCTTTTTGGGTGATGCCATGTTTCTCCTATCTGTATCTAGAGAGTCCTTCAATCAATTAATGCAAAACATAGAGCGGAGAAAGGACCTTTCTTAACGAGCAAGACTTTACTGATAATTCATGTTATGTCTGTTTGTTTAATCATAGAGGTGAGTGAGAGATCTTTTCGAATTTTGAGCGTTGCCTAAACATAAAAGCCAAACATATCAGTAAAATTTCCTTCAAATATAAATTGCCAAACATAAACAGAAACTGAACTTTGATGGTAAACTTTGAGTTTAGAATTCCAACCTTTAAATAATAAATTCATCACTTTTTCTACTGTGGGATGCTACCTGGTGGAGACTCTTAGATGGCTTTCCATCGATGAGCCAACCTAATAGGGGATCCCACTCCAGTTCAGCATGGCCCTCGACTTCGCCTTTTCCATCAGGGCTGCTTCCTGACAGCACCCCAGAATTACCAGCCAGCTGGGACCCTCAACTTCGCAGAGGCCGTTTCGATGAGCTCGCTTTACCGGGGACCCCAATCCCAGTCAGCAGGGCCCTCAACAACAGGTCTCTCCATCGGGGCTGCAGCCTACTGTGGCACCCAGAGCCACCAATCGAGCAGGTACCCCAACTTCGCAAAGGCACCCTAAGCCTCTCCAGATTTGGCCATGTTGCCCATATGCATAACTACAGAATGGCGATAAATTCCTAAAGGCCGCAGAAAGAGGGGGAGACCTATGATGCGGTAGGCTCAGGACAGGCGTGTTTGGAGAACTAAATTGCACAATCTAATTGGACCTCCATATGTTTGAGAATGGTGGCTGCTTGAGAATGATGATGATGATATAGACAGTCGATTAAATTGGGATGAACATATCAAATATTTGACAAAACGATTAGTGAAATAATTCCAAAATTCCTTTATATTTGATATTTTGTGAATTTTACATTTTTAAAATTTGTATATAATCGAGACACCATTTCAAACGGGTCTCTGTCTGAAGGATAAAGTGATGGATACAAGGGATCGACGGGTATAGAGTCCGGCTCTGTGAAGCTCTCTGGCCACACCAATTAGGTATTTCTCTTTTTCTTTACTCCACGTAAATGATCGTGAAAACTTTTAATTTAAGACAAAAACCTCTTCAGTAGAAAATGACCTGGTGATCACATAATCGAAGAAAATAAAGAAATTAATATAATTAAAATAACAATATAAATATAAACGAAATACAAATATATGCAATAATCATTGAATACACGTGCATTCCAAAATGATTGACTCTAAAATTAAAAGAGCTAAACTAAATAAACTAATTGTGCCAATAAATGAGAATGCTGATCAAAGGGACCTCGGCTGGAGCTTCGGTTAAGGCATGGGCATTACTCGGAGCTGTAGCCGAGAACTCTTTTCGGGACTCTTTTCAGCACTTGATGATTGATTTAGGAGCACTTACTGCTGGTTGTGTTATATCTTTAAAAGAAAATATTTCTCTCACATTAATATTATATCTCTGTATGGGAGGATAGATAGGGTGTCGGCAATCTTGTGGAGTAGGTAAATCGACTTCCCTATCTTCCTTTGAAGTGAATGCGAACGCAGTGACTGATTGCACAATCGATATGCTTTAGGTAGAATGCTTTCAGCGTAGACACCCATTCCATGGCTGTCTACGCTAAAGATTTTAGGATTTACTTTCCAAGTCAATGGAACATTGAAGCAACATTTCATTAACGTTAAAAACGAAAGCCTTCGCCCACTTAACATCATCAGAAGCCTGGCCTCTCCAAGAAATGGTCTTAATAGACGCACCTTAATGCTATTAATAACAGCAACCAATAGATCAGCTACAACATACAGTGCTCCACTTCTTACCTCGGATCCTACCTCATACTGGTCTTTCTTTTTCCTCTCTATGTGGGGCGGGTGTGGCTCAGTCGGTAGCGCGCCAGGTTCGTAATCTGTAGTTCCCAGATTCGAGTCCTAGCTGGGTCAGTGTCGAGATTTATCTCCGCAAAATTCCCCGCCCTGCCCACGGTCAGTAGGGGACACCGATGGGCTTGGAAAGGCCACCGTCCGTCGGATGGAACGTTAAGCCGTGGCCCCGTGTGCGGGAGAGCCATACCCTGTGCACGTTAAAGAACACACTGGATGGCCTTGACTGGAGGCTACCATCTGTCTCCCAACAGCTGTTCCAGTGAGTCCCCTCTCCCAACCTTCTCTGAATCTTCGGGGTCCATGTGACCTGTCCATTTAGCCCATGGTGTGCACAAAAGTGCCTCTCAGAGGTAAAACAACCCATCCCAACTTTTTCCTGTATATCAGGCGACTCTATGATCAGCTACTGGCTTAACCAAAACCACACCTTTACCACTTCTTTATGCTGATACGGGAGCACTGCCCCTCCCTTCACTGGTTCGTCTTATGTCTGATGGGAGTACAATAAAGGAATTCACATCACCGTTACCATCGGATCTAGGAGCAATCTGACGTCAGCCACAATTTTTACATTTCCATCGCTGGAATCGGAAGGGGGGGGGGAATCATTACATATTAATCACACTCCTTCAATCGGACAACCGTCTGCTAATTCATTTTTATTTAATGTTGTCGTAAAATTATTATAATTAATAATATAAGAATAAAATAAATGGTTAGCGAAATCCATTTGTGTATATAAGTCTTATGATTCATCAGTGTATAATGCATGTATATGTATGTATGTATATAAAATATATGTATGTGTATACATGCATGTATGTATATATGTTTGCGTATGTATTGTATATGTGAATATATATTTTTATACGATATATTTAGGCATGATATGTATATACATATATATCTAGGTATCATATGTATGCATGTATGTCTATATCTGTGTACGATATGTATGTATGTATGTATGTATGATATGCATGTGTGTATATGTATGTATGATAAGCACGTGTGTATATGTATGTATGATATGCATGTCTGTATGATATGTATGTATGTATGTATGATACGTATGTATGTATGATATGTATGTATGTATGTATGATATGTACATGTGTGTATATATATATGTATGTATGATATGTATTTATATATCTATGTCTATATATGTTGCACCAGAGCCTCATGTTAGCCATCCATTATCTGAGGTTTACCTTAAAGATGAAATGACTCTAAGGAGAAATCATCAGATATTGGATGTTGCCCGTCTCCCACGATTCTGGGACGTCTGAGGATGGATTTTAGGGGAGACATTTTTTTTTCCTTTTCTTCTTTTCTTTTTTTTCTTATTTCTCACATATATCTTTTCATATTTTGTTGTTGATCTAATTACATTTTCTATCATCTTTCTTTCATTATTGAGTTCTTCATTATTATTATTCTCTATATCGGATACGATGTATCAAGATGTACATAATTATGATACATGACAAAACAGCGAAAATTGCATAAGAAATGATCTCTCCCAAGTAATACTTAAATCCTTTGATCTTCGGGACATAAATAATATTCTGTTTTCGTCTCAAGATAATTCCATGATCCGTTTCCAGTTCCCAACATCCTTCTTGTGCAGAATCTGCTAGCAATTGATATTCCCTGCTATTGGAACCGGACTCTTCTGTCACATTATTGGAAGTACATGCGACTGAATGACTTGAAACGTGAGGATCAGATTTCCTGAGACTTTCATCACATTCCGACTGTGGGGGCTTAATTTCATCAGCTAGCTTTGACCTTTCAACAGTTTCTTCCCCCATTTCATCTACTCTTTTACTGGATTGTGAGGGAGCATATATTTCATCATCATTGCTTGATGACGTACCCTTAATGCAGCAGCATAAACTGCTTTTGAAACATCATCTTCTTCTTGATTTTCTTCGCTGTCTGCGAAGGAAATGAAAGACGCGTTGTAGCGACCTTTCTCGCGTACCATTTACACTTTCTGCCATTGTGCAGAATATCCAATCAAAATAAGTCTCTAATTCTATACAATAAATCACTAAAATATCGCAAGTGTTTTCTTCTTAATGCGAATGTAAATAAACGAATTGCGGAACTCAAAATACCAAAATACTCACTTTGCCAATAACGACGACAATTCTGTTATCTTAGGAAGCATATGTTTTTAAACTCGTTATCACAAACCTATTTTCATTTTAACCTCATTATTGCATTTCAACTCGTTATCAAATAGGTTTTCGAAACAATTTGTAAATTCAGAGACGCATTTTTATGACGTCTCTATAATCATTTGGTTAATTGCCTTTCTGTTTCATATGGGCTTCCAATGCATTCTCAATTGTTCTTATATTTTTAGCTCTGTTCCTTTTTCATGTGGGGATTTTGAATTCTGAAGTGTCCAGTTGTATTGTGTGTTGTTTCTCCATCTTGTTGCATTATGCCAAGATATAAGCTTAAACAGGAGAAAAGAGTGGAAAGTTAACGAAACGGAACGATGAAATAAAGATTTCGATTTTAGTGATTCCACATTAGCTTTCGAATCTGAACCTAGGACAGTAACGAGAGTGGCACATCTCCCTTCCGTGTCCAAATCAGACATTAAGATGTGATCAAAGTGACTTCGCTTATAGTAAAAGTAATGCATACCATATAAATAAATAAATACCGCCCTCAAGCAGCTGCTTGCCACAGTGGTCTGACAGCAGCCTGTCAAATTTATACCCCATAGTAGAGGGTCTGTGAGAATGGCAGGACCTCAGTAGAAAAATAACACATACATCCATGCCTTATCCGGGGCTCGAACCCAGTAGCCAAGCGTGATAACCACTAGGCCATGGGACAGCATACCTTCTAAATAAATAATTCTTTCATAGAATCGTTAGGGGTCGATTTTGAAGGTCGTTTGTTGTTAACCACTTCAGACCCGACTCTTTGTTTATAGGCGAAAACATGTTTCCATTTAAATGTGCTTTATTTTTGACCCAAGGAACAGGAATGTACAAAAGTTATTTTTTAACATCTTTTCACTAAAATTCAGCCAGTACATTGTAATTTAGGAAAGCTTCAAAAACTGGAAAATTCGGAATTCTCAGAAGATACTAAAAAGGAATTTAAAGGAAAGACAATATAATTTATATGCACTTTGTCACGATAAACACATCAAATGAATGGCAGCTGTGAAATGTAGCAAACAGTTCTTATTGCGTGTCAGGCACAGTTCTCTTCAGTATTATTCTATACTAGCTGAATGGTACCTGGCATTGCCGTGGTCTCGTTTTAATGTGTATATTCTGGTTTTCATTGCACTATAAGTTAGTTTTGTGAATACTGCCCTTCTTATCCCCCCCCTCCTCCACGCGACCATTTACCACAGATTCAACACGAAGTCTTTCTCGACGTTTCTCAAATCCCTGCTGACGTCAGTGCGCTGTCTCATAGCCCCTCGCTTCGTTTCTACTTAAACTATGATGATTTTTATTTCCGTTTCGAGAGATTTTAGTACTCTGTCTCTCGAGGTACTTAACCGAACAGTTCAGCAGCTTGTGACTACCGATTCGCAATTCTATTAACTTCCCTGTGATGAAGGCAGAAATATTTCCTATTATAAAGCATTAAGCACATTAATCGCAAGTAGAAATTGAGATGTAAGAGGTCAAATTTCATCTTGGTCAACATTTTCTTATTTCCACTCTTTAATATCTAGGTCGAGAATTACCTTTGTCGGTAGAGTGCCAAGCTTCTAATTCAGTGTTCCCAAATTCTAGTTCCCACTGTAATAGACAAAGCAGCAGGAGAGAGGAAAGTTTAGGACTGTTGTGCCTGGGTGCAGATTTTATCTTCAGTGTGAAAGGGTATGCCAATGAGACAGTTGCGGATGCACTTGGGCAGAACTTCACCAAAACCCGATCATTGATGTCTCGACATTTTTCAATTATGTGTGAATAAATGGTAGTCTGCATAAGAGATTGCTGCTCCACACAGAACGTTGGTTGTCACGAGGAAATGTTCTTTGCCGTTTGTGTAAACTCCACAATAAAGTACGCTTTTTTTTCATGGACCAAGAGTTTCGACTTTCTTTGAGACTACAAGACTTAGAATGTCTTCTACGATTAGCATATTTAGCTCATATGTTTTTTAAAAAATGAATATTTTGAACTTATCATTGGAAGGAGACAACGTTGATGTGCTCTATGTTGAGAAGAAAACAGAGGCCATGATAAAAAAAAAATTCTCTCTGGGAAAACGGAATTAAAAAGAACAGCTGTGACTAATTTCAGAGACTAGATTCATTTCTTAAAGAAAATGAGCAAACGATTGCAGACTTTGAAGACATCATACAACAAATAATCGTTCACTTAAGCACTCTTAAAACTCTTATTTTGCAGTATTTTCCACCACCTGATGAAACGCGAGAATGGATTCGAGATCCCTTCACATTTGATTTGGAAAAATGTAAGCTTCCGCTGTCCAATAAAGAAGAGTTGATTGAGATATCTTGTGACAATAGTTTAAAAAGCATTCATTCCAAAAAGCCATTGATGCGTTTTTGGATTGGAGTGGAGAATGAATATCCGACTTTGCCAAGAATTGCAGTCAAATATTTGTTACCTTTCATAACAACTTATTTATGTGAAACTGGTTTTTCATCTTTAACTGCTTTAAAAAATAAATATATATTAGCAGGCTGGATGTTGAAGATGACTTGCGACTCTACCTTAGCAAGATAACCCCAATCACTGATGAACTGCGCAAGCGCAAACGAGGGCAACCCTTTCACTGATTACCCAGTAAAATGTTTATAATTTTATAAGATTTGCTAAATTGTTTATGTCATTTTTTTGTGTTTATCAATATATGTAATTTAAAATACAAAATTTAATGTGTATGTGTATATGTTTTATTCCCATTGTTATACTATAACTATAGTTTTATCTATCTGTACAAGGGGTATGCCAGTTACATATACATTTCCAGGGGGTACGTGAAGCATAAAAGGTTGAGAACCACTGGTTTCGAACATCTTTGAAATGCTCAGCCAACCTAGTCATGCGAGTATCCTAATCATGCGAAATGATATTTCGCAATTAAAATTAAAAAAAGATTAATTTTTCTATGCTATACATTTCCATAAATGACTACAAGGTTGAATTACGGAATGAAATAAAATTTTGGATTATGGGTTGATTATAAATTGTCTTGTAATTTTTATCTTTCTCAGCTAATAGTTAAAATTTTCTAAAAATATTGGCTGCATAAAACGTTTGCAGAATATTTTCAGTTACAAACATGATTTATATTACGTTTTAGTATATTCATTTGTATATCATGATATGGCAGTTTCTGAAGAACCAGTGCGCATAACTTAAATGCCATCGTTTTGTCTTCAGAAGAGATTATTAAGATTCATTCTGAAGTGAAATTATAAATATTTAGTACAGCATCTAATGGTTTTTCGCATAATGCTAAATGTCTTTAATATTTAGAAATTTGTTATTGGAAATATCATTTATGCTATAAAATATAATGTTGTGTATTAACTCGAAATGTATGTTTTTTTTCAATAAAAGTCGGGTACATGACTACGATATCAGACAATGTAAAACTCCACTGTCCTTTCATAGGAAAACTATTTGTCAACCATCAATAGAGTTAGTAGGTTTCAAATTTTGTAATGAAGGAATTCCAGATAAAATATTTTCTATTGATAATTACTATAAGTTTAAATATTCTTATAAACATTTGTCTATTATCAATGCAGAAAATAGAGCAATGTGTTAATCGAAATGTTCCCACAGTACTCTATTGGTGTTTGACACAAAAGAATCTCTAGTACGCCATGTTTCATTTCGGTATGACACCTTGTCATTCATATATATTGAAAATATATAATTGGGGAAACATTGTTTTAGAGACTTGGGCTTCTTATGCTTTCCCTTTTCACTATCGTTCAATTTCGAATCTGTGCTGTAATGTTTCCACTACTTAAGTGAATAAACTAATTCATTCATTTAATGATGGGTAATTTGGCAACGGTAGAAGATTTAAATGAAAATTAAATTTTTCTTGTGTTCAGAGTTACAGAGCAGTGAATGACAACAGAGGATTTAGTAGAGACTTTGGCATCCCGTAGGAAAGGAATGGAGAATATTGTTTGCTTATAGCAAGTTCCAAGTTCCTTCTTGTAGAATTTCAAATTGAAATTTGGCCGTGCAACTGGAACGACAACCAGAAAGACTCTGTGAAAATTTGAAGAGTCTATCACTCTTTTCCGATGAGTTATGGCTGCCACAGACTGACACACACAGAGAGACATCTGCTTTTACTACTATAGATGTGGTCTCCATTTATATCCATAGATGACACAAAATTCCAGTCAATATACTAAAGACTGCTCGACATTCTACAAGTATTATAAAAAAATTTCGAAAGTTATTGCTCTATTAATCTGTAATGTACACAAGGGTATACAGGTTTGGGTTGGGTGATTTTACCTTTCAGTGGTACCTTTTGCACACAATGAGCTAAGTGGCCAGGTCACAAGGAACCGAAAGTTCAGAGTAGGTTGGGGGAAGGGGACCTACTGGACAGCTGTTGGAAGACAGATGATAGTCGCCCATCAAGGCCATCCAGGCACAGGTATAGCTCTCCCGCACATGAGGCCAAGGCTTAACGTCCATCCAACGGACGGCGATCTTTCCAAGGCCATCGGTGTATCCTACTGACCGAGGGCAGGGCTGGGAGGTTTGCAAAAATAAATCTCAACGCTTGCCCAGCTAGAACTCGAACTTGAGAACTGCAGATTACGAGCCTGGCACGCAACCAACGGATCCCCCCCCCCCCCCCCCCCCGAGTCTGAAAGGTTCAAATCCAAAACGTTTCCAATAAATTAGAATAATTGCTAGCTGTCAATCAAGGCCTAATGCAGAAAAAATTAAAGGGAGAGGGGAAAAAAAGGAGGGAGCAAGAGACTTGATTTCCACTGCTGTATAACGATTCCCCTATGTTTCTGAGATCTCAAAAGGTTTCTTGAAAAATGCATGAAATAATGATAAGTTAAATAGCCTTTGGCCCTATTTCCTTTATTAGGAATATCAAGGGCTGTCCCCATCCTCCCCAGATTCGGTATACTACTCTGAAGTATATATTATATACATAAGAATACATAAGAGAAACCCAACCCCTTACAACAAGTTAGGAGTGATTAAGGTGTGTCCATCGGAATCTCTCAGAGGAAGAATAGAGAACATTGAGCAGAGAACAATGAATGAAGCAAGAGCTACCAACCCAGTATAACAGATCCACGTAAAAGGAATGAGAATCCAGCAAACAAGATGTCTCTTTACTTTCCTTTGAAAATTATATACGAGACAGTCAAAATTGCATTCATACATCACAGAACTGCTATTCTCAAGAATTTGCCTAAAATGTGAACGTTTGGTGAACACTGCCAACAATTGTAGAAGTAATAGGTGTATATATATATTATATTTTATTCAGTGCCAATCGGGCTTTTGTAAAGTCAATGTAAAGGTATTTTTAAATATTCATTTAAATGTTGAAGTGGGCGATCATGCAGACATAAAGGATTTTTTCTTCAGCAATATGATATATTTATGCATATAGCAATAATAGTGCAATATAGCAAAAATGCTTCAGCAATAATAATATATTTTATGAACTCCAACGGAAGTCACAAAACTACCTTTTCTACATATTCAGATAAAATTTGTCATGTAACACCAAACGAGTGTAGGTGGTGGCAATAATATAACTCGGGTGTCTCGAACACGTAGTTCGGGGAGTGATTTTGTGAGGTACCTTCCAAATTACGAGCCATAGGTTCTGTCATACTCATGAGTTGGATTGGGCTATTTTACCTTTCCGTGGCACTCTTCAGCACACCAAGGGCTAAATGGACAGGTCACAAGGACCCCAAGGATCAGAGGAGGTTGGGGGAAGGGAACCCACTGAACAACTATTGGGAGACAGACAGAAGCGCCTTCTTTAATGTGCGCAGGATACGGCTCTCCTACACATGGACGTCCCATCCGACAGATGGCAGCCTTTCCAAACTGATCGGTGTTCCCTTTCTGACCGAGAACAGGACAAGGATTAGCAGAGATATATGTGAACGCAGATTGAGTTAAGCCTCGAACCTGGGAACCGATTGAGACAACATCCGCCCTCCATAATCGTGGTAGCGAAGTGTAGATTACTAACTCTTCTCCACTACAGTGACCTCTAGCGAGAATGGGAAATAAGATCACTTTCAGTTGAAGATGAAGCCACTGCAAACTAAATTTGTTATTTGGATTAAAAGTATGTACATTTCAAATAAAAGAACAACAATATAAGTAACTAGCAGAATCACCCGGCATCGCTAGGGTGTCAATATATTGATTCAGTCGGGGGTCAATATATGAAATTCCCGAGTAGCAGGATATCAGAGTAGGAGGCATATTCGTAAGGGGTTCGCAGACAATCGTTTGAGGTGAAGTCACCGATGATAAACGTTTTCGATCCCCGCAATTATGTACATACTGGACTATCAGTCCCGAATTTCTTGTGGTGGTCCCACTTAGTTCTAGCCACGCAAGGTTTAGAAATCCTGTTCTTTCCAGCGGTGGGTCGGGTTTGAACCCCAAGCAAGTGTCCAAAATTTATTTTGGGGACCCTTTAGGAATGGAGTGCCCGAATGTTTGATGAGGTTGCACTTTCCGGACAACTGTGGCGCTGTGAGTGATGGGTACGGGAAACGTTCTCCTCAGGAAATGGCTACAATGGAAAATAGATATCGAGAAAGATGGACCCCATCAATGTTAACAGATTACTGCTGGGATGTGATGCGAGATTCTCGAGATTTGTTTTATAAGCGGGATGGGAAGAGGCTGCGGTTGCTGTAGACCGATATGCGACCTTCAGCGAATGGCGTAACACCGGTAAGGGACTGAGTCTCGAAAACGGTAGCCAATCAAATTTTTTTCTTGTCATTTTCTTGTTCAGCACCTCGATTTACATAAGTAGCGGCTGTTGGCACTTCCGAAACACTCCAAAGTTCAATATTTGTTGTTCAGAGTAATATGCTCTCTATTCCCACAATCGATATCCTTGAAAAGTTCCTTTTTAATTGGCAGAGGAATTCTTTGAATCGCTCTTGAACTGTGGGTATTTGCAACTGATATTTTATTCCTTTTAAGAACTCACAAGGATATAATCCAGTTGATATTTAGCAAACAAAACAGAAACACTTGAATTCTGCCGCCATAAGAGAAATCCCTAACAAGTGCATTATTAGAAATCCAGCATTGCAGACAGGAATGCCAGACATCACGGTATCTGCGGGACTGTCCAGCAGAGAAACATTTCTCTCCTTCTTCAAAAGTTTTGTACATTTTTTTATGCAATTATATCCAAAAAAACGAATTGAGAAAATCCCTAACAATAATTCTGACGGTCTCAGCAGTTTTTACTTTAATTGGTAGCCTAAGCTTTTACAGTAGACTCTATTTGAATAGTACCCGGATATAAGCAAGAAATTGCAAATTGCAGCCCGGGCTACTATTTGAGCATTTAGGGTCTATTAATATATGGAAATCATAGTTTCCTGCATCTGGCATTAGAAACGTTTAGCATTGTTACCAAACGCAACAGGTGAAAATTTAAAATATTAAAAATTCCGAACAATGCAAGTGTTAATATTTCTTAAGAATATGTTTGGTAAGAATCGTTTAGTCGATTTACGTCGTCTTTGGCAAAAGGTAACATTTGTTGCTTGCGAGTGAATTGTATGTTGTAGATACGTTCGTTATAAGGCGCTATAGATAGGTTTTAAGAATTATTTGTGAAAGTTAGAGAAGTTTTAAGAGGGATTAGTTGTAAGAAGAATAAGTTGTTGTTGTAGAGATACGATAAAGCAGAGAAATATTATTCCTGCTACTTTTTATTAAGTGAACTATTGTTGTTGTATATATGATCGGTCAGCATGCAAAGTGCTACGAATTGTAATCCCGAACAGTCGACTGTACGCAATCGACTTTTAAAGTTTTGTAGAAGACGCATAGAGAGCCTCCGAAGAGGTTTCGGAAATGTTAAGAAAACCTGCACATGCTGCAGTGGTGGTGGTCGTGGAAGGAGATACGAGGACAGCTCCGTCTACATACCCTCGTCATTCAAAACGATTTTCTATCGCTCTCCTGAGATAGAAGATGAACGTCAGTTGGATTCCCCTCGTCAAGATGATATGATGAAAGAAAACATTCCCACTGCTGAAGACCTGGATCTACGAGAGTCCAAATCACCAACCTCGGAAGACTCCGTTCGATATGCAGTGGACGAAAGATACGAAAGGGAATCCGAAGATCCTTCCACTTCTCTGTATGAGGATGCCAATCCTAAGTTGTCTGTAAGTGCTTCCGAAAGCACCGATGAACTTGCATCATATGTTAGTGATGTAAATGATTCTTCACTAAGAACATCCGAAGAATCAGTTTTGTTTGAAGATGCAACTGAGAACACAGTTAATGATAAAAGTGTGGTCACTGAGAAAGATGTAAAATGTGAACAAGTGACAAAGAAACTGTATCTTCTATGGATTATTTACATTCTGACATTGATTATCTTTGTATGTGACTTGATAAGATATCTTGAATACTTTTTATATACTTACAGAAATTGAACAGTAATCCTCACTACAAAACATGCAATAGTTTTATATGTATCCATATGTTTGTCACATCGTAAGCATAAAAGTTGAAAAAAGTAAATGTAAACTGTTCCAAAAATATGAAACAATAGAAGAAAAAACAAGCAAAACAGAAATATTTGAAACCTTTAAAGGAAAAAGGTAAAAAAATTCAAAAGAAAAAAAAATTAAAAAAAAATGTCTCCCGATAAATCCATCCTCAGACGTCCCCGTTCGTGGGAGACGGGCAACATTTATTATCTGTTGATTTCCCCAAGAGTTCATTTTATCTTTAGGGAAAACATCAGATAATGGATGGCTAACATGAGGCTCTGGTAAAAGAAAGCTTACATACTTCAATGCCCATACACGCACACTAATGCAGACACATACACACATATGCTCACACATACATCCTTGTACACACACATATACACACATACAAATATTCACACACATAACACACATATACACACACACATACACCCATGTCATTACACACACATACATCGATATCATACACACACACATACAAACATGTACATATAGATGAAACTTGGTGATATATAGATTGTCAGATATACACACATGTAGGGCCGAATTTCGGTGGGGGGGGGCGACCATGCCTCCGTCTTTCACAATGCTAGTAAGGGTAATAGATCTAAAAAAATTATTAAACTAATTTATATTTCATTGATTTTTTTTTTACATAATTTTTAAAAGACCTATAAACGGAGAGGGAAATGTTATACTGCATTGGAAATCCAGTCTCTTCCCCCCCTCACCTTTTTACATTTTTACGGCTTGATTGTGTCCTTCCCTTCGTCACCTACACACACCTACACACATGTGCACGCACATAAATACACATACATACACACAAATACATAAACACTACACTAACATATTAATGCATTCATACACACATACATACATACATGACCAGACTTAGATAAAAAATCTGGGGTGTGGGGCATGGAACACAATCGAGCCGGAAAAGGTAAAAGGGGAGAGAGGAAAGACTGGATTTCCAATGCAGTATAATATTTCTCCCTCCGTTTTAGAGGTCTTAAAAATTTCTTGAAAAATGTATGAAATAAAAATAAGTTTAAAAATTTTGCCTCGTTTACCTTTACTGGTATTTTTAAGGGGTGAGTGGCGTGACCCCCTTCGACCCCTATATCCTCCTCTAAATAGATACATACAAGCTCCTTAAGGGCAATTGGGGAGAGGGTGGTTCAGTCGGTAGCACACTACGCTCATAATCTGTAGTTCCCAGGTTCGAGTCCCGACTGGGTCGGCGTTGAGATTTATCTCAGCAAAACTCCCCACCCAGGCTTGGTCAGTAGCGGACATCAATGGGCTAGGAGATGGACAGACCGCCGTCCGTCGAATGGGAGATTAAGCCATGGTCCCGCATGTGAGAGAGTTATAGCCTGTGCACGTTAAAGATAACGCCTGGATGGTCTTGATGTGAAGCTACCAACTACGTCCCAACAGATATCCATTATACACACATGTATATACATAGTCACATGACCCCTCCCCACACCGTCTCTGAGTCCTCCGGGTTGTTCTGATCTGGCCATTTAAACCATTGTGTGCAAAAAAGTGCTGCTCACAAGTAAAACAACCCAACCTTAAAGTACAATAGAGCTGCGGATGTCCATAGGGAGAATGTATCATTTAATTCTCCAAACACGTCTGTCCCGTTCTACAGCTGCTGTATTTTTCCATAGTAGGTCAATTTTAAGGAGGTCCTATTTAACACTGTATATCCACCACACCCTAGGTCTCTCCCTTTTTCTGAGGCCTTTACGTACACTCTTCCTAACCATATTTACTAATTTCTATTTACGCATTACGATTCAATGGTCTAACCGTGGTATGCATTACGATCAATATGGTCTAACCATGGCAGGTTGTCTCGTATAATATGTTGTTCAATTGCGGTTGAAAATTTCTTCTAATCTCCTCATTCCTTGCAAAATCAAAACACCTGTACTCCATTCCGTGTGAGACCTAACATAAACGAATCGTACGACACAAGGAAGCGTTTCCTAGTATCAATGCGCACAGAAGAAACTGCTATTCGTTACATTTTATATTTTGGTATACAAATTTTCGTTACGTTTTCAAACACATGATAAACAAGTGGACATAAAACAGAGTACCAAATATGTACGCCATTGTAGCACCAGTCTAACCATCAATGCCAATATATGCAATTGCTTGTGAAACAAATATGAAATAATACATATGTTATTGGTTCAAATATTTGAATGAATTTCAAATCAAATGCTATTTCAGTCTGAGAGTGTTTCGAAATCGCTTTCTTGTAATATATTGCCTACGGTATCTCCACTACTGGTAGGGGCGGGGGTGGCTCAGTCGGTAGCGCGCCAGGCTCGTAATCTGTAGTTCCCAGGTTCGAGTCCCAGCTGAGTCAGCATTGAGATTTATCTCCTCAAAATTCCCCGCCCTGCCCACGGTCAGTAGGGAACACCGATGGGCTTGGAAAGGCCGTCGTCCGTCGGATGGGACGTTTAGCCGTGGCCCCGTGTGCGGGAGAGCCATACCCTGTGCACGTTAAAGAACATGCTGGATGGCCTTGACGGGAGGCTACCATCTGTCTCCCAACAGCTGTTCCAGTGTGTCCCCTCCCGCAACCTTCTCTGCGCCTTCGAGGTCCATGTGACCTGGCCGTTTAGCCCATGGTGTGCAAAAAAGTGCCGCTCAGAGGTGAAATATCCGAAAACATCCCATAATGATCGCCATCTCATAACATGAAATAACTATCTTCATATTTTGTGGCTGAAATCCCGATCAGTCACAAAATTGTATCCGGAAATTTGTTCCAGAACATTTGTTCGCCGGAAATTTCATCGATGGAATTTTGTTCGAAACGGGGATTTGTTTAACCGAAACTTGTTTTAAACGGAAATTTGTTCGCGGAAACTTGTTCAAAGGATATTTGTTCGAAACGGAAATGTGTTCGACGGAAATTTGTTCGAAACGGAAATTTCTTCGACGCAATTTTGTTTGAAAGACTAGAGGACGGCTCTCCGTAGGGCATTAGCGTTATAGGCCTTGTGCTTTGCCATTGGAGAACCTCTGAAAGAAAAAAGACCTCTGAAAGGGAAAGCGGGGGGAGGGGGGGCACGTGGGAACCAAAGAATAATAGCTCAAAAAGATCATCGTGGTTCAGATCCTTCTTTTTTAGTGTAAAGTGTTACCTCCCTCTTGTTTTCGAGCCAAACTTGCCTCCATTTTTTTCTTCGTAGTTTTCGCTATTACATTAAAGTACAGTCAGCTTCTTCAGGAAAGGGTTGTTCGAAATTTTGAACTCTGTAAGTTGTTTTCTAATAACACTAGTACTACTATTTCAAATAAAAAAAATATAAATCAATTTAAAAATTTGAAAAGTACCCATCTTTCTACATACGCCTTAAAAAGTAAAAAGTAAAACTAAATCATGTCGATGGTGCAATCAGTCTCTGAGTTTGTATTCACTTCAAAGGAAAATAGGGCGCCGCCAATCTTCCTGAGTAGGTAAATCGGCGCCATATCTTCCTTTGAAGTGAATGCGAATTCAGTCCATGAATACGTATTCACCATCGATATGCTTTAGTTTTATTTTCTACTTTTTAGGGCACTTATGGGAAGATTATTTTTTTAAATTTTAAAAATTATTTATTTTTTCTTTGTCACTTAGAGCACCTACTTTCATAAACTTTCATTTGATACATGAACATTTATCCTTCCCCTGTTTTTGTAGTCGTGTTTAATGTAGCCCTGCGTGACATTAGAGACATGACAAGCTTTAATTTGAGAGATATCTCCTTAAGGTGGCCCCCTGCGAAAATCTCCCCCCTCAGCGGGGGGGAGGGATTGAATGGTGAAGGATAAAATTCGAAATAGTCTACTACATCGTATGAGCTTTCATTTGACACCTTCCTCGCAATTGTAGACCTTTGCTTTCGGAAAATGCAGCGGAACAATGGTTTTCCCATTCTTAGGGGGAAGAAACCACGGAAGGTCTGTTTTGTATCACCTATGACACTCCTGACGTCATAAGCTTTCATTTGACGTATAGCTTGTTACTTTAGGCACTCGCGATCTGTAGATGTAAAGGAACAATCGCTTTCGTACTTCCCCTTTCTTGCGGGTGGAAGAAAGCGTGGAAGGTCAATTTTTTATACCTATAACACTCTCTGCGTCACAAGCTTTCGTTTCATACATAAATCCTCATCGCGTTCAAAAGATATGGCGGAACAACTGTTTGACAAACCAACAAACCGACAAATGACGAGAGAAAAGCAATAGGAAGATTTATAAAAAAAATCCCCTCAGGCAGCTGCTTGCCACAGAGGTCTGATAGGAGTCTGTCAGTTTATAAACCACACTAGAAGGTATGTGAGGATGATGGGTCCTCAGCAAAAAAAAACAACACAAATATCCATGTCTTATTTGGGGTTCGAACCCAGGTCCCTCCGATTAGTAGCCAAGTGTGTTAACCAATCGGCCCAGCAGCTAAGAAAATTGAAAGGAATTAAACGGTATTTGAATTGTTTTGGAAAAAGTGTTTTACTCTATCTAATCTAAAACGAAGCCTTGTCTTTTATGACTGCTCTTCGCAGGTCCATTCCCTTTCCGATAATCTTCCATTAACAAAGCTGTAAAGACCTTATTGAGGAGAACGCCCCCTACGGCCTCTCAAACTGTCGAAAAAACATTGCTCAAACAACTTTCATTCGAACAAATTTCCGTCGAACAAATTACACCAAATCCCAAAAAGTATGACGATCAACAGTACCAAATGCCTTTCTAAAATCTACGAAGCTAGTAATCACAGATTTCTAAAAGTCTTAATAATTTTAAAGAATCTTCCTGTGACAAAATTTGATATATGCATTCCCTATCACTCTGCAATCCGCACTATTCACCACGAAGTAGTCCATCAACTACAATCTTAATTCTATTAAGCACAATGATGAAATGAGCTTTAGTTCTTTAGAAAGGATTCGGTGTGTTGTTTTACCTCTGAGCGGCACTTTTTTTGCACACAATAGGCTAAATGACCAAATCGCAAGTGCCACGTGGGCTCAGAGATGGTTGAGGTGAAGGGACCCGCTGGAAAGCTGTTAGGAGACAGATGGTAGCCTCGCGTCAAGGCCATCCAGCGTGTTCTTTCACGTGCACAGGGTATGGCTCTCACACACAAGGGGACACAGCTTAACGCCCCATCTAACAGACGGCGGTCTTTCCAAGCCTATTGGTGTCCGCTGCTGGCAGTGGGAAGGAAGTTTGCAGAGATAAATCTCAAATCTGGTTCAGCTGGGACTCAACTTGGAAACTGTAGATTATGTGCATGGAACACTAACGACTGAGCCAACCCCCAACCCCGGGATAGAAAATAGACTCATTCCCTCATAACGATCAGAAAAACAGAGATGATATCAGATCTAGTAAAATCCTTGAGAATCAGTCAAACGCCTTTATCATTAAAAGAAATTTCCATCATCTGTGTGAGAATAGAACCATTCCCAACTCTAAGCATTTCCGTCGTAATTTCATCTCCCCTTGAGGATCTTCCGGTGGGTAGTTTCCTTCGAGATATGCAGTTTTATTGCAGTGATAGACAAAGGAATGACGGATCGTGATATAAGGCCAGTAAAGCATTAATTCTCATTACGAACAGTGGGTTTTGATCTAGACACCTTGTTTAGAACAAGGATGAGCAAACTATTTTTATAGGTCCGGATGAGGATATCTCAAATTGCCTCCGATCAGAACTTTAAATATAAAAAATTTAAACCTCATCGCCTCATCCTTATTCAGGAAGCCACATACAGGCGTGCTCAATAATCCATATATCCGCTCCTCTCTGAACGATGCGTTGAGTAAGCTATATTTTACAAAAAGCAAAATAATTTATCTACATTAATTAAATACATAAAATATAAATAAAAAAAATTCAGTTTTGACACATACGTATTTATTACGAAAAGCAACATGAGAATTAATTCATCACTAATATGAAAGTAAAATGTAACGTAAGGAACATTGATATAAAATGTACCTTAATGTGTCTTTTCCGATTGACTCAACCTCTTCTTACCATGGGGAGGGGGGATGGCTCAGTCGGTAGCGAGCCAAGCTGGTAATTTGCAGTTCCCAGGTTCACGTTTCAGCTGGGTCAGCGTTGAGACTTCATCATCATCATCATCCTCAAGCATTCAAGCAGCCATGGGCTACGGAGGTCCAACCAGACCGCGCAGTTTAATTCTCCAAGCATATCTGTCCTGAGCTACACATGCTGCATCCGGCAAATGCACACCAATTCTAACAATGTCCTGTTTAACATTGTCTACCCACCGCATCCTAGGTCTCCCCCTCCTTCTGAGACCTCTAGGCACATTATTCATAACCCTATTCGCCAATCTATAACTTTTTATACGGGCAACATGGCCAAACCAGCGGAGTCTCTCTCTGCACAATATGCTACTTAAAGGAGGTTAAAGACTGCTTTGCCTAACCTCATCATTAGTTACAAAGTTAAACCACCTAATACCGAAGATACTGCGTAAGCATCTAGAATCCAAAGCATCTAGCTTCCTGTTATCTTGTTTACACAGCGTCCAGGTTTCACTACCATAACTAACCCTAGAAAGAACCAAACTATTATACAGTCTAATTTTAGTCTTTAGGTGTATACGCCTATTTCTCCACACTCTCCATAGATTCTTAAAAGTCCCGGCAGCAATCGCTATTCGTCTGTTAATCTCATGCCGCACATCACCAGCATCTGTTACGTAGCTCCCATGATAATTAAACGGTGACACCTGCTCAAGACTGCAACCATTCAGATTAACTGAATCACAGCCTGCCTGACCAATTTTCATCACTTTAGTTTTCTCTCTGTTTATAACCAAACCTACTCTACTACCAGTCTCATCAACAGCTCGAATGAAAGAGTTCATCTCATCAACATCATTTGCCAAAAGGTCTAAATCATCAGCATAATCTAAATAAGAAATATTAGTATCTCCAGACCATTTAAGGCCAAAATCTTTCCCTTGCAATGAATTTCGCATAACGTAATCAATAACCAAACTAAAGAGAATAGGAGACAAAATGCAGCCTAGTCGAACACCAGAAGTAATGCTAAACCAATTGCTACAAGACTTACCAACTCTCACACACGACTCAATGTTATTATAGAGAGCTTTCATTATGTTAACTAACTTGTCTGGTATACCATATGATTTCAAAATCAACCTCAAATTATGTCGATCAACAGAGTCGGAAGCCTTTTTGAAATCAACAAACCTAGCAACTAAAGGTTTCTGAAACTAAATATTTCTCAAGAGTCTGCCTAAGTGAAAATATCTGATCCACACATCCCCTACCACTTCTGAATCCACATTGCTCATCACGCAATTCCTTGCCAACCAGATTTTAATTCTATTAAGCACAATCATGCAAAGAACTTTACCTAGAACAGAGAGTAGGCTGATACCCCTATAGTTATCACAAGAACTGCGATCACCTTTTTTGAAAATAGGGATAACAATAGCTCTGGTAAAATCTTTAGGAACCATGCCTTTATCATAAAAGATATTCAAAATTTCAGTCATCCAAGCGGTAATCGAAACATTCCCAGCACTAAGCTTTTCAGTAGTAATTTCATCTACCCTGGGGATTTATAAAGTTTAAGTTTAGAAATAGCCAAAATAACTTCAGATTGTATTATAGGGTCAACATTAAAGTCACCAATGCATCTATCATCATTGCAAACAATGGGAATAGAACTAACTGCATTGTTTAGAACATCACTGAAATGCTCAGCCCACCTAGCCATGACACAATCCTCACCTTCTATAACCTTACCTTGTTTACCCTTCAATCCTTGTATGCCTGTCCGTTTTCTACCACTTAAAACATTAACTATCTGGTACAGCTCTCTGTTGTTATGCTGCCTAACTGTTTCCTCGGCTTTGTCAGCCAAGCCATTAAGCCAAGATTCTTATCATCAATGAAAAGATGAAACAACAGAGCAGTTATCAAGTTTTACAAATAACATGTAAAGAATAGAAATTTGAAAAATTAGTGGAACTTTTATCAGATATTCCACTGACAGTAATAAACTATCCACTTTTCTGAGAGAGGTGTGGGAAATGCACTATTTTAGATTTAAGAATTAAATGACCAATATTTTTACGTTGTATAATTACTAATGAAATATTATTTGCATTTTTCCCATCATCCCATAGCTCAAATTAAAACTTTTAAGGAATGAAACAGTTGGTAATGGAAAAAAAAATTCTTTTTGAAAACGCGATTTTTATATGCACCAGGGAAGATATGCAACCTTCTGGTTATTACTAGTAAATAAATTTTTATTATCAATAAATCTTCGAAAGAATTTTGCATAGCAATCTATTATCTGTGCCATTATCAGTGGCATTCTTAGATATGCATAAATTTGAAAAATTCTGTTGCTTGACATAATGTTCAAAATTACAGCAATTGATGCATGTGCTATTTTTACGTTTGGGTGAAATACTGTTTATTGAACGTACAATATATTCAAATTAACTTTACCTGCTATTGGCATATGATCAGTCATACTGTCATCAACAGTGATATGTTTTGCCTTTTCTGACAAATGCATGGTCTAAATAACGATATTTGTTTGTACTTGGCCTGTAAATGGTAGCTAGGCGTAAACTGGAAGGAGAGCTGTGTACCAATCCCTAGTGATGATGTATAGAACCGGCCAGGTCTAGCACCTAATGTCCGACCCGGCCTTCTCGTGGTTCAGGCCGTTAGTACCTTTCAAAAGAGATATTCTCTTTTGGAAGGGAACGGAAGGGGAGGGCTGCCAGTTCAGTATGACCTACTGATCTGGTCATCTATGGCCACTTTTTTCTTTTTTTTCTAACCTGCTGGGGAGTGGTCAACTTCACAGGGTCCTGGTGATGACCATTTATACCTAATAGACTGGACTTGTTTAGGGATTTGAGTTTGATTATGGATCCTCGACTTGCTGCACTGGTGGGTCTCTGTTGAGGGAGAATCTGCCGCTGTGTTTTCTGTTTGCTTCTGTGTTGCCAGCCCTAAGTGAACAGAGGCATGAGATACCTTATATCAGCTGGTGGATAATCCTAATCAGAGGCCATTGCAGGTACCTGAACCTTACTTAGCTAGTTGGGCATCGTCAAGCCTAAATTAGAGTAATGTGTCTCAGGCAGGCCATATGGCTCTTGAAAAAGTCCACTTGAAAAGGTGGTGCCTGAAGTTCCTACCAGCATCGGTGACTTCAGCCTTTAGCGGAGGAGGAACAGGTCTTTGCCCCATGCCTGCGATCAGGGGGCTGTTTCATATTGTTGGCCCTATCAATCTCAATAACGCCTAATTTCTTTAAAAATCCTACTAATCATTTTCTCTCTGCAGGAACGTGGAATGTGAGGACATTACATAGAGATTATTCTCTTGATGTCCTCATGCAGGAATTCCAGCGCTATAACCTAGATATTCTAGGCTTTCAAGAGACCAGATGGACAAGTAAAGGTGAGATACTGAAAAATAACCTTAAATTTCTCTTTACAGGGAGGGAGGATGGAAAGCATAATCAAGGCGTGGGTCTACTGCTCAGCAGACATGCTAGTGATGGATGCTCTTCTAGGATATGAGTGCATTAATGAAAGGTTTCTTGCAGCAAAAGTTCAGACAAGCATTAAAGACTTGAATGTTATCTGCTGTTATGCCCCCACTGAGAACGCGGATGAGGATGAGTAGGATAGGTTTTACAGACAACTTCAGGATATTTTGAATTCTGTCAAGAAAAGAAATATCACCCTTGTTCTAGGTGACTTCAATGCCAAAGTTGGGACTGACTCTGACCTTTGGGGAGGAGTAATAGGCCCTTTTGGTATTGGTAGCTGCAATGGCAATGGGCAACGTCTCCTACAGGTAAGTAAACTCAATGGATTCAGAATAACTAACACTTATTACAAACACCGTGACATACATAAGTACACATGGGTTTCACCTGATGGGCTGCACAAGAATATGATTGATTGCATATTAATTAACAGCAAATGGGCTAGCTCTGTTAGGAATACCAGGTCATATAGGGGAGCTGAAATTGGATCTGACCATTTCCTTGTTAAAAGTGTTTGCAACTTAAACTTAAAAAGTGTTGTGCTAGGGTTAAAAAATTTACTTTTAATACTGAAGCTCTGAAAGATCCAGTTATAGCCAAAGCTTACCATGATAGGTTACTTAGTCATTATGACAGTCATGGTTTGCTTACTACTGAAGTTGAGGAAGAATGGGATCATTTTAAACAGGCTTTTTTCGACACTAACAGTACTCTTTTAGGAAAAAAGGAGCAGAGTAGGCAGAATTGTTTAAGTGATAAGGCACTTGAGCTTATTTCAGAAAGAAGGAATTGCAGGAATGTCCTTAATCATTACCCTACTAGTCCTAATAGAAAGGATTACAGAGAGATTAATAAACGTGTAAAGGATCAGTTAGCTACTGATAATAATCTTTGGCTTGATGGCCTGGCTGACAAAGCTGAGGAAGCAGTTAGGCAGCACAACAGCAGAGAGCTGTACCAGATAGTTAATGTTTTATGTGGTAGAAAACGGAGAGGCATACAAGGATTGCAGGATAAACAAGGTAAGGTTATAGAAGGGGAGGAATCTATCATGGCTAGGTGGGTGAGAATTTCAGTGATGTTCTAAAAAATGTGGTTAGTTCTACTCCCATTGTTTGTAATGATGATAGATGCATTGGCGGCTTTAATGGTGGTCCTATAACACAGTCTGAAGTTATTTTGGCTATTTCTAAATTTAAACTTCATAAATCCCCAGAGGTAGATGAAATTACTACAGAAATGATCAGAGCTCGGAACTGATGAGCAATGTGGATTCAGAAGTGGCAGAAGGGATGTGTAGATCAGATATTTTCACTCAGGCAGATTCTTGAGAAATGTTTATACTTACAGAAATCTTTGGTTATTTGTTGATTTCAAAAAGGCTTTCGACTCTGTTGATCATCATAATTTGTGGTTGATTGTGCGATCATATGGTATACCTGACAAGTTAATTAAGATAATGAAAGCTCTCTATAATAACACTGAGTCGTGTGTGAGAGTTGGTAAGGCTTGTAGCAATTGGTTTAGCATTACTTCTGGTGTTCGACAAGGGTGCATTTTGTCTCCTTTTCTCTTTAGTTTGGTTATTGATCATATTATATGAAATTCACTTCAAGGGAAAGATTTTGGCCTTAAATGGGCTGGAGATACGAAAATTTCTAATTTAGATTATGCTGATGATTTAGCCCTTTTGGCAAATGATGTTGATGAGATGAACTCTTTCATACGAGCTGTTGATGAGACTGGTAGTAGAGTAGATTTGGTTATAAACAGAGAGAAAACTAAAGTGATGAAATTTGGTCAGGCAGGTTGTGATTCAGTTCATCTGAATGGTTGCAGTCTTGAGCAGGTGTCACAGTTATATTACCTTGGAAGCTATGTAACAGATACTGGTGATGTGCGGCATGAGATTAACAGACGAATAGGGATTGCTGCCGGGACTTTTAAGAATCTATGGAGATTGTGGAGAAATAGGCGTATACACCTAAAGACTAAAATTAGACTGTATAATAGTTTGGCTCTTTCTAGGATTAGTTATGGTAGTGAAACGTGGACGCTGTGTAAACAAGATAACAGGAAACTAGATGCTTTGGATTCTAAATGCTTACGTAGTATCTTGGGTATTAAGTGGTTTAACTTTGTAACTAATGATGAGGTTAGACAAAGCAGTCTGCAACCTCCTTTAAGCAGCATATTGTGCAGAGAGAGACTCCGCTGGTTTGGCCATGTTGCCCGTATGGATAATTACAGATTGACGAATAGGGTTATGAACAGTGTGCCTAGAGGATTCAGAAGGACGGGGAGACCTAGGATGCGGTGGGCAGACAATGTTAAACAGGACATTGTTAGAATTGATGTGCAGTGGCCAGATGCAGCATATGTAGCTCAGGACAGATATGCTTGGAGAATTAAACTGCGCGGTCTGGTTGGACCTCCGTAGCTCATGGCTGCTTGATGATGATGATGATGATGATGATGATGATGATGATGATGATGATGATGATGATGATGATGATGATGATGATGATGATGATGATGATGATTGTACTAAACCTAGTCGGTACATTTGCATACTGTTTTAGTCGTAATTTAGATATCAAACTTAAGTAATTATTGACATCATTAAAAATCTTCAGTAAATGAATATTAAAATTCTTAATTAATTCAAAATTTTCTTCATGTATTTACTTTAGACATTCACTTAACGCTTTCAGAAATGAATCTGTTGTGAAATATGGGATCTATAAATATGAATGACAGGCACATCAGCCACAGGATCAAAAAAATGAACAGTTTATTCACTTATCACTTCAATTTTTTTGTTGAAATTTAAATTTGTCATTTCTCATATAAAGCATTACTCCTCCTGATTTATTTAAAATTCTGCAATTGAAATAAAATTAATTCTATAATTGAAATAAAATTAATTCTACAATTGAAATAAAATTAAAATTCTGAAATTGAAATAATTGAACCAATTTTATAATATATATAGGTAATCTATAGGCAATTTTATAAAAAGGTTTTTGTATAATAGGTTTGTATAAATAGGTATAATAGGTTGAATACAACCATCTATTTCATAAATAGGTATCTCTTCCTCAGCCCAGATTTCTGAAAAAATATCATATATACTCTTTGAAAAACAATTTCAAATTCTATTAAAAATTCGGTAAAATTTTGTTTTACACTTCTAATATTATAGTGAATGAAAGTAAAATCTGAATGTGAATCAAGAAATCAGCGCGCGTGAATCGGATCCTTCAATGCCAATGTCTCTTCCTCATTCAACAAAGCATCAAATAGAGATTGCAAATTTTAAGTGGCCATAAAAAGCAAAGTTTTACAGAAAAATACTGCAAACCATTAATGAATTTAGGACTGTCACTAGTCTATTATTTACTGCTGGTAACCATGCTATATTTACCTACTACTTTCTGCTATGTATAAAAATTTAAACTTTTCATTATCATGATCCATCCAAATTTCATAAGATTTTACAAGTAGAGAAACAATTTTCAGAATAGTTATCCTGGTCATGATTGCCAACATTAATGTAATATAACTCCTTATTACTGTTAGTATCCTGTGTGCAGATATTGGTTTATAAAGTCCTTCTAAAAGTAGCAAGGAATCAATTTTTTTTGTCCTATTCAAATACAGAGGCACAATTTTTATAGGTATACTGAATATGTCCAATATAGCTGTTGTATGTAACTGACATCAATGAAATTTTAATGATTCAGATTCAAAAGCTTGTTTCAATATCAAATACCTACTTTCTGTTTGTTTAAATTATCTAAATGTTAAAATATTCTTTAACAGTCAATTTAGATGCTACTTAAATTGAATTTCAAAAATTGTAAATCTAAAATTTGCTTCCATATTAAAAACACTTCATAGTGACCATATAGATCCATTTATCAGGTTCTTCAAATACACTGCTCACAAAAATTAGGGGATATTTCAAAATGAATATGAAGCGATAAAATATCCCCTAATTTTTGTGAGTCCAGATTTCTGAAAAAATATCATATATACTCTTTGAAAAACAATTTCAAATTCTATTAAAAATTCGGTAAAATTTTGTTTTACACTTCTAATATTATAGTGAATGAAAGTAAAATCTGAATGTGAATCAAGAAATCAGCGCGCGTGAATCGGATCATTTGTGAGTTATAATAAATAGCTGCATTATGTTTACATTAGAATAAAGGTTAATCAAGGATGATCCATATAGTCTTAACTTTATAACTTGTTGTCCCTTAAAGACATTTTGTAATAATAAAAGATTACTTTTCTTGAATTTAGAAATAGAAAATAGTTACACTTCTTTTATTGTTTTATTACTTTATTCTTTATATACTCTTTTATTACTATAGATGTATTTAAATACGATATTTTATAATAGGGGTAATTCCAGACGGACATTCGAGCTGACGAGTGTGATGTCATGGGTGGTAGAAAAGGGCAGTTTCACCGCGGTTCCACAGGTACTTGAGCGATCGGTCTCAAATTTCTTGAGATAATCCCACTTAGTTCTAGCCCTGTTTTTAAAAAGAACAAAAGATCATCTTGCGATAAATTTTTAATTAAACAAATTGAATAATTATCACCTCCACAATGATGTTGATTTTTTATGTGAAATTGTTTGTCGAAGCTCTTTAATCGAGAGCGTTGAATCTAAGAATTCAGAAAAATCATGTACTTCTTTAGGAAGGAATCCCATGATTGGAAGAACCTGGTAACTAGCGTATCATCATCATCATCATCTTCTTCTTCTTCTTCAAGCAGCCATGGGCAACGGAGGTCCAACCAGACTGTGTAATTTAGTTCTCGAAGCATATCTGTTCTGAGCTACATCTGACGTATCTGAGCATTGCACACCAATTCTGACATGGTCCCTTTTGCCATTGGCTGCCCACCGCATCCTATGTCTCCCCCTCTTTCTGAGGCCTGTAGGCACAATGTTCATAACCCTATTAATATATCTGTAATTATCCATAAAAAGTGTCCAAGTTTCACTACCATAACTAACCCTAAAAAGAACCAAACTATTATAATGTCCAACATTAGTCTTTAGGTGTATACGCCTATTTATCCATAATCTCCTTAGATTCTTAAAAGCCAGGCAGCTATCCCTATTCATCTGTTAATCTCATGCCGCACGTCAACAGTGTCTGTTAAGAAACCGGTGATGTGTGGCATCAGTATCTTAACAGATATTGATGATGTTGATGACCTCTTTGCCTAACCTCATAATTACTTACAAAGTTAAACCCCCTAATGCCCAAGATATCGCACAAGCATCTAAAATCAAAAACATAATGCTTCTTTTTGCCTTGTTTACAAAGGATTCAAGTTTAACTACCGTAATTAACTCTAGAAAGAACTAAACTATTACAGAGTCTAATTTTAGTTTTTAAATATATACGCCTATTTCTCCACACTCTGCATAGATTCTTAAAAATCCCGGCAGCAATCCCCATTCGTCTAATAATCTCGTGCCGCACCAATATCTGTTACATAGCTCCCAAGATAATTAAATTGAGACACTTGATCAAAAATGCAGCCATTCAAAGCAACTGAAGCCCCATCTGCCTGACCAATTTTCATCACTTCAGTTTTCTTTCTGTTTATTACCAAACTTATTCTATTACCAGTATTATGATGAGCTCAAATGAAAGAATTCATCTTATCAACATCATCTGTTAATACCGCCAAATCATTAGCATAAACTAAATCAGAAAAGTTCTCAGACCATTTAAGGGCAAAATCTTTCCCTTGCAAAGAATTTCGCCTAACGTAATCAATAACCAAACTAAAAAGAAAAGTAGTCAAAATGGACCCTTGTCGAACACTAGAAGCAATGCTAAACCAATTGTTACAAGCATTACCAACTCTCACACACGACTCAGTGTTATTATAGAGAGCTTTCATTATGTTACAACTTGTCTGGTATGCCATACGATCTCACTATCAACCACAAATTATGGCGATCAACAAAGTCAAAAGCCTTTTTGCCATACTTGGAAGAGAAAGTAGGCTGATACCCCTAGAGTCATCACAAGAAATGCGATCACCTTTTATGGAAATAGGGATAATAATAGCTCTGTTAAAATCCTTTATAACTGACAAAGGTGAACCACCTAATACCCAAGATACTGCATAAGCATTTGGAATCTAAATCATCAAGTTTCCTGCTATCTTGTTTTCAAAGCGTCCAAGTTTCGGTACTCTAACTAACCTTAGGAAGAACCAAACTATTAAAAGTCTAATTTCAGTCTTTAGGTGTACACGCCTATTTTCCTCCACTCTCCATATATTCTTTAAAATCCCAGCGGCAATCCATATTGTTCTATTTATCTGATGCCGCACATCACCAGTATCTGTTACATAGCTCCCAAGATATTTAAACTGAGAACTTCCTCAAGGGTGCTGCCATTCAAAGCAACTTAAGCACGATCTGCCTGACTAATTTCCATCACTTTAGTTTCATATCTGTTTATCACCAAACCCACTCTATTACCAGTCTCATAAACATCATTTGCCAGAAGGGCTAAATCATCAGCATAATCTAAATCAGAAATTTGAAATCTCTAGACCATTTAAGATCAAAATCTTTCCCTTGCAAAGAATTTCACATAGCATAATCAAAAGCCAAACTAAAGAGAAAAGGAGACAAAATGCACCCTTGTTTAACTCCACTAACAATGCTGCAAACCAATAGCTACAAGCCTTAGCAACTCTCACACATGGCTCGGTGTTATTCTAGAGAGATTTCATTATGCTAACTAACTTGTCCGTCATTCCATATGATCTAACTATCAACCACAAATTATGCCGATCAACAGAGTCTAAAGACTTTTCGAATCTATAAAACTACTAACCACAGGTTTCTGAAACTTTAGACATTCTATGCAAAATCGATACGTGGAATCTCTTTACTTCGTTGAGCGTTGTCTCTCTCTTAACGGGGCCACACCTTAACACCCCATCCAACGGACAGCGGCCTTTCCAAACCTATCGGTGTCCCCTACTTACCATGGGCAGGGCGAGGAGTTTTCCGGAGATAAATCTCAACCCTCACCCAACTGGGACTCGAACCTGGGAACTGCAGATTACGAGCCTGGCGCGCTACTGACTGAGCCACCCACGCCCCAAACAAACCCTTGAAGCAATGCCGTAATGGACAGTAAAAGCTACACAAATGGACCTATCGTGTGTAGCTCCTACTGTTCAAAGTGCTGGAGGCAGTGTGATAATGTGGGAATCCTCTCTCTGGTCTCCATGTAAGATTCACATCTATTGCTGAAAATATAAAAGCATCTTGGATAATCATAGGCTGATGATGATGCATTACTTCTACCCCAATGGAAATGGCAAATTCTAGAATAATAATGCAGCGATTCATTGTTCTTGAAAGTAGTAGTTTGAGGAACGTCAAACAAACTTTTGTCACCTTCCCTCGACTGCAAAATTTCTTGACCTTAATTCAGTCGAAAACATATGAAACAACTTGCAATGCGCTATTCGAATGCAGAGAAATCTGCTATCTTCGAAATGATCAAGGTATTTTGCTGGAAGAGCAGATCAAAATCCTTCCTGCTGCATTTCGAAGGATGTGGAACGAATGACACGTCTAGTCCGGCCAACCATCTCTGCCTAACGGAAGCCCGACGAAAGGTTAAGTAGGTGTTCAAAAGAGTTTTTAACGGCGGTGTATGTACAGATTGGCACATGTTCATAAATACATACTCCTCAAGCAGTCAGGGGTTACGGTGCCTTTGTCTTCTGATGAGGTATTTAGACATACTGTCCATAACCAGACTGGGGCAGGGGTGGCTCAGTCAGTAGCACGACAGGCTCATAATCTGTAGTTCCCAGGTTCGAGTCCCAGCTGTGTCAGCGTTGAGATTTATCTCCGCAAAATTCCCTGCCCTGCCCACGGTCAGTAGGGGACACCGACGTGCTTGGAAAGGCCGTCGTCCGTCGGATGGAATGCTAAGCCGTTGTTCCGTGTGCGGAGAGCCATACCTTATGCACGATAAAGAACACGCTGGATGACCTTGACGGGAGGCTACCATCTGTCTCCCAACAGCTGTTCCAGTGAGTCCCCTCCCCCAACCTTCTCTGAGCCTTCCGGGTCCATGTGACCTGGCCATTTAGCCCATGGTGTGCAAAAAACTGCCGCTCAGAGGTAAAACAACCCAACCCAACCAACCCATTACCAGACTCACTATCTTCAGTGATGCATCTGGGGAACATGATCAAAATCTCTCCCTACACAAGATACTCCTCAATCATACTCCCTCTGATGTTTCATTTCTTACGTAGTCGAACCAATTAGAGTTACTATTGTAATGCTTACGGTGATTTGAAAAGACAACATGAAACATACTGTAATTGATGTGATCATGTGATCAGATCAGTAAGTTCCTCAGAGAGTTTTATCTTTAATAATTTATGCGCTTTTCTGAGTACTTTTTCACGGAGCAAAGAAAAGATAAATACATAATGAATGAGGTTTTAAGCATGATCTAAGTGATTATCTGCTCTCCAAACTCAATATAATAAATATATTCAAAACAGCCCTCATGAAAAGATACAGAAAAACACCGTGTTTGACATATTAAATGCTTCGTCTTAAATTGTAGCCTGTGCTTGAATTACAGCTAGATACAAGCTAGAAATTGTAAATTGTAGCCCTTGCTACTTATTCAAACATTTACAGAAATAATATATGAAAATTATTCTCATTACTTCTGCATCTGGCATCAACAACATTTATGAAACGTAACAAGTGAAGATCTCAAATAGTCGAAATTCTTAACAATGTAAGCGAAAACAATCAAAATGTTAGAAGGATATGCTGTCTATGAAACGTTCAATCGAATTTCGTCTGTGTTTTGCTTAAGTGAGTATTCATATCGTTATTGTGATTTTTAGAGTGTACGAGAAAAACTTGGTTTCATAATACCTTGTTGTATATATTGATATAGATTGCTATAGGATATATATATTTGCAGAGGATGCAAAATCCTGCAAATTGTTTGCGTGAAGCGTTTACTGTACGCGACCACGCTGCTGCATTTGTAAGGAGACGGAGAGACAGTCTCCGTAGAGCATGGCGTTCCGTCAAAAGGACATGCTCATGCTGTGGAAATTTTGGAGTGAAAGGGAGAAAGGATGGGAGCACCATCTACGTCCCTTCTACCTCTCGGATGAGAGAAGATCAACTGCAAAGCGATTCTCATGATCAAGAGCAGCTGATGGATGAAATTATTCCCACTGCCCAAGACGTGAATCGACGAGAGCCAAAACCGCCATCTTCTGATGACTATCTTCGATGTTCAGTGGATGTAAGGCATGAAAGTGAATCCGAAGATTCTTTTATGTCAATGGATGATTCTGTAAATACTGTATTTGAAAGTGCGCCTGACAACTTGTCTGAGGATGTTTCGTTGGATGTCAATACTGTTGATGATTCTTCTATAAGCTCAACTGAAGAATCTTATGTTTTCGAAGATGCTTCTCAGTTCCCCATCGAAAGACGACACTTAGATTTTTATATGGGAGATGATGATTGTTTAACCATGACTGATGAATCTTATACATTTGAAGATATCTCCAGGCTTACAGTCATTGGTAAATGCTCAGTCACAGAAAGTAAGAAGAAACGTTACTTCAAAAAGAAATTACTTCCATTTTTGATTCTGTACACAATAGCATCGATATTCCTTCTTTATGATTTAAAAAGATTCCTGGTTTACTTAATGAATAGTTATAAGAGTTGAATCCTAGTCGTCACTGCAAAAATGAAACAGTCAAACATACATACAAAATATAAACAGATTCAAACCATGAAAAATAAAAAAAAATGAAAAGAAAAAAAAAATTAAAAAAAAAATGTCTCCCGATAAATCCACCCTCAGACGTCCCCGATCGTGGGAGACGGGCAACATCAATTATCTGTTGATTTCCCAAAGACTTAATTTTATCTTTAGAGAAAACATCAGATAATGGATGGCTAACATGAGGCTCTGGTACAATACATTCTTACATACATACCTTCGACAAAATTTGATATTCCTTATCACCTTTGAATCCGCAGTATTGATCACGATGTTATCCATCAACCAAATTCTTAATTCTGTTATAGAATAATTCAAGAATCTTTACCTGGAATAGAAAGTAAACTGATTCCCGTTTAATTATCAGACGATTGGCAATCCCCTTTTTTGAAATATATGGATAATATAAGCTCTTTTACAAACCTTAGGAACAAACAAACATCTTTATCATAAAAAAACATTCAAAAATGTTTCAGACCCATGTTCAGACCCATTTAAAAATGTTCAGATCCATGTGACACGGAAACATTTCCAACTCCAAGCATTCCAGTTGCAATGTCATCAGCCCTTGGGGACCTACTTCTCTATAGCATCTCTCGGTACATAGTGATTTGTACGGTAGGACCGCGATCTGGATGACGAATTTTTATAGCACCGCCAGGCAAAATATTAATTATTAAATAAAAATTTAACCTCCCTCCCCATCGAATGCTCTGAGTAAGCTATATTTTTAAAAAAGCAAAGTAATTTTAATATATTGATCATTAATTTAAAATATAAAAATAAACAATTAAATTTTACAGATGCATATTTATTATGAAAAGCAACATTTTGAGATTGAGCATAGTTAACTAGAGAAAAAGTAATGTCTAAAACTTGCGGCTCATACTTGGCTCTTTCGTTACATCGACAAATAGCATTTGCTGCGAACATGGGAAATGCGCATCAATGGTTGTCTCTCGAATTAGATTACAAGTTGCAATTGAAATACTCCAAATAATATTAATAATGCAGAATAATGAAATTATAATAAAACGAAAATGATAAATGACATTAAAAAAGGAAAAATAATATACGGAAACTATTTACTTTATAATTATTCTTCTTACATAAGTTTTATTTTCTGTTTTTTCCATTTAATTTTTTTTACCGCATTTACAAATGTTTCTTGTACCTGTTTAAAAGTTATTCCTTCTATATTTGGACATTATCAGACATTATTATGTATGCATTTGGCCCGCAGGCAGTAAATAGACATCTCATCACTGGTCACAACTCTCAAATGCTCAGCCCATCATCAATAACCTTACCATGTTTATCCCTCTATCGCAGTGTGCCACTCTGTTTCTTTCCACACAAAACATTAACTGACAATACAACGCACTGCTGCTGTTTGTCTAGCTACTTCGTCTCTTTTGTAAGCCAAAGATTTTGATCATCATTCAGCTTATGCATTTCACGATTAATTAAGCTTTCTGTACTGCTGCGTTACAACTAATAGGTTGTTGGTTCAGTTTATCGGTGCATCTCTTTCTTTGAATTAAAAAAGCTCCATAGCCTTATCACTCAAATGACTTTTTCTCCTCTTCTCCCCTTTACTCTAAACGTATTGTTAATTTCAAAGAAGGGTAATTTAAAATACTCCCATTCTTCCTCAATGTCAAAGTAACTAAGCAAACCACGATTAAGATAATGACTAAGTAACTTACGTTTTGGTTATATCTGTATCTTTCACGGCTTCAGTTTTAAATCTAATTCTTTTAACCTTACCACAAGCAGCTGCTTGAGGGGGTATTTATTTATTTTTTTATTTACCACAACATTTCTTAAGCTTCAGTTACAAGATACGTTTAACGAATTAGTGATCCGAACAAACATTTTGCATTTTGTAGGTTTTATGTCTGAGCTCATCCCTTACAATCCATTAGGAAAATTTCGAATTCCTGGAATAAGTACATTGCTTGCAATATTCAACTTTTTCTACCTTAAAGAGGGCGCAATTAAAATTTTCGGAGATTCCGAAAGTGCAAATCGTAATATTTCATCGATACCTATCCAACCTATAATTTTTTTAAATTTAACTCGAACACAAAAACGTTAAGTGCCTCCAGGCCTCCAGACAGGTAGATAACAAATTAAAAACATTAGCTCTTTCATTTTTTAAAAATGAGCTGAAAAAATAATTTACATCTGCTAAGAAGAATAATATTTGCATCTGAGTTTCATTGGAAGAAAGGTACTTCCATAAGATTTCTATTAATAAACATTCAATTCATTTTAATAATAAACATGGTTATAGAAAACTAAACAGTCCAAGATAAAGCAAAAATATAAATCTGCATGGACTAGAGATGATGAGATCTCCCTGAAAAGGGATGAGCATAGAGAATTTTGATAATAAAAGACTTTCGTGAGTTGAAATGAATATTGAATTAGTTTCGTCGTCTATAACTCTTAAAGAGTTTGTTTCTTTTTTAAATTGTATACTCCAGATCTTATAAAATTAGTAAAGAACTTATTTTGGTTATGCTATATATAAACTCAAAAACATACGCAAGCCCATTTGTCCGTGTTTCTAAAAATCGAAAAAACCGTTTTCCGGTGCTCTAAGGGTTTTAAAATGATGTGAACTGTTTTCAAAGTTAAACACGTCAATTGGATAATTTATTCACTAGAGATAGTGCTATGCCTAACATTTTCTCTTAAGAGAACTACATCTTGGGTCACCGTTTCAAAAATTAATAATCAATTTATATATTTTTTACATTTTTCTAATTACAGCTAATAACAATTATTATCGAAAGAAAATTTTCTAAACTTTCCCTTAACTACTTCCCACGTTCATTACAAATGCTTTCTCTACTTGGTATAGAACAGAGTTGCACAACTTTTGAACAGCTGAGGGCCAATTATATACAGAACGGGTTAAGGCGGGTCGCAAAGCAACCCTCCACCAATTTTCGTAACATGACTAAATGAACCTGCTTAGCACAGGATATTAAAGAGGCCAGTCAAGATCAGTGTGATCACTGCTTCTTTTCTTATCATTTTATCGTCGTAAAAAATAAATGATCTCATTCAAATAATTCTTATAGTACTACCACAGTACACCCTAAAACACCATGTAGAGTCCATGCCCCGACGTGCGCGGACTCCATTACGGGCAAAAGGTGACCCCACGAGATATTTTCCAGCTGGGTCAGCGTTGATATTTATCTCCGCAAAATTCCCCGCCCTGCCCACGGTCAGTAGGGGACACCGATGGGTTTGGAAAGGCCGCCGTCCGTCGGATGGGACGTTAAGCCGTGGCCCCGTGTGCGGGAGAGCCATACCCTGTGCACGTTAAAGAACACGCTGGATGGCCTTGACGGGAGGCTACCATCTGTCTCCCAACAGCTGTTCCAGTGGGTCCCCTCCCCCAATCTTCTCTGAGCCTTCGGGGTTCATGTGACCTGGCCATTTAGCCCATGGTGTGCAAAAAAGTGCCGCTCAGAGGTAAAACAACCCAACCCAACCCACGAGATATTAGGTAGGTGTTGCTAATGCAAAGCCAACTCAGTGTTTGTAGAATTTGAGTTTCCCTATCAGACAAATTACAACTGATTTTGAGATGATGATTTAGAGCCGTGTTTCCCAACGTGGGGCCCACGCCCCACAGGGGGGCAATTTGATTGTCAAGGGGGGCAATTCGAAAATGGACTCGTTCAGAGTTTAACCGTATGGCGGCCGTAGGATTAGTGAGCTCGGACAAAAGAAGGGGGACATAAGAATTTTAGAAAGGCTTAAGTGGGGCATGGCACAAAAAAGGTTGAGAAACACTGATTTAGAGTATTCAAAGTGGACAAAGGTTTAACAAAGTTTTGCAAAAGGAGATAAGGAATTTAATTTGCATTAAGAGAGTAAAAATGGTGCATGTTTATTTATCAGATTTAACGGCTCAGGTGTTCATTCACAGATAAATGTTAATATAACTACAAAGACTGAAATTCTTGTTTTCAAAATATTTTGTTAAGAAATAATAAATTCGTCATCATAAGTAGGTATTCACGCTAGTGATATTAGTAATCACTATCTTGTATTATCAGTTGTCAATTAATAATATCATATTAGCAGATAAACTGAAATTAAATTAAAATATTCATTATACGAGAAATCAGTTGAGCTTCGCGACCTATTGACGGTCACTCTGACCCCCATTTCACTTTAAATGTTATGTCGGATCTGAAATTGCTCATTTTTTTCTCAAATTTGTCTAAATTGGTAATGAAAGAAAATCGATGTTATGAACGTATTGAACTCTATGTAAGGGTATTAGAAAAAAAAAGGGAAGTTTATCTCTAGGTTTTTTGAAAATTAAGTTGAAAGAGAATTTTTTTAAGAATATACAGACTTGAAAACTATCATTAATTCTCTTAATAAACATTTCAAAATGCATTAATTTTAATTCAAATTTAGAAAATCACCTCGTTGAGAATCGCTATCTTAAACAATAAAAAACTTTGATGGCTATCGTTCACATTTCAAAATAAGACAGAACCGAAAACGCAACGAAATAATAACTGAATTGTCTGACCCCAACCTTCTCCTGGTGCGGACCGTTACTACCTTTCAAATGAGATACACTCTTGTGAGAGGGAACGAGAGAGGAGGGATCTCAGATCAGTGTGGCCTACTGATCTGGACTACTAAGGCTACTTTTCTTTTTTGTACCCAACTAAGGAGTTGTCAACCACACAGGAACCTAGTGCTAACCATATGTACAAACCTGAATGGAGTAATGATTCTGCGCTTGATTATGGATCCGGCATTTGATGCACTGGGCCTCTTGAAGTTTCCTTCAAGAGGATCTTCCGATATGTTTTCTGTTTGTTTATGGGATGATAGCCTCCAAGTGAATACATTCACACGATATGTTTTATCAGCTGGTGGATAATCCAGATCTGAGGTCATTGCAGATACCTGAACTCTTGCTTCTACGGGTATCGTCAAACCTATATTGGAGGAAGTCTTCTAGTGTAGATGACTTCAGCCTTTAGTGGTGGGGGAACGGGTCTTTGCCCCATGTCTGCGATTAGGGGGCTGTTTGATATTGTCGGCATTCCCTCTCTAAATAAGCATAGTTTCTTTAAACATCCCACTAACCATTATTTCTCCATAGGAGTTAGAATGTGAGGACTTTGGATAGAGCTTATTCTCTTGATGTCCTCACACAAGAATTCCACCATTATAATTTAGATGTTCTCGGCTTGCAAGAGACCACATGGATAGATAAAGGTCAGATTCTTAAAAATAATCTTAAATTTCTCTTTTCAGGGAGGGGAGATAATAGGCGTAGGTCTACTTCTCAGCAGACACGCCAGTGATGCTCTTCTACGATATGAGTGCATTAATGAAAGGTTTCTTATAGCAATATTTCAGACAAGCATTAAAGACTTGAATAATGTCTATTGTTATGCTCCACAGAGGATGCCGATGAGGATAGAGCGATAGGTTTTAAGGACAACTTCAGGATATTTTAACGTCAAGAAAGGAGATATTACCCTTGTTCTAGGTGACTTCAATGCCAAAGTTGGTACTGACTCTGACCTTTTGGGGAGGGGTAATAGGCCGTTTTGGTATTGGTAGCTGCAATGGCAATGGAGAATGTCTAATACAGGTAAATGAACTTAATGGTTTTACTTATAACAAACATGGGTTTCACCAGATGGGCGGCATAAGAATATGATTGATTATGCAGTATATTGATTAACCGCAAATGAGCTAGTTCTGTTAAGAATACCAGGTCATTTAAGGGAGCTGAAATTGGATATGACCATTGCCTTGTTAAAAGTGTCTTGCAACTTAAACTTAAGAAGTGTTCTCCTAAGATTAAAAATTTACCTTTAAATTCAGAAGCTCTGAAATACTCAGTTATAGCTAAAGCTTATCATAATAGGTTACTTAGTCATTATGATAGTCATGGTTTCATTACCACTGAAGTTGAGGAAGAATGGGACCGATCTATACAGTCTTTTTCTAAGGTAAAAGGGAGCAAAGGAGGCAGAATTATTTGAGTGATAAGTCACTTGAGCAGAAAGAACTGCAGGAATGTCCTTAATAAATACCCTACTAGTCCTAATAGAAAGCATTACAGAGAGCTTAATAAGCGTGTAAAAGATCAGTTAGCTGCTGATAAAAATCTTTGGTTTGATGCCTTAGCTGAAAAGGCAGAGAAAGCAGTTAGACAGTACTGTCGCTCAAAAAAGTATCCTAACACTACGGTTGATTACAAAATTCAGAAAAAACAACTGTCACGTGACACTAAGGTTGCCAGCTCACTAATTTCTAAAAAAATCGTTGCCAGATATTTTTTCTGAATTTTGTAATCAACCGTAGTGTTCGGATACTTTTTTGAGCGACAGTACAACAGCAGAGAGCTGTACCAGATAATTAATGTTTTGTGTGGTAGAAAACGCACGGGTATACAGGAATTGAAGGATAAACAAGGTAAGGTTATAGAAGGTGAGGTTTCTGTCATGGCTAGGTGGGCTGAGCATTTCAGTGACGTTCTAAATAATGTGGTTAGTTCTACTCCCATTGTTTGTAATGATGGTAAATGCATTACTGGCATTAATGTTGGCCTTATAACAGAGCCTGAAGTTATTTTAACTGTTTCTAAACTTAAACTACATAAATCCCCAGGTGTAGATGAAATTACTACAGAAATGCTTAGAGCTGGGAATGTTTCGGTTACCACATGGATGACTGAAATCTTCAATATCTTTTATGATAAAGATATTGTTCGTAAGGATTTTATCAGCGCTATTATTATCCCTATTTTTTTAATAAAAGTAATCGCAGTTCTTCTGATAACTATAGTGGTATCAGCCTACTCTCTGTTCCAGGTAACGTTCTTTGCATGATTATTCTTAATAGAATTAATAATCTGATTGACGGACAACTACTGATCAGCCAGTGTGGATTGAGAAGTGGTACGGATATGCAGATCAGATTTTTTAACTTGGGTAGATTCTTGAGAAATATTTAGATTATCAGAAACCCGTTGGTACTAATTTTGCAGATTTCTAATTCGATCAACAGAGTCAATAGCTCTGGGAACTTTGACTCTGTTGATCGTCATAATTTGTGGTTGATCGTGAGACATTTGTCGTATGGCACACCTGACAAGTTACACGGGTTTATCAAAATAATGGAAACACAGACGGCGATTACAGTACACGCAATGAGCCGTATTCGTATCAAAGGTTCGACGTCACCCGCGATGTGAGCTATATAAAGGGGAGAAGTACGAGTCGGCTATCACGTAGCAGTGCCACAGACCTAGGTGGAACAGCTGTTGTGGGGTAATTGTCGACAATGCCAGAACTCCGTGACCTCCAAAAAGGCATGATCATTGTTGCGCGTCTTGCAGAAGCTTCAGTAAGTAGAACGACGGAAATATTAGGTGTAACACGAGGAACTGTATCGAAGATTATGACTACCTAACAAAAGGGACAGGGGTTGCTTCCAAACGTGCAAATTGTGGAGGCCATATGAAGTTATCAGATAGGGAGAGGCGAACGTTGGCACGGATTGTACAATGGAAGCACAAGACCACGGCACCGCAAATAGCAGTAGAGTTGAAACCAGTCGGAATGATCCCATTTCCGTCATAACAGTTTGTCGGGTACTTAATTATGCCAGTATTTATGGCCGTGCTGCAATCCACAAACCTCTGATTATCAACATCAATGCAACAAAACGTTTAAGGTGGTGCAAAGCACATAAAAATTGGGATGTTAAAGACTGGCAACATGTCATCTGGTCTGATAAATTGTGTTGCATATTGTTTCCCACCACTGGTAGAGTGTAAATAAAATAAAATAAATACCCCCTCAAGCAGCTGCTTGCCACTGAGGTCTGACAGGAGCCTGTCAGTTTATATGCCATAGTAGAAGATCTGTGAGGATGGCAGCACCTCAGCAGAAAAACGACACACACATCCATCCCTTACGTCTAACGAAAACCTGCTGAAGCGTACCACACCGACTGTTTGTTTGCGACTGTGAAGCAAGGAGGTGGATCCCTGATGCTGTGGGGTGCCACATCATAGCATTCCTTAGGGCTATTAGTTATTTTGCAGCATCGTGTCACAGCCACAACGTACGAATCCATTCTTGGGGACCACCTGCACCCAATGTTATGGTCTTTGTTCCCTAATGACCGTCCCTGGTTTCAAGCGGTGAGGCACCCGTGCATTGTGTGAAACGTGTCAATTTGTGGTTTGCAGAGCATGAGGATGAGGAACAGTAGCTAATCTGTCCACCTGAATTCCAGACCTCAATACTACTGAGCATTTGAGAGAATATCTGGAGTGCAAAGTCAGATCACACTTTCCACCTCCAGCATTACTGGCACAGTTGGGCCATATTTTACAGGAAGAATGGTCCCATATTCCAATACCGATGTGCATGACTTGTATAAGTCTATTACACGTCGAATTGTGTCTGTTCTGAACGTTCGAGGTGAGCCTACAGCTTATTAACAAAATGTTCTCCAGAAACAGTACATGTTTCCATTATTTTGATAAACCCCTGTAGTTAACCAAATGGAAACCCTCTATAATAACAGAGTCATGTGTGAGAGTTAGTAAAGCTTGTATTTTGGTTCTGCTTCTGATGTTGAGAGTTGGTAAAGCAATTGGTTTAGCATTGAATCTGGTGTTCGACAAGAGTGCATTTTGTTTCTCTTTCTCTTTAAGTTGGTTATTGATTATGTTATGTAAAATTCACTCTAAGGGAGAATTTTGGGTGTAAATGGTCTAGAGATCTGAAACTTTCTGATTTATATAATGCTGATGATTTAGTCCTTTTGGCAAATGCTGTTGATGAGACTGGTAGTAGAGTTGGTTCGGAGATAAACAGAGAGAAAACTAAAGTGATGAAAATTAGCCAGGGAGGCTTTGGTTTAGTTAATCTGAATGGTTGCACTCTTGATTAGGTGTCTCAGTTTGATTTTCTCGGGAGACTGGTGACTTCCGGCATGAGATAAACAGAAGAATAGGGATTGCTGTTGGGATTTTTAAGATCTACAGTATGTATAGTGTGGAAAAATAAGCGTATATTCAAAAAGACTAAACTTAGACAGTATAATTAGTTGATTCTTTCTAGAGTTAGATATGGTAGTGAAACCTTGACCCTTTGTAAGCAAGATAACCAGGAAGTTGATGGTTGATTCTAGATACTACCGCAGTATCTTGGAAATTAGGTGGTTTAAATTTGTAAGTAATAATGAGGTTAGGCAAAGGAGTCAGTAACCTCCTTTGAGCAGCATATTGTGCAGAGAGACTCCGTTGGTTTGGGTATGTTGCCCGTATGCATAATTATAGATTAGCGAATAGGCTTATAAAAAGTGTGCCTAAGGGCCTCAGAAAGGGGAAGAGATTTAGGATGCGGTCGATGAACAGTGGCAAACAGGACCTTGTTAGAATTGGTTCACAGTGACGAGATGCTGCAGATGTAGCTCAGGAGAAATGTGTTTGGAGAACTAGATTGTATGATCTGATTGGACCTCCGTAGCCCATGGTTGCTTGAGGATGATATTGATGATGAATGCCATCTGTTAGGAATTGTATTGATTCATATTATTCCTGCACTTCGCTTTTTCAGAAATAAGTCCCATAGCCTTATCACTCAAATAAATTTGTTTCCTCTGTTCCTTTTTGCCTAAAAGGGTACTGTTGGTTTCAACAAAAGACTGTTTAAACTGACCCCATTCTTTCTCACCTTCAGCAGTAAGCAAACCACGATTGTCATAATGACTAACTAGCCTATCATGGTCTGCTTTGGCTATATCTGTATCTTTTAAAGTTTTGTGGTTAAAAGCAATTCTTTTAAACTTGGCACAACATTTCTTAAGCTTCAGTTGCAAGACACCTTTGACCAGGTAATGGTTGGATGGAATTTCGGCTCCCTTGGGCGATCTGGTATTCCTAACCGAACTAGTCCATTTGCTTAAAATAATAATTTATTAATAATAATTTAAATTAATTAAAATATAATTTATCATATTCCTGTTCAACCCATAAGGTGAAATCCATGTGTATTTATAAATGTCCTGGTGTTTGTGGTACGTGTAAGTTTTTTGCAAACGATTAAGTTTACTTACCTGTAGGAGATTTTCCTCATTGCCATTGTAACTACCAATACCAAAATAGTTTCACCTTGGCATATTCTTGAGATGTATTTAGAGTTATAGAAACCTGTGGTTACTAGCTTAATAGATTTCGAAAGGGCTTTTGATTCTTTTGATCGAAATAAGTTTTGGTTCGTCAAATTTAATATACAGCAGTTTTATCACATTCACTATACAGCAATGCTCTGAAATAAACATTAGAATATTTGCTTACAAATAACTTCCCTCTGATCTTGGTGTCTTACTAAAACTGTAAATTCCAAATCTCTTTGGTTGATAAAAAGTTTCATCTTTCTGCCATTTAAACGTAAATACAAATTTTTTTCCTGTAAATGTTACTTATACCGTTTTCATTCGTTAGGAAAAAAATTGCTTATCGCCATATTATGCGAAACATATATATATGTAACTTTCATGCGAAAGCAATTTTATTTACATGATACAGCATATTGTCATTGGTTATAACATGTTGTTCCCATCGTGTACTTTTCATACTGCAAAACTGCTGTTAGAATTTTTTTGTTGTTTTTGTTTCCAAAATATGATGCGTAAGTTTTTCTACGTCCTTACAACACTGTGTTTTATTATTATTTTGCTAATAACGCTAACCTTGCAGCTATACTCACTTTGCAGCTATACTCACTTTCACTCTTTTGCACTGAGACTCATGAAATGAAAACTTGCAACGTCAATTTGCATTTGTACAGTCGCTCAAAAAAGTATTCAAACGCTATGGTTGATTACAGAATTCAGAAAAAATATCTGGCAACGATTATTTTAGAAATTAGTGATCTGGCAACCTTCGTGTCACATGACACGAAGGTTGCCAGATCACTAATTTCTAAAAAAAGTCGTTGCCAGATATTTTTCTGGATCCTTTAATCAACCATAGCGTTTGGATACTTTTTTGAGCGACTGTACATTACGATAAAAAATTATCTTACTCACTTTCCCTCTCGAAGAGAAACACAAAGGCCTATGAGAACAAGGTTTATGTCAAATGGAAGCTTATGACGGAGAAAATATTATATGCTGAAATGAACATTCCCCCAAAATGAACATTTCCTTCCTATTAACATTTCCCTTCCAGAAAAAAGTTAGAGTGTAAACTATTGTTCTTCTTTATCTCAATAACAAGAGCCGAACTTAAGGAAGGGGGGACCTTGTCAAACGTGACCTTGCTAGAATTGGTCTACAGTGGCAGAAACCCGCTCCACACCATTCTTTAAAAAATAGAAAATTCTGCACTTGTCAGTGGAAAACAAAAATAAAATGTGTAAATTTAAAACTACATATTCTCATATATGAGACCAAGATAGGAACAGAGGTGTAGCAAAGCCACTAAGATTGGGAAGGGGGGGGGGGCAAGAACGAAAATTTTCCAACTCGAAAAACAAATGTTACCAACTGTGAAAATAAGGTACTTTACATAAGTTTAATTACGTCTCTGTCAGGGACGTGCCCAATATTTAGTTCCGGGGGAAGGGTTGAAGCAGCTCCCCAAGATTTTGCCAATTTCCCTTAATTTTACAAAACAAAAATCCCAATTTTCACAACTCACCTGGATTTTACCAAGTCACTTCAAATTTTGACAACTTTCCAGATTTTGCTAACTCCGATTTACTTGGCGGGGGGAGGAATAAGGAAGATTTCTCCCTTCCCCATAGCTGCCTCCATTCATATGATAAAATAAAACATATTGCCAAATCATTTCGCTCAATTCACATTAATCCAATTAAAAAAAATTGGACATCAAAACACGCATTTTTCAACCACGAAAAAAACGAAACAGCTGTCATTCTTTCTCTGAAGGTAATATGAATCGAACTAGAGACTTCATCAATCTTAATATCCAGCGGTGGAGACTTAGAGCCAAAAGCTAGATTAGTACCCCATACAGGTTCAAACAAGGGTGATTCAGATATTCCTGATGAAAGAAACGAGGTTCCAGTACTTTTCGCTCTCTGTGACTTGCACATAGGAGCAGAACAGTAAACCATGATTTAAAGTAACTGATGAAAAGATAAAAAAAAAATTAAGCTTCTATAGACAAAAAAACAACAACATAAATTTTCACTATGAAATCAAACTAACATTACTTTCTGTCAGCACAATCAAGAGCAGGCTACAGTTATAGGTCCTCTGTAGTTAGAGGTTGGCCATCTCGGTGATTGGCTGCCATTGGTTGATTGAGTCACGTGGTTTATGTGCATTGTCGTATGCTGAGATGAAATCCTATACGTTAGTGTGCGTGTGCCTAGATAAAAAGTTTTTCAGTTGTTATAGTTTTATACATTTTTCTTCCTATAAAAGTTTCCATATTTTATCAATACCTCACTGCGCTGCATTTGGTCGTAAAAATTCCATTCATAGAAAACATTAATGAACAGTTTTCGAAGAAATTCCGTCAGAAGACAGCAATGGACTGCAAAAGTAAAACGAGATAACTGAAAAACCAACAACGTCTTTTTAGTTCGTTTGCAAAACGAGCTCATGCTTTCGCTTTGTCTTCTGCCTATGCAATGCTAGTTCGTCTGTCTGTCTGTCTGTCTGTTGTCTGTCAGTCTGTACACAATCAACTTTTGTACTTTTAGAGATAAATTAAAAATTGATTTTTGCGTTGGATAGATGCCAATAAAATATTACGATTAACAATTTTGAAACCTTCCAATAGCTTTAATAGCGCCCTCTAGCGGTGGAAAAAGATGGAAAATGCAACAATTTCCAACTAATATTGCAAATGATCTATTTGCTTTGGAAATATGAAATTTTGTTAGTAGAATGTTATGGTCAGAATGTTTAAAAGGGAAACATGGGTTTGCTTTCTTACCCCCCCCCCCTCCCCCAAGGGGGTGGGAAAGTGACATTTTTTATTTTAAGAGATAAACGAAAAAAAAAATATTTTTTTGCTACAGGTAATAACAAAATACTAAATATTTAAATTTTTCGAATCATCCATGAGTTGGAATTTCCATTGTTAGAGAGTGTTAAAGGCGGTAAATTAAATTTCATAAAGCAGTCTCTAGTGACGGAAAAACATGGAAAATACTAAATATTTAAACGAAATTGCAAACGATTTAGTATATATGCTAGAAATTTGAAATTTTGGAGATTGACTGTAATGGTCAAGCGGTTTACACTAATAATGTAATGATACCCCTTACACCAAGGGTGTGTTGGTAAAATGCAACATTTATGTTTTAAGCGAAAAAGGAAATATATTTTTTGTGTTATAGAGGTACTAAAAAGATTAATAATTAAAAGTATCCATTAGTTCGAATTTCGACTGTTAGAGGGTATTAAATGTATAAAATAACTAGTAAAACGCATATCACCTCTGGCGCATATAGAAATCTCGTTTTCAAAGAGAATGGAGTTTTCCATTTACTTTACTTTTCTATCCTTAAAAGTTTGAATTTGAGCTAATAGATTATGACTTAGTAGCATTTTGTTACTAATCATACAACATAAAAAGTATTTGTCTTTTAGTTCTTAAATTTAAAAAAGTTGCTTTTTCGCACCTCTCTGAAAAAAAGCGGCAGATCCTTGCTGTGAGTAGAAAATCTCTTGACACTCCACCACCTAGGCAGATCCTTGCTGTGAGTAGAAAATCTCTTGACACTCCACCACCGAGGCAGATCCTTGCTGTGAGTGGAAAATCTCTTGACACTCCACCACCGAGGCAGATCCTTGCTGTGAGTGGAAAATCTCTTGACACTCCACCACCGAGGCAGATCCTTGCTGTGAGTGGAAAATCTCTTGACACTCCACCACCGAGGCAGATCCTTGCTGTGAGTGGAAAATCTCTTGACACTCCACCACCGAGGCAGATCCTTGTTGTGAGTGGAAAATCTCTTGACACTCCACCACCGAGGCAGATCCTTGTTGTGAGTGGAAAATCTCTTGACACTCCACCACCGAGGCAGATCCATGCTCTGAGTGGAAAATCTCTTGACACTCCACCACCGAGGCAGATCCTTGCTGTGAGTGGAAAATCTCTTGACCCTCCACCACCGAGGCAGATCCTTGCTGTGAGTGGAAAATCTCTTGACCCTCCACCACCGAGGCAGATCCTTGCTGTGAGTGGAAAATCTCTTGACACTCCACCACCGAGGCAGATCCTTGTTGTGAGTGGAAAATCTCTTGACACTCGCCCAACGAGGCAGATCCTTGTTGTGAGTGGAAAATCTCTTGACACTCCACCACCGAGGCAGATCCTTGTTGTGAGTGGAAAATCCCTTGACACTCCAACACCGAGGCAGATCCATGCTCTGAGTGGAAAATCTCTTGACCCTCCACCACCGAGGCAGATCCTTGCTGTGAGTGGAAAATCTCTTGACACTCCACCACCGAGGCAGATCCTTGTTGTGAGTGGAAAATCTCTTGACACTCCACCACCGAGGCAGATCCTTGTTGTGAGTGGAAAATCTCTTGACACTCCACCACCGAGGCAGATCCTTGTTGTGAGTGGAAAATCCCTTGACACTCCAACACCGAGGCAGATCCTTGTTGTGAGTGGAAAATCCCTTGACACTCCACCACCGAGGCAGATCCATGCTCTGAGTGGAAAATCTCTTGACACTCCACCACCGAGGCAGATCCTTGCTGTGAGTGGAAAATCTCTTGACCCTCCACCACCGAGGCAGATCCTTGCTGTGAGTGGAAAATCTCTTGACACTCCACCACCGAAGCAGATCCTTGCTGTGAGTGGAAAATCTCTTGACCCTCCACCACCGAGGCAGATCCTTGCTGTGAGTGGAAAATCTCTTGACACTCCACCACCGAGGCAGATCCTTGCTGTGAGTGGAAAATCTCTTGACACTCCACCACCGAAGCAGATCCTTGCTGTGAGTGGAAAATCTCTTGACACTCCACCACCGAGGCAGATCCTTGCTGTGAGTGGAAAATCTCTTGACCCTCCAACACCGAGGCAGATCCTTGCTGTGAGTGGAAAATCTCTTGACACTCCACCACCGAAGCAGATCCTTGCTGTGAGTGGAAAATCTCTTGACCCTCCACCACCGAGGCAGATCCTTGCTGTGAGTGGAAAATCTCTTGACCCTCCACCACCGAGGCAGATCCTTGCTGTGAGTGGAAAATCTCTTGACACTCCACCACCGAAGCAGATCCTTGCTGTGAGTGGAAAATCTCTTGAACTCCACCACCGAGGCAGATTCTTGCTGTGAGTGGAAAATCTCTTGACACTCCACCACCGAGGCAGATCCTTGCTGTGAGTGGAAAATCTCTTGACACTCCACCACCGAGGCAGATCCTTGCTGTGAGTGGAAAATCTCTTGACACTCCATCACCGAGGCAGATCCTTGTTGTGAGTGGAAAATCTCTTGACACTCCACCACCGAGGCAGGTCCTTGCTGTGAGTGGAAAATCTCTTGACACTCCACCACCGAAATTTAAAATTTCTGCCATAAACAGAGTAATCGAAACATCCGTTGAAAGTTTTGTCGTTTTCCTCTTTAGTGATCTCTGACGATATAAACTAAAACTACCTTTAAAATTGCGAGTTATGATATAATATTAGTACCAACTAAAAGGAGTTTTCCAATTATCGGTCACGCTTAGTGTCACGTGACACGAAGTTGCCAGATCACTAATTTCTAAAAAAAATTGTTGCCAGATATTTTTTCTGAATTCTGTGATCAACCAAAGTGTTCGGATACTTTTTTAAGCGACAGTACACTGCTGTTGTTATATTTAAGGAAGCTGAACAAAATTGCAAAGAACTCAGTAAATCCTCTTTGGAATTTAACGGAAGTTTCGGAGGGTATTTAGCGTGAAATAAGTGACATTTATCGGCTATTAAATCGAGCGTTTCGGATATCCCGTTTTTGAAATGAGCTCTAAATTCTGGCATTTTAGACCAATATTCATGTTATAGAGAAATGTAGAGAGAAAAGAAACGACGATCTATCATTCAAACGCCATTAGATAAATCGAGCGTTTCGGATTGACCATTATCGAGCCATTTGGGCTACGGTCACAGGTTGAGAGCGAATCGAAAGAGAGAAATGGCCAGTTTCATGAATATGTTGGACAGTGTAATTTCCACATATTAAGATGTTTTCAAGACAACGGAACATGCTCTAGAAGAATGAACCAGTGTAGGATGGGTAGCAACAGTTGAAAATGATCGTTTCCTGTTAGTAAGTGCAAGGCGCAACAGAATGATGTCAGTGCTCCAACTTGCATCATGGCTGTCAGCTGACACAGGAAGGACAGTATCAAGAGTAACTGTGTCCCAATGACTTCATGAAAGAGGATTATATGTTAGAAGACCTGTTATATGCATGCACCACTAACCACAGCTTTTCGTATCACTCGATTGGAACGGAAAGGCAACACCTCAATTTTACCAATGATCAATGGGGAATCTATTGTCGAATGAATCACGATAAAGCGTAAGTAGCTATTTTCGGCACCAATGCATCTGGATAGAGCTTAGGACACGTTATCACTCCCTGAAATATCATGGAAAGGTACCATTTTGATGTGAGTGGTTTGTTGCTCTTGGGAGGTATCACTATCAATGGCCGCATTGACCTGCTTTCTTCTTAGGAGGGACTCTAACTGCCTTAAGATACAAAGACGAGATCTCAAAGTGTTAATGTGAAGCGTTTTAGGGATGTCATTGAGTCAGAATTAATTTTTGTGAAAGATAATGTTAGTCACAGTGCAGGAATACCTTCAGAGTGAAGATATCCAGAGAATGGATTCGTCAGCAAGATCCTCTGACCTAAATCCTATTGAACATGCGTGGGATGCTTGGAGAAGTCGAGTTGCAAGTCGTCAACCCTGTCCAACGAACCTTCATGAGCTGAGAAATGCTCTTTTAGATGAGTGGGATTTTCTGCCCTCTGTACTATTGGATAGAATTATTAGAAGCATGGAGAGCTCGTTGTGAAAGCTGTTAGAGGTAATCATACTCCTCATTAAATAACATTAAATTCAATATCTGCAGTGATATAAAACTGATCATAATTCGAAAAAGTTCCCGATATTCATTGACTGGAAATTTTATTCTATAAGTGGAGAGTATTCTTCATTTGAATGTAGATATTAATACAGTATGTTAAAAAAAGTGTCCGGACACGTCCATGTTATGTGAATGGAAAGTCACGTTCAAAGCTCCCTAACATTGAAAATAAACCTTTACGCAAAAACTGTTATTGGTGATAAAATCTAGATGTCATTCAATCTCTCTAAATATATTTCCCGCAATATTCGCTTAATATTTAAAGATTTAATGGAGGTTGAAACATTTATCTTCAACTTTTGACTCTTATGAAAAAATACTTCAGTAGATAAAACACAACTCTTGTAACAATTTGTTCACTAACATAATTACATATCTGAAGTTAATATTTCTTAAGATTTCATCAGTTTGAATGCAATGTGACAGTGTCAGTTTTCAACAATCTTCGATCAATATTTAAAGAGTCATTTAACAGCAGACGACACTGTCACATTGCCTCCAAATTGATGAAATCTAAAATAATCGTCTTACAAACTTCAGCAATTTAAATTATGTTAGTGAACAAATTGTTACAAGAGTTGTGTTTTATCTATTGAAGTATTTTTTCACCAGTGTCAAAAGTTGAGGATAAATGCTTCAGTTTCCATTCATTCTTTAAATATTAAACGAATATTGCGGGAAATATATTTAAAGAGATTTGAGTGACATCTGAAATTTATCGCCAATGACAGTTTTTGCGTAAGAGGCTTATTTTCAATGTTAGAGAGCTTTGAAAGTGGCTTTCCATTCACATAACATGGAAGTTGTCCGGACATTTTATTCAACATAGTGTAGGTGTGATGTTAAATATCTTGTGAAGTGTTTTGATATTTTAATTAAAATCAATGATTTCAATATCAACTTTTTTTAGTATTTCTACAATAATTAAAAATTTGCATTCTAACTTAATTCGAACTCAACTCATCTCTATTAACTCTGAATACCAAAAGAGCACATCATTTCAGGCAAAAAGTCAGAATTATTACCAGCTCTGATACTGGGTTAATTGAGCACAAGAATATGCTAATAAAAGAATTTCAAATGTTTTGAAACTTTCCGTCCAACCGTTTTTTTCTTTTTCTAATCGATTCTTTGGAGAATAGAAGCAGATGGCATTTAAATCTTTAATTACTGTTAAAAAAATTCATTGTATAAAACTTTTCAATATTAAAATTCGCCCCCTCCCTTGAAAATATTAAAAATATATATATATATTTGGTGTCATCTCTATTTGTCGTCAGCTGTATATTATGGCTGTTCCATCACCGAAAACATAAGTTTAAACCCTTTTAATTTTCTAAACAAGAATCTATCTATCTTGTTTATTGGAAGACAGAATATTCATTAATAATAAGCAATTACAGTTAATCACCTGTAATTTATATGTAAACTTTATATATATATTAAATGTGCCTAGAGGAAAATTGCCTTTCTCCGGGTGGGATTCGAATCCACGACCGTCTGATAACATCAGGTGCTCTGACCAAGATCTCCTCTAACTGTCGGCTAAGACAATTTTTCCTCTATGTTCATTTAAAGAATATTTATGTTAAAACCTTGGAATTCTCCTCTGAGAACATCAAGAACATAATCTCTTAGTTATATTCATGGTAGATTTGGAAAAAAATATATATTAGGCTATAAAAATAGTTGATTGGGTTGTTTTTAATTTGAGCAGCACATTTTTTACGCAAAATGGACTAAACTGTGAGGTCGTAAGCATTATCAAGCGTCCTGAGAATGCTGGACGGTTATTAGGAGACGGATGGTAGCTGTCGTGTCCCTCGCAGAATAATATTTACTTTCTATTAAATATCTGAAATATTTGAATTGATGCAGTGCTTTTATTTGTTGATTATTCTTGTTTTTTTTATCTGTGATTTTGTGCCAAATTTCTTTAAGTTCTTAACGTGTTCAAGACGTGGATTTCCCATCGACTGGAGCCTTTGTTTGCAACACCTGGAGTGGGCGTTGAAAAAGTTCTTGGCACGAGTCTGTAGAATTATACTCGTTCCTCCAAAGCTAACGAGTTACGACTTATTTGTTTTTTCATGTTTAAAAAAAGTTCGTTTCTTCATTTCTATCTTTGATAGCAGCGCGCAAAGTTAGATCTACGAAATCGGTGCGTTGTTGCTATGGAGACTCTAAAGGCAGGGAAAGATTTACGTTTTCACAAGGATGCAGCTTGGGGACGACGCGAAAATAATTCACGTAGATTTATCACAAGTATAAGGAGAACATGCCTGTTCCTATAGCACTGTTACCGGATGGAGGCGCACATTCAGAGAAAAACGGCAAAGATTCGAAATCCTCCCTCGTGCAGGAAGACCAAATGAGGAAGAGAATGATAGAACCATCGCTGCTGTTTGCGAATTCGTTAATTTAATTTAATTTGTGTTCACCGTTCCGTTAATGAGTTTAGATGGCAGTGTATTGATTGGCAGTATTGAAATAATAGTCATTAACAATAATTTTTCCGAAAGATCTGTGCAAAATAGGTACTCCCCAAACTGACAGAACAGCAAAAATGGGATAGAATCGAATCGTTCAAGAAGATGCTGGAAATGTTGAACGTAATGGCCCCAAGGGGTATCAGATATTGTCAAAGGTGATGAGAAGTGGGTTTATTACTATACAACTCCCAGAAAAATCGACAGTTATGTTTGGATTGCGGAAGATAAACCGCTTTCCCAAATAGTCTGACAAGCCTTTCGCTCAAGGAAGAGGATGTTCACAGTTCTTTTCAATTCCCAAAGAGCCGTGGACATCGTCCTTGAAAAAGTGACTATAAACGGCCAATGTCAAGGGTTCTCCTTCTTCATGACAATTCCAGTGCTCACAAAACCCTGCAAGTTTCGTCTTATCTGGAGCAGAAAAAAGTCAAACAGCTATCCCATCCTGCATATTCACCGGATCTCGCATCATGCGATTTTTGGTTGTTTCCAAAAATAAAAAGTAACTTGCTGGGAAGCCTATTTCAAGGGTGCAAAACCTTGCAAAATGCGGCCATTCAGAGTTGCGGAGTATCCCCCAAACAAGTACCACCAAGCGTTCCAGAATTGACTTAGACGTCTGCAACCTTGCATAAGTGCTGGAGGGGAGTACTATAAAAATAAAAGAGAGTAAAAGTTTTGTTGAGGTAAGCGAATGCTTTTTGTTCTGCAGATGCAGTTCAAGAAGTTTTCGAAGGCCCCTCATATATCAGAAATGTGTAAACAGCAAGACGAAAAGTCGGCTTCCTGTGACAGCAATTATCACATGCGGGATATGATTATAGCAATTATCACATGTACAGAATAGTTATAGTAATTTTTAAATGACAGTAGGGCTCCTGGTGATGATTCTGAAAACGTAACATCACCTTCATATATTTATATCTTATTTTCGGTGTCAATGGGATAGAAGAAGTTTAGGAGTTGAAGGAAGATTTTCTGACTTAAAGCCTGTGAGTTTATGTAGTCCTCTATAATAAAGAAATGAATACACCTTCAAGCAGCTGCTTGTCACAGAGGTTTGATAGGAACTTGTCAGTTTAATACGCCATAATAGAAAGTATGTGAAGATGGTGAGACCTCAGCACCCGGGGCTCGAACCCAGGTCGTCTGATCAGTAGCCAAGCGCGTTATTCGCTCGGCCACTGGACAACGTTTGTCCTCTATATGTGGCTTTCAACAAACAATTTTGCACCTACTGTTCAGACATCTGACGCACATTTTCACCATCGATCTCCTCCTCGTTGATATTTCAATAAAGTTTTCTTCCTCAGGGAATAAGTCTGCCCAGAACATATCTCCTTCGAAAGCCTCTAATTAACTGTGAGGATGACATATTAATGAATTCATTTCACACTGAAGAAATAGATCGTTGGAAGAATAACTATCTGAACGTCCGTTCCATTGCGGGATGATTCTGCTTTGTCAATAAAATTATTCACCTTAGTGCTACATGATGAGATTTCAGATTGTGAACAATGAACGATTCAGTCCTTGTGATAACCACATTCGGTTCCTGAGATCCCTGCCTCTCTATATCACGAGATTATATTCCTAGACGTCCCTGACTGTATCCCTGACTGTCGAGCAATCGTTTCTCGTAGATTCTTCCCTTGTAACTGAAGACATCCTTGCAAGGTCTGCGATACGTTTCATGAATGTGACGTACCATGTCATCGAGACAGCCCAGTTCTTCCCACCACTTTGCTGATACGTAAGGAAAAATGGATTTCCGTGTTGTGTTTGGTGACATGGTAGATTCTCTTCTAGTCAGAAGGGGAAATATCGATGATGAAAGAAAGATAGACTCTGTAGATACCTGTTTAGTCCCCTGCAATCTGAATATCCAAGTTCTCTAGTTAGGAATTCATATTTTACAGCAAAACCATCCAAGTCAATGATAATCACACCCGATTATATTCGGAGGACTACGACAACAATTCAGGGTACCATTTAGAAATCGTTATAATGATTCACATATTATACACGCAGCCTTAGTCATCTATACCCAATTATCAAAGTCCAATTTTTCAATTCTTTTAAATATAGGGTATCCATACTTCTGTGCCGCTACAGTGAACGCCCATACCACTTTCTCAAGACTAGGGTTAAGCAGGTGATGTAAGATAGTGCCCAGAAGCAGCTCCTCCAGTAAACCAGGATAAACAACTCGTCAGGCTGAGCATTCCGAAACAAAGTAACGGATTCTGAAACAGCGAAGAGATAGCAATGACTTCCGTTGCGGGTCGGAACAGATACTTCATTGACCTGTTTCACCAATCACGATAGCGGTCAATTATTGTAGTCCTTTATACACCAAACGCAGTGAAACAACCACATTATTTATATATCCTCATTAATATATTTACCCTTCTTCTATACTAAGCACGATTATAGCAAACTGGATGTGTGCAATGTCTTCTGCACGAGTAAAGCAGATAGAGGAGAGCCTGTGTGCTGGAAGGGAGGTCATCTCCGTTGTTCACAATCTTATTAAGACAACAGAAAGTCTGAAAAAGTTCTTAAAGCTGAACTACTCAAACCTCATTTAGTGTGGCCATGGACTGAAAATATGCTACAGCGTCTGCCTTCTGGATTATCATTATGAACGTACACTGCCTGATTCAATTATTATGAACACTTACCAAATACTTTGTCGTTTGTTTTCATGGCGCAGTCTCCAAATTCCCAAATTTTCGATTCTCTAAAAATAGTTCTTGTTGAAATGGATTTTGAAATACTGTTAGCGGTCATCTCTCTCAGCTGAGGAAATGTAGAAGCTCTGCTTTGCCGTACACTTCATGCCAACAAACGCCTGTCTCTGTCTGTCAGAGTCTCCGCAAAATTCCCCGTCCTGCCCACGGTCAGTAGGGGACACCGATGGGTTTGGAAAGGCCGCCGTCCGTCGGATGGGACGTTAAGCCGTGGCCCCATGTGCGGGAGAGAGCCATACCCTGTGCACGTTAAAGAACACGCTGGATGGCCTTGACGGGAGGCTACCATCTGTATCCCAACAGCTGTTCCAGTGGGTCCCCTCCCCCAACATTCTCTGAGCCTTCGGGGTCCATGTGACCTGGCCATTTAGCCCATGGTGTGCAAAAAAGTGCCGCTCAAAGGTAAAACAACCCAACCCAACCTGTCTGTCAGAGACTTTTTCCTCCCACAGAAATACACTAGAGGAAATATTTCCCACGTGGTTCACTACTTTTTTTACCATTTGCATTAATTAAGTAGGGTTGCATTGCACTTACTGTATTATATCGTTTGAAGTGCCTTTGTTAATAAAAGCGGAGCTAGAAATAAAGGAAATTTGAATTTTTCTACTTTAGCCATTATTTGTATTTCCATTCCTATTTTTTTACTATTTTATATTTATTAGTGCTCTTAGTTTTTCGATTATTTATTATTTCTAATATTACCATGATTTGTAAGAAATGGTAAATAAAAAATTATCTTTTGAAATTTGAAACAGTTTTAAATTGAAGTGATGAAATTTGATTTGATTATATTTTCTCTATTGGTAAGAAGAAATCGGTAATATGCTGGAATGTTAAACGTGTTCCGAAACCAAACAGTTTGAATGTACAGCAACATGCTTATGTAAGAGAGTTTAAAAGCATAGATGGTGAAATGTTTTGTTACACCTGTATAAAAAATATAGCGATTAAATAAAAGTTATTACATTTGACATCTGTTTATTACATTCTGTTTGGCATCAAGTGTTACCCAAAATATTGACGTAAAATAAAATAGACAAAACACTGAATTCTTTCGCAACACGTATTTACACGTATACGTAAGAAAAGCTGTCCCGTGGCCGAGTGATTAGTGCGATTGGCTACTGATCTAAGGGAGCTGGGTTCGAGCCCCGGTTTAGGCATGGGTGTTCGTGTTGTTTTTCTGCTGAGGTTCTGCCATCTTCACAGACCTTCTAGTATAGCATATAAACTGACAGGCTCCTGTTAGACCTCTGTGGCAAGCAGCTGCTTGAAGGGGTATTTATTTATTTTTTTTACTATATGTCACAAAATAGTTACATGAAAAAAATCTTATCACTATGAGAAGTAGTTCTGCTGAGGTCCTGCTATCTTCACAGACCTATTGTGGCATATAAATTGACAGGCTCCTATCAGACCTCTGTGGCAAGCAGCTGGTTGAGGGGGTATTTATTTATATTTTTATTATATATAACAAAATAGTTACATGATAAAAATCTTATCACTCTGAGAAGTAGCCGTGATTGGAACTTTGTGAAACATATGTGACTGGGCGAGATGCAAGAACTCGGAGCGGTAAAAGGGGAAAAGGTAATATCGGCAATCATAGCAAATCATAAGACATTACCAGAACTTGCAACTTTCTAAAAACAACTGTGGTTTCTGGGCTGTGGAATGCCGTAGTAAAAGAGTTCTTGCTCACGTTTAAAATCTTCTCAAAACCCCACTTAGACATATTCAGTTTAAATATCTTGATATCATGATAAAACAAAATCCTGAAGCAGCTGTTTGTAGCAGGGTATGACAGGAGCGTGTCGGTATAATATGCCATAGACAAGGTCTGTGAGGTTGGCGAGACCTCAGCAGAAACACAAATAAAGAAACTTCCATGCCTTACCTGGGGATCAAACCCAGTCCCTTTGATCCAAGAATGTTAACTACTAATATGCAAGTTCAGATTAAGATCCTTGTAAGCCCTTAGGCACTTCTATTTCGTAGATTTTTTTTTTATTTGCGACATATAGGACAGAGAAGAATCCTAGAAGCTACTCCTAGCTTTTACAGGCCTTCTCATACAAGGACATGCCCTACTACGACAGAAGTCACCGCTGACCACTGCCTTAGTTAGAGATAACACACAAAGTTTGCCTTGCTGGAACAGTCGCTAGGTGCCTAACCACTATGCCAGTTAAGGCTTCCACTATGCCAGTTAAGATCCTTTCCCGATTTATTTTTAAGGGTGAATCGATTTCAGTGGGTACGTGGGTCTGCACTTTGCTTTTTTGTGATGTACTCTCCACTAACATGGTCATTAACATAATACATTTATTCAAGAAGCGATATTTGTTCAGTTTTATTCACACGAAGGAAGAAAAATGTCAAAAATGTTTTCTTAAAACTAACGTGTTAAAGGTCTTAATTCTGGAACCCTCTCTTAAAAAATTTTCGAAAAGAAATATAGAATGAGCTGAATATTCAAACTTAAAGTCGATAACTCTCCTTGTTTTCAGTTATATGTAGTTTTCGAACTGGAAATTCACCCAACTATGGAAAAACAACGAATCATTTTTATTTCGACATGAACTTCACAGTATACTAAGTGCAATCAGTTATCACCTATATCATTTGTCTTTATTCCTTCCTACAAAGGAGCTGGGCGAAGTAGATCGAGACTTCATCTGCTCCGAAACATCTAGAGCTGGGATATGGTCAATATTTGGCAATTATTTAACATTGGGTTGATAACACAATTGGAGGAATGTTCGGAAATCTCTCTGCAAGGCCTCATCAGAGTCTAAAGCTGGAATACTCATCCTTTCTTCTTCCAGTACGGTCGGAGAACGACTTCTATCTTCAGTTAGCTCGTGGCCATTCAAGACCCTGGAGGCTTCGTCGATCAATGTTATAAGAGAGCTCTTTTCATCGTTTATATCTTCTGGAAGATCATACAGGGAGATGGAGTAGAAAGAATCATTATCAGGTCCCCACGAGCCGTAGACAACTTCCATTGTCGACCTTGTGTCGCCTGTTCTCTCGCTGCCACTTTCAGCAGTGGTAGTTGTCGCAGCGGCAGCACTCGAGGACTTAGACCCATCTGACTCTTTTAACTTCGGCAGCTTATTCGCTATCTGCGGGGGCAGTGTTTTCTTTAGCACCACTGTTGGTTTCGCCTTCAATTTAGAAGGAACATCAGGTTTTTCTTTTTTCGTGTCTTTGATGACACGCACTTTATTAAGCGCACTTTTGTCATTCCTAAGCACTTGCTTCGAATTCTTGTAGCATAGAAGATAATATATAGAAGCAACTATCATCAACGTCACAAGAACTAAGATCACAACGAATCCCATCGCCAATCCTGAGCCCCACATAATTTTACCTTCTTCTTCAATCATGTTGACGATCTTTTTCTTGCCTTGAGCGCCTTCAGCGCCTTCGTCTGAATCAAATCCGTCCATCTGCCTGAAATCGTTATCTTCGTCTTCGTTCTCCTTGAGAACTTTCTTGATCAAGAGATCTCCATCAGTAACTTCGTTTTCAGGTAACGCGCTGCTGCTTGACATCTCTTTCACTGCCTCCAAATTGGACAACTGACCTATCACTGTGTGTTTCTTCTCCCAGCTCTGTTCATTGGTGATATTGTCAAACCTCAGAATTTCTTCAATGGCCGAATTTTCCATCGGTGGATGAGTCGTCGTGTGATTAGACAACAGATACAAAATTTCTTCTAGAATTTCCTTGTTACCTTTCGGGTGTTTATCGATCGACGTTTTACTACTTGAATAGGGAAGCGAAACATCTGGACGATGATTCTTCGACAACAAAGGTCCTCTTTGCTTAATCGAACCGGTTGAGTGACCAGCTGACAACATCGGAATTGAGTCAAATTTAAGTGGCGCATTCTCCATCGTATATTTTTCAGATTTTTTCATCGAGGCTTCATTAAACAGTCTCAATTTCCCCGTTTCCAACGGAGGCTGCTTATCGGTTACCATATCATTCATCACCACTTTAACTCTCTTCAAGTGTTCATCACCCTCCAATTCCTTGTTATCTTTCTCTCCTACTCTCGATAGACCAAAAACCAATGATCGCGAGTCCTTCTCTAATGAACTGCTGGGTCTAACGTCTCTATACGACTTCTTCGGTCCAGCTTCTGGAGCGAACTTGTATCGATTTGCTCTGGAAATTGAAAAGAAGACACCCCGAGGCTCGAAAACGATCGTTTCGTCGTCCATCGGATCGTCGAGAGGATATTCGGGAGAAGCAACAGTTTCTCTTGCTACATGCAGAAAGATGAAGCACATGACAGCAATCCTCATCTCAACAGGAACATCCTCCTTTTCTTTAATGATGACGCTGCACGGAGGAGAGTAGAAGAGACTGGGAAAGAATGTGTCACTGTTATGAAGAGCGACTCTGAGTATTTCATAAAGTGGAGCTTTTTATCGTTATTTTTATTTACAAAATGACTGTGGTGTAAAACAAATGTACTTTTACTTACTTTCATCAGACGAGGCAGTCCTGCTTTTAAGTCACAATGGTCTTAACGTAATAATGGGATATTTAAAAAATATTACTTCAGCAGTGGCAAAATTCGAAATTTTAAACAATCATATAAGCAGAGTTTTCGTGATGCTTTTTTTTAACTTACATTATTTTATTAAAAAATATTTACGATTAACCGTGGTAATATTATTGAAAGCCAACGAGATGATTTTTTGTCTCTCGAAATATATCATTGATATATTTCTATTTCTATTTTATTATTTATGTATTTTACGTAGAAATTAAATTAATTTTTATGCGTATTGCGTAGAAATTAAATTAAATTTTATGCATATTGCGTTATCTGTTCGGGTTTCTAGTTTACTGCAGTAAGAGGAATTTGGTTTTGATGACTTGTATTGATTTTTTAACAAAATCTGGCTCCATTGTGACAGTTATAAATGAACTTGTCAAAACTATATCGATTACGTGCTCAAGAAATTCTTTGAAAAATTCACTTTTCGGCTACTTTTAATAAATTTCGCATGAAAATAATTTTTATACTGAATTAAAAAAGTACTCTATTTCAAACAAATCTGTTCAGAAATTTCGATAAAATGTAAATTCTAAGATGACAGTAACTTGTATTGTACAAAGGTTGGAGTTCATGTTTTAACAAGTATGTACAAAATAAAAAAAATGTACGAAAGTTGGAGTTCAGGTTTTAACAAGTTCCAATGCATTTTGCACAAATTTTTAAACAGCACTCAGTAATTTTTGCAACACTTCTCTCTGTTAAGGGAAGTGAAAGAATCAAGGGGTTACAGGTTTACTAAAAAGTCTTTTTTGAGGCAAATATGATAAATTAAGAAAAGTAATAAATGATTGTTAAAAAAAAGAAGACTAAATTAACAAAAATATTTAACTGTGCAAAATAAGAAAATTCAGAATTGATTCAAATATCGATTCATTGGTTGGTTGTTTTACCTCTGAGCGGCACTTGTTTACACTCCATGGGATAAATGGCCAGGTCACAAGGACCCCGAAAGCTCAGAGAAGGTTGAAGGAGGGGACCCACTGGAACAACTGTTGGGAGAGAGATGGTAGCTTCCCATCAAGGCCATCCAGCGTGTTATATAACGTGAAGAGTATATGGCTCTCCCGCACACGGGTTCACGACTTAACGTAACATCCGACGGACGGCGTCCTTTCCAAGCCCATCGGTGTCCCCTACTGACCGTGGGCAGGGAGGGAAATTTTGCGGAGATAAATCTCAACGCTGACCCAGCTGGGAATCGAACCTGGGAACTGCAGAATACGAGCATGGCCGCTACCGACTGAGCCACCCCCGCCCCAAATATCGATTTAGGTAAACGATTTAGACTAGTAGGGACTGAAATTCATGGGGAATAAGTGAAAAGCGAAGAAAATGAAAATGGTTTGAAAGATGGAAACAACAGAGAAAGCTTATAACATTTCGAATTGACAATTTTGAAAAATAAAAATGACGTTGTACTTAGGATTCAATAATATATATATGTGATGGAAGATCGCTAAATATTATGTTATGAATTACGGGAGAAGAAAAAATAATAAATATTTTTTGATAACTGACTGATTTCGATAAATGTTAAAAGGTAAAATATTTCTTTGTATTTAAATTGCAGATCCAAAGATTGCATTGATTTTGACGAGGGAAATATGTCTCTAGACCTTAATTGAGAGATAAAGAAGTGGTTTCTAACCGAAAATGAAAACCTTAAGAACAATGATACTTTGGGGGATGCTCATCTTCCTTTAAAAGTCAAAGAAATATTGGGAATTTATTTTTTAAATTGGAGTTTAAAAATTACTTCAAATGTTTAGCTATTACTATCTGACAGGAATTAATATTCATGCTACTGATAAAAGTCTATTTAATTTGGAAAATTTTGAAGTAATGTATGGAAACATATTTAAAGAAAATCAAAATGTATAGTTATATATTATAGAAATGAAATCTAGAAAAATTAAACGAGGAAATTTTACCAGCAGAAACGAGAAATATTAAAATTACTGGAAACTTGATACTAAATAATGAAATATTTAGGTAAGATCTCAAGCTCTGATATTAATCTTTCCTGAAAAATTTGAAAGTTGTCTTCAAAACAATTTATAATTATTTTATATTTTTAATGCGTTTGTTCCGCTGTTGCAAAATGGTTGTGTTATATTACCCTGAGAGGCACCTTTTTGCTCACAATTGCCTAAATAGCTCTAGTCACAACGATCCCCAAGGGATGCGAGAAGGTTGAGGAAAGAAGGTTGCGTTGGTTTTCCTCTGAGCGGCACTTTTTCACGCAATGATTAAGTCACAAGCATCCCGACGGCTCAGAGAACATTGGTGGGAGGAGATCCACTGAACAGCTGTTAGGAGACAGATGGTAGCCTCCAGTTAAGGTCATCCAGCGTGTTCTTTAACGTGCTCAGGGTATGACTCTCCCGCACACAGGCCACGGTTTAATGTCCCATCCGACGTACGGTGGCTTTTCCAAATCCATCGGTGTTCCCCTACTGACGGAGGGTAGAGCGGAGAGTTTTGCAGAGATGAATCTCAACCCTGGCAGAAATAGGACTCGAACCTGGGAACTACAGATTACGAGCCTGGTTCGCTACCGACTGACCTACCCCTGCCCCTGGAGAAAAAGGACTCGATGGATAGCTGTTAGAAGACAGGTGGTAGCCTCTTTTCAAGGTATCCAGCATGTTTTTTAACATTCACGGGATATAGCTCTCCTGCAAAAGGGACCATGACACTACTGATCCCATCTGAAGAACGGCGGCATTTCGAAGCCCATCGGTGTTCTATTTCTCATCGAAGGTAGGGTGGATATTACCTCAGATAAATTTTATAGCTGGCACAGTTGGGACACGAACCTGGGAAGCACAAAATATGAACCTGCAGCGTAAACCACTGGGCCAACCCTCGCCTCGTATAATATGATATTTATTTTCAGTTAATGGGTTACGAAAATAATTTAATTAACTTTTTACCATTAAAAAATAATTTTCAAATAAAATTTAATATAGCAATTTTTGTAAATAGACAATTACTGAGTACTTATTATTTTTACAACCTGATTTTTACAACCTGAGAAGATTTATTTATATAAACTTTTAATATTTTAATTTATCAATAAACATTAACTAACAGACATTATATCAATTTGTGATATGAAAAGAGGAAAACCCAGATTGGTTGTTCTTTTTCCACAGAAATATATTAAGTTGTCATTTTTGTTTACATAGTATCAAAATTGTATAACAGATTTAAACAGAAAATGAATGTTAGATATTAAAATTTAAGGAAAATGATCGGGAATTTTTTATGTTAACATTATTCTCACATTAATAAATTAAGTTGTAAGCCAAATAAACAAAGTTTTTACCATAAATTGGAAATGCAATAAATCGAAATTGAAACCTAGGTGAGTATTATGATACTTCTCGGTTTCTGTAGTTTATGTTGCATGTGTTCTTTTCTTTCCATAATTATGTTTTTTTTATCTTGTTATGTTGTGCATCTGATGTTTTATTTTCCCAGTAATTATATGCATTATTATTTTTATACTTATATTCTTATTATTCTACCTCGCAAATTTAAACTGTGTGGTTTAATCTGTAAATCAAGACTTAAAATTGTCACGAATTTGCAACAAAATGATTATCTGATTACAAATAAAAATATAACAGTTTTCATAATTAGAATATAAAAATATTTTGCTCATTGTCGATGAAGTGAAACATTCTAATATTACACCACTTTTTGTAATAAGCTTAAATAATGCCCTTAATAATGTCTAAATTAAAATTTATTTATTTGAATATTTTTTTTTCAATTTAACTCGTGTCGTTTTACATCCTTGTACTCAAATAGTTGTATGTAATTATTTTTGTTGTCTGTACTTGTTTCATGTAAGTCCTCGGTAAAGTACTTAACAGGACTTTTTTTATAAAATGATTTTCTTTCATTTAAATAAAAATATTTAAGTGTAGGAAAAGTTTTTCTTCTTTCGAAAATCTGCAAATAAACAAATGTCGTTGTGGTTGGGCTTGCGTGCTCCGATGAAGTTCAGAGCTATGCTGGCGGTAGCGTAGCTACCAGAAGGGCTACCCAAGCCAGACTAAGTGTACCCAACAACCATCAAACATGATGAGAAGAAATAAAAAGAAATCCATACCGGATCGGTCGTCGCCCGGGTCAGCAAGGACCGCGTCAGTTGTTGGGATTCCTGGGCACCTGCCGTTAAATGGGCTTCAGGGCCCAGAAGATCCTGTTGAGAAACCAGGACAGACTGCTGTAGTGCTACTGGAACAAAATAAACGTAAAATTTGGACAATCGATGAAAATCGAGAAATTATGAAATGTTTCTACAAGGCAAATCAATCAGCCCGTGGCTTTGAGAAAAGAATGATGCGAATTTGGAAAGAAAAACATCCAAACAGTAATTTAACAGAACAAAGAATAATGGATCAAAGAAGATTTATTATCAGGAAAAAAGTTTTCACAGAATTGGAATTGCAAGAATTAAAGAAACTGACAAAAGAGGCACCAATACGAGATAATGACCAAATCGTGGAATGCCTCTTGACAGTTGAACTGGAAAATCCCGTTGAGGAACATGCTGCACCTGAAGAACAACCTTTGGAAGAACCTGACAATCATGAATTGACTGAGCAGCAGAGTCTTCTGAAAGAGAAAATTTTAAATCATTTCAGCCAAGGTGTAGCTAGAGAAAGGCTGCCTGTAATCCGCCAAACCCGAAGCAAACAAGTGAGTGATCTGTTAACAAATACAAATGAAATAATTAAAACAATTCCAACCAATACACTAAAAGAAACAAATCAGCTCATGTATAGTACAGCTGCTATAATAACTGAAGAGCTTGGCTAGAAGATGCCAAAAAAGAAAACACCTGGTACCCCAAAGTGGAAAATTCGACTTGAAAAGAAAATTAACAAACTCCGTGGAGACCTTAGTAACCTGAAATTATTGAAGGATGGGAATTTGAAAAATGAAAAAGTCAAACATGGGTTATCTAGAAGATATGATTTTGAGAGGAAAACGATTGTTGAAATTATGGAAGAATTGAAACAGCGGGTAACGGCAACTACAAAGAAAATTGAAAGATTTCATGGACGCATAAAACAATTCAAAGAAAATTGGCAATTTCGAAGTAATCAAAAACTATTTTACAAATCTTTGAATGAAAATGGAGTTTAAAAGAACATTAGCCCATGTAAAGAAGATACTCTAAATTTTTGGAAAAAATTATGGGAAAATCCAATTGAACGTAATAGAAAGGCCCCTTGGATCAAAGATATTTGCAATGGAAAAAACATGGATGATTTAGTGATCACAACTGAAATGGTTTCAATGCATGCAAAGAATCTGAAGAACTGGAGTGCACCTGGGCCAGATGAATTGCATGGATTTTGGCTAAAGCATCTGACAAGCCTCCATCAACGTTTAACTATACAATTTAACCAAATGCTTCAAAATTCAACTAGTGAAGAATGGCTAACAACAGGTCGCACATTTTTAATAATGAAAGATCATGGAAAAGGAAATGAACCTAGCAACTACAGACCAATCACATGGCTCCCAACAACATTCAAGCTGTTCACGAAAATTCTTGCAAGGTCAATTTATGACTACTTGTGGGAAAACAACTTATTTCCATTTGAACAGAAGGGAAACTTCAAAAAGTCAAGAGGCACAAAAGACCAGCTGCTAATTGACAAAATGGTACTTAAGAACTCTAAAAGAAGGAGAACCAACTTGAATATAGCATGGATAGATTATAAAAAAGCATTTGACTCGTTGCCTAATAACTGGATTAACAACTGCTTGGAAATTTCTGGAATTAGCAAAAACATTTGCCAATTCCTTAAAGAAAACATGCAAAAATGGAAAACATTACTGCTTGCATTTGGTGAAGAACTCGGAAAAGTTAGCATCAAAAGAGGCATTTTTCAAGGGGATTCTTTGTCTCCTTTACTGTTTAACATCTCTTTAATCCCCTTGTCAATGATTTTGAATAAAACAAAAAGAGATACAATGTTTCAGATCAACATGGAAAAATAAACCACCTGCTATACATGGATGACCTGAAACTATTTGCAAAAAGCTACACTGAACTCGAATCATTACTGAATACAGTGCAGATATTTAGTGATGATATACAAATGAAATTTGGACTAGAAAAATGTGCAATATTATCTATGCGCCAAGGAAAAATCCAGAACATGGATTAAATAGAACTAGAAAATGGTAATATTAAGAAATCACTGTCAGAAAATAAAAATTACAAATACCTCGGAATTCTAGAATCAGATAATGTCTTGCACACAAAAGTAAAAAATCTAACTCAGAAGGAATACATCAAAAGAGTACGAAAATTACTAAAATCCAAATTGAATGGTGGGAATACAATCAAAGCCATAAATACATGGGCCATTCCAGTCATTAGATATCCAGCTGGAATAATTGACTGGACAAAAAAAAATTAGAAACATTGGATCGAAAAACTCGAAAGCTTTTGAACATGCATCATGCACTCCATCCAAGAAGTGATGTTGATAGATTATATCTACCACGAAAAATTGGAGGAAGAGGACTACTACAAGTACAACAGGTAGTATAAGAAGAAAAAAGAAGCCTATATGACTATATCAACAGAAGCAATGAAAAGTTACTGCAGGCATAAACTTAAAAGATATTAAAAACAACAGAAACCAAGACTGAATTTAAGAAAAAACAGTTCGAGAATAGACTAAATGACTGGACGAACAAGCCACTTCATGGACAACATCTGAAGAATATTGAAGGGAAAAGTGATAACAGCTTGACATGGGCTTGGCTGAAACAAGATACTTTAAAGAAAGAAACTGAAGGTCTGATTTTTGCTGCACAAGAGCAGGCATTGCAAAGAAATGCTATGAAAGCTAGAATTCAGAAAATTACTGAAAATTCAAAATGTCGACTTTGTCAGCAAAAAGATGAAACTGTGTCTCATCTTATTTGTGAATGCAGCAAAATTGCACAAACAGACTATAAGACCAGGCATGATAGAGTTGCGAAATTGATCCACTGGTTTTATGTAAAAAATACAATTTGCCAGTATCACAGAAATCGTGGGAACATCAGGTAGAGAAGTTGGTTGAAAATGACCAAGTTAAGATCCTGTGGGACTTTAGAATCCAAACCGATCGACATCTCGATCATAATACAACAGATATAACTGTAATTGAAAATAGAAAAGTGTGGATAGTCGACATTGCAATTCCAGGTGATGCCCGAATTGAGGATAAAGAACAAGAAAAAATGACTAAATACAGAGATTTAGCAATTGAAGTTACTAGACTGTGGGCTAAACACACTTCTGTTGTCCCCGTTGTCATCGGGGCCCTTGGCACCATCTCAAAAATTTTTATAAACCATCTCAAGAAGCTGCAGATTTCTGATATAACATCCTCAGAGCTGAAAAAGACAGCACTACTTAGAACTACATACATCTTATGACGATACCTAGTTGATACTTAGGTCTCAGGCTGAAACTTGTATCAACTCAAACCGCCAACCAATGATTTTTTGTTTCTTTTTTGTGTCATTGACTGTGTTCCGAATATTTCGATTGTATGTGTATAATAATAATAATAATTGTCATTATAAGACCAGTGGATCAATTTCGCAACTCTATCATGCCTGGTCTTATATTCTGTTTGTGCAATTTTGCTGCATTCACAAATAAGATGAGACACAGTTTCATCATTTTGCTGACAAAGTCGACCTTTTGAATTTTCAGTAATTTTTCTGAATTCTAGCTTTCATAGCATTTCTTTGCAATGCCTGGTCTTGTGCAGCAAAAATCAGACTTCAGTTTCTTTCTTTAAAGTACCCTGTTTCAGCCAAGCCCATGTCAAGTTGTTATCACTTTTCCCTTCAATATTCTTCAGATGTTGTCCATGAAGTAGCTTGTTCTTCCAGTCATTTAGTCTATTCTCGAACTTATTTTTATTATTATTATTGTTTACCATCTGATTAAATAATCTGCGAACCCAATGAACCATTCATTACATCACAAACAGTATACGTATACTCTACTGACGTTAGTTGACTCTTTTGTAATTTCCGGTAAAAACACACCAGAGAAATATTGTTGGAAAAAAAATTAAAATTAAAATACATGATTACTATTCAAGATTACATAAACAAAAACCTGATTTATTTATTAGCATCATTTTCTGTAGAATCTGTTTATTGTTTTTCAAACACGTGAACTAAAAGTTCGTAGTAAATACGAATATTTTTTCAGAAAACGCAGATGCAACATCAAGACATTTTAATATTTTGAGTAAATGTTGTCATAATGAATATTCTTAAGCATTATAACCTGACGTCACAATGAAGTAAATTAATTATACTTGAAATATTTGAAAATAAAAACAAACAAACAAAAGAGCAGATATAATGTACGTAGTAATAACGTAAGTAGAAAATTTGTTTATATAAAATGCAGCTAGTTCAAAGAAATGCTAGCTCATACTCGGCCTCTGATTTATGACACACTTTGACAAAGGGAGTTTGGAATCATCTTCGAAAAGTCGTTCACTTCTCAATATTTATGCGTCATTAAATCTTTGCTCTCGTCAGAAGTGACAGGAATAAGGATTGAGCCCAGCTATTCTGAAATATTTCAACGCATTGAGATAAAACAAAAACAAAGTGTCTGCGAAACTAAATGATGACCCTGGTTGGCCCGTTCCATCTTCGGGTGGCAGCTGTCACGGAATTACCAGGAAGAGAAATCCCCCACGCATTTGGAAATCCTTATCATCCATTTCGTAGCATGACAGAAAGAAAAGTGTTTCCACTCCAGACATTTAACAAAAACAACAACAACATCCCTTTCTTACATCGTGGGCTTCAACAGCAACAAAGTGAATGGAGTCTTCCTCTTTACAAGAAGCCGAATTCTTACGAAGGATTCAATAAGGCTTTCGTTGATATTTCTGCAAGGAGAGACGTAGACCAAAGAGGTGGTCGAAGATACGAGAATATCGTTCCAACCACGAGAGGCCATGGTTTAGCTGCTCGCATTGATCGAATTAAAAGTATTGCTTCACAAACGACAAAGAAGAGTGCTACCGGTTATCACGTCAAGTCTGAAAAGTATGCGCATTCGAAAAGAAGTGGTAAAAGACACGTTTCTGGACACACATTATCCAGGACGATGGATTCTGTTCGTAAAGGTAAAGCTGCACAGCAACAACCAGGAGAAATGTCATCAATGAGAAATTTTCACCACGTGATTTTGTCGTCATTGGTTGCCATACCTTCGATCAGTTTTGTTATCATCTTGCTGGCCGTGATATTTCATTTCTCAAAGAGCAGAAGTAAGCCATTTTCCAGCGATAGCTACGTGCGGACAAAGAGCAGAGTGGATAGGAAAAATATTGATAGATTAATTCCAGAGGGTGCTGATGCTCTGAAGATTGATTTCAGTACCTCGTTGGGATCGTACCCTACATCAAACGTTGGGGGGTTCCGTGATCAAATGAACAGACTAACACAGGGTCCTTTAAATAATTCTGTGCCGAAGAAAAAGTTAACGAAAAGGAGAAAATTATCTCACTCTACGAGATCAAAATCGGTTCAACAACCAACAAGATCTTTGCAAAATAATCGAGAATGTGACAGAGGAAGAGGCCACAAAAGTCTGTTAGATCTGCCAGAAGAGTTACAGGAAAAGGATGAAGTGAACGGAGATGAATGGTCTCCTACTCTTACACCCGTTCCTCCTCTGCACAGAGGTCAGGTTCCACTGCTGACAAACTTTGCACCTTTATTGTGGTCAGAAGATGAAATGCTGTGATGACATGCATTTGAAACTTGGAATGCAATTTTTCAGAAAGAAATCGAGTCTGATGGTTTATAAACTATTGGGGGAATTCTTGGATGTAAAATATACGTAAGAATACCCTGATTCTTAAATTTCTTAATCCCTCTGGTCACATGTCAATGACAAATATTGAAGATACACTTTAAGCAATACATGATATGGCCACCTAATAAACCAGGATTTGCATCAGTCTTATAATGAAGTAAATATTTGCTTGTTTTTAAAGGGAAGAGTTCTGCTGAACGTTTCCCTAGAGATGTGATTATTCTTCTGAGCATTGAGTGAAAGGAAAAAACCTTTTCTTCTCAAATGGTATCATAGTAACGTTACTGTGCAGATGTTCGGAAATTGCTCCCTGTGAGTATAATTTCCTATTGCGAAATTAAAATAAAATTATTCCAAACCGAAACGTGACTCTGACTGCTTGTTATAGCTTCATCTAAGTAATTAGCAATGGGTGTAAGTGAATAAAGGTGAATATCTTATGAGGCACTGTTGTTGTTGCAGAATTAAATGTTCTTTAAGTTTAGATAGAATATGTTAAACCATCGCTATTTGGAGGCAGACAGGAATGGTTGGACCACAGGTGTGTCAATAGGATAAGATGAAACACTGATTGATCACTGTTAATTAGGATGTTTTATTTTTATTCATGTGTGAGATGGGGTAAGTTAAAACATTGGTTGTTTTACTGATCACTACTATTAGGGTCTGAGATGGGGTAGTTAAAACATTGGTTGCTTTACTGATCACTACTATTTGGGTGTGAAATGGGATAGGTTAAAACATTGGTTGTTTTACTGATCACTATGAGGATGAGAGATGGAATAGGTTGGAACATTCACTGTTAGCAGATGTGTTACTGTTGACTGTTAGCAGATGATCTTTAGTAGTAGTATGTAAGTGTGACTACTGCCTTTAGTTCCATTGTTCATAAATCTATTCGCCATTTGTAGTTATGAATACAGGCAACTTGGGTAACTAATGCATCCTTTCTCTGTATCATATCCTGCTCAAAGATGGTTGCTGACTTCTTCATCTAACGTCATCATTACTTAGAAAGTCACACCACTTAATATCCATGATACTGTGCAAACATCTAGAATGCAAGGCATCGTTTTCTATTGCCTTGCTTAAAAAGGTTACATGCTTCTCTGCCATAGCAAACTTTAGAAAAGGACTAAATTATCATATAGCCAAATTTTAAGCATTATGTGTATACGCCAATTTTACCACAGAATCTAAAGATTCTTAAAGGTCCTAGCAGCAATATTATTTTTCTGTCAATCACATTTCGCACTTTTCTGACATTTGTCACAGGACTACCAATAAAAATTAAAGTAAGAAACTTGTTGAACATTTGGGTTGAGTTGATTTACCTCTGAGCGGCACTTCTTTGCAGATCATGGGCTAAATGGCCAGGTCACAAGGACCCCGAGGGCTCAGAGCAGGTTGTGGGAGGGGACCCACTGGAACAGCTGTTCGGTGACAGATGGTAGCCTCCCATCAAGGCCATCCAACGTGTTCTTTAACGTGCACAGGGTATAGCTCTGCCGCACACGGGGCCACGGCTTAACGTCCCATCAATGGACGGAGGTCTTTCCAAGCCCATCGGTGTCCCCTACTGACCGTGGGCAGGGCGTGGAGTTTTGTGTAGATAAATCTCAACGCTGACTCAGCTGGGACTCAAACCTCTGAACTGAAGATTACGAGCCTGGAGCGCCAACCTCGCCCCACTTAAACAGCATAGCCATTTCAAAAAACTGAAAAGCCACTGATCAGACTATTTTCGTCACTTTTCTCTCTAGTAATCACCAAATGCACAGTCATATCAGGATAATATAATCACCTACCTAATAATGGCAATGGGTATTGGTCAAATTATTCTGATACGACTGTGTATATCCTATCAGGGACGTAGTGAAGGGACTATGGTTGTGTGTGTGTGTGTGTGTGGGGGGGGGGGTAATGTCGAAAATGTTCCAACTCAGAAATCAAATTTTGCCAACTGAGAAAATAGGTTCTTTACATAAATTTAATTTTGTTCAGTTTGGGATATACCCAAGATTTTATTCTGTGGGTAGGATAGTTAAGCTTTCTATCTTTACTTCTCACCTGAATTTTACCAGGTCTTCGGTTTTTCCAAGATCGCGTATTTGCCAACTCTCCTTAATATCACAAAAAACAATCTCAAATTTCACAACTCCCTTGTATTTTACCAATGTGGCTTCCAATTTTACCAACTGCCATAGATTTTACCAAGTTGCCTCGTTTTCGCCTACCCCTTAGATTTTGGCAAATCGCTATGATGTTACATAACACAAAGCAACTCACCTTTCTCCCTCGCGGTAGATCCTACAGTCCCAACTTGCAGTCCACATGCAGCACACCTGAGACTGTATCTCACGTTTTGCTGAACTGATCCCGCTACAATGCTGAAAGAGAAGCTTTGTTTCGGGAGTTTCATGCCATCTGAATCACGGATTATTCCATTACCTTCCTTCTTCTTTGTCACCCCCCTGCTTATTAATTTCTTTCAGAACAATGGCCTCTTCTGCCAAGGTCTAATATCTCTTTTTATTTCTATGTTTGCGAGATAGTATAGTTCATAGATTTGTGAGATAGCTGTAGGAGTACTTCTGCCTCTGCTATCTCGTCCTCCTGTTGTGGACTGGTGTAGGGAGCCCCTAATTGGAGGCTAATTTCACCATGATCCTACAACACCTTGAACCTTGATCAGCTCTGGCCAGAGGTGGATCAAGCGGGTGTCGGACCTGGCGGCCGCCAGGGGCTCCGAGCTGGAAGGGGGCCCCCCGCAGTCGTTCGGGGCTACGAGCTTTTCTCTAATTAAAGAAAGATGATCAATCAAATTGTTTATTAAAGTAACGCAAAAAAATAATATCCGTAAATCTATTTTGCTTAGAAATAACAAATCGAGAACGAAAATGATTACACTATTAAATTTTGTTACATTTTTAAAAAGAATGTAATAAAATTTAATTTCTTTCTCCTTTCCTTTTTCATTTCTTTAGAATTTAATATGTTTTGTGTTTGACGGCCGGCCAAACACAAAATTTTGTTTGTCTTTAGCCGACAAACACAAAACAATAGCCGTCAATGACAGCTAGTGCTACAGTTAGTATTCTGATAGACTCCGTCACTGCAGCTCGTGTCGCGTGTGACTTTAATCAATTTTTGTTTTTTGTGAAAAAATTAAAGTTCATTTGTTCGTTATTCCTATTCTATATTTGTCAAATTTTTTATTGGTAATATAAAGATTTGTAATAATATTCAAATATCATATGCGAAATTCAATTTAATTACAATTTACAAAAATTATCAAATAACAGGGAGCTATTTTTACGGGAAAATAGTTTCTAACTCTCATATTTAAACGTTCCTGCAATTTAGTTTACTTTATTTTTGCTTGCGGACGGAAAAAATGTATTATTCTTTATAGATTTATCCGTTCGCGAAAGTTGGGTTGGGTTGTTTTACCTCTGAGCGGCACTTTTTTGCACACCATGGGCTAAATGGCCAGGTCACATGGACCTCGAAGGCTCAGAGAAAGTTGGGGGAGGGGACCCACTGGAACAGCTGTTGGGAGACAGATGGTAGCCTCCCGTCAAGGCCATCCAGCGTGTTCTTTAACGTGCACAGGGTATGGCTCTCCCGCACACGGGGCCACGGCTTAACGTCCCATTCGACGGACGGCGGCATTTCCAAGCCCATCGGTGTCCCCTACTGACCGTGGGCAGGGCGGCGAATTTTGCGGAGATAAATCTCAACGCTGACCCAGCTGGGACTCAAACCTGGGAACTACAGATTACGAGCCTGGCGCGCTACCGACTGAGCCACCCCCGCCCCCCGTTCGCGAAAGATATTTTACATTCTATCAATTTTTCATATTGAAAATTTTTTAAATAAATAAAAAAAATTATAAAACACAATTTGTGCTCAGCTAGATGGCCACCAGCCAAGGACTTGCGACGAGGATGATGAGGGTTGAACCGGTTACGGGAAACCTCTGTTAAAGAAGAATCGATACTAATTATTGCAGCAGAGAGAACATGAAGGGAGTTATTGGAAAGAAGTTTTGAGAAGAACAATATCAACTATAAAATTAAAGTCGATTAGGACTAGCATTTAGAGGTCACATAAAATTTTAAAAGGGTAAAAACTACCTAAGAAGTAAGATGCCAGAAGAAAAGTTAAACAGTATGGAGCTATTGTACATGGAACAAGAACTTTTAGAGAGGTAAAAAGAAAACTTCTACCTCGTGATCCTCGGGAATTGTCCCATTTATTCGTTTTTGTTTTTTTACAACTATTGATAACAGAGGCAGGCCTAAGTTTTTTGTCCGCTGCCTGACTGAATACAAGGGTCCCAAGGGAAGTGAATGGTTGAATCCAGATTGTTGCTGGCTACCTTCACTTTTACCCAATGTGGCACAATTCCCTAGTAACGAACAGGAGAAATTTCCTTTTTACGTTTGTAAAGAGCAAAGATGGTAAAGGAATCGTTGACATGGTCATCGGTCGTAAGCCCGATGGCCATATAGTTAAGCACAGAAGTAAACTTTGATGAAGTATGAGCTTGATCATTTATTTTTTTATTTTATTTATTAATTTTTACTCTTATTATTTTTTCATAACTATTGATTATTTTATATTTTTAACGATTTTATTCATGCCTGAATAAAAATAAAATTCACATATTAAAAATTGCATAAAAAATCTTAATTTCTTTCAGTTCTCTATGCTTCACCCATTTGGGCGAATACTACACTCACCAATATTCGTAAGATTCAGGTTTTACAGAACAAGATTTTGAGAACTGCGGTCGATGCCCCCTGGTTTGCCACTAACAGACAACTCCATAAAGACCTGGGCATCGACCATATAAATATATACACATATAAAACGCACCTCAGAAAGATTTTTTGAGGCTGTAAGCAATAATCCCAATGAGATTATTTCTTATCTGATTCTTTACGATCATACTGTTTTCAACAAGTACAAGTGGCCTAAAACGGTAGCGTTCTCTGAGGAGACATACCCGTTTTAGGTTTCTTATACAATTTTACTGCTATTTTGAGCTTTTCTTATGTTTGCCCTTAGGGGCCCACCTAAGGGTGGTTTACTTATATATTTTGGTCTTACTCATGCCAAATAAGCATATCTTTATGATGGAGTTGGTTAGGGTTAAAATTATTACTCGATACATCGAATATTATTATGCGATCTACGATAATTTCTTTTAGGGCGAAAAAATGAAACGACATCAATCCGGAGCAGAAAAAAGAAAAGAAATATTAAAACGAATCCAAGAAATTACTGCGGAGAAGAAAAAGGCTATGCATAGATTTCTCGTCGTTAATAGAGATGAGCCATCCCCATCTTCATCACGCACCCTTATCGTCAATAAAGATGAGCCATCCCCATCTTCACCACGCACCCCTATCGTCAATAGAGATGAGCCATCCCCATCTTCATCACGCACCCCTATCGTCAATAGAGTTGAGCCATCCCCATCTTCATCACGCACCCCTATCGTCAATAGAGTTGAGCCATCCCCATCTTCATCACGCACCCCTATCGTCAATGGAGATGAGCCATCCCCATCTTCATCACGCACCCCTATCGTCAATAGAGATGAGCCATCCCCATCTTCATCCCGCACCCCTATCGTCAATAGAGATGAGCCATCCCCATCTTCATCACGCACCCTTATCGTCAATAAAGATGAGCCATCCCCATCTTCACCACGCACCCCTATCGTCAATAGAGATGAGACATCCCCATCTTCATCACGCACCCCTATCGTCAATAGAGATGAGCCATCCCCATCTTCATCACGCACCCGTATCGTCAATAGAGATGAGCCATCCCCATCTTCATCCCGCACCCCTATCGTCAATAGAGATGAACCATCCCCATCTTCATCCCGCACCTTTATCGTCAATAGAGATGAGCCATCCCCATCTTCATCACGCACCCCTATCGTCAATAGAGATGAGCCATCCCCATCTTCATCACGCACCCCTATCGTCAATAGAGATGAGCCATCCCCATCGTCATCACGCACCCCTATCGTCAATAAAGATGAGCCATCCCCATCTTCATCACGCACCCGTATCGTCAATAGAGATGAGCCATCCCCATCTTCATCCCGCACCCCTATCGTCAATAGAGATGAACCATCCCCATCTTCATCCCGCACCTTTATCGTCAATAGAGATGAGCCATCCCCATCTTCATCACGCACTCCTATCGTCAATAGAGATGAGCCATCCCCATCTTCATCACGCACCCCTATCGTCAATAGAGATGAGCCATCCCCATCTTCATCACGCACCCCTATCGTCAATAGAGATGAGCCATCCCCATCTTCATCACGCACCCCTATCGTCAATAGAGATGAGCCATCCCCATCTTCATCACGCACCCCTATCGTCGAAAAGCTATCTACAGAAGCAGACAAAGATAAATGTGAAACTGAAACGGTCTCCAATAATGATGAAGAAAATGTCAAAAATGGAAATGCTGAAAATACCACAGAAGAATATGATTTTGAAAAATCCGAAGATAGTTCTATAGAATTTATCAATTTAGAGCCTTGCATAAATGATGATATAGCTCTTTGGCCTACAATGCTATCTGATGCAATGATTGATCGTATAGTATTTGTAAACAAACCAAAAAATATTGAAAAGGCAGAAACTTTAACAGAGGTTTTTCGTACGATCATTTTTACCGTATAAAAACAAATGGAATTAAAGAGAGAGAAATTGGCTTGGATTTTCAGAAACGAGCAAGTGTGTATAATGCTACTCTTGCAAAATTTTCCCACATCGAAATCCAAATTAATTAGTGGTTTCCAAAACTGGAAAACTATTAGTACAACTTTGTCCGACCATGAACTTTCAAAAGAATATAAGTCATCGATGTGTATTTTATATAAAAGATCTTCAACTTTAAACAGAATCGATACTAATTTATTGCAGCAGAGAGAACATGAAGGGAGTTATTGGAAAGAAGTTTTGAGAAGACTAATATCAACTATAAAATTAAAGTCGAATAGGACTAGGCATTTAGAGGTCACGACTAAAGTCAAAATTCAAATAGAAAAGGAAACTACTTTACGTGCTTGGAATATCTAAGTGAATATGACAATTTTTTGAAATTACCTTTACAAAAATACGGTAATCGAGAACAAAGAAATATTAATTATCTCTCACATAATATTTGCAATGAATTCATAGGCATCATTAGCAAACATGTAACAACACTTATAGTAGAAGAAATTATATCTGCAAATTATTACAGTCTTATACTCGACTCTACACCTGATGTTTCACATATGGATCAACTGACACTTGTTATAAGATATGTATTGCCAAATGGTGATATAAAAGAAAGATTTCTGGAATTCATACCGATTAAAGAACATACATTATCATATTTGGAAGAACAAGTATTGTTCATTTTAACAAAATTAGGTATAGATATTAAACTTTGTCGAGGACAAACATATAACAACGCTGGGAACATCTCAGTATTACAGGCACTCATTAAAGACTACAGTCCGAGTGCGGTCTAAATCCCTTGGGCTAGTCACTCTTTAAATTTAGTCGGCAATTTTGCTGCAGAAAGTTGTAGCGCTGCACTTCAATATTTTATGTTTGTGCAAATATTTTTTGCTTTTTTTTTCTGCATCCACTCATCGCTGGCAAATTTTGTGTAGAAAGCTGGAGAAGTGTGAAAATGCTTCAACAGCAGAAACATTGTCTGACACTAGATGGTCGGCGAGAGGAGATGCCATACTGGCATTAAAAATTGGTTATAACCATACAAAAGAGGCCTTATTCGACATTTGCGCTTCAAAATCGGGGGAGGGGACACGTGGAAGCTACATCTTTGTTAAACAAATGAACAAATATGAAACGGCACTGATGACAGTAATTAGGAACACTATTTTACGAGAGTGAATGCTATTAGCAAATCATTGCAATCAATTGAGTTTACACTATTTAAAGGATCTGGTTTATTAAAATCGTTAGAAAATTCATTAAACTATTCCGTGATGATTTTTTAATGTAGAAAAAGAAGCAATCGATATGAAATCTTTAACTTTGAGGAACAGGATCAAATACGTAGGCCACAAAAAAGGAAAGCTTTTTTTATGAGAGTAATGAAGAAAATCATTCGTTTTCATCGCGAGAAAATTTCATTTTTAATCATTTTAATGTTATTTGTGACAGTATGATAGCAGAACTTGCTCGTAGAAATAAAACATATAAGGATAATGAAGAAAAGTTTTCAATATTCTTTGATTTAAGCTTTTCTAATCCAGAAAAAAAAAAGAATTATGTGAAAAAATTAAAAGAGAACTATAAGAATGATATAGATATTACGCATTTTGATGATGAATTGGAACAGTTTCTACTATTTTTAAAAGAAAATAAAGACAAATTGAATATTGCCACACAAGAATAGTATCAGGCTGCAAGAGAAATGTCGTCAATCTTTACAAATGTAGAAATTATTTATAAAATATTTTTGAGTATTCCTATTTCCAAATCATCGGGAGAAAGATCTTTCTCTGTCTTAAAAAGGGTAAAAAACTTCTAAGAAATACTATGCCAGAAGAAAAGTTAAACAGTGTGGCGCTATTCTACATGGAACAAGAGGTATTAAATAACATCGACACTTCGAAAGTAATTGATGAATTTGCTAGAGAAAAATCGAGGAAAAAATTTATGTAACTTTTTACTCCAACTTAAATATATCTCTATCTTTTTTTCTTAAAATATTTTATTATTTTGTTGTAATTTTCATTTTTATATTTTTTTATATATTTTATGCCTAATGTTGTTATAAAGCAAAATTTATTGCAATGTTTTGAAATAAAAATATTAAATCACATATTATATATGTTTAATTTTTTGTTATAGTGAAGCCCTAGTTCTCTTTGTAGCATATACATATGTAACATTTTTTTTAGGGGCCCCGTAAATGTTACCACCAGGGGCCCCAGCCGGCTTAATCCGCCACTGGCTCTGGCTACTTTTTTTTCCTGCCCTGCTAAGAAGTGGTCATCTTCACAGGGTCCTGGTGCTGACCATTTTACATATAACTGGATGATTTATGAGTCTGAGCTTGATTTTGAATCCTGGACTTGCTGCACTGGTGGGCGTCTGTTGAGGGAAAATCTGTCGCTGTGGTTTCTGTTTGCTTGTGGGTTGCTAGTGTTATGCTTTCATTAATATTTAGCATAACGTGGTTCAACATACGAATTCCACTTTTAGATTCTATGCGCGACCAACACAAGAGGAATTCCTTGGGTACGCAAATGCTCAAAACACGACCAATAGAAGCGACATTCCCACTCCTACGAATTCACAACAGGTAAGCTTTCCTTTGAAGGAAACGATGACTACCTGGACCAACTGAAAGAGCAACTGGGGTAAGAATGCATTACGTAAGGAACGTACACAATGCAACGAAAGGGTAAGGGCACTTTGCCAGTGACCCTTGGCGAGTCGACAACGACGCCCGCACAATATCCTTCCTTTCGGTTACGTTCATACAATTTGAAAGCACCTACACAGGCTAACACTTCTTTCCGAAAGGGAAATGTGTAAAGGTAATGGAAATTCTGTGACAAATGATGGAATTGAACACAGCTAAGCACGACACCGTGCAGCGTAAGCGTAGACGAAAAGGCGCAGTTATACACCCTTTAAACAGTTTCTCCAGCCGCACAATCATAACTAGAACGACGCTTGAGCCACAAATCTCAGAGGCAAGACAGGCCCACAACAAAGCCCAGACTCCAGGGACAAAGTGCGCTTCTGGAACCGCGACTGGAAGGGAGAATCGCGTCCTTACATTCCAGTCCAAAGCGAAGAGAACTCGTAGCGACAAAAGGGAAGAAACTGAATATAAGGGAAAGGGAATACAGTGACAAACACACACTTGACGCTTGAGAGGGAGATCAGCATACAAGCCAGAAAGGAGATACCGACACCACGACTGGACGGGAGCGAGAGGAAAGGCGACCTGACCGTAATAGCCCCAAGCAACTGAGCGATGATGCCGAATGCGAGCCAAAGGTCAGAGACCCGACGATTCCTTGCTGGCACTGACCAGAAGGACAGGATCGCTTCAACGGAAACGGCGAAACCCCCACCGCGAAGAGGAGTGAGCTGCCGGACCTCTTAGGACGAAATTGCAGGGAGCAGCGGATAGAGCTGGTAGGCGTCTGTTTCTCTCTCACTCTGGTGATAATTAAGATGTTCTGTAATAATAAAATGATATATATGTTTAAATTGCATAAGGAATTAATGTAGAATAGTTAATAAGTAGAAGAGTAATATTGAAAAATGGAATTGTGGAGAATAATATTAAGGTATATTATTAAGATATTATTATGGTATAGTGCAGAATAATATTAATGTTGGTCACGGTTGTACTATGAAACCCGAATTAAATGTTATTGTTAATTTCATTGTAGTCAGAGTAAATCTCTCTTATTACAATACTGAGATTGTATCATTCTCGTCAAGGAAGGGGCCTGGGTTATTTTAGCGGCTATCCTCTTCTGATCGATTGATGATAATTAATCAGAAGGTATAGTTACACAACGCATTGAATCGTGGGTTTTCAGAGTTATCGTGCTGTCCTAGCAAAAGGGGTGCATAACACCAGCTCTAAGTGAACAGAGGCACGGAATACCTTATATCAGCTGGTGGATAATCTGATCAGAGGCCATCGCAGGTACCTGAACTCTCACTTAACTAGTTAGACATTGCCAATCCGAAACTGGAGTAATGTGTCTCAGCAGGTCATATGGCTCTTGAAAATGTCCACTTACAAAGGCGGTGCCTGAAGTTCCTACCAGAATGAGAGGCTTCAGCCTTTAGAGGTGGAGGAATAGGTCTTTGCGCCATGCCTCCGTTCATAGGAATGTTTGATTTTGTTGACCCTACCTCTCTCAATAAACTAAGTTTCTTTAAAAATCCTACTAATCGTTTTCTCTCTGTTGGTGCGCATAACATGAGGACGTTACATAGAGATTATTCTCTTGATGTCCTCACGCAGGAATTCCAGCGTTATAACCTACTTATTCTAGACTTGCAAGAGACCAGATGGACAAATAAAGGTCAGATATTTAAATATAACTTTAAATTTCTCTTTTCAGGGAGGAAGTATGGAAAGCATCTCCAAGGTGTAGGTTTGCTTCTCAGCAGACACTCTGAGATTCTCAGCAGACACTCACCAGTAATGCTCATGAGCTATGACAGCATTAATAAAAGATATCCTACAGCAATTTTTTAAATAAAAATTAAAGACTTGAATGTCATCAGTTGTTACCCCTCCACAGATGACTCTGATGAAAACGAAAAGGATAAGTTTTACAAACAACTGCAATATATTTTGAATTCTGTGAAGGAGATATTTCTCTTGTACTAGGTGACTTCATGCTAAAGTTGGTACTGACTGTGACCTTTGGGCAGGTGATTTAGGTTCCTTTGGCAATGGCAGTTCCAATAGCAATGGGGAACATTTCCTACAGGTAAATAAACTTAACGGTTTGCAAATAACGAACACATACTACAAACATCGGGACATTTATAAATAAACATGAATTTCACCTGATGGGTAATACAATAATATGATGGTTTAAATTACAATTAACAGCAAATGGGATAGTTCGGATAGTAATACCAGATCATACAGCAGAGCCGAAATTGGGTCTGACACTTATCTGTCAAAAGTGTCTTGCAACTGAAGCTTAAGAAACGTTGTGCCAAGGTTAAGAGAATTACTTTTAACGCTGAAACTTGAAGCATCCAGATAAACCCAAGCATACCATGATAAACTAATTAATCATTATGACAATCGTGGTTCGCTTACTGCTGAAGTTGAGGAAGAATGGGATAAGTTTAAACAGGCTTTTCTTGAGACCAATAATGCTCTTTTGGTTAAAAAGGAGTAGAGGAAACAAAATTATTTGAGTGATAAGGCTATGGAACTTATTTCTGAAAGAAGGAAGTGCAGCATAATATGAATCAAGACCCTACTAGTCATAACAGATGTCATTAAAATTAGCTGAATAAACGTATAAAGCATCAGTTAACAGCTGATAAGAATCGTTGACTTGATAGCTTGGCTGATAAAGCTGATAAATAGTTAGGCAGCACATTTGTTGATTGCACTAGATAGTTTTGTGTGGGAAGAAACAGACAAGTACACAGGGATTGATAGATAAACATGATAAAGTGAACGAAAGTGGGGAACTTGTGATGACTAGGTGGGCGAGCGTTTCAGAGATGTTCTAAACAATGTGATTATTTCTACACCAATTGTTTGTAATGAGGATAGATGCATTACTGACTTTCATGTTGGCCCTGTATCACATTCTGAAGTCGCTTTGACTATCTCTAAATTAAAACTGCACAAATGTCCAGGAGTGGATTAAATCACCACTGAAATGCTGAGAGCTGGGAACATTTGTGTTGTCACATGGCTGAATGAAATTTTTAATATTTTTTATGATAAAAGTGTTGTTCCTAAGGATTGTACTAGAGCTAATTTAACCCTATTTTAAAAAAAGGTGATCGTAGTCCTTGTGATAATTATAGGGGAATTAGTTTACTTTCTGTTCGAGGTAAAGTTCTTTGCATGATTATACTTAATAGAATTCAGTATTTGGTTGATGGGAGCTATTACATGATGGGCAGTGTGGATTCAGAAGTGGTAGGGGATGTGCAGATAAGATTTTTTCACTTAGGCAATTTCTTGAAAAATGTTTAGAGTTTCTGAGTTAGTGGTTACTAGCTTTGTAGATTTCAAAAAGTCTTTTGACTCTATTATCGTTAGATCATATGGAATACCTGACAAGTTAGTTAACATAATGAAAGCTCTCTATAATAACACTGAGTCGTGTGTGAGCGTTGGTCAGGCTTGTAGCAAATGGTTTAGCATTGTTTCTGGTGTTCGACAAGGGTGCTTTTTGTCTCCTTTTGCCTTTAGTTTGGTTATTGATTATGTTATGCGAAATTCACTGGAAGGAAAAGATTTTGGCCTTAAATGGTCTGGAGATCGGAAAATGTATGATTTAGAGTATGCTGATGATTTAGCCCTTTTGGCTAATGATGTTGATGAGATGAATTCTTTCATTAGAGCTGTTCATGAGAATGGTAAGAGAGTAGGTATGGTGATAAACAGAGAAAAAACTAGTGATGAAAATTGGTCAGGCAGATGGTGCTGCAGTTGCTTTGAATGGCTGCACTCTTGAGCAAGTGTCTCAGTTTAATTATCTTGAGAACTATGTAACAGATACTGGTGATGTGCATCATGAGGTAAATGGAAGAATAAATCAATGCAGTAATTGCTGCTGGAAGTTTTAAGAATCTCTGGAGAGTGCGGAAAAATAGGCGTATACACCTGGAAACTAAAATTAGGCTCTATAATAATTTGGTTCTTTCTATAAGGGACCTGGGTTCGAGCCCCGGGTAAGGCATGGATGTATGTATCGTTTTTCTGCTGAGGTCCTGCCATACTCTCAGACCTACTATGGCATATAAACTGAGAGGCTCCTGTCAGACCTCTGTGGCAAGTAGCTGCTTGAGGGGGTATTTATTTTATTTATTTAAAGTTAGTTACGGTAGCGAAAAATGAACCCTTTATAAACAGGGTAGGAAAGAAACTTGAAGCCTTTGATTCTAGATGATTGCACAGTATCTTTAGCATTAGATGGTTCGACTTTGTGAGTAATGATGAGGTTAGAATCAGGAGTTAGCAACTTCCTTGGAGCAGCATTTTGTTCAGAGAAAAATTGTGTTGGTTGGGCCATGTTGCCCATATGCATAGCTGCAGATTGGCAAATAGGATTATGAGTAATGTGCCCAAAGACTTCAGGAAAAGGGGGAGACCTAGTTTGCGATGGGAAAACAATATCAAACAAAAGTTTGCTGGAATGGGCCAATATTGACCAAATACAGCAGCGGTAACTCAGAACAGACAGGTATAGAGAAAAAAATTGTACAGTCTGGTAGGATCTCCGTGTCCATGGTTGCATGAGGATTTTCTATGTATATACGTCTAGATTTTGCCAACTCCCCTAGATTTTGCAAAGTTACCTCTATTTTGCCAACTCGCCATAATTTTACAGAAAAAAAATCCCAATATTTACATCTTACCTGAATTTTACCAACTCCTCATGATTTGCCAACTCTCCTTAATTTTTCAAAAACCATCCCAATTTTCACAACTCATCTGTACTTTACCAAGTGGCTTCGAATTTTGCCAACTGCCTTATATTGTGCCAAGTTGCCTCGATTTTGCCAACTTCCCTAGATTTTGCCAAGTTGTCCAGATTTTGCCAACTCGCCATAATTCTACAACAAAAATCCCAATTTTTACATCTAACCTTAAATTTCCCAGGTCATTTGGAATTCTGTCAAATACCCATGATTTTGCCAAGTTATCACAATTTTGCCAAATCCCCAAGATTTTGCCAAGTTGTCTAAATTTTGCCAACTCTCGTTAAATTCACAAAAATAATTCCAATTTTCACAACTCCCTTGTATTTTATCACGTTGATTCGAATTTTGGCAACTGCTTTAGATTTCGCAAAGTTGCCTCGATTTTGTCAACTCCCATAAATTTGTACCAACTGCCCTTAATTTTACAAAAAGAAAAAAAATTAAATTTTCACAATTCACCTGGATTCTACCAGGGCACTTAGAATTTTGCCAACTCCGATTTACTTTGGAGGGAGCCTCTCCCCCATTCTCCCAAACCTATGCCCCTGTATCCTATTAGCAGTCTTCTCAACAGCCTTCTCAATCTAAGTCAGACATTTTCGTATCTGTAAATAATCTGATGCCTCAGTCTTTCTCTTGTAATGAATTCCCCATTTTATTATCAATAGACTAACTCAGTGCTGTTCAACTTCTCTAGGACCGCAGGCCATTTTTCCCTTCGCCAATATTTCGCGGGCCATTTTTCCTTTCGTCAATATTTCGCGGGCCATTTTTCCTTTCGTCAATATTTCGCGGGCCATTTTTTCTTTCGCCAATATTTTGCGGGCCATTTTTTCTTTCGACAATATTTCGCGGGCCAAAAAAATAAAAGAATAGGACAGAATAGGTAATTGAAAAGTCAGTTTATGTCACCTCAAAAAATTATTTTATTTATATGAAAAATAATCAGTAATAATAAACCAATATAAATTTTCTAAACCTTATCAAATATTTAATAAATTTAATGGGAGCATTGTGGCCGTAGTTGTTGGACAATAAGAATAGAATGAGTAAGTTGAAATAATGCAATAATTACAAATAGAATGAGTAAGTTGAAGATTGCATATCAAGTAAAGTAATATGAGTTGACAAAAATTATGAGGTGGATTATATATATTTATTTTAAATTTCGGGTAAAAACTAGCGGCCCGCGGGCCGCTAGTTGGACAGCGCTGGCCTAACTGAAAGGAAAAGGCGACAAAATTCAACCTTATCTATCCTTACCAATCACTGAAAGCTATACACATGATCCAGTGTTACTAAATAGATTTATCATTATATTCAGGAGGGGAGTGGAAATTTTTTTCAGGGACGGAGATATTTGTAGGGGGGCTCGGTTGCGATAAAAAGCTATATTTCGCGATTTTGCAAAAAATCAATACTTTTTCTATTGATAATTCATATTAACAGCTTAAGTTATATTTTTTCTCAAATCTAAGGAAATTGTGTAAAATCAGAATTATTATTATTATTGAAAAATAAAAGCAAATAAATAAATGGAGCATTAATGTTATGGGGCGTCAGGCGGCCTAGTACTCTGATAGCCCCTTGCCAATCCGCCATTAGGTGCAATGTTCAGAAGATTTTACTTGGAGCAGAAAGTAGACCGATGCCCTATAATTTTCACAAGAAATGCAATCAACTTGTTTAAAATAGGTGTAATATTATTTGGAAATTCTTTGGTAGTTCTTTAATAATAATTCTTTGGTAATTAGCAACCCAATCATAGAAATTATCAAAATTTCAATCACATGACAGCAGACTCATTCGCTGCTGTAAGTATTTCAGTATTAATTTCATCTACCTCTGATGACCTCGGTAGTTTTGATTTTGAGAAAACAAACTATTTCAGATATTGAAGTAGGGCTAATATCAAATTCACATCTGTCTTCATTACAAACGATAGGATTTCAGTAGTGACAATTTTGGGAAAACGAAAGTAAGTTGAGATCATGAAATAGGACTAATATGAAATACACCTCTATCTTCATTATAAACAATAGGATTCAGTAGTTTTAAGTTTGAGAAAATAAATTAACCTCAGATCTGAACTGGGTTTAATATTAAATACACATCGACCTTCATTATAAACGACAGGAGTAGAACTAACCACTTTGTTCAGAACATCTCTGAAATTCTCAGAACGTCTAGACATGGTACCTTTAGTAAATTTGCCATTCTTATTCTCAATCCCGATATGCAAGGGGGGTTCGAAAGATTATGGACATGCATCTGCAGAACAAAGGGAAGGTGGGAGTAGGCAGATAAATATCAACGCTGGCACAAATGAACTGAGTTACGGAACTTCTAGTAGTTTCATTTCATTTACCTCAAAAAAAAACTTTTTACTGTTCTTCCAAGTACTCCCCTCCAGAATGCATGCAAAGGTGCAGACGACTACGCCAATTCTGGAATGCTTGGTGGTACTCCTGTTGGGGAACACTTCGCAACTCTGAAAGAACGCATTTTGCAAGCTCTTGCACCCTTTAAAAAGGCTTCCCAGCAAGTTCCTTTTTAACTTTTGAAAACGACCAAAAATCATTTTGCGCAAGATCGGGCGAATATATAGGAATATGTAAAAGGAATATGTCCCAGGATATGCAGGTATATGCTCCAGAATATGTAAAACAGATATATCCTATAAAAGGAGTTTTTTCGTAGACTCGATCATTTTCAATTGAAACGCTGCATTGCCAGTCTGGAATTGCCAATTGTTTTGTGATGCCTAATCGAAACCGTTTAAACCAGTGCTTCTCAAAGTGGTGGTCCGCGAGCCATCAGTTCCTGCTCCGCAGGGAGTTGCCAGGAAAGAAATAAATATGTTTTCACTGATATGAAAGCGACACAGTTTGGTGACGAAAATCCTTTGAGTGACACTCCTTTGGGTGACGAGACTTTGGTCTTGAGGTAATATATGGCCGGAAGCGACATATCAGGGCAGGATGGGAGTAGGTGCAGATAAATATCAATGCTGGCACAAGTGAACTGAGTTACGGAACTTCTAGGCCCACATCATAATCCTGAATAGCACACATATGGAAGAACATCCGGGCATGAAAAGGGGACAACCTGAAAATGGAATGAACAGGAATTCTTTCCCATTCTAATTCCCTTATAAAATTTTGCAGACTGGTATCTGGCTGCAGCACATTGTGTACAAATTCCTACACTTACGAGCTTCTTCCCCAAAGGAATGTAGCAATTTAATACATACAGTGGCGTCACTAGGGGAGTGCGGGATTGCGGACCGCAGCGGGTGACACCATCAGAGGGGGTGATACCAAAATAACTGTCTAAAACATTTTTGTGCAGTGTTTCAGCAGAAATTTATTATTTTGTCTAAAAATATCCGTATAGATATATATATATACTGTATCAATATACCTACGACTAAACCTCTGTGCTAATTTATTGTTTTGAAACTTCTAATGCCATGTGCACCACCTGAAACTATGCAAATTTAAATGTAAATACCTTTAGGCTGTACGTATGATATTGTAATTTAAAGGTGTAATTTTAATTTTGCTAGTTGTTTATGTCACTGCTATTGCCATTACATTCAGTGATATACAGGATTACGATTTACAAGTAACATAGGACAAAACATTTTACTAAGGATTCCGTATGGCCTGGTAAGAAAGGAGATACATGGGGGCGACACTATGAGTTACACCAACCCTAGTGATGCCACTGAATATATACAAACCAGTGATGGCGAACCTTTTCGAGCTCGCGTGCCAAAATTCCATAAATAAGAAAACATTTCCTAGCTCGCGTGCCAACGTAACAAAAGTACTTTAAAATGTCATTTACACTAAGTTTACATATTCGTTTATCATACATTCTAAATTTGATTACTAAGGATTAAAATATAAAGAGATTCGTCATTGTACAAGAGAAAATTAAGAAATAAAACATTTATTTAGCATAACTAAAATCACACGCACAAACACACATGCGATTTTCCACTTACTATGCCCCGCACATCTCTGAAGCTAACGCTACCGTGATCAGAATTGAGTGGATTTTCATTGGCTGGGAGACCTAGCAGTAAACAGAAGGTAAAAAGTTGTGTTTGGTTGTTTTACCTCTGAGCGGCACTTTTTTGCACACCATGGGCTAAATGGCCAGGTCACATGGACCCCGAAGGCTCAGAGAAGGTTGGGGGAGGGGACCCACTGGAACAGCTGTTGGGAGACAGATGGTAGCCTCCCGTCAAGGCCATCCAGCGTGTTCTTTAACGTGCAGAGGGTATGGCTCTCCCCCACACGGGGCCACGGCTTAACGTCCCATCCGACGGACGGCGGCCTTTCCAAGCCCATCGGTGTCCCCTACTGACCGTAGACAGGGCGGAGAATTTTGCGGAGATAAATCTCAACGCTGACCCAGCTGGGACTCGAACCTGGGAACTATAGATTAGGAGCCTGGCGCGCTACCGACTGAGCCACCCCCGCCCCCAGCAGTAAACAGAAACCATAATTAAATTTTAAGATATAGAGAAATATTTTTAAGGAAATCATTGACTATTTCATAGATGAAAGATTTATTACGTATATTTTTATGATGCAGAATATTGTGCAATGTGTAATCATTTATTTACGAAATCTTTGTAACATATGGCCACCTCATTTATGTTAATAATTAATAAATAACTACTTATAACCACATAGTTGCCATCTTGCTACCAGTGATTCATTCGTAATATGCATTGAAGTTTTTAGGTTCATTGTTCCCAAGTCTACACTAGTGTTATAAAGACGTGTATCTCTTTTCACCTCCCAGCTTGTGGCAACAAAAATCGTCTCTCGTGCCACCTTTGGCACGAGTGCCATAAGGTTGCATCACTGATATAGACGATTGTAGGTGATTAACAGCTGATTGATTGACAGGGGATCATCCTAATTCTAACTATGACGCAGAAATGGTAGAGCTCTGAAAATTTGCAGCCAAGGGTAATTTGGGTGATAGATCTCGGGAAAAATCGGAAATTTGACCTCCGACGCTTCCTCCAAGATCAAATAGAGGTCACGTAAAGGTCAAACTTTGATCTACAAGTGTTAGAAACGTGAAAGTTGGCATCGTGAGAGTTTCGGGTTGATGTTGCAGGAAACGTTAGAAATTTCGTATCCGGAGGATTCTTCGAGGTGAAAGGTCAAATTAGATTTATCGGTGCTAGAGAGCTAAAAATTGGTAGCTGGGGTATTTTGGTCCTAGATCCATAAATTATGTCAAATTCTTGATGCGATGGGTCTTTCGAGATCAAAGGTCAAAATTGGAAATACCAGTGTTGGAGAGCTAAACGTCGGTGAATAGGATACTTCAGGCAGTAGAACTCATAAATAAGAGAGATGTTCAGATATGGTGTCGGATTCAAAGTCAGGTGTCGGAGTGACGGGAAAGACATCAAGAGATGACGAAGGCACAGACTGGTTTCTAGTAGTATAATATTTACTTCTCTCGTTTATTCATTTATTTATTTTTGAAATGCAGATTGTGTAGGTTACTGTTATGTTTTATGTAGATTTAATTATATTCTTTATTAATAAAAATAAAAAATAAATACCCCTTCAAGCAGCTGCTTGCCACAGAGGTCTGACAGGAGCCTGTCAGTTTATATGCCATAGTAGAAGGTCTGTGAGGATGGCAGGACCTCAGCAGAAAAGCAACACGAACATCCATGCGGTACCCAGGGCTCGAACCCAGGTCCTTTAGATCAGTAGCCAAGCACGCTAACCACTCTGCCACGGGACGGCTTTATTCTATATTATGTAGATTTAATTATGTTATTCTATATTTACTATGAAAGGCCGGATTGAGGGAAGGGGGTTAAGGGACCCATGCTCCCCCCTTTTAGAATACTAGTAAGGGTAATGGGGACAAAAAGTTATGAAACATACTTATATTTCATGCATTTTTGAAGAAATATTTTTAAAGACCTGCAAAACGAAGGGAGAAATGTCTCTTGCTCCTCCCCCCACCGTTTTTCATTTTCCGGCTCCATTTGGATTGTTTCTTGGCCCACACCTAGATTTTTTTCTAGGTGTGGGCCAATCCATATTCAAACAATACGACCTGAATACCAGGATTACTAATCTGGGATACTTCATCTACAGCGTGTTTCATACAGTTCTAGACAAACTTTGGGAACGTATTCTATTGCTCATAGCGATGAAAAAATTCTTATGAACAGTGCTCCAGAAACACTTTATTTCCGAGTTTACTTTGATCTACAAGTGTCAACTTGTAGCTCAAACTACAAATGTCAAACTTTGATCTACAAGTGTTAGAAACGTGAAATATTGAGAGAGCAAGGAAAGAGGTGTGTCAAAAGGTACGACGATGGGTAAATTTACATCATTTGGATTTCTGACGGCCAAGTTGATGTATTCAAATTCAGTAATAAAGTATCAGAGGAAGATTCCTGTAGACAAGAAACACTTGAAATAATTTGTTGAAAAAAAATGTTTTTTTTTCTTAAAGGGACAGGAACCCACGTCTCCCAGAATGCATTTCGGGAATGCACATAATATCACTGTTGAAAAAATTGCAGCTTCTGACGGGCAAGTTGTTAGGACACCCCGGCATGCTTCTGGATGGTGTGGGTTGGTCTGGATGGTTGGGTTGATGGTCTTGGTTCTGGATGGTCTGGATGGTGTGGGTTGAGTGGGACACTCAGGAAAACCAATTTCTTTTCATTTTCAACTAATTATTTCAAGTGTTTCTTGCTTACAGGGGGGGGGGGGGGGCTCAGTCGGTAGCGCGCCAGGCTCGTAATCTGCAGTTCCCAGGTTCGAGTCCCAGCTGGGTCAGCGTTGAGATTTATCTCCGCAAAATTCCCCGCCCTGCCCACGGTCAGTAGGGGACACCGATGGGCTTAGAAAGGCCGCCGTCCATCGGATGGGACGTTAAGCCGTGGTTCTGTGTGCGGGAGAGCCATACCCTGTGCACGTTAAAGAACACGCTGGATGGCCTTGACGGGAGGCTACCATCTGTCTCCCAACAGCTGTTCCAGTGGGTCCCCTCCCCCAACCTTCTCTGAGCCTTCGGGGTCCCTGTGACCTGGCCATTTAGCCCATGGTGTGCAAAAAAGTGCCGCTCAGAGGTAAAACAACCCAACCCAACCCTTGCTTACAGGAGTTTTTCCTGTAATACTTTATTACTGAATAATTGATATAACGCTGTGAGTGTGAATGACAGGTATTACCTCCATCAAATGTGGTGGCTTGGCTGTCCCACTCCCTGATAATAGATGGCGCCATTCGCGAAACAGCAAAAAATTTCGGGAATGCATATAATGTCACTTTGTTGGAAAAATCGTCAGTTTCTGATGGCCCAGTGGTTAGGACGCCCAGCATGCTTCTGTGAGGCGTGTGTTCCCATTTCCATTCAAAACAACCAATTTTTTTCAACTAATTACTTCAAGATGTACCCAAATGTTGCGCAAAATTTCACCACTCCTGGGTGATCTCAATTGTACGTATCCTTCTCGTTGGATAAGTAGAGATGGATCAATTGCATGGCCTTCACACTTTCCCGATATGAAACAACTTGATTTCTTCTTACGGGGACACGTTACGGTGATTATTACGCTTTCCTGGTTCCTAATACACAAGCTCTCCGCGAAAGAATCAGAAATGTTGGTCAAAAAAATTCAAAACACTCAGGGTTGGAATGGAGTTTTTGATTCTTGGAAGCAGTTTTCGGCACACAATAGTCTAAATGGACAAGTGACCACGACGCATCAGAGAAGGTTGAAGGGAACTGCAGATTATAAGCCTGGCGTGCTACCGACTAAGGCGCCCTGCCGTAGAACACTCCGACACTTTTTGAACGAGTTCGACTGCCGATGGGAAGACGCTGTGAATCGTGTGTCGTGTGTGGCTGCTCAGGGAGGCTGTTTCGAACACTTGCTCTGATATAGACTTACATAATTGTTCTCATCGATCACTTACAGTGTGCTGTAATAACTGGAATATAATAACTTCACAGACTCTATTGCACTCTTAAAATGTTCATAGTAACCTTTTTCGTCACTATATGCAGTAGAACACTTTCGCAAAGTTTGATTAGACTTTTTGGAAACACCCTGTATATACCCAAGTAGTTTATATCGAGAATATAATCCCGTAAATATAGGGAATGTAGAGAGGGGGGATATCATTCTGTAGCGTGCCAGGCTCGTAATCTGCAATTCTCAGGTTCTAGTCCCGTCTGGGTCACCAATGCGATTTATCTCTGTAAAACTCCCCGCCCTGCCCTCGGTCAGTAAGTGGCACCGATGGGCTTGGAAAGGTCGCCGCCCGTTAGATGAGACATTAAGCCGTGTCCCCCGTATGTGGGTGAGCCATACGCTGTGCACATTAAAGAACACTTTGGATGGCCTTAACGGGAGGCTACCATCTGTCCATCCCAATAGCTGTTCAGTGGCCCCGCTTTTCCCTGTCTTCTCTGAGCACTAGGGTCCTTGCAACCTGGCCATTGTGTGTAAAATAGCGCCGTTCTGAGGTAAAACAACCAAACCCAACATAACGCAAATGTAGAAAACTGAATTCGTTTCGTAACAGAATGTGCGAAACTTGTAAGACATTACAAATCTATAAAATTTAGTAGTAATTCGTACTAATGAATGATGAAAATTCAAATAGTAATATATTACTTGCCGTATAAAAAAACGCTATGAGCATAATCTCATATATCCCTTAAAATGAAGAAGTTGGATTTTCTTATCCCCAAGAGTTAAAGGGCAAATCATCCAGTGTATATAAAATAACAGAGGTTATTGTTACTATATTGAAATATTATTCAAAATTTTAAAATTTAGTAAAATGTATAAAAATAAGGTTGTAATTTAACCAACTGGTTGAATTTTAACCAATTGTAATTTAAAATAAACATGATTACCAATTATTCCATTCTTCATCAACACATTCTATCACAAGAATTTCTACCAAAAATATATCGTTTGCAATATTACTTCAAGTTTTATGCTTTCTAAATTTAGCATCCTATAACGGTGGAAATTAAGTCCATTTACGGGATTTTAAGGGATTTGAAAACTATAAATCACCATAATTCTTTGGTATATATTCAATTGAAAAAATAATTTTTTATTAATCTCTCAAAATGAAATGTTCCGTTTTCCCACCCACTCTGAACTGGCTGTAAAAATCGTTGTTGTCTATGTAAACCTCTTGATCATCACGTTCCATCACTAAAATGGATGGTTTCAGACTTTAGCGGTAGGGGAACGGGTCTCTGCCCATGCCTGCCTTTAAGGGCTGTTTGATATGGTTAGCTATATATCCCTCAATAAACCTAGATTCTTTAAAAATCCAACTAATCATTTTCTCTCTACAGGTACGTGGAATGTGAGGAGGTTGCATAGAGATTATTCTCTTGAAGTCGGAGCGGGGGTGGCTCAGTCGGTAGCGCGCCAGGCTCGTAATCTGTAGTTCCCAGGTTCGAGTCCCAGCTGGGTCAGCGTTGAGATTTATCTCCGCAAAATTCCCCGCCCTGCCCACGGTCAGTAGGGGACACCGATGGGCTTGGAAAGGCCGCGCCGTCCGTCGGATGGGGCGTTAAGCCGTGGCCCCTTGTGCGGGAGAGCCATACCCTGTGCACGTTAAAGAACACGCTGGATGGCCTTGACGGGAGGCTGTCATCTGTCTCTCAACAGCTGTTCCAGTGGGTCCCCTCCCCCAACCTTCTCTGAGCCTTCGGGATCCATGTGACCTGGCCATTTAGCCCATGGTGTGCAAAAAAGTGCCTCTCAGAGGTAAAACAACACAACCCAACCTCTTGAAGTCTTCACAGAGGAATTCCAGAGTTATAATCTAGATATTCTGGGCTTGCAAGAGACCAGATTGATGCTTAAAGAAATTCAAATTTTCCTTTTCAGGGAAGGAGAAGGGAAAGCATCTCCAAGGTGTAGGTTTGCTTTTCAGGAGATATGCCCGTGATTCTCTTCTAGTATATGACTGCATTAATGAAAGATTTCTTACAGCTAAATTTAAAATTAAGATTAAAGATTGAATGTCTTCTGTTGTTATGATGAGGACGAGAAATATAAGTTTTACAAACAACGTTCAGGATATTTTGAATTCTGCCAAGAAAGGAGATGTTTCTCTTGTGTTAGGTAACTTCAATGCTAAAGTAGGTACTTACTCTGACCCACTGACTCTGACTGGGGTGTTAGGTCTCTTTTGGCATTTGTAGTTCCAATGGCAATGGGGAATATCTCTTTTAGACAAATAAACTTTACAGTTTGAAAATAACTATCACATACTATAAATACCCAGACATTTATAAATGCCCATGTGTTTCCTCTGATGGGTTGCATAGGAATTTGATCGATTATGTCTTAACAGAAAATGGGCTAGTTCGGTTAGGAATATCATATGAGGGAGCCGATATTGTGTTTGACCATTACCTGGCCAAAAGTGTCCTGTAACTGAAATTACTTTTAACATTGAAGGTCCGAAATATTCAGATATAACCAAAGCATACCATGATTGGCTAGCTAGTCATTATGATAGTCGTGGTTTGCTTACTACTGTAGTTGAGAAAAAAAGGTATCAGTTAAAACAGGCTTTTCTTGAAACTAATAGTACTGTTTTGGTTTAAATGGAACAGAGGGGACAAAGTTCTTTGAGTAATAAGGCTATAGAGCTTTGCAGGAATTGCAGGAATAACTTGTATCAACACCAAACTAGTCCTAACAGACAGCAATACAAAGAACTTAATAAAGGTGTAAAGGATCAATTAACAACTGATAAGAAGGTTTAATAGCTTGGCTGACAAAGCAGAGGAATAGAGCTAAACAGTACAACAGCAGGGATATTGTGCAGCAGGGATAATCAAAAGTTAATATTTTGTGTAGGAAGAAATAGACAACTACACAGGGATTGAAGGATGGACATGATAAAGTTGTTGAAGGTGAGGATTCTGTCATGGCTAGGTGAACTCAGCATTTCAGAGGTATTTTAAACAATATTTAGTTATTAGTCCTACTCCCATTTTTTGCAATGAGAATAGATGCAATACTGGCTTTAATGCAGACCCTATATCACATTCTGATGTTTCGCTATATCTAAAGTAAAACTGCATAAATCCCCAGGAGTAAATGCAATTACTACTGAAATGCTTAGCGCTGCGAATGTTTCTGTTATCACATGGCTGAGAGGAATTTTTTTTATATTTTATGATAAACGTATTGCTCCTAAGGATTTTACAAGAGCTGTTATTATTCCTATTTTAAAAAAAGGTAATCGCAGTCCTTGTGATAACTATAGGGTATCCCTACTTTCTGTTCCAGGTAAAGTTCTTTACATTGTTGTGCTTAATAGGATTAAGAACTTGGTTTATGGACAACTGCGTGATAAAGAGCGTGGATTCAGAAATGGTAGGGGATGTTTCACTTAAGTAGACCGTTAAGAAATGTTTTGAGTTTCAGAAACCTGTGGTTTCTAGCTTCATCGATTTCAAAAAGGCTTTTGACTCTGTCGATCGACATAATTTGTGGTTCATCGTTAGATCATATGAAATATCTGACAAGTTAGTTAGCATGATAAAAGCTCTCTATAATTACACTAAATCATGTGTGAGAGTTGGCAAAGCTTGTAGCAAATGGTTTAGAATTCTAGTGGAGTTCGAGAAGGGTGCATTTTGCCTCCTTTTCATTTTAGTTTGAAAATATATGTAACTGGCAGAATTTCCGGTCATTTCTCGAATCTCTATATAATGACAGAGGAGAAATAGGTGCGCGGACACTCATTGAACCCGTCGACAGTTCCAAAATCTCTGGGGCTCTGCAGAATCCTTTCCAGGGGCGTCAAATTTGTTTCATTTGTTCAGGAAAGGACGGATTTTTTCCAGCCGGTTGGGCAGGTGGAATATTAAATATTTGTATTCTAAAAACTGAGTATGTCGATCATTCGTTAACGAGAGCAGTTTAAAATACAGAATCACGCATACATTCTTTAAAGAAAAATTGGTAGACCTGATGTTATTTAACTTGTTAATTTTTCAATTTTTCCAGGGGGGATTTGTTTTTGGGGGGGACGAGGAAACTTTTCCCCCCTGCGCTTCGAAAACTTAACAAGAGTCATTGTCAATGGAGAGATGTTTCGCGATGAACTTTTGGGGGAGTGCCTAATTTTCCGGGGTCTAAACCCTGACAATGTACTAAGTTACGCTGAGATGAAGCTGTACACTAAGTTTGGTCGGTTGGTTGGTTGGGGTCTATTGGCGCATTAGCAACTAAGGCTATAATGCGCCAAACGTATGTTCAAAAAGTAAAAGGATAAAAATCGTGTTACCCCTCGACCAAAGTTAAAAATAAAGTACAAAGACCAACACGAAAATAGAATTCAATAAAACAGAACAACAATAAACAAATGTATAAATATGGTATATTAATATAAACGTAAAACTAAGTTTGATAGTCCTACCTCCGACGTCTAGGAGGATACGTCGAACAGATACAAATTCTCTTATATACGTATATATAGAACTGTCTATTTTGTATATATCGATAAATGCTCGTTTTGTTCAAGAGTTTATGGCCGTCATCTTAGTTTATATTTCACCCGAGTAATAATGCGTATAACATTTGGATTGTTACAGATATTTGTAATAATTACATTATTATATATGAAGGTGGTAAAAATAAAAATTAATACCACTTCATCCGAAAGATCTCCCTATTTCTGGACGCTTTTCACAGTAAATCTTTCGAACATTTTAAACCAGTGCTACCCAACCTTACTGGCGATATGGACATCCTATGAAGTCTTTTCTGGGGACACCCTATGAGGTATAATTTTTTTACAGACCCTTTTCTCATCATTACCCGATACATTTTAAATAGAGTATTCTCAACGAGGTCTTTCTAAAAGTTCCACGAATGTGAACTATCTGTAGTTCTTTATCTGCTATTTTGCAATTAGGATGGAGAAGTTCGATCCTCCAGTAATTCATGTTATTAACAGCCAATCACAGATTGTGATAAGCAGAGGTTGCTAATGTTGCCATAATGAATAGACGTAATTCCAGCCAAAATCAATGAAAATTGACGCGGTTGTAAAAACGCGTTAAATAAACGATTTTCTTTCGAGATTTCTGAAATGCGGAAAGCATCACGCCGGCCCTAGTGCCTCTAAGAACCACGGGTTGGGGCCATTGATCTGAATTATTTCATGTATTATCCATAACAATAGTTTGCTTCACTTATATCAACCAAGAACTTAAAGTGCGGCTTTTACGTACATCATGAAACAAATTGGATTGTTTTCCCTCTGAGCGGCACTTTTTTTGCACACAATGGTCTAAATGACCAGGTAAACAAGTACCCCGAAGACTCGGAAGGTTGGGAGAGGGGACCCACTGGAACAGCTGTTCGGAGACAGATGAAAGTCCATCCAGAGTGTTCTTTAACGTGCACAGGGTATGACTCTCCCTCGGCGGGGCCACGGCCTAACGTGGCATTTCCAATCCCATCGTTGTCCCCTCTGACCGTGGGCAGGGCGGAGAGTTTTGCGGAGAAAAATCTCAACGCTGACCCAGCTGGACTCGAAGCTGGGAATTGCAGATTACAGCCTGGCGCGCTACAGACGGAGCGATCCCGGCGCCATCATCATCAAACAAAATGTTAAAAAATACGGAACAGAAACATCTAGTGCATGCAATTCACTTAAATGCTTTCGAGCTGAAAGTTTAAAAGCGCACCTGATAGGATTAAAGTTTTCACAACTATTTGCACTTTACACAAAAAATCTCTCATTTTTCACTACATAAAAACTTCTGAATTTTTAAAGAGTGAAATCTTGTAAAGAAGTGTGTCCAATGTCGTACTGGAAGAGCGCAGATGGGATTATTTAAGATAGTCGAAAAACAAGTGAAATAGAAAAATAGATAGAAAATACTAAGATACATAATGGTGAATAACCGATTTATTTTCAAAATCAACTCTTAAAGTGTACGACATAGCTTCATTTATGTAACATAATTTTTAAATAATAAACACTTTCTCCAGCAAAATACCTTAAACGGTAAGTACATTTTCTTTCAGTGTGAAAATGAATGTCACTCTCTGTTTAGAGGGAGCAACATAGACGCATACCTGCACACTCAACGTCCTCTCTTCTTGGCGATGGATTTCTCGTTTTCATTGATCTTGTGCTTCCCGTTTTAAGTCAGCCTCTTTCGGAACTACGTTCTCTAGAATCCTCAAGATTTTAATGCTACCTAAAAGCTTCTTCGTGTGAATGTGTAATGATTATTTCTCCAAGTGAATTTCCCACTGCTCAGGCTCTCGTAATGAAAGAGTTTAACTAAACGTCATAGAATTAGTTTTCTGTTAAAGCTGAAAGTGACAGCCTGTTTCAAATACGTGGAAATGTTTGTTCGTATCTTTGCCCTGAAAGTTTAAGCAACATATACATACACAGCTCTTAAAGCCCATATACAGTCATGTTTTGCTCAACACATTTTACTTTGCAAGCTCAGGTTTAAAAAAAAATGAATAAATCATTTCAAAAAAGAATGATGTAACGATAATTTATGTCATTTCTATATTATTTGTGCACCGATTTGATATTCTAACCTCTTTTGACCGAAATGTTTAATTTCTTGTGCATTTGCATTTATAATAATGTATATATAAAGATTCTGCGATGACTTATAGATTTCGTTAACATTTTTGTGATATTTAGAAAGATATTTAAGTGGTTATACTATCAGAACATACAGCGTGATATCAATGTTGATATAATTATTGAAATTATGTATAATTACGTAGGATTTTGTTCACCTAGTTGTCGTAATTAACACGACATAAAACTTAACATCTATAAAAAAAAAAGTGTACATTTTATATGAATACTTTTAGATAATTGTTTCGAGATATTTAACGACCTATATTGTTATAATTTAGAATGGACAGAGTTTGTGCAAAATTTGAAAGAATCAAAATTTTCAGGTTGAATGATGAATGAAATGAAATCCAGAAGATGGTACGACTCTTTACATCTTGAAACGAGATGTTTTCAGCAAAGATTGCTCTTTGAGTAAATTTTATTGTGTGTTTAAGTGTTATCTCTGATTGGCACTCTTTCGCCCACAATGTGCTAAATGATAAGGTCACAAGGACCCCGAGGGCTCGGAGAAGGTTGGTGGGAGGAACATACTGGACAGATGTTGAAAGACAGATGGTAGCCTCCCGTCAAAGCAATCCAGCGTGTTAAACTTGCAGAGGGGATGGCTGTGCCGCACACGGGATCCACGGCTCAACGTCCCATCTGCCGGACGGCGGCCTTCCAAGCCCATCGATGTCCCCTGCTTACCGAGGGCTGGGTGGAGAGTTTTGCGGAGATAAATTTTAACATTGACCCAAATTATACTCGAACCTGAGAATTGCAGATTACGAGCTTGGCGCGCTATCGACTGAGCCATCCCTGCCTCAAAAAGAACATAAAACTAAGTAGGTAACTGACTAATATTTGTAAAAGCTTAGTAATGGCGAATTATGGGTGATAGGAAGATTTAAATTTTGAATTAATGATTCTCTATTAAAAATGCTTAATATAAAATGAATCGCAACTATAAAATTATTCAAATGCTTGGTAATTGAAAAAACATTTTTCCCCCGCAAATTTTGTACCATATCAACGGAACAAAAATACAACATCCGTAAAAGAATCGTAAAACCAAACAAACAGGTGAAACATAGCAAACGTATTCTGCATTTATTTGTAAATGTATTTATATTCAGCTTTGGCCAATAAGATAATCAGAATTTAAAATATACGTAAGCAGTCCTTGCTTCCTCCGTATTGCTACAGAAGAAGCAAATTTCTAAGGTAGAAGATTTATTAAATAAATGAATCCAAATTGTTATTTTTTTAACGAGTTTCTGTATGTTGACAGTATTGTGCTAATTGAAATTATTATTTATAGAAATTCTATAGGTCCTGAATGTAAAAAAGGTGAAAATAATTATATCAGGAAACAATGCTTTTGAATATAATTTTTCATTGTCAATACTGCTGTGGAAAACCTGAATTCCTTTAATTACTTGGGAAATCTAGTTAAAACAAACAAAATTTCCTGCGGAATAGGGCACCTATGCAAATTAATTTTCAGTTAATTTTTAGTTTTGATTCAGTATTAGTTTTACAAACTTATGAATGTAATAATTATCCTTTCAAGAAATTCCATTTAAAGAGTTTTTTTTAATAGTAGTTCTTTTAAATTGGGTTAATTATTTAGAAGAAATCCTGCATGAGGTATTTGCAAAGCTCATTATATTTAAGCTAACATTGGATAAATGCTTTATTATTCAATTCCAAAGAGAATGAAACCTGTGATTTTTAATTTGAAACTGAAAGATTTTTGCATTTAATTTGAAACGGAATAAAGAATGGTGAGAACCTATTCTTTACGACTTATTTGGGCTATAAGAGACTGACTTCTTTTCTAAGAGTCCCAATTTAAGTTCACATGTGTTTTTAAGAAGTTCAACTTTCGAATATCTGAATTTATTATTTCATTGCTGGTGATGTCATAATTGAACACTCCTGGCTTTCGAAGGGCTGAAACTGTGCTATAAAGGATTAGTTTCATAAAGAAGGAAATCGGGGCTCAAAAACACGTTTCGATAAAGCAATTTATTTTAAAAGATTTCAACACAAATAATATTTTTTTTACTATTTTATTCACATAGTTTGTGAATATCACGAGCCAATGAGTTATTTTATTAGGAAATTATTAAAAAAATTTCTAGAAATGCTTAATTAGCAACTGAGATATCGTTAAGGTTTGCATGTTGGCTTGCAGTGGCGTATTTGGAAAATATATTTGTGAAAGGGCTTTAAAAAAATAGGCAACCAATAAGTAAGAAACATGTACAATTATTCTTTGTGTGAATGTTAAAATAAAACCAAAGATTCCCACACAGATGTTTCAGCTTTTTCAAAAATGCTATGTAAATACTCTTCCGAAATAGACTTTTTTTTGGCGGAGTGGGGATTTCAGAATCCCCATCCCTTAAATACTCTATTGTCGTCTGGTACTTACTGGTAAGATTACCTCCCACTCCTTGTTAAGTTTACAAACGAATGTGCAAAACGTGATTTTTACCAACATTATGACATGGGTTCAAAATCTTAAAAATGTCTCGAAAACCGAAAAAGATTTCAAACACAGTTAGAAATTGGTGTGGAAAGTAGGAAAAGGAAGTGCAAAAAAAAAAGTTATTTTTCGTTAGATAACAAAGAACGGCATAAGTTTAGTATTCGTTTTACATAGTCGAGGAAGATTTAATATTAATCTTTAAAATATAATTGCAATGAAATTCTTGATACTTCAAGTCAATAAAAATGTTACCTAGGAATGGTTATCAATAATAAAAGTGTAAATATTTAAAAAAAAAAGAGAAGAATTTTATTATTTTCTGATGTGAAAATCCAGAACTTGAGATTTCTTATCAGATGTTTTCCATTCTAATCCGAATTGACATCCAAAGATTTTTCCACAAGTTTCTTTATTTAGCATGATGTTTCAGAGTAAGTTGCGATTTTAGGTTAATATACCCCTAAAATAGAGAGCCTATATTTACCTTCGATTTCACACAAACTCGCTCTAGTTGTGTATAATTCAAGTAAGGGGATTTTGAGAAACCAAATAACAGTGCTTCAATATGAAAATGTTGTATTTTAAAATTAGTAACATTTTTAAGCAGGGTCGGATATAGGGGGAGGGGAACATTCACCCCCCTTGAGGATGCTAATAAGGGTAATGGAGGCCGAAAATTATTAATCTTGTATATATTTCACTATACACGTTTAACGATTGCTATTTGAGTACTACATTTCCATTGAAAATAGTACTTTACGTTACACAGAGAACGGTTTTCCAAATCCATCGTATTTTCTCAATGAAAAAGTATAGAATTGTTTAAAACAAAGTACACTTGCTTTCGTAGAATTTTTCCAGATTAAATCATCTTCAAGCTGAGCATCACGTTAAATATTCTTAGAAATTTAAATATTTTAAAGATATTGTGATGACACTCAAAGCTAAAAGTTTCCCTGAGAAACTAAATGTATGACAACAGAAGGTAAACTTTAATTGGGATTTTAGAGTATGCGACATATTTTTGAATTTGTTTTCACAACGTCGAAAATTTTCCCTGCATTAAAAAATGATTCAAAAAACTCAACCCTAATTGTGAAATGGAAGAACGGCATGATTTCATCTTCTCTATCTTTGATCCTTCATAGCAACAGTTTCAGGAACTTCCTTTTCTCCAAAGATGATAAATGCAAAAAAATATTTTCTCTGTTCTGTACAAATCAAAACTACAATCTTAAAATGTCTATTTTTTTACACGCCATGTCTCCAAGTTTGGCATTAATCCACATGCTCCCTATCAATCTCTATGTTTGTACCGAGAAAGGTTCTTTGATTTTTATAGTACAAAATTTTCGTGAACATTTGGAACGTTATAGAAAAAATTGTTACTTCTGAAAATGACATTTTTATTTGTATGTGTAGCTAAGTTCAAAGGATCGAAAAATTACCTGGGTTTGCATGCAGAAGTATTTCTTTTTCTTTTCTATCATTGTGAGTTTATTATAAGAATACTGATAAATATTTACAATGCTTCAGATATATTAAATGAATTCACCGCCGCACAAGTGGGTTAACATATCAGTTGCAACAGGACTGTTAATTGTCGTGCTGCGTTCTTGGCAAAGGCGCACAATAATCAGATTGAAGAAGTGACAGAAGTGTAATCTAAATATTTCGAAGTGACACCAAATTATGAGAAAAAAATAATGCAGAAGAAACGTTCCTGGTATTAAACAGAAACAGCTAGTTGTTGGCTTTTTATTAAAACACAAGCTTTATTAAGTATTTCTATACTATGGTTGCTGAAGAAATGACCTAGTATTCCACATCATCTGTAGAAGGAGTGTCCGGAGCTGTGCTGTAGTTTGATAGCCAAAAAACATATTCAGGTATAAAACTCAGAAAATTATTTCATTAAATTTTTACCATCGTTAAATAGAAGCGAAGTTGTTATATATACCTTATTCCGAACTAATTTGGTATTTTATTGTTTACAGGAACCTATATTGTTCTGAAACGAACAGTGTGATTATACTTTGGACACTCCTAATTGAAATCACGAGCAGATTGAGCCATCTGGTGTCCTACTCAAATATTTCACAAAAAAAAAGAAAAAAAAAAACTTAGCCTATTCTAAACAACAATGATAACACAAATAGAATATTATTGTGTTCCAAAAATTTTCTTACGTAAAAATATGAACTACTTTATAGGGTTTTTTAATTTCATTTCAAAACCCTAACAGTCCCATTTAATAACAAGCTTGAGATACAGATAAAACAATAGTTCGGTCAGGTGTTGTTAATGTGTAAAAGTTACAAAGAATACACGAGCAACAGTGAAGTGGGGTGTAATAATGTTCGTGTGTTGAGTCAGTAATCGAGCATGCATATACATGAATACAGCCGAGAAGATGTGGGAGACAATAGAAATGGTTCAGCCAGTTGGCAGCTTCAATGGTGAGCAGTACCACCAGCCGGGCCTGGATTACGATGCCTAATATCATTCTCCAGAATATACACTAGGATCTCAGCTTAAACTAGAAAATGTCACTATGATAATGATCCGTAAGATGCCCTTTAGAACTTTCGCTTTGGGAGAGAGTTTTAATGGTCAATGCAAATTTTCTTTTCTACAAACTATCTACGTCCATGTAGAAAGAGAGCATTCCTTTGATGCACGAAAAATGTGTACATAAATAAGATGATCATATTATATATAACTTATACAAATGACATGATATAATACATTTAGGTATGACATTGTGAATACATACAGAGTAGAAATCAAACGTGATTCATTATGAAAAGCGAAGTCATTCGCGGTGATGACAGAATGAATATTAAGATCTGGAAGGAGCATAAGACTTCATTTGACGTGAACATATCATCAGGTTTACAGGTTTGTTTTAAAAAAGATAAGACACACTTTGAACAGTAGCAAAAATGTTTCGTTTTTATAGCATTTGATGGTTATTATAATCTTAAACAGTAGCTTAGGGTGTGGAGAGAGTTGTGTGATCTTTTACTGGCTTCGGAATTTGCAAAACGTGCAACAACTATATGCTGTTCTTCTCATAAAAATTAAATTTTACTTTTTGATTCCATTGATTTGAAGTATTCTTATATTTTTAGAAATTTAAGTAATTTTTTTCTCTTTAGCATGAAACATTGCAAGAGTTGACACAATATTATTAACAAAATATTTAGTATGACTTAATTTGATAAATGCAATACACAAAGTACCTTTAAAGCAAAAATACATTTTACATTGATAAGTAACAATTTCTATGCATTGACAGCTTGGAGGTTCAGATCTAAAATCACCAGAAGTAAAAAACTATAGTTTCTTTCTTTGGAAAAAAATTAATATTTACAACAACGTGAACAAATGGAACACAACAAAAAATATGTGAAAAGAAAAAATATTCTCAGAAACAATTCCATTACTAAGTTTACATCTGCAATGTACAAATTATAAATTCATTGGAACACTTTTTTTACCCCCCTCCCCAACCAAATAAGGAAAGAAATCACATTCAAGAAACTTCAAGCACATGAATTAGTTCAATAAAATCCCTTTTCAGAACATATTTAGATACTACCAAAAGACAAAGATAGAAGATATTTAGATACTACCAAAGCTCTGTGATTTAAATTTTTTTGAATGTGTTACATTATTTGATTAGGCTTGTCTAAGGCAGAAAGGTGTGTTAAAGTTTCTGAACATAAAAATTGTGTAATTCAAACTCTTATTCCATTTCAAATATAAGAGAACTACTTTACGATTATTTTTAAAAAGGCTACTTTAAAATTTTAAATTTTTTTTTCTCATCACCAAAACTAGAATTTGTAAAACTAAATTTTCCAAACATCATTTTTCTTTAATGGATATCCTGAGAGAGTCTTAGAAATCCCACTTAAAGACTGATGCAATATTGCACATTTCGGTGAAACGTTTCTTTGCGAAATTTTCAGTCCAACGTAGACCTCTAATGTTTAAATTTCATCTTTCAAGTGTAGTGTCTTTTTCCCAGTTAACAGTGAGAGTATGGACATGCTGCCAAGATATTGCATGGAAAAATTTTGCATAGTGTTGCTTTGAAAGATATTATGGTAGATATGAACATTTTATTTATGTATGTTAAGTAATTTATTTCTTAAGTACAGCTTACAGTTACACAATTTGTGGTTGTGGGGAAGAATACGTCAACGAAATAACAAATGCAAAAAATAGTCGAAAGTTCATGAAACAAATATTCTCCACATAAAACTGAAACGTATTAAAATGAAACTCTTCAGATTTATAGTTGATAGTTTGGAACATCTGTCTTAATACGTTGAGTTGTGCTCCTTTAAATTTCTAATTCTATTTCCCATTTCAACATAATGCTTATTGGTGTTGAAAGCAATAGTATATATATATACATTTTTTACAAGTTTTTTTTCTCAAGTTTGCAAAACTACGGATAGAAGGTGTTAAGGTTCTTATGCTGCAGCTTGCTATGGCTAAACGTTAATGATAAAATATCATTGGGTATGTCTTCAGTTGTGTTGCTGCATTGAATAAATAGTAGGTACAGCGATTATAAGAAAAAAAATATTATAATGCCATTCCGACCACTAAAATGAATCATCGCATAAAATACTGAACTTTAATACATAAATAACTTCTCAAAACATCGAAAATTAAGGAAAACAATGCAACATTCATTTAAATTAGTAGGACATCTATAGGATCATCATCATGAAGAGACAGGATTGTTAAAAATATTACAAATAGGAAGCCAGACAAAAATCCTGGCTTGGAAAATATCAGTTCAACTATCCTTCTCCGAGGAACATGTCACAAAGTTTTGTGAAATGTTTGCTGTTTCATTTTACCTCTTACATAGAGGTCAGTCCAAAAAAAGTTTTAATCTACAGTCCATAGCATAACAGTAGTTAGATCCCCCTTTTTAGCGGTGAAAGGCGTGGTCAGGTTTGTTTGAAAAGAAATGAAGAGTCCGCAGCTCTTGTCCTTGTACTCATATCACAATCATATTTACCCATGCATATAGTTGACAGTTTGTAGAAAAAGTATTTCGGAGATGATGTTAGTGGTGGTGCAGAGAATAAATTGGCCAACTTGAAGTAGGTGAAATGCATAAAATGATCGGAATCTCGTTATTTCTACGAAGGAGGCTTTTTTCACAGCAAAGCCCAAGTCGGAGGACTGAGGTTTGTAGGCACTGACAGCAAAGAGAGAGAAAATTATTAGAAGCCTCTACTGTCAATTTCCTACGTATGATCGAACGTAGTGATCTATGCAAGTATTTAACCAGTTGAACCAAAGCGTAGATGGGAGAATCAACGGTAGTGTACAAGTTATCTTTAATACATACACGATACCATCTTGTACAAATGTTTTCTTGTTCTTTTTTTTAAAGTGCATATATTTTCTCCAATATTGTTCGACTATTGTCACTTATATGCACTAAACGTCTTTTGTTCAAACACACTACCGATAAATTGTTGTTGAAGTGGCCATTAGCAATACTTCCACTCACTGAATCACTCACTCCTCACTAATGTAGTACCAATTCATCACAGTTAACCACCATATAGTTTCAAAATAAGAAGTGATATAACAAGAGTTTTATGAACACACAGGAGAAAGATGTTGATATAGAAAGAGAACAGGGTAGGAATAAGTTACAAGATAAAAAAAGATCACGTAGGTTGTGAGGTCTAGGATTTTCGACTATTCAATATAAAAGAAAATGAACTGAGGTGTTTGTTTTTCGTAGAAGTCGAAACTAATTCCACCTAGAGGTTCTGAGAAGAGATGAAGGAAAACTGGGCGACTGAAACACGAGAAACAGGGCATCAAAAAAAGTCCATCTGAGTTAAGGTACGAGTGAACGCGTCACTTACAACAAATGTCTCCGAAACGAGACAAACGGAACACATCATGTTTATCACCACCAGTGAAGGATAAAGACCGAGTGAGTGAGAACCACCAGTGCTGGGATGGACTTGTGAAGGCAGCGATAAAATTGAGTCCGTCAGTCTGGGCGGGTTTGGGCGGGTATGTGAACCAGGAAGCTTTGGATTGAGGCTCCGGAACTGAAAGGAAAGCCGACATGAAGCAGCATTTAGCAAGGTTAGTCGAGTCAGTTCTGTTTTCATAACAAGATCGGTGAAAGATTGGATCATCTGAGTCGCAGGCTCTGATCCAAAACGATACACCATCAGCAGTGACTTGGGAGGAAGGCGTTCATATGATATCCCTGTGCACCATGGTCTGTCCTCTGTGGGGTGATGAATAGTCTCTCTCGTGGGAGTGGTGCGGATGGTGGCGAAGATCCCGGTCCCGAATTTCTCGCATCTCCCTCATTTCTCCGTGGCGGCCATATTCGCGCTCGGCCATTTTCTCCCGCATCATTTTGCCTTCTCGCGGGTCGATGTCCTCCAGATAATAATTGTGCTCTCGCTGCCGATCTCGATCGCGCTCTCGTTCACGCTCCCTGTCTCGCTCCCAGACCACACGATCGCTGTATTCCTGGTCGCTGAAATCAGCCAGCATGTCTCGGTGGCTGCCGTGGTGAGGAGGTGGTGGATAACGCTCTCCGCCGTGCATGTCGCGCTCTCTGTCCACAGGCATTCCGTAGCCCCGATTCCCAGGAGGGATTATCGGTGGAAGTTCCCTTCTGGTCTCTCTCCGATACTCAGATGGAGGCTCACCTTCTGGAGACAAAGGCTAATGAAAAAGACAAAAAAATACAAGAATTAAATTATTTCAGGAAACGAGTTGAAAATAATACTCATTAAAAGTCGAATCAATAGAAATGGTAAAATACAAAAGAACAGCAATTATCCGGGTTCAGAAGATTTGTTTCTAAGCAACAGTTTTCTGAAAATTATTGTTTAAAAAAAAGTCACAAAGGCCCATAAGGAGTCATAGCAGCTTGGTGAAGGAGACCCACCATTTAGCAGTTAAGGGGCTTATGAAAACTTTGTTCAAGCTGTCATGTATGTTCCTTACCGTGCTGAAACCATAGCTCTCCTGCATAAATTCCAGCATAGCATGCATAGTTTTGCATTGCACTGCTCAAGTTCGAGCAGAGGTAAAGAGTAATTTCCATCGCAGAGTGTATCTTTTCTCAAGAATAGAGGTAAGTATTATTATTCATGCTGACTTCTTTTCCATACACTTGTACACAGGCCTGGTTCTAGAAAATGTAGGTGGAGTGAGGAAAGAGATCCTAGTGAAGAAGGGGAAAGTCGAATAGGAAGAACCGGAACGCCGTTCCGGTATAAAATGGTTTTTCTCCTTAAAAGATTTCTTGAATAATAAATATATACTCAGCGGCCACTTTATTTGGTACAATTCGATGTTATTGTCTATATCAGACGTCGGCAACCTTTTTTGGCTGCGGGTCAAAATCAACCAAAATGTGACTATTAAGAAGACAGTTCGGGTCAATGGATATTTTCATTTTAAAACAGTCTGTTAGTGAATAATAAGATAAATTTAATTGAGAAAACTATTATAATATGCTTTTAAATTCAAAACATAAAAAAATTATAATTCTAATTATTATAAAAACAAATATAATTGTCAAGTTTTAGTTCATTAATAATTTATGAACTTCATTTATAAGCGTTCTCTTCATTATCAATGGCTCCCCTAATGCTGAATTTGTGACGTCAATTTAGTCATGTCTGGTTTATACTTAGTCACCTTAAGACGAATACAAGCGTCTGAATTTTCGGTAGTTCATCTGCTCCTGTTCTTACTTCAAATAAATTTCATGTGTGAAAATATTTTTTCACACTTATAAGTAGAACCGAACGCGGACAAAATGGAAACCTTCGTAGGAAGCGATGCCCAACACGATGATATCATGAGAAGTAATTATCATCCGTGTTTTCTAAATTTTTCCGCAATGTCTTGAATTTTTCCGTCCACAACGTTGAACTTTTAAAATCAATCATTTCTAAACTTAAATTGTCAATTTTAAGATATTCAAAATACTGCAAATCTAAATCATTTTTCTCTATTTCGTCGGGCTTTATTAAATGTAAACATTTCGCCGTGCTTCTTAAAACTTTGAAATCTACTTTCATTTCACTTTTAATCTTCAAAATACAACTTTCGAACATATTTAGATTGCTTTCATCGATATTTTCTTTCTCATGTTGGCTTTTTAGTACGGAAAAGAAATATTTTAGTTTTTATGTCAGTTTCAAATAATATTAATTTCGAACAAAAACTCTTCCATTCCTCGTAAATTTTCAAAATTGTGTGGTTATTTCCTTGGAGTCGTACGTTGAAATCATTATAATGGTTCATTATGTCTGTTAAGAACAAAAATCTTAAAAACCATCGTTTATCATTGAGCTCGAGATCATTTTCACCGATTTCGTAAAGAAATATTTGTATATCATCAAAGCACTCTACAAATCTATCAAGAACTTTGCCTCGACTTAACCATCGTACTTCAGCATGTAACAGTAAATCTCCATATTTCGATTCAATTTCCTCCAAAAAAGTTTTGAAGCGCCTGTGTGTTAATGCAGATCGTGCTACTATTATGTTTACGATCTTAACAACCTTTTCCATTACATCCTTAAGTTGTTGCGTAGATGCCTTTGCAAATAAATTTTCTTCATATATGATACAATGGAACGATAAAAGTGGGCGGCCAAGTTCATTTTCCATTAGGTTCACAAATCCAACATTTTTTCCTCTCATAGCTGGAGCACCATCAGTTGTTATGGAAAACAATTTACTTTTTAAATCCAATATTTTCCCATTTTTGAAATTTGTAAACTCTTGTACTTGAAGGAAAATATCAATGCCTTTGGTCGTGTCATTCATTGAAGCAAGAACGCATAGTTCTTCATTGAGTTGGGTTGTTTTACCTCTGAGCGGCACTTTTTTGCACACCATGGGCTAAATGGCCAGGTCATATGGACCCCGAAGGCTCAGAGAAGGTTGGGGGAGGGGACCCACTGGAACAGCTGTTGGGAGACAGATGGTAGCCTCCCGTCAAGGCCATCCAGCGTGTTCTTTAACGTGCACAGGGTATGGCTCTCCCGCACACGGGACCACGGCTTAACGTCCCATCCGACGGACGGCGGCCTTATCCAAGCCCATCGGTGTCCCCTACTGACCGTGGCCAGGGCGGGGAATTTTTGCGGAGATAAATCTCAACGCTGACCCAGCTGGGACTCGAACCTGGGAACTACAGATTACGAGCCTGGCGCGCTACCGACTGAGCCACCCCCACCCCCTTTTTTTTTTTCATTGACGTTCGAACTATTTATTGATGCAAATCTAATATTAATTGCCAACCTAGCCATACTATTAACATCGGTACTTTCATCGAGTGCAATGCTAAGCAATGCATCACTAGATAAATCATTTTTGACCTGTGCGTCAATATTTGTTGCCATATCTTCAATGCGACGCTGAACTGTTCTGGCCGACAATGGCATTTCTTTAATTCTCTCAATTATTTGTTTTTTATTTGCGAAGTCATTGAATAAGTGTTCGGAACAATTTATGAATTCGTTTTTCAAAAATTCGCCGTCTGTAAACGGTTTTCCGTTGGTAACAATACTAAGAGCTGCAATAAAGCTGGCAGATGTAGCGTAATTGTGGCTGGTAGCAAACTCTTCAAAAATTTATTTTTTTTACCATAATTTAATACACGTTTAGCAATGTATCCATATTTTTCATCATTTGGCATTTCACTCACATCTTTATGTTTTGAAGAAAAGTGTCGCTCAATATTGTAATTCCTGGAGGTAATTATATCTGTACATAAAGTACATATCAAATTGTCACCATTTTCCATACATCCATACTTTTCAGTCCACACATCTTGAAAAAAATCTCTTTTTTGCTTTTTGTTTGTCCATGGTAGTAAAAATAATAATTGTTTCGCTTAGGTAACTGTTCTCGCGCTTCTGAACTACTGTTTATTCACGTTAAAGACGAATTAAACGTAGACAAGAGTAGATGCGTGATCAGCAGGTGGGCAGGGCTCCTATTGGTCGGCTGCAGGTGGCACGCAGTCCGTGAGCCCAGCCGACCAATAGGAGCCCTGACCACGTGCTAATCACACATCTACTCTTGTTTACATCTACACGTCTTTAACGTGAATAAACGAACGACACGCTCGTCTAGTAAAGATGAGATTCGTTCGGACAATGTCGCTGTATTCCGCCTATGTTCATTTCTGCAACTTTGTAATCAAACCAAAATGTTAATCTTATTATTTATACTTTCTCAAAGTGTTTGTTTCGTGTTTATGTTTTATAATTTATTTTTATATATTATACTTTATTTGCGGAACTCAAATGGGTCACTTGAAATTATCAAATGGGTCACTTGGTGACCCGCGGGTCATAGGTTGCCGACGCCTGGTCTATATATTCAGATGAAGAAACCAATAACTTCTTGGCATTTTCTGAAAAAATGAGACTGAATATATTTTAAATATCTCAAAAATATTTATTTAAATCTCGATTACCCCCAATATGCGTTCAGCATTTAAAGATTTGTGGAAGTTAAACATTTAGCAAGTTCGTTCTGCAAAAAAATAATTGAAATTGATGGAAAGTAAAACATAATTATTAGGCGAAATGACCAACACGTGTAAGGGAATTTTTAGCAAGTTCAGCATGATGGTTTCTGTTTTAACCTGTTCTTATGAACTTCTCATAACAATTATTTAAACTGGTTTATTGCTGTTAAATATTCCAATTCCTGTAACTCTAAATATCGAACGAATATTGTGAAAATATCAAGACTGAAATAGATTTGATTCGGATCTTTAAATTATTTTCAGCAACATCTTTTTTCCTAAAAAGCTTATGAATTTACCGAGTTCTGTATCTGATTTACTAATGACATAACATAGCACCGTAAATAATAAAGTGGCCGCCCATGTAATGTTAATTTATTTTTACCCCCATTGTCAAAGGGAGATAGGCTCTCTTCCGCTCCCTACTCCTCCTCAGATTCGACCCTGATCCTACGTAACTTTCAATATCTCGGTGGCCAATACATTCTGATCAGTCCATCTATGCAGAATAGAAACTGACGGAAGACAATAGTGGCGCAATAAATTTTTGGTGAAATTTCTAAGAAGCGGGGGGGGGGGGTAATTAATAAGTGACACAAATAATGGACCAACGGCGAAATTTTTCAAAATTTGAAAGGGTCATTATTGTTTGTGTAAGATGTATAGGTGCGTCTCTCTCATAAACAGCACATCTTGCTGGTTGATCAAGAGCATCTGTTTTAAAGACACCTGGAGAGTGAAAGGTGAAAGAAGAAATAACCATTAAGCTCAATAATTGTGGTGGGAAACACGGCAGAGTGATGTTGAGCATAAAACTCAGTGTTACAGCAGTGATACTTGAAGGCTGGTACCTTAGAGTACAAGGCATGCTATCGATTGGTGCCTTCTTAGGAACTATTGAGAGACTCATCCTCGAATATGAGGACTTAAAATCTGCAATACTTCCCATTCATAGTTGGATTTCCTGCAGGAGAATGAATGGAACTCTTTATCCTTTGGGATATCAGAATAGATGCACACAACGACATCTACTCCTAATTCTTGATACTGGTAACATGAAGCTGGTAGCATGAAGCAGGTAGCATGATTATGAAAGCTTGGAAAACTGGTGCGCTGGTCCAGTGAATTGAACTTTGTTATGCATCACGAGATAATGGAGTCCATGTGCACTGTACAATGTCGTTGGTATAAGGATTTGAGATATGATCTGTTACATTGAATTTCGTCTTCTGATATAAGTGTAATCTTCAATATGTGAATACTTGAATTTTGAAATAACAGTGTGAACTACTTGAACAATGTTGCAGATTATGTTTCAGAAAAAGAACAACGTTGCAGACACTCTTCAAAGTCAATTTGTTCACTAATGATGTCTTGCAACAAGGCAATGCACTATTGTCAACACATTCGTACAGAAATGGTTTGCAGAACATTTTAAGATCACCCTCCTCACATAACCCACTTCCCAGATTTCACCCCCATATAGCAACTCTGGTGTTGTTACTATAATTTGAAATGATTTACAATCATCTTGTCCGAACATACGTAGGTGTCTTTACCAGTAGATATGTCTAGTATCATATATGCCATATCATGTTCAGACAGTTATTCGATCCCGAGAACTTCCCACATGGTTTCGTTGTTTTACTTCTGCGGGTCACGTTTTTGCACACAATGGACTAATTGGCAAGGTCACAAGGACTCAAAGAAAGTTGTAGAAGGGTATACTGGGCAGCTATTAGGACACAACTCTCCATTAATGCTATCCAGCGTATTCTTTAAAATACACAGGAATAGGCTTAATGTTCAATCCAACACATGGCAGATTCAGTGGCCGAAATCAGTCGTTGTCCCATTTCTCACCAAAGGCACGGTGATGGTTAGCGGAGAGAAATCTAAACTCTGGTATATTTGTGACTCCAGCTGGGAACTTCAGATTGCAAGCCTGGCACCCTACTGTCCCATACTGTATTAGGTTGGTACTCATAATTCTATGATCACGTAGTGTAGAATAATAAAAGTGAAGGGGGCAGCAACGCTTTGTGTACACTATGCTCTTTCTCTAAATATGAGGTATGCAAAGAAAAATAATTTTGTTTAAAGTATATAACGCAATAATTTTAGCACATATAATCCATTATGCAAGGGTGGTTCAAGTTTCACCTGGGCTTTTCATTGCAACTTTCCATATTTTGTACTGATTGCGACAGAATCGATATAGTAAATATGTCTTGGGTTGTTTTACTCTGAGCGGCACCTTTTTACACACCATGGGCTAAATGGCCAGGTCACATGGACACCGAAGGCTCAGAGAAGTTGTGGGAGGGGACCCACTGGAACAGCTGTTGGGAGACATATGGTAGCCTCTCGTCAAGGCCATCCAGCATGTTCTTTAACGTGTACATGGTATGGCTCTCCTGCACACGGGATCACGCCTTAACGTCCCATCCGACGGACGGTGGCCTTTCCAAGCCCATCGGTGTCCCCTACTGACGTGGAAAGGGCAGGGAGTTTTGCGGAGATAAATCTCAATGCTGACCCAGCTGGGGATCGAACCTGGGAACTACAGATTACTAGTCTGGCACGCTACCAACCGAGCCACCCCCGCCCCTTAAATATGTGTGAACTTCCCTTTCACATCATTAGTGGTTTCGTCCATGCTGCGCATGCGAGGTGTATTGTGGGAAGTGCGCAATCTGTAGAGGTGTCAATGAGTGTGGAACAGCGTTGTACTATTAAATTTCTTGTGAAGAAGGTGAAACCTACTGAAATTTTGCGAATATTGCAAGCATAGTTTGGGGATAATACGCTTATATAAATAAAGTGTTTACGATTAGTGCAAGAAGTTTTCCGATGGCAGAGAAATTACCAAATGAACTGCATGGACGTATGTTGGCTACTGCTGTGACCAAAATGAACGTCGATCGTGTGCAACAGATTGTTTCGGAAAACTGGAAGGTATGGGTATGTGACATAGCTGCGATAGTCAACATCAGTGTGGGTAAAATGGACAAAAAAATCGCCCACGTGGTGCTAGTGGACCTGCTATTCAGAAAAGTGTGTGTATGTTAGGAACCAAAGCATTTGCACAGCTTTTACATTGCTCTAAGTCTGAGGGAGATGCATTTCTGCAACAGATCATTATTTTACTCCAGAAACCAACCGAGCAAAATGTGAATGGCCCCACAAGCAAAATGTGAATGGCGCCAACAAGAGTTCCCCACAGCAGCAGAAATTCAAGGCAATGCCGTCTGCAGGAAAGCTACTGTATTCTAGGATGCAAATGGGCTGCTACTTGTGGATTTTCTTGCACGAGGAGCAACAGTGAATGCACAATATTACGTTACACTCATAAAAGAGAAGCTACGATTCTCCATCCAGAAGAGAGGCCAAGAAAATTGTCGAAATGGGTCATCCGAAATGGGTCACCTTGCAACGCTAGGCAACACATGGTTCACGTGACAACGAGTTCTGGCATCAATGGGCTGGGAAATACTCAGCCACCCCGTTCTGACTTGACTCCAAGTGAATTCAACCTGTTTAGCCCACTTAAGAAGCATTTAGGAGGGAAGAAATTCACCAGAGATGAACAATTCCATGAATGTCCTACAGCAGCTACGGCAGCAAACCAAATCCTTCTATATGGCTGGAAACAGTCTTCCACGGATATGGGAAAATTGCGTTTATGTTAAGGGAGAGTACCTATAGTTTGGTAAGCATATAGCTATTCATTTCCTTTGTACAAAAAATGTCCAGGTGAACCTTGAACCACCTATGTATATGTTTTATAAGTTGGTGGTACAACCCACGACTCACGAGGAGGTGGAGGAGCATATCATTGGTGTCATTGTAAGCCTCATAGTGATATCCTACAAATAAATACATTATTAAATACCCAAGAAATGTTATAAACTGGCAAATGATTCCAAAGTTACTTGGAGCGGGGATGGCTTAGTCAGTAGCACGCCAGCCTCGTAATCTGCAGTTCCCAGGTTTAAGTCCTAGCTGGGCCAGCTAAAGAGATTTATCTCCACACAAAAATTTGTCTTGCCCTTGATCAGTAGCGTACACCGATGGGCTTGGAAAGGCAGCCGTCCGTCGGATGGAACATTAAGCCATAGCCCAGTGTGTGGGAGAGTCATACCCTGTGCATATTAAAAAAAAAGCTGTGAATGGCCTGTATGGGAGGCCATTATCTGTATCCCAACAACTGTTCAGTGGTTTCCCTCCCCCAACCTTCTCTGAGTCCTCGAGATCCTTGTGTCCTCAACATTTATTCCCATTGTGTTGAAAAAAGTGCCACTCAGAGGGAAAACAACCCAACCCCAAGTTACATTAAATAATATGGATCGTACGCTTTAACGTTTCTGCATTTAAACTTATTTGGATGTTTTTACTTTCATGTTTCTCACAAACGTTTTTCTTAATGCAATATCCTGCAGATTTTCAATAGGATTGGAACTTAGAAAGCGAAAACATCCGAATGTTCTGTGTACCACTGCTGCACAATACGATAGCAACGACATGGTTCACTATCTTGCTGAAATATGCTATCACCACTGGGAAAAACATTGACACTTGAATGTGCATTTGATCTGCAACCAATAGTTTATACACCTTTTTACGTTTTCGCAACACATCCTAACAAATAAGCCTCTTACCATGACACCGTTTGATCACCATGCTAACCGCAGTTTTGGGTATTATGGAATTTAAGAGTAGATGCTTTTGTGGGCATCTACTTTGCTATTACAAATGATGTAGGGCTTACTGGAAATATAATATGACTGTCCAGTGTTGTATTTGCAAGTCTTAATATTTATTCTCATGCTATCTGGAATAATGTGAGAACTGTAAATAAATAATAACTCATGTTTTCACACAAAAATCCTATCAGTTATAACCTGGGCATTTTAGGCAAACAAGAGACCTAATAGACAATATCAAAAAAAAAAATTTAATTTCCTAAAATAGTTTTTGAAAAAATGAAATTTACTATTCAACTAAGACCTGCTCCATCATTTATAAGCATAATAATATTATAAATGGAGGAGTGGGTCCTAGTTTTAGTGGTTACAACACTCTGTCATGAATCAGAAGGGACGTGGGTTCAAGTCCCGCAGATCGACAAAATCCATTTTTCCCACAAAACTTTTTATTGAATTATTGTCTTCTGTGTAAATAGGTAACTCTATGTATTTCTATTGGCTTTAATTTTCTCTTTTCAGGAAGATATTATGAAAGGCATAGGCAAGTGATATGCATAAATATAATTGGTTTTACCTGATCTATTGCACATTAACAGTGTATGAGCGAGTTCTTTTAGGAACACTAAGTTATATCAAAGATTTGGTTAATTATTACTTTGTAAAAGTATCTTACAACTTAAGCTTAACGAATATTCTGCAAAGATTAAAAGAGTACTTTTTAACATGGAGGATCTGAAAGAACCAGAAATTGATAAAGCTTACTATATTAGGTTCCATACTTGTTATTGTGAATATACTCTGTGTATTTCCGAAGGTGAGATAAACGTAATTTGAAGTAGGCTAAAATAGCATTATGAATATACTGAGCAAGCTAATAGCTATGCCAAGAACTTTAAGAATGTTTAAAAGATGAGTTTAGTACTGCTCCTGTTGTTTGAAATGAAGATTGCTGTTTTGCTGGCTCTAACATTGGCTCTACATTTATAAACTAAAGCTCCTTTGGCAATCTTAATATTGAATCTACACAAGTCCCTAGGTGTAAAAGATACTACTGCTGAAATGTTTACAACTACTAATGATCCTATGGTCACATGGCTGAAGTCTTGAAAATTTTCACTAGGAGCTGCATATACTTAACTCTTTTTCTTAACAGAGGTAGGATCTTTACGAATTTTAGTTTGAAAATTATGAAATTTTGAAAAAAAAGAAATTCGTATAGTTTCGAAACGTATTTTGGACTAGGTTGATCGACATGATTTGCAGTTGATAGAGAGTTCATGTGGAATATATGAAACGTTATATAATAAAATGATGGCTCTCTGTAATAGCGCTGAGTTGTGTGTGAGAGTTGGTAAAGTTTGCAAAGATTTGGTTAGTGTTTCAACTGCAATTAGAGAACACCCCCTTTGGTCACGGTTCTTTTTCCTTGGTCAAATGATTGTGTTATGAGGTTAGCTTGGCTAAGTGAAGACTTGGCCCTTAAGTCATCCAAAAAATATCAAACTGACTTATATTACGATGATGATGAGCCTGCTAGCAGATGAAGTTCACGCGATGAAATCTTTATGAACTGATAAAAGAGACTTGGTGATAGAGGAAAAGCTAAAGGGATCACAATATCAGGTTAAGAGGAGCCCAGTTTTTGTGTGCATCTTTGAATGGTAGTACTCTTGAACATATTTCTTAATTACGTTAAGAGTTGAGTGACACACAATTGCAATGTGCGACATGGCGTAAACAGGAGATATAACGTTGTTGATGTAACTTGAGAAGAAAAAGTCTGATCCAGCAAAACACTAAATTTTGGTTATGAAATAATTTGGTCTTCTCTCAAGTTTTCTATGGAAAACTTGTAAAACTTTGTAAGCAGGGCAATAGGAAACCTGATGCTTTTATTCTAGGTGCTGTCACATTCAGTATTATGCAGTTTGGTTATGTAAATAATTGTTTTAGGCTAGATGATATTCTCAACTACCAATAACCAATGTAAGTATTAGAGATTGCTTAGAGTTGTTGGGTTGTTTTACCTCTGAGCGTTACAATTTTGCACACCATGGGCTAAATGGCCAGGTCACAAGGACCCCAAAGGCTCAGAAAATGTTGGGGAATGGGACCCACTGGAGCAACTGTTGGGAGACAGATGGTAGCCTCCCGTCAAGGCCATCCAGCATGTTCTTTAACGTGTACAGGGTATGGCTCTCCCTCATATGGGGCCACGACTTAACCTCCCATCCGACGGACGACGGAATTTCCAAGCCCATCGGTGTGGATTTTGCAGAGATAAAACTCAACGCTGACCCAGCTCTGACTCGAACCTGGGAACTAGAGATTACGAGTTTGGCGCGCTACAAACTGAGCCACCCCCACCCCAGATAGCTTAGGTTTGGTCAGGTTGCCCTAATGCAGAACTACAGGTTAGCAAATATAATTTTGAAGAGTGTTAAATGTCTAACTGTATAATTCTAGGATGATGGTTAAACTATCGTCTGATTTCATCACTACATAAGTAAACCCACATAATATCCAAGATCCTAAATAAGAATCTACAATAAAAATACTCCCCTACCTATAACATTTTACCTCTGAGCAGCACTTTTTTGCACACAATGGGCTAAATGGCCAGTCATGAGGACCACAAAGGCTCATGAGAAGGTTGGGGAAGTGGATCCCAAACTTCTCAAGTCTCTCATCTAACTGTTAGAAGACAGATGGGAGCCACCCTTCAAGGCCATCCAGTCTATTCTTTAATGCACAAGGGTAGGCTATTCTGCCTTGGAACTATGGCTTTACATACCATCTGATGGACGTCGAAACATCTCTAAATCTGTATTTAATTTTTATGTAGAAATTCCATGTCGATATGTGCAATAAACCTGGGAACAATTTAATGAAAACTTTTTGCATTTCATGAGAAAAACACAGTTATGTCCTTTGGATTTCATGAAGACTCCAGGTGTGACAGAATATTAAAAATGTTCTATAAGGGATATACTTTGAATCTCCCCCACGATTCTTCTGAAATTAGTACACAATAAGACTTCTTTGGATTGCGGATGATAGATCTCTATTGTACCATAATGAAACTTTTCATATCTAATGTTTAAAGGCTCAAGAATCAAGTAATTCGAAATCTTGGAAAAAGGATTCCAAACTTTTCTGAGTAATTTGTAAACTTATTTTTGTAATCATTTTCAATGTAATCAATTTTAGAAAACAGTTCATTTATATAGTTTCACTCCTTTGTGCTTTCCATATTCTCTGTATGATAACCACTTTTACAAAGTTTAAGGTCTTTTTTAAATTTCCCTTCAGTTACAGAAATTAATTTTATTCTACAGAATTAACTTTTTCTTTATTGCTATCATGATTAACATAGAAAAGAGTGTGTGGAATTGATGGTGTTATCTTCTTCTATCTTAATTATCTTTCCTGTGGTCTGTTTTTTTACGTCTTTCTCCCTTTTATTGCCATTTTAATGTTTCATATGATTAAGTCCTAGAAATTTATCTTTCGTTTCGGTCTTGAATTAATAGTCAAACAGCCCCCACAATGGTGGCGGTCATAAGGAGGAGGCCAGGGGGGGGGGGGGGGGGAAGCTTTGCCCACTACAAGAGACCAGCGAATATTTTTTTCAGTCTTTTTTCATTCCTGAAGAATTCGAGGGTGAAAGGTTTGGTCGCCATTTTCTTTTTTTAGGAAGAAAAAAAAAACCTCTAATACCCTCAGAGATGAATTAACAAGCTATTAAAATAAATCGATTCATAAATAATTCATTAGTAAAGTTAAGAGTGTCATTTCTAGATCACAAACTCTTCCTAAATGCCCCCTCCAAGCTCGAGATTTATGATCGCCTCTGCCCCACAATAAACTCTTCTCACAGAGCTTTTTCCCTTGATGTCCTCACACAAGAATTCCACCGTTATAATTTAGATATTCTCGGCTTGCAAGAGACCAGATGGACAGATAAAGGTCAGATTCTTAAAAATAATCTTAAATTTCTCTTTTCAGGGAGGGACGACAATAAGCATCACCAAGGCGTGAGTCTGCTTCTCAGCAGACACGCTAGTGATGCTCTTCTAGGATATGAGTGCATTAATGAAAGGTTTCTTACAGCAAAATTTCAGACAAGCGTTAACGACTTGAATGTTATCTGCTATTATGCCCCCACTGAGGATGCTGATGAGGATGAGAAGGAAGGACTTTACGGACAACTTCAGGATATTTTGAATTCTGTCAAGAAAGAAGATATTACCCTTGTTCTGGGTGACTTCAGCGCCAAAGTTGGTACTGACTCTGCCCTTGGGGGAGGAGTAATAGGCCCTTTTGGTATTGGTAGCTGCAATGGCAATGGGCAACGTCTCCTACAGGTAAGTAAACTCAATGGATTCAGAATAACTAACACTTATTACAAACACCGCGACATACATAAGTACACATGGGTTTCACTGATGGGCTGCATAAGAATATGATTGATTACATATTAATTAACAGCAAATGGGCTAGTTCTGTTAGGAATACCAGGACATATAGGGGAGCTGAAATTGGATCTGACCATTACCTTGTTAAAAGTGTGTTGCAACTTAAACTTAAAAAGTGTTGTGCTAGGGTTAAAAAATTTACTTTTAATACTGAAGCTCTGAAAGATCCAGTTATAGCCAAAGCTTACCATGATAGGTTACTTAGTCATTATGACAATCATGGTTTGCTTACTACTGAAGTTGAGGAAGAATGGGATCGTTTTAAACAGGCTTTTTTGGACACTAACAGTACTATTTTAGGAAAAAAGGAGCAGAAGAGGCAAAATTATCTGAGTGATAAGGCACTTGAGCTTATTTCGGAAAGAAAGAACTGCAGGAATGCCCTTAATCAATACCCTACTAGTCCTAATAGAAAGCATTACAGAGACCTTAATAAACTTGTAAAGGATCAGTTAGCTGCTGATAAGAATCTTTGGCTTGATGGTTTGGCTGACAAAGCCGAGGAAGCAGTTAGACAGCACAACAGCAGAGATTTGTACCAGATAGTTAATGTTTTGTGTGGTAGAAAACGGACAGGCATACAAGGATTGAAGGATAAACAAGGTACGGTTATAGAAGGGGAGGATTCTGTCATGGCTAGGTGGGCTGAGCATTTCAGTGATGTTCTAAACAATGTAGTTAGTTCTACTCCCATTGTTTGCAATGATGATAGATGCATTGGTGGCTTTAATGTTGGACCTATAACACAATCTGAAGTTATTTTGGCTCTTTCTAAACTTTATAAATCCCCAGGGGTAGATGAAATTACTACGGAAATGCTTAGAGCTGGGAATGTTTCGGTTACCACTTAGATGACTGAAATTCTGAATATCTTTTATGATAAAGGCATGGTTCCTAAGGATTTTACCAGAGCTATTGTTATCCCTATTTTCAAAAAAGGTGATCGCAGTTCTTGTGATAACTATAGGGGTATCTGCCTACTCTCTGTTCCAGGTAAAGTTCTTTCCATGATTGTGCTTAATAGAATTAAGAATCTGGTTGAGTGTCAATTGCGTGATGAGCAATGTGGATTCAGAAGTGGTAGGGGATGTGTGGATCAGATATTTTCACTTAGGCAGATTCTTGAGAAATGTTTAGAGTTTCAGAAACCTTTGGTTGCTAGCTTTGTTGATTTCAAAAAGGCTTTCGACTCTGTTGATCGTCATAATTTGTGGTTGATTGTGAGATCATATGGTATACCAGACAAGTTAGTTAACATTATGAAAGCTCTCTATAATAACACTAAGTCGTGTGTGAGAGTTGGTAAGGCTTGTAGCAATTGGTTTAGCATTATTTCTGGTGTTCGACAAGGGTGCATTTTGTCTCCTTTTCTCTTTAGCTTGGTTATTGATTATGTTATGCGACATTCACTTCAAGGGAAAGATTTTGGCCTTAAATGGGCTGGAGATACGAAAATTTCTGATTTAGATTATGCTGATGATTTAGCCCTTTTGGCAAATGATGTTGATGAGATGAACTCTTTCATTCGAGCTGTTGATGAGACTGGTAGTAGAGTAGGTTTGGTTATAAACAGAGAGAAAACTAAAGTGATGAAAATTGGTCAGGCAGGCTGTGATTCAGTTAATCTGAATGGTTGCAGTCTTGAGCAGGTGTCACAGTTTAATTATCTTGGGAGCTATGTAACAGATAATGGTGATGTGCGGCATGAGATTAACAGACGAATAGGGATTGCTGCCGGGACTTTTAAGAACCTATGGAGAGTGTGGAGAAATAGGCGTATACACCTAAAGACTAAAATTAGAATATATAATAGTTTGGTTCTTTCTAGGGTTAGTTATGGTAGTGAAACTTGGACACTTTGTAAACAAGATAACAGGAAACTAGATGCTTTTGATTCCAGATGCTTACGCAGTATCTTGGGCATTAGGTGGTTCAACTTTGTAACTAATGATGAGATTAGGCAAAGGAGTTTGCAACCTCCTTTAAGCAGCATATTGTGCAGAGAGAGACTCCGTTGGTTTGGCCATGTTGCCCGTATGAATAATTATAGATTGGCGAATAGGGTTATGAACAGTGTGCCTAAAGGCCTCAGAAAGAAGGGGAGACCTAGGATGCGGTGGGCAGACAATGTCAAACAAGACCTTGTTAGAATTGGTGTGCAGTGGCCAGATGCAGTAGATGTAGCTCAGGATAGACTTGCTTGGAGAACTAAATTGCACGGTCTGGTTGGACCTCCGTAGCCCATGGCTGCTTGATGATGATGATGATGATGATGATGAAAAGTTTCATTTCTATTGATAAACTATTTAAGGTGATTCGAATGTTCGGAAATGGAATATGAAATATTTAAAATGTTTCGAATGTTCGTGGGCACTGGAAAACGATTCGATACAGAATATTGATATAGCAACTTGTTGCCATCATTAAGTTGCTACCCTCTTCATTGTAACGGCTGAAATGATGCTTAGAGCTTTTAATGAAGGTAGGCTAGGAAAGGATTTCCATCTAATGGAACGTTAAGTCAAGAATACCATGGACAGGAGTGCTTTACAGGAAACTCGTGGCCATCGCTGATTTGATTATATATATATATACGTGCTTATATAAATGAGGCACTTGGCGATATAATATACAGATTTAAGTAAGTCTATGAATTCCCAGCAAACTATAAGCGCAAGTACATCCCAATGAAAATATTTCTGCATGGATATCATGTATATGTCAAGGAGAAAAAAAAACATTTTCCTTTACCTCTCCTGCATGCCGTGGCCGCCGCCGTTCGCTCTGTGACCTGTAGCAAACTCCTGGAGGTGTGGAATTGTGGCGCAAGAGTCCTGCTCCACCAGGAGGAGCTTCCAGCCGAGGTGAGGGATGTGGAGATGGTATAGGTCGCGTGACGGCCGGCGGGGGAGTCTTGCTGGGAGGATGTGTGGCACGCCAATAGGCTTCCAGAAACTCAGCCAAATGCTCACAGGCTTCTTCCAGCTGATTCTCGTCCAAAATCACATCAAACATTTCCTGAAAGCAATATTAATCAATTAATGAATTACTGAATGAGCGAAAAAAATTTAATCACAGATTAACAGTAAATAGAAATTCGCGATGTGTTATTAAACGATTAATTATTACCTATTAATATCATATTCTGGAAAAACAATGCAATCCATTTCTGAATAAATATTTCATTGCATAAGATTAAAGAAATGTACTCCCAAATTGTTATTTCTGAGACAATCTGACGGTAAGAATTTAAATATACAACATTTGGAGTTAATATGTTTCATTTCTGACAAACCCATCACAATTTACTTCAACTAAGCTCTTTAATATAGATTTTACTCGAATTTTTATGAAGTCGTACGTATCTCTCTACTGCACTGGATCCCCCACATTTTTGGGGGAGGCCCTTAAAAAAAGGAAATAGGATATCCACACTCTTTGGTTTATTGGCTTAAATATGAATACCATAGGTGTTTGAATACACTATTTCGATAAATTAAGGAAAATCTCTATGTTAGGTCAATGGGAAGTAACGCCAAAGCTCTAGAACTTCAAAATTATTTTTTTTTGTTTTGAAAAATGTTATTGCAGATAAAGATCTTGATCAAATAAATCAATATCTCGATTTTCAACAGCATTCGTACAATATTTAATGAGTTATGGGAATTTGAATATTAAGCGATAACAATTCCAGCCACAAAAATTTACTTCAGAAGTTAATATCTATAATAAGTATGGTATCAGTGTTTAATAAAATGAGTTTGTATTTTAGAACTTTCTGTAAAGAATTCTTTCACTATTCTTCAGTTTTGTATAAGTTTCTTAAGACTGACATTGCTGTTGTTAAATATTCAAACTTCCATAAACTCATTAAATACTGAATGAATATTGTTGACAATCGAGTTATTGATTTATTTGATTGAGATCATTATCTCCAATCACATTTTTCAAAACAAAAAAAAACTTATTTTAGAAGATATAAAGCTTTGACGTTAGCTTCCCTTTGACTTAACATAGGGATTTTCCTTAATTTAGGGAAACCAATGTAGTAGCTTTAAGGTTGCTATTTGATAAGAAGTATTAAAAACCATCTCTCTCGCTCCCAGGATTGAACTCGGAACTTCCCAGTTGCGCCATTTGCTCTACCAGTTCAGCGAAAAAGGGAGGGAACGATTCTTACCTGCCTGAGTAAGCTTATGATGATATTAGGAACTACTATTTTGTTCAGTACCATTAGTACCATTCAGTGCCTTCTTCAGAAGTATCATTCAGTGCCTTCTTCAGAAGTACCATTCAGTGCCTTACAAAAGAGGTTTTGGAAGACAAGATATTGCAAAACCTCTTCATTAGTACCATTCAGTGCCTTCTCGCCGAAGTGATAATCAATTTTGATTATCACTTCGGCGAGTTCCATTTCCTACTATTAAAGGCGTTTGATATGTCGTATATGGAGTTAGATTGAACAACGAAGATTTGCATAGCAATGCTGTACATAGAGACGTTTTAGCTTATTATATATGAAATAATACACTCTCCAAAGGAATGAATTTCGTAGCAATTTGAAAGTTTGTGAGAGCTGCGAGACACGCTGAGAGTCCTCAGAGTGGCAGTACACTCAGTGATCATTGAATTATGATTCCCCTTTCATATCAATGGAAGGAAACTTCAAAGCTCTGTAATTTCTAAAATAAGCGTTTTACGAGTCAATTAGACTAAAGATAAAGATCTGAATCAAGTCTATCTAAATCTCGATTTTCAACAATGTTCTGTATTAAAGGAGCTGGGAAATTTTGAATATTTAACAACAGTATGCCCAGTGGCATCTCGTGACTAAAACTTTTGGTGGGGCACGTTAATAGGATAGGCAGGGTCCGATGTAGGGGGATATTCTCAAATGCATTAGTTAACAAAACATTTCGGAGAAAAAAACTCTGAATGAGTTATCCTTTCTACTTCAATTCGCCTTTCTTCTTCCTTCCGCTATAATAATTACTTACATATATATATATGCATTTTTCTTCTCCTTTCTAGTGGCATTTTAAAACGTTATTAGTGAAAAATATGTCTAATATATAGATTTACTATTTTCTTTTAACAGAGTTCCGATTTATAAATTTATATTTATTATTTTAAACTGGATTACTCGTAGTAAATTATCACTTGAACAATTGCCTATTTTGGTTATATTTATATTAAAAAATTATTATACATATTATTACATATATTAATTTATTTTACAGCTAATTGTAAGAGTTGGGTTGGGTTGTTTTTCCTCTGAGCGGCACTTTTTTGCACACCATGGGCTAAATGGCCAGGTCACATGGACTTCGAAGGCTCAGAGAAGGTTGGGGGAGGGGACCCATTGGAACAGCTGTTTGCAGACAGATGGTAGCCTCCCGTCAAGGCCATACAGCGTGTTCTTTAACGTGCACAGGGTATCGCTCTCCCGCACACGAGGCCACGGCTTAACGTCCCATCCGACGGACGGCGGCCTTTCCTAGCCCATTGGTGTCCCCTACTGACCGTGGGCAGGGCGGGGAATTGCGAATTGTAAGAAAAACGTGATATGTGATAAAATGAATTTTGGCCACCCAATTTAAACAGCAAATATTGCCAGGAAAGTTCAGACCTGTTGAGCCTTGCACAGTCAAAGGATATTCGCGAAGTAACAAGATCTTCGATTGTTGGTTGAATTGGTAGAATCAGCCAATCAAGTGTCTTATGCCACTACAATATAGTGATGCACCTTCTGAAGCTCATCGCTATTGTATTTCAATGCACGAGCATTTGTGTCATCGCTATAATAAAACAGATAACAATAATATTCTTGGCAGTGGCCGTAATGATTCCTATTATATAAACTAAAGCAGACGAAGTAACCTGATTCGCAAAGTAAATGCTGAGATTATCTACGTAACACGGCAAAAGAATATACAAATGACATGTTGCGTTTGTTTTACCTCTGAGCGGCACTTTTTTGCACACCATGGGCTAAATGGTCAGGTCACATGGACCCCGAAGGCTCAGAGAAGGTTGGGTGAGGGGACCCACTGGAATAGCTGTTGGGAGGCAGATGGTAAGCCTCTCGTCAAGGCCATCCAGCGTGTTCTTTAACCTGCACAGGGAATGGCTCTCCCGCACACGGGCCACGGCTTAACGTCCCATTCGATGGACGGCGGCATTTTCAAAATCCATCGGTGATCAGAAAAGTGATTTAAAGCTAAAATTCCTTTGCAATATCTTGTCTTCCAAAACCTCTTTTGTATTGATAGAATGATTCCTATATTTAAGTTAGAATATAGGTTGGTTGGTTGTTTTACCTCTGAGCGGCACTTTTTTTCACATCATGGGCTAAATGGCCAGGTCACATGGACCCCGAAGGCTCAGAGAAGGTTGGGGGAGGGGACCCACTGGAACAGCTGTTGGGAGACAGATGGTAGCCTCCCGTCAAGGCCAACCAGTGTGTTCTTTAACGTGCATAGGGTACGACTCTCCCGCACACGGCGCCACGGCTTAACGTACCATCCGACGGACGGCGGCCTTTCCAAGCCCATCGGTGTCCCCTACTGACCGTGGGCAGGGCGGTGAATTTTTGCGGAAATAAATCTCTACGCTGAGCCAGCTGAGACTCGAACCTGGGAACTACAGATTACGAGCCTGGTGCGCTACCGACTGAGCCACCCCCCGCCCTTGACATGTTGCGATTTATATGACAAATTGTAAATACTAAGTCTGAAATTAGTTTTTTTTTTGTAATTATTTTTGTGGAATAGTGCCCCAAGTGGCCTAATGAACGAACCCGTCCGTGGGAGAGCCAAACATCGAAATAAGTTAATTTGTATTTGAATAAAAAGCGTTATTTCAAACCATTTAACACGAATTATGTAAATTAAAACTTGGTGTAAATACTTATTTCGATATTTTCAATTTAAGACGCATTGTTATTGTTAAATATTCAAATTTCCATAATTCCTTAAAAACAAAACAAATAGGTTTGAAGATAGAGATTAAAATAGACTTGTTTGAGATCATTAATTTACTTTCAATAGCATTTTCTCATAAAACGCTTAGTTTGGATGTTATAAAAGTTCGAATTTAGTTTCCACTGACATAACATGGATGGCCAGTGCTGGGAAAGGAGAAAGATGTATTTGCCTGTGGGGCTTCCTCAACTTTTCAGGTACTCTTTAGGATACAAAAAAAGGAAAAAAAAAATCATCTGAATGCCGTTTTACGATCTACTGAGATTCTGATTTGAGTCATAACTTGAGATTAGGAGTTAGTAATATGCTAGCTTACAGGTACTTTGAAAACACTCAACCGTGTAATTAAGACCCACAATATAAATTGTATATACAAATCCGAAACTTAATAAAAATATTTGTGATTATCATAGCATTGAATTAGTAGATAATTTTAAGTACCTGGGTTTATATTTGGATTCAATCTTTGGACAGAACACTCATGTTATGAAACTGTGAAAGTGTCAGAAAATGGTAATTCTTAGTCGATACCGATGTTTGTCTTATGGTCTATAAGGCAATTTGTGAATCATTAATTAGATATGAAATTACAATATATGGAATTGATATGGGATTGCCAGTAGTTCCATGAAACCACTGGTATCACTAACCTAAAAAAAAATTAAAAATTGTAATTATTTTTTACGAAAAATATAATTCCTTAGAAGTTAGGGATAATCTTTCAAACGCAAGTGAAAGATTTACAGTCATAAATATTCTATCCATTCAAAATCTCTTTAGATGTGGCATTATTATGGACAACTTTTTTTAATGATACTTATAAAGTACAAATTACATATGATAAGAATACAACACTTCACACCGATAATTATTTTCGAATTCCAAAATTTTGCGATAATTACGGTAAAATTATTAAGGAGTACAAAGTGCCCAAGATGTTTAATTAGTAACCAAGAGAAATTACACATTTAAATAATTTTAGTGATATTAAGTTAAAGGTTAAAAACTATTTAAAGAATGTCTGTTAATCAGTAATCCAGAGAAACCATATATTTCTAAACTTTTTGTGTTCATTTTTCTGTTACCATATTCATTTCTATTTCGGCACAATTTATATTAACTGTTATGCACAGTTTATCAAATAATTTCAATTGTTCTGTTTCGATATATGATATACTATCATAACATTTTATGTATGAAAAATAATGCTCATGTATTGGTTATAAACAGAGAGAAAACTAAAGTGATGAAAATTGGGCAGGCAGGTTGTGATTCAGTTCATCTGAATGGTTGCAGTCTTGAGCAGGGGTCACAGTTAATTACCTTGGGAGCTATGTAACTGATACTGGTGATGTGCGGCATGAGATTAACAGACGAATAGGGATTGCTGCCGGGACTTTTAAGAATCTATAGAGATTGTGGAGAAATAGGCGTATACACCTAAAGACTAAAATTAGACTGTATAATAGTTTGGTTCTTTCTAGGGTTAGTTATGGTAGTGAAACTTGGACGCTGTGTAAACAAGATAACAGGAAACAAGATGCTTTTGATTCTAGATGCTTACGCAGTATCTTGGGTATTAGGTGGTTTAACTTTGTAACTAATGATGAGGTTAGGGAAAGAAGTCTGCAACCTCCTTTAAGCAGCATATTGTGCAGAGAGAGACTCCGCTGGTTTGGCCATGTTGCCCGTATGGATAATTATAGATTGGCGAATAGGGTTATGAACAGGTTCCTAGAGGCCTCAGAAGGAGGGGGAGACCTAGGATGCGGTGGGCAGACAATGTCAAACAGGACCTTGTTAGAATTGGTATGCAGTGGCCGGATGCAGCAGATGTAGCTCAGGACAGATATGCTTGGAGAATTAAACTGCGTGGTCTGGTTGGACCTCCGTAGCCCATGGCTGCTTGATGATGATGATGATGATATTTCCTTTCCTGCAGGTAAGCCATTAGGTTTGCCGGTCAAATGTAAAAAATCTCTCCTGTGTTTTGTGAGATGACGATGATGATCTTGGATTGTTGTACCTCTGAGCGGCACTTTTTTGCACACAATGGGCTAAATGATCAGGTCACAAAACGCCGAAGGCTCAGAGAAGGTTGGGGGAATAACCCACTGGAACAGATGTTGGGAGAAAGGTGGTAGCCTACCGTCAAGGCCATCCAGTGTGTTTTTAACTTGCACAGGTATGGCTCTCTCACACACGGGGCCACGTTTTAACATCCCGTCTAACGGACGGTGGCCTTTCTAAGCCCATTGATGACGATGATGAATAAATATATATCAATCAATCAAACAAATCAAAACATGTCCTGTTACTTTTCAATATTTTTATCAATACCTAAAGCTTAGAGACTATATGGTAGCTAGACGTAATTGGATAAAGAGTTGGACAGTATTCGTTTACAATGATATACAGAAATGGCCAGGCTTAGCACCTCAAGGTGCGACCACTCCTCGTGGTACAGGCAGCTAGTATCTTTCAGAGAGATATTCACTTAACCTAAATGGCCGCCAACTCAGTTTGTCCTACTAATATGGATCCTGAAGGCACATTTTCTTTTCTATTTTTAAAACCCTCATTAAGACTGGTTAACTTCCACAGGGTCTCGAAGCTGACCACTTAAACCAACCCGACTGGCAATGATTTTGGAATTTATGCACTACAGGGGTTCTGCTGAAGGAGAACCTACTATGGTTTCTGCTTTTTTTTTTGCGAGTTTGCTATCCTTTACTGAACAGATATATTGTATACTTTATACCAGCTGGCAGATGATCCGGAACCATTGTTTTTCTTCATTTTGTGCATCGCCAGACATAAACTGAGCTAACGTGTCTCATACGCCGGCTTGCTGGCACTCCAAAGGATGGGATGGATTCTTATGGTAGATAACTCCATTATTTGTTTGAGTTCCTACCAGAAAAAGTGGCTTCAGCTCCTAGTAAACAAGAAATGCGTCTTTGTTCCATGCCTTCCATGTAAGAAGATTTTTATACTATCCAGCGCAAGCCAAAGACATTTTGCCGTCCCAAGCGAGCTTATTTTTTACCACCTAAAATTAAATTTTAGCAGCTACAAGTAGTTGTAGAACAATTATTTCCGCTTCGGAAATAATTTTTTTGCCGTTCCCCCTCCCCCGAAAAAATATTTCGCAATTTGAGTGCAAGTGATTATGCTCTTTTCACCTCTCCCACCCCTCAAGAGATCTTAGGATATTTCTGAATTTAATACCAGCTCTTACACACTTATAGCATAATGCCAGGTAAATGAAACAACAGTGTAGAAATAAAGGTTTGAACATAATTACAGTAATAAATTTGACAATATAAATTAACACAATATATATATTGTTCCGACAGATGAACGTGCAACAATAAAACCTGAACTGATGTGTCATTTGACGCTCGAGTTATGCTTCAGCTTGAGAATTACGTCATAGCTTATTGGAACAGACTTGAAATAATGACGGTTTTTAAAAATATTGGAAAGTTTTCGGTAGTAACTGAAAGTGTATATTTATTTTCCTTTTAGGGAATTAGTCAAGAGACATGGCAATCAAACCGAAGAGGCAATACGTTAGTCGAACAAGCGGCTAGCTGGCTTTAATTTTTTCATAGCAAGAGTTCATCGTCTGATGCGTGATCTTAATGTATACAGATGAAGCTTATTTCCATTGGTGAAGAGAAGCCAACAGGAAAGCAAATAGAGTTTAGTGAAAACATAAATGAATAAAAAAGAATCGGTAAGGTGAATCTTGGTTACATTTAGGTATTTCAACGAAGAAACTTGCGTTACTTGTCAAATGTTTAATAAACATTCCATTTGTGCTTTAAGTAGAAATGAAATAATTTTAGTAAAAATGTTTGAAGAATAATTAAGAGATGTAAAACACTCTTTTTATGGTTTAGCTTTATACTGATGAAGTCAAAGGATCTGAGTTAGTTGAATTTGTTTTATATATGTGGTTTTATAACTTTGCAATAAATTAGTTCATTTATAATTTTTGTTACTAAGCATTCTTTTGAACTCATGCTCAATTTTCTAATAAAAATTTATAACAATATTTTCTTTTCCTTTTATAATGAAAATCCATTTATCTTGCGATGAAACCTGTGGTTCAAATTATGTTTTTTCAAGTTTGGCTGATAATTGCGTCAGATGCGAAACAATATTGAAGAAATACACCAAAAACATGACCTAAAAATTTATGATTTTTGTATCAGTTCTTTTTATCCAGCAAGCCTATTTTCACAAGATTACCCAAAGAATACCAATTACAAAGCTTACGTCACTAATGTGCAATATTTAAAGAATTAGAAATATGTGTAATATCGATAAAATATTACTTATAAAGCAACCAATCCAATTCAAATCCACAAATGAAAATTCATTGAGAGGAAAACCCTATCAACGAAACTAAAAACTACGACAATTAAAGTGCCTTATGTTTATTCCTTCACCAAACTGCGAAACTTCCATGTCAAGAAAATACAAGGTAAAGGCAGTTTATAGAACACTATTAGGTTATAATGCACAAATCTCTTCACAAGTCGTAACTTCAGCCTAAGACAAAACTCGTATTACTGGACAATATCGCATCATCATCATATTGTGAGATGGAACACTGATAGCAAATAAAAAAAGTATCAGACAAGGCTTGTGATAACATTTGATATCTTATTAGTGACCGAAATGGCCTGAAACTGTTCGATTGTTGATATACAACGCAAGAATATTTAACCTTTAAAAGTTCTTTAAAAGTATTGAGGAGAAACAAGCTAAATGCAAAACATAAGTACTCAGTATAGGATGGAGAAATGGATCCAGGTAGCCTTTAGGAAACAGATGGAAACCTCTCATCAAAGTCATTCAGCTAGTTCTTTAAGCATGCACAGTTTATGGCTCTCCCACACACAGAGCCAAGGCTACACTTTCCATCTAATAGATATCAGCTACAACCTTTCCAAAACAATCAGCATCCATTTTCTAAGGATAGACCGGGAATTAGCGGAGAAAACCTGAACACAATCACAGTTGAAACTCACACTGAGAAGGATAAAGGAAATCAACTGTATCTCTAGAAAAATTGGTAATTGTATTCTTTGTACGAGGAAAAAATTATCACTAAGGTTAATTGAAGAAAAAAATGTAACACAAACGAAAGCATTAAGTTTTATAGAAAATTCTACATAATTCGCCCCTTTGCAATTTGAAGTTTTTTAAAAACCAGCATTAAAAAATCATTTTACAATTTGAAAATAATAAATAAGTTATCTATAGTCGCATTTGTCTTTAAGAAAGAATGTTTGGTTTTTACCACTTACCAAACATTGTTGGACATTGTCGGCCATTATTGAAGCTATCAGTTTCCTAATGCAATTTTATATTTTAAAAAAATGGAGCATCTTCTTCAATTGTAGTGAGTAAAAAGGTGATAAAAGAGAAAGCACGATACACGCAATTTAGCAGAAATATGGGAAATTGCAAAAATTCTGGAAATTGAAGAAAGAACACGATTATCCCGAAATGCAATGTCGGATCAACAACATTCGAAATAAATGAGTAGAAAGAATAATTACTGGAGTAATTGCTAACATATTTAAGTGTAAACTTTTTTCAAAGGACAACTTATATATTTTATGCTCTTTTAGCTGTTCTCCTGCATCTCTACAATCAACTAGATGAAGTCCATTAGATGAATCCAATTAGTGAACACTAGGTGCTTTTAACATTGACATTACAGTGCATGTAATACTGCGACTTTATTGTTATTTGCTTACATCTAATAAACTGAACTTCCGTTTACATTGTAATAATCACTAATCCTTTCTTTTAGTCATTATTGAATGTTTGCAGATATAAACAAGTTCACCTTTAATGCTTATTTTTCATTGAAATGTGCTTTATCAGAAATACCACTTGGTATTCCTCTCCATAGTCTCACATCTCTGAATCTATAAGGGGCAGGATTTAAAGAGTTTATTGCGTTTGAACTAGACGCATACCACCTCTATCAAAATCATATTTAAATCCTTTTCGTTATTCAAAAAAATATTAATTTTCAATTATTTTCTTTCCGTTTTCAAAATTCATTATACGATTTGCATTTATATTTATCGTAATGTTCAATATACTTATGTTTTGAGATAGTTGCCAGGAAAACAATTTTAGCAGACAGCTTATTTTATTAATGAGGTTTCCATAAATTTAGAAAATGATTTGTGAAGAAAATTGTTTAAGGTCACAGAATTTCTATTAAATATTCCAGACACATAATTTTAAAAATATTTCAAAACTATCACTGGATGCAGATAATGTAAATGTATTTGATCTACAGTTAGAAGTATCTTCCATTGTCTTTTTGTGTCAGAATCTTATTTTAGAGACTTAAGACTTGATCTTACATGACTTACCATGGGTTCTTCTAATTCTAGCGGGATATTTGCGTAATCTTTATTTTCTGTCGAAGACTAGAATCGACATTCTAGCGTGTTCTCTGCGTAACTTTCAAAAAACAATAATGGAAATTATGAATGCTTCTAAGTTATTGTAAAAATATTTTAGCCAAGCAGTGGGAAACTTCATGCTAAAATACCAACTGCTCTTACTTTAAGATATTGGTCACTGATCAGTTTTCTCTTTTCTGGATCAACGAAGATATCCTACTGACAGAAATATTCCATGATTTTACGAATTGTCGATGCACAAAATGCAATATTGCATACAGAGATGCAAATTTATATTAGACAACAGCACCGATCCATTATTATATAATGAAAAGATAATATAATATCATTAGAGATTATATTATCGTTAGGGCATGATTTTTTCAGGTAAAAGAATTTCACTAGATGGTGGTGAAGGAAATTTTAATTATCAGGTGTTTACTATTCGGGTTGTGAAATCATTAAAAAATTATTAAACATCGGGTCAAAAAATAGCAATTAAATATTGTTTTTTATAATTTAGGTTAAAAGCAGGTCGAAATAAAAAATAATAAAAATTTTCAGGTATCAGGCAATGATTTTATTATTTGCATGCAATAATATATTCATTGTCAATGTTTGTTAAGCGAGATTAATTCTGTACAAACTATTACGTCTAATTCTTTTAACTTCACAACAGATATTTATTTATAAATCAAGCTTTTCATTATTATCTTTTACATGCTTTATTACGTTAAAATGTTTTTAACATTAACATATATTTCTCATTTTTCTGCTTTTCCACTCACAGGTATCTTCAGGTTTGTTTGAAGCCCCATCTTCGCTGTTGTATTCTGCTACCACTGGGTATAGGGTAAAATTTGTTCTCGTGCAGGGTGAGATCCGAACCCACGACATCCTGATAGCATGCATAGTGGCCATAATATGCATAGCGTAATACAACATCGAAAATAGTGACTTCAAATAAACATTTTTACTCTGATTTTTATTTGATATTTTGAACGAGTAAATAATTTCTCTTACAATCAATATGCTATTTTCCTTTTTGTTTAACGAATGGTATTGGCTTGATGGTATGGCTGACAAAGATGAGGAAGCAGTTAGACAGCACAACAGCAGAGAGCTGTACCAGATAATTAATGTTTTGTGTTGTAGAAAACGGACAGGTATACAGGGATTGAAGGATGAAAAAGGTAAGGTTATAGAAGATGAGGATTCTGTCATGGCTAGGTGGGCTGAGCATTTCAGTGATGTACTAAACAATGTGGTTAGTTCTACTCCCATTGTTTGCAATGACGATAGATGCATTGGTGGCTTTAATGTTGGCCCGATAACACAATCTGAAGTTATTTTGGCTATTTCTGAACTTAAACTTCATAAAACTCCAGGGGTAGATGAAATTACTACTACTTATTTCTTTTATGATAAAGGCATGGTTCCTAAGGATTTTACCAGAGCTATTGTTATCCCTATTTTCAAAAAAGGTGATCGCAGTTCTTGTGATAACTATAGGGGTATCAGCCTACTCTCTGTTCCAGGTAAAGTTCTTTCCATGATTGTGCTTAATAGAATTAAGAATCTGGTTGACAGTCAATTGCGTGATGAGCAATGTGGTTTCAGAAGTGGTAGGGGATGTGTGGATCAGATATTTTCACTTAGGCAGATTCTTGAGAAATGTTTAGAATTTCAGAAACCTTTGGTTGCTAGCTTTGTTGATTTCAAAAAGGCTTTCGACTCTGTTGATCGTCATAATTTGTGGTTGATTGTGAAATCATATGGTATACCAGACAAGTTAGTTAACATTATGAAAGCTCTCTATAATAACACTGAGTCGTGTGTGAGAGTTGGTAAGGCTTGTAGCAATTGGTTTAGCTTTACTTCTGGTGTTCGACAAGGGTGCATTTTGTCTCCTTTTCTCTTTAGCTTGGTTATTGATTATGTTATGCGAAATTCACTTCAAGGGAAAGATTTTGGCCTTAAATGGGCTGGAGATACGAAAATTTCTGATTTAGATTATGCTGATGATTTAGTCCTTTTGGTAAATGATGTTGATGAGATGAACTCTTTCATTCGAGCTGTTGATGAGACTGATAGTAGAGTAGGTTTGGTTATAAACAGAGAGAAAACTAAAGTGATGAAAATTGGTCAGGCAGGCTATGATTCAGTTAATCTGAATGGTTGCAGTCTTGAGCAGGTGTCACAGTTTAATTATCTTGGGAGCTATGTAGCTGATAATGGTGATGTGCGGCATGAGATTAACAGACGAATAGGGATTGCTCCCGGGACTTTTAAGAATCTATGGAGAGTGTGGAGAAATAGGCGTATACACCTAAAGACTAAAATTAGACTGTATAATAGTTTGGTTCTTTCTAGGGTTAGTTATAGTAGTGAAACTTGGACATTTTGTAAACAAGATAACAGGAAACTAGATGCCTTTGATTCCAGATGCTTACACAGTATCTTGGGTATTAGGTGGTTCAACTTTGTAACTAATGATGAGATTAGGCTAAGGAGTTTGCAACCTCCTTTAAGCAGCATATTGTGCAGAGAGAGAATCCGTTGGTTTGGCCATGTTTCCCGTATGAATAATTATAGATTGGCGAATAGGGTTATGAACAGTGTGCCTAAAGGCCTCAGAAAGAAGGGGAGACCTAGGATGCGGTGGGCAGACAATGTCAAACAGGACCTTGTTAGAATTGGTGGGCAGTGGCCAGATGCAGTAGATGTAGCTCAGGATAGACTTGCTTGGAGAACTAAATTGCACGGTCTGGTTGGACCTCCGTAGCCCATGGCTGCTTGAGGATGATGATGATTCTGGAATCATTTCTTTATAGGGAAAAACTGCCTGTATTATTCTATGGTTGTATCAATAGTAAGTGCACTACCACAGAATATAAAATGATTGATAATAATTCATTCTCTTATCTTTGTCTATGCGTGTGTTGGTAAATGACAATCTCAATTAAATCGACAGTATGCTAATTTCATCTTTTCATTTTAATAGAAAGCAACAACTACTATGAAATGTAATTTCTTTCCCGGATTTTTTCCGGTTAAACCTGAACGTTCAAACCTGTTGTTCGGGGGGGGGGGGTGAATATCGAAAAAAATTAGGTTATTTACTTTTTCGGGTTTTTCCTAATTATTTTACATCAGAAACGAACTACTAATATGTCATTCACATTCAAAGAGCATTTTTTTAAATAGTTAAAAAAAATTAAACTTTGCCTAGGAAAGACATTTATGTACCCCAAACAGATATATCTCAGCTATGGAGCTTCTGACATGTTGCTAAGCGGTCATGGATTAATAACTCTCCCAGCAACAATTTTTTGCATTTGCATATTTCACTGGTTTCTTAAATTAAGGAAAATCCCTAAGTTAAGTCAATGGAAAGCTAACGTCAAAGCTAAATTTCTAAAATATTAAAAAATTAAATATAAAAAAAAAACCAACAAAATTTCTAAATTATAAAATAGGTTTGTTTTGAAACATGTGATTGCAGATAAAGATCTCAATCAAATAAATCAATATCTCGATTTTCAACAATATTCGTTCAGTACTTAATGAGTTATGGAAGTTTGAATATTTAGCGATAACAATGCCAGCCACAAAAATTGACTTCAGAAATTAATTAAAACTTAGTAATAAGTATTGTATCAAAGTGTTTAATAAAATAAGTTTGTATTTTAGAACTTTGTGTAAAGAATTATTTCAGTATTATTCTGAAGACTGGCATTGCTGTTGTTAAATATTAAAACTTCCGTAATTCATGAAATACTGAATGAATATTGTTGAAAATCGAGATAGATTTATTTGATTGAAATCTTTATCTGCAATCACATTTTTCAAAACAAAAAAACTTATTGTAGAAATTATAAAGCTTTGACGTTAGCTTCCCATTGACTTAACATTGGGATTTTCCTTGATTTATGGAAACCAGTGTATTTTCAAATATAGAAGGGATTTTCAAAGAAGTGTTAAAACCCTCCTAGTGTTAAGCATTTATCCTTCGCCCTGCTTCGTAAATGCCAGAGTAAGGCTTAAACAGTCATGTGGTTGTACTGCCGTGCCAGTTCCACTAGAAGACCACTTAGCTGTGAGGAGAACATAATGGAGGGTTAATGACGAATTTCCATTAGATTGAACTTTTTTTTATATCACGTTGAAAATTCAACAATCATGAGAATTTGTCGTTCCAATTTAAACACAAAAAATTAATTCAATTGTATATTTTGATCTGAAAGAAAGTCATAATATTGACTGTTTCTTAATGGCAGTCTGGAGCAATTTCGACCCACAACTATCTTTTAATCTTTGATCAACTAATCCCATAGAACGTAATTTAATAATTTCTGCTTCCGTATAATCATAGTCCACCCTCCTGAATTTCAAATTCTGAGGAAAACAACTGAGGAAGTAAAATATAAAGACTTAAAATGCAACAATTGCATTTCATGTCTTTCTTTTCCCCAGCAAAAAAGGAGATAACGCAAAGGCAAAAAACAATGATGAGAACCTCTTTTTAAGAGGATCGAATGGTGCCGAATCTTTCCAGTGGCCATGAAAGTCCAGTGGAATGATGGACTGCTAAGAAAAAAAGCCTGGGTTGAAATCTTGCATGGGAGGATGGGAATGGTTGAAATCTTGCATGGGAATCTTTCAAAAGAGGTCTCATCAACCTCACAAATTTTCTTCGTATTTATTGTACTGAAATGTTCGATAAGGGATTAAGACCGACCACGACTTTGAGGGCTTTTGCATCTCGTATTTTTAATGGTATAATAATAAACTATGGCATAACGATGAAAACTTTTAATATTATAATTGCGTTATATTATTAATAGCGTGAAAATAAAAGTTTTACATATAGACCCAAAGGCTGCCGAGTAGTGTATGGAACAAATGAACTACAACAGTCAAATCAGAAGTCTAACACCTACCTGCAGAGAGTATTATACTAATTATTGTATTTCAATTTCTTAGAATAGGACAAACTTTTTTTTTAATTTTTATTTTCCTACCATTGGGTATAATGCTTATTTAACATTTCATTTATTACTTTTGATTTACTTTTTGATTTATTTCAATAATACTTCCTATACAATAGTGAACCTATGGAGGGATGGGGCCTCCTTAACCTTAATTATCCAATAGGCAAATGCCTATTGGATAATCCAGCATTGGATATATGGCTAACGGACTTCCAAAGCACACAAGCTGCTTGAAGAGTCAGAAAATGAAATCGCTACCGATTCGAGAGGCTATATCCCAAATTGTTTAAATGCGAAGAAATTATTTTACATTAAATAGGAGGGACAAGATTGGATTTGAAGAATTATACTTATTGCTAAGTAACGAAGGTTTAATGACTTACCGGCGGACATTGCGATAACTTTTCTGCAGCTACCATCTGTACATTTAAATTCCGGCTCTGAGATTTCCCCCTAGATTTAATTAGTCTCTGTAAAACCTAAAATTATGATGCAAGTAATAGATTTGCATTAGAAACACAGTGGGCTGAATTCTGAAAAACATGTTTGATTACTTTATAAGAGAAATGAATGATTGAAACTTTTACCTTGAAGTGTGCTTGAATAAAATCACATTTAACTTATTCGAGTAAATTATAGGATTTCCTTTAGTAGAGTTTAATAAAATTGTTTAATCAATACATAAAGTATATAAAAACTCTTATTAGAAACAAGAAGAAAGCAAAGATTTAAATATTTTAAAAGTTTTTACTAAGCACTTAACATTTCATGAAACTAATACAGGCTTTAAACAGAGACATATGAAAACAGATGAACAGAATATCGTAACGTGACAGAACTCAAGACGATTGTTGCAGAAAAATAGCTTAATACCTTTGGTTTTTTGGGGATTTTTTTGTTCTCATGTATAAAATTTTATATCAAAGTTACATTTGTAGTTTAGTTATTTATGTTATTGTGTAGTTTTACGTTTGGTTCGAAGACAAATCATTAATTCACCATCTTCAAATTACGTGATAGATTAAATGATTTGTTGTCTATTAGATTTTTGATTGCAAGCTAACGAAAAAGAATGTAAAAGGGTTAACAATAACATAGGCGTATACGAATGTTATGTTTCGAACATAGCATGAGATCTTCATCAAAAACAGATACAGTAGAAGTAAAATTATTTACTAATGAGATGAATTTTTAAAACTGAGCTATAGGTATGAAATTCCTATCAGAGGTAGGGGAATATATATGGATTATTCGATCTACGACTGACATTTTTATTTCCTTTAATAGTCTACCTGAATAGATCACAAGAACATTAAATGCTCAGAACTGGGTAGGGAATCCGCTCAATAGTTCCTTGGAGACAGCTGGAAGTCTCCAGTCAGGGCATTCAGTGTGCTCTTTCACTTGTAAAGTCTAAGGTTTTCTTACACACAGGACCTTGACTTAATGTCCCATCTGATGGGCAGTGTCCATTGGTGTACCCTTTATCAGAAAGTACAGATAGAGGTGGAGGGAGGGTTAGAAAAAAAATTCGTTTTAGAGTTTCATTAACCTAATTAGTGTGCTTATTATTCGAGCAGAAGGACAGAGATTCGAGTCTTCAATAAATTATGTTTTTCTGCCGATATTTCTTAATCTTTACCACCGTCCTTTATCGTAAATTAAACTGGTTTGGTTGTTTGGGGATTCAGTGGCGCAGAAGCAAAATCAACTGGTAATCTCTTGTCATACCTTAAGAGCAAATGTTTCACAATCGCCGTACAAGACACTGACAACGAAAGCAAATTATAAATATTGTTTGACAAGAAATTTCTGGGCAACAACCACGCTACTTCTCTGACTGAACTCTAAAAATACACACTTAGTGAGGAAGGTTTTTCTTCATTTCTTTATTCAGATTCCTTGAACACTTATGATAAGAGAGAAACAAGTCTTTGACGAGTCATGAAAGTATTTCTGCTAACTTGCGGGGAAGCCAGATGATTAACCTGGGAAACACTGTTCTGGGAGATTTCATTTCATCACTCATGCTATTTTCACACAAGAAAAGCACGCGCAAAGATGAAAGTATATGTGTAAGTTTTAAAAGTAAAAAAAAATCTTAATAATTTAAAAAAGGGAATATTTTGGAAAGCAAATATAGAAAGGAAGACGAAACTTTGATAAGTTCTTATATATAAACTTACTAATATCTTACCTTAGGTGAGGAAATCTTTACATAAACTACTATAGGTGCTAAGGAGGTTTTGAGTAGTTGGGAAGGATGGTTAATAGTGTCGCAGTCAAGAACTACTAATTGTAGAGTCCGAGCCAATTCAAATATTCGTTCTATTTCTGCTTGAACTTCGGCTATAAATAAATACAAAGGAAAACATTAGAGTAAAAGTTTTTTTTTTTAATAAAAACTCTTACCATTCAATAATTAAGTTTTATTAGATGTTAATAACATAAAATCTTCACTTATTAAAGAAAAAATATGGAAGAAGAACAATACTTAAATTTTGCAACTCAAAAAAATACCACAGATTCTGCGATTTGGAATTAATATATTTAAAATTGTTTTAGAATTTTTAATGTAAATGGAATCACATTTAATAGAATTAATTCTTTTCCTATCTGAATATTAAGACGATTTATTAAATTTCCGTAACTTCGGATGAAATAGCCGCTTTAATCTTGTAGTTAACGAAAATTTAATTTTATGATCGATAACGTTTCTATTAAATTAATTGTGCAACCAAGTCACAAGGTTAGGTTATTTTACCTCTGAGCGGCACTTTTTTTGCACACCATGGGCTAAATGGCCAGGTCACATGGACCCCGAAGGCTCAGAGAAGGTTGGGGGAGGGGACCCACTGGAACAGCTGTTGGGAGACAGATGGTAGTCTCCCGTCAAGGCCATCCAGCGTGTTCTTTAACGTGCACAGGGTATGGCTCTCCCGCACACGGGGCCACGGCTTAACGTCCCATCCGACGGACGGCGGCCTTTCCAAGCCCATCGGTGTCCCCTACTGACCGTGAGCAGGGCGGGGAATTTTGCGGAGATAAATCTCAACGCTGACCCAGCTGGGACTCGAACCTGGGAACTACAGATTACGAGCCTGGCGCGCTACCGACTGAGCCACCCCCGCCCCCAAGTCACAAGGATAACAACGGCTATGAGCTGGGTAGGAAAATAGGACCCGCCCTGTTACTAGACAGATGGAAGTTTCCGTTCAAAACCTCCTGGATTGTTCCTTAAAATGTACATGGCACGGCTCTCCTGTACACAGAATTACGGCTTAACGAATCATCGGGCAGATGGCAGCATTTCCAAGCCAATAAGTGTCCCTTTTCTCACCTAGTGCAAATTGAGAGATAATGGAAAAAATCTCATCAGTAGCACAAGTTGGGACTGAAATTTGGGACATCAGATTGCAAGCCTGGCACACAATTAGGAAGAGATCATAAAAGTGGGTTGGGTTGTTTTACCTCTGAGTGGCACTTTTTTGCACACCATGGGTTAAATGGCCAGGTCACATGGACCCCGAAGGCTCAGAGAAAGTTTCGGGTGGGGTTGGGTTGTTTTACCACCGAGCGGCACTTTTTTTGCACACAATGGGCTAAATGGCCAGGTCACAAGGACCCCGAAGGCTCAGAGAAAGTTGGGGGAGGGGATCCACTGGAATAGATGTTGAGAGGCAGATGGTGCGTCCCGTCAAGGCCATCCAGCGTGTTCTTTAACGTGCATAGGGAATAGCTCTCCAGCACACGGGGCCACGGCTTAACGTTCCATCCGACGGACGGCGGCCTTTTCAAAGTCCATCGGTGATCAGAAAAGTGATTTAAAGCTAAAATTCCTTTGCAATATATTGTCTTCCAAAACCTCTTTTGTATTGATAGAATGATTCCTATATTTAAGTTAGAATATAGGTTGGTTGGTTGTTTTACCTCTGAGAGGCACTTTTTTTCACATCATGGGCTAAATGGCCAGGTCACAAGGACCCCGAAGGCTCAGAGAAGATTGGGGGAGGGGACACACTGGAACAGCTGTTGGGAGACAGATGGTAGCCTCCCGTCAAGACCAACCAGTGTGTTCTTTAACGTGCATAGGGTATGACTCTCCCGCACACGTCGCCACGGCTTAACATACCATCCGACAGACGGCGGCCTTTCCAAGCCCATCGGTGTCCCCTACTGACCGTGGGCAGGGCGGTGAATTTTTGCGGAAATAAATCTCTAAGCTGACCCAGCTGAGACTCGAACCTGGGAACTACAGATTACGAGCCTGGCGCGCTACCGACTGAGCCACCCCCGCCCCGTAAAATATAGGAAAAGTGGAATTCTAAAAATTATTTTTTAATGTTAATTGAAATATAAATAATCTATGTTTAACTGCTTGCTTTGATTTCACGAACTTATGCACTAAACATATTTCGTTTCTTGTTAGTTTTCGAAATGATTTCTAAATATCAGCGATGCTGCTTTGAAATATTTCCTATTTAAGAACTCTTTGAACACTAATCAATGGAAGATTTTGATAAAATTGAAGCACTTGATCTAGACTAATTTTTCAAATAGAATAGAAATTAATGTTAGCGGAATATTGTTTTGGTTGACAAAAATGTAAAAATATCTATTGCAATATTTTTAGACTTATCACCGTGCTACTTTCCTCGAACAACTAATCTAAAACCCTAAAGGAAAAATGAAACCTTTAGGGCAAGTGTCTTAATCAATAAGTGACAAAACTTAGAAAGTGTACATGGCAATTCCAAAGAATAATTTTAATCTCAATTAACATTGATTTAACTAATTTGGAATCCCCTTGCTCCACCCTCTTGGAAATCGCTCTTTATGATAAAATCAGAAAAATTTATCAATTTATGCATTCATTCGTACTTTCATATATTATAATTCAGGCACTAACCCTTCTGCTGAAGAGTGATGTGTTTTCAGACAGAGAAGTCTTAATTTGAAATTGCCCAAAGACCAACAAGGACTGAAATAATGATAAAATATACCAAAGGAGTCGTTCAATTGATTCAGTGAAACCTCAAAAACTTGAAGGCCTAACCTAAGATGATAAGAAATTCAAAATGGGGGAGGTGCGGATTTGGCCAATCAAGTATATGGTTGCTAAGCGGGACTAATGTATTTTATTTGCCCACCTTCCAGAGCCATAGCGTTAAAGAACACACTGCATGGTCTCGACTTGAGGCTACCATCTGTCTCCTAACAACTGTCCAGTGTGTCTCCTTCCACCAACCACCTTTGTGCCTTTGGGATCTTTGTGACCTAGCCATTTAGGTTAAAAAAAAAGTTCGGCCCAGAGGATAAAAGCAACCCTAGCCCTCCGGCTAGTGATGTAGATGCCATAAAGCCATTTAGTTGGATTGGGTTCTTTTTCTTCTGAGCCCACTTTTTTATACACAATGGGCTAAATGGACATATCACAAGGATCCCAAAGGCTCACAGAGGGTTGGGGGAGGAGACCCACTGGAACAGCTGTTGGGAGACAGAATGTAGCCTCCCGTCAAGGCCATACAGCGTGTTCTTTAACGGGCACAGGGTATGGCTCTTCCGCATCTAGGACCACGGCTTAACGTCCCATCCGACTGAAGCGGTCTTTTACAAGCACATCGGTGTCTCCTACTGACCGTGGGAGAGCGGGGAGTTTTGCGGAGATGAATCTCAACGCTGACCCAGCTGGGACTCGAACATGGGAACTGCAGATTACGAGTCTGGCGCGCTACAATTCAGGAAATGTCACATAGCTAAAGAATTGAAGAAACGTTACATCGCTAAGGATTAGATTCATGGCTTAGATTTAGCACATTCTTAACTATGTTGAGAATTATTACTCTATTAATTTTCTTATTATTAGTCGTTTATTGTTTTAACCTACTGTTTTTCAAATAATCCAAGAATATTACAATTAATATTACTTTGGTGTTCTCAATTTTGTAACTGATTTTCAAAGTAATATAAGTACATAAGAAAACAATTAGTGTATTAAAATAATATCAAAGCTATTTTTTTAATATTCTGGAAGAGCAATATATGATAAAAGTTTGTTGTACTCATTTATCAAACAGTAATAATCTTGAAAGCAAGTACTATAGTTAATCAAAAGTTCTAAAAGCAATTTATAGTTTTAATTCAAATAACTTAGAATCAGTTTTCAACTTAGTTTTTGCTGGACTAGATGGCAATGTACCATTGGCCACCAGTTTAAAATTAGTTATCTGTAGGATTTGTGATGGTCCTAAAGTTTACAATCACAAATTCAGATATTAAAAACATACAATTCAATATCCTAAAACACATATATAGTTCATTTTATTAATATAAAATGAAATACATTTTCCTTTACCTAAACAAGACGACCTACTATTGGCTCTCTCCATAATGGCCCTTTTGCTTGGGTTGTTGAGGAGAGACCTTTTGGCGAGTGATATGTCAGCCGTTACCCTGGTGATGATGATCCTGCAACAGGAGACTGTTTGAGTGAGTGGTGGTCTATAGTGAGAAAGAACATCAAAGCATGGTAAATTTATCGGTTCTGTTTCCAACAGGAAATTACACTGTACACACAAACATATAGCACAGCCACTTTTGACACAGCAGTATTTATTGCTGTCAAATATCATTCAGTGAACAGAGATAAAGTTCACAATGTAAAAGCAGCAAATTCACTTAATCAGCAGCTTTCCAATTGACACAATTCAGAGGTAAACTTCCTATAATGAGCAGAAACTAAAATAAAATGGGTGAAATAATATCCAGCATATCTTTCTTATAATCTACTATTTTAAAACAATCAGAAACATGTTTTCGTATTAATTTTATTTGTTTCAAGACTTACATATATAAAACTGGTTTCAGGGTAATGTAAAATTATATAACACAATAATTAAAATTTAACAGTTCTCTGTCAATATTATTAAGAAGTATTAACAGCTATTTACCTAAAGAGTGATTTTGTGATAAATGTGAAATGATAATACGGGGCAACAGTAGCGACTTTGAAATGTAAAATTTTCGACATTTTGGGTTTTGTTGATGTAAAAAACAAAAATAAAACTCACGAAAAAAAAAATCAACAAATAAATAAAACTACAAAACTCAAAGAAATATCTCAAATGAATTAAATGGGAGCATATTTAGGTAGTAATTCAAAAATCTGCTTTCTACAAAATTCGCTCACTCATGAAAGTAGGATTGTGTATAACAATTAAAATCTACAAATTGAATAAGAAGTAGCAAAAGATGTACTAAAGTAAAACATTCGAGAAGCTAACAACTAGTGTAGGTTTACCTCTGAGTGGCACTTTTTTGCACACCATGGGCTAAATGGCCAGGTCACATGGACCTCGAAGGCTCAGAGAAGGTTGGCGGAGGGGACCCACTGGAACAGCTGTTGGGAGACAGATGGTAGCCTCCCGTCAAGGCCATCCAGCGTGTTCTTTAACGTGCACAGGGTATGTCTCTCCCGCACTCGGGGCCACGGCTTAACGTCCCATCCGACGGACGGCGGCCTTTACCAAGCCCATCGGTGTCCCCTACTGACCGTGGGCAGGGCGGGGAATTTTACGGAGATAAATCTCAACGCTAACCCAGCTGGGACTCGAACCTGGGAACTACAGATTACGAGCCTGGCTCGCTACCGACTGAGCCAACCCCGCCACTAGTGTAGGACTTCAGACACAATATACGTTGCATGAATAAAAGCAGGACTCGACAACTCCAGATCACTATGGAAACTACAAATTGTACCATAGTAAGGCACCCAATTTTTTCGATGGTATTTCATCCGTATTTGTTCTAAATATTCGAACTCCAAGACTTAAGGAACTTGAATTTCTTGACGGATACTTGAAAGTTAAGGGCATAGGGAAGAGAAATACAAGACAGATAGCTGTTTGAGGATTATACATGTCTATGTTTTTAGGAGGTACAGTAGCTCAAAAAAGTATCCGAACACTACGGTTGATTACAGAATTCAGGAAAAATATCTGCCACGTAATCTGAAGTTCTCAGGTTCGAGTCCCCGATATTCCAGCATTGAGATTTCCCTCCGTAAATCCATCATCTTGTCCTAATTAAAGAAAGGGTTTGGATAGGATAGTCCATCGTCCGTCGGATAGGGCGTAAAGCCATGACCCCCTGTGCAGGAGACCAATAACTTGTGCACGTTAAAGAGAATACTGGATAGCCTTGGCTTTAGGCTACCTTCACTAAACCGTCGGGGTCCTTGTGATCTGGCTATTTAGCACATTGTGTGCAAAAACATACTACTCAGATGTAATTCAACAACAACCACATATCTAACAAAAGCCTGTGGGCTATAATAAGGCAAGATAAGGTCTGTGAAAACGATAAGGTCTCAGCAGAAACAAATCATAAAGACAACGACTATTCTTATCTGAGATTCGACCCGGATCCCTTTACTCCGCAGTTGAGCACGTTTATATTACAGTGCTGTTTCTAAATGCCAGTATTATTTCGATGAATGAATACTGGTATCTCGTCTACAGTTACTTTTCAGCCTTCTAAACGAATATGCTTCGGGAGTGGAAATAAGTTTTAGTTACTCAAGATTCTAAAACAAACTTATTCCTACTCCCGAATCCATTATTTAAATGGATACTTATGTTGCTCTAGTCTCCGCTTTCAGAGAAATATTCCGAATATTAGAATTCTTCCGAGCATAACATTAGTTCAATATGAGGCAAAAATTACACGAGATAAGAGTCTGAGTCACGAAATAAGCGACTTATTTCATATATGAGAAATAAACTGACAGAATTCCATCAGAATACTTCGGTAAATGACATTTGAGTTGACTATCCATTTCGTTCAGTTTTTTAATTTTAATATACAAATTATATTTAAGTTTGTTATTCCCACATTCCATTCCTTTTGAAACCTTCTGGATGTTTCGGCGGGCATTTTACTCTTTTTCTTCAAATATATTTCAATAACAGATCATTTGGACAATTTCAACTATCATATATGAGTTGAAGTATGTTTGAATGACACTTAATATATGAATGTCTTAAACAAAATAAAGACTGGTTTAATTACAACCTGGAAAGTATCAGACTGCGAACCCCAATTCGAGTTAATATAAAAATGACGAATTATCAATTCCTTTTTTACCGAGTCTTAGGAAGACTCGGTAAAAAACAGTTTTTCAAAAAAGAAGCTATAACTGCAGTTTGTTGGTAAATGAGAATTCTGTCAGCTGGTTATTAATGCTCAAGACGACCTGGATAGAGAAATCGATATGGTGACAGATTTGATTTTCCGCATTAAGAAGACATTTGATAGCGTTTGCTCTAAATGATTCGTGGAATAAGCTTATGACTAAATTTGGCAACTCAGTGCGAAAACTCTAATCCCATTTCCAAATGGGGAGAATTTGATTGTTTACTTTGAATTGGCTTCAATATTCACAATTTCCATCAAACATTTTGTGATTTAAAAGATGATGCACCAAATAGTTAGCCTATTCGATCTTGTCGGAAAGGGGTTAGTTCATAGGTTCCCATTGCGAGTTTAATTATACATTTTCATATTGGTAAAATATGAGAAAAGAAATTTAAACTGGTTTCTTTTAAATTAGAAAATATTATTAATATATAAGTAACATTACTTCATTTGCTTATGATTGATGCTGTAGAGGAATTCATTTATTTTAGGATTAATCTGAGAGAATGCCGAGATCTTAAAGCCAAGAAAATAAAGCACTCATTGACCACTCTACAGATTCTAAAGAGAAAATTTAAAGGAAGAAATTAACTCGCATCAGTGACAGTGTGAAGGGACATTTAGGTTCGAGAGTAACCAAGTATGAGGGAATTCGCATTCCTGGTCCGAACAATTTGTGTTCATAAATGATCTTGTGTTAGAATTGTCGGGCTATATGAGCCTGTAGAGACATTTCAACTATTTCACTTAAGTTTCTTTTGGGCCAAAATGGTGAAGAAAATAATATAAGCAGTGAAACAGATAGCCTGTAGGATGATATGAGAGTCGAAATGACAACACAAAATTATATTTTTAGAGTCGCCATAACTGATCCGAAAACTAGGTAAATAATATCAAATCGGAATGCACTTTATTAAACAGTGAAATTGGGTTGGGTTGTTTTACCTCTGAGCGGCACTTTTTTGCACACCATGGGATAAATGGCCAGGTCACATGGACCCCGAAGGCTCAGAGAAGGTTGGGAGAGGGGACCCACTAGAACAGCTGTTGGGAGACAGATGGTAACCTCCCGTCAAGGTCATCCAGCATGTTCTTTAGTGTGCACAGGGGATGGCTCTCCCGCACAAGGGGCCACGGCTTAACGTCCCATCCGACGGACGGCGGCCTTTACCAAGCCCATCGGTGTCCCCTACTGACCGTGGGCAGGGCGGGGAATTTTGCAGAGATAAATCTCAACGCTGACCCAGTTGGGTTGTTTTACCTCTGAGCGGCACTTTTTTGCTCACCATGGGCTAAATGGCCAGGTCACATGAACCCCGAAGGCTCAGAGAAGGTTGGGGGAGGGGACCCACTGGAACAGCTGTTGGGAGACAGATGGTAACCTCCCGTCAAGGTCATCCAGCGTGTTCTTTAACGTGTACAGGTTATGGCTCTCTCCCGCACACGGGGCCACGGCTTAAAGTCCCATCCGACGGACGGTGGCCTTTCCAAGCCCATCGGTGTCCCCTACTGACCGTGGGCAGGGCGGGGAATTTTGCGGAGATAAAACTCAACGCTGACCCAGTTGGGACTCGAACCTGGGAACTACAGATTACGAGCCTGGCGCGCTACCGACTGAGCCACCCCCGCCCCGACATGTTACGTGTTGGAATAAACCATTTATGTGATGAGGGGTGATGTACCTAATAAATTGGCATCGCAATTATATATATAAATTCGATACCAGGATTAATTGGTTAAAATTTAATATTGACTAAAAAAACTGTGAAAAAAATATTTTTCTTTAAAGTTGTGAGCCAAGTGTCTCATAACAAGAATATCCTGATAATTATGGAAGACAGATTGATAGTGTAAGAAAATTAATCAAATTGTTGAAATTTGAGGATTCTAGTTAACTCCTCTTCTTTATTGTGTAGGATGGTTTTCTGTATATCCCATATAATCTTATATCTACCCAGTTGTCTCCCCTCAACTTATATAACTGGTTGACATAAACACTGTCGAATATATCTGGCCAATCTGTCTGGCTTACTGTGTAGGACGCTATACGTATATTGAACGCTCATTATGACCACCTCTCTCCATGTTATTTTAATGGGAGGAGGAACAGGTCTTTGCCCCATGCCTGCGATCAGGGGGCTGTTTGATATTGTTGGCCCTACCAATCTCAATAAACCTAATTTCTTTAAAAATCCTACTAATCATTTTCTCTCTGCAGGAACGTGGAACGTGAGGACATTACATAGAGATTATTCTCTTGATGTCCTCATGCAGGAATTCCAGCGCTATAACCTAGACATTCTAGGCTTGCAAGAGACCAGATGGACAGGTAAAGGTGAAATACTTAAAAATAACTTTAAATTTCTCTTTACAGGGAGGGAGAATGGAAAGCATCACCAAGGCGTGGGTCTGCTGCTCAGCAGACATGCTAGTGATGCTCTTCTAGGATATGAGTGCATTAATGAAAGGTTTCTTACAGCAAAATTTCAGACAAGCATTAAACACTTGAATGTTATCTGCTGTTATGCCCCCACTGAGGATTCTGATGAGGATGAGAAGGATAGGTTTTACAGACAACTTCAGGATATTTTGAATTCTGTCAAGAAAGGAGATATTACCCTTGTTCTTGGTGACTTCAATGCCGAAGTTGGTACCGACTCTGACCTTTGGGGAGGAGTAATAGGCCCTTTTGGTATTGGTAGCTGCAATGGCAATGGGCAACGTCTCCTACAGGTAAGTAAACTAAATGGTTTCAGAATAACTAACACATATTACAAACACCGCGACATACATAAATACACATGGGTTTCACCTGATGGGCTGCATAAGAATATGATTGATTATATATTAATTAACAGCAAATGGGCTAGTTCTGTTAGAAATACCAGGGCATATAGGGGAGCTGAAATTGGATCTGACCATTACCTTGTTAAAAGTGTCTTGCAACTTAAACTTAAAAAGTGTTGTGTTAGGGTTAAAAAATTTACCTTTAATACTGAAGCTCTGAAAGACCCAGTTATAGCTAAAGCTTACCATGATAGGTTACTTAGTCATTATGACAGTCATGGTTTGCTTAATACTGAAGTTGAGGAAGAATGGGGCCATTTTAAACAGGCTTTTTTGGAAACTAACAGTACTCTTTTAGGGAAAAAGGAGCAGAGGAGGCAGAATTATTTAAGTGATAAGGCACTTGAGCTTATTTCAGAAAGAAGGAACTGCAGGAATGTCCTTAATCAGTACCCTACTAGTCCTAATAGAAAGCATTACAAAGAACTTAATAAACGTGTAAAGAATCAGTTAGCTACTGATAAGAATCTTTGGCTTGATGGCCTTGCTGACAAAGCTGAGGAAGCAGTTAGACAGCACAACAGCAGAGAGCTGTACCAGATAGTTAATGTTTTGTGTGGTAGAAAACGAACAGGTATACAGGGATTGAAGGATAAACAAGGCAAGGTTATAGAAGGTGAGGATTCTGTCATGTCTAGGTGGGCTGAGCATTTCAGTGATGTTCTAAACAATGTGGTTAGTTCTTCTCCCATTGTTTGCAATGATGATAGATGCATTGTTGGCTTTAATGTTGGCCCTATAACACAATCTGAAGTTAGTTTGGCTATTTCTAAACTTAAACTTCATAAATCCCCAGGGGTGGATGAAATTACTACGGAAATGCTTAGAGCTGGGAATGTTTCTGTTACCATTTGGATGACTGAAATTTTGAATAACTTTTATGATAAAGGCATGGTTCCTAAAGATTTTACCAGAGCTATTATTATCCCTATTTTCAAAAAAGGTGATCGCAGTTCTTGTGATAACTATAGGGGTATCAGCCTACACTCCGTTCCAGGTAAAGTTCTTTCCATGATTGTGCTTCATAGAATTAAGAATCTGGTTGACAGGCAATTGCGTGATGAGCAATGTGGATTCAGAAATGGTAGGGGATGTGTAGATCAGATATTTTCACTTAGGCAGATTCTTGAGAAATGTTTAGAGTTTCAGAAACCTTTGGTTGCTAGCTTTGTTGATTTCAAAAAGGCTTTCGACTCTGTTGATCGTCATAATTTGTGGTTGATTGTGAGATCATATGGTATACCAGACAAGTTAGTTAACATAATGAAAGCTCTCTATAATAACACTGAGTCATGTGTGAGAGTTGGTAAGGCTTGTAGCAATTGGTTTAGCATTACTTCTGGTGTTCGACAAGGGTGCATTTTGTCTCCTTTTCTCTTTAGTTTGGTTGTTGATTATGTTATGCGAAATTCACTTCAAAGGAAAGCTTTTGGCCTTAAATGGGCTGGAGATACGAAAATTTCTGATTTAGATTATGCTGATGATTTAGCCCTTTTGGCAAATGATGTTGATGAGATGAACTCTTTCATTCGAAGTGTTGATGAGACTGGTAGTACAGTAGGTTTGGTTATAAACAGAGAGAAAACTAAAGTGATGAAAATTGGTCAGGCAGGTTGTGATTCAGTTAATCTGAATGGTTGCAGTCTTGGGCAGGTGTCACAGTTTAATTACCTTGGGAGCTGCGTAACTGATACTGGTGATGTGCGGCATGAGATTAACAGACGAATAGGTATTGCTGCCGGGACTTTTAAGAATCTATGGAGATTGTGGAGAAATAGGCGTATACACCTAAAGACTAAAATTAGACTGTATAATAGTTTTGTTCTTTCTAGGGTTAGTTATGGTAGTGAAACTTGGACGCTGTGTAAGCAAGATAACAGGAAACTAGATGCTTTTGATTCTAGATGCTTACGCAGTATCTTGGGTATTAGGTGGTTTAACTTTGTAACTAATGATGAGGTTAGGCAAAGGAGTCTGCAACCTCCTTTAAGCAGCATATTGTGCAGAGAGAGACTCCGCTGGTTTGGCCATGTTGCCCGTATGGATAATTATAGATTGGCGAATAGGGTTATGAACAGTGTGCCTGGAGGCCTCAGAAGGAGGGGGAGACCTAGGATGCGGTGGGCAGACAGTGTCAAACAGGACCTTGTTAGAATTGGTGTACAGTGGCCGGATGCAGCAGATGTAGCTCAGGACAGATATGCTTGGAGAATTAAACTGCGCGGTCTGGTTGGACCTCCGTAGCCCATGGCTGCTTGAGGATGATGATGATAACTCTTTAAGTACAAAGCTAACGTTATTGAAAATCGAGATTTAGATAGATTTGATTGATATCTTTATCTTCATTTTTGTTAATAAAACGCTTAATTTAGATGTTACAGAACTTCGAAATTAGCTTCCACTTATCTAACATGAAGGGAGGTGGTCATAATTTAGTGAGCACCGAGTTTATATGCATCTTCCTACGATATATCTACTATATATCTATATATTTTAAAACATAAGTGTGTGCATTTATGTATTCCAAAATCCAGGAGAAATCCGTTACATTAGAGCAGGGGTTCTCGACGTGGGGTACGCGGTAAATGTTTTGGGGAACGCCGTGAGAGCTCAAAAGTCGCTAGATCTAGTACCAAAGTCGCAAATTTGCCATTATTACATTATAACTATAGTTTTATATATCTATATAAGGGGTACGCCAGTTACATACACATTTCCAGGGGGTACGTGAAGCATAAAAGGTTGAGAACCACTCACTGCCTTAGAGCCACGAAGATGCCGGATTTGAGACTGCTACATTTTTACTTTTCTATTATTTCAAAGCTTCACTTTAATATCGAGTAGCTTTTCTGGGACCTACGACAATTGGGCTGGCGATAATTGGAGCTGTCAACTTGGCGAAGGCATGATATAAGTAGGAATGTATAAAAATTACTAATTGAGTAAATGATTCTGACACTTGGCGAAAGTCACTATAACAGTCTTTCAATAGAGCGAAGTTTTAAATTCTTATTGCTTATGATGAAATTATTCGGGAATCAAAGGAATGCATTCCACGAAACCGTACCGGGAAAAATTATCGGTATTCTGTCTAAATTGGAATTCAATAAAATGAAATTTCTTCTAATTGCATTTCTTCTGAATGAATCATCAGAAAATCAAACCAATGTACTCCAGAAAGCAAAATAACCGAAATTATATCTATTCTATGCAATTTATATTGAATGAAGCGGGGTTTTTAATACTTTTATTTCAAATATTGTACTTAACAGCAATACAAAAAACGAACCTTATTCAGTGAAATATAAACCATCATTTTCAATAGTTTTAGGCCATCTATTGGCAAGTTGTTCGATTCCTCTGATTCCATGCTTGGTCCTTGGAGGCGAAGAACTCACGACATCGTCTTTGGATTTGCTGAAATGTTTGAAACTGCCTACTTTGAAGAAAATATGCCATGAAAGAGGTGGCAGTCAGAAGGAGCATGATACGGATTATACGCTTGGTGAGAAAAGTTCAAATGGTAGTTTCTCGAAGCTTTTCTTTGGTCGGAAGTGCGCTTTTGCGTTATCCTGTTCGAGGAGTATTTAATATCTGTTTGACAATCGTGAGTAGTGTTGGGGCATCATAGAATGCACGAGCTGTAGTCGTGCTGAGAACTAACGACTTCGGGGATCAGTTCGAAGTGCATTATACCCTTAAAAGTCCACCAAACACACAGCATTACCTTCGTTTCGAATCGTCCCCTCTTTGGGATAGAAAGTGCGGCCTGACCTACATAAGCCACTGCTTTTGTGTGTTCCGATGTTGAAAGGATCATTTTTCATCGCACGTAAAAATTTGCTTGATGAAACGGTGGTTGCGTGGATTGGCGAGGAGTTTCCTACGAATTTCGATACGACGGTTTGCTTGTTCAGTTCTTGCGAAACACTTTGCCAATTCCTGGCTATCTTACCGATGCGTTGCAGATGCGACACCCTATATATTTGCTTGTGAGCAACCAAGTTCGGACAAGAATCTGCGATTGTGTTGATGGATCAATTTTAAGAGCTTAGCACAGAATTTTGCCATCTACCGATATTGGCCGTCCTGATCACGGGTTACTTTCGAGGTTCGTGTCACTACCCTTTGAATCAAATTTGAGCAGCACAGATCTTTCTGAGGCTGCTTCGGTAGCTTTAAATCCTTTTTCCCAGTAATGACATAAAACGAATTTCTGAGGCCGCTTCGGCGGCCTCAGCAATTCAGGAGCTATTGTTAGAGAACTGCAGGAATGTCCTGGGTATAGGAGGAAATTTCACGAATTTCAATACTTAACTCACTCATTGTACAACGCTTCTAATAATGGGAACAAAAACTCCGATAGTTGTAATAGTTATGGACTGACCCAGGGGACTTTATCTTAGTACTACATTCAGAGGTATGCAAATGCAACACGGTGATATGTCATCGTACCTGTTTTACATAGCAAAACACGCACAGATTCATCACCCTAGTAATACTGACTACTGATTAGGGTAAGAAAACTTAACGTCAACATTGGGAGAAATCTTTATCAGTGGTCAGAGAATCTGACGTGTTATCAGAAGGTCGTGGGTTCGGTTTTCACCCAGCTAAAGACACTATACGGTATGATAAAGAATATACACGAAGATACACAAAGACAGGCAGATAATGGCTTAAATATTTCGTAAACTCAATGATCGCTGCGGATATAATGAACAAATAGATATCACAATGTCCCTTTCGTGATCAAACGTTAAATACTTTTCTTCTTAAAAATGTATAGTAAAATTAAAGATTGGACATTTTATTTCGTTTCTAATTGGGCTAGGTAATACAGTCTTGTCCTAGTCATGTTATTCACACCATAGGTTGTTATTTCAATTTCCCCCCAAATAAATATTGCTCTATCAGTGCAGAGTTTATTAGAAAAAGTCGCGTTCTGATGTAATGAAAAAAACATGAACGTTTTTCAAAAGGAAGTTTTCCTCTAACTTCACAAGATTTGTCAAATCCACAAATAAAAATATCCGTGTCGCATGACTGCTATTATTACTTTCATCTGAAGCAAATGAAAAACTTTAGTACACTACGCGCTCAAATAAAAAATATTTTTTTCTTTTCAGGACACGGGTGTGCATAATAGACAACGTATAGTTCTTTGAGAAGTTTAATTTAGGGAAAGATTTGTCTTTTGTGTCTAATAACCAGTGTTATTAGCCACACAATTTTAGATAAAGTTGACTTGTGTGGCTAATAAAGCCTCCTTTACTATACTCCGTACAAATAAAAAAGTAGTAAAACTCCTTTACTATAAAATACTGAAGCTAAGTTGTACTTATTTGCTTTGGTGGGCTTAATTATTGATATAAATCTTTTCATTAATGTACAACTTAAATATAATCTTAATATATTCTTAAATATATCAACTTAAATATTCTTAAATATAATCTTAAATTTCTCTTTTCAGGGAAGGAAGATAACAAGCATCTCCAAGGCGTAGGTCTGCTTCACAGCAGACACGCTAGTGATGCTCTTCTATATGATTAATTGATGAATTAATGATATGATTGACGATGAATGAATTAATGGATATGAGTGCATTAATGAAAGGTTTCATGAAGCAAAATTTCAGACAAGCATTAAAGACTTAAATTTTATATGCTGTTATGCCCCACTGAGGATGCCGATGAGAGGGATAGGTTTTACGCACAACTTCAGAATATTTTGAATTCTGTCAAGAAAGGAGATATTACCGTTGTTCTAGGTTATTTCAATATCAAAGTTGGTACTGACTCTAACCTTCGAGGAGGAGTGATAGGCCCTTTTGGTATTGGTAGCAGTAATGGGCAACGTCTCCTACAGGTAAGTAAACTTAATGGTTTCAGAACAACATTATTACAAACACCGTGACATACATAAATACACATAAGTTTCATCAGATGGGCTGCATAAGAATGTGATTGATTATATATTAATCAACAGCATATGGGCTAGTTCTATTAGAAATACCAAGTCATATAGGGAGCTGAAAATGGATCTGACCATTGCCTCGTTAAAAGTGTCTTGCAACTTAAACTTAAAATGTGTGGTGCTAAATTTAAAAAATTTACCTTTAATACTGAAGCTCTGAAAGACCCAGTTATAGCTAAAGCTTACCATGATAGGTTACTTAGTCATTATACCAGTCATGGTTTGCTTACCACTAAAGTTGAGGAAGAATGGGATCATTTTAAACAGGCTTTTTTCGACACTAACAGTACTCTTTTAGGAAAAAAGGAGCAGAAGAGGCAGAATTATCTGAGTGATAAGGCACTTGAGCTTATTTCGGAAAGAAAGAACTGCAGGAATGTCTTTAATCAATACCCCGCTAGTCCTAATTGAAAGCATTACAGAGAACTAAATAAACGTGTAAAAGATCAGTTAGCTGCTGATAAGAATCTTTGGCTTGATGGTTTGGCTGACAAAGCCGAGTAGGCAGTTAGACAGCACAACAGCAGAGAGCTGTACCAGATAGTTAATGTTTTGTGTGGTAGAAAACGGACAGGTATACAGGGATTGAAGGATAAACAAGGTAAGGTTATAGAAGGTGAGGATTCTGTCATGGCTAGGTGGGGTGAGCATATCAGTGATGTACTAAACAATGTGGGTAGTTCTACTCCCATTGTTTGCAATGATGATAGATGCATTGGCAGCTTTAATGTTGGCCGTATAACACAATCTGAAGTTAGTTTGGCTATCTCTAAACTTAAACTTCATAAATCCCCAGGGGTAGATGAAATTACTACAGAAATGTTCAGAGCTGGGAATGTTTCGGTTACCACTTGGATGACTGAAATTTTGAATAACTTTTATGATAAAGGCATGGTTCCTAAAGATTTTACCAGAGCTATTATTATCCCTATTTTCAGAATAAATGATCGCAGTTTTTCTTATAACTATAAGGTGTATCAGCCTACTCTCTGTTCCAGGGAAAGTTCTTTCTATGATTGTGCTTAATAGAATTAAGAATCTGGTTGACAGTCAATTGCGTGATGAGCAATGTGGATTCAGAAGTGGTAGGGGATGTGTGGACCAGATATTTTCATTTAGGCAGATTCTTGAGAAATGTTTAGAGTTTCAGAAACCTTTGGTTGCTAGCTTTGTTGATTTCAAAAAGGCTTTCGACTCTGTTGATCGTCATAATTTGTGGTTGATTGTGAGATCATATGGTATAACAGACAAGTTAGTTAACATAATGAAATATCTCTATAATAACACTGAGTCATGTGTGAGAGTTGGTAAAGCTTGTAGCAATTGTCTTGCATTGTTTCTGGTATTGGACAAAGGTGCATTTTGTAACCTTTTCTGTTTAGTTCGGTTATTGATTATTCACTGCAAGGGAAAGATTTTGGCCTAGAAGTTCTAGAGATCTGAAAATTTCTGATTTAGATTATGCACATGAATTAGCCCTTTTGGGAAATGATGTTGATAAGATGAATTCTTTCATTCGAACTATTGGTGAGACTGGTAGTAGAGTAGGTTTGGTTATAAACAGAGAGAAAACTAAAGTGATGAAAATTGGTCAGGCAGGCTGTGATTTATTGATCTGAATGGCTTTAATGTTGGCCCTGTAACACAATCTGAAGTTATTTTGACTGTTTCTAAACTTAAACTTCATAAATCCCCAGGGGTAGATGAAATTACTACGGAAATGCTTAGAGCTGGGAATGTTTCGGTTACCACTTGGATGACTGAAATTCTGAATATCTTTTATGATAAAGGCATGGTTCCTAAGGATTTTACCAGAGCTATTGTTATCCCTATTTTCAAAAAAGGTGATCGCAGTTCTTGTGATAACTATAGGGGTATCAGCCTACTCTCTGTTCCAGGTAAAGTTCTTTCCATGATTGTGCTTAATAGAATTAAGAATCTGGTTGACAGTCAATTGCGTGATGAGCAATGTGGTTTCAGAAGTGGTAGGGGATGTGTGGATCAGATATTTTCACTTAGGCAGATTCTTGAGAAATGTTTAGAATTTCAGAACCTTTGGTTGCTAGCTTTGTTGATTTCAAAAAGGCTTTCGACTCTGTTGATCGTCATAATTTGTGGTTGATTGTGAAATCATATGGTATACCAGACAAGTTAGTTAACATTATGAAAGCTCTCTATAATAACACTGAGTCGTGTGTGAGAGTTGGTAAGGCTTGTAGCAATTGGTTTAGCTTTACTTCTGGTGTTCGACAAGGGTGCATTTTGTCTCCTTTTCTCTTTAGCTTGGTTATTGATTATGTTATGCGAAATTCACTTCAAGGGAAAGATTTTGGCCTTAAATGGGCTGGAGATACGAAAATTTCTGATTTAGATTATGCTTATGATTTAGCCCTTTTGGCAAATGATGTTGATGAGATGAACCCTTTCATTCGAGCTGTTGATGAGACTGATAGTAGAGTAGGTAGGATAGTAGAGTAGTTATAAACAGAGAGAAAACTAAAGTGATGAAAATTGGTCAGGCAGGCTGTGATTCAGTTAATCTGAATGGTTGCAGTCTTGAGCAGGTGTCACAGTTTAATTATCTTGGGAGCTATGTAGCTGATAATGGTGATGTGCGGCATGAGATTTACAGACGAATAGGGATTGCTGCCGGGACTTTTAAGAATCTATGGAGAGTGTGGAGAAATAGGTGTATACACCTAAAGACTAAAATTAGACTGTATAATAGTTTGGTTCTTTCTAGGGTTAGTTATGGTAGTGAAACTTGGACACTTTGTAAACAAGATAACAGGAAACTAGATGCTTTTGATTCCAGATGCTTACGCAGTGTCTTGGGCATTAGGTGGTTCAACTTTGTAACTAATGATGAGATTAGGCAAAGGAGTTTGCAACCTCCTTTAAGCAGCATATTTTGCAGAGAGAGACTCCGTTGGTTTGGCCATGTTGCCCGTATGAATAATTATAGATTGGCGAATAGGGTTATGAACAGTTTGCCTAAAGGCATCAGAAAGAAGGAGAGACCTAGGATGCTGTGGGCAGACAATGTCAAACAGGACCTTGTTAGAATTGGTGTGCAGTGGCCAGATGCAGTAGATGTAGCTCAGGATAGACTTGCTTGGAGAACTAAATTGCACGGTCTGGTTGGACTTCCGTAGCCCATGGCTGCTTGAGGATGATGATGATGATGGTTGTGCCCTTGGGCAGGTGTCACAGTTTAATTATTTTGGGAACTACGTAACAGATACTGGTGATGTGCGGCATTAGATTAACAGACGAATAGGGATTGTTGCTGGGACTTTTAAGAATCTATGGAGAGTGTGGAGAAATAGGCGTATACACCTAAAGACTAAAACTAGACTGTATAATAGTTTTGTTCTTTCTAGAGTTAGTTATGGTAGAGAAATTTGGATGCCTTCTAAACAAGATAACACGAAACTTGATGCTTTTGATTCTAGATGCTTGTGCAATATCTTGGGTATTAGGTGGTTCAACTTTGTAAGTAATGAAGAGGTTAGGCAAAAGAGTCTGCAACCTCCTCTGAGCAATATATTATGCAGAGGGAGACTCCGTTGGTTTTGCCATGTTGCCCATATGGATAATTATAGATTATCAAATAGGGTTTATGAACAATGTGCCTAAAGGCCTCAGAAAGAGGGGAAGATATAGGATGTGGTGTGCAGACAATGTCAAACAGGACCTTATCAGAATTAGTGTGTAGTGGCCAGATGCAGCAGAAGTAGCTAAGGACAGATATGCTTGGAACTAAATTGCACAGTCTGGTTGGACTTCCGTAGCCGATGGCTGCTTGATGATGATGATGATGATGAAGAAGAAGAAAATCTAGGCAACTCGCTGGTCAGAGCATTAACGCATTATACTGCTTAAGGGTAGGAAAAAAGACCAACAACATCGTTTTTGGATACAATAATCATAAACTATTAGCAAAGTTTTTTGTATGAAATATGCTCTTTGAATTAAGCTTTTCTACGGTTTAAAACAAAAACATTAAACTGAATGCTTGTTCTCAAGCACAAAAAATTATAATAATCATTTCCAGTCATTCAGTGGGCAAGACAAAACCGATTTTCATGTCAGATATTCCTTCGTTCCCCATTGATGCCATCTTTAAGGTCTCTGTGATCGACTGCCTCGATATGATCATATCCAGCATTTTATAAACACTGACACAGGTTGAGATATCCTGGCATGATTCTCCATTTTAATGCACAAGTCCTGGTTTGCTGAAATATATTGTTCGGAAATCTATTGAGTGTTAGATTCACTTACAGAGGAAAAATTAGTATGCGTTCATGGAGTTAAAAAACGCTTAATGATATATAAAAACATTAAATTTAATGTCAAATTTAATGTGTCAGTTTCTCAAATTGCTTGCAAAGATAATAGCTTGAGCTGTAAAAGAAATCACGTTCTCACACAGAAGAATTCTGAAGCAAAGAATCCACATGAAAATCCCTTCTATGTTCAGGAATAAGATCCACGTACTACTATAGGTAAACTAAGGTGAAAATTTATTATCAAGATGCAAATTTATTATTAACAAACTCTAGCTATTTTACCTTATGTAGAGCTGTTTGAGCTATTTAACCTAAAGTAGAGTTTTATATATTTTATCTCGGAGTAGCATTTATTTATATATTTAATTTTGCACACAATAGGCAAATGGCCAGATCACAAGGACCCCAAAGACTCAGAGTTGATTGTGAAAAAATCCACCGCATAGCTGTTAGGAAACAGACTGAAGTGTTTCGTTCAGACCATGAAGTATGTTCTTGAGGGTGCACAAATTATGACTTTCTTGTAAGTAGAGACAGACTTAACAACGTTCTACCAACTGCCTTTCTATACCCATCGAAGTCCCTTGTCTGATGATAGTCAGGGTAGACTTTAGTCGAGAAAATTTTCAATGCAGGTGCACTTGTTGCTGGAAGCTGTCAATATCACAATTGAGCCTAATGAGTTACTATCTAACAAAATACATAGATTTATTAAGGAATAGCTAGTTATATGACGAATGATTGCTCCATTGTATGTAATTTTATGTTTAACCATTAAAGCACAATATTTTGATAAAAACAATCATTTTAGCATTAGAATACCGAGAATTACTATAGCTTAGCTAAAGTTTAAACAGAAGGGAAATATTACCTTTCGTAATTCAACAACTACTAGCTTCTTATTTCAAATAGAATATTAATTTTGTAGGAGACATTTTGGAGAAAGAAAATACAATGAAAATTATTATCCCAGAAGCTGTATAGTTGACTTATTTCTTCTGTTCAGAGAACTAGATTCATTAAGTAAACGAAAAGATTTTGATGAAGTCGAAATGAATCTTACCTTCCCTCAAATCGGTGCTTTAAGTAATCAAAAAGAGCTTTCTGCATCATATCTGTGACTTCGTAGCCCTTGAGAGAAGGTCCAACAAGAACCACTGGTCGCATTGAAGGCACTACATCGTACGGGGGAATATTCTCCGACTAGAAAAAATAACATCACCTCTTTATAATGCAATTCACAGCGGAACATATTTGACATTAGCATCAACTGATAAACAATTCACGATATAGCATTAATTACGATGAACATTTTGCTTTACATAACATAAACTGAAGGCCTGCAGGTCAGGTTCTAGAAAAGAAAAGCAAACTGCCATAATATAATAGGGAAGATTGTTGATATCAGTTAACTGTTATTCAGTTTGGTGAGTATAAAACAACATCATCTACAGCATTTTGTTAAAATGCTGGATATTTTAGGAACTTAATCTCTACTTTTAAAAAATCTCAATTAACTTTGATTGCAGATGGTATGAAAGTCGATTTCTTAAGTCAGAATCGTATACATAAAACCTCTGGAGTTCTGGATAAATATATAAGACAAATAGTACTGGTTGGAAAGTATACAATTAAAAATACAAGAATAAGTAGAGAAGTAGAAAAAAGCAGTTAAATATATTCCCATGTTATTGCGTTCATTATAGCACAAAATACAATGCGGGATTTCCAAACCAGAAAAGAGTTTTAACTCTCATATGCTCTGAGAAATTTATAACAAATATATTTCATTTGATTTTCATTTAAAGAGCATAAAGATGAGGAAAGGAAAAAAAATATATATTCTGATGAATAAACGCAAATGTAAATAGAAGCACCAAATAATAATTTCAATATTATCAGTATTATTAAGCCAATAATAAATGTGATTTGAAAATTCTATATTAATTTTTTTCATAAAAATGAAGAATTCTTCATCTGATACATTTAATATATAGAGCATTTTTAACATTATCCTATTTATTTTCCATATTAAACATCTACACGTGATTTTCCCCTGTAATAATAGATATCTGTCAACAATAAGGTAAGGTAGAAATTTTTAACTCTGCTACATTTTATCTTCTACAAAAACAAATAAATATTGAAACTCGAATTTTTGAAATAAGAATTGAATTACCTTTTCTGATTTTAAAATGAATATCCAAACATTTCTATACAAAGAAATTTATATGTGTAAGTTTCGAATTTCAGCATATCAGTTACTCAACTTGCCAGCCATCTTGTTTTATAAAGGTTTTGGTAAAATTATGGCAGAAATTTGTTGCCAATCCTGTAGCGATCGTACTAATGACGTACGGGACGTTCTTTTTTTGTGAAATAGGATTAAAATTTACTTTCATCCAGCTTGCTTTGATTTAACTAAAGGGAATGTTAAGAAATTAACAAAAGAGCGAAAGAAGAGATAGAAATGTTTTACATGTGATACAAAAAGTAAAGACACGATCCTTTTAAGTGATGAGGAATATGTTGTTGAATGGGGCTTTAATAAAAATACAGAAGAAACACACGAGCTGAAAAAATCCGAAAACGAAGATTTCTTATCCATACACACAATTGACTCCCTAAGGAGGGAATGTATGGAAATAGAGATATTCGAAAAGCCATAAAAGAGTGATAATTCTCAGCTAATGAATGATATAATAAAAGATGATGACATTATTAAGACAGATATTTCTGAAATAAAAAAGGTCTATTAATTTCAACCATGAATCTTTTAGAAGAACACATTAAAATTTTCAATAATCTAAAATTACAATTTAATATGCTAAGACAAGAAAATCTTGCATTGTCAAATGAAAATAAATTATTAAAAAGGGAAATTATGTAGTATAGAAAGGATATAACCGAGTTGGAAATGAGATCTAAGGCCTCAAAAATATAGAAATTGCTGGTTTCGCTGAAGAGCCTAAAGAAGAAACAATGAACTTAGTTAAAAAAAATTTCAAATACCTTGGGTATTAAAAATACTGAGGAGATCATTGTAGCACATAAGGTACCAACTTTCAATAAAAATAAAATTAAGCCAATTATAATTAAACTCAAAGACTGGATAAAAAAAAGCTAAAGATAAAAAGGATTTAAAGGTCAATATGATGAGCCCAACATTTTCAAGCAAAAAATATTTATAAATGAACATCTCCCAAAATAGATGAAACACCTTCGCTATCTGACGAAACAATTCAAAATGAATTCAATATGTTTGGGTAAAGGAAGGCAAGATATTACTTAGGAAATCAATAAACACTAGAATTATAAGAATTACAAATCAGGTAGATCTTTCAATTTTGAAAGACACATTTCTGTCTGTTATAAAAGATCTTTGTTACTATTGCAAACTGTTTACTTCTATGTACAAAGATTTTGCTTAAACATTCTAAAATAACTAATACTGAAATTCTTAGATTATCCAATACACTCTATAAACTTATATTAATTATGATAGAGATAATTGTAACTTCATTACATATAGATGAATCGACTGAATTAATATTTACAATTTGGAATCTAAGATTAAATATCTACAACTTCAACCATATTTTCCCTAATTTCACGTATACTAAATACAGAGGTAATTTTATTCATATAGTAAATGAAATGGGGAATGTGTTTATTTTACACGATAATATTTTTGCCAAACATTTATTTACATGTACTGGGTACTTTTTTTACATGTACTACCAACATAAGTTTGTATCCAAAAAGGTTATCTGAACATATTAATATTTGACACATTTGATGAAAGAGGTTTCGATATTATTCACATTATTTCTGTGTATGAGAGGACAAAGAAATATATTTTTGATCTACTAGACAGGGTTACAGATTTTCTGCACATTAAAATACCTGTTAATATTCATTACTGGCTTAAATTTGTCAAATATAATAACCTAAAGATCTTGCATCTCATAAAATATTTATATGCAAGTATAAATATAAGTGTTTATAAATTCAAGAAAAGTAGTTTTTTATCATTACAAAATGTCTTGTAGGTACAAACAAACTATAAAGTTAAGAGTACATGGATTATCCTTGATTAATCTTTTTTCTAATATAAGCATAATGCAGCTATTTATTATATCTGAAGAACCAAATAAATTCATAACGAATATGGTTAAAATAGTTATGTCACACATTAGGATTGATAGATTAATTATTATGATCCCATGAGTTTATATCAAAGAAAAGTGTAAAAATGTTTTTGATAAACTTTTTTATTGCTAAAATTAGAGATATACTACTATACTACGAACTATATTTACAAAGCAAATATAGTTTGCATTTTCATAAATATGATGAAACTATTAATATCAAAGCAAATTTTTGGGTTCCATGTGATGACATTTTTAATGCCTATTAGGAATACACATATTTGATGAATTCAATGACGTTATGATGAGTATGTTTGAAATCATTGAATATTTACAAATCGTGGAAACAATTATCGAAATAATCTCAGCAGATAGGGTACAAACAGTATTTAATGAAGATATTAAAACAACTATAAAACCCATAATGATAAATATTAGAGATATATGGATTCTTAAATTTTATTTTTCATGGAATGTTATTAATACATTGGTATTGTATTTGATATTTGCACAAATAATTTATAAAATGTATTTCTAATATAATCAAATAAGTTTAATGCCTGCAATAAAAATATTAAGATTGTTTTAAAACCCTTTAAAAATATGTTGTGTATGGTAGAAAAGATTGAATGCTTAATTTTGAGTGTCAAAGAAATATGATTTATAGAGTCACTATGAGGTATGTTTTCACAATGCAGGGGATGTTTTTTGTATGAAAGTATATGTTAGATTTACAACTTTTGAAATTTAATTCAAGTAAATTAGTATCTAAATTGACAGTTAAGGGGAGAACATTTAGGGATTTTAATAAAAGATAGGAAATATAACAGAAAAGGCTAGAAGAATATTACCTGTGGTATTAAATAAGATAACGTTAGCACATTGGGTATATTCTATTATTTTGAATAGATTTAAACTTTATTTCGTAAATTATCTTAGTATTGGTATTTCAGGTATAGGATTTTTATAATATTAACAGTAAAAAGATAAATTTTGCAACACAAAGTAGGTATTTGATATTGAAACAAGCTTTTGAATATAAATCATTAAAATTTCATCAATATCAGTTATATACAACAACTATATTGGAGATATTCCGTATACCTATAAACATTGTATCTCTGCATTTGAATAGGAAAAAAAAAGTTATACTTTTCTATTTTTAGAAAGAATAGGCCAATATCTGCACTTAGAGTGCAAACAGTAATAAGGAGTAATATTACACTAATTTTGGCAAATATGACCAGGACAACTATTCGGAAAATTTGTTCTTTTCTTGTAAAGTCTTGTGGAACTGGATGGATCGTGATAATGAAAGTTAACTTTGCATTTTTATAAATAGCAGAAACTGGTAGGTTATATATAGCATGTAGGTTACTAGTAGTAAATATTTGACTAGTGACAGTCCTAAATTTATTAAAAGATTTCAGTACTTTTCTGTAGAACTTTTTTATGGCCACAGAAAATTTGAATTCTATATTGAACGCTTTGTTGAATGAGGAGGAAACATTGGTATTGAAGGATCCGACTAATGCACGGTTACGTCTTGATTCACATTCAGATTTCACTTTCATTCACTATAAGAAATGTAAAGCAAATTTTTAACCCATTTTTAGTAGAATTTTAAAATGTTTTTCAAAGAGTAAATAGGATTTTTCTTTCAGAAATCTGGGTTAAGGAGGAAGACAGACAAACATTTATTCCCATGAATTTATTCCCATTGTTATACATTTCATATAAAGAATTTTGCATATTTTCATATTTCTAAAATATATTTCCTAAAATTGTACATTCAACTTTAGGAATATTGAAAACATCCACAAGAGTTCAAGTAACTGGCATGTGGGTTTATATAATTTGGTGAAACATTTTTGAAAAAGCAACAAATTTAATACAAAATTTACAGATGTGATATCATTTTCCATTCTATTTCCAAAATAATGAAAGACAGAAATTTAAAAACATGAAACAATAATCATTATTATGGTAGGTATATTAACATTTTTAAAGAAGTTTTTCAATATCATTATATTCAAAAATTCAGATTTTCAACTTCCTTTTAAAAGAGGAAAGTTTGTTTTATCTGTAAGATTTCCGGCAAAGTATTAAATATTTTTAGTGCTAAATATATATATATAGTGTTTTTGTACAATGTTTTTTTTTAGGAAGAGGTAAAAGAAGATTTACATGTTTAGCAATTCCTTTATTATAATTTATATGTCTAATATCACTTTCAGTCCAATGCATTTTAAGATATATAATGATATTGCATAAGTATAATTTCTTAAAGGTAATATATGCAATTCACTATAAAAGTGTAACACTATCATACCTTCTTTTCCTTAAATGCATCTAATTATTCTATTTTGAGTTCTAATTTATGGTGTAATATTGCTGTGACCCCAAGAAATTAATTCGCATGTTATATGAGATTTAACCCAATGCATTATAAATTAGTTTTAAAAGTGTAATATTTATAAAATTTCTGATAATACAATAATACCACAATTATAAGTTTATTTATTAAAGAATCAAAGTGTTTATTGCAAGTTAGTTTACTATCAATATGTACTCCTAAGTATTTATAGTACTCAACACCTTCTAGTGGCTTGCATATGAACAACCATTAACGATGCATTTAAGTGTATGATAAAATAATTTCGTTTCCAAATTATCTCTTTGATTTTGTCTCAATTAGAAACATACATATTTCGTTTTTTCTACATTTAGAAACAACTTATTTTCATAAACCAATTTCTGATATTCCATAAATATTGATTTATTTTTTCAACGAAAATATTTTCAGTAGTTGCGGTATATATCAAAGCAGTATCAGTAGTAAATGCCATTAATTCCCCTTTTAGTTCCAGGTTAAAAAGATCATTAAAAAACATTAAATAATATCGGTCCTAACACAGGCCCTTGCAGAACACCATATTTAATTTTCTTTTCTTTACTGTAATAATTCCCTATTTTAATCTTTTGAGTTCTATTTTTTAAATAAATCTGAAACAATAATAAAATTCTGCCTCGAATTCCTGCTCTCTAAAGTTTACATAATAATATATCGTGTGAAACTGAGTCAAATGCTTTCTTTATGTCCAAAAATATTACTGTTTTTAAATTCTTATTGATTGCACTACAGATTGAAGATGTTAATTTTAATATAGCATCCTCTGGTCTAGTGTCTTTCCTAAACCCAAACTGTTTTTTAGAATAAAATTTATTTCTGTCTAGAAAATTTGAAAGTCTAATCTTAACTAGCTTTTGAAATATTTTTGAAAACGCTGACAATAAGGCTAATTGTCTGTAATTATTAATATTAAATGTTTACCACCTTTGTAAACAGGTATAGAGTTGATTTTAATAATTTTTGCAAAATATCTAGAATGCAAAGATAAATTATAGAGATGACATAAACAGTTGAAATATTTTTTATTTCTTTAATTACCTCTACAGATACGAAATCGGCTCCAGTCGCCTTTCTTATTTGCAAACATGAAATTATTTCATTAATTTCATATTCTGTTAGGTAACCTATGAAAATCGAATTCATTGAAACAGATATCTTATCCCTTTTCTGTTCAGCGTATTCTGGATTTGGGTTGGGTTGTTTTACCTCTGAGCGGCACTTTTTTGTACACCATGGGTTAAATGGCCAGGTCACATAGACCCCGAAGGCTCAGAGAAGGTTGGGGGAGGGGACCCACTGGAATAGCTGTTGGGAGACAGATGGTAGCCTCCCGTCAAGGCCATCTAGCGTGTTCTTTAACGTGCACAGGGTATGGCTCTCCCGCACATGGGACCACGGCTTAACGTCCCATCCGACGGACGGCGGCCTTTCCTAGCCCATGGGTGTCCCCTACTGACCGTGGGCAGGGCGGGGAGTTTTGCAGAGATAAATCTCAACGCTGACCCAGCTGGGACTCGAACCTGGGAACTACAGATTACGAGTCTGGCGCGCTACCGACTGATCCACCCCCGCCCCCCTATGTATTCTGGAATTTCGGTTCTAGTTTTCTATTATTTCTGTAAAATAATTATTAAACTTTTCAGCAAATAGAATTCGATTATCATTAGAAGAATACATAGTATTATTTACTTCTCTTTCTATTGGAATCATTTGTATATGTTGCTTCCTTCCGGATAATATATTTATTATATTCCTGTGCTACTTTACACTGCCATATTTGTCTAATAGTCTTTTGGTGTAATAATTTGCCTTTGCTTCTCTCATTCACTCTCAATCATGTGAGAGCATATGGTATATCTCAACAGTACATTTCGATACTTTTTAAAATAATTATTTAAACCAGTATTAAAAGGCTGAATTTTCCGCAATTTGTACAAATTATTTCGTTTTTAATAGATTGTATAAGTCCATCCGTCATCCAAGGTTTCAATTTATTTTGTTTCCGTTTTAATTGCATAATGTATTTTGATTTTCCAATTAATAATTGTAATAAAAACGTTTCGGGAAATTTATTGATATCGTTTTCCATTTCAACCTCATTCCAATCCTTTTCTTCCAACAATTCCTTTAATTTTGTAATATTTGTCTTACGTACTTCTTTTAAAATTACTATACTTTAGTTCAATTCAGACTGAATGTTTAAACCTATGAAATAATGATCAGTAATATGCAGCTTAATGATATAAGCATTTACATTATTTACAGCGATATTTGTTATAAACACATGATCAAGACATGTCTTTGATTCCTCCCTAGTAATTCCTCAACACATTGCTTAAAATCATTAAAGCGAATTACTCTAAGATATTAATGTCTAATACTATCATTACCTCTTAAGTCAATATTAATATATCCTAACAATGAACATTTTTTATTATTTATGGTTTCTAATTTATTTTCTAGTTCATTAATAAAATTTTGCTTAGTGTATGAATGTAATCTATAAAATGCGATTAAAATAAATATTAAATTACTAAGTTTAAATTTAAAGTCCAGCAAATCAGCACAAAAAATTTACATTAATTTCATATACTGTAATACAGTCTTTCAGAAAAATAATTAACCCTCTAGATCTGATTTAATTTTCACATTGATGATATATTTCATAACTAGGTATCGTATATAACTGCAATTCATTATCAGTTATCCAAATTTCTGTTAGGACTATTATTTCAGGGGTAAAATCTACTAGGTTTGGTCTGTAAATAGTAGCTAGGTAGTCACTGGAAGGAGAGCTATGCACCAATCCCCTGTGATGATGCATAGAACTGGCCAGGCCTAGCACCTAATGTCCGACCCCCGCCTTCTCGTGGTGCAGACCGTTAGTACCTTTCTCTTGTGGAAGGGGAGGGCTGCCAGATTAGTGTGGCCTACTGATCTGGACAACTATGGCTACTTTTCATTTTCTACGCTGCTGAGGAGTGGTCAACCACACAGGGTCCTGGTGCTGACCATATAAAACCCACTGGACAGATATATGGTTCTGAGCTTGATTATGGATCCTGATTTTGCTGCACTGGTGAGCTTCTGTGGAGGAAAAATCTTCCGCTGTGTTTTCTCTTTGTTTGTGGGTCGACAGCCCCAAGTGAATAGATTCACAGGATATGTTTATCAGCTGGTGGATAATCCTGAGCAGAGGTCATCGCAGGCACCTGAATTCTTTGCTTCTATTGGCATCGTCAAATTGTACATTGAAGGAAGTCTTCCAGTGAAGATGGCTTCACCCTTTAGTGGTGGGGGAACGGGTCTTTGCCCCATGTCTGCGATTAGGGGCTGTTTGATATTGTCGGCATTCCCTCTCTCAATAAACATAGTTTTTTTAAACATCCCACTAACCATTTTCTCTCCATAGGTAGTTGGAATGTGAGGACTCTGCACAGAGCTTTTTCTCTTGATGTCCTCACACAAGGAATTCCACCATTATAATTTAGATATTCTCGGCTTGCAAGAGACCAGATGGACAGATAAAGGTCAGATTCTTAAAAATAATATTAAATTTCTCGTTTAAGGGAGGGATGACAATAAGCATCACCAAGGCGTGGGTCTGCTTTTGAGCAGACACGTTAGTGATGCTCTTCTAGGATATGAGTGCATTAATGAAAGGTTTGTTACTGCAAAATTTCAGACAAGCGTTAAAGACTTGAATGTTATCTGTTGTTATGCCCCCACTGAGGATGCTGATGAGGATGAGAAGGATAGGTTTTACGGACAACTACAGGATATTTTGAATTCTGTCAAGAAAGGAGATATTACCCTTGTTCAGGGTGACTTCAATGCCAAAGTTGATACTTGCTCTGACCTTTGGGGAGAGGTAATAGGCCCTTTTGGTATTGGTAGTTGCAATGGCAATGGGCAACGTCTCCTACAGGTAAGTAAACTCAATGGTTTAGAATAACTAATACTTATTACAAACACCGCGACATACATAAGTACACATATGTTTCACCCGATGGACTGCATAAGAATACGATTGATTATATATTAATTAACAGCAAATGGGCGTGTTCTGTTAGGAATACCAGGTTATATAGGGGAGCTGAAATTGGATCTGATCATTACCTTGTTAAATGAGTCTTGCAACTTAAACGTAAAAAGTGTTGTGCTAGGTTTAAAAAATTTACTTTTAATACTGAAGCTCTAAAAGACCCAGTTTATAGCCAACGCTTACCATGATAGGTTACTTAGTCATTATCACAGTCATGGTATGCCTACTACTGAAGTTGAGGAAGAATGGGATCATTTTAAACAGGCTTTTTTGGACACTAACAGTACTCTTTTAGGAAAGAAGGAGCAGAAGAGACAGAATTCTCTGAGTGATAAGGCACTTGAGCTTATTTCAGAAAGAAAGAACTGCAGGAATGTCCTTAATCAACACTCTACTAATCCTAATAAAAAGCATTACAGAGAACTTAATAAACGTGTAAAAGATCAGTTAGCTGCTGATAAGAATCTTTGGCTTGATGGTTTGACTGGCAAAGCCGGGGAAGCAATTAGACAGCACAACAGCAGAGAGCTGTACCAGATAGTTATGTTTTGTGTGGTAGAAAACGAACAGGTATACATGGATTGAAGGATAAACAAGGTAAGGTTATAGAAGGTGAGGATTCCGTCATGGCTAGGTGGGCTGAGCATTTCAGTGATATTCTACACAATGTGGTTAGTTCTATTCCCATTGTTTGCAATGATAGATGCATTGGTGGCTTTAATGTTGGCCCTATAACACAATCTGAAGTTATTTTGGCTATTTATAAACTTCCTAAATCCCCAGGAGTAGATGAAATTACTACGGAAATGCTTAGAGCTGGGAATGTTTCTGTTACCACTTGGATGACTGAAATTCTGAATATCTTTTATGATAAAGGCATGGTTCCTAAGGATTTTACCAGAGCTATTATTATCCCTATTTTCAAAAAAGGTGATCGCAGTTCTTGTGTTAACTATAGGCCTACTCTCTGTTCCAGGTAAAGTTCTTTCCATGATTGTGCTTAATAGAATTAAAATCTGGTTGACAGCCAATTGCGTGATGAGCAATGTGGATTCAGAAATGGTAGGGGATGTGTAGAGAAGATATTTTCACTTCGGCAGATTCTTGAGAAATGTTTAGAGTTTCAGAAACCTTTGGTTGCTAGCTTTGCTGATTTCAAAAAGGATTTCGACTCTGTTGTCATAATTTGTGGTTGATTGTGAGATCATATGGTATACCAGACAAGTTAGTTAACATAATGAAAGCTCTCTATAATAACACTGAGTCGTGTGTGAGAGCTGGTAAGGCTTGTAGCAATTGGTTTAGCATTACCTCTGGTGTTCGACAAGGGTGCATTTTGTCTCCTTTTCTCTTTAGTTTGGTTATTGATTATGTTATGCGAAATTCATTTCAAGGGAAAGATTTTGGCCTTAAATGATCGAGAGATGCAAAAATTTGTGATTTAGATTATGCTGATGATTTAGATTATGATTTATATTCAGCAAATGTTGTTGATGAGATAAACACTTTCATTCGAGCTGTTGATGAAACTGGTAGTATAGTAGGTTTGGTCAAACAGAGAGAAACTAAAGTGATGAAAATTGGTGAGGCTCTGAATGGTTGCAGTCTTGAACAGAGTAGAGGGGTTGCAGCCTTGAGCAGAGTAGAGTCTAGAGTAGAGGTTTGGTTATAAACAGAGAGAAAACTAAAGTGATGAAAATTAGTCAGGCAAACTGTGATATAGTTAATTTTAATGGTTGCAGCTGGAGCACATGTCACAATTTAATTATCTTGGGTGCTATGTAACAGATAGTGGTGATGTGCGTCACGAGATTAACAGACGAACAGGGATTGCTGCCGTGACTTTTAAGAATCTATAGCGAGTGTGGAGAAATAGGCATATACACCTAAAGACTAAAATTAGACTGTATAATAGTTTGGTTCTTTCTAGGGTTAGTTATGGTAGTGAAACTTGGACACTTTGTAAACAAGATAACAGGAAACTAGATGCTTTTGATTCTAGATTCTTACGCAGTATCTTGGGCATAAGATAGTTCAACTTTGTAACTAATGATGAGGTTAGGCAAAGGAGTCTGCAACCTCCTTTAAGCAGCATATTGTGCAGAGAGAGACTCCGTTGGTTTGGCCATGTTGCCCATATGGATAATTATAGATTGGCGAATAAGGTTATGAAGATTATGAAATAGGAGTAGAAAGGCCTCAGAAAGAGGGGGATACCTAGGATACGATGGGCTGACAAAGTCAAACAGTATGTAAAATGTACTTCTAGATTTAGTACAAACAGATATAGTTGTTTAGACCATGTATTTGCTAGAAAGGCAAAAAACATCACTGTTGATGTGGCAGTTTATAATCCAATTTGTCTGATCATATGTCAATAGTAGGTAAACTTAATTTGAATGTTCATTCAATCAACAATATTTCACCCAAATGTAAAAATGGTACAGATATCATTAATTATTTTTGGAACGTTATGTAAATCAACAAAAGTTTGCAAATTTATCCATGTCTGATAATGACACTGATAACAGATTGTGGTATAAAAAATTATTTCAAAGGTTTATTAATAATAAAAATTTATATACTAGTAATAAAAAAGGGAGGAATAAAGCAACAAGTGGTCAAAAACGGGTCACTGATGAATTAATCAAATATATAGAAGAAAAAAATTATATACGAGATATAAAAATATCGGTATTGTGCAATATGAAACAAAATACAAACCTACAATACATATGAAAAAAAGCATATGAAGGAAATTAAAAATAGGCATTACAGATATCAATTTTTGTCGAAATAATACTAAGTCACAATGGAAGTTTGTAAATAATTTTCTTGGCATAAAAGAAAAAAGGGGCAATTGTGCCTGATAATAGTAATTTACATATATTAATATACTGTATAGTAAAAAACATGAATTCAGATTTTAAAGATAATACATTTTATGCAGATGAGGAAATACATATTTCACTTCCATGTCAAACATACTTAAAGTATGTTTCTCCTTCTATATTTGTGAGAGGTGTTACTGAAACTGAAGTTTCAAAATTATGAAACAACTAACATAAAGACCTCTGGATATGATGGCATTAATGCACAAATGTTGATAATTATAAATCTCTATCATATGGATATGCTGTTTGATGTTGTCGGCATTTCCTCCCTCAGTAATCATGGTTAGTGGAATGTTTAAAAAACTATTTTCTCTCCATAGGTAGTTGGAATGTGAGGACCCTGCACACAGCTTGATTATGGATCCCAATTTTGCTGCACTAGTGGAATTCGGTGGAGGGAAAATCTTCCTCTGTGTTTTCTGTTTGTTCGTGGGTTGACAGCCCCAAGTGAATAGATTCACAGGATATGTTTCATCAGCTAGTGGCTAATCCTGAGTAGAGGTCATCGCAGATACTTGAATTATTGCTTCTACGAGCATCGTCAAATCCTACATTGGAGAAAGTCTTCCTCTGTAGATGATTTCAGCCTTTAGGTGTGGTGGAATGGGTCTTTACCCCATGCCGGCGATTAGGGGCTGTTTGATGATGTCGGCATTTCCTCTCTTGGTAATCATGGTTAGTGGAATGTTTAAAAAACTATTTTCTCTCCATAGGTAGTTGGGATGTAAGGACTCTGCACAGAGATTATTCTCTTGATGTCCTCACAAGATTTCCACCATTATAACAGATATTTTCGTCTTGCAAAAGACCAGATAGACAGATAAAGGTCAGATTCTAGAAAATAACCTGAAATTTCTCTTTTCAGGGAGGGAAGATTAAAAAAGCATCTCCAAGGCGTAGGTTTGCTTCTCAGCAGACGTGCTAGTGATGCTTTCCTAGGATATGAGTGCATTAATGAAAGGTTTCTTACAGCAAAATTTCAGACAAGCGTTAAAAACTCGAATGTTATCTGCATGTCATACAACCACTGAGGATGAGAAGGATAGGTTTTAGGCACAACTTCAGGATATTTTGAATTCTGTCAACAAAGGAGATATTACCGTTGTTCTAGATGGTTTCAATGTCAAAGTTGGTACTGACTCTGACCTTTGGTGAGGAGTGATAGGCTCTTTTGTTATTGGTAGCTGCAATGGGCAATGTGTTCTACAGGTAAATGAACTTAATATTTTAAGAATAACTAACACTTATCATAAACACGTGTTTTACCAGATGGGCTGCATAAGAATTGATTATATATTAATTAACAGCAAATGGGCTAGTTCTGTAAGGAATACCAGGTCATACAAGGTAGCTGATATTCGATCTGACCGTTATCTTGTTAAAAGTGTCTTGAAATGTAATCTTAAGAAGTGGTGTGCTAAGATTAAAAAATTTACATTTAATTTTTAAGCTCTGAAAGACAATTATAGCTAAAGCTTATCATAAGTTACCTAGTCATTATTAGACTCTTTTAGAAGAAAGGGAGCTGAGGAAGCAGAACCATTTGAGTGATAAGGCACCTGAGCTTATTTCTGAAAGAAAGAACTGCAGGAATGTCCTTAATCAATACACTACTAGTCCTAATAGAAAGCATTACAGAGAACTTAATAAACGTGTAAAAGATCAGTTAGCTGCTGATAAGAATCTTTGGCTTGATGGTTTGGCTGACAAAGCCGAGGAAGCAGTTAGACAGCACAACAGCAGAGGGCTATACCAGATAGTTAATGTTTTGTGTGTTAGGAAACGGACAGGTATACAGGGATTGAAGGATAAACAAGGTAAGGTTATAGAAGGGGAGGATTCTGTCATGGCTAGGTGGGCTGAGCATTTCAGTGATATTCTAAACAATGTGGTTAGGTCTTCTCCCATTGTTTGCAATGATGATAGTTGCATTGGTGGCTTTAATGTTGGCCCTATCACACAATCTGAAGTTATTTTGGCTGTTTCTAAACTTAAACTTCATAAATCCCCAGGGGTAGATGAAATTACTACAGAAATGCTTAGAGCTGGGAATGTTTCGGTTACCACTTGGATATCTGAAATATTGAATATCTTTTATGATAAAGGCATGGTTCCTAAGGATTTTACCAGAGCTATTGTTATCCCTATTTTCAAAAAAGGTGATCGCAGTTCTTGTGATAACTATAGGGGTATCAGCCTACTCTCTGTTCCAGGTAAAGTTCTTTCCATGATTGTGCTTAATAGAATTAAGAATCTGGTTATCAGTCAATTGCGTGATGAGCAATGTGGATTCAGAAGTGGTAGGGGATGTGTGGATCAGATATTTTCACTTAGGCAGATTCTTGAGAAATGTTTAGAGTTTCAGAAACCTTAGGTTGCTAGCTTTGCTGATTTCAAAAAGGCTTTCGACTCTGTTGTCATAATTTGTAGTTGATTGTGAGGTCATATGGTATACCAGACAAGTTAGTTAACATAATGAAAGCTCTCTATAATAACACTGAGTCGTGTGTGAGAGTTGGTAAGGCTTGTAGCAATTGGTTTAGCATTACTTCTGGTGTTCAACAAGGGTGCATTTTGTCTCCTTTTTTCTTTGGTTATTGATTATGTTTTGCGAAATTCCCTGTAAGGGAAAGAGTTTAGCCTTATAAATGGTCTGATGATACGAACATTTCTGATCTAGATTATGCTGATGATTTAGTCTTTTTGGAAAATTATGTTGATGAGATGAACTCTTTCATTCGAGTTGATGATACTGGTAGTAAAGGTTTGGTTATAAACAGAGAAAAACTAAAGTGATGAAAATTGGTCAGGCAAACTGTGATACAGTTAATTTTAATGATTGCAGTCTTGAGCACGTGTCACAATTTAATTATATTGGCTGCTATGTAACAGATAGTGGTGATGTGCGGCATGAGATTAACAGACGAATAGGGATTGCTGACGTGACTTTTAAGAATCTATGGTGAGTGTAGAGAAATAGGCGTATACACCTAAAGACTAAAATTAGACAGTATAATAATTTTGTTCTTCCTAGGGTTTTATAGTAGTGAAATTTGGACGCTTTTTATACAAGATAACAGAAAACTTGATGCTTTTGATTCTATATCCTGGGGGCAGGGGGGGGGCTCAGTTGGTAGTGCGCCAGGCTCGTAATCTGCATTCCCAGGTTCGAGTCCAAGCTTTGTAGGCTATAAGATTTATCTCCAAAAAACACCCCCTCCCTACCCACACTCAGTAGGGGACCCCGATTGGCTTAGAAAGACAGCTGTCCGTCGTTTGGACCTTAAACTGTGGCTCTGTGTGCAGGAGAGCAACACATTGTGCATGTCAAAGAACACACTGAATGACTTTGATGGGAGGCTACCATCTGTCTCCCAACAGCTGTTCCAGTGAGTCCTCTCCAACCTTCTGAGCCTTCGGGGTCCTTGTGACCTGGCCATTTAGCCCGTGGTGTGCAAAAAAGTGCTGCTTAGAGGTAAAACAACCCACTTGATTCTAGATGTTTGCACAGTATCTTGGGTAACTTTGTAAGTAATGATGAGATTAGCAAATTAGTCGGCAACCTCCTTTTTAGCAGCACATTTTGTTCAGGGAGAGACTATTTGTTTGGCCATATTGCCCGTTTGGCTAATTATAGATTAACGAATAAGTATTAACTCAGAAAGAGTGGGAGATCTAGGATGAGGTGAGCAGACAACCTCAAACAGGACCTTGTTAGATTTGATGTGTAGTTGCCAGATGCAGCTCAGGACAGATATGCTTCGAGAACTAAATTACACTATCTGGTTGGACCTCCGTAGCCCATGGCTGCTTGAGGATGACGACGATCTTTGGAAAAAGAAATTTTCCATAATTATTTTTTATCTTTACTACTTCTTTCTTTATTGGTAATTGTTATTTTTATTATTTTGTTCTTTTTAACTATATTTGTTTCGGAAAATAGCATATATAATTGTTGTGTAATATGATTTTAGAAGCAAATAAAGTAAAAAGTAAGTTTTTTAAATGTTATGAAATATACCTCCCAAAGATAAAACTGTGGAGTTTCTCAATATTGAAAAATGCATAAGCATGAATTACCCCTCAAGCAGCTGCTTGCAACAGAGTTTTGATAAGAGAACGTCAGTATAATATGCCACAGAAACGATCTTTGAGGAAGGCCAGACCTCAGTAGGAGGACAACACAAGAAAGAAAACATGTTTCTTATGTTGTCAGAAAACAACTATTTGCAAATGGTAGGTAGTATTGCCAACTTCAAATTGGGATGCCAACCAAATCGTATTCAATTGATTTTCTCTTTTTAACTTTTCCCCATCCAATGTTTTCTTGTAATAACATTATCTCTCAGGACGTTCTTCTCCTGTATTAAATGCTTGGAACTTTTTACTCATTTTCTCTTCATAATAATATAAGCCAGTTTGTCCTTTGTTCCAAAACTGTTACACTTCGATTTCTCTCATTATTTTGAACAATAGATTATCAGGCATGTGAAAGAACACCAGTGTTTGATCGGTATTAGTCCTCCATTAACAAATTGAATATATACGTTTTTCCTTCAATTGTAAATGGTATTTTAATAAGGAAATTGTTACTTCGTATGCTGTGTGATTTCCCATTATAATCATGAGGCAGCTCTAGCCCATTTTCATTCATCATCCCCTTAGACCATCCCAAGCTCGCTTTAAATTCTGTTCTAGTATGTTGATTGTTTTCCTAATTACTTTGCTCTTAAGCTGAATGATTTCTCTCGTCACTGAATAGCCATTGTTATGCCTCTCTTTAATATGGTGAACAACGTATTTCTCAAATTCTACATAGTGTATTTTTTTTCGGTTTTCGAAACGCATTTCTTGTTCAATATGCATTAAGAAATTCAGTCTTTTGTTTTTAGTGAAAGCATTTTTTTACCAGAAAAAATGTTCATTACAACGTAAGATTGACTAAAATTTTCATCATAACTTGGTCGCAATGTTTTGGCAATTTGACAATTTTGTGTTCCCTGTCCGTTATTATGGGGTCTCATTTTCGTCCATGGGTAGATCACTAAAATTAGATCCATAGACAAAAATTACACTAAGCAGAGTAAATGCAGACATGTCACTGTGTATGTTATATGAGAAACCAGAACAAGCTCAATAGAGCTTCTAGGTTATCTTTGCTGTCTGTGTAGAGGTGTACCTTCTTCCATGAAAAAAAACAAACAAACAAGCAATTGTCACCACAAAGTCAATACTCTAACCCAACAACCTTTGCAGGTGCATTAAATGCAAGAATTAATGATGACCTTGAATGAACTTCTGGCTCATATGTATAAACCTTTAACTTAGACATTCAAAAATGCCACAGGTTTAACATTTCAGAATACCACATGGAGTAAAGGAAAATTACCTGTGGTCAACTTCAATCACCCCTTAACTTACAGCAGTGAAAATTATAACGAAACTATGAATTGTACAGCCTAATTAATAATCAAAGTACATCAACTTATAATCAGGTTCATATTGTATTCCCCCCCCACACACACACAATCTCTCCTGCACAGAACTACGGTTTGTTCCTCTTCATCATCTGCATTAGAACCAGTTGTCCCTATGATGTGATCATCTATGAATTTCGTTACCGTATCAAAGTGGATATTCATCCTTTTTCCTTGAGCCTAGAATATGGACTTGAAATAAATTTTTCACTATACACTGGAAGTGACTTTAAATTCTTGAGCCAGATTTGTACATTGTCTCACTGATAGCTCATTTATTTCACATTCTGATGAGTTAAACTGATCATCTGGGATATTTGCTACATAAATTCTTGAAAAAAATGCTGAAGACCATCAAAAATTCTGAAAAATAATGTTTCTAATTTTCAAGAATTTTACCCTTTTATAACATAAAAGCTAAGAATTCTCCTGTGAGAATATTTCAGTTAGTTAAAAAAACTGCATATATATCAAGTTCGAATTTCCATTAAAATTAATTTAGTTGAATAATAAATGGGATATGGTGAATAATTTTTGTTCTTTCGATTGTTCCTTTAAGTCCTTTAAAATATGCAAGTAAGTGTAATGCAAAATTGACATTCCCTTTTATGCTTGGAACTAGAATTTTCGAATCTTGATAAAATATTTCTAACAGGAAATGTAAAGCAGAGTCTGCAAAACTGTAAAAAATTCAGCTTCGAATATCACGTGTATCTTAAAAAATCGAAATACATCATCATAAGGGACATCTTCTGACATAGGATAAGTTTATGCTACATAGAAACTTTCCTCACAGAACAACTTGAATTATTAACAGATGTTCATAAAATGACTTCAAAGAATATATAAAGGGGTTTTCTTTCAACAGAAAATTTATATTTGCCTTCACTGTCATTCAACGATTGGTGAACAAAGCTATTAGTTGAAAAAAATTCATAAACGCAAAATGAATTAGATAAACTTTAAATTTTGGAAAATATTAACATAATGCATTCTGCATCAATTTAGAGGAAAGCCAGTATTTGAATTTAATTGAATTCAATGATATTACCAGATATTTTCTAATTTTGGTTGCGAAATCTGCTAACTCAAGAAGGAGCAGTGGTTTGCATTTCTTAATGACTTAAATGTTATATATTTCCTTGTAGATACTTATTTTTTCATAAATTTACATTAGTTTTCACTTCCTTCATATTCGGAGTTTCTAATTGATATAATAATTTTAAGCAGGAATTTAAATTATTTTTCAAATTTATAAAAATGAATACAGAATTTGGAAAATCCATAGTGAAACTTAAAGGACACATAACCATTCACATTCAAACAGGTATAGGGCAGTCAGTCTGCTTTCCCTCTTAGAGACTCTCAACTCGACATAAAATATAACCATTGATATGAGTGCTCTTTCAAAGTATATATATTTGTGACCAAATCCTTTTTTACTTTAAAAATTTAAATTTACTTTCAGAAACCCTATTACATCTGATTATGAATCTTCTCCCTAACTCAGCTGCAGTTTGCACCATATTTGTCATTTAGGTATGATTCAGAGTAATCGCATTTATTTCAACAATTATGAAAGCATTTTAAGAAACTTAACATAAAAAAAATATGCAAATGAATACATATTTCGGACTGAAGGTAGAAAAAAATTAAAAAATAGTTTTCGTAATGCAGATTGTGTCAAAAAAGTTGTTTTTCTGTTGAAGGTATTAACATGAATGTTAGAAGATTTAATGGATTCTATACTAAATTGAAACCATTGTGTATTTCACATGATTAAAAAAAATACTGTAATTCCTAAATTATAATTTGTCGTTTTGTAAGGGATTATTTTAAATTTTATGATTAATATACCTTTCGAAAGAAGATTTAGAAATACTCAGACAGACTTCTTAGCAGTGATTCCTACACTAAGATAAAAAAAAAAAAACTATCAGTTAGTCTGGATCCGGCATGCTGGTTGGGATTTGTCGCTTGGAACATGATATCAAAAGAAATAATTTTCATGGATTTATGAATGCTGTATTTCAAATGCATGGAATTTTCCATGGATAATATTTTGTGCAACTCCACGCATCAAGAAAACAAGAGAATGCTCAAGAAGAAAATGGAGATGATGCTAAATAGTACTAACAATCAATAAACAATAAAGTTTCACATACCTCGCTTTACAAAATACTTTGATATTTGTTCAAATTTACTGTGGAATAAATAAAATGCCTATTTCTTATTAATATGTAACCATTTAAGTGTCTTTTGCACGATCTGTGAAAATGTGTGTCATCTTATATGGAGATGATCTTATAATCAGGCCAATATGCTAATTTGCTAAGTTAGCCAATATACTAGGCCAGACCGCATAGAAAACTGAGGTGGAATGCAAAGAAATAGTCACTGGTTTCCATAAATAATGGAACAAATGGGAAAAAACACGATATCATAAAACCCGAATAGATAAATAATTGATAATAATAGAATAAAGATAGAAATGCACGAAAGTCGTATATATTATGCAAAATACGATGCAGAATTATATGCATGGTATGAAAATGAATGGTGCTTGCAGCGGTAAATGCATTGAAAGAGAGTTTAGAAACTCTTCTACAGTTCTCCTGTGAAGTGCAGTTTTCTATGTAGGAGATTTGGTGGGTATGTCTACCAGACATTGTGACGAACTATAGGTCGGATCGAGGCAGGTCAAAATCAAGCAGATAGCATTACATGAGTCGTTCAGTGGTGCATAGACTTTGACATAGATTCCAACAAGGGCAGAAAATGCATTCAGACGATTCGGTAGTGGACCACAAAGGGCAACAACACCAAGGGATGACTGCTGTCTGATGTTATACACCCAGAGAAATAGGATGTCCCAGAGAATCAGACTTCACAGCAGCTAGTGGAAAGGCGATACCAACCATCACCATAATCCAAAGTCTTCATGAGATGTGCCATAGGATCCCTCCTATGACATTGGGTTGGGTCAGAATATCAACGTCATCTAACTGGTGCAGATTTCATATCAGCTGGACACAGGAGCAATGGAGGTGTGTGTTCTTTATGGATCAAGATTTACCCTCCATAGCAATTCGATGTGTCAGTTTATATGGAGGGAACCAGGAACGTCTACCATGCTACAAATATCCGTGAATGGGCAATTATGGCGGTCATAGTATCATGCTTTGGGGAGAAATATCCTTGGGTGGCTGCACAGATCTGTACCCGATTTCAAAAGGATGCATCACCAGTTGCTGGTACAGGGAGCAGCATTATTATGCTGCTCCCTGTACTAGCAACTGGTGATGGTATGGAGTGACCATAATGGTAGGAGTGACCATAATGGTAGGAATAAAGTCACTCCATACCACCATGATGGTATGGAGTGACTTTATGGTGTGGAGTGACCATAAAGTAGCCTCCTGACCTAAAGCTAATAGAACATGCATGGGTTGCTCTTCTAAATCTTGTTCCTGCAAGCTTCCTGTACCTTTGATATAACTTTAGAGGAATCACAGAGCTGCTGGATAGCTTGACACATAGCAATGTGTCATGCAAGTCCATTCAAGTCCTACGTAGTGGTAATTAATAATACCACTACGTAGGACATCAAGTCCTACGTAGTGGTAAAAGTTATTGAAACACTTGTGCTATTTCAGTTAACCTTTAACTTTTTACCATGTATCTGTATTTGCATAAAAGTTTGGGAAATAAAAGTGTTATTCCAGTTTTCCACTGTTATTCTTCTGCACGTGTTTATATACATCTATCTTCCGATTCACATGCAATAGATCCAACAACTCTCCGAGATAAACAGGATTTTCAGATAATTCCTTAATTTATGAAAACCATAATCAGTAACGTACATATAGCAAGCGTAAAAACTAAAGTGAAACATAAACAATATAATTTTAATTAATCACGAAAGAGGTTATTACTAATAATAACCTCTTTCGGTGTTAATATTTTTTGTTAACGTTTCATTTTTAAAATAATTTTTATGGTTGATCTCGATGGTTAAATAAAATTAAATTTAGTATAAAAGGATAATTCAGAATTTTTAAATATTAAACATTTCCAACTGAAAAATGGATCTTGATTTCATAATCCGAAATTTTTAGAATTTTTAGAATTTTAGAAATATTTAGAATTCTAAAATAATTTCTGAATTCTAAATATAATTTGAAGCTCAGAATTGTTCTTTAAGAAGAATAAAGTTTTGATAATTTTATTTATATTAATTATTTTGATGAGAATTCGCTTCCCTGTAGTTCCACTTCATGTCCTCTATATGTCCTTTTTCTCTTTTACAAATTTGTCATCAGTAGCTCATGGGTCACATGTGACCCGCAGACAATAGTTTGCCAGATCAGTTGTATTAGGTTCTCTCCTGTCAATGGCACACAGCACATGATATAGCAAGTTTTTTTCCTCATATACATTTCTTAATTTCAAAATAGGTTCGGCCAGATTGCCTAGATGCAGAAATGCATATTAGCGAATAGAATTGGTGTACCTAAAAACTCAAGGAAATGGAAATATATAGATTGGGGCAAGTGGGTAAGTGAAATAATATTACAATTGGCATTCAGTGACCAATTAAACTAGCCGTAGCTAATGATAGATATGTATGAAGAAACAAACACAATCTGGTTGAACTTTTGAAATCTATGGCTTCTTCAGCATTTATATATGTATTTATGAAACACATTGGATAGAGCTAAATATAATTTGAAGCTCAGAATTGTTAGTTCATTTCTCATATTACAGAGTTCTCTAAAAAAACTTCAATTTAATCTTATGTCTGCAATCTCTTTTGGTGTTAATATTTTTTGTTAATGTTTCATTTTTTAAATAATTTTTATGATTGATCTCGATGGTTAAATAAAATTAAATTCAATATAAAAGGATAATTCAGAATTTTTCAAATATCAAACATTTTCAACTGAAAAATGGATCTTGATTTCATAATCCGAAAATAAGTGCTTGAACTTGCTCCGACAGTTACATAGTCCATTTTGTAAGAATGATATATTTCACTTAAAAATCCCTACTCTGGAATAAGGTTCCTTTAGTAGTTTCTTTAAGAAGAATGAAGTTTTGAAATTTTGAATAATTCTTATTGTACAGAAGAAGCATATTATTGAACACACTATCTTTAAACTTTGATATATCTGCTTCAAACAGTTTACATAAGCGATTCACAATGCTGGTATATATCACTCATTTACTTCACTATTCATAACATTCTACAACTGAAAGGTACCAAAAAGTTAATTTGATAAGGTTAAAAATAAAAAATGCTTTTCGCTTGCACAGTGTATTGTCCCATTAAGGAATCTTTGGCAAGGTAGAATCATCATAGCCATCAGCATGGAAACCACGATAAAGTTTCTTTCAGAAGTATTTCATTACATTAAAAAAGGTGAAATATTTCAATAGATTTGTGCAAATATTCTCTTATTCAAGAAGTCTTTGTTATCATACGTATATTAAATAAGCTTTTGTTACATCTGTAGATTCTGATGCGGATGTTAACTTTATAGTCTTCAGGATGATTTATTTTACATTATATAGTTTAAGAGTGTGGTTTATTTGCATATTGAGAAAAAATGTAGTTGAAATAAAGGGTGACAAAATTTAAAGAGGATGAAAGTAGTCTTATAATTCAAACTACAACTGACCTTTTTAAAGAAAGGCTTCTTCTTCTCCTTCGCAGGCGGCGTTGTGACAGGCTTCCCAAGTTTGTTGTTACCGAGGCTGTCGCTATCCTCCCCAAGTGTGTGATCGAGCCCATTTTGGTCCACTTCGAACCCTGAAATACAATTAGCAAATTATTCAAATATCAGTTGATTTTAGCTTAAAACACTAATAATTAACCCACATAATCTGTTATTCTTTCCAATATGTAAGATTTATATTTACGATTACCATGATCAAGCATTTATAGCTGAAGGTGATAAATTGTATTGTGTTAAGACAATGAAGCTAAAACTATCCAACATTAAAGAATTTTGTGGAAAAAATGAGTTTCACTGATGAGTATAGGATTCGAACCTACTCCTCCCAATTACATATCACATGTTCTAACCACTAAGCTATCACCAGCTCTGTCATTTATCTACTTAGTGGTTATTTTTAAATCTCACTCGCCTTGTTGCTCATGGCGCCATATATGATCAGGAGAGGCATCTTATCAAATATTATTCAATATATAGATATTAAATAAGGAAGTCACTCATGCTAAAGCATTGCGAGTTCCTATTTTAGCATCTATACATTGAGAAATACTGGATAAGTTGTCTTTTCCGATCATAGATAGCACCAAGAGTGACAAGGACAATGAGTCTTAAAAGTCAAACTAAGCGGATAAATAACAGAGCTGGTGAAAGCTTAATGGTTGTTTTTACGGTTACATGCCAGAGCACCTGGCACACAACTGAGAGGCATGGGTTCAAATCCTACTCATCGGTGAAACTCATATTTTGCGCAAAATTATTTCTCGAATTTTGAATCAACAAGAATGCTGTGAATTTATTACTAATCGACTCTCCAATGAAGTTCCGATTACAGATAGTGGGGAATCCATTTTCATAGTCAAGTATTTATATTTATAAAAAGACTTATAATTCGAATAGTTAACAGAATAAAGTAAAGTTCATCTTGCATAAATGGTTAATAACTGAGATAGATGAAATAGACTTTCCAAACATTAAATTAAGAAATATATGCATATATTTCTTAATTCAACCAATAAATATAATATATATTTATAAATATATGTGGATCATAAACGTTAATTTGTTTTCGCATTCTGAAGGTATTATAGTACATTTTAGTAAGATTCTATCCAATTCAATGTCTAAATTTTTCTAGATAATATCAAATTAATGATAAAATGTATAATTATAATTAATATAACGACATATTTATTATATTTTCTGATCTTCAATATTGTTTACTGCAAGCATTGTCATGTGGTATATCTGTGACAGTAGCAATTTTTTTTAATATATTTAAATGATATATAGAATAATGATGCATATTATTACATCAAAAATGCATTCACTTTTAAGACAAAGACATTTATCATTTAGAATCTGCACATGAAGATTTCTTCTAAAGTTTGCAAATCAGGTGAGACGTAGCATTAAAAGAAGGTGTTATCTTTATTTTATGATGTGAAATAATAAATGGAGCCCAGAGAGACAACAATAGCAGTACTTAATTATATTCTTTCCTGACGAGTTTGAAAGCTTAAAAATTCAGCATAGTGTTAGTGGAATAGGTAAAGGATTATTTCATTAATTTATAGAAAGGAATACAAAATAAATATTTAGAATAAGGTGTTTACTGCTGGATTACACTGTATGGCTGCATAATGATAATAGAATGGTAATGAACTCGTACCTGGTCTAGTGGTTGGATATCTGACTACTAAATCGGCAGTCATGTCAATGTGTATGTATTTGAATGTTGTATGAGGAACCAGGGCAAAGCCTAATAGAGCTTCTAGGTTACTTTCTTCCATTTTTATAAAATTTGTAAAAATTGAGCTCAGCAGCAAGTCAGGAGAACATCAAAACTCAGTATATGTTTGGGGAAGAAAACCCAGTGAACCGCTGAAGTGACTTTTCACCAATGCCATTTACCACAGTGTTTCTCAGCCCTGAGCATAATGCTAATGTTACGCGAGTTCCATCTTAATTCTAGAGGGTTAACGATTTTCTAAATGGGATGAGCTGTATTCACCTTTTCAAATTGCTAGAGTTTTATTTTGGAAATTTGTATTTAATCTTGACCTACAATTATGCTATTGGGATAGTTTTCTACATGCATCACTTAGTAAAGCCAGGTTCTCTGGTGTCCATAATCAAATCTGGTCTAATGTGTTTCATAACAAACACAGGGTAGTTAGGGCTTAATATCTCATCTGAGCTCTTCCGAACCTTAATGATTTCTCCTTTCTTCTATAGGGCTGGATAAGATTTAGGAGAGTGAAATAGAGCACTAATACAGTAAGGACTTACACAAAGAACCTGAGGTTGCAGCTGTACTGAGTAGCAACACATAAATGTTGAACATGTAAATTTTCATACACATGCATTGTAGAAAGATCAAATACACCCAATTCTGTTTTTACACGATTTTAATTTAACACGGTTTAGAAAAAAATTCCAATTCTCTTTTTACACGATTTATTTTGATCTAATGCGGTTCAAACGGCGCCTTTTTAAAATCTTCATTTGAATTGTATTCTGAAAAAATATTGCTATTCAAGAAAAAATTCCTAGAATTTGCATTTATAACAAAGATGCTGCTTTTAATGGTCATATTTTTTGAAGTAGTTTTAGCTTTGAAAATGTACTATAGATACACATTTTGTGCACTAAAATCTCCAAAATAAAAACTACACTAGTATAACTACACAACAAGATTTCTCTATTTTATTCTATATTTTATGGAAAAATTGTACAAAACCTACTTCATTCGGAATAGTGGCAACATAGAAAGTGGCAACATTGAGTTCCGGGAAATCCCCTCAATTTTATCTTCAATGCATGCGTTAGTCTTGGTCTCTCATTTCGTGTTTAAAGTGTTTAGAAGTTTAATAGAAGAAATCAAAAAATGTTTTTTTTTTGTTTTTTAAAGTTTTTTGTGCGTAATATAAATTTTGCTTATAGGTAATTTAAAAATCATCTGATTTATTAACTACAATTCAAATATTTTTCGTAAGATTTACCACGATGTCGGATAATTCAACACATAAGCGGAAGAGGAAAACTATTTCTTTGGATGCTAAGATCCAAATTTTAGATCGTCTTGCAAGTGAAGAAGGTTTAACATCCATAGGTGAATATTTCGGTTTTAAAGAAGCTACCGTAAGAACCATCAAGAAAAATGAGGGTGCTATTAGAAAATCTGTGCTTTCTGGAATAAAATTGAACGCCAAGTCGTCATCATACATGAGAGATACCGTAAAAGTGAAGTTGGGAAAAGGTACTAGTAATGTGGATAGAAGATAACTCGCAAAAAAGAATAAGTCCAGACGGAAATACCATCAAACAGATGGCATTACGAATATATAAGCACATACAAGAAATGGAACCAACCACATCAGCTCAGTTAAACAAAAATTATGAATTTTCTGCAAGTACAGGTTTGGCTTGCAGGACTTCCTCAAAGACACGTTTCATAACGTAAAGATAAAAGGTGAAGTTGCATCTGCAGATGAGCCGGATGCTAAAGAATTTTGTCCAAATTTGACCCAAATCATTGAAGATGGTGGATACACTCCTGATCAAGTTTGGAATGCAGATGAAACTGGTCATTTTTGGAATAAAATGTCGAGTAGAACCTACTTAGCAAAAACACAAAAAACTATTGGTGGCTTTAAAGCAGCGAAGGATCGTGTGACCTTTCTACTTTGCAGCAACGCTTCAGGAGATCATATGTAAAGCCGATGCTCTTCAATCGATCCCAAAGACCACGGTCAATGAAAGGTGTAGATTTCAATAAATTGCCAGTGTATTGGATGGCAAACAAAAAAAAGCCTGTGCTAAAAAAAATTTTTAATGAATGGTTCAATAAACGTTTTGTTCTAGAAGTTAAACGCTATTAGAAGGAAAAAATCTCTAATTTAAAGTTTTATTTTTTATAAACAATGCGCCTGGCCATCCTGTTTCGGAACACCCAAATTCGCAATTTTGTTTTCTGCCGCCAAATCATCATCATCAAGCAGCCATGGGGTACGGAGGTCCAACCAGACCGTGCAATTTAGTTCTCCAAGCAAGTCTATCCTGAGCTACATCTACTGCATCTGGCCACTGCACACCAATTCTAACAAGGTCCTGTTTGACATTGTCTGCCCACCGCATCCTAGGTCTCCCCTTCTTTCTGGGGCCTTTAGGCACACTGTTCATAACCCTATTCGCCAATCTATAATTATTCACACGGGCAACATGGCCAAACCAACGGAGTCTCCATCTGCACAATATCCTGCTTAAAGGAGGTTGCAAACTCCTTTGCCTAACCTCATCATTAGTTACAAAGTTGAACACTAATGCCCAAGATACTGCGTAAACATCTGGAATCAAATGCATCTAGTTTCCTGTTATCTTGTTTACAAAGTGTCCACGTTTCCTTATCTTGTTTACAAAGTGTCCACGTTTCATTCATATAGGTTATAGTTTCATTACTAACCATAGAAAGAACCAAACTATTATACAGTCTAATTTTAGTCTTTAGGTGTATACGCCTATTTCTCCACACTCTCCATAGATTCTTAAAAGTCCCGGCAGCAATCCCTATACATCTGTTAATCTCATGCCGCACATCACCGGTATCTGTTACATAGCTCCCAAGATAATTGAACTGTGACACCTGCTCAAGACTGCAACCATTCAGATTAACTGAATCACAGCCTGCCTGACCAATTTTCATCACTTTAGTTTTCTCTCTGTTTACAACCAAACCTACTCTACTACCAGTCTCACCAATGTTTCGAATGAAAGAATTCATCTTATCAACATCATTTCCCAAAAGGGCTAAATCATCTGCATAATCTAAATCAGAAATTTTCGTATCTCCAGTCCATTTAAGGCCAAAATCTTTCCCTTGAAGTGAATTTTGCATAACGTAATCAATAACCAAACTAAAGAGAAAAGTTACAAAATGCACCGTTGTCCAATACCAGAGAAATGCCAGCCAATTGCTACAAGCTTTACCAACCCTCACACACGACTTAGTGTTATAAAGAGCTTTCATTATGTTAACTAACTTGTCTGGTATACCATATGATTTCACAATCAATCACGAATTATGACGATCAACAGAGTCGAAAGCCTTTTTGAAATCAACAAAGCTAGCAACCAAAGGTTTCTGAAACTCTAAACATTTCTCAAGAATCTGCCTAAGTGAAAATATCTGATCCACACATCCCCCTACCACTTCTGAATCCACTTCTACACACTTCTGAATCCACTGCTCATCACGCAATTGACTGTCAACCAGATTCTTAATTATATTAAGCACAATCATGGAAAGAACTTTACCTGGAACAGAGAGTAGGCTGATACCCCTATAGTTATCACAAGAACTGTGATCACCTTTTTTCAAAATAGGGATAACAATGGCTCTGGTAAAATTCTTAGGAACAATGCGTTTATCATAAAAGATATTTAGAATTTCAGTCATCCAAGTGGTAACCGAAACATTCCCAGCTCTAAGCATTTCCATAGTAATTTCAACTACCCCTGGTGATTTAAGTAGTTTAAGTTTAGAGACTGCCGTAATAACTTCAGATTGTGTTATAGGGCCAACATTAAAGTCACCAATGCATCTAACATCATTGCAAACAATGGGAATAGAACTAATCGCATTGTTTAGAATATCACTGAAATGCTCAGCCCACCTAGCCATGACAGAATCCTCACCTTCTATAACCTTACCTTGTTTATCCTTCAATCCCTGCAAACCTGTTCGTTTTCTACCACATAAAACATTAACTATCTAGTACAGCTCTCTGCTGTTGTGCTGTCTAACTGCTTCCTCGGCTTTGTCAGCGAAAACATCAAGCCAAAGATTCTTATCAGCAGCTAACTGATCTTTTACACGTTTATTAAGTTCTCTGTAATGCTTTCTATTAGGACTAGTAGAGTGTTGATTAAGGACATTCCTGCAGTTCTTTTTTTCCGAAATAAGCTTAAGTGCCTTATCACTCAGATAATTCTGACTCTTCTGCTCCTTTTTTCCTAAAAGAGTACTGTTAGTATCCAAAAAGGCCTGTTTAAATTGATCCCATTCTTCCTCAACTTCAGTAGTAAGCAAACCATGACTGTCATAATGGCTAAGTAACCTATCATGGTAAGCTTTGGCTATAACTGGGTCTTTCAGAGTTTCAGTATTAAAAGTAAATTTTTTAACCCTAGCACAATACTTTTTAAGTTTAAGTTGCAAGACACTTTTAACAAGATAATGGTCAGATCCAATTTCAGCTCCCCTATGTGATCTGGCATTCCTAACAGAATTAGCCCATTTGCTTTTAATATATAATCAATCATATTCTTATGCAGCCCATCGGGTGAAACCCATGTGTACTTATGTATCTCACGGTGTTTGTAATAAGTATTAGTTATTCTGAAACCATTGAGTTTACTTACCTGTAGGAGACGTTGCCCATTGCCATTGCAGCTACCAATACCAAAAGGGCCTATCACTCCTCCCCAAAAGTCAGAGCCAGTACCAACTTTGGCATTGAAGTCACCTAGAACAAGGATAATATCTCCTTTCTTGACAGAATTCAAAATATCCTGAAGTTATCCGTAAAACCTATCCTTCTCATCCTCATTGGCATCCTCAGTTGGGGCATAACAGCAGATAACATTCAAGTCTTTTAACGCTTGTCTGAAATTTTGCTGTAGAAACCTTTCATTAATGCACTCATATCCTAGAAGAGCATCACTAGCGTGTCTGCTGAGAAGCAGACCCACGCCTTGGTGATGCTTATTGTCATCCCTCCCTGAAAAGAGAAATTTAAGATTATTTTTAAGAATCTGATCTTTCTCTGTCCATCTGGTCTCTTGTAAGCCTAGAATATCTAAATTATAACGGTGGAATTCTTGTGTGAGGACATCAAGAGAAAAAGCTCTGTGCAGAGTCCTCACATTCCAACTTCCTATGGAAAGAAAATGGTTAGTGGGATGTTTAAAGAAACTATGTTTATTGAGAGAGAGAATGCCGACAATATCAAACAGCCCCTAATCGCAGACATAGGGCAAAGACCCGTTCCCCTACCACTAATGGCTGAAGCCATCTACACTGGAAGACTTCCTTCAATGTAGAATTTGACGATGCCAATAGAAGCAAAGAGTTCAGATGCCTGCGATGACCTCTGCTCAGGATTATCCACCAGCTGATAAACATATCCTGTGAATCTATTCACTTGGAGCTGTCAACCCACAAAGAGAAAACACAGCGGAAGATTTTCCCTCCACAGAAGCCCACCAGTGCAGCAAAATCAGGATACATAATCAAGCTCAGAACCATTTATCTATCCAGTCCAGTGGGTTTATATGGTCAGCACCAGGACCCTTTGTGGTTGACCACTCCTCAGCAGGGTAGAAAAAAAAAGAAAAGTGGCCATAGTTGTCCAGATCAGTAGGCCACACTAATCTGGCAGCCCTCCCCTTCCGTTCACTTCCACAAGAGAGTATCTCTTTTGAAAGGTACTAACGGTCTGCACCACGAGAAGGCGGGGTCGGACATTAGGTGCTAGACCTGGCCGGTTCTATGCATCATCACAGGGGATTGGTGCATAGCTCTCCTTCCAGTGACTACCTAGCTACCATTTACAGACCTAATACGACATCCTTAATAGAACCACTAGGCCAGGGCATAATTGTCACATTTAAAACTTCTACGTACCAGGAACATTCCCCAATACATTTTGGATAAACTAGATAAGGATAAAACACTAACAGTTAGTGATGTGTGGAAGTGATTAATGACTAGTTTAGATTGTATCAGACATGCTGGATTGACGATGTCAGAATTAAAACCATCAAATTTGAACGCATGCTGGAAAGCTATTTGGCCAGAATATGCAAAAAGCAAAGATCCTGTACCCCAAATATGACTGAATATCCTAATATCATCACTTTAGCACATGCAGTTGGTGAAGTATTCGATAATTTATCGTCTGCAGATATTGATGAATTGCTTGTTGACAAAGCTCTTAGCGAAGATGAAATAATAAAAGTTGTCCTTGGGACTCAGGATGAAAAAGAAAAAAGTGATGGTGATGAAGAGATTCCACTCACTGCAGAGAAGAAGGGCTTCAAATGGCTAGTAAATTGGAAAGTCATTTTCTTACACATGATCCCATTGTCGAACGAGCTGAGCAGTTTAAACGTGAACTGAAGTCATATATGACGCGTTATTAAGAATTATACAAAGATCTAGTCAAAGCAGGATCTCAACGATTGATTGCAGAGTTCGTTGTCAAAACTAATCAAACTTCAGAATCATTGGAAACAAGTGATAATTTGGTTCCCCATGCCACAGAGCATTTCGCCATTGGAGTATGAACACGATGGTCAAAATGTTTCAAGCGATGAAAGTGATTTAATTCCAGTCTTACACAAAGGAATGAGTCTATTGTCAGAAAGTGACAACGAATAAAATCTAGTTAATAAGCATATGTAAGTGATATTTTTTGCACTTTTGTATTTTTGAATTGGTGACATATTATTTTCTTTATGAAAGATAATTTACTTTATATATGTATGTACATATAATTACCTTTATAAGTTTAAAAAATAAAAACTATATAAATGAATAAAAATCAAATAACGATTTAATTAAAGATTTTGATACGATTTGTTTGAAAACAACTTATTTGTACTGGGTTTTCACCTCTGGAACCAATCTTCTATTTTTTCAATATGCACTGTATTTGGATGTTTTTTTACACGATATTTTTTGCACGTTTTTTTCGGGAACCTATCTACCGTGTAAAAACAGAATTGGCTGTACATTTTAAATTACTCTTTGTTTTATGACAACTGAAGAACATTTATTATTATATCTCGTGGAGTTGGAACGCATCAGAATGCAGCATGCCATTAAGATTCTGATGTTTTCGATGAACCTGAAATGCAAAATATGCAAAATTCTCATATTGCAATCAATTTTTTCTAGACGAAATGACCAAAGTGAAAAAGTTTTGAAATTGAAGGTTAATCACAGATAATGTTCCATAGCAGTTTTATTAAAACAGTGACTCTTTTCCTAAGAGAATTGCGAAATTCGTTCTAGTCTTTTCAATGTAATACAAGGTATGAATTGACTCATATTAAACAGTGAAAGGAATGATATCCTGTCAATCTGAGATATTTTGTTAAATAAGAATTAGGCCCAGGGCTGGATCTAGGTAGGGGGGAGAGGGGCCTATGCCTCCCACCCTCTTGAGAATGTCTAAGGGTATTGGAAGCCAAAAATTATTAAACTTCTGCATATTTCAAAGATTTTTCAAGAAATGTTTAAAATCTTTAAAACAAATGGGAAAAATGTTACACTATAATAGAAATACAGTGTTGTTGTCTCTCCCCCACTTCCCTTTTTTCGCTAGATTGCGTCGCCTCCCCCTCCCTCTTAATTTTGTTTTCTAGATATAGGCTTGGTTAAGGCACTGGTATGATTTTGAAGCTTTAAGGCCAATCCAATATTGCTATTACCCAATTTTTTAAACATCTTATAATGATCATAGAGATAAAACTGTTATACAAAGCCAATTACTGTGCTAAATAAAGATAGCATATATTAGTACTACATTCAGGGGAAGACAAAGTTAAAGTTTTATTACTTTCTCCGATTTCGGAAAATGTATGATTTATCGTATTAAATAAATGTGAACGATAGTTTTAAATTCCAGTCGTGGGATTCTTGTCACGTGTATTCATTCAGTAGTTGAGGTTGGGAAACATAATTTGCTCTTTATGCGAAAACAAGCATTATATATGCACTAATAACTAACTGTTAGCCTAACTGTTTTGCTTTATTGCCAGAATGGACTAATAGATATATAAGACGATTTTTTAAAACAGTTTTTCTGGTGCATAATATCATCCATATGAACATCGGGCTACGTCAACTGATGCTGGCAGTTCAATAAAACTTATTTATATAGATTTCGAAAAAGCCTTCGATAAAGTAAAGTAATCGTTAGTCTTTGACACACTCCTTCGACTGGGAATCTCCCAGATCATCGTGAGATTAATCTGTGTGTTATTTTCCAACCGCTCTCAGCAAATAAGAATTGAAGATGCCCTTTATCCAATCAAGGATGTCAGCAGTGGTGTTGTTCAAAGCTCTGTTCTCGGGCCTATACTTTTCGCATTGTTCACCTCAAGCAGACCTTCTGTTCTAAGACCAGTCGCCTGCTACGTATTTGCTGATGACATTAAATTTTATGCCAATTCTGCTTCTTTAGACATTTGTCGTTCCATTCAGCTTGCATGCGACAGCATTGAAGACTGGAGTTTATCATGCCAGTTACCAATTTCTGCAGATAAAACTACTATCATGCACTTGGGTGGTAGCAATCGGAAGCAAAATTATGTTATCAACGGCGCCCCAATCATCAGTGTATCATCTCAATTGGATTTGGATGTTACCCTTTCTCGCAACCTCTCATTTTCTTTACACTGCCAAAACATCACCAAAAAAGCAAACCATGTCGCCTTCACGATTTTGTGTTGCTATGAGAAGTGCAACAGGCCTACTCTTTTCAAGGCATTCACTACTTTTGTTTTGTCTATTCTTGAATATGGATCTCGTCTGGTCTCCCCACATGATCTCTGATATCAGTCTAGTTGAACATCCTCTCAGATTGGTTATTAAGAGACTATTTGGACTTCTCAAGCTATGGGGAACGACTGAAAGTGCTCAATATTCACTCCTTGGAATGGGGAAGGTTGTTTCACGATTTAAAAATCTGTTATAAAATCATAACTTTATTCAAATCCTGTCGAGTCATTTAATTCATGTCTTGGATTCTAACAAAACAAGGAGGCATCCTCAGTGTATACATATTCCTCATGTGAGAACACGTAACAACAACAATATCATTCCTTCACATGCCGATTTGGTTATGTTTGGAATGCTTTACTTTTTGATGTTGTGTTGTCCTCAAATTTGAGTATTTAGAAAGATCACCTAAGTCGACTTAAAACATTTTAGAAATTTGGCTAAGTTTAAAGTCTCGTTATGTATGTAAATATATGTTCTCAGTGTGTGTACCATAATGTAAGCAACAACAAGTGTTAACCACATTGTAAATATTTCTCTGTTTCTGATGTCTTGAGCGATGTTACCATATATTTTTGTACCTTCCCTCTCAATAAATAAGTACATTATTACCACACATTATATTAGACTTGATCAGAGTTCTTGAATCTGCTGTAATATTGTTTAATATATCCTAGAGAGTTATTTAACCCACATGTGTTTTCTAATGTTGAAATACCATGTTACTTTAACTACTCAATAATTATTTGTCATTTCTTTTGACTTGTTGTGTAATTAGTATGACTATTTTATAAATTATAAAAACAAGAACAACACTAAAGACACGTTGACTTACCAGGTGTGGGTGGAGTGGACCCCCTAGACGTGGATCTGGGATTAGCCAAATCATTGACTACGCCACCGAGGTTGGAGGAGGGACTGTTTTTGCTGAAATAAATGATTATTTTACTTATGAAATGAAGACCATATATAGAATGTTAGCATAATAAATCGAAAGGAATTATACAAAAATGGGATCGAGCTCAATTAATCTGTGTTTTTCTTGTCAATTCCAGTTACATAGTACATTTAAATATATTCCAGTGAACGTGCTACTACATAGCTACAGGTTAGGAAAGTTACCATATAGGTACAGATCAGGTTAGTTTCTTTTCAAACATTAATTACTTGAATTAATCTTAGGCAATTCGAGAGAAACATACTGTGAATATTTAAACATCACTGATGATCCAAATCAGGCTTAAACAACTCCGATTGGAAGAAAATTCATTCTTTCGAAATTGGGATTCCTTCTAGTATCAAACTGAGAACTTGGGAAGTTGGGAAGTTGGGAAAACAAAACCCTTGAAGTTTTTATCGTATTAATAAGAAGGCATGTTTCGAAATTATTACTTAGATTGTTTTACCTCTGAGCAGCACTTTTTGCACACAATGGGCTAAATAGTCAGGTCTCGGGGTCCATGTGACCTGAATATTTAGAAATGAAAAAGAAACGAAAAAGAAAGTTTGGGGGAGGGTACACACTGGATAGCTGTTAGGAAACTGATGATAGTCTCCCATCAAGGCCATCCAGCGTGTTCTTTAAACGTATGTATGGCTCTCCTATACACGGAGTCATGGCTTAGCATCCCATCGGACCGATGGCGGCTTTATCAAGCCCATTGATGTCCACTACTTACCGAGGGCAGGGAGTTTTTAGGAGATAAATCATAACATTGGTCCACTTAGGTTTCGAACCTGGAACTGCATATTACGACCTTGATGCGCTACCGATTGAACCATCCCTGCCAATATTATTTGGACGAAGTCTTGCTCAATAAATAACATCCGATGACACATGCTCTCAAGAGAGGTTTACACAATGATTAGCTTTCTCTGAGCACAGAGCATGGTGGCAGTAGTATACATTGCAAGATGCAAGAGGTCTATTCCTCTGATGTTATGGATGTACATAATACGTCGTAATGAACGAAAGTGGCCATCGATATCAATCAACGGTAAATGCACAGATTACCTGTTAACATGGAATTCAAGATATAATTCCGCTGTAAAAATGAGCTTTGCAGTTAGTGTGGCTTGAACCCATGTTTTTCAGTTACATGCCGGCTATTCTCAGAAACTATCAATTTCAAACTATTATTCTATCATCTAACTGTGGTTTGAAATCTTCCACATCTTGTCTCTCGTGGCGTCATCTACCACAGGCCAAACTCATTTTTTTCAGAAAATTTATTAAATTCTATGTCAACAGGCAATCGGTGTATTTATTATCGATTGATTATTTCATTAATAATGCTTTAGAGAGAGAGTATTAGGTGTTAAATGGAATTCAGAATAATACTGAAAGGTTGTCGTTTCTGATCGTAGATGGCACCACCATAGGGCAGATTAGACGAATTTAAACTACAATAGCTGATGAAATGAACTAGTTGTTGATAGTTTTTGATGAAAATACCCGGCATGTAACGGCATGTAACTGGAGGTCGTGAGTTCGAGTGCCACTCACTGCGAAAATCATTTATTCGTCAAAAGTGTTTCACAAATGAAAGTTTTTGCTGAATGATGAGTGGCAGGTTGTCGATCAAATCAAACTTCAAAAATAAACAACTGTTGAAGAACTTCAAGAGTTTCAAAGAAAATACTTCCGACAGGATGAAGAGGTGACAACCGAGGTGCACCGGTGGATTAAAACATTAAACCCAGATTTTACTACCACAGGAATCGAACATCTGGTATCCGAGACAAATGTTACAGTCACTCTGGCGATTATGTGGAAAAATAAAAGATTTATCTGGCATTCGTTATTGCTGTTGTAGGCGTTAAATATAGAGTTAATAATGCAAGATAATACACCTTCGGATGTAAGTTATTGAGCAGCCCTTGTATCACTATGAATACCTACTTCAAGACTTTTGAAATTACACTGGTTTACAAGGTTTTCATAATAAGATAAATTGTAGCTGCCTTGAACTATTTTTCAATGCTGATTTCAGAACTGGACTTAAAAAATGGCTAGCACATTTTGACACCTATTAAGTTCTTTCTATACCAACACCTCCAGGCAACTGGGAGGATACTAGATATTTTACTTTTTGTGGCTGGCAACACTGATTGCCAAATGGTAGAAAACATAGCAGCAACCTAACCTCAGACCGCCATTCTTGTTGTTTTCATTGTAGCAGGAACACGTGCTGTACGTTGAAGAGTGAATTTTGGCGCGTAAATGGCACAAAGACAGAGTCGCAAATATGTTAATGTGCCAGATAAGTTTTGCTATGTGCGTGGAAATTATATTTTAAAATCCCAGGGTCGTTCTTTGACAAAGATTGTGAAAAAAAACCTATAACTTGCATTTTGGATGTCATGTTGGAGATCAGGACAAAACATGGCCTCCACATGTGCGCTGCATTTCGTGTTTTGATGGCCTGAGTGAATGGTTGAAAGGTAAGATAAAATCCATGCCCTTTGCAGTTCCAATGGTTTGGCGTAAGTCAACTAGTCACTTACGAGATTTTTTTTAACTAAAGTGTCGGGCTTTTCCAAAAAAAAAAAAAAAAATATATATATATATATATCCAAATGTGCCTTCAGCAATAAGGCCAGTTCTTCATGGAGAAGATCTTCCTATACTAACATCTCCAACCAACTGGGAGTTGATGGATTCACGTTCACCAAAGGAAGACTTTGAGGCACATACAAATCCTGATCCTACATGTACCACTAAAAAGTTAGACGAGCCTCATCTGATAAAATTCATTTAGCAAAATGAACTAAATGATTTTGTTCGAGACCTAGGACTTCCCAAACAACAAGCTGAGGTTTCAGGTTCAAGAATTCAAGAGTGGAATCTTCTGGCCAAGGGTACCAGTGTTTCTCTGTTGAGAAAGAGAAATTTGGCTTTATCTGCTTATTACGAGATGCAAGATGGTTTATGTTTCTGCACAGATATTTCAGGGCCGATGAAAGAAATTGGAACAACTCACGACCCTAAGGAATGGTGTCTATTTATAGATTCGTCAAAATTCAGCTTAAAAGCTGTCCTTTTGCATAAGGGAAACCAAAAATATTTCATTCCAGTGACACAAGCTGTGGGAATGAAGGAAACTTATGAAAGCATGGAAAAAATGCACAATGTTATAAAATATGATCAGTTTAAGTGGACAATATGTGGTGATCTAAAAGTCATCTCTCTCTTGCTTTGGCTTTAGGGAGGTTTCACACAATTTCGCTGTTTTCTGTGTTTGCGAGATAGTAGGGCCAGAAAGGAACACTACAAAAGACTGGCCCAAAAGAGATGTTTTTATTCCTGGAAAGAGTAATACGATACATATACCTCTAGTTGACCCATCTGATGTTCTGCTCCCACCACTACACATCAAACAGGGACTTATAAAATACTTTGTAAAGGCTATGGACAAAACTGGTAAAGTCGTCATTGCTATTGAAATTGTTATATTATTTGCATGTGAAGGAAAAATTTCCAAAACTAATTGATGCCAAACTCAGAGAAGGGATATTTGTTGGTCCTCAGATCAGGAAGCTACTTAATGATACTGTCTTCGAAGAAAAAATGAATATGAAGGAGCACGCTGCATGGAAACCCTTCATGTCTGTGGTCCAGGGTTTTCTGGGGAATCACAAAGAGAAAAACTACCATCAGCTCATTCAAGATCTCAAAAAATATGAAAATCTTGGCTGCCGAATGTCTTTGAAGATCCATTTTTGCACTCGCATCTCGACTTCTTTCCCAAGGACTTAGTAGTTGTTAGTGATGAGCAAGGGGAAAGATTTCACCAGGATATCCGAACCATGGAGGCGAGATACCAAGGCAGGTGGGACCCAGCAACGATGGGTGACTGCTGCTGGTAGGAAGATACCTCAGCGCATAAAAGACAAAAATGAACTTCTTGTAAGTACAAAAGATCCTTACCCATGTTCTCTTATTTTGCGTTTTTATTATTTCATCTGTTACTTTATATTCAGGGATCTATATCTATGATGTTTCTATTTTGTTTTCACTGTAATAATGTAATTAATGAGTTTTAAGTTGCAATTTAATAACATAGTCACATTTATTTTTATTTCCCAAATATGCGTATTCATTGAAATTTGAAATACATCAATCCGTAATTTAAAAAATCTTTTACGTGCTGCAGATTTTTCACAGCCATATTTGAATTCAGCACCCCAAAATTAATTAGAAACATCCTATTTGACAAATGTTATAAAAAGAAGTTTCAATTTGTTGTCTAGTGTTATTATCGTATTAATGTCTGTTTCAAGACTCTCGAAATTCTTATATTGCTAGAATACCATTATCAAGAACCAGGAAATTGTTATTTGATTGCTACGAATGACCTTTTCAAGGCCCTCGAAATTATTATTGTATTAGTATACATGGCTGTTTCAAGACTTTACAAATGATCATATTACTACGAATACCAGTAGCAAGACCCTTGAAATTATAAATCAGATGCCCAAAAATTAAAATTTCTCCTATATTATAAGGCATTGTTACTTGACAGAAAAGTCCTCATTATCAGAGTTTGTGATTTTAAGATTAAATTGTTTACCTAGTTTATTTCTTTAAAGCTCGTGTGACTCAGCTCCGTGTTAAATAAAAATGCAAAACAGACATTTGTCTATACTATTTAAGTTTTTTTTATTAGGTTTTACTTCATCGCAGTACACCCAATACTAGGTTCACAACATCGCAGTACACCTAATACTGGGTTAATTTCCCGTGGCCTCCTAGTACCATTAAACCATGGTCTGTGTGCGAGACAGTCTTACAGGCAGTTTCGCACACTTACCAGTAGATCGTGCAATGATATTCGATGTTCCAGGCATTAAAGTGCCCATAACCATCTCCATCGAAAAATGTGCCCAAATGGCATGAGTAGAAACAAAAGATAAACCACCCGTGGGTGGGCCCAGAAGGGCAAGTGACTAAAAGAGAGCAAAAAGCAAAAAAGAACTAAAGTGTAAAGTTCAAATCGGAGAAGGCCATCGTCTTGGGTCTTTTGAATCTATTCAATACAGAATGGTCATAAAGAATAAGATTAGATATTATCTTTTTTGGATTGTTAGACACACCCTCGAAAAACTTTTTCGAGGTGCGTTTGATATGAGTGTAAATATGGTCGATGCCCAAGTCAGTATGAAGTCGTCTGTTAGTAACAAACCATGGGGCATCGACCGCAGCTCTTAAGATTTTGTTTTGTAAGACCTGGATCTTACAAATATTGTTATTGGTAGTGTTCGCCCAGATTGGCGATGCATATAAAATAACTGGTCTAATAATGGCATCATAAAGTAAAAGTTTATGATCCAGAAGGAGGATGGAGTTTCTCCGCAGCAGAGGACCTAGCTGGCCTCTGAGCATGTTGACCTTGGAGATAATATGATTGATATGAGTATTCCATTTCAGCCTGCAGTGCAGATGTACACTTAGGTATTTGACTGACTCTTCCCAGTCAATGGGATTGTCATGAAGATGTAGGCAAGTGGGTTTTGGAGTCCGCTTGCCAGTAAAAAGGATGGCAGAGCTCTTTTCTGAGTTGATCTTAATCTTCCAGTTGTCGTACCAGTCTCCCATCTAGGTCAGGCAGCTTTGCATTCTTCTGACAGCAATGGCTGGACTCGGGGAGGGAGACAAGATCGCAAGGTCATCTGCGTAGAGTGCAAGATGAATATGCTCAAAAGAAGGCAGATCATGCAGGTAGAGTGAGAAGAGTGTCGGGCCCAAAAGGGATCCCTGTGGCACTCCGGCAGACAATTTTTCTGGTAGAAGTTACAGACTTAATCTGTATTTGAAAGGTCCTATTGTAAAGATAGGACCGAATGATGCTAATCAGACCCGATGGAACGGCCGCATCAATGAGTTTGTAAAACAGACCGTCCAACCAGACGCGGTCAAAGGCTTTGGCCACGTCCAGAAAGACAGCCGCAACGCATTCCTTCTTATTGAGGGATTCGGCGACTATCTCCACCACCCGAGGATCTGATGTTCTGTAGATCTTTTTCGTCTGAAGCCAAATTGGGCTTCGGGTAAAACTGGGTGGCGGATGAGGAAGTCATCCAGCCGTATAATGATAATCCTCTCAAAAAGCTTGCTGAGAGATGATAGCAGGCTGATGGGTCGATAGCTGGTAGGAAAAGTGGAATCCTTTCCCGGTTTATGCAATACTTTTACAATAGCATTTTTCCAGACTGTTGGGAATAAATGATGTCGAAGTAAATAGTTAAAGATGGAACAGAGATGAGTTATGGCTTTAACAGTTTCAGCATCTTGTTCGTGATTCCATCTTGACCGGGGGCCTTATTTGGTTTAAGGCGTTTAATAGCTTCCTTAATTTCCAAAGGTGAAGTAAAAGTCACCTTGGAAGGGTCAGTTTGATCAAATTTACGAATAGTCTGCTCCACTGTATCGCATATGGAGAAATCAGACAATTCATGATTTTCGGTAAATTGCAGTTCAAAAGCGTCGGCAAAAGCCTCAGCTTTATCCTCATCAGTATATTTCATACCATTTTCCCCACGTATGGGTGGGAAACAAGTCATAGGATTCTTTAAAACTTTGGACATCTTCCAAATGGAACAATCAGTTGTTGATAGTGACTGAACTTTTTTGTTCCATTGTTCCCCTTGAAAGTCTAAGTCGAGCTCTCACTTCAAGTTTCAAATGATTATAATTCACTTTATCAGAATTAATTCCGAGTCTCTGCCACAGATGTCTTGCCCTGTTCTTCTCCTTTATGAGGCGAGTGATGTGCTGCGGCAGGACGCAGAAATTGGATTTAGGAGTAGATTCTTCACTGGCCTCGTTCTTGGAGGACAGTAGCAGATCAGTGAAGTCTTCAATGACGTTATTGATGGTCCTGTCATTGAATGGTTGACAGGTACCAAGGATCTTATCATTGACAAGGATTTTATAGAGTTGCCAGTCTGTCCGGCTGAGCTTACCAGTTACAACAGGCGTAGAAAGGCGCAGAGTCAGACAGACTGGTAGATGGTCAGAGTTGAGCTGGTTGATAACGCTTAGATCATAAGATGGCAAAAAGTTGCCAAAAATGGCCATATCAAGAACATCGGGTATATGTAGAGTATTGTAAGAGTAGAAACTAGGCTCACAAGGAGCATCTGTGATCAGACCCTTATTAGTAGCATAATCAAGTAAAATCCTTCCGCTGCAGACTCTTGAATGCCAAGCAGTATTTTTGGCATTAAGGTCACCCGCAACGACAGTAGGTAAGTTAGAATCAAAAATAGAGTCCATATCAATGGTCATAAGCCTAGAATTTGGTGGCTTATATGCCGCAACCAGGTGTAAAGTACCTATGTTAGTATCTGATAGAGCCACAGCAGTGGTTTCCATGGTGACGAGGTCTAAGGGAGGGAGTAAGTGGTGTCTAATACATCTCTTGATCAAAACAGCTGTGCCTCCACCACTGTTGTGAAGACGATCACTGCGATAGACCTCGTAATTAGGAATCTTGAGAACATCTGAAGCTCTCAGATGTGTTTCTCCTAACAGAACAACATCTGCCTGAGATTCCGTCAAAAAGGAACGGAATTCAGGCAGATCAGTGAGCATTCCATGGCAGTTCCAGTAAAAGATCTGTATGTGATCTTTGGAGCGTCTAACTGCCATCTAGGTAATAGTGGAGATGAGGGCATCGAAAGCTTTAAGGCCTACTGTAAGCTTGGCCATCAGGCCGTTGGCCTTCTGATAGTCTGCCATCAGACCTTTGATGATTGAAAGTATCTTTGACACGTTGAAGCTTTTGAACAGCAGAAAGATGTCTTTCAAATCATTCAGGATGTTAGCATCGAATTGATCCCCTGCGGGTGTTCGAGTATCTGTAGTTTTGGCAGCGCTTGGAGCAGATGCAGTTTTATTCTTTGGTTTTGTTTTGTCTTCCTTTCTGGCTGCAGCTGCATAGGAGACACCAGGTGTTACTTTGGAGTTAGTAACAGTTTTAGTGGTAACAACCACTGGTTGTACCACTTCGTCGGATTTGGCGTCCTTTTTTGGGTAGTGGACACAACCTTTATAATTTGCAGTGTGTCCCAATCTACAATTTGCACACTTTGGGGGGCTGTCATCCTTTTTCCGGATGCAGTCTTTTGTGAGATGCCCACCAACGCATTTCACACATCTGGGTAAGTTGAAACATCCGCTTTGTGCATGCCCATACCTTTGACACTGATGGCACTGAGTAGGGCTTTTCTTAGCTCTATAGCTTTCCACATGCACTTTAAGATGGAACAGATCAGTGACGTTGTAGATCTTTTTGTTGACTGCATCTTTGGGCAACTCGGCCAAGAATACTGGAATTAGGGATCGATCTTTACCTCTTCTCATTTGAGAGGTCTTGATTATAGTGAAGGCTTGGCTAACCAAAGCTTCCCGTACATCATCAGAATTAATATCTGAGGGGAGGTTTTTTAAGACGACCCTCAAATTTTTTTCATCCTTTAATTTATAGGTATGAAATTGAAGTTTAGTGTTCTCGCAGTATTTTACAAATGCCCTATAGTCATCTGTACATTTCGTCTGGAGACGAACAGTGTCTCCAGATGATTTAGTTGTAAAGGATTCAACAGCTATCTTAACAAGATCTTTATTTATATTAATCCAGTTCTTAGGAGATCTAAGTATAATTGGAGGGATTTTCCCAGCTTTATTGGCGTTATCTTTTGATATGCCAGCTGTATCAACAGCTTCCATTTCTGAAGCTGGAGGATCTAAATATTCCTCCTCCAAGGCCGAAAAACGGGTCTTGGAGGCAAAACTGGATTCTGGGTTTGGTGATAGTGCTCTTTTAAGAGCTTTCCCTTTTTTGGAGTTCTTTCCTGCAACCCTCTTTTTTGATTTAATAGAGGAGTTGATTTCGTCTGTGTAAATATCCATTCCGTGTTTTGGAATGAAATTTAGTTTTTGGATTGAATCCAAAACAATAATCTGGCTTGAGCATTGCTCAGTGCAAATGTGCTCATTGATTTCCTTTTCCAAGTAGAAACGATTTAAAATGACACATGTCATTTTAAATCGTTTCTACTTGGAAAATTTTTCATTTCACAAAAGTTTTGTGAAAATTTTAAAAGTTTAGAATGTAAAACGACAGTTGTAACTGCCAAGAGCTACAACTGTCAAAATCGAACAGAACAAGCTAAAAAGAACAGATTCCCGAAAACTATCAGAAATCTGTCTAAAAGTAATAAAAACTCAAAACTGAGTGAAATTAATAATAGAATAAAGCGCTAGGTACAATATCTAACGGAGGAACGAATAAAATACAAAAATCACAAAAATAACAGAAGCGATAGAAACTAAAGTTAACACTAGAACTTGGTAAATAAAATGGCAAAGTGAAAATACCTCAACGGATTTTAGGAACTCACGTTGAGGAATGGAAGTAAGATTCCAGACCAGCAGCGGCCAACTCAGAATCGGCTATTCACACACTTACCAGAATTTTCTTAAGTAATAAGTACTGTGAATTTCCTGTGGACTCCTGGTACTGCATTCACCTCATCACAATAAATACGCCTAATACTGGATTCAGTTCATCGCAGTATATATAATACTCGTAGTAGGATCACTTCATCTAGTATTAAGCTACTACGATTCACTGCATCATGGTACACTTAATACTGGGTCCATTTACTTGTGGCCTCTTTGCTGCAGCTTACCAAATATTAGCAGCATACCAATGTTAATACATTTTAGAATTAAAAAAATTCTTGTATTATTAGATCGAATCATTTTCATTTTATTATTTACTCTCATTCACAAACAACATAGTACCAGTTGAAATCCTCTGTTCTCACGTTTTTAAAATTCCACAATTTTATCAAAATATTATCGTTTAATAATAAATAATACATAATCCACCAATTCCTCCTTTATGTATTTACATCATTAGTGTCATTTATATTTCTCGCTTTTTAATATTTTTGGGCTTATTTATGTACTTCATGTGAATGCCACAACACACTTGGCACAATTTTATGGTATACCAGTGTGTCGTGGCACACTGATTGAGAACCACTGGTCTATAGGGTGAGAGTTCATCCACTTGTAATATCCTCTTCTTGAGTAGAAGGAAATTCTGGTAAGTGTGGGATAGATGTTATAGGTACAAACGAAAAAAAATTGAAATGATCTTCATGGCCCTCTCTTAAAATCTTTATGCAGAATTCACAAAAACTTAAAGGATATGTTAGTCTTTGTCATAACAGTTACTATTTACGTTTAAAATGATTTCTGAGATCGATTCTACTGAATTTCAAATCTTTGTCTTCAGTCTCATTTTCCCATTAAAATTAGCTTAGAATTTAGCCATCCATTGGTGTACAGTCGCTCAAAAAAGTATCCGAACACTATGGTTGATTGCAAAATTCAGAAAAAATATCTGGCATTGATTTTTTTAGAACTTAGTCATCTGGCAACCTTCGTGTCACGTGACACGAAGGTTGCCAGATGACTAAGTTCTAAAAAAATATCTATCTGGCAACCTTCGTGTCACGTGACACGAAGGTTGCCAGATGACTAAGTTCTAAAAAAATCAATGCCAGATATTTTTTCTGAATTTTGCAATCAACCATAGTGTTCGGATACTTTTTTGAACGACTGTACATAGACGGTCTCTGATAATTTGGCACGATGCTATAGATACAAATAAATTTTGAAACACTAACCATATCTTCACTGTGGCATGCTCACAGGCACATTTCCGGAGGTTTGATAAGAAAAGTTGGGTTCAATTAATAAAAAAGTTTTAGTTCATAACGTATTGCTTATAGCAGAACTATTCCAAATTGGGAAAAATTCACAGTACTTATATATTAACTTTGAAGTGGGGCTAGTCTGAGCTGCATTAAGAAGCCTAATACATAGTTCTCATCGGTAGAGTAGAACCTGTCTGTAAGACTCTCGCGCGCACAGACTATGGCTTAATATATCATCTGTCAAATGGTGGCTTTTCTAAGGCCATTGGGATCCTTCGTAATCAGAATAAAGAGTAAAGAAATCGCCTTTAATGTCAAAATAGTAATCGACCTCTGAGCCATGACTTGGACGTCGGAGATCTTCACATTCAAAAGTACAAAAATTAAAATGCAACTCTAATTCAAATTTTTACTCTTACCTTGTGTATAATTTTCTATTGGCTGTCTGCGCCTGCTGCAGTCGCAGATTTTCTAACTTTACAGGACTAGGGATGAAGCCAACGTCACAACCTTCCTTGACAAGTCGCCCGATCCACCAGTCATTGTTATATTTCTGTAATTCAAATGAAAAGATAACATCTATATTTACACTCAAGGAATAGTTGCTCAATGTTTACCAAAAACAACTTTTATTGTTATTTATTTAAGCAGAAGCGCTTTTCGAAACAAAATATAAATTGTATATTCAATAAGCTACAATTTTAGTTTCTTCTGCAAAAAGTCACTTTCATGACACTTTTTTTTCAAAAGCTTACTATTTTTTAAATAAGAGGCAATTTTTTCTGGTTTTAATTTTTGTTGATATGTTATTCAACACATCCCAAATTGATATCAATAGTTCTTTTGCAAAGTGGAATATTTAAACAATTAATTGCCTTTTGGTCCTTTGCTGTTAACTTATAAAACTCTGAAATATTTAAATTAGTTGCAACTGCTAATTAATGAGATTACTGTTATTTAACAAGAATTCGTTATATTTCCAGAATTGTTATATGTAAGATGTAATATTTTTGTCATTAAAGCAGTGATCATAAGAGTTTTAATTTTCATCTTTTTGCCGTATGCGGAGTCCTTTTTCAATATAATTGACAACAATTCCCAAACGGATTTAACGATTTACTAAACACGTTAGTTTTATCTAAGCATTCATAGAATCCCCATTTTTTCAAAATCTTTTAAGTCTTTGAAATAGTTCTGAACAGTTAGGCTTTGGTGGATAAACATGTAATGTGGATAGGATTTGCAATCTATAGCTGTACTAAGCTGTTTGCCAAGCTTTTTCTTTATGCAGAAGGGAAAAAACTTTAAAATACAAGTTGTCAGAAAAATAATGATGGGGATTCGAGAATCAATATGTAAGAAAATAAGATACATATTCAAAAAAATAATATTTTAATTTACAGCATACTTCCAATAGATTTGAATATAGTGAATATCCACGTGCACCGTTGGGGCCTTTGACATATCCAATCAGTATTCCACTTCTTGCCATACGCATTTTCTGATAAAAACATTAGCAGGGTTGGTGCAATTCTATGTCCACCAAAGAGACCTAATTTGACCCACTTTATCTTTTCATATGGGGCTTTGTAAAGAATTTATTTAAACGAACAAAATTCGAGGCCTGAATCATTTGAAAGCCAGATTTGAGAGAAATAAATGAGGAAGTAACAAGAGATATACTGCAATGTTAATGGCAAAAAGGGATATACCAATTTAGCATGTGCAGAATCAAGGACCACATGTCACGAACATGTGAAAAATCATTAATTATGTTTAACACTATTTGAGGTAAGCGTTTAACTAAAATAATATATTTATAGTAAAGTATTATTTTCTTACACATTGATTCTTGAAACCATACTATTATTTTTCGGACACCCCCTTACATTCGAAGCGAAAGCGACTTATTTTAACTTATTTTCGAAGGGTTAATTTCATAACTTTTATGGCCAATCTAAACCACTTTTAATAACGTAAAAATATTGAAACAATAACAATTACATAACTACTAGTCGAAATTTCACTCGTCAATCTGCGACGGTTTTCTCAATTTTATTCCAATCATGGACGATTTTGTGAATTACAAGGGAGTAGGGGTCATGGTACATATGCAATTTCAAGTCTAGTAATACAGCTCTAATATGAAAAAACAGCATATAAATTAAAGAAAGTTCTGCCGTTAGCTAGAATATGAACCTGATTTTAAACATTCTATCCGAAATTTAAAAAGTTAACAATGAAGTTTATTGATCGTTGATAATCTATTGCTACGTTTTGAATATTATTTAAAAAGAAACATTTGCTATATCAGAAAAAAAACACGTTGTGCACATCATTATTAAGGATAAGTGGCTTTTTCTTCAAACATAGAATTTTGCTGCACAAGAGACAAAATGGCGACGTTAAATAGACCTCATAATAATCAGAACAAAGTTTGAGGAGGAGACCAACTGGACAGTGTTAGAGCAGATACAAACTCAAAGCAAATTCTTTGAAGTACAGAGTTAGCTTTCCGTTACACTGGGCCAAGGATTGTCTTATTATCAGGAACATCGTCTTTGGGGAGTTCTTTAGTGGCTTATATGCTGAACGAATTTAATCTTACTAGAAAAGCATTAATTCCTGAAATGTAAAGAATGATATCTGCAAATTGTGACATACTACTAAGTGAAATATCCGAGTTCACCATCTTTATTAGAATGAATTAAGATTAATTATTAAGTGGGATTAATTAATCCTAATTGGAATAGTGTCTATATCCCATTGAAAAATGGCTAGCTCTCTACACTTTTAATGTGTTTAGATCTAACCGATGCAGCAGACAGAGAAAATGGCATCTGTAGCAGTAGTCGTGTTCTTTTACATGAAAGTTCGTGTATATCTTACCAATAAAAATGAAACAATTTACCAGTGTCAGTTGCTTTAGAGAAGATCCACGTGAAAAAAAATCAAATCTCGGAGAAAAAAAAGCACATACGTTTCATCCAAAACTTTTCACTGGGTCACAAATGAATAGTTTGGAAAGAACACTTTAAATTTTGGCTTATCGTTTAATTGAGGATTACTTGAATGGAAAAGTGTGTTGTTCTGCCTGAAAGAAAATACTCACAAAACTTATATTATGAACACAGTCGCAAAGTTCTATTTTCAGTTCCCGTTTATTATTAAAAGTGACATTTGAGAAACAGAGAATAACAAATGAGAACGATGACATCTTTCATAAATTTAATATGATCAGGACCAGATTTAGGGTCAAGGGGTCCATGACCCCTCCCCACCTATAGAATGCATTAAGGGTAATAGGAGGAAAAATTATTAAACTTTCATATTTCATGCATGTTTCAAGAAAATTTTTAAAGACCTTTAAAAACGTAGAGTAAAATGATTTACTGCAAATGGAAATTCAGTCTCTTGCCACCTCTCCCCCCATTTTTTCGTGCTCGATTGAGTCTCTTCCCCCCTTTATTATTTTCTAGATCCGAGTCAAGAAAGGTGCCTGCGAGTTAATGTTATTGAATACGTTTATAATATTTACCACAAAGCAATTGCATTCGACGGATACGATATTTTCTTTCTAATGCTCAGTACATAAAAATAAAAAATAAATACCCCCTCAAGCAGCTGCTTGCCACAGAGGTCTGACAGGAGCCTGTCAGTTTATATGCCATAGTAGAAGATCTGTGAGGATGGCAAGACCTCAGAAGAAAAACGATACAAACGGCCATGCCTTACCCGGGGCTCGAACCCAGGTCCCTTAGATCAGTAGCCAAGCACGCTAACCACTCGGCCATGGGACGGACTCAGTAAATACGAATCTCAAATAGCATGAGAATTGCGAAATTGATGTATATCACGTTATTGACATACGATATTAATCAATGACTTGGGCTTAATGCGAAGGATTTCTATCACATTTTCAGTGTTTCACCAAAAGCCTTTTATAATGCCTTACTGTTCTTATTTTTAAACCACTTAAACAAGATTCAAAAAGAAAAATAGAGACCACACTTTTATAAAGTTATCTTGCTTTCTTTTGTGTTAATTGCATGCATTGATTATTAGCTGCACATACGAGTACAGAGATTGATCAGTGTCAAAATTTACTTAATTGATGTTTAAGTTCGTATCTGTCATTATACAGTATTAGACTTTCGTACAATCTATTTAGTGTATATGCGTGATTGAGTACTCTCAATATTGTAATGTTCTAGACAGACATTCTATTTTTCAATAATTGGTCATCTTTCAACGATTGTATTATAATAAGTAATGATTGTAATTTTAACTTGTTATTTCTACATTGCGACACAAATAATGGGAGGTTTTGAATATTTCAACAGCAGTTTACAAATGGACTTTCTAAACAAAGATATACTACATATACTTCATCACTGCGGTGATCCATTCGGTTTTTGAAACCTGGCTGTGTTTTGTTTTTCATCAAAACCGATGTTGATCTACACAAATACAAGGGTCACTTTATTAGGAACTAACTCGACTGAAAAAGGTGAACTTTTGAAAGTAATATGAGAGAATCAAATTAAGAGCTTTATAACTTCTTTAACCCTTTCGTCATTGTTTAATATTTTGCATTTGTGCATGCATTCGAAAGAATTCTTCAGGAAAACGCTAGTATGTATATTTTGTATTGCATGGAAAACACTTGGCAGATAAGTCCCACTGAAAGATCCACTAGGACGCTTATGTCTCATAATATAAACGTTTTTAATGTTACAGGGCTAGTGGTAAATCCCTTAACATAAATACACGAGACAGTTAAAAAAACTCATTAACCCTTTCGTTACAATGTTTTATGAAAAAAAAAACTATTAAAATATTCATAGCTCACAACTGCATATTTCTGTAATGCTATTTTTCGTTTTATTTTTAGTAAATTATTTTTTAGATGCGAAGGAAGGTAAAAGTGAGCGTGTTTCCTAGAAGACATACACACTGCTGTCAACATTGCCTTTGAATCTTAACAGGAAATTTTATTAATGCCTATTATCAACCGAAATGGATGTTAATTCTTAAACTGTGGAAGGATTTAGAAAAAAACTAATTTTATTTCATCATGTAACACCAGAAATTTGAAACTTCAAATCTCTAAATTCAAACTTCTAATTTAATATTCGAACTTCAAATCTCTAAAAATGAGGGTGCCAAGCCATATTTTGGAGGAGGAGGATGAGAAAAAGGATTTACGATGCTAATTGTGAAAGAAGTTTTGCGTTTTGGATAACGACAGATTATTACTGTCAAATTTCGGCATGATGATTCAAACAGAAAAGGGTGAACATAAATGCAAATCTCTATAACAATAATGTATAGTTTTGTATCAGACCTTTAAGCAGTAACTAGGCTTAAGAGGGAGAAGAGCTGCACACATTACTTCTGTGACGATGCACAGAACTTGCCAGGCATACTACCTAAAGTTTAATCCCACCTTCTCATAGAGCAAGCTGTTAATATCTTTCAGAATGATATTATCTCCTCTGCGAAAGAGGAGGACTTCCAGATCAGTTTGGTCTATTGATTTCAACTTTTGTGGAGATACTTTACTATTTTTACCCCTTTTTGGAGGAGTACTCTATAGGATCTCAGTGATGAATACCTTAAACAACCTAACTGGTTAAGATTTTGGATTATGGGGATCTCTATTGAAGGAGAATCTATTGTTTGTGATCTGTCAGACCCAAATTAACAGAAACACAGTATACTTTATATCAGCTGGCAGATTATCCTGATCAGAAGCCATCAGATATATCTGAACACTTGGAACTAGTTCTTGTATTGCCAAATGCAAACTGGAGTAATGTATTTCAAACATCTGTTTGTTGACACTTAAAAGAACGAAATTGATTCTGTTGCAAAAGATTTCCATTTCTTGTCCGTGTTACTGCAACCATGGTAACATCATTTCTTAGTAGATAGGTAATAGGTTTTTGCCTCTCCCATAGGGTTAGGGAGGGGGTTGTTTGATATTGGCCATATCTCTCTCAATAAGTCTAGTTTCTTTAGAAACCTTCTAACCATTTTCTATCCACAGCTACCTGATATGTAAGGACTCTAAACAGAGACTACGACACAGGATATTCTCACACCAGAATTCCAGAGGCATTTTAGGCTCTTAAGACCAAATAGACATGCACATATCAAATACTTAGAAGTTTTCTTAAATTTCTATTTTTACAAAGTGAAGATAGGAAACACCTACAAGATGTAGCTATGCTTCTCTACAGAATTTCCATTTCCAATGATGCTTTTTTGAAATCCGATTATATTAATAAAAGAGTTTATAATTAGCTCAGTTTTATAATTAGCTGAAAGTAAAAACTTGAATGTTATATGCTACTATGCCCTCGATGACTCTGATGAGAACGAGAAAGATAGATTATATGAACAACTTCAGGATATTTGGAATTCCGACAGAAAAAGAGATATTTTGTAGGGTGATGTTACTTCCAAATATGATACTTACTCTAATCTTTAGGCAGAAATTAGAGGTCCTTTTGTCATTGGTAGTTGCAACAGAAAAAGGTCTCCTAAGTTAAATAAACTTAATTGTTTGAGAAAAATAAACACTTCAAACAACAGAATATTTTCAAATACTGATGGGGGTTTCTCCTGATGAATTGCATATGAATATGACAGATTATACATTAATAACAGGAAATGAGCTAAGAAACACCAATTCATATAGGGGAGCTGAAACTGATCTTGACCATTACCTTCTTAAATATGTTTTGCAACTTAAACTTGAAAAATGTGCTAAACTAAAAACAAAAATAGTGAAAGCATACTCTGATACGTTACTCAGTCATTATGACAATCGTGGTTCGTTTACTAATGAAGTTGAGGATTAGTGGGACCATCTTTGCACAGGCTGTTCTTGAACCAACAGAATTGTTATGGGTAAAATGGAACATAGAGAATATTAATTTTAGTAACAAGTCTATGAAGTTATCTCTGAAAGGTTTGCAGGACTGAGTTGAATCAACACCTTTCTGCATCTTAATAGACAACATCAAAGATAGCTTAATAAAAGTGTAAACGATCAGTTGAATATTGATAAGAATTTTTGACTTGATATCCGTGCTGATATAAGACAGGAAGTTGTTAGAGAACACAGAGTTATATCAGATAGTAAATATTTTTGTGTAAGGAGAGCAAAATGTCATACAAGGATTGAGAGAAGCAGGGAAAAGCAGCAAGGGAAATTTCTCTGTCATGGCTGGATAGACTGAGCATTTCAGAGTTGTCTTGAATAATGTATTAGTTCTACTCATTTTTACAATGAAGGAAAATATATTAATGGCTTTAATGTTGGCCTTATTTCATGATATGAGGTTAATTTGGCTATCTCTATTTTATAACTACACGAGTGGCAAGAGGTATTTGAAATCACGGTTGAGATGCTTACATTTGGGAATGTTTTTACTATCAGATGGCTGACTGTAGTGTTGAACATTTTCTATGATAAAGAGGTCTGTCCTAAATATTTTACTACAGGTATTATTATTCTACGTTTTCAAGGAAGTTGATGACAGTCCTTTGCATTATTTACAAGGAAATCAGCTACTCACTCTTCCAAGTAAATCTATATATCTTATGGTATAATATTATTTGGTAAATAATGATTTTAGAGGTTTATAATGCTATTTTACTTTATTGCATAGCATAATTAAACCTTTGGTTGATGGGCAGTCTTGAACAGTTTGGGTTTATAGGTAGGGAGCTGCAGACCACCAAACCATTTAATTTAACCAGATTTTTAAGTTTCAAAAACCTGCTTACTTTCTTTGTGTTTTTAAAAAGAATTTTTGATTCTATTGACCCATAATCTGTGATTAAATGCGAGATTGTATGGCATAATGATGGTTCTCTTTAATAATGAATTGTGCAAGAACTGGCAAAGTTTGCACGGCTTAGGTTAGCATTGCTACTGGAGCTAGAAAGGTTTGTCCTATTTTCTCTTCATTTTGGTTATTGATTATATTATGAGGGCATGATTATAAAGGAAGGACTGGAATATTGATATATGAAAATATTTGATTTAGATTACGCTGACGATTTGGTCTTTTCGGAAAATGTTATTGGAGAAATAAACTCTTCATTAAAGCTATTGAAAAAACTGGTACAAAATAGATTTGGTGATAGAGTAAAAGCTAAAGTGATGACATTTCATCAGGTAAATGGTATTCAAGTTTTTCTGAATGGCTGTACTCTTGAGCAAGTATCTGAAATCTTGTGAAACATGCGAGACATTGATAATGTGCAATACAAAGTAAACATGAGAATAGGCATTGTTTCTGGGACTGAAGAAACTGTGGAGATTGTGGCAATATAGGCATATACACCTGAAGATTAAAATTAAGCTATATGATATTTTGTCCTTTGTACAGTTTGATGTGATTGAAAAATGTTGATCATTGGTAATATAAGAGGTAATTTGATGCTTTTGAATGAGATTCTTACGCAGTATCTTGAACGTTAGTAATTTGACTATGTAAGTAATGATAAGGTTAAATTAAGGAGCTATCAACGCCATTGAGCATCATCTTATATGGGAAGAAACAGCGCTTTCTTACCACACTACCCCCATGTAAAACTACAGATTATTGAATAGAGTTATGAACAATATAACTAAAGTCCTCAGAAAAAAAAGGAGGAAATCAAGAATATGATTGGAGGTACATTGCCAAACAGAACTTTGGTAGAATTGACCTGCAATGGTTAATTATAACAGTTCAGTTTGGTTGGTTATTTCACCTCTGATTTTCACCTATTTTCGCACACAATGAAATAAATGGCCAGTTTACAAGAACCCCAAGAGCTCATAAAAAGGTTGGGAGAAGAGAATCCACTGGACAGCAGTTAAGAAACAGATGACAGTTTCCATCAAAGTCATCCAGCATGTTCTTTAATGTGCACAGGGTATGGTTCTCCTGCAGTCAAGGCCACAGCTTTAAATCCCATCCAATATACGATGGCTTTTCCATGTCCATCGGTGTCCCCTTTCTGCCCCATGCAGGGACGGGGTTTAGTGGAGATAAATCTTAATGATGGCAGGGGTGCAATTCGAACTCTGGTACTAAAGATTACAAGCTTGACTTGCAACTGATTGAGACAACCCCACCTTTCCCAACAGTAGCTCAGGAGAGACATGTCTGGAGACAAAAAATACCACAGTTGAGTTGGACTTTTATAGGAGGTAGGTAGGCAGGTGTCATACACAATAATACATAATACAAATATAATAATAAATTTCATGTAAATCTCGGGTTACAAGTTTTTTTTAATTCTTACTTACTACTGTCATATTAAAATAATGAAAAAAAATGTGATTTTCTTTTGTAAGCGTTTAAAATGACAGTAATCAAAACGTGAAACTTTAAATATTACTAATTCTGAATGTATTGTCGCGTTTCCCACTCACCTGGTGGAAAGGAGACAAATCGTGTGCGCTTTGTTTTTGTTTTAACTTAGCATTTTTTAAGGGTGCAAAATACCTCTTTGATGTGGAGATAGTCCTTGATGCCGAAAGAGATGGCGCAACCATGAACAGGAGAATCGTCATCTAAACTCCCATCGTAAGCTACATTGGTGCGCACAGCAAAGGCCACTGGCTTCGTCTGCAAAAGAGAAATTCTAGATCAATCACAGAAAAGATATAAATATAATTTCCTATAAATCTTTGACGAAGTTTTGTAAAATAAAATATTCACAATATCAATAGATATCTTCAATAGTATTTCTACGTCTGAAATTTATAATTATAAATTTACAGAAAGGATATTGCTAAGTATGATTAATATATACATTTATTGTTTCATCAAATTTTTTAACAACAAGTATACTATTTCAAGAATTAAATACATTTTTTAGGAAGTTCTTGCGTCATTTGTAAATCCACCATAAAATAACAAATATTAATTTACCATTTATGGTATCTGCCTTGAAAAGCATTCATTAAATTTTTGGTCACTTGCATTATTGACATTTAAGAACTGGTAAAAAAGCTGACATGAAAACTACGTTATATGATATTATAGCATATTTCATATAACGTAAAATACATAATATTCGGATCACTCGCCCCCACTTTTTTTCTGGATACAGGCAAGGAAGGCCATGGCCTCTCAGATCCTAGATCACATCTTTGCATGGAGCAAAACTTCACGATAATTTATGTAAAGACAAAAAAAATATAAGCTTCAATTTTTTGAAGTCGTTATATTGCAGCGTAGTGAAAGAACATCAAGACATAAAATTGAATCAAAACATGAAGGACTGGGTTTTTTTGTTTTTACCTCTGAGCGGCACCTTTCTGCACACAACGGGCTAAATGGCCAGATCACAAGGACCCCGAAGACTCAGAGAAGTTTGGGAGAAGGGACCCACTGGAACAGCTGTTGGGAGACAGACGATAGCCTCCCATCAAGGCCAATCAGTGTATTCTTTAACGTGCACCGGGTATGACTCTCCCGCACACGGTGCCACGGTTTAACGTTCCATCCGACGGACGGTGGCATATTGTAACGTTCCATCCGACGGACGGTGGCCTTTCCAAGCCCATCGGTGTCCCCAGCTGACTGTAGGAAGAGCGGGGAGTTTTGCGGAGATAAATCAACGTTAACCCAGCTGCGACACTAACCTGGAAACTGCAGATTACGAGCCTGGCTCGCTACTCACTGAGCCACCTCTCCACCCCAAGGATTAGGTTGTTTCACCTCTGAGCGTCTCTAACCACTTGGGATACTAGTGCTGGTTAAATGGCCAGGTACTACCCAAGGGGACAGAGAAGTTTGGGGGAAGGAGTACCTACTGGACAGCTGTTAGGAGACAGATAGTAGCCTCCCGTTGAGGCAATCCAGCGTGTTCGTTAAATTGCATAGCGTGTGGCTCTCCTACAAACGGAACCACGTCTTTCCGTTTCATCCGAAGGAGAAGAATCTTTCCAAGCCCATCGGTGTCCCCTCTCTGAACGACTGTAGGTATTTGGCGGATATAAATCAGAACGCTGGCAAAGGTAGGACTCGAACCTGGTAAATGCAAATTACGACCCTCACGGATCCCAACATTCTCAAAACGTGGACGTTTGTTATATAAATGTATCGTAAAAATAAATGTTTAAATCTCGTAGTGGCTTCTCAAGTCGAACGGTATGCCTTTCTCGTTGAGGGCAAAACGAAAGTTGGCTGAGAAATTTCTCAACCTAGGCATAGTTGGGAAATGAGATATAATCAACACTATGGCAGAGAGAGCGGGGACGGCATTCCAACGAATCTGTTAAATTCGTTTATCAGTTGCCAAACTATCAAATTTTAAATGAAAATTCGTTGCATATATTTCGGTTAAACTTCTGAGAGGGAATGCGCTCATTCAATTGACTCAAAAATTTGATTCCACTTTTGTGGCACCAGCCACGATCAAAATACAACGCCTCCTCTTTTGAAGTGTCGTGATCCGAATCCTCACCCTTCTGGCTAGAAGCCCAATTCGATAATTCTCAGGTTGCTGCCGACCCTGTCATGAGAATAGCTCATGCACGTGAAAACAAAAGTTATTGATCAGTGAGCATTGGAGACAAACTCAACCTGGATCTTTAAGAAGGACTGACTCGTGTCAAATCATTGGACAGTGACTTTCCGTTAGATATCTGCTTCAATTTTGCACTCCGAAACTCAAGCTAAGAGATTTTGTTTCTTAAATATCAGGTTTCAACGATTTTGATATTCCTTATTAGAGTTAATTTTGTTTCCAGAATCACCTCTACATGACAACAAGTGTCTCATTTGTGCTTCAAGTCTTCTTGAAAAAACAATTGTCAGTCCAATTTTATCAGGATTGGGTTGTTTTACCTCTGAGCGGCACTCTTTTTGTACACCATGGGCTAAATGGCCAGGTCACATGGACCCCGAAGGCTCAGAGAAGGTTGGGGGAGGGGAACCACTGGAACAGCTGTTGGGAGACAGATGGTAGCCTACCGTCAAGGCCATCTAGCGTGTTCCTTAGCGTGCACAGGGTATAGCTCTCCCGCAAACGGGGCCATGGCTTAACGTCCCATCCGACGGACTGCGGCCTTTCCAAGCCCATCGGTGGCCCCTAGTGACCGTGGGCAGAACGGGGAAATTTGCGGAGGTAAATCTCAACGCTGACCCAGTTGGGAATCTAATCTGGGAACTATAGATTACGAACCTGGCGCACTACCGACTGAGCCACCCCCGCCCTAATTTTATTAGACGAATAAATATATATATAATGGTGTTATGGTGTTGAAGCCTTTCTGTTATGGTGCTGTGTCTCGACATGGATGTGAAATTTTTAAGCTCATTCTATTTTGCATAAATCAGAAAAATTTTAAATGTAAATGACAAATTGTCTAGTGTAATCTCCTCTCTATTTTAAAGAGTTATAGTTTCCTACCGAAATATTGGAGGATTTCCATGTTATCTCAATCGGAGTATAACTTGAAAATATACGTTTAATGGAAAAATGTTACTGAATATTAATTAAAAATTATAAACAAATCTGTTTAAATTTCGATTTTCAAAATTATTTGCTCAGTATTTAAAGAGTTGTGGAAGCTGGAATATTAATACTCTTTCATAATTCTCTAACATATAAATAATCATTACGCAAACTTCTACAACTTATATTTGTTAAATAATAAGTAGTGTTGCCAAACATTTAAACTTTAATTCACTAAAGTCATGACGCATTACTGTTATATATAAAATTGCGAAATACATTGGGGGAAGGGGGTTAACTCAGCCGATAGTGCGCCAGGCTCATAATCTGTGAATATATAAAATTGTGATATACCAGTTTCCATTACTCTTTGAATACTGAACAAATACTATTCAAAATCGAGTTTAAATAGATTTTATTATTATGTCTATCTTCAATCACATTTTTCCATTTATCGCATACTTTAGAAGTTACAGAGTTTCGAATACAGGTTTAGCAGCCATTAACATAGCATAAAATTTCTCTAATATTTTGGTAGGGCAGTGCAATGTTCGACGTATCTGCTTCAATCAACTTCCAAAATATGCGCACAGTATGAAGTCTCATTGTTAAATTTGAAAAATTCGACTTTTAAATATATCTTTAAAATGCTTTTATGGAAACTATTCATTATGATTTCGAGATCAACTAACCCTAGCCTTCTCCAGCTGGGACAAGGCCTGCCTTTCAGTCTCCCGCCTCAAGGCCTCCCTTTCTTCATCCAGCGACAGGTCGGACGATGGTTGGCTATAATTTGAGTCTGCTGACCCCTGAAAAATGGAAGAAATATCATTTGATATTAAAAATATCTCTAAAATCGATAATAGGCTCTTTTTAATAATAATAATAATAATAATAGATAATTCAGATTTTCAATTCCTGTTTAAAAATATCGATTAGTGGGTTAACTAATAACAACTAGTAATCTACAGGTTTCCAAATGACACTTGCTGCATAGCTGTCAGGGCTCGAATAGAGACCACTTTCAAGACCAATCAGTGTGTTTTGGATGTGCTTTGAAGAATGGCTTAGGGCAGACCTATAACTGTACAAACATGCCGTAAGGAATACTGAATAAAAAAACGTGATACCACGTGCTATAACCACAAGGAAAAAAGGCTAAATAGTGAAAGGCAGAAATAAACATACATTTTGTTGCACACAATGAATAGCATAGCAAATAAACTAAACCTTGATAACAGTTTAAAACCCTAAACAGGTTACGGACTTCTATATGGTTACTTAAACTTCTCTTTGATACCGAGTTTGGACGATCAATTCAATGACAGATCTATGAGAAAGAAAAGAGGAAAGTTATCTCCCCTCTTCCTCTTTGGGTTGGGTTGTTTTACCTCTGAGCGGCACTTTTTTGCACACCATGGACTAAATGGCCAGGCCACATGGACCCCGAAGGCTCAGAGAAGGTTGGGGGAGGGGACCCACTGGAACAGCTGTTTGGAGACAGATGGTAGCCTCCCGTCAAGGCCATCCAGCGTGTTCTTTAACGTGCACAGGTTATGGCTCTCCCGCACACGGGGCCACGGCTTAACGTCCCATCCGACGGACGGCGGCCTTTCCAAGCCCATCGGTGTCCCCTACTGACCGTGGGCAGAGCGGGGAATTTTGCGGAGATAAATCTCAACGCTGACCCAGCTGGGACTCGAACCTGGGAACTACAGATTACGAGCCTGGCGCGCTACCGACTGAGCCATCCCCGCCCCTCCTCTTTGGGTAATATTAACAACCGAACAGGAAGTGAAAGAAATAACCAACATAGAAATTTTGAAGACTAATCTGTTTCCTTTTAATTTGGAGCTGTATGTGTTTGTTTTCTTATGTATACGTAAAGCAAACAATCTGAATGTCCTTGGCAGTTCTGACACGATCATCCTGTCAAATAGCGTGCAGCACGGTTTCTCATTGAAGCCTTCGCATCGATTCCGTTCAGTCGAGATGGGCGAACAACAGTGAACTTTAAAGTTTGCTTTTAGTTGGGCCCTAAACAAATGCTTCAAACATTGTATTTATTAGATTTGTCACTGCGCAACTATTTGTGTCCCTACGGATCAAGAAAAAAAGTACAACGCAATTCTACATATTCAAATGGGTTAGATTATTTTACCTCATAGGCGCGTTTTGGCACATGATGCTAAATGACTAGGTAACAAAGATCTCAATAACTGAGAGGAGGTTGGGAGAAGGATCCAATGGGCATCTTTTAAGATTCATATAGACCTATTCCCGTCAAAGCCATCCAGCTTGTTCTTTAACGAACATAGGGTGTAGCTTTTCTGCACACGTGGCATAATGTTCCCTTCAAAAAATCAGTAGGTTTTTAAAACAGTATGCGACTCGTGGGTTTAGTGGGAGGATAAAAAGGAAATCTCTATTAAAGTCATAAGTAGTGTGAAAGCTATATACATATAAAAGGGATGGTACACTGGTTTCCATAAATTAATTAACAAGGAAAAAACAACGCAATATCCTCTGATAATAGAAATGCACGAAAGTCATATAGTATGTAAAATATTACGTAGAATTGATGTATGGCATGCAAATGAATGTCACTGATAGCATATATGCAACGGTGTCGAGCGTTAAAAGCTGGCGCTTCTCAAAGCTATTCTCCATTTCTCCTGCAAAGTGCAAGGCGGAGATTAAAATAGCAGATTTGTTGTGTAGTGTACCAGACATCATTTATCGGAAGAAATGAGGTGTCGAGATATAGATCGGCTCGAAGTAAGCCAAAATCAAGCAGATGCTTTCCGATGGCATGGTATGAGTCGTTCAGTGGTGCATAGACTATGGCAGAGATTCCAACCAGGACAGAATGCATCCAGGTGATGCAGTAATGGAAGATGATGGGCAACAAACCCCAAGGGAGTACCTCTGATGTAATGCGATCGGAGGAATAGAATGTCACCACGTCAGCTGCAATCGCAGTTACGAGTAGAACGGCGATATCCGTTGCCACCAGATGACAAAGGCTTCATAAGGTGTGTCTGTATACTATGGGGTTACAGGCGGGTGTGCCCCTGACCCGATACCACAAGATGAACCATCTAAACTGGTGCAGACATCATGTCAGCAGGAGCAGCGTCGATTGATGTGGAAGTAATCAGGAACATGCTATCATGTAACAAATATCCGTGAACGGGACACCTGTGGTGGTGGAAGAGTCATGGTGTGGGGAGGGATCACTTTGGATGGCTGCACAGATCTGTACGTGATTCCAACAGGTCCACTGGTCGGAGCTACAGTGATGAAATCCTGAACTCCTTCGTAAGACCGTATGTGGGTACAAGAGGTATCACATGCACAAATCCAATGGGTTTTCCAGAAAAACCGGGTTTTCTTGCTGTTTCTTAATTTATAGAAACCAGTGTATGCAACGAGGGAAACATCGGGTTGGAGAAGTTGATCTTAGAGAAGACATTTCGTAGTAGTATAGGTAGAAGCGTAGTTATGGGGGGATGGGTGAAGGCTCCCTCCAAAGAAATCAGAGTTGGCCAAATTCAAAGTGGGTAAATTGGTAAAAAGGGTAAATGTTAAAAACAATTGTTATATAAAATTAAGGGGAGTTCCAAAATTTAAAATCACCTCGTAAAATACAGGTGAGTTCCAAAATTTAAAATCACCTCGTAAAATACAGGTGAGTTATGGAAATTGGGATTATTTCTGTGAAATTGAGGAGAGTTGGCAAAGTCGAGGCAACTTGGCAAGATCTAGGGGAGTTGGCAAAATCGAGGCAAATTGCAAAATCTTGTGGAGCTGCCAACCCCCTCCCCCCCCACACACACGGAAGGAAATCCTGAGAATTTTTTTAATTTATAGTAAAGTTCTTATTTTCTCAGTTGGCAAAATTTGATTTCAGAGTTTGAAAATTTTCGTCCCCCCAAAATCATAGTCTCTTCGCTACGCCCCTGAGTATATATAGGTGGTCGAGTGGTTAGCGCGCTTGTTTACTGATCATAGGCTACCTGAGTTCGAGTTCTGGATAAGGATTTCTCTGTTATCTTTATGCTGAGGTCGCGCTTTCTTCACAGATCTTCTCTACGGCGTATTATACTAAACTCATCTGATAGATAACAGCGGCAAGCGACTGCTTAAGGGATAATGGACCAGGTCACTCTGAGCCCAAAGTTCAGTATAATACTGGGAGAAAGACTGGATGGAAATATAAAGAATAATTGGAAGCCCTCCGTCAAGGTCATTCTGCTGAACTTTTAACATACACGGTTATGAAATTACATCTGGAATCAAGGTATAATCTCTCAGCTGATGGCAACTTTTCCTAGCTCAGCAATTTCGCCAGCTTCTCCAATCTGCTTTCCACTTCTGATAGCATACAGTTAAACAATTCATACGAATTATTTTCATCAATAATTGATAATTTTTGTTATGAAAGACAGGTTTCTACGCTACTTTTTTCCAAAATGCAGTCTAGCTTTAATATGCTTTATAGAGTAGCAGGATTTTAACCTAAAGTTCACTACTACAATCTCATATATATTTAACCTTCGAGACGTTTTCTCGCTGATTTATCTTTATCTTTGGTATGTGACGATCTTTCGGATGAAACAATAAGTCGTCCATTGCTACTGTTTTTTACTCATCTTCTTTACTGTAAAGATCCCGTTGGATGAACTTAATAAAAATAGCGGGTCTTCTTGGGGATTAAGAAATGCCTCTTCCGGGATTTGGAGTATCTTTTCTATGCAACCAATCACGTTTAACCGCTCTGCCGCGACCATTTTATCGTTATTACCGAAAAGAGTTGGTTATGTTCGCAATTATCTGTATTTAAGAAAGTTCTCAGACATCTTGAGTTTCAGTTGATCTCGTTCAAGATTCCTATTTCGGTAGGAAGATAATTTCCAGATCTCTTTCGCAAGATTGAAATTAATAGACGAGAGAAAATTGTCAAATTCAACTCGATATAACTTCGATTCGCATTTATTGCCTCAGTGAAGAATATCAGAAATATCCGAAATAATATTTATATCTTTAATTTCAAATTCAAATTTTTAAGTCCAGTAAATCGTTAGCAGGGTACGCTTTGAATCAAATTTGAATGATCGAAGTGTAGAATGCATCAGTTGCCTTTAAACATTTTATGTACGAAGGTATTGCTTTGACAATATTGTCCACATGCAAAATTATATATGATCACATGCATTTAAGAGAGAATAAATATCTGAAATAATATATCTTTTATAATATTTATATCTTTAATTATATTAATCTTGAATATCTTTGGGGAGCTGTTTATTCTGCGAAACCTGTTTTGGACATTCCACGGCGAATATGTTCGACGAATCTGATCGAAGGGATTTGAATTCCCTTCGATCAGATTCGTCAAAGATATTCGCCGTGAAATGTCCAAAACAGGTTTCGCAGAATAAACAGCTCCCCAAAGAGATTCAAGTTGAACAATAAACAATTTTCAAATTTGATTCAAAGCGTATCCTGCGAACGATTCACTGGATTTTAAAATCTGAATTTGAAATTAAAGATAAAAATATTATTTCAAGACGTTAAACATGATAATTTTGGCAAAACGTTTTATGCAAAACTTGCTTTGAACTGCCAAAGTAGTTTCCAAAGCTGTGCTGTTGTATTCGTGCCTGTCACGTTTTCGCACATAGAAGTGGTCAGGTCACAAAGATCCCGAAGAATCAGAGCTGCGTAGGGAAACGGGATTTGCTGGACAACTGTTAGGGGACTGGTCAACGAAATCCCTACTAGAGTTTCTTCAACGTGCACATGTATGGCTCTCTGGACATGACGATACTGCTATAACGTCTCATTGAACGAAGTCTTTCCAAGCCCATTGAAAAAGGGTAAAGAGCGAGTTTGCTTAAAATAAATTTAACTTTGGCGCATTAGGTTGGGTTGTTTTACATCTGAGCGGCACCTTTTTGCACACCATTAGCTAAATGGCCAGGCCACAAGGACCCTGAAGGCTCAGAGAAAATTGGGAGAGGGAACTCACTGGAACAGCTGTTCCAGTGGCTATAGATAGTAGCCTCCTGTCAAGGCCATCTAGCGTGTTCTTTAAAGTATACAGGGTATGGCTCTCCCGCACACGGAGTCACGGGTTAACGTCCCATCCGACGGACAGCGGCCTTTCCAAGCCCATCGGTGTCCTCTAGTGACCGTGGGCAGGGCGGAGAATTTTGCGGAGATAAATCTCAACGCTGACCCAGCGGGGATTCGAACCTGGGAACTACAGATTACGAGCCTGGCGCGCTACCGACTGAGCCAACCCCGCCCCTAGGCGCATTAAGAACTAAAACCTGGGAACAAAGTGTTTTAATGTGCATCACACACTGTTATTTCACTGAACACAAACATTTGAAATATCAAAATAAATATGCAGATCGTGGGAAGCGCGTGAACTAATGTAACTCTCTTAAATGCATGTGATCATATATAATTTTGCACGTGGACAAAATTGCCAAAGCAATATTTTCGTACATAAAATGCTTAAAAGCAACTGATGCACTCTAGATAATCAAACAACCTAATATTCAAGATGCAAACACCAAGCTCTTATCTTGTTTGCAAAGAGCGAAATTTTCCCCCTCTGTAAGAAACATTAGATAGGATCAAGCTATTATATATTCTAAATTTAGTTTTGATGATGTCTACCTATTTCACCAAATTCTGAACGGTTCTTAAAAATTCCAACAGAATCTTTATCGTGTTTCTCTCATGGAATACATTGAAAATATCCGTGAGACAATTCCACTTACCGAAAATAATAAACTTAAGATCATACTGATTAGAAACAAATAAAATACCTTCCTCCCTATACAACAAACTTGTCCAATTTTCATCACTTTGATTTGTTTGTATTTAGTACTAAGCCTAATTATTATACTTTGCTTTACATTATTTATATACCTCGCTATTAGTTATCATGAATGATTTCATCTCCTGAATACGATTTACTAAGGAACCTACTATAAATAATATAAGCGTAAAGTAAGATGTTTCAGATTAAACTACTAAGATTACAGTATTCTCATAATACTAAAATATTCACAAATAAAAGTGGAAAAAAATATAATGGAAAACCATTACCTACCAGCATTACACGGAGAGATGTCATTTACTCTAAATAAGTTTAAAAGTATTCCATAAGATATCACGATCAACCTCAAATTACATTAATCTACAGATTTTGGAAACTGGAAACATTTCAAGAATCCGTCCTAGTGAACAAAATTGTTTCATGCTGTTTATCTAGAAATTATCTATCAATCAAACGTGTACTTCTTTTAAGCACAATATTGTAAAGAGCTTTATCAGAAACAGAAGTCATTGGTGCCTTATTATCATATGAACTATCATTTCCTTTCTCGAAAATAAAAATAATTATACTTCGAAAAGACTTTTGGAAAACATCTCTTATAGAAAATAACCAACACTTGAGTCAAAAATATGACAACGTAATCATTCGCAATTCCCAACAGTAATCTGTTCCTGCTGATTTGGGCAGCTTTACTTTTAAGGCAGCATAAGTAATTTCAGATAAATATTTCATGTACTCTGACCTACGGGGCGGGGGTGGCTCAGTCGGTAGCGCGCCAGGCTCGTAATCTGTAGTTCCCAGGTTCGAGTCCCAGCTGGGTCAGCGTTGAGATTTATCTCCGCAAAATTCCCCACCCTGCCCACGGTCAGTAGGGGACACCGATGGGCTTGGAAAGGCCGCCGTCCGTCGGATGGGACGTTAAGCCGTGGCCCCGTGTGCGGGAGAGACATACCCTGTGCACGTTAAAGAACACGCTGGATGGCCTTGACGGGAGGCTACCATCTGTCTCCCAACAGCTGTTCCAGTGGGTCCCCCAACCTTCGGGGTTCATGTGACCTGGCCATTTAGCCCATGGTGTGCAAAAAAGTGCCGCTCAGAGGTAAAACAACCCAACCCAAATACTCTGACCTACCAAAATATTAGAAACTTTTCATGTTATATCAATGGTAATCTAAATTTCGAAATTCTTTAACTTCTAAAATATGCATTTAATGCATTATTAGATTATTTCAATATTTGACAATTTTGAATGATTTTTTATAAAACAATTGCTGAATATTCCAACTTCCAAAACACTTTAAATATTCGTTCGGTATTTAATGTGTTATGGAAGTTGGAATATTTATCAACAAATAATCTCGTTTTATAAAAATCATCCAGAAGTTCTCAAATATCGAAATAATCATTACGCAAATTTCTAAAATGCATATTTTATTAAATGGCATGGAATAATGCTTGTTATTTAAATTTGAATTAATTTATGAGGTAAAGTCTCATGGAAACTGGATTATTTCACACCAGTAATACGTCATAACTCTTTAAATATTTACTGAATATTGTTTTAAATCAAGATTTAAATAGATTTCATTATGATCTTTATCTTTAGCCACATTTCTCTATTAAATTTGAAATTTAGAAGTTATAAAGCTTCGAAGTTAGATTATCTTCGACATAACATGGAAATTCCGGAATATTTTGATAGGACAGTGTATAAGAGAAACGTTGAAAAGAGCAATGAATTCCTCTTCATTGCATCATCATTGCATGAGATCAGAGCTAACAACAATGCTCAGAACATCTTGAAATTCTGTGCCCATTATTCTGTAATGGATCTCCAGCTCCAATAACCTTGTCATCTATGTCCATCAGTCCGTGTACACTATTCTGTTTCCATTCCACACCCCTACAAACTATTTTTCTGTTTCTTTGACCAATTAGATCATCTAGAAAACTATTCTTATCAGCTTTAATGCAATCCATTAAACGCGTATTGAGCATCTGTAACAGTCTAGTGGTTAGCGTACCTAACTACTAAGCCAGCCTGCTTGTCCTTGTTTCTCACACCTGATACACGAAGCTTCTAGATTATCTCTGTCCTTGTGTAAGGAAGCATCTTCTTTCTATTTTAAATAATAGTATTATTCGTTTAGTACATAGTGGATTTTTAGCACTTCAAAAATCGACTAATACTTTCATTGTTATCTGTCAACAGGCATTCAACTATTTTTGCTTTTAAATATAAATTAAAATTCTTTTCGAGTTGGATAGGTATTGATGAAATGTTATGATTCGAATTTTCTGAATCTCCCAGTAGCACCTATTAAAGGTAAAAACAGGTGTAAAAGGCTAAAACTTTAACGGTTGTTGCGAACGATCCATTTAGTCCAGAAATGTAAACTTTTGGTTTAGTAGTGGTTGTAGAGTGTTAATAAGTGGTTAACAGGTTTACATTGCCGTTCTAACTCCCCCGGGTCAGTTTATTACCAGGTTATTTCCAGGGGTGAAAAACGATTTTTTTTTTTAAGGAATGAAATATTTGTGTTGTGCAGGTACTAATAAAATATTCCTAGGCTTTGCATTTTCCTAATCATTCATTAAATCTAATTTCTATTGTTAAATATTGTGTAGATACTAATAAAATATTCCCATGTATTTGCATTTTCCTAATCATTAATTAATTGAATTTCTATAGTTAAAGAATGCAAAGGCAAAAAATAAACTTCATTCTCTTTGAAATGAGCATCCCATATTCACCAGAGGAGATCTATTCTTCCATTTTCTCTGCAGTCCTTTCTACCAAAACTAAATTGCTTTTCCTCATCATTCAAATGACTTGTCTTTTTATGTTCTTTTTAACTGCTCACAGCACTGTTGGTTTAAATACTAGAATGCTTAAAATTGTTTCAGACTTTCTCAACCTCAGATGTAAACTAATTTTATTGCAAATGAATAAGCAACTTATTATTTAAGATTTGACCATTTCTATTCGCTTTAGATCTTCGGTGTTGAAAAGAATGCTTTCACATTTACGCAGCAACTTTTATGCTACATTTATAAGACACTTCAAACAAATTAACGATCACATCCGGTCTGAACTCTCCTTACGACTTACACAAGAAAACTAGTCCATTTAATATTAATGAAAAATTAATCATATTTCTATTTGATGTGTAAGCAGATCCATGCATATTTATAAATGCATTTGCCTTTGAATTAATAGTTAGTTATTCAAATCTATGACGTTTCCTTTCCTATGGTTGGCTTTCCCCATTGCTACTGTAATTTGCAAAGGAAGATTTGCAACATCACTATTGAATATGGTATTCACATTTTTATACTAATTATAAACTTAAGTCTTGAAAGTTAAATTGTGCATACGTATGAGACACACCTTACAGTTAATTCTGGAAAATAACTAGTAATTAGGCAGTATTTTTAAGTGTACTATGTCTACAAGTGTACACTATCGCCTGTAATGCTACGTTCCCCGCATACTTTATGACTTCTCAGAGAAGCTACTACTCTTGGTTACCACACTGGATTAAAGAAATTAAGGAAAATCCCTATATTAAATAAATGTGAAGTTGATGTCAAAGCTCTAACTTCTAAAATAAGTTGGGTTTTTTTTTTGTTTTGAAAAATGTGATTGCAGATAAAAATCTCAATCAAATAAATCAATACTCGATTTTCAATAATATTCGTTCAGTATTTAATGAGTTATGGAAGTTTGAATATTTAGCGATAGCAATGCCTTCCACAAAAATTGACTTCAGAAGTAATTAAAACTTCGTAATAAGTATTGTATCAAAGTGTTTAATAAAATAAGTTTGTACTTTAGAACTTTATGTAAAGAATTCTTTCATTATTCTTCAGTTTTGTATAAGTTTCTTAAGACTGGCATTGCTGTTGTTAAATATTCAGACTTCCATAAAATTAAATACTGAATGAATATTATTGACAATCGAGTTATTGATTTATTTGATTGAGATCTTTATAAAATTGTTAACTTAATTGTTAAAGTGTGTGAAGAGAAAATACGTCGGATAGTTTGGAGAAAAAAGACGTCGGATAGTGGGAGACAAAAAGACGCCAGGGTTTATGTTGAAGAGTGGGGGAACTGTTGAAAATTATGGGAGGGGGGATATTGAAAACTGATGTAGAAAGAGAAGGATAGAGGGTTGGAAAAAAGCTGACGAGCAGTGGGGGAAAAGGGTAATGGGAGTGGGAAAATAATGGAGTAAAAAACAGGAAAAAATGGCAAAAGAGGAAAAATTTGTGGTGTTAAAAAGAAAGCAGTAAAACTGGATATAGAGTGTGGAAAAGAGGTGGAGAGGATCGAAAAAATTAGGATGAAAGATGGAGTTGGGAAAAGAAAAATCATAGAAATATTGGGGTAAAGCGGTTAAATGAGAGAGGGGGGGGGGGAATATTAGAGGTGAAAGAGACTAGAGGGTGGGAAGGCCAAAGAGTATATAGAGAGAGATGAGATAAAGAAGTATAGGGGATGTGAAGGGTAGAGAAATTAAGTGGATAGAAAATTTGGGTGAGGTAGGATATAAAAGAGGGGGAAGGGTAATGGAACCATTAGAAGGTCCATTGTGTTAACTCTAACTGAGGAAATGGACAGGAACCTGATTTCCATCATGGGGTACATATGTAAGAAAACATGTATAAGCTACGAATAGGATTTTTCTCTGTCGTCTACACAACGTATACGAAAATTATAGCCGCAAGTCCTTCAAGTACATTTTTATAGGATTGGTTTGTTTTACCTCTGAGCGGCACTTTTCTTCACACAGTGGGTAAATGGCTAAGTCAGAAGGACCTCACGGACCAAAGAGAAGGTCGAGAAAAGGGACCCACCGTTCAGTTGTCAGAGAATAGATGTAGCCTCGTGTCAAGGCCACCGAGCGTATTCTTTAATGTGCACATTGACATTCTATACCACGAACGGTGGCCTTCCGAAGCCCATCAGTTTCCTCTTTCTCACCGAGGGCAGGTTGGGAGTTAGCGGCGATACTCTCAACGCTGGCGCAACTGCGACAGCGTTTCACAAACCTATCTGTTTGCCGAAAAATATTCGCGAAGCCTCCTTATCAGTTTCATGCATTTCCATGTCGTGTGTTTTCATAAGACACAGGTTTGTCATTTGAAACCGGCGACTCTATGGTGAACCAGCGACTCTGAGCATTCTATAAAAATGACGCTTTTTGGTTCAACATTCAAAACTCTGAAATTTTTAATGATTTTCATTAAAAACAAGCACTAGAGCAAGTTGACAGACGTTAGTTTGAAAGAACTGATGCAATTCAAATGCTCTAAATATACTCAAAATTTGATTAAGTTAGTCGAGAAGACTCAAATTCAGAAGTCAATTATGAATGGCAGATTTTTTAATAATTCTTTTAAATAGTTTTATTGGATATATTTGAATACCCCTATTTAAAAATTATACATTAAAGTTTTATTTTCTTTAATAAAATAACCTATGGTTTCTTTTTTACCCGGTTTGGCTCTTTACCCAATAAAGATCAACATTTTTTGGTTTACCCTTTTTTCTACTATTTTGGATCTTGATCCAAAAAATGGTCCCCAACCCTGTCATAGGAACATCAAGCCCCAGGGAAGTAGAATGCTCATCTTACTATATCCAGGGAAATAACATTTATATATATGTATCTGGAGGAAACGCCATGCATTTTATGTATTTCAAAGGTAAACCCTATCTACATTTTATGTTTTTCAAAATGAAACACCGTGCAGAATCAATATACTTCCAAGGTCTGTCTTTTGTACTTCCAGGGGAAACATGGCACACATTTTGTTTATTTCCATGGGAACACTATATCCATTTTATATTTCTCGAAAAGGAACTCCAAGGATATTTATAACCAGAGGAAATATCATGCAGATTTTACCTATAATCTATGGATGAAGTTTTGCCAAGGGAAGAATTTTTATTGCCAGGGATTTATCCCCAGCTTCTGGTTCAAACCTGTAACCGATCATGGCAAAATATAAACAACAAACACATGATGTGATTAAATAACATTTGGTGGGTAGTTGCAAGCACATCGGCCTGTAATGAGAAACATTGATTGATTAATCGTAACAATTTCAAAACAATAACTTAAAGACAATAATTAATCCGAGTGAAATAAACGACAATACATAAAAAACACAATTTTTATCACGCACTGACCAACAATCACGTATTCCATACAAGGCAAAGCATGCAAATAATACAAACAGTAATCTGCAATATTAGCATGAATGGAACAAGCTGTGAAGATGCACGACGAGCAGAGAGTAACAGTGACATGCAAAACATGAGGGAAAGAAGTCACTATGATGATTAAGTCAGGCATAGAGGTATTAAACTAACAGCATGAGAACGTAGAGTCCATGTCATACAAATTAAGTGTTCAAATCACTGGATAAACTAATGACTGAGGATTCGTAAAGCAGATTTTTGAAATTAATCCCAACCCCTATGTTTTTGAAGCTTGAACCAGAAATTTGTTTTGTGCCAGTCTGAAATGAATAAGCAAAAAGCAACGCATAAAAAGTGTGGATTAAATATAAAGTTATATGGGGGTGCTGAAAGTTATTTTAAATTTAAATAATTATCACAGAAAATGTGTGTGAAATTTAAAATAAATTTCACAGAAAAATATTTTTGGGACATTCCATTATTTAGGATTTTGTTTTTCTATTTAAGTGTTCAGAATTAAGTTTAGGTAACATCAGTACCGTTTTTTAAATTTATCTAATTCATCTTTACGTTTTATTCATATTTGTGGGTTTAGTCATGAGACAAAAAAAAAGCTGGTGAAAATGCGCTCTACACTTATACTCTCTTAGCTAGAATCGCATTTGTAATAATAGTTCCTGGTTCATTCTTTTTTTCTACATTCACATTCCTACGTTAGGAATTATTTTGCAGATTGGAAGATTACATTTTCAAAATTTCATCGAAATATAACGAATTTTTTCTCCTAAAGGAAAGCTAGCTCATTAAAAACAAATCCTAGCAATAAGTGTTTATATTGCCATAATTCTATAGTCTTTTATGGATTCTATAGTCTTGTGGATGATTCTTATTTTAGAATGTACACTAACTATAAGTTTTTTTGTCTTGTTTTGAGATTGCTTAAATTATATATCTGTAAACACATTCAAGAACAACATTAATGTTTCAAGGATATTTTTGTAAAGAAACTTTCTTTGAACTACCGAGATATATAAGAAAGATAATTTAAAACTTTCTATATAATGTTTCACAGCGGTTTCAGTTCCTTTTCAGATTAACAGGATAATCATTTATAGAGTTATCCTGGGGTACATGTTCCCAAGGGTTTTGCGATTTCTGGCCACACTCATCGCACAATGGGGTGGGAGGGAGAATTGAATTCAGCGCGATCTTCTCTGGGACGTGGACTTTACATTTCATTCACAATAGCCGAAGAGAGTGACAGAAAAATAAAAAGAAGAATAGGAGCAGTAGCAGTGTCAGGCTTACCAGAGGAGTGTACTTGGACATACCAGACTACCAGGCAATGTCGTGCAGGCCAACACTGCGGTCAGCGGCATGCGAAAATGAGACAACTAGAATCAGAGCTATAACATGGCACAATGCAAATCATCAGCAAAGTCAAGTGGTACGTTAGCAAAGATTGTACAGTTTGAGCTACTAATAATAAACACTACAGATACTAATTTCTAAGAGGACACCGCTCATTAATCACTGTAATGACTACGAAATAGTGGGAACGCCGGCTCTTTTGACATCTTTTACAGTAGTTTTGATTTATCAAAAGGGTAAGATAAATAACCAGGGCATCAAACCGGTTAGAGAGATACTTTAATTTTTTTTGCATTTAATAAAAGCCGCGAAAGATTGCATATTATTGATAAAAAGAATAAGAAGTTTTTGCTAACAGGTAACTGTTTGCGTTCTATAGGCAGGGTTTTTCAAACTTATTTTTTCTCGGGGGTCCCCATAAATAGTACCCTGCGAGGCATTTAAACCTTGAGAAATCCAGAGTAGCAACGTAAATACGAAAAAGAATTTTGATATTCAGACATTTTATTTCATTTAGTACTTTTAATATAATTAGATTCAATTTAACGGTCATCACGATGATGAGTGAATAGGTCCAAGAGATAAATATAAGAATGAAATTAAATCGCTCTAATTCATTTATGGCACGAATTCATTTCAAAGTATGAATTTTGATTCTTTTATTTGTTGTAGGAAAAGTCAAAGTTAATATGCTGCGTTCCTTTTCAAAAACTTTAAGCCTATTATTTGAAAAACCCTGCTCTGTTAGCTGTGTTATATATATATGTATATTAATATTCAGCTAAATATATTTCATTTCAAACATTAATTCCCACGGAACTGATGTTGCAACAACTGTCACTCATTAATATTTGTTTCTTTGGATGTTGCTAATATTCACTGAAATCCAAAACATAACGCTATTTATAGAAGAATATCCATATTTTGAAGCGATATATTTAATTAAATATATTCGTAACAAAAAAAAAAGAGTACATTATAGTTCGTTTTGTGTTCAACATAATTGTGTATTGGCGCCATTGTGTGTACAACAAATTCACTATCTGCCCGTATCAGGCTCAGAATTTTGGATGTAACCCTTGATATATCTACAACGATTCTTTCCTTTAAATTTGGCTATTCTTTTTGCTTTTGCGGATGAAACAAAATCTAATAGCACAATTCCACATCAGCCCACATCAAACATTCATATTCACTATTGCGCACATGGGCACACTATGTCACGAGAAAACATTGAGTGGGATAATAACTCCATGACGTTATAACAATGAAACTTGGAGTTAAACATTTTGGACACATAATTACCTTTCTTAATTTTTTTAATACACATATAGAACAAGGGCTGGAAATAAGAGGGAGGGAATGCGCCCCCCCCCTCCATTTGAGAATGCTAGTAAGGGTAACAGATGAAAAAATTGTTAAACTTATGTATATTTCGAGCATTTCAAGATGTTCTTTAAAGACCTGTAATGCCGGAGGGCGATATATTACGTTGCAATGAAAACATCTCCTCTTGCTCCCCACCCCCAACTTTATTTTTTCTAGTTCCGGGCCTGTATATCAATGTAAAATATAGGTATTCTTCAATAATGACTCTGCATTATGTTCATATTCAATGTTGGTGATATTCTGTTGTGCAACCTTAACTGCAAGAATTGAACTGCATATATACACGTTTTACAGTGACGAAACTAGATCGTAATGGGGTCTGGTGCAAAATTTTCGATTGGATCTCCATCATACTGTATAAAAAAAGGGGGGGGGGGTCTTCAACCACGATGGTTTGCACCGCCTACACCAATGATAGTTTCGCTCCTGGTGATTTATAATTATTGAAACTGGACGTTTTCCATCCGCATAACATCAGTTGCAACACATAAATTTATCACAAATATTAAGGCACAAGATTGTTATAAATGGAACGTGGGTAGTAGAAATTCTGATTTTTTTAATTCTCCCATTATATTTTTAATGTGTTTTGGAGTATACTTGTTATTTATCTTGAACTTTATTACATTTCAAAAGTATTCTTCATTAGAAGAGTTAAAACTGGGAACATAATGGTCGATTGCTTATTTCAACAAGTTAATTTTTAAGAGTGGGTAAAATGTTTCTTGAAAGCCGGATTACTTTCTATTTGAAGCCCTGATAATAAAATGCACAAAGGTTTAGCGATCGTCGTTCGATGTAAAATAAATAGGTTTCAGCAAGTCTTGCTCAGTTTTATGAATCTATAAATGTTTATGAGGAACGACAACAAAACTTCAAATTGCATACAATCTTGAATGCGTGAATCGTAAACACAAACTGAGATAGGAAAAGTTAGCAATTATTAACTCGTAAAAGTGTCCAATACACATTAGGAAATTTTAAGATACTTGGCTGAAATAATAAAAATGTCAATGAAAGCATTTGCGAGTATGTTATCACCCAACACAGTTCTTACATGGGTGTGAGTAAAAGTAAGTTTTCTAACTTTGGCTAAACTGAAAAGCATAATCACTTTCTTTTTGTAAACAGCTTTCACTCAGAAGAGAAGAAAAATCTTTTTTTTTTTCTTAAATTGTGCTTTGAGAAACGCGTACATAATAAACTTTCATTTTTTAAATGATGTTGATTTCTGTCGCAACTTGAGAAAAAATATTCTTTTGGATGGAATTTCGAAGAACTTGTTTTTCCTTCCCTGCATATTTTTTGAAATCTAAGGTATATTTTATCCCCTCACCCAATTGCCCTATAGTGGGATTCTACCAATGAAGACTATGTACAGTCGCTCAAATAAATATCCGAACACTATGGTTGATTAGAGGATTCGAAAAAAATATTTGGCAACGATTTTTTTAGAAATTAGTGGTCTGGCAACCTTCGTGTCACGTGACACGAAGGTTGCCAGACCACTAATTTCTAAAAAAATCGTTGCCAGATATTTTTTCTGAATTCTCTAATCAACCATAGTGTTCGGATATTTATTTGAGCGACTGTATAATGCTAAAAATAATTAGAAGGCAATGCATGTGAAATACCAATGGCATTTACGATACACATGGTCGATATTAAGGTTTTTATGAAAAATATGACTGAACGTAATTTAGGGACTTCAGATGTTTCTAAACTTTGGTTTTCAACAATAGTCTTTTGATGTTTAAGCGATTATGGATGTTTTAACGTTAAACGATGATGTCGTACCACAATTATCACGAAACATGACAGAACATAAGATTATCATCACGAAATTCAAACAAATTTAATAAGCGAACAATGAGAGATAATTATTAATATTTAAATTACTTTGGAGATAAATTATGACTGGCAATGCATTTGATGCATTACGGCATTTGATTAATGCCCAAGATTTCACAATTCGTTAAATGAGAGAATTTTGTTAAAAAACTCGAGTTAGAGATTTTATTTGGATTTTTACTTATTGGGTTTTAAATGGCCTGTCACCAGATTGTTCCACAATTGTTTGAACAGTGGATTTGCATGTATCCTTGCCGTTTTATGATTGTAGCACAAGCTGAAATAGGATCAGAAAACTATTAAGCAATGGATGTTTGCGTTTTCTGCTGAAAGTCGCTAAAGTTTTCATTGGCGGACAGAAAAGATTTATTTCTATCAAACATCAATAAAGAGATATCATTATGTGTAAAAGAAACGAAATTTATCATCTGTCATTGCAATTACGTAGCCTGAAATTTATGATTCAAATCTTAAACATTATTTCTTTTCACTTAATCACTGACGTTCTTTATTTGGTGCATAGTTTGTGTTGGGTTGTCTTACCTCTGAGCGGCACTTTTTTTGCACACAATGGACTAAATGGGCAGGTCACAAGGAACCCGAAGGCTCAGAGAAGGTTGGAGAGGGGACCCACTGGAAAGCTGTTGGGAGACAGATGGTAGCCTCCTGTCAAGGCCATCCAGCGTGTTCTTTAACGTGCACAGGGTATGGCTCTCCCGCACACGGACCCACGACTAAGGCTTGCCTTTCCAAGCCCATCAGTGTCCTCTACTGACCGTGGGCAGGGCGGGGAAGTTTGAGGAGATAAATCTCAACGCTGACCCAGGTGGGACTCGAACCTGCGAACTGCAGATTACGAGCCTGGCGCTACGGACTGAGCCACCCCCGCCCCGCATAGTTTGCGAGTTTAGTATATATAAAATGGTATTAATCCTAATGTAAAGTGTTTATATATTTTAATCACTTAAAGTGCTAGATTATTATTGATCAATGACAGTTACACAACGGAACCTATGTTATCGACTAGGAAACATGATAAATGAATTACTAACATAAAATAATGTCAATAAAAAATTAGAAGGCAAATCGAAAAGATGTTAGAAATCATTATTTGAAATTGAAGGGGGAACATGCTGTTAAGTATTTTTGAAGATGTTTGTATTCGGTAGCGGTATTTTTTCGTACACTTGGGCTAAATGGCCAAATCACAATAACCCCAAGGGCTCAGAGAAGGTTGGGTAAGGGGATCCACTGGATAGCTTTTGGTTATAGAATTTGGGAGTGGACCGCTGAACAATAGATGGAAGTCTCCCGTCAAGGCTATTCAACATGCACCCAGGTATGGCTCTCCTAAACACGGAATCACTTCTTAAGGTGTCATCTGACGAGCTTTTCATCTCCATCGACCCCCCCGCTTATTCACCGAGGGCGCAGTAGTGGATTTGGGTTGTTTTACCTCTGAGCGGCACTTTTTTGCACACCATGGTCTAAATGGCCAGGTCACATGGACCCCGAAGGCTCATAGAAGGTTGGGGTAGGGGACCCACTGGAACAGCTGTTGGGAGACAGATGGTAACCTCCCGTCAAGGCCATCCAGCGTGTTCTTTAACGTGCACAGGGTATAGCTCTCCCACACACGGGGCCACGGCTTAACGTCCCATCCGACGGACGGCGGCCTTTCCAAGCCCATCGGTGTCCCCTACTGACCGTGGGCAGGGCGGGGAATTTTGCGGAGATAAATCTCAACGCTGACCCAGCTGGGACTCGAACCTGGGAACTACAAATTACGAGCCTGGCGCGCTACCGACTGAGCCACCCCGCCCCCGCAGTAGTGGAAAACGGAGATGAATTTCAACACTGGCATAGCTGGAACTCGAACCTGAGACCATCAGATAACAAACTTTGCTCGCTACAGGCTGAGCCAATCTCCCATACTAAATTTTGAAGAATTTACCTGTGAATGTGCACCGAGTGATCATTTACTAGAAATATCCACTATGTTATTCTAATTTAGAATCAAATTGGAAGCACCGTAAATTATTGAAGAAACTTTTCATAGAGTAATATGATGAAGGTAGATTTAATCCATGGTTTTTTGTTTATCTGAATCTCGATTTTCGACAGTATTCGATAAGAATTTCAAATATTCTGAAAGTTGTAGCATTCAGCAGTCTGAACTGCCAGTTAATGTGATAGGTAAACTCCTGCCAAGTGGAACCTAAAAAAAAGTTCCATTTAAATGTATGATTATATTTAGCATTTGATGCAATGATAAGTTTTTTTTTTTTTTTTTTTTCGATTTTTGATTTTTCCTGTACTAGATAAACTGTTATTAAATGTTCGAACCTGAATAACTTTTTAAATGATGAAGGAATATGTTGAAATTCGATATTCAGCTAAAGAAAGATCTCAATTGAATCTAGCTTTAGTTACATTTTCCCCCAATTGAGTTCCTTTGAGTTCATATGCGTATCATCTCGATATATGATCATTTTAGAAGCTATGGGTATATGACGTTCATGTGATGATAGAATGGTTTTTTTATTTGAAAATGATTAATGCGTCCCATTGGAAAATTTTATTTTGAAACGGAACACTTTACATTAGGATTAATACCATTTTCTACATGCATAGTCTTTTATTTGTCTTTCATGTTTTAAACAGAAGAATAAATGGAACCAGTTAAGCATTTATTGAAGAATTTTTAGAATCATGTTGTAATGAGTCAACACCACATTAGTGTGAATTTAAGTGAATTCTAATGGTCATTAAAACCACAAGAATTCAAAAGGAAAAGCCTGAAACAACTCTAGAATAAAATAACCATACTCTTTGCTATATCTAATAACTGTGAAGCGCTGACATAGGTAAGTTTGTTTTTAAGACTAAAATCGATCATTATTTTATTTCTTGTTTTGCTGTAATAACATTTATTCCGTTATTAATAATCCAAAATTTCTTATTTGTAGCCAATATCAAGCTAATATCCAGAATGATTTAGACATTTCAAACACACTAGGTTTTTGTTTTACCTCTGAATGGTACTTTTTTACACACAATGGGCTAAATTCGCCAGATCAAAAGGACATCAATGGCTCAGAGGAAGTTGCGGAAAGATCCCCACCGGACAACTGTTAGGAGACAGATGATAGTCTTCCATCAGACCATCCACCACGCTCTTTAGTGCACAGGTTATGGCTCTCCTGTATACTGCTTGGGTTAACTCTGAGAGGAACTTCTTTGCACACAATGGGCTAAATAACCAGGTTAGAAGGACCCCCCCCCCCTCCAGAACTCAGAAACGGTTTGGGGAGGGGATACACTGGACAGCTTTTAGGACACAGATGGTAGCCTCCTTTTAAGGCCATTCAGATATTCGTTAACGTGCACAGGATCATGGCGTAACGTCTCATCCTACGGACGGAGGCCTCTCCAAGCCCATCGGTGTCCACTATTGACTGAGGTCAGGGCAAGGAGTTTTGCGGAGATAAATCAACGCTGGCCAGTTGGGACTCAAATCTGGGAACTGCAGATTACGAGCCTGGTCGCTATAGACTGAGCCACTGCCACCACCCCTCTGTACATGGGGTCACAGTTTAACGTTCCATCGGATGGATGGTGATCCCTTTGTCACCGAGAGCAGGGTATGGGTTAAGGGAAGGTAATCTCAATGCTGGCAAAATTGCGACTGTAACATGGGAACTGATGTTATTAGCTTGGTGCATTACCCAAATGAGCAACCCCCCCCCATCCCATTGTGTAACAGAGAAACTTTTGAATAATCTAAAAACTTCTATATTACATGATCAGTAACGGAAGAAGTTTTATTCAATTAAAACTCTATATAGTATGCTCTCCAGACAGACTGGGTTAGACTTTACGTACTTTTGTACCATTATTCTACATGCATATCTATTATATAGTAACTACATCACCTTTGGCAAAACGAATCTACTATTCCTCTTACCAAAGTTCCTCAATAAACTAATACGAAAAAAATATTTCTCAGAGGTAAACGGCATTGAATTTAGCATAATAAATATTTCAAATTTTTAAAGAATACTTTTTTTTAACCAAGGGTTTTTATAATTCCTCGGAGCATTTCACAGTCATTAACGTTCGTAATAAAAATCTGCAAGCGGTCCCTAAAATAGTTTCAGTTGAATCCACCTGATATTCTTTTCACTTCTCTTGATATCACGAAAGACTGCTGTTGCCATCTGTCAACGGTAGCTAACATTAGTGCCGGGGTCAACAACCTTAAAGGCAGGAGCAACTCAAGGGATCTCAGGAAGTAGTTCATTTTCTTTCGATTCGGTCCTATTTTAAGAGATCTTTTATTCATTGCTTCTATACATGGACCAATACTTTCAAAACTTCTTGCAGCATTATTTAAACAACTACGAATAGAAACGCTGATTACAATGCAAGCTATTAATTTAAACCTCTGATTTTTAACGGTGTATATTTTTTTTTCATTTTCAAGTAAGAAAACTAATATGCAAAAATAATATTTATCTTTTTGCAGTGTGTATTTTTGCACGATTTATTTATTTGTGGAAATGCTGCAAAACTTACAGCTTTTACTTTGGTATTGCTATTTATTGTTACTCAAAGAATGAAAGAAAATTGTGTTTTAAGGACTTTATATTAATTACCTGAGAAATTGCCTGTAATGTCTTCGTATGTTTTCGATAGAGAAATACAGGGTCGTTATAAAACAGTATCCATATTTTAAAGAGACACATTTTGTTAAATAATCAGGTTACAAAGTAATTGTTTGTTCAAAATGTCAAGAAACTCCTGTTTGCTTGTAATGTCGTGGATTTGGGTAGAGTTGATTTACCTGTGAGCGACACTTTTCTGCACACAACAGGCTAAATGGCCAGGTCACAAGGGCTCAGACAAGGTTGAGGGAGGGGACCGACTGGACAGCTGTTGGGAGACAGATGGTAGCCTTCCGTCAAAGTCATCCAGTGTGTTCTTAACGTGCACAGGGTATGGCTCTCCCACACACGGAGTCACGGCTTAACGTCCCATTCAACGGACCGCGGCCTTTCCAAACCCACCGGTGTCCCCTATTGACTGTGGGCAGGGCGGGGAGTTTTGCGGAGATAAATCTCGACGTTGACGCAACTGGGACTCGAACCTCCAGATTACGAAACTGGCGCGCTACCGACTGAGCCACCCCCGCCCCTATAATATCGTGGAGTGAGTATTACATAAATGTCAAATTCCTCATCTGAGAAGTTCCGATTTGAAACCATTGAAATTGTTTTAAAAAGTACATTAAAAACATTGATTAGCACCACACATTTAAATCTGTTGAACACAAAAGTTTAAGTGTCTTGACTTTTGTACAAAAAATTTAACTTAATTATTTAACAAAATATACGACTTTAAAACATGGGTACTGCTTTATAATGACCCTGAATATCCTTTTAAGACACAAATTAGAATAGTTCTCATATAGCGAAAAGTTGATTCTAAGTTCGGTAATATCCAAAATAAACTTCTTGTGTAAATATTAGATCATATTTTATTCATATTTTTTCAACCATCCCGATATTTGTCAATATTTGTTCAGCATATCAAGCCGTGGCACACTCAGAAAATTCTAATGTTGGAGGGGGGGAGGAAATGTTAACACGTTTGAATCGAATGTGGTGGTTGGCGTGCTCGAGTCTGATTTTCAGGTACCTATAACGACTCATAATAGCTTTTAATTTTCTCTTTAAATATTTGTCTCCTCTCCATCCGATATAACGATAGAAAATCGTTATTGTCAATGCAAACGTTATGACCGTTACATTCCATCAGCAAAAGTGTAAATATCTAGCATAAATATATCGTTTGAAATATTCTTTTAAAATTTAGCCATTTTCCAAAATTTTCCTTCATTAGAAGACTCGATTAAAACTTTGGGAAATTTGGAAACTACGAACCGTAATATTTAATTATTAAACATTAGCTCGTTTGTTTGGAGACGGTCTAACATTATAACATCGAAAAAGCGCAGATCAGAGGAGAAAGTTTAAGGGCAATATTTTAAATTGTAACAATATCCGATGAGAGCAGTAAACAGTTTCGAAAAGCTGCATTGCGCTGGATACAAATGAAAGAGAAAGAATGGTAAAACTACCTATACTCAAACCCACAAGAGCAGACACATAAGTAGAAATAAATATTGAAAATGGAGAGAGGAAAATTGCACGGTTGATGTTTAACTACAAATAAGGGCAAAAGCTCAAGATTTTAGACCCGGATTCAGGTTATATATATATATTTTTTTTTTCATAATCTGTCCAATATGAACAGACATTGTGTGGATGTGGTTCCACATTCAAGTATAAAGAAAAATGATACTGTACCGAACTTGAAAACCATTTTACCAAGCAGCCATCCTTTGAGGACTGGTTATTTACTATTTAGTGGATTTGTTTTCAACATCTTTTGTTCTAAATGGCCAGGTCAGGAACACGTTTGGGTTGGGTTGTTTTACCACTGAGCGGCACTTTTTTGCACACCATGGGCTAAATGGCCACATCACAATGACCCCGAATGCTCAGAAGGTTGGGGGAGGAGACCCACTGGAACAGCTGTTGGGAGACACATAGCCTCCCGTCACGGTCATCAAGCATGTTCTTTAACGTGCACAGGGTATGGCTCTCCCGCATACGGGGCCACGGCTTAAAGTCCCATCCGACGGACGGCAGCCTTTCCAAGCCCATCGGTGTCCCCTACTGACTGTGGGCAAGGCAGGGAATTTTGCGGAGATAAGTTCAGGAACAGGAGACTGGAGGTTGACGTAAAAGAATGGATAGTTTTAGGTAAGAAGAAGTGGAACGATCTCTCTTCTCATCCCGCAACAGTTGCAATTCTTCACATGCACAAAGTAATATAAATCTCCATCTGTAAGATCGGGTTGTAACGAAAATTTTAGTTCAAAACATTTATACCTTTTTTTATGTCACAACCACAGTCTCCGAAATATAGGGGGAGGAGTATTGATAAAACATTACTACTCGGTGGATGGGTGGCATTTATAATATATATGTACTATTGATTTTAACAGCTGGTTGAATCTGCAGCACCAGACTCTTACATCTACAGTTTCGAGTCCCAGTTGAGCCAGCATTGAAGTTTATCTCAGCGAAAGCTTCCCACTGCCTTCGGCGAGAAGTGAGACACCGATGAGATTGGAAAGGCCATAGAATAGGACATTAAGCAGCGGCCCCTGGTGCAGGATAGCCATGTGCACGTTAAAAAACATGCTAGAGAGCTTTGATGGGAGGCTACCATCTGTCTCCTAACATCTGCCGAATGTAACCTTTCACCCAATCTTCTCTGAGCCCTTGACTTCCTTATGACCTGACCATTTAGCCCCTTGTGTGCACAAAAGGGTCGCTCAGAGATATAATAACCCAACTCCTCCGTTTGTTCCATCAGAAGAAGAAATTTCTAAATATCATCCGGTTTCAAATAACATAATGCATTGCTTCTTCTCTGAACAAATTATTGTCAAATTTACCATTTCTCAATAAAAACGAAAGATAATCAAAGAGTTTCTTTGCATTTGCGAAGTATTACTACAATTAAACAATTCGTTGGGCACATTTTATCACTGTTTGGGTAATGGAGAGAGATCGTAACATTCGAATGCTCAAGATGACCTGTTTCGATATGCACAATTTAATGGGCACAATGGAGTGAAAGCAAAATTCGTAAACGAAATCTTATCCTATCCTAATCTAACGAACAAATCTACAACGAAAGGGTGAGGAACTGAACATCTAATTTATTTAAGGAACGCATAAACGCGAACTGCTATTAGTTCATCAGGCAGAAAAGACTCCTTTCTAAGCGACGAGTCTCAGGATAAACAAGAAGGCACAGGTATGTACAGAGTCGGATCTAGGAAGGTGGGCAGGGCTGTCATCCTTCCCTTTAATAATGCAAGTAAGTGTAATAGAGGCAAAAAGTATTAAACTTGTGCATATTTTAACCTCTAAAAAGAAGGGAGAAATGTTACACTACAAGAGAAATCCATTCTCTTGGCCCTTTACTTTTTCCGGATCGATGCGTCACTTGCCTGCACCCCTCCCCCACGAACGCTAACTTCTGGAATAGGTAAAGTTGGCAAATGCTGGGGGACGGCGATTTTTGGGGTTCATTCTCATTACCATATATCGTGAGAAAGAACTAGAGCAAAAAAAGGGGCTCAGGTAAAGCTTAAGATAGCCCTGCTTCCCTCTATTTTTTCTAGATCCGAGCCTGGGTGTATATATAAGTAAGAACGTTGCTAAGGGCAACGACATGTAGTGTGTGACAGTTAATAGGAAGCCAGCCAGACACCCGACATTGAGGGTTTGATTATTAAAAATGAGATTATTACATAGAAATGATAAGTATTCCCAGTAAACTTCGCCATAAGTGTTTTTTCTGAAGATTTCAAAAGCGAATAAAAGTATTGCAAATATTTTATAACACTATGCTTTTCAAGTGGTTGCACAAGTTCACTCACGAAGAATCATTTAAAGTGCCAATTAATGGCATTTGCTGCCTAAGGATAAATTCCGTACTTTTACCTCAAATTAACACAGTAAAGATCAAAAACCTTTTTGCAGAAACGTGTTAGATTTCCATTAGGATCGAATGAGAAATTCTCAGGGTTGGTTTGTTTTACCTCTGAGCGGCACTTTTTTGCACACCATGGGCTAAATGGCCAGGTCACATGGACCCCGAAGGCTCAGAGAAGGTTGGGGGAGGGGACCCACTGGAACAGCTGTTGGGAGACAGATAGTAGCCTCCCGTCAAGGCCATCCAGCGTGTTCTTTAACGTGCACAGGGTATGGCTCTCCCGTACACGGCGCTACGGCTTAACGTCCCATCCGACGGACGGCGGCCTTTCCAAGCCCATCGGTGTCCCCTACTGACCGTGGGCAGGACGGGGAATTTTGCGGAGATAAATCTCAACGCTGACCCAGCTGGGACTCGAACCTGGGAACTACAGATTACGAGCCTGGCGCGCTACCAGCTGAGCCACCCCCGCCCCGAAATTCTCTGGTTATGGGCGGCAAAGTGAACTGGTAAGTAAATAAACAATAATACTGTACTGCGTTTTAAAATTGTTTGGTGAAGCGATCTTACAATTCAATTAACTTAATGGTCAGGTCTAGAATGGACGAGAAATTTTCCACTGAACAGCTATTAGGGTTGAATGGTAGAATTCCGTCTAGTTCCCTATGCAAGAGAATAATACCCCGTGTACATTAACGAACAGACTGGATGGTCTTGACTGGTGCTTGCCATCTATCTCCCCAAAGCTATGCTAGTAGATCCCTCTACGCAATCTTCCCTTGGCCCTTATGACTTGGCAATTTAGTCCATTATATGTAAAAAAGTGCATCATCACGTTTCTTAACTTTAAAAATTTACGACTCTCCTGCACATACCCCTTCCCCAACATTCCCTAGGTCTTGAGGTACTTGTGACCTGCCGTTCAACTCAATGTGTGCACAATACCGCCTAATAATCAGGGCTAAGACCGCTCAGAGGTAAACAACTAAGAGATAACTTGGGTTGTTTTACCTCTGAGCGGCACTTTTTTGCACACCACGGGCTAAATGACTTGGTCACATGAACCCCGAAGGCTCAGAGAAGGTTGGGGGAGGGGACCCACTGAAACAGCTGTTGGGAGACAGATGGTAGCCTCCCTTTAAGGCCATCCAGCGTGTTCTTTAACGTGCACATGATATGGTTCTCCTGCATACGGGGACACTGCCTAACGTCCCATCCGACGGACGGCGGTCTTTCCAAGCCCATTGATGTCCCCTACTGACCGAGGGCAGGGCGGGGAATTTTGCGGTGATAAATCTCAACGCTGACTCAGTTGGGACTCGAACCTGGGAACTGCCGATTACGAACCTGGCGCGCTACCGACTGAGCCACCGACTCCGCCCCTACTAAGAGAACATTACGTAGAGATTTCAAATACTAAACTTACCTTCGCATGAAGCAAGTTAGTGGAAAATATCTTTAATCTACATACTCCAAGTTATGTGCTTTTTTTTACTCGTCTTCCTATTGATTTTGATCGTCATTTGTCGGTTGTGAATTTCTCAAAACAAATTCTTCCACCATATCTTTCGAACGCAACGGACAAACTTAATGATTTATGCGTCAAATGAAAGCCTGGGACGCGGAGAGCGCAATAGGCTATAAAACATTGAACCCTATGCTTTCTTCCATCCTAAAAGAAGGGAAATATGAAAACAATTGTTCCGCTATGTCTTCGTAACAAGCGATGGGTCAAATGAAGTCTTGTGACATGAAAAATGTCACAGGTAAAACACACAAATAATGAAATGCCTGTCTTCCACATGCGCTCTAAAATTAGAAAATAAAACTAAAGCATATCGATGGTGAAATCAGTCGCTGAATTCGTATTCACTTCGAAGGAAGATAGGCAGCCGGAAATCTTGTTGAGTAGGTAAATCGGCGGCGTATCTTTGAAGTAAATATTAAGTCAGCGACTGATTGCACCAGCGATATACTTTAGATTTATTTTCTACCTTTTTAAGTCCCATATTTCCCCCTCCCCTACTTTTTTAAGTCCTTAAAATATATATTCTATATTTTTTTAACTCCCATATATTTTTAAGTCCCATAAAATATATGCTTTAGGTTTATTTTCTACCATTTTATCCCATATAAGACGATAGCTGTTTTAAAAATATTTTTCTTTATTTATATTTAGTAATTGCCGTCATATACACGTAAAAAGGAGACCAAAAGGAGACCAAAAAAGAGACCAAAACGAGACCCAGTTCTCCATTGCTCTGTTATTCCAAACTCTTCTAATAGCATTCCCGGCCCTGCCCACGGTCAGTAGAGGACACCGATGGGCTTGGAAAGGCCGCCGTCCGTCGGATGGGACGTTAAGCCGTGGCCTCGTGTGCGGGAGAGCCATACCCTGTGTACGTTAAAGAACACGCTGGATGGCCTTGACGGGAGGCTACCATCTGTCTCCCAACAGCTATTCCAATGGGTCACCTCCCCCTTCTCTGAGCCTTCGGGGTCCATGTGACCTGGCCATTTAGCCCATGGTGTGCAAAAAAAGTGCCGCTCAGATGTAAAACAACCCAACCCAACAACTTCTAATAGCAACAATCACCGGCGGAATTAATTATTATCAAACAAATTCCTATTTAACCAAAGTGCAAATATGACATGCTTAGAGGGAATCTGAATCTTCTGATATGAACAAAATTTGAACACATCTCTCGAATACAATCAAACCGTAAACTTACGAAATTCTAGCGTGCAACCAACCTGAAGCATTTGGAACTTTCCAAGGCCATGACGCTGAATCCGCTCCTCATAAGCCAACAAGTTCACAGAAGTCAGCACATTGTTTTCTTGCAAGTGTAAGAATGTGCAGAGGCAGACGTCAAAATATGGCAACTTCCATGTCGTCTCCGCCCATTGGTGATCGCGGTGTGCTCCCGAGGCACGTGCACACACACTCCTCAGCGAAATCGATCATCCGAGTCTCTCTGGCTGCTCCATTGCTGCAAGAGGAGTGAGAGGAAGGAGATGCCTCCTCTCAGGGTGCAGGGCACGAGGAATGCACAAGGAGCAGTTGGAATGTTCTTCGAGAGACAAAGGATCGATGAAATCTCTTCTAGTCAGGAAAGCTCACAGATAACCATATGTTCTTCGATCTTATCTCCAAACTCTACGATTTGGATGGTTATTTTGTGTGCAAAATAATCTGGAGACTTTATGTCGTAGCTTGATAACCATCGTGGGTAAATCTCGCCTTGATAGAAATAGATGACAGAGAAAGAACTAGAGTACTTTATTGAGTGGACAGACTAAATAATTAACACCGAGTAGAACCTTTTAGAGTTAATTACGACACAGTGGCATTAAATAAACGAGGTTTCTGTCTGAACTGGCAGCCAAGGTATTTAGCGTTATGAAGAAATGACTAGAGAAAACTTCTTCGATTTGTTTCATTTAAATACCAAATTATTGTCTTTACCTTCCACGAATCTTAAAAGCATATTCTTAGTATCTCAAAAATATCTTTGATTTTTAGACTTTATTTTTAATTACCAATAAATTATGGTGCCGAGTTTATCTAAATCGATAGGGTGCCAAGCTCAAACTGATGTTCAAGGTTCGAGTCCCAATCGTGCCTGGGGATGGGAGGGGCACAGTCGGTAGCGCTAAAGGCTCGTTATCTGCAGATCCTAGGTTTGAGTCACACTTGTGCCAGCGTTCATATTTCTCTCCGAAAAGCTCCCTGCCCTCGAACAGTAGATGATACCGATTGGCTTGGAAAGGCCGGCGTCTGTTGGATGGTACAGTCGCTCAGAAAAGTATCCGAACACTACGGTTGATTACAGAATTCAGAAAACATTTCTGCAACCACGTGTCACGTGACACGAAGGTTGCAGAAATGTTTTCTGAATTCTGTAATCAACCGTAGTGTTCGGATACTTTTTTGAGCTACTGTACATTCAGCCGTGTACGGAAGATTGGGTTGGGTTGTTTTACCTCTGAGCGGCACTTTTTTCCACAACATGGGTTAAATGGCCAGGTCACAAGTACTCCGAACGCTTAGATAAGGTTGGGGGAGGGGACCCACTGGAACAGTTGTTGGAAGACAGATGGTAGCCTCCCGTCAAGGCCATCCAGCGTGTTCTTTAACGTGCATAGGGTGTGGCTCTCCCGCACACGGGGCCACGACTAACGTCCCATCCGACTGACAGCGGTCTTTCCAAGCCCATCACGTGGCTTAGCAGAAACGTTTAGCAGAAAGCCCATCGTTGTCCCATACTGACCGTGGACAGGGCGGGGAGTTTTGAACATATAAGTCTCAACGCTGACCCAGCTGGGACTCGAACCTAGGAACTGCAGATTACGAGCCTGGAGTGCTACCGTCTGAGCCACCCCCACCCCTGACGGGAAGCTCTCATCTATCTCCTAATAGCTGTCCAGTGGGTCCCTTTCCGTCCAACCTTCTCTGAACGCTTGGAGTCCTTGTGACCTGACCATTTTAGCCTATTGTGTATGTAAACGTGCCCCTCAGAAGTAAAACAACCCGATCGCGCGTGATTCAGATTTATCCCCTTTAACGTCTCACCTTGCCCTTGATGAAAATGGGGGCACCGATGAGCTTGAAAGCGCCTTCCATTGCATGGGACGTAATTCCACTCTTGCAATTCAGATGGACTGCCCCTGAGCTTTGTTTATTCTTTTTACAAAAATCAACTCGCACTGGGAATTGCAGAAGTTTAACTCAAATGAATAATCTGTTGACATTAATGGAATCTATAGTTATAAATACATCCTCCGATTCTGTAAAAATATTAGCTTTGATAATGGGGGCTTCAAAAATTTAAATATAAAACCTTACGTCGTTAAAAAGCCTCGAAATAGAGCTTTTGAGGCCCATAACGAAAACAAATTCATAATCATTAAAGAAACGTTTTTAATCAAATTTCACAAAAATCTACATTATAATTTACCCTTCAACAGCCTCTGTGGCAAGAAGCTCTCTGTCAGTCTCTGTGGCAAGCAGCTGCTTGCCACACAGGTGTGACAGGAATGTGTTAGTGTATTACCCTGTAGAGAAATATATGAGTGAGACCTCACCAGAAAGATAACACTAGAAAAATCCATGCCTTATCCAAGGCTCGTCAGTCAAAACATTACATCTTTTACCAATGTAATATCAAAAAATTAGAAAATATCTAAATTTGAGATCCCCTTTGAACTCGATGCCCTGACCAAATGGCCCTCATGACCCCCTCTCCCCACCTCTGAAAAGCCTTGTCTTGATGCATCTAAGAAGCATGAATGGACATCCCACTTTCAGCACCAAGTAATTTTATGGCATTCTGGGTGACCGAGTTGTACTTGGCTCCTGATCAAAGAGAGCTGGGTTCGAACCCCGGATAAAGCATGGGTCTGTGTGGGAAAGGTCTGTGAGGTCCTTCCTCACAGACCTTTCCCATGGTGCATTATACTGAAAGGTTCCTGTCAGATCTCTGAGGTAAGCAGCTGCTTGTGGAGTAATTTATTTTTTAAATCACTTGAATTGAGTGAATTCACAAATAACGTTAAATTCCAAACTGCTAAAAAAAGCCCCTACCTCAAACTTCTCTCTTTATCTTTATTCTCTCAAGTTTCTGGAGAGGATATCCTACTTCAGATTCATTCTGTTTTTCTGACTCATATTGATTCAGTCTCAACACTTTCTCAGCCATGTCAAATGTGAGGACAGGACTCATTTTGATAATTCTGCTCTATTGGGTTAGGTTTTATGAAATGCAGTCCAATTTCAGACATCACATTTTCTTGGCAGAGCCAAATCCTTACCTTGCTTCAAATTATTGAATTTGGAGTTCTTAATCAAAAAACCTATCTGGAATATACAATAAATGACCTATCCCACGTCACAAGTTTACATTTCTATATAATTGAATCTTTCTTTCGGAAGATGGGCAATTGTTTACTCATTTTCCTCCTTTTGTTATGAATTGGGGAGAAGTTGGGTGGGGTGACAAACCTTTGTGTTGCTTTATGATAAGAGGAAGGTATGCACCGAATTTGGTGGCTTCTGTTATCAAAAACTTTCCGACAATTTTTTTTTAGTAGGCAGAGCGAAGATAAGCAGATAAAATCTTAGGACAACCACAGTCGGTCTATTGGGCTTGAACCTAGGAACGTCAGATTGCGAGGCCCGAGCGATCTCACTGAGCCTATCCCATACGTATTAGACTACGCCTTTCATCAATTTATAACATGTTAGAAATAATATTTAAGTATTATGCAAAACAATGGTACTCCAGGCAATAATTTTTTTTCCCAAATAAGCAGAACTTGTATTTATTTTAACAAATTTCAAAGATGTTTGTTGGTTAGCAGAAAGCTACTTGTTTTTACGAGCTAATATTCACTATTTGTTTACTTGAACTGCGATCGACATTTAAAACGATATTCGTCGAATGCGAAATTGCAAAATTGTAAGACTCAAAAAAAAAACTATTTTTTTATAAGTTATTCAGTCATAATCAAATCACACACTCGTGGAAAATTAGTTGGCAGTCGGCCATTTAGTAAACTTTTGTCTAATAACTCAAAAACGTATTAAAATGTTCATCTTCGCTAAACAAAGTTTCAAATCTTTCCAAGCCCACTGGAACAGCTGTTGGGAGACAGATGGTAGCCTCCCGTCAAGGCCATCCAGCGTGTTCTTTAACGTACAGAGTATGGCTCTCCCGCACACGGGGCCACGGCTTAACGTCCCATCCGACGGACAGCTGCCTTTCCAAACCCATCGGTGTCCCCTACTGATTGGGCAGGGTGGGGAATTTTGCGGAAATAAATCTCAACGCTGACCCAGCTGGGACTCGAACCTGAGAACTGCAGATTACGAGCCTGACGCGCTACGTTAGTTAAAATCCACCCCCGCCCCACACCAGTTAAGGAAAAATGCTTTGTTTTGAAAGGGCATTTTTTACAGTACCAAAGTAATATACATCGCAATAGAAATATTAAATTTATTGAATATTCTGGTTATTAAATATAATTCTTTTTCTTTTCCAAATCTTTGCACATTCCAGGAATTGTAATTCCATTTCATATTCGAAAAAAAAAAATGTTTTATATATTTATTTTTTAAAAAGATATAAATTTTGATAAATTATTTCACAAAGGCAAATTTCGAGGAAGTTTTCTGCTAACATTCCAATATATTTTAATGTAAAAGCAACGCATTGGAAAACAATAAATATGTTCTGTGCTAACATTAAATCCAATTGCAGTCATTGAACATTTTCAGATCTACCTCTATTAAGATATTCTTCTTCATCATCACTACAAATGATGATGGATCAGAGCACCATCCACTTTCGGAGAATTGCTCCTGGTGCTCCCTAGAGGGCAGCAAAGCCTGCTGGATAGCCAACACGTGCACTGCACCAAAACAACGTCTACTGATCGATGCCAATTCCCATCCACACAGCTGCTGGTGTCTGGCATCTCTGCTACATCAATTGGGCCTGGCATGCTGGCCATAGCGCAGATGGACGTTCTTTGCCACGCACCCACACAAGTATCGTCCGATGGGCTACTTTCGCTGCTTCTGTGAGCATAAATAACGATTCGGTGGCCAGTGAATTCGTCTGGCTGAGCTAGTCCTAGTTGAAATGGATGAAAGGAATTTGAAGCTGATCAATGTGATCATTCGATGAATGTCTTAGGAATGATTCATATATTATCAGGATGATCAGTTAATCTGTCAAGCATTTGCAAAACAGATAGATTCAGATAAATCGAGTTAAATGAAGAAATCTTTGTTCCATATACGCAAGTTGAGAAATTAAATATTAAAAAGGGCATACAATAAGAATAGAAGTTATCATCTGCTTACAAAGCATTCATTTCTTTCAGCAAACCTTTAGAAGTAGCAAAAATGGCATCTGATATATATATATAGTGAGTGTGAAGGTATGGCGAGGTCTTAAAGCAAATTCTCACTATGATATAAGACAGACACGTACAATTGATTTAATTTCAAGAGCCGTCTAGAATTTAATTTAGGAGGTTGGGTTGTTGAATTGTTTTACCTCTGAGCGGCACTTTTTTGCACACAATGGGCTAAATGGCCAGGTCACAAGGAACCCGAGGGCTCAGGAAAGTTGGAAGAGGGACAACGTGCACAGGTAAGACTCTCCCCTCATACGGGTCCACGGCTTAATGTCCCATCCGACAGATGGCATTTCCAAGCCCATTGATGTCCTCTACTGATCGTGGGCAGGGCGAGGGAGGGGATTCACTGGACAGCTCTTAGGAGACAGATGATAGCCTCCTGTCAAGGCAATGCAGCGTGATCTTTAACGTGCACAGGGTATGGCTCTCCCACATAAGGCGCTATGTCTATACGTTCCATCCGATAGCTGGTTGGTTTACCTCTGAGGGGCACTTTTTTCCACACAATAGACTAAATGGCCAGATCATTAGGACACCGAAAGCTCAGAGGAAAAGGACCCACTGGAACAGCTGTTGGGAGACAGATGGTAGCCTTCCCTTCAAGACCATCCAGCTGGTTCTTTAACGTGCACAGAGTATGGCTCTTCCGCCCACTGGGCCACGACTTACCGTTCCATCCGACGGACGGCGTTTTTCCCAAGACCATTGATGTCCCGTACCGTGATCAGGTGGGGAGTTTTGGGAGCCTGGCGAGATACCGAGTCCACCTCCACCCCACCCTTTGAACAATAAGTAGTTATTAGGGTCAAGTAAAAAATAGCAACTGCGTTTAGAATAAAGTGTTTGCTATTCTCTAAGACGACAATATTTTTGCGACACAAAAATTAGCGGAAAACCTTTGTAAAGAATTAGGCATAATCTTCATCAAGAAATGCTGATTATAATGCGGCAGGTCCTTTATATGTCTAGATTCTTGTCCTACATATTTTCTCTATTCCCTCCTAAAGAAAGTCAATATCGGCGAGTTTAAATAGGTCCTTATCCATTAGATAGGACGTTAAGCCATAATTCCATGTAAAAAAAGAGTTACTATCTGTTTGTTGTTAATGAACAATTTTGAATACACTTTAAGTTGAAGGTTTTCTTTTGTCACCAAAGAGCTGTCCAGTAGATCTCCTTCCTAGATCGAAGGTGAGGGTGAGTCAGTAGCTCGCCAGTCTACCAACCGAGTAATCTCACTTCCCAAGTTCGAGTCCCACCTCTGCCAGCTTCGCGATTTATCTCCCCTGCCCTCTGTCAGTGGGAGACACCGATGGATTGTAAAGGATGCCGTCCGTCGGATGGGACGGAAATACGTGGTCTGTGTCTAATAGAGACATACCTGTGCACTTTAAAGAAATTTTAGATGCCCTTGACTGGAGACTATCATCTATCTTCTAAGAGCTGACCACTGGGTCCCCTTCCCAAGAGGCGTTGGTGACTCAGTCAATAATGTAATCTGCAGTTCGGCTCTCAATTCTAGGGAGTCCTTATGACCTGGCCATTTAGTCCATTGTGTGCAGAAAAGTGCCACTCACAGGTAAAACAACCCAGAAAACAAATCCTTCCTAGCTTTGAACTTTAGGGGTATTTGTCAACTGTCCATTTAACCCAAACGTGCCGCTCAAAAGTAAACTCCAACCTTAGTGAACTACCAGTTTTTCTTCTCATACCGATATGTCCCTCAGCCTATGATTAATATGTCGCTAAACAAAAACAATTTACAAAAGGTTGTGAAACTATTATTTTCTGAAAAAAAAAAAATTGTGGAGGAAGCAGACAATTCCATAGTAAGAAACATATTTGGGTATATAAAAAAGTAAAGAGTGAAGGAGGTGGATTTCTATTGCAGTGGTTCCTCATTTGTAATGCATAGGAAGGAGAAAAATCTACTCCAAACTTTTACAGGCCTCGAGGATATAACCTACTAAGACCAAAAATTTTGCTGACCAATGCTTCAGTTAGAGCTAACACTACATACAAAGTTTGCCCTGCTGGAACAGTAATTAGCTCACTAACGCGATGTCAGTTTAGGCATTAATTTATCCCCGTTTAGCATTACTTAATTTATCCTAGTTAAGGCATTAACTTAACCCGAGTTATTTTCTAAGTCTTTTTAGAAGTTTTTAAAAAATTTCATGAAAAATGTCTTAAAGTTGCACAATTTCAATGGTTTTTTCCACCATTACCCTTACTACCATCCTTAAAGGGTGGGATGACCTCCTTAGATCTGATCCTGGTAGGAAATGTCTGCATTCACACAAATCGTTTTGCTTCTGTAGGCTATAGGGGACATTTTTTAGCTACTGAGCTCAGCCTCAGTAGCTATACAAACACTAAAGCTAGAAACACCAAAAAATTTGGTAACCAAAAAAGCAATATAAAGTGAAGCTCGAGTGTCAGTGAAGTAAAAGAATGTGAAGACTTGGCCGTCCCTCCGAAATGATGAGGCAAACCGCATCATGTCGGGTTAAGCCATCCGAGGTTGGCTGGATGCCAAGTCCGCGTCACGGAGACGACGATCAAGGTCAACCGATAAATTTGGGTGGGAATTTCTTTGTCAGATGAAGACATTGGTTTTCATGAACTTCCTTTCTCTTGAGGATAATCGATGTCATATGGTGCAGTGCGTTTTGTCGTCATTTAAAGCTCTCCGCGGAAAACAATCTTAGAATCATCTTCGTTGCTGACGTAAATTATTGAACTAAGTATTCGTACTGAAATCTTTTGATTGTTCAATTTGTTGCCGATACTTTAACTTGATGACAGAATATGTTTCGGCCATCCTAGATTTCCTAGGGCAGGGTCTAGTTCTTTTCCAATTGGAGGCGTGGTTAAGTGAGTAGCTTTCCGGTATTCCAACTTGATGCTCCAAGCCCACAATCTACTTGAATTCATATTTTATCTGTTGTTAACACTCATTTTGTCCTCTGTGAAGACACCTATGAGCATTGAAGTCCGTCGTCCGTTGGATGAGATGTCAAGTTGTGGTCCGTGTGCAGAAGAGCTATACCCTGAGCAATGTAAAGAACACACCCAGATGACCTCGATAGTAGACTTCTACGTGTCTCGTAAAAGTAAAGTATCAATGAGAGGTAAAACAATCCAAGACCACTTCCTCAAATTTGATCAATTTCTCAATAGCATATGCTAAATATTTCCTTTGTAGTCCATTTATCGTTTTCCATGATTCTTAAGTTCTTGAATGATAAACGTTTTGTCGAACATCTTTTTCTCAGTCTTAAAGAGTTGGTTTTTCCTCTTGGTCCGTTTCATGAATCTTCGAAAGATCTTCAAATATTAAAAAAGGAATCTACTCTCTATTTCCCCCCCCCCCAAAAAAAAAGAGGCAGAAAATTTTCGAAGGGTTTTGGAATAAGAAATACATTTTCGTTTCAAAAATATTAGAAAATCTCCATGTTGCTTATATTAATGGGAATCTATTTTCGAAATTCTATAACTTCTAAAATATGCATTTAATAGAAAAATGGCAGTGAAGATTAATTAAAGATCATAATCAAACCTATTTAAAAAGAGATTTTGCAATAATATTTGTTCAGTAAGAAATTATGGAAGCTGAAATATTTAACAATATTCAGGAAAGTTTAATAATTTGGTAAGAACAATATAAATGGAATTAGAATATACAAAAATTATGAAGAATAGTACACATATGGGTTGGGAAAATTCACCCTTCTCAATGTAACAGGAAATTAAAGACATATTGATTAGTTTTTAAAATTACCTTTGAGTTGCATCTTTTTCCCCATTGAATTTGGGGCGGAGATGGCTCAGTCGGTAGCGCGACAGACTCATAATATGCTAGTTCTCAGGTATGAGTTCCAGCTGGGTCAGCGTTGAAATTTATCTCCGCAAAATTCCCTGCCCACGGTCAGTAGAGGACATCGATGGGCTTGGAAAGGCAGCCGTCCGTCGAGTGGAACGTTAAGCAGTGGCCCGTGTGCGGGAGAGCCATACCCTGTGTACGTTAACGAACGCGCTTGATAGTCTTGACGGCAGGCTACCATCTGTCTCCCAACAGCTGTTCTAGTGGGTCCCCTACCCCAACCTTCTCTGAGCATTCGGAGTCCTTGTGACCTGGCCATTTAGCCCGTGGTGTGTAAAAAAGTGCCGCTCAGAGGTAAAAAAACCCTACTCTTATCCAATAGCTGATCAACCCTCAATCGCATGCACAGGTGAACAATGTTTTTACTCAATAGACGGTGTCCATCGTTAAGTTTGTTATCTTCTTTTTTCCCTAGGTTGGGTTGTTTTACCTCTGAGCGGCACTTTTTTGCACACCATGGGCTAAATGGCCAGGTCACATGGACCCCGAAGGCTCAGAGAAGGTTGGGGGAGGGGACCCACTGGAACAGATGTTGGGAGACAGATGGTAGCCTCCCGTCAAAGCCATCCAGCGTGTTCTTTAACGTGCACAGGGTATGGCTCTCCCGCACACGGGGCCACGGCTTAACGTCCCATCCGACGGACGGCGACCTTTCCAAGCTCATCGGTGTCCCCTACTGACCGTGGACAGGGCGGGGAATTTTGCGGAGATAAATCGCAACGCTGACCCAGCTGGGACTCAAACCTGGGAACTACAGATTACGAGCCTGGCGCGCTACCGACTGAGCAACCACCCCCCCTTTTTCCCCATTTTTTTCCCTAGACAAGGACTCCTGGAAGTAGAGAAATCCTTAGAGTTGGTAAAGTTTGATTTCTCTCCTATAATCCTAAGGTTAGGTAAATAGCTCTTTGTCAACTGAGCCCTCTTCTTCCCAGTCCTCGTGTGTAAACAATTACACACGAGGAATGAATTAAAAAAAAACAAAAGAAACTCTTAAGGGAATGCTAAAGATTTTGCTATCATTATTTGGGCTTAAAAGGAGACTAATAAAAAAAGAGTTGAAAGAAGTTATTTTTTTTGTTCATCTGCAATTAATTGTTCTCTTATCTTTTGATAAGTTTTCTCGTTACTCTGAGAGACCCCCAAGAGCAATGTCACTTGTTATACGAATTAAGTAACGGAAAATAAGCACATTATTGCGAAATACTGAGGAATCATCGACGTTTGAACAGGAGGAAAGTCTTTGGATAGCCAAACGACAGCACGAGGAATAATATAATCCGGCGTTCGACAACTTGAAGCACGCTATGTAGTTAAGGTCTTTACTACTAGTTGGGGCTGGAGTGGCTCAGTCGGTAGCGCGTCAGGCTCGTAATATTCAGTTTCCTAGTTCGAGTCCCACGTGGGGGCGTTGAGATTTAGCTCCGCAAAACTCTTCGCCTTGCCCTCGTTCAGTAGGGGACACCGATGGGTTTGGAAAGATTGCCGTCGGTCGGCTGGGACGTAAAGCCATGGGCCGTGTGTGAGAGAGAGCCATATATTGTGCACGTTAAAGAACCGCTGGATGACCTTAACGGTAGGCTACCATCAGTCTCCCAATAGGTGTCCAGTGGGACCCGCAATCTCCTCAGAGTTCACTGCACTAGTACCTAGCAAGCTTCCACTAGTATAATTCTAATGTTCTGTCTTACTAACGGTTTCATGTGACTTAACAATGTTGCAAACTTAACAAAGACATCTGTTAGTTGAGTTGTCCTAACTGACTGATAGATATTTTTGAATGAAACTGATTGTGTGCAAAATTGAACAATTGTGTGCAAAAGGTGTCCGAGAAACATCTTTTGCACACAATGGGATAAATCGCCAGGTCACAACGACCCTAAGGACTCGGAAGTTTAGAGGAAGGATCTACTAAACAGTTGTTAGGAAACAGATGGTATCCTCCCATCAAGGCTATTCAGAGTGTTCCTTAATCTGCACAGAGAATGGCTCTCATGCACACGAGATCACGGCTTCGATTTCCATCCGATCTGACACTTATTAGTAGATATGTTGCCGGCAATGTATGAAAAGCCGGCATTCTATAGAATGCCTAGGCATTCTATAGAATACCCGGCGTTTTTAGGCAATGTATGAAATATGAGAATTATTACATACTTTCCCTAGGCATTGTATAGAATACCTAGGCATTATATAGAATGACAAATACTATTTCGGCAAAGTATGAAATAGGCTTTTATTGAAAAGATGCATGTGAAAATGTAAGAAGTACAAAATACAAGATACGGGATTTTTCTACAAAAAGAGAAAAATACCATTGCTGAACTACCGCCAGAAATATTAACATCATAACCTGTAATGAATCTGTCGTCCGCATTATAAAAAACGCCCCAAATGAGGTAAAGCCAAGTGAGAACGAATCAGTCAAGTGTTGAATGTTCGAATTTTGCAATTCGAGTTATCGTATTTCACTTTACTACTTGTCAAATCTATTTCAGTGGAGTTCCGAGATGCTTGTGATATGTCGTTTTTTGATGACTTCTTTTAATCTGTTTTTTGATCTTAACTCTCTTTCTATGGAAGCTAGGGTTCTCAAACTTTGGAATCGCTATTGAGGCAACCCTCTTTTACACTCTTACAACGCTAGAGGGCGCTTTTCCGAATGGAAGGGTGTCTTTTTGGTGTCCAAAGTGACCAACTACGGCGAAACTAACTTTTTACCGAAACTAGGGACTGGCGGATCTGGCAATCAGGGTGAGCCTATAGGGGACCCAGGGGAACATTTACTGGTCAATTCGAATTGGACTGAGTGCTCTGGCTCTCTGTTTGAGGCGAGCGTCGAGAGTCACGTGACTCGCATTGCGACATTAAACATCACTGCAGGGAGTATTTTATACTTTGCCGATTTGCCTTTTGGCATTCCATAGAATGCCTAGGAAATGTGTGAAATATGAATCGTTTCATACATTGCCGGCTAGTTTTAGGCATTATATACAATGCCTAGGCATTCTATAGAATGACGGTGACAGATTTGCCGGTGACAGATATGCTCCTCATCATCTTGTTGGTCGCCTGTGATAGGTGTTATCATCTCGTGACTAGTGCATGGATTGTACATTGTTTCCTTATTATAAAGATTCCTGATTGGGGGAGAGACTGACTTGGAAGAGTAGGTAGTTTTAAGGGGGAAGCAAAAATGATTGGTTTTCAGTTTTGGTGCCAAGTTCCAAAAAGATAGAAACAAGTTCATAGAATCTTGCACATTTTCCCCCGTCACGATTTAAATTAGTTATAGATGGACATATATATGTTGTTTTCCACGTTAATTTGGGTTAAAGGTTTCAATGTGGGGCATTTTGCGGCATAAATTCTTGAAATGCGACACTGTCCCACGAAATACAGGCATATTGTTACTTCATGTATGTAGCTTTCTCATAATAAAGCTTTAGGTAACAAGTGCATGCGATGCCCTTGAAATCGTAAAATCGCACCACATGTAAAAACAAGACATTCTGAAGCTACTATATAAAGTTTTCTAATTTAGAGATTCCGTACGTGATGAAAAATTTCAATGAATTCAGGCAAAATTTCATTAAAACCATTAAGAACAATATGAAAGCGAATGGTTTTATAAGGATATAAAGAATTCCAAAGCATAAGACAACGCTGGTGAAATGAAGTCCCATCCTTTCAAATGCGTTCAAGGATTCCCTCTTAACCATTGTCGCAAAGGTCCGACAGTGGACAATGTCGCAGGGATCTGGGAGGAAGGCCTCATGGAACAAACATCAGGTCAAATTCGAAACCTAACTCAAGACTTCAATCTATTGCATGCTAATGATATCTCTTTCACATTTTATTTACTTCTTCTAAGTTCACCATCTTCTAAAAGAATGATCAAACTGCTGGCTAACGACTCTCGGGAATTGTCGAATCAATTTTGAATGGCAATTTGAAATACATAGAGAGCAATAATAAATAATATTTTGTGCAACAATAATATACAATGTATATACTGTTAGACGTACAGCGAATTCTTGATTAACGCCATAGATCCAAAAACTGCAGCTTTAAATGAAATGTTAAAAGGGATACATTTTCCCCACAGGAAACAACTAAAATAAAGTGACTACGTTCCAAGAAAAATATTTTGAAGCCTAGTTTATGAAAATATAACACGCGACACATGTAAACGTACACAAATGATGGCCGGAGTTGAAACGATCACGTGGTGAATGGAGGAGAGTAGGAATAGCGAGAGCAAAAGTCATTGACACTCAGAGGTTTCCCTTTTTACTTCCTCGGCTGGATGTTGCAAAGTTGATTTTTCCCGCCTACTGTTATTTAGGAATGCTAAAGGTTGTTTTGGATTATTTTTGGTATATCACTGCAGCATCGAAGAACTTGCATCCATGCTAATATAGTATGCGTTTCGCCGACTCAGGTAATGTAATAACGTCATAACAATTTAGACAACTGTAAGTGAAGTATACTTACGCAGTATCTTGTGTATTAGGTGGTTGAACTTTGTAAGTAATGAAGAGATTAGGCAAAGGAGTCAGCAGTCTCCTTTAAGCAGCATATTGGGCAGAGAGAGACTCCGTTGGTTTGTCCATATTGCCCGTAGGCATAACTATAGATTAGCGAATAAGGTTATGAACAGTGTGCCTGAAGGCCTCAGAAAGAGGGAGAGATCTAGGATGCAGTGGGCAGACAATGTCAAACAGGGCCTTGTTAGAATTGGTCTGTAGTAGTCAGATGCAGCAGATGTAGCTCAGGAGAGATGTGTTTGGAGAACTAAATTGCATAATCTGGTTGGATCTAGCTCATGGCTGCTTGAGGATGATGATGATGATGATAAGTGACTTCTCAGTTACTAATAGTTCGTAATGCAATAACGAAATGAAGTTGAATGAAACGATGTTAAGTGCTGACTTACTGAACAGATCTTTATTAACTCTTCGCTTGACTTAGCACCGAGTTCAACAGCCGCAATTTAGTTTCTGGATTTCCTCGCACCGTTCCGATGACTCTGCTGCTCCCAGAAGTTGATTCGACAGTCCCGTTTTATCATTTTCATTCTTACTAAGTCAACATTTCGTTGTTCGGCTTCTGTATTATCTGTTCTAAATTCAAGCAAATCAGAAATATGTTTCCAACCGATGACCTAAGCCACCTTCAGATATTAAGAAACGTGAGAATATAACAAAGATTATTTGATAAACACTCATCACTTTTAAGAACAGATTAACGTTATGTGAACAGCGAGTTTGATTCAAGGATCTGTAGCGTGTTTAAAATGCAGGTACTGGAGAGGGAAATGGAAACAGTTCCATGTTATCTCAATAGAAAATCACGTTCAGATTTGGGCTGCTTAACCTATGAGAGGAACTTTTTTGCACACAATGAGTTACATGAGAAGGTCACAAGGACCCCGAGGTCAGATTTTAGTCTCCCATCAACGCCATCCAGCGTGTTCCAGAGGGTAAGGCTCACCCGCACACGGAGCCACGGCTTTACGTCCCATCCAATGGACGGCGGCCTTTCCAAGCCTATCACACTCCGAACTCAATAACTACTTCATTTGATTTTTAATGAAAAATATATCGCAAGATAAATTAAAGATATCAATCAGATCTATCTAAATCTCGATTTTAAACAATATTTGTTCGGTATTCAAAGTCTTATGAACGGGGAATATTTAATAGGCTACAAAAAATTGATCCCAAAATTTAATTAAAACACTAAAACAAGTTAAACGATTAGTAGTGAATGCAATGCACCCGGTGCTCTACCAGAGTCAACTATGATATTTTAACTTGTTTTAATGTTTCAATTAAATTTTGGGGTCAATTTTTTTTGTAGTCTCGCAAACATTAATAACTTATAACATCATAACTAATTTATTATTAACTCATGATGCTATAACTCTTTGAATACTGAACAAATATTGTTTAAAATCGAGATTTAGATAGATTTGATTGAGATCTTTAAATGTAATGAAAAACATGTCTAATATAAAATCGTATTGAAGACATTATTGAGTTCTGAATGTCGTTTCCCATTGATGTTGGGTTGTTTTACCTCTGAGTGGCACTTTTTTGCACACAATGGGCTAAATGGCCAGGTCACAAGGACCCGAAGGCTCAAAGAAGGTTGGGAGAGGGGACCCACTGGAACAGTTGTTTTGAGGTAAATGGTAGCCTCCCGTAAAAGCCATCCAGCGTTCATTGAATCACAGGGTATGACACCTCATCCACGGGGCCACGGCTTAACGTCCCATCCGACGGACGGTGGCTTTTCCAAGCCCATCGGTGTTACCTACTGCCCGTGGGCAGGACGAGGAGTTTTTTGTAGATAAATATCAACGCTGGCCCAGCTGGGACTCGAACCTGGGAACTATAGATTGCTAGCCTGGCGCGCTACCAACAAAACATAGAAGCTCCTTCTATTCAGGTAATATGGAATTGTTCCCATATTTCTATTCAGTACCTCTACATTTAATGAGAAAATGTGCCTGGAGATTTAATAAGATCCCAATCAAATTCAAATATTGATTTCCAACAATTGTTTTTCACTAAAGAGTTCAGGAGCTGAAACCTTTTAACCGCAGCAACGAGATTTCCGCATTAATGCAGTTTCGATAAATCTTTAAATGGCTAACGAATATTATTGCAATTTATGATTTAGATAGACATGATGGAGATATTATTTTCAGTCTTATTTTTCCGTAGAAAGCACATTTAAAGTTACCGAGTTATAAATCTCTTATGACCCAATACTCAGTGATCAATTGTACCTCTGAGCGAGTGTTTTTACACCCAGTGGGTTAAATGGGCAAGTCACAAGGACCCCAAGGGCTCAGACGTGTTAAAAGAAACCTTTAAATAACTCCATTTAAAAAACTTACTAATTATCCACAGACTCTAAAACAAAAGTGCACCAAATGGAGCACCTAAAGTTGCACGTTGCTTCGAATGTTTCCAAATTTGGCTACTCCTGATCTTCTGACTCGAAACATCTTTAATGTGTTTACATCCACGCAAACAATCCCATCTCCTATAGTAACTTGGCAATGCTCCACTGGACGACAAGGATGCACGAAGGCCTTGGATATCTCAGGAGCTGACTGTCCTCATCCCCTTCCAGTACAGCTTCCGCTATTCGTGTCTTTACATATGTTGCCGTTCATCTCGCTTAGGGTTGGCTGTTGTGACAAGCTTCATGCTCCCCCATGCAACAAGTGGTGACTGCCGCAGATTATCGACCGACGGGTGTTTACTTCCTGGGTATTTGCTACATCTCCTGCCGTGTTCTATATTTCAGGCTGTGATAGATGATGATGACGTTGCTCAAAAGGGAATAACCAGCGGAGAGATAAGATCATCAGCGATCATCAAATTTTAACCAGAATTTCAAGCAAACATTATTAATGAAACTATGAAATACACATTTCAAAGTTTAGCACAGTTTTGTGGCATTTACGTGACATATTTAGAGGTTTGATATGCAAATATCAGGTTGGATTGTTTCATCTTTGACCGCAATTTTTTTTTACATAGAGTCTGGGTTCGAGCCCCGGGTAAGGCATGGATGTTCATGTTGTTTTCTGCTGAGGTCCTGCCATCCTCTCAGATCTTCTACTGTGGCATATAAACTGACAGGCTCCTGTCAGACCTCTGTGGCAAGCAGCTGCTTGAGGGGGTATTTTTAGCCAGGTCAAAGGTCACCGAGAGCTGAGAGAAGGAGTTCCCCACTGGAGGCAATTCAAGCCTCCCGTCAAAAGTATCCAACGTATTCTAAAGCATGTACAGTCGCTCAAAAAATATCCGAACACTATGGTTGATTACATAATTCAGAAAAAATATCTGGCAACGATTTTCTTAGAAATTAGTGATCTGGCAACCTTCGTGTCACGTGACACAAAGGTTGCCAGATCACTAATTTCTAAAAAAAAATCGTGCCAGATATTTTTTCTGAATTCTCTAATCAACCATAAATAAATAAAAAAAATAAATACCCCCTCAAGCAGCTGCTTGCCACAGAGGTCTGACAGGAGCCTGTCAGTTTATATGCCAGAGTAGCAGGTCTGAGAGGATGGCAAGACCTCAGCAGAAAAACAACACGCACAACCATGCCTTACCCGGGGCTCGAACCCAGGTCCCTTAGATCAGTAGCCAAGCGTGCTAACCACTTGGCCATGGGACGGCAGTGTTCGGATTTTTTTTGAGCGACTGTACAGTTTATGGCTCTCTCTCTCACTCCTGTACACAAAGTCACGGCTTAATGCCCCATCCGATGGGCGGCGGCCTTTCCAAGTCCTCACAGTGTGTGACTCTCTCCTGACTTATATATTACTCTGAAGAAGATTTATGCCAAATGGTAAAAAAATTCTGTTCAGCATTATGCTTTACATGCATAGAAAAATTATTAATTGCAATAAAACCCATTTAATTGATAGTGGTTGGTTAGTTCCTTCACATACACCTTGACAACATTTATATGCACAAGTTTTTCTTTTGCATATCTGAAGTTACACACCAGTTGATTGCAGAGAAATCTGACCAACCCAGTGGTACCAAAAATAAAACAGGCAGTAACCCATCTAAGTTGAATTGTTTTACCTCTGACCTGCAGTTTGTCACACAACATCAGTTCACACGGATTCTAAAAGGCTCCAGAGTTGGATATGGGAAGAAGATACATTGAGAAGCCATTATATGAAAGCCTACCATTGTATTTTTCTAATATGCACAGAGTATGGTTCTTCTGCACCTAGAAGCCACGGCCTAAACTCCTACCCCACCGAAGTCGGCCTTTCCAAACCCTCGGCGTTCCCTTGGGTACGTTCTCCTGGACACGGAGCAATGACTAAGTCCTATCTGACGGACGGTAGCCTTCCTTCCGCCTTTCCGTCTGCGTCATTTCGAGCTCGGGTTCGGAATAGCAGAAGAATTGGGGACGACGAACTCGCGCATAAATTATATTTTTCTTGCAATTCTGAGTTACGATTGAGATTTTTTGGGTTATATTCACATGAAGCTAATCACATAGGAGTGAAATCAGTTACTTCTGTGGGGCGAGGGTGGCTCAGTCGATAGCGCGCCAGGCTCGTAATCCGCACTTAAAGGGTTCGAATCCTGCTTTGGCCGGCATTCAGATTTATCTCCGTAGAACTCCCTGCTCGGTCAGTAGAGGACACCGATGGGCATGGAAAGACAGTCTTCGGTCTTGATGGTACGTTAAGCAGTGGCTCCGTGTGTGGGAGAGCTACATTAAAAAACACGCTTGATGTCCGTGACAGAGGCTGTCATCTGTTTTCTAACAGGTTTCTATTGGGTCCCTTTCCACCAACCTTCTCCGAGCCATCTGGGACCTTGCCATTTAGCCCATTGTGTTAAAAAAAGTGCAGATAAGAGGTAAAACAACCCAACCCAGTTACTTCTAAATATATGGCGGTCCGCCTTTTATTAAGAAAAAGCATAGGGGCTAAATCAGTTACTTCTGAATACAAGCGAGCTGCATTTCATTTAAAGCAATAACAAGCAAACAATTACTTCTATTATTTAAATGTTACATACTTTAATACGAAACTTAAAACCTAAACTTCATTTGCAGTGGCTTCAACTAAAAGCGAACCAGATTTTCACTTTCTCTTGAGATAATTGGAGTCGGGTCAAGGAAGTAAGCCCTGCATACAGTTCATTACCACGATTATGATAGTACTGCTTCTGCCTAGACGCACAAAATGATTTCTGGGTCCTTGTTTTTAGACCTCTAATTTATACTACTGAGGTTACAAAATAATTTTCTGTTTCTGAGAATACTTCTCGTCTTTTTCTTTCAAAATAATATTAATATTTTAAGTCTGTTCTTTAATAATTAATTTATGTTTTGTTATTTATAATACGAACGCTCAGAAAATTGTTTTTTGATATACATTTCTGTATGCAAGTTTAAAAATGTCATAAATATTTCTCTCCTCACCGAGCCTGGACAGTGCACGAACATATAAATAAAAAATAATAAATGCCCCCTCAAGCAGCTGCTTGCCACAGAGGTCTGACAGGAGCCTGTCAGTTTATATGCCATAGTAGAAGGTCTGTGATGATGCCAGGACCTCAGCAGAAAAACGACACGTACATGCCTTACCCGAAGTTCGAACCCAGGTCTCTAAGATCAGTAGCCAAACGCGCTAACCACTATGCCACAAGAACTTTTTTTTTTAATTTTGAAATAAACAAAAACTTAAATTATAATTTTCTCTATGAACTAGACTGGTGGTTTATTTAAAAAAACAGCAGCTGGTTTTAAACTATTTTTAAATATTTTAATAAGGTCGTAATGAATAAATTTATTTTACACAGTTAAAAAATAGCTTTTATTTAAAGTTTAGACAAATTAAGCATAAAATTTAAGAGAGATAATTAATTTCACTCAACGGTTGTCCACGACTCGTATGAAGCTGGCCTTGGCTAGTGCCACCTGTAACATACCTGTCCTTTCTAACAGAAGGATTCATTAGATAAAATATTTCATATATTAAGAAGGATTTATATATAAAATTTTAAATATAAAAGTCTAATTTCATTTCTTAAAATTCAACCGATAGATATTGATTTTTTTGAAATTTGACAATTGAATATTTTAAAATATTCATAAATATTTTAATATAGTCATAATAAATGATTTTATGCTAAATAAAAGTAGTTAAAAATTCATAAAAATTTGTGATTTTATCTTAATTCCCCCCCCCCTTTTCTACTATGGCATATAAACTGACAGACTCCATTCAGATCTCTGTGGCAAGCACCTGCTTGAGGGTTTTGTTCTTTACTGGGCAAAGTTGTTCTGGCACGGACATGTATCATCGGAGTCAGTAATTACGATTCATTTCGAACTCAAGTGCAAAAGTTTCAACCCAATAAAATAAAAATAAATACCCCCCCCCCCCCCCCAAGCAGCTGCTTGCCACAGAGTCTGACAAGAACCTTTCAGTTCATACACCATAGTAGAAGGTCTGTGAGGATGGCAGGACCTCAGCAGAAAACCAACACAAACATCCATGCCTTAACCCGGGACTCGAACCCAGGTTCCTTAGATTAGTAGGCCCAAACCCGAAACTCGAACCCAGGTCCCTTAGATTAGTAGCGAACCCAGGTCCTTTAGATTAGTAGCCAAGCGCGTTAACCACTCGGCCACGGGAAAAATTCAGATTCTTAATTTAAAAATGCCGGATTAACTTTAACACATAAGAGGTACACTATATTGCAAAAAGTGTCAGGACACTTTCATGTTAAGTAAACGAATAACCACACCTAACTTTGAAAATAAGGTTTTTACCGAAAAAAAGTCACTAGGCCTAAATTGAAGATCTCGGTCAGAGCTCTTTAAATCTCTATTTTCTATAATATTAATCTAATATTTAAATTATGGAAGCTGAAACATTTAAGTAAAACTTTTGCTAGTTTTGAAAAATTACTTCAAAAAGTTAAAATCACAACTGTTGTAACAAGTTCGCAATATAAAGGCGATATTTGAATTTTGTGTAAGGATTTTTGAAGTTTTCTTCAATTTGGGGGGAAAATGTTTTGTAAGTGTGGTGTGTGATAACATATGTTGTCAAATATTATAGCTTCCATAACTCTAAGTATTAGATTAATATTATAGAAAATAGAGATTTAGAGAGCTCTGACAGAGATCTTCCATTTATGTCTAGTGACTTTTTTCCGTAAAAAGCTTATTTTCAAAGTTAGGTAGATTTGAATGTGGCTAGTCGTTCACTTAACATGAAAGTGTCTGGACATTTTTTGCAATATATACTGCTCACAAAAATTAAGGGATATTTCGTCGCTTCATATTCATTTTCAAATATCCCCTAATTTTTGTGAGCAGTAGTTTATATATATATAACAGTTTCGCGAATATGAGGTTATTCATGCGTGCTTAAAGTAAAAGAGATTTTAGTGTTAAATTTTAAAAAAAATTTATATAATACATAACACCGAATACCTCGGGCCACCCGTAACTACAGTCTAACATGTGCAGAAAACACAATGGTGAGGTTCCTTTTGGTTTGTTGTTTTATCTCTGACAGGCACTTTTTTTTGTATACAATGGGCAAAACACAATTGCATATAATGGGTCACAAGGACTCCGAGGGATCAGAGAAGGTTGAGAGGTTTTGATTGTTTTTACCTCTGAGCGGTACTTTTCTACGCACAATGGGCTAAATGGACAAGTCACTAAAACTCCAAAGGCTCAGAGAAGGTTGGGTGAAGGGACCCACTGGACAGCTGTTGAGATAACCATCCCGTCAAGGCCATCCAGTGTGTTCTTTAACATGCACAGGATATGGCTCTCCCCACACGGGACCACGGCTTAATGTCCTGTACTTGAAAATGTTCTATACCTTTCCAAATCCATCGGTGTCCCCTACTGACAGAGGGCAGGGTGGGGGGTTGGAGGAGATAAATTCAACGCTGGTCCAGCTGGGACTCGAACCTGGGAAATGCAAATTACAAGCCTGGCACGCTACCGACTGAGCCATCTCAGGTTGAGGGGACAGCTGTTAGCGAAACAGATCAGACTCCCGTCACGGCCATCCAGTTAAAGAAATGTGTTCTTTAACGTACACAGGGTCTGGCTGTCTTATACAAGGAGCCACGACTTAACGTTCCATATAATGGATGACGAACATTTTAAGCCCACTAGTGTCACCTTTCTCATAGAGGATAGAATTTGGAGGAGGGGGGAGGGAGTTAGCGGAGATAAATGCAAGGCACCGTAGGACTCGAACTTGGGAACTATGGATTACGAACCTGACACGCTACCGAATCTCTCACCCAGGCGAGGCTCTGATTTGTCACTTGTTCTTTAACGCATAGTTTATTGCTCTCTTCTCAAACAATACTTAATCCAAAGGAGAGACGTTATCATTTTGAAGATCATTTCTTTCTCAGTGAAGTTTGTTCATTCATAGTAAAAAATTTAAAGCTGTCGACCTGGAAGGGTTCATCAACTCGTCGTCTTCATTACCTTCAGATCGTTTTTCTAATATGTTTGCCATATTACAATTCCATTCTGGAATGAAGTGATTGTGCTCTTTTAAAATAGTTGACTATGCTTTTTTATTATTGCAGAAATAATTGGTGATCACGAAATGCGGCAACCCTTGGAAATACACCGAAGAAAAACTTCCGATCTCAACGGACAGTTCATTTCTTGTTTTTTAGCTAACTGCAACAATAAATCTTCCCGATTTTTTTGTCTCTCGTGGCGCCATCTACGACCGGGACGGACAACCTTTCAACATTGCCACAAACGAACAATGGTGAAAAATTTGATTCACTTACTCTAATAGCGTTATTAATGCTACAATTAATCAATAGTAAATGCACATATCACATTTAAGCAAAGAATTCGCAAAATAATTTTGCTGAAAAAAACGAGTTTCGTTCTGATTGGGTCTTGAGCCAAGCTCTGCGCTTGTTAAGGATAGCTCCGCAAAATTCCCCGCCCTGCCCACGGTCAGTAGGGGACACCGATGGACTTTGAAAAGTCCGCCGTCCGTCGGATGGGACGTTAAGCCGTGGCCCCGTGTGCGGGAGAGCCATACCCTGTGCACGCTAAAAAACACACTGGATGGTCTTGACGGGAGGCTACCATCTGTCTTCCAACAGCTGTTCCAGTGGCTCCCCTCCCCCAACCTTCTCCGAGCCTTCGGGGTCCATGTGACCTGGCCATTTAGCCCATGGTGTGCAAAAAAGTGCCGCTCAGAGGTAAAACAACCCAATTGTTAAGGATAGGCTGAATGGCCCTGATCGAAGGCTTCTATCTGTCCCCTAATAGCTGTGAATTGGATCCCCTTCCCAATCATCTAAGAATCATTGGGTCCATGTGATCAAGGCCTGGGGGGGGGGGTTCAGTTGGTAGCTCTCCAGGCTCATAAGCTTCAGTTCCCAGGTTCGGGTCCCACCTGGCAAGCGTTGAAATTTATCCCCGCAAAACTCTCCACCCTCAGTAAGGGATACGGGTAGTACGTTAAGCAGTGGCCCTGTGTAAAAGATATCCTGTGAACGAGCGTGTGTGTTCCTGTGAACGGAGATATCCTGTGAACGAGCGTGTGTGTTCCTGTGAACGGAGATATCCTGTGAACGAGCGTGTGAGTTGTGTGTGTGTGTGTGTGTGAAAGAGCTATACACTGTGCACGTTAAAGAATACGCTGAATGGTTGCTGTCTGTCGATAGCTGCCCAGTGGGTCCTAACCTTCTGAGCTTTCGGGTCCTTGTTATGTACCTGGCAGTTTAGCTCATTGTGTGAAAAAAATGTGTCCTCAGAATAAAAACCTCCCAAACCTTTTGGCATGGCCAAAGCCAAAAACAAGTGCCGCTCAAAGGTAAAATAACCCAACTGAAACCCAGAATTTCTAAATCTGCTTCTGATTGTTAATATCGACCCGCACCTTCAAGTGCGTTTCGGGTATGTGCGAATCCAAATGCTGAAAGTCAGTGAACAGCAAATTATACTGGGAAACGCTAAACTAGCACTGCAGTAATCTTCAGAAATTTGGATTGTTTTATTTCTGAGCGATTTTCATTGAGCATAATGGGCAAAACGGTCAGGTCACAAGGACTCAGAGCTGTGTTCAAGAAAGAGATCAAATGGACATCTTTTAGGAGACAGGTGAGAGATTCCCGTCAAGGCCATCGAGCTTCTTTTATGCACATAGAGCAGTGGCTAAACGTCACATCTGATTGAACGAGGCTCATCTCTCTCCTTTACAGAGGAGAGAGAGGGTTTAACGGAAAAAGCATCAATATAGGGTCAGTAGCGCTTTGAACCTTAGAACATTAAGTTAAATTTCTGGCTGCCTATTGAGACAAACTCCCACTCAAATAAATCAGAGTTTCCTACTATTATTTTGTAAGTTAACACAAGAGTCATTGTTTGGATCAGTGACTCTACAATTACGAGTCCATCTCTCAAGGGAAAAAAAACATTACATCATAATGAGGAGCATTTTATCTTATCCGCCATAACAGCGATTATTGGAAGAAGAAAAAAATTCACTTAATCGGAACCCACTTTGAAAAAGTAAACAAATCTTTCCAAGACGCAGAGCCATTGTCTGCCCACACGATATAATTCATCACTGGCGCGCGCCCACCTATTTCCCTTCAGCGATCCTGACGTCACGTCATTGGCTGAAGGGCGTGACGTCGGACAAACGTCATTGCCGGGATGTTGAGAGTGCTCCCGCGCATCCGAATCGTCGATGTCAACCAGTGGCGGCAGCATCAGTGAGTGGGTGGGGTGCAGTTATAGATGACGTCAAAGCAGTGTTCTCGTTCGCATTAATTCCATTGGTGATGTCAGAAGGGGAAGATTGTTGGTCAAAAATAGCATCAGACGTGTAAGTCTACTCAAAACGAACACAAAGCTTGGGTTTCAGTTTATCTGGTTCGTAATTCAAGGCTCTATTTATGTACTTCGAAATTTCATCGATCTCAGTTGTTTATGCTATTCGTTATGTATTCTTAGATCTATATTAAGTTCAAAATTGAGATTAAGAGTTTTATGTTTTTCTCGTTGTGCTAAGAGACGAGACAAATTAATGTTGTTACAATAAATGTGTTAATGATGAACGCGTAACTCTGTTGTCGAGTACTGGGTTCTCTAGACCCCATTGTGGTGTGGATGGTTTCTTATTAAGGAGATAAATTTTTGATATAAATGACTTGTATTTAATGGCTTTTGTATTTTCCGATTACAGACAAAAATATTATTGCAATTTAACTGCATTAATTGTTGGAAAATTTATAGGCTGCGATATTTTTGTTTGAGCGGTATTTCCTCCCCCATACTCACAATGGGATGTTAGGAGACAGAGGGAAGCATCCCGTTAACTCCATCTGGCATGTCCTTTAGAGTTCACAGGTTATGGTTCTCCGGCACACGAATCCACGACTCATTATCCCATCCGACGGATGGCGGCTTTCCCAATCCCAAAGATATTAGCGGAAAAAATTCTTCAAAAACAGGTGCAGTTGGGATTTGAACTTGAAAATTGCTACTTACGAACCTGGCGCGCTACCGACTGAGCCTACCTTGTCGTCCACGAAATATAAGACGATAAACAGCACTAGACAATCAGCGAGATGGTGTAAAAATATAACTATCAGCCTTACTTTAAGCTCATTTTTAAACATTTTTTTTAAATAAATAAGTTAATAGAATGATATGATTTGGAAACGATTAACATGTGAGCACTCAAAAGCCACTAAATCCTCAATTTTTTTATGATAGCGGATTTTTTTTTGTCTGCAATAAAGGCTCAGGTGAAAAAAAGGGGGCCGGGGGGGAAGGGAAAGATCGAGCTTAAACGAACCGAAACTACGTTCTGGTGAAAATTATTTTTCGTTTTTGTGGTTTTTAGAAAAAAATTTGAAAATACATGTATATATGGAAAATATTTTTTCGTCTCCGTTTTCATTACTAGCATTCCGAAAGAGGATGTGCAACGTCCGCTTGTCACCCCTCGCTCTGATATATTCGATAAAAACTTTCCTGTCCTAGTATGGCAGATTTGAAATTCTTAAAAATATTCTGGAAGATGAATATCGTAGTGAAAATATAAGGCTACAGGAGATTTTCGAAAACAGCAGCAGCAGCAGAGACTTAATAAAGAGATTGAATTATATTTTTTAATGAAACCGTTAATGTTACAAAGTGAATAGGAAAGGCTGACATTTCCGTTAAATATGCAAAACGTTTAATGTTCAATTCCCGAGAAAATGGGTCCTCCGAGAACTAGGTGCCATATCTTGAGAAATGGTGGGCCACCCTTTACAATTACAGTTACAGGGTAACACACAAATTAGTTCTTCTCAGAGTTAGCTGTTTATTACTCTATTTGTATTAAATTAGGGAATGGTTTAGCGAAAAAAAAAATAACCGTAGTGAACGTCTCCCGTTTTGGAAAAGCTAACATATGCTGAATAAATATTACAAAGCAATGAATTGGGTTACCTCTCAGCGGCACTTTTTAACACACAATGGGCTAAATGACCGGTCACAAGGAGGCCGAAGTCTCAGAGAAAGTTGGGGGAAGGGGACCCACTGAACACCTGTTACGAGACAGATGGTGGCCTCCAATCAAAGCCGTCCACCGTGTTCTTTAACGTGCACAGAGTACAGCTCTCCCGCACACGGGGGGGGGGGGGGGGGACTCCGTCGGTAGCGCGCCAGGCTCGTAATCTGTAGTTCCCAGGTTCGAGTCCCAGCTGGGTCAGCATTGAGATTTATCTCCGCAAAATTCCCCGCCCTGCCCACGGTCAGTAGGGGACACCGATGGGCTTGGAAAGGCCGCCGTCCGTCGGATGGGACGTTAAGCCGTGGCCCCGTGTGCGGGAGAGACATACCCTGTGCACGTTAAAGAACACGCTGGATGGCCTTGACGGGAGGCTACCATCTGTCTCCCAACAGCTCTTCCAGTGGGTCCCCTCCCCCAACCTTCTCTGAGCCTTCGGGGTCCATGTGACCTGGCCATTTAGCCCATGGTGTGCAAAAAAGTGCCGCTCAGAGGTAAAACAACCCAACAAAACAGCCCAACAACCCGCACACGGAGCTACGGCTTAATAACCCAACCGATAGACGGCGACCTTTTCAAGCCCATCGGTGTCCCCTACTGACAGAGGGCAGGGTGGGGAGATTTTGCGGAGATAATTCTCAACGCTGACCCAGGCAGGACTCGAACCTGGGAACTGCAGACTACAAACCTGGCTCGCTATCGACTGAGTCACCATCTCTCTCCGTGGCGGGGAGGGGAATTCCTAATTAATTAACAGGGGCGAAATTTCGAATTTCCTTATTCTTTAAGAGGATTTGATTCTATAAACTAAGGAAAAAAAATTGCATCTAATAATTGAAAAAATTTAGGCAAAATCATCAGTGTTCACAAAATGAGCGATATAAAGCTCTCCATTATAGAAATGGTAATCGAAATAATTTTAAATATTTTTTGTCTAATCATATTTCGATCCATCCAGTCAGAAACGTAAATATATTGCAGCTTGAATCTTATTTTCAAGAATTCAAAATATTTAAAAATAACATTTTACTAAAGTGACTCTACGAAAACACAATATTATTTCGACATACCAGCAAAAGTGTAGTTTGAAACGAAAACTTCATGAAATCCTATAAAATGGGCACCCGAAATATTAGGAGACATAATCTTCCGATACAATTCAAATAGTGTATTAGAACATTGCTTGAATGATCTTCTGTTTGAAGTATATTGTCTTAGTGTAGTAGGTTATAAAATAGCCTACTCGTGGATATCAGTGACTCTCACTCACAACTGAAAAACAACTGAAATCACAAGAAATACAAGACTACACCCAAGACAACTTCCACAAACACAGAGCAATGCCATTCGGAAATCAAGCTAATGACGCTTTACAAGGCAAATAATTAATTGCAAGCCATAGCGTTACAACAAAAGAGTGAATAAGGATCCTACCTGTTTTTTGATATTGGGATTTAGCTTCTTGATGGTTTTCTCAAGGAAGCGCTTACTCATAGTACGGGGAGCTATGGGCATGCTGGGAAGGATACTTGTTGTTCAACGTCTCCTCTCCTGCAGTTAATCTCTGTGACTAATTCTGTTACGTCAGCTCTGGAGACCGGACTATTTTAACCTGCGATAGGATTTGATGAGACTCCGGTTTCGTCTATCATAATTGTATAGTAGATAATGGCGGATTATTATTTCTTTCTTTGATCAATCAGACATATTTTTTTTCACAATCACATCTTTAGCTGTGCATCATGCTTCAACCGCTTCTCAACATTTCACAAAAACAAATTTTGTGAAATTTCTAAGTGACTCTGAATTTAATGCGGGTTTAGGCTTTTAGGATCAAATTCTAAGTAATACCAATTGTAAATAAATACTTTGATTTTTTATATCTTCTCTAATATGTCGCAATCACCATACGTAGTAGACACTAATAACTATGGCAGTGGTTACAGTACCAACAGTTTATCAATTCCTATAGTGGGGCAAACACTACAAACTTCAAGGTCAACACCATTACATTCCTTAACAAAAAAACACCAAGGCAGTATCATTGAAGACTAGATGCTAAACGAAACTAAGATGTACGAGGCACAGATTCCAAAACCAGTCTAGATATTGACGTGGCAAACAGTCCAGAGTCAGTCCAACACCAACATGTGTCAGAATTTCGTGCCCAGTGAGTTCACCCTTTCCTTGAACCCTTGACTTACCGGTTGGACTAGCGGCCGGCTGGTTCCTCAACCACTGAGTATCCCAGTTTCGGTCCATTATCGTCAACATCGCCACAGACAATAACGCAGATAAGGGAGAGGCTTCAGTTTCATGTTTAAATTTCGTGGCAGATACCTCTTTTGAATCTCATAACTCTCCTTTAACATTGCTCTTCATTTACACTTCACTCAACTCTTCCGCTAGGGCTAAGACAGATGACTAACCGACACGTCCTTCATCGGTACCATAGCAACTGACGTTCTTTTTTTTTTCCTGACAGATGTAGTCCCAAGAATGACGACGGAGGAATCCCTGCAGTGGACCGACTGTAAGATCGACAAAGTTTCGGTAATCGTGAAAGTTCTGAACCGTATATGGCCGAAGCATCGCAATTTGGCTAGCAAAGAATCTCTCCTCCCAGGTACCGGCTCTCCACCCGCCTTAGCATGGCTGCAGCCCTGTGACCGTAGCAATGACGTCAAAGAGAGCAGCCAATGAGAACTGGCCTTACTACTTGCTGCAGTCGATCGGCGTCACGATCAGCTGAAGGGTAGCGGAGGTGGCGACACGAAAGGCTCGTTCAGATTCGCTTTTCAGGGGGGACACGGCAGCGGGCTCATGGGGTGTCACGCCACAAAACGTTAAAGCGATTTTTGTTTTTTTTTCATAGATGTAGAATAAGATAGCATTGCGGTAAAACGAGTACAACAGTAATTAGATCAGCTAAAAAATAACATTATTAGCAAAACGTTTATTTTTAAAACATGATAAGTATATACAGGGCCTGATCTAGGTTAGGGGGAGGGGCATAAAGAGATTAGTCCATTTTTTTTTCGATCTGAAATTTTAATAACCAGAAGGAGAAAAAATATGATTAAACATATATTGAACATATTTAGCAAAAATCTTTTCGTGTGTGCGAAAGATTATCAGAACTGAGTGGAAAAGCATATCTTGTACTACTTAGCGAAAATAATTCATGATTAAAAATATATATACTGTATATATTGGAATGATGTTGTGGTTCATTGTTTTCTAACTCTGGTGATTTCGTCTGAATATATCTGCAAACCAGTCAGGCATGGGCGTCCGCAGAGGGGGGCAAACGGGGCACTTGCCCCCCCCGGGAGCGAGTAAAAAATTTCACAAATTATAATCGTAACAATTTAAACATAATTAATTTATATACATTATGTATGTGTTTTTGTATTGATGCAATACTGTATTCTATAATCTAATTGTGAAAAAAAAAACCTAAAAAAAATTTAATAATTGAATAAAAATTTATTAATGTAATTATTTGTCTCGAAGCTTTGCCCCCCCCTCCCCTGGAAAATTTTATGCGGACGCCCATACAGTCAGGGTATTTAAGGTGGGTTCTTTTACCTCTTTAAGGTGGGTTCTTTTACCTCTGAGCGGCACTTTTTTGCACGCAATGGGCTAAATGACCAAATCACAAGGACCCCGAGCGCTCAGAGAAGATTGGGGGAAGGGACTTACTGGAGCAGCTATTGGGAGACAGATGGGTGCCTCCCGTCAAGGCCATCCAGTGTGTTCATTAATGTGCACAGGGTATGGCTCTCTCACACACGGTGCCATGGCTTAACGTCCCATCCGACGGACGTTGGCCTTTCCAAGCCCATCAGTATCCCCTATTGACCAAGGGCAGAGCGGGAAGTTTTGCGGAGATAAATATCAACGCTGGCCTAGCTGGGACTCGAACCTGGGAACTGCAGATTACGGGCCTGACGCGATACCAACTAAGCCTTCCCCGCCCCCAGTAAGGTACCTTTAGAGTCAACTTTTATGAATATGTTCAACTATTTAGAGCAAGTGTTCCGAACCTTTTTGAGACCAACGCCTCCCCCCCTCCTCTCATTTAATTTACACAACAATCTTTTCTGATGCCCATTTTTACCAAGTATAATTTTTTGCATCCCTTTCACGGAAATCTAAATAATGTTCCCTGCATAAAACTAGACAGCGATACCGCACCTGTTGTCGGTTTGAAAAAAAAACGCCCCCATTCGGAGCCATTGATCAATAGCTATGATATCATCTCTATCTAGCGTTTCTCAACAATACAGCTAAGTTCAGTCCATGTTTTAAGAGGTTGATACATGCATGACCACAAGGCAGATACATAAGATTCAGGATAAAAGTCCCATCGTGTATAAAGAGTCGATATACGTTTCATTTTCGTTACGGTGAAGTTAATATCAGGTGTTTCGTCCTAACATTTTGACACTGAAATACCGACACTGATTTTTTGGGAAGGGTTTGGTTCAGTCGATAGCTCGCCAGGCTCGTAATCTATACATCCCAGGTTCCAGTCCCATCTGTGCCAGCGTTGAGATTTATGTGGCTAACTTCCGTCTTGCCCTCGGTGAGAAAGTGGACACCTTCCAGCTTGTAAAAACAGTCATTCGGATGGACGTTAAGTGGTGATGAGACGTTCCGCTGGCAGGAGAGCCACACCTGTGCGAGTTTAACTGTTTGAGGTCTATCTGTTGAAGGCTGATGGATTTGAAGAACACGCTGTATGGCCTTGACGAGAGATAAGAGTTGGGTTGGGTTGTTTTACCTCTGAGCGGCACTTTTTTGCACACCATGGGATAAATGGCCAGGTCACATGGACCCCGAAGGCTCAGAGAAGGTTGGGGGAGGGGACCCACTGGAACAGCTGTTGGGAGACAGATGGTAGCCTTCCGTCAAGGCCATCCAGCGTGTTCTTTAACGTGCACAGGGTATGGCTCTCCCGCACACGGAGCCACGGCTTAACGTCCCATCCGACGGACGGCGGTCTTTCCAAGCCCATCGGTGTCCCCTACTGACCGTGGGTAGGGCGGAGAATTTTGCGGATATAAATCTCAACGCTGACCCAGCTGGGACTCGAATCTGGGAACTACAGATTACGAGCTTGGCGCGCTACCGACTGAGCCACCCCCGCCCCGGGAGATAAGAAGTTAGAGTCCTATTGACAGAACAGTAAATGGGTTGTCATAATTCAATTACCACTGAGTGTACGGGAGGTTTCTATTAGTTACCTTTTCCCAATCTTCTCTGAGCCTTTGGGGTAATTGTGGCCTGGCTATTAAGCCCATTGTGTGCACAAAAGTGCCTGTCAGAGGTATCAAAACAACAACAACACAAAGCTCTTATTCAGCAGTCAAAGCAGAAATATTAAGCATGATCAATAAAGAAAAAACTACAGCTGATTCTTATCAGTCAGTTAACTGGGATAGCTTTTCTTTCTTTTTTAGTTCCTTGGCTAATAAGAGTCACTTTTCCATGCTTCCGGCTACATTAGGTATAATTTTAAACTTTTGCCTTTTACATTTTATTAATATTATTTTATATGGTATAGTTTTAAGCGGAGTGTCTCAGTCGCTAGCGCACCAGCTTGTAATCTGTAGTTCCTAGGTTCGAATCCCATCTGTGCCAGCGTTGAAATTAATCTCCCCAAAACTCCCCTCCCTGCCCTCGATCAGTAGGGGACACAGACGGTCGAGAAAAGGACGCCGCCCGTCAGATGGGACGTTAAGCCGTGACCCAATGCTCAGGAGATCTATACCTTTTGCACGTTAACGAACACATTGGATGGCCTTCACAGGAGGCTGCCATCTGTCTCCAAATAGCTGTCCAGAGGGTCCTCCCACTAAACCTTTCCTGAGCCCTCGAGGTCCTTATGACCTGGCAATTTAGCCCATTGTATGCACAAAAGTGCCGCTCAGAGGTAACACAACTAGTATAATTTATGTGTTTTGATATCTTTCGTTAGCTTATAATTTTATTAGCTAATAAGTCACTTCGTCATGCTTCCACTTTCCTCGATAGGGAAGTTCGATTTTATTTTCTTGGCTATTTGAACTGTAAACAGAACTGAATTCTGCGCAGACTCCTTAAAATGAATGGCAATAACAGGGCAGGGCCTAGAAAGGCTTCCGGGAATACCTTACAGAGCTTTGAAGTTAAGAGTCCCATTGACAGAACCGTAAATGGGTTGCCACAATTCTATTACCACTGAGTGTACGTTGACTCTGTTGATTAACTAAGCGCAAGTTTTTGCTGCATCGATCATTTTCATGTTAAAGAAATTGATGACTATTTACATTAACAGCGATTGCCTCCATCATGTGTTGCCTGATCTACGTAAGAAGTATCGTATTTGCATCGACTTCTGACCAACTGATTTAATTATTTTTCCTATTCAATTAATAGCAATAACCTCTATGAATCCGACTGAAAAAAAAGCAGTGAAAAAAATAAAACATTTGGTTTGGATAAGCTTAGGACTCATTTTCTCATCAAGCGAGTTAAGCGTCTAAAGCATCTGGAGTGCATGAAATGTATCTAAAGTCGAAGCATAAGGAGCAACTCACTGTACACGCAGTGCTCCTTATCTCTTGAAAACAAAACTCTTGAAAGAAAAGGTGATAGCCTCATCACCGTTCAAGAGTTCTGTTTCTTGCAAAGCTGAAAACCCTAATAAATCTTTACACGCTTAACTCATCTTTTGCGAGTCAAGTCAAAAGAGAAAAATCTGAGGCCTTTGTTGAATATCGACCCATTCTTCTGCGTCTAGTTGAAGTCGCTCAAACAAAGTGAAAGCGCGCCCAGTTCTTTCTTTGCTATTCATTTGTTCTTCGTATCACCTCCCCTCAAAAACATTTCGAAGATTGAGATGATCAGATATCGCCAAAGTAGGTAAGGACGGAGTGTCTCTTGCAAATTGAATCTCTTGCAGAAGCTCTACCTCCACCCTGCCAGACTAGTCAATCCCTCATTCTCCATCGCCTTGAGTGAGATCTCTTTCATTTAACGTTGAACCGAGGTTCTGGATGACCTCGTTCTGTTCCCATTTTAAAGCATTCAGTATGCATGAAACGAAAAGATGCAACAATTTGGCTGGTCTTGCTGGCTTCAAATCTTATTGTGATTCATCAAAACATAAAAAAAGACCTGATAATGTTCATATTTGAGTGTGCTTGGTAAAAATCTGAAGTTAATGAATTCCATCCTTGAATAGTGTGTTTGCTTTTCTCCGAGGCGAGTAAGAATGGGAACTAGCAGGTAAATACCGTAACCAATCGAATAGGATTCTAACCCGCGCCTTGTGTAGTGACCATATCCAGGGCTTTCCAATTCGAACCTACCTGTGATGCACACCTGGGGCCCCTTGTGACTCCCCAGGATTCCGGCCCTACAGGAAATCAAGAAACTTCCTCCAGTGAAATTTCTTTTTCAGTAATATAATGCGCATTTATATATAATATGATAATTGGTGTCAATCCAGAAATTAGGACGGCTCCTTCCGCCATAAAAGAAATTAGGCTCTATTTGCCGATACCTTAAATATCTGCCTAACATGACATAGCCCAACTGGAAAAATTGAACAAACAATAAAAAAAATTCCACTGACTTTGACGTTTAAATTTACAGGGATGAAATCGGAAGTCATGTTCACACGAGGATGGGAGTTGCCACTGTCTGTACCTTCTCCAGATTACTAATCTGTAGATCCCAGGTTCGAGTCCCTCCTCTGCCAGCATTGGGACTAAACCGCATCCTGCTCTGGATCAGAAAGGAGACACCGAAGAGCTAGGAAAGGATGCGGATGGGACGTTAAGCTGTGGGCTACGTGTGTAGGAGAGCTATACACTCTGCATATTAGAGAACACGCTGGATGACCTTGAAGGAAGTATTTTATATCTCCTAACAGCTGTTCAGTGGGTCCCTTTCCCACAGCCTTCTCTGAGTCCTTGCGGTCTTTGTGACCTGGTCTTTTAGCCCATTGTGTAAAAAAATGCCGCTTAGAAGTAAAACAACCCATTATCATAAGAAATATCCAGTTTGGAAATGATTTTTCGGAGCAGAGGTTTCAAATATTTAGACTTGAACCATACGAAAATTTCCGAAGGTCATCATAAATAGCATGATGACGTAAAGCGTGACTACCTCTGATATGAATCTGGCTGGTCTTTAACGAAAATTTAGGTGTGATTGACGAAGAGTTGTTATCTTTACAACATACTCTGGAGAAATAGCGACTCGATCCTGAAAGCGTAATTTTCGAGAAGAGCTTTTTATCATTTAAGATCTTTTAATTTTTTTTCAGTCACGCACCAAATTGGAATTCCTGAAGGGATTGCCATTCTCACATCTGAAAATTTTTCCTTGAATTCCGCTATTTTTGATTGGATCATTGACCACGAGGAGGGCCTTGGCAAAATGGAAAACACTTCATCCGATGGCGAAATCATTTTGAAGATCTTACGAGCATTAACCAACCCGAAAATAAAATTAACTTTTTTCCATTTCTCTTAAACATATTCTTTAGACTAGAAGAGTTAGGGGTGGCTCAGTCGGTAGCGCGCCAGGCTCGTAATCTGCAGTTCCCAGGTTCGAGTCCCAGCTGGGTCAGCGTTGAGATTTATCTCCGCAAAATTCCCCGCCCTGCCCACGGTCCGTAAGGGACACCGATGGGCTTGGAAAGGCCCCCGTCCGTCGGATAGGACGTTCAACCGTGGCAACCGTGTGCAGGAGAACCATACCCTGTGCACGTTAAAGGACACATTGGATGGCCTTGACGGGAGGCTACCAACAGTCTCCCAACAGCTGTTCCAGTGGGTCCCCTCCCCCAACCTTCTCTGAGCCTTCGGGGTCCATGTGACCTGGCCATTTGGCCCATGGTGTGCAAAAAGGTGCCGCTCAGAGGTAAAACAATCCAACCTAGAAGTGTTAGAAGTCACATAGCAGCTATCACAGAAACAATGAATGAAATATCAGTGTCATAAAGTTTCATAAAATTAATAACAGTATTGGTAGATTGGGTTGTTTAAACTGAGTTTTAACTGAGCGACACTTTTTTTGCACACAATGGGCTAAATGGTCAAGTTACAAGGATCCCGAGGGCTCAGAGAAGTTTCAGGGGAGGGGACCCACTGGACAGCTGTTAGGAGACAAATGGTAGCCTTCCGTCAAAGCCATCCAGCGTGTTGTTTAACAAGCACAGAGTATGGCTCTCTCTCGCATACGAAAGTCCGATGGGACACCGAAGGGCTTGGAAAGGCAGCCGTCCGTCAGACTTTCGTGTGCCAGAGTGCCATACCCTGTGCAGTTAAAGAACACTCTGGATGGCACTGTAATACTATATTAGTATTCATAAAAGTATTGAATTAAGTAGTAGTGTGAGATATATATATTTCCCGTGTCATCCTCATGAATCATAATTTTATATCACAACGCTATTTAACTAATCGCAGATACCAGTTGATTAAGATGGTAGCACACCAGTCTCGTAATCTGCAGCTCCTGGGTTCGAGTTCCGACTGTGGTGTCCGCGTTGAGATTTATCTCCGTTAAACCCCATTCTGCCCTCGGTGAGAAAGGGGATGCCGAGGGCTTGGAAAGGCCACCATATGTTGTATGAAGCGTTAAATCTTTGCCCCATGTAGAGAGTAATACCTTGTGCACAGTAAAAAACATACCGGATGGATTTGACGGGAATCTGCCATCTCTCTCCTAACAACTGACTAGTGGGTCCCCTTCCTCAACCAACTCTGAGATCTTGAGGTCATTATGGGTATTTAGCCCAGTGGATGAACAAAAGGGCCCCTCAGAGGTAAAGCAACACAAGCTTTTAAGGCACTTACATGGCTAGAGATCAAACTACAACCTCGACTACTACTTGGATGGATATTCTTCATTTTGCCCCATAACTTCCGTACGTTTTTTACTTCATAAACCTCGTATTTATGTGTGGTCTTCTGAATGTTTTACTGGGTTCAATGGTAGCTGTAATCTCTCAGAAAGAGACGTGTGCAGATTAACAGACATGGAATATATAAACTAAAATAAGAAAATTATTACTTCTTTTCCTATTGCTTTTAAAAACGAAGAAAAAAAACACATGCCAATGATGTGATCACTTATTCGGTTCGTATTGACTTCAGAGGAAGGTAGGTGTCGGTCAGGGAGTATGAAGGAAGTCGAGGAAGCGTTTCTTGACGGTCATTGGCTAAGCATTTTGACGTCACAATGGGGAGTGGATGGTGAACAAAGCGTATAAGAAGCATACAATAAGATAGATTTCTGTTGGCAGAAAAAGTGTAAAATTATAATTTCAGTTTTTTTTAACTGTTTGAGGTCTATCTATCCATCAGGGAAATATTTATTGTTGTAGATACACTCTCAGCAGTCACTTTATTAGGTACAGTTCCGTGTGATGTCAATAGTAATTGAGATACCGAACTCGGAACTTCTTAAATAATCATTTTTTGAGAAAGTGAAACTGAAGACAATTTAAAGATCTGAAATCTATTTCAACATAGATCTTTAGCAATATTCGTTCTCTATTTAGAGTTAACGAAATTGGACTATTTAACAGCAATAATTCCATTTTTTTTTTCAAAAGTTAATAATAGATATAAATAATAAATAAAAATTAATAAAGAAATTCTATGGAATATTTATCGAATTAATATGGAATTTTTATTAGATGATCTGAGAAATTATTGTGATCTTGCTTTTAAAATTAAATTCGATCGAATTAAAGCACCGGATGTTTATTTCAACTTATCTATTTACCAACTGTGTTAATAATCATAATGGAAATAATAAAAAATATAATTTTTTGCCGCCGTGAGTAGTAGTTTAAATTTTATCCCTTCCAAAAAATATTTAATGTGACCAGGCGTAAATACATTTTTCAATTTACTAAGAAAGTTTTTCTTTGAGTTATTCAATGAAAAGTCTGCTTTTCGTTTCCATGTTTTGATTAATTCTGAAAAATTTATTCTGCTGTATCAATATTCATTTATGTTTATTCCACAGCTCTTGCTTTGATCGTAATCTTGTTTGCAAATAACAGATTTTCCCATCAGCTTTATTTAGTTTTTAAAGCAATTTGAAACTGTTACTGTAATTTTCTAATGCGTAGACTATGACGCACTAACATAAGCTTTTATTCTCATAAATCAGTATAGTATAAGCCAAGGTATTTAAATTATCAATTACCTGAGATAATGCTACTTTTTTTTACATGGTACACTGATGTAGTTTTCAGAGCGATCGTTTTTCATTCCAACAATCATTTCGTTGTTTCACGAGATAACAATCGTCTGTTCGAAGTAGAAGCGGTCACCGTAACAAGACTGAACTTTTTATGTGACAGGAGTTTTTTCTTTAATCTGTAACGGCATTATCATTTAGTTTACGCTTAATAGTTAGTCCTAAGGGTTCGCTTCATAAATCTTACAGGCGATTGATTTTAACAGACATCTGAAAAATGTTAACCACATAGCTTAGCATATGCTCATCGAATTTATCTTCATGCGGACGATGCAGCACCCACTTCACACTAATTTTTGCTTCTAATTCGAATGTGTATGAAACATTGTTTTTGTTATTCTTCGAAGGATTACTCGTGTAGTTTGCCACTGCACAGTTCGGCATGATAAGAAGCAAAGATTACCTGAAAGGCTTCATAGAGAGAGAAATTCACAAAGCGTAGAACAATAAAAGACACGAAAGAACCGTACGATTATGTAAGTGCATTAGCTGAGTTCTCCCCACTGTGACGTCATGGGGCACGCCCTCTCAGCGACGCGCGAATGACCTTGGTAAAACAGACCTTGTGGAACCACCTTATATATACCCACCTTGAGTGCCGGTAATCTTTGTTCAGTTAATAAGAGAAACTAGTTTCTGCGCCTTATTTGACGAAATTAACTTTGACGAATTAAACAGTGTTTAAAAAGTGCGATGAAGTGGAACAATAGCTTACACATTTCCCCTCTTTTCGAGGGAAGATGGAGAAAAAGGGTTAATTTTTTTTATGTAGCTTATGACATTCCCCGCTTTACAAGCTTTCATTTGGTACATAACTCTTTATGATTGGCCAACTGGTTGGGAATATATAGTGTAACCCTATGGGAGAAATGGTCTGTTGTGTGCCAGAACTTAAAAACAAATGTTAAAGAAACCAACAAATGACAATCTGAAAGCAATACGAAGTAAAGGAGGAGACCAATCCAATGCAGGCAATAATCTCACTTCGAAAGATATAGTCCAAGATATTTTCATAACATCTTAGAAAATTGATTTCGCTCGTTTTAAAGAGAAAAGAGAATTGCAGTTTTATTTTTGTCTCTCTGTCCGATTGTCAGTATGCAGATATTCAACGTTTTTCGCTTTTCAGAAAAAAGAAGTGAAAAAATTTCTTTTTTGGATTAGATATATCCCAATGTAATAGTAGGATCCACAATTTCGTAATCTTCCAATACTTTCAATTTCCACCGTTAGATGCCCTAATTTTGGAAAAATGCAAAACTCTACACAAATATTGTATCTAAACAAGATTTATACACGATAAAAAATTTAAATAGTGATGGCAGAATGTGATGGCCAAGAGATTTATACTTAGCAGTAGGGTGGGCTAAAGGAAACTTGTCTTCCGCTTATCTATTCCAGATCCGGGCCTCCAAATCGCAAGCAGCGATTGGCCTCTTTACCTCACGGTGATGGGAAAAAGAAACTATTTTGCTTTAAGAATAAAATGAAAACTTCTTTTTGGATTCAATAATAATTAAATACTACATTTTAAAATTTACGAATCATCTATTAGTTCGAATTTTTACCGTTAAAAACAACTTCATTCTCTTAAAAAAAGCTCATTCCATATTCTCCAGAGGCGATATGTTCTTCTTCTGGGCATTAATTAATTTCTAGTGTTTTTAAGTGATAAATTGTTTTCTATCAGATTGAACAGAAATTTCAGCTTAGAATGGTTTTCGGAAAACTGTATTTAGGATTTATTTCCATAAAACGTTTTTTTTATAAATGCCCGAAACTTAGTGAAGAAGAATCGTGTAGAAATATATGAATTATGTATTTAGCAGACATTTAAACAGATAAATTATCGGTCACATACGATAAAAATATTTTAAAATTTTGACAGAAAATAAAGTGCACGCAAACTTCAAATATGCTTCAACCGGGTTTTATTTTTTTTTCTGGGTGTCATTAATTAGTTATTATACCCTGAATCAACATTGTCATTTAACGGAAAAAGCATATAATGACACTTTTAAAATAAATTAAAACTTATTTTTCAATATTATTATTTTTTCAATTGCAAAGAAGTTTTTTTAAGGAGTTAAAACATATAATGCATATTAAACTATTCTGATCATTAAAATTTAACTGGATTTGAATTGTTTTCCTTTAAAATAATAATTTCCTATAAATAATAAAATTGGAAACACTAATTAAAAAATAGAAATTCAACAGCAGATCAACCTGTTGGACTTGATTTGATTCTATTCACAGCTAATGTCGATATTATTTTGACGGCTTATGTTGACATTATTTTGACTGTTTACGTTGACATTATTTTGAAGGTTTATGTTGACATTATTTTGACTGCTTATGTTGACATTATTTTGACTGCTTATGTTGACATTATTTTGACTGCTTATGTTGACATTATTTTGAATGCTTATGTTGACATTATTTTGACTGCTTATGTTGACATTATTTTGACTGCTTATGTTGACATTATTTTGCCTGCTTATGTCGACATTATTTCGACTGCTTATATCGACATTATTTTAACTGCTTGAGGATCAGTGAGACTATCTAGTCGCATTGGAAGTCAAATTAATACTTTTACCATTTAAATAGATGGCTCTGCTTCATTAAAGTGCATAAAACCATAAAAAATTTTCTCGAAGTACGCGAAGTACGTAACACGAGGTTGCCAGATCACTAATTTCTAAAAAAAACGTTGCCAGATATTTTTTCTGAATTCTGTAATCAACCACGGTGTTCGGATACTTTTTTCAGCGCCTGTACAGTCGCTCAAAAAAGTATCCAAACACTATGGTTGATTTCAGAATTCAAAAAAAAAAACTGTCAACGATTTGTTTTAGAAATTAGTGATCTAGCAACCGTGTCACGTGACACGAAGGTTGCCAGATCACTAATTTCTAAAATAAATCGTTGCCAGATTTTTTTTTTTGAATTCTGAAATCAACCATAGCGTTCGGATACTTTTTTGAGCGACTGTACAATGAATTCGAGGTTTTTTTATTATTCATAATGAATAGCAAGAATCATTTTAATAATTCAATTTTTTTTACGTTTAAGCTATAATTGTATTTAGTGCAGCAGACTTTTGGGGAAATGGGCAACAAAATGAATGTCGTCAACAGAGTTAGCAATATTACGTAATTCTGCATTATTCGTAATTTAAGGGTCGAATTGATGAATGTGACATTACAAAACTCGATAATTTTGTTGAAAGCAGCGATAATGAGAGAAAGAGAACAATTGTGGATATAAATGGAAATTTCCGGAATTATTCAGTTGAATTTTCGAGTTCACGGTTAAGTACGACAAGTGTATAGTACTAAATATATATATACTAATTAGCGTATATGTACTAAATATTGAAAAGATACAGTATTCGGTTGAGTATTGCGAAATAATTTTGATTAGAACTGACTTGTCTATGGACTATTTCTTGTAACGGTAGTTGAGTTTGATTTGAAGCAGCAAAAGCACGATGTCCTTGAAAGACAATTTATCCAGCGACGAAGAAATAGTCGTTCGTTGTCCCCATATGAAGAGGCGAGGAAAGCAGAAAATCTCCTCCCTCAGCTGGTCGACTCTTCGTAGAGAGATCGACTATTACTTTATGTTTAAAATAAATTCATGTGAAGGAGATAAAGCAGAAAATACATCTGAGAGGCCTAGTAGGTCCGAAGGTGATCTTCTCGATAGCAAAGACCTTGAAAATGATGATGAGGGCTATGCAAATGTCATGATACGTCACAATAGCTTTCCGAAGACAAAATATGATTGCATCCATTCAGGTGAAGTAAAATATAACGATATCAGTGTTACACCATTAGCTCAGCAACAGACATCAAATGAGATAAACATTGCAGAGTGTGAAAAACACGTAGATGAGTTGGTAAATGTTATATAAGAAGTGAAACCTGAAGTATCGTCATCAGTTGTTGAATCTATACTATCATCATCAGTTGCTGAATCTATACTATCATCATCAGTTGCTGAATCTATACTATCATCATCAGTTGCTGAATCTGTTGTATCGTCATCAGTTTGCTGAATCTTCAGTATCTTCATTAGTTGCTCAATCTGTAGTGTCTTCATCAGTTGCTGAATCTCGATCATCGTCATCAATAGCTATAGCTGAAGGCTCTTCATCAACAATTGTATCAGACATATCCTCATTACTAGCTGATTCTGAAGTATCGCCAGTGGAGAATGAGAGTTTAATGTCAATCGACGCGACTCATTTTCCTGAAATGAAAGATGTTGCCGAATGGAAGGAAACGAATGCTGATATGAAAGGGAAACCTGTTGAAATGACAGATAAACGGAAGGCTGATCGAAGCATTGCTGGACGATTAAGCACAATCTTCAGATCCATCCGAAAATGCATCCGCTCGTGCTGTTCATCATGTTGTGTGAAAAAATATAGGACAACTAAGACACTGATAACTGAGGATTTCAAGGACCAAACTGCCCTTTTCAGGGCAACTAAATTTGATAAAGGGTTACCATTTCGTACGTAAATGTTTGTATGTCCGTGTCCATACAGTTACTTCTTTCTTAACATTAAATGCATGATATAATTAGATTTAAACTGATACATAATGTACTTTCCTTAAAGGAACATGTAACGAATTCTTTCACTCCAGATTCTAGTGACTTTCGGTATCAGTGTCACAGATGCGAAGCACACTTTGACAACATCAGTTTGTGACCATTAGAAGTAACAATAAATGTAGAAAAAACCTTTTCAAAATGTGCAGTACATCAATGCCCTTTTCCAAAACAGTAATTCACATTCTCTGATCTCTGTAACAAAAGATAAATAGCTTGCTTGCTTGCTTGCTTGCTTAACGTTACAGTTTTCTGAGACGTCCGTTGCCGGCTTTCTCATCTCTCCAATCAAAATTCTCTAAATCTGTGCCAGGTGGAATGGGCGGAGCTAAGCTCAAGGGAAGGAACTTCATTTGATAATATTTGCAAATTTTCTGAATATATTAGTTGAGATTAGAGTTTTATGAATATTTAATTAGGTTGAAAATTTTTTATATTTTTTTCCAAAGGTTCGTAATCTTTAAGAAATCGTTCTAAAAGGCAAAAAAATTATTTGCTTAATAATTGAATTTGGAAAATCTAGTAAATTAGTAATGGTGAATTCATCAATTCCAAGTAAAATTAGGTTTTTAAATAAAATATTTCTTTCAAGAGTATATTTGGGACAATTTAGTAGGACATGATTAATGGATTCTAGAGTATTGCAATAAGGGCAATTTAGAGACGTAATTTGTTTAATTTTGAATAAGAAAGGGTTAAGTGTGGTAGCTCCTGATCTTAGTTTGTAGATTTTAAAGATAAATAGCTCTACAAGCTTTATTCTCAGATCGATGATTCGACAAAATACTACGGTCCTAAAACCTGAACTTTAGCCATAACTCCTAGTCGTGCTGCTTAGCTATTAATTGTTCTGTACTATTTAAATCCGTATGATTGTAATACCAAACAAATATATGTCAATGGCATATACTGAGTGAACACTTCATTAAGCACACCTTCCCTTTCCATGAAATAGACCGCTCCAGTAATAGCATTATATGTTTGTACTAGAAACGTACCCGGGTGGGGGTTCCCCCTCTGGGTACGTCCCCTGAAAATCCTGTCGCCATACACTAAATCTGAAACTTGTTTACCTGCTTTGAAATCCAAGACCTTTGTATAATTTTATTTTAGCCCCATATTGTATGTCTGAAACTAAAAAGAGATTTTAGAAAAATATAAAATCTCATTCCACATGGAATATAATTTTAACCTTCCCTATTCGGTGGAATATTTTAGCAACTGGGAAATGAATTCTCGGAGTCTCCTACTATTAAACTTAATGGAGAAATTATTCTATATATCTACCTAATAACCTGTTGCTCTACCTTTTGCCCTCACAACAGCAGCCATACGTCTTGGTATAAGGATTCCATGAGGTGTTGAAATCACGGACGTGGTATTTGCGCCCATGAAGCGATGATCGCCTGTCGTAAAGCATCCACAATTGCCAGTGGGAGTTGGTGGGCTCGAACAGATCTTTCCAATTCGTCCCCCAAATTCTCAATGGGGTTGAGCTCCGGCGATCGAGGGAGTCATTCGAGTGTGGTAAACTCACTTGAATGCTCCTGGAGCCAATTGGTCGCTACTCGGGAAGATGCGGTGTGGCGTCGTCCTACTGAAAGATGGCGTCATGGTGCGGAAAGAGAACTGTTATGAACGAGTGTAGATGGTCGACGAGGATATTCATATACCTTATGCTGGTGACGGAGGTCTCGACAGGTACAAGGGGCCCCAAGGAAGCCCATGTAGACGCACTCCAAACTGTTATACCTTCTTCACCTGCCTTTATGACAGCAACTTGACAACTGATTCCATCGCTTCGTGTGGTTTACGCCTTCCCCGTGATAGAGTTGAAACCGTGATTCGTCAGACCAGATGACATGTTTCCAGTCCTCCGCACTCCAGTTGCAATAGGCCTTTACAAACTGCAGCCAAATATTTCGGTGCCTTGCAGTCAACTGTCAAAGACAATATTTTCCACAGTACGATGGATAGTCTTTGTGCATAAGCTTGTGGACACACTCTTCATTCAATTCCGACGTTATCTGTTCCACAGTAGCAGTACGAAACCAGCTTGTAACCATGCGGGACAATCTGCACTCACCTGGAGAGTCAATTGCACGTTTAACACATTTCGTTAACACGTTTAACACGTTTAACCACATTTCTGCCGTTGGCTGGAAGTTTTGTCATATGTTACGTAGTCTTGGTATACACGTGCAACGCCTCACGTGGAAATCCGAACAGTTCAGCAGTTGCGGTGATTAAACAACCAGCCTTCCTTGCACCTACTATCTGACAATGATCAAACTCACTTACGTCGCTGCCTTTACCCATGATTACTTTTCCGTGACTGGTTTCCAATGCAGAGAGACCTACTCTATTTATAGGCATTGCCAGTCATCGGCGTGTAAAAGTACATAGGACCAAGGGATTCTCTCTCTCTGTGTGTGTGGCATTCAGCGCTAGAATGAGCAAGATGAAAGATTTAAGCGATTCTGAAAGTGGCATGTTAGTTAGCACCAGATACGCTGCTATGAGCCTCACGAAAGAACAATCCTGATGGGGTTTCAACTAATGACAGTGTCTCGGATGTATAGAGAATGGACCATCACCCAATAGAGCATCCAGCCAATGCAGCCCTGTGATCGGAAACAGCTTATTGTAGAAAGAGGTCAGCAGAGACTGACACGACTTATGCAGAGTCAAAGACGGGCTACAGTCATTCAATAACAGATGATTACAGCAGTGCAGGCAAAAGGGTAACATCAGAATGCCCAATTTATCGTACCTTGTCACGGATGGAATGGCAGCTGACGACTTAACTAGTTTCCGCTCCTGTCAGCAAAACTCAAGAAATTGCGATTGCGGTGGACTACGAATCACAAAACTGGTGGAATAGAAAACGTCGCCTGATCTGATGAATACCGATTACTTCAATTTCCCATTAATGGCAGGAACAGGATATGGCAAAAGTCAATAGATCCATCCTGCTAGGAATCATTGCAGACTGGTGATGTCGTTGTAATAGTGTGAGGAGAGATTTCGTGGTACACTTTAGGACCCTTGATATCATTGGAGCAACGTTTGAATGTCACATGATAAGTGAACATCGTTGCCAGCATCCCTTCATGGAAGATATCTATCCATCAGCGAACTAATTCTTTCAGCAAGATAAAATTCCATATCACAAGGTTAGAATCGTCCAAGAATGGTTCCAGGAACATCAAAGTGACATTAAATTATTGCAGTGGTCTCCTGAGTATCCAGATCTCGATCCAAACGAGCACTTGTATGATGAGACGGAAGGAGAATAATTGTAATAGAGATCCACAACCAACCAATTTGCGATATTAGTGGGAAGCGATGGAATCGACATGAACCAGAATCGTTGTGGCACACTTTCGGCACCTCGTTGAGTGTTTGCCCCAAAGAATTCAGGCTCTTCTGCAGGCAAAAGGGAGACCTACTCCCTATTACGAAGGTTTACCTAATTAAATGATGATTCGGGGAATATTTCAAGCAACGATAATCATATGAAAATTTATAAAGTTGCCTTTTCATTATTTCGAAGAGTATACATTATTTACATATTGACTCTGAATTAAAATACTAAATAAATAAATACCCCCTCAAGCAGCTGCTTGCCACAGAGGTCTGACAGGAGCCTGTCAGTTTATATGCCATAGTAGAAGGTCAGTGAGAATGGCAGGACCTCAGCAGAAAAACGACACATACATCCATGCCTTAACCGGGGCTCGAACCCAGGTCCCTTGGATCAGTAGCCAAGCGCGCTAACCACTCGGCCATGGGACGGCTATACTAAATAAATACGTAAACATTACTTCTAGAGGATTGTTTAACAATCATATTCATATAATTCTAATCATCCACATTTCTATAGTGCAGAGTTTCCCAAACGTTTACTACAAACATTTAACAAATCCTGATATTTTAACGAAACACCTTGATTATTTTGTAGGGTAGGTAGATATAAATAATAAATAAAATAAATAAGTAAATCTAAACGTTAAGAAAAAAACAAACATTTATTCTCCAATGATAATTATTTAAAAAAAAAACACTTAAAATAGTAAAATGAACTAGCGTATATATATCGTAAAATTACATTCTTAATGACAATGATGTTTTTGGGTCTTCGAATTACAAATTCTTTTGATATCAGGCACAATATTAGAAAGTTGAATTCTCATATCTGGTATAGTGTCGACTCCAGTTGCTGCGTAATTTTGTTCCTGAACTTTGATTTGGTTGCAGCATAATCTGAAAATCCTGCCTCGCATAAATATGTCGTTGTAAAAGGTTAATTTTGATAATTTTACGCGGAACACTTATTCACTTTCCACGGAACATAGTTTGGGAAACGCTGCTATAGCGAATAACGGTAAGGATTGGAGTTAGTATAAATAAAAATGTTTTCAACAAATACTCAGTAAGCTAGATATAAAGATCACACAAAAGATAATGTTTCCGGTTTGTTGCATTTATTAAACTTTTTGTGTTCTCACAGGCCTTTCAAAATGAAATCGTTATATTCTCTGCTACCAAAAACATTGAGCTACAACCGCGATATATGTAGGTCACTAACTTTTTGTTTTCTTTCGCAAAAAATGCCAGTTCAGAAAAATTTTACGCGTCAATGAAATTTATCCAAATCTTGGTATTTTTATACAATATTCATTTAATACTTAAAGAAAGTTCTGAAAGTTAAAAACTCAATCTTTTCTAGTCAAAATTTAATTTAAATTGAAATAAAAACTTATGTAAATTTCGTTTATTGAAATAAATGTAATTTTAAAGATTTGTGTAATACTGCTGTCCAGTGGCCGAGTGGTTAGAGTGCTTGGATACTGATCAAATGGGCCTGGGTTCGAGCCCCGGGCATGGATATTTGTGTTGTCTTTCTGCTGAGGACCCGCCATTCTCACACACCTTTTACTATCGCGTATAAACCATTGTAGATGGATAAACAAATCCAATTTTCATAACTAGAGATTGAAATCGGGTCCTTTTTACTACAGCGAAATGCTCGGCCATGTTTTGTTTTAGAATACGGGGTGGAATGGGGATTCCATTCGCAATTTTTTTTTTGCGAAATTAATGCCTTTTTTGATATACGAGAGCAAGTCAATAAATAAGGTGAATTTCAGTGCAGCATCAAAACGATTTATTCCAGAAACCTGTATATGCACTTTTTTTTTAACTGTAATCACTCCTCTTTCAATACAATTAGTCCAACAGCTGACAAGTTTTCTGATTCCATCAGACAAAAAAAGGTTTTCAGCAAAGAGCACAGCTAATTATACACCCCATTTTGAACATCTGTATCATCCGTGAACTCGAGCCACTTCGTTTTCCTCTTAGTATTCTTCCAAAGTGATGAGTCGGTTCTCCTGAACAAGTTCATTAACACGTTGCACTGTATCAAATGTTTCTGCTTGGACTCGACTATCGTCGTTCAACGATACGAATACATTTAATTAAAAGGTGCAATCCGATAGAGGAGCTGCAATTTTAACAACTGACTGTCTGGTTAAGTATTCCAACTTTCTGTGGAGAATACAAGTAACTACATGTTCCGACATGCAATAATGAAGCCATGTAATAAGGATTACATAATGGGTAAATATGTCCAGGTAAATGAAAATTCACCTTATTTATTGGTTACTTTCGTATTGTAAAATATGAATTCACAGTGGGCGTTCAAAGAGTTCTTGGCTCGTGTCTGCAGATTTGCACTCGTTCCTCCGAAGTTAACGAGCCACATTTTCTTTGAAAGCTGGTCTAAACGTCATTACTTGTTAAAAAACAAAGCCATATCATCATTTCTCTCTTCGCTGGGGCGCGTAAAGTTTGGTCTGCGGAAACTGTGTGTTTTTGCTATGGATTCTAATAGAGACGGGGAAATATTTTACATTTTCGCAACGATGCAGTTTGGGGACGACGCAAAAAATTCCATGCCGATTTATTACAAATATATGGGGATCATGCCTGTCCATATGGCACCGTTACGGAATGGATGCGCAAATATAGAAAATAACGACAGGGGCTTCGAAAACCTCCCTCGTGCTGGAAGATGTGAAAGAGAGTTGGGTTGTTGGGTTGTTTTACCTCTGAGCGGCACTTTTTTGCACACCATGGGCTAAATGGCCAGGTCACATGGACCCCGAAGGCTCAGAGAAGGTTGGGGGAGGGGACCCACTGGAACAGCTGTTGGGAGACAGATGGTAGCCTCCCGTCAAAGCCATCCAGCGTGTTCTTTAACGTGCACAGGGTATGGCTCTCCCGCACACGGGACCACGGCTTAACGTCCCATCCGACGGACGGCGGCCTTTCCAAGCCCATCGGTGTCCCCTACTGACCGTGGGCAAGGCGGGGAATTTTGCGGAAATAAATCTCAACGCTGACCTAGCTGGGACTCGAACCTGGGAAATACAGATTACGAGCCTGGCGCGCTACCGACTGAGCCACCCCCGCCCCAATGTGAAAGAGACAACCATCGCTACTGTTCGTGAACTCATTAAGGAAAACCCACACATCACCGTTCGGGTAATAAGTTTAGTTGTCAGTGTATCGATTGGCATTGTGGAAACAATTATTCATCAACATTTAAAGGTCCAAAGATCTGTGCCAGATGGGTTAGCCTACAAAATGACAGAACAGCATAAAAGGGTTAGAGTCGACTTGTGAAAAGAGATGCTGGCAATGTTTGAACTTAGTGGACCCAAAAGATTAATAGACATTGTCACAGGTGATGAGAAATGGTTTTATTATTATACAACTCCCAGAAGGATCAACAACTATGTATGGGTTGAGAAAAATTAATCACTTCCTCATATCCTCCAACATGACTTTCGTTAAAGGAAGTGGATGTTCACAATTGTTTTCAATTCCCAAGGAGTGGTAGGAATGGAACTTTACCTTTAAAAATGATTATAAATGGTCAATACTACGCCAACATTATTTTTTCCAAAATGGTTAATGAGATGAAGAAACAGCATCCAGCAATAGGCGTGTCAAGAATTCTCCTTCTTCATGATAATGCCAGTGCTGACAAAACCCGGTACGTTAAAAGCCATCTGGAGCAAGAAAAAAATCGAAGAGCTACCTCATCCTGCATATTCATTCGATTTTGCATCATGCGAAATTTGGCTGTTTCTAAAAATTAAAAAGGAACTTGCTGGGATGCATTTTTCAAGGGTGCAAGTTCTTGCAAAATGCGTTCATTCAGAGTTCCTGAATATTCCTCAACAAGATGGTCACCAAGTGTTTCAGAATTAGCGTAGATGTCTGCAACTTTGTCTAGATTCTGGAGGAGAATACTCTTAAGGAAAGTGTAAGTTTTATTGAGGTATGCACAATGGTTTTTGTTCTGCAGATGCACGTCAAGATCTTCGCATTATCAAATGGACTGAATGGGGGAAATAAAAACTCTTTTCATAATTTGAGCGAAAATGTCATATATATATATAATTTCCTTCTATTAAGTAAGAGACAGTAAAGGAATTCATTTCTCAATGACGTAAAAAGTCATCATTATCATCATCATCCTCAAGCAGCCATGGGCTACGGAGGTCCAACCAGACAGTGCAATTTAGTTCTCCAAGCATGTCTGTCCTGAGCTGCTGCATCCGGCCACTGCACACCAATTCTAACAAGGTCCTGTTTGACATTGTCTGCCCACCGCATCCTAGGTCTTCCCCTCTTTCTGAGGCCTTTAGGCACACTGTTCATAACCCTATTCGCCAATTTATAATTATTCATACGGGCAACATGGCCAAACCAACGGAGTCTCTCTCTGCAAAATATGCTGCTTAAAGGAGGTTGCAAACTCCTTTCCTAACCTCATCATTAGTTACAATGTTGAACCAAGATACTGCGTAAGCATCTGGAATCAAAAGCATCTAGTTTCCTGTTATCATGTTTACAAAGTGTCAAATTCTATATTGGAGAAAGTCTTCCAGTGTAGATGGCTTCAGCCTTTAGTGGTGGGGGAACGGGTCTTTGTCCCATGTCTGCGATTAGGGGGCTGTTTGATATTGTCGGCATTCCCTCTCTCAATAAACATAATTTCTTTAAACATCCCACTAACCATTTTCTCTCCATAGGTAGTTGGAATGTGAGGACTCTGCACAGAGCTTTTTCTCTTGATGTCCTCACACAAGAATTCCACCATTATAATTTAGATATTCTAGGCTTGCAAGAAACCAGATGGACTGATAAAGGTCAGATTCTTAAAAATAATCTTAAATTTCTCTTTTCAGGGAGGGACATCAATAAGCATCATCAAGGCGTGGACTCTAGTGATGCTCTTCTAGGATATTATAGTGCATTAATGAAACGTTTCTTACAACACAATTTCAGACAAGCGTTAAAGACTTGAATGTTATCTGCTGTTATGCCCCCACTGAGGATGAGAAGGATATATTTTATGGACAACTTTAGGATATTTTGAATTCTGTCAAGAAAGGAGATATTACCCTTGTTCTAGGTGACTTCAATGCCAAAGTTGGTACTGACTCTGACCTTTGGGGAGGGATGATAGGCCCTTTTGGTATTGGTAGCTGCAATGGCAATGGGCAACGTCTCCTACAAGTAAATAAATTTAATGGTTTGATAATAACTAATACTTATTACACAAACCCCGCAACATACATAGGTACACATGGGTTTCACCCGATGGGCTGCATAAGAATATGATTGATTATATATTAATTAACAGCAAATGGGCTAGTTCTGTTAGGAACACCAGGACATATAAGGGAGCTGAAATTGGATCTGACCATTAACTTGTCAAAATTGTCTTGCAACTTAAACTTAAAAAGTGTTGTGCTAGGGTTAAAATTTTACCTTTAATTCTGAAGCTCTGAAAGACCCAATTATAGCTAAAGCTTACCATGATAGGTTACGTAGTCATTATGACAGTCATGGTATGCTTATTACCGAAGTTGAGGAAAAATGGGATCGTTTTAAACAGGCTTTTTTGGACACTAACAGTACTCTTTTAAGAAAAAAGGAGCAGAGGAGGCAGAATTCTCTGAGTAATAAGGCACTTGAGCTTATTTCTGAAAGAAAGAACTGCAGAAATGTCCTTAATCAATGCCCTACTAGTAATAATAGAAAACATTACAGAAAACGTAATAAACGTGTAAAAGATCAGTTAGCTGCTGATAAGAATCTTTGGCTTGATGGCTTGGACGACAAAGCCAAGGAAGCAGTTAGACAGCACAACAGCAGAGAGCTGTACCAGATAGTTAGTGTTTTGCATGGTAGAAAATGAACAGGTATACAGGGATTCAAGGATAAACAAGGTAAGGTTATAGAAGGTGAGGATTCTATCATGACTAGGTGGGCTGGGCATTTCAGTGATGTTCTAAACAATGTGGTTAGTTCTACTCCCATTGTTTGCAATGATGATAGATGCATTGGTGGCTTTAATGTTGACACTATAACACAATCTGAAGTAATTTTGGCTATTTCTAAACGTAAACTTCATAAATCTTCAGGGGTAGATGAAAGTACTACTACTTATTTCTTTTATGATAAAGGTATGGTTCCTAAGGATTTTACCAGAGCTATTATTATCCCTATTTTCAAAAGAGGTGATCGCAGTTCTTGTGACAACTATAGGGGTATCAGCCTACTCTCTGTTCCAGGTAAAGTTCTTTCCATGATTGTGCTTAATAGAATTAAGAATTTGGTTGACAGGCAATTGCGTGATGAGCAATGTGGATTCAGAAGTGGTAGGGGATGTGTGGATCAGATATTTTCACTTAGGCAGATTCTTGAGAAATGTTTAGAGTTTCAGAAACTTTTGGTTGCTAGCTTTGTTGATTTCGAAAAGGCTTTCGACTCTGTTGATCGTCATAATTTGTGGTTGATTGTGAGATCATATGGTATACCAGACAAGTTAATTAACATAATGAAAGCTCTCTATAATAACACTGAGTCGTGTGTGAGAGTTGGTAAGGCTTGTAGCAATTGGTGTAGCATTACTTCTGGTGTAAAAAGTATTCCACTTATAAAACATCTATTCCTAATTGAAGTTTTTAAAGTTTAAGAAATCTAGCTATATTTTGAAATTTATTCCTTCTTGTTCACCCCAGATGTGTTCAAAGGGAAATTTGCTCCGAATTGTAGTTGGTGGGGAAAAATTGAAATTTATTCCTTCTTGTTCACCCCAGAGAATTCAAAGGGAAATTTGCTCCGAAATTGTAGTTGTCTCCGGATCCAGGAAAAAATAAGGAGGAGGGGGGGAGAGCAAGCGAAGCAATCGAGCCCGAAAAAGGTGAAAGGGAGAACCCACTGAATTAATCTCCATCGCAGTGCAACATTTTCCCCTTCGTTTTAGAGATTTTTAAGAAAATTCTTGAAAAATGCCTGAAATACGCACAAGTTTAATCATTTTAACTTTCATTATTATTACTAGCATTCTCAGAAGGGCCGGATCTAGGTAGGGGGTATGGAGCCCTTGCCCCTCCCCCCCTTCTAAATCCGTCTCTGGTGGATTTTCTACGTTTTACTTTTTCCTTCTACTCTGCTCTATCAAAATATTATATATTATAGAATTTTCATGTCAAGCGATGGAAATCTAACTTTTAAAACATGCCTTTAATAAAAAAAATGTGGCAGAATATAAAATAAAAAATAATCAAATGTATTTAAATCTAGTTTTTCAACAATATTACATCGGAATAAAAAAAAAAACTACTGGAATACTGCACAATAAATTATCTTGTTTATAAAAATCATTCATAATTATTTAATACTAAAATTTGATAATTATAAATGATTTTTACAAAACAAGATGAAAATCATTCATAATCAACTAATACTGAAATAATCATTACACAAACTTGCAAAACGCATATTGATTTTATTAAATGGGTAGAAACAATGCCTATTACGTGAAATAATTTCTGAGGTATATTCTTATGAGTCAATACTGTTGTGAAATATTCCAGCTTACATAACTCTTTAAATAGTGAACGAATATTTTTGAATTTCGAGATTTAGATAGATTTGATTATGATCTTGAATTTATCCTCCTATTAGGCTAATACCGCATAGAAACATCTAAGAGGAAAACAAAGCCTCAGGAAAAAGACAACGCATGAAAAAAACATCCATACATTATCCAGAGATAAAATCCAGATCCCTCTGATGAAATGCTCTAATGTTCACACGAATGAATAAATAACAAAATCGAAAAAAATTAAACTCATGGTTTACAACGCCGAACCAGTTAATCTAGAAGTATTTTTTGCACTATCAACGAGACCACGAGGCATACACGAAACGGTTAGATATGAATCTATAATTAAAAGTCTTCTTTAATTGGCAAATCTTTTGGTGAGTATTCATTTAATAATTCAACATTTGTTTCAAATTACAGTATGTACTATATTATACTGAGTCAGTAGTGTAACCTAACCTTTAGCAACACTACTTTTAAGAAATCCTAATTTCCGAAATTTTCTTACAATTTTTTGGGTTGTTTTACCTCTGAGCGGCACTTTTTTGCACACCATGGGCTAAATGGGCAAGTTAATGAAACCCGAAGGCTTAGAGAAGTTTGGGGGAGGGGACCCACTGGAACAGCTGTTGGGAGACTGATGGTAGCCTCCCGTCAAGGCTATCCAATGTGTTCTTTAACGTGCACAGGGTATGGTTCTGTCGCACACGGGGCCACAGATTAACTTTCCATACGACGGACGGAGGTCTTTCCAAGCCCATCGATGTCCTCTACTGACCGTGGGCAGGGCGGGAATTTTGCGGAGATAAATCTCAACGCTGACCTAGCAGGGACTCTTTCTTATAATAGGAAAATATTTTAGCCTACATTCTCCCACCATATACCTGGAAAATTACTTGCTACGGATTTGCACTTCTCCGCCAACTTTCCTACTTATTTCGGTGATAAAGGGAACACCGATGCATTTGGAAAGCCACCTTCTGTCGGATGGGGAGGTAACTAGTGCCACCATAGACAGGAGAGTCCCACCCTGCGCCCGCTAAAGAACACGCTGGATGGCCCTGGAGGGAAGGCTTCAATCTGTCTTCTAACAACTACCCAGTGAGTTCATTCCCCCCCAACCTTCTCTGATCCCTTGGTGCCCTTGTGACCTGGCCATTTAGCCCCTTGTTTGCAAAAAAGTGCTGGTCAGAGTTATAACAATCCAATCCAAACTTTTCACTTGAAGACTGATAACACGTATTATTTGTGATTGCCATAAAGAGAAAAAAATTGTCATTACTTATGATTGCTATGTTTAATAAAAATGGTGGATATTCTTAGGTATTACCAGGGTATTTACCAGGGGCCAAATTGCAAAGTTAGTACGGCTAAGCCTAATTCTAATATTTTATTCCTACTTTTCTGTCCACGTGCCAACTTCTCCCCCCCCCCTCTGCTTCTGCCTAGTAACATATCTCTTATTTGAATGAAGTAATTTCTTAATCAGTTTCAGATTTTTTTTCATTTGATAGTAAAATGATGAGTTCTATTTTAACATATTAAAGAATCACTTCAAAATAACGAAACTGGAAAGAGACGAAGCAAAAAAAAATTATTCACCCGGTGGACTCAGAGAAGTTTGAGGGAGGTAACTCACTGGACAGCTGTTAGGAGACAGATGGTAACCTCCCGTCAAGGCCATCCAGCGTGTTCTGTAACGCACACAGGGATGGCTCTACCGCATACGGAGCCCTGGCTTAACGCCCCATCCGACGGACGAGGATCTTTCCCCGCCCTGCTCACGGTCAGTACAGGATAGCTTCGAGGAGATAAATCTCAACGCTAATCCAAGCGGAACGAAAAACTGAGAACTGCAGATTACGAACTTAGCTCACTACCGATTGAGCTCCACCCTAACCCCAGGGCGGAAGAATCCACTGTAGTAGCCTTGGTAGTGCTTTAGGGGGTAGTGCCTTAGTAGTGCTAGTGGGTCTTGTCATCATATATATATATTTACCTATAGTGTCGAAAGACGAAATACGAGCTTTTCCCCATGGGGAGCGGGTCCTTCGGGAACCGCCCCCCACCCCAGTTATTAAGAGTATATCTGCGTTGAGATTACTGTTCGCCCCCTCCCGATCTTCCTATCCTCAATAAGAGGTGTGTAGAAGAGGGGAAGAGATAGGCTTGGAAAGGCTGAGATCGAACCAGGCTAGATCGAACTAGGAAAGTGTAGAAGGATGGAGAGGGGGGAGTGGCTAGATCGAACCAGAAAAGTGTAGAAGGATGGAGAGGGGGGAGTGGCTAGATCGAGCCAGAAAAGTGTAGAAGGATGGAGAGGGGGGAGTGGCTAGATCGAACCAGAAAAGTGTAGAAGGATGGAGAGGGGGGAGTGGCTAGATCGAACCAGAAAAGTGAAGAAGGATGGAGAGGGGAGTGGCTAGATCGAACCAGGAAAGTGTAGAAGGATGGAGAGGGGGGAGTGGCTAGATCGAACCAGAAAAGTGTAGAAGGATGGAGAGGGGGGAGTGGCTAGATCGAACCAGAAAAGTGTAGAAGGATGGAGAGGGGGGGGGGGGGCTATAGATCGAACCAGAAAAGTGTAGAAGGATGGAGAGGGGGGAGTGGCTAGATCGAACCAGAAAAGTGTAGACGGATGGAGAGGGGGCAGGAGACTGGATTTCCCTTAGAGGGTAACATTTGTCCTTCCGTTTTAGTGGTCTTCAATTTTTTTGAAAAAAATGCATAAAATATACATAAGTTTAATATTTATTTTCTCTCTCTTCACCTAACTAGCATTATCAAAGACGGGGGATGCCCCTCCACCCTTTAAGGGACATCCTACTCCAAGTAGGTTGGCAAAAAACACAATTTTTTTTGTTTCGAAAGATAAATTCTTTTCTTCTTTTCTGTTCAACAGGAGAAAAAGAAATATTAATATTTGCACTTTTCGAAACCTCTCTTGGTACGGATTTCCACCTTTAGAGTGTGATATAGTCGGAATAAAACAAACTTTATTATAGCTGAAAAAAGCTTTCATTACGCTAGAGGCGATATATTATTATTCTTATTTTTAGCTCTTTTTTAAAAAAACTGGATTTATTGATATGAGTTTCTTTTCTCTGCGTGAACTATTTTAAAAAGGTAAATGAATGGTTTTCTTTGGGTTGGATAGATATCGACAATATATTAAAATGAGGCATTTTCTGAATTCCCTGTTAATTTTAATTGGCATTGTTAGAGAGATTTAAATTTAGAAAATGAATGCGATATGAATAGGTTAATTGTTCTAGAAATTTGAACTTTAGGCAGTAGAGTGCGTGAAGGGAGTTTACACTGACATCGGGGTTTGCCCTTCACTTTAAAAAATGGATAAAGGCAAATATCTTGCTTTAATAAAAAAAAGAAATCATTTGTGTGAGATAAGTAGTAGTAAAATATTAATTATTATTATTATTATTATTATTATTATTATTATTATTATTATTATTATTATTATTATTATTATTATTATTCGCATTTCGAAACTTTAATAATTAAAATAATAATTAAATTAATAATTAAATTAATAAAATAATAAATTGAATTTCCACTGCTTGTCGCATTTCGAAACTTTAATTAGTTTGAATTTCCACTGCTAGAAAGCGTTAAATTTGAAAACTGACAACCATTTATGAGTTTGAAGATAAGCATTCATTCTTTATTAAACAGAGACGATTTGACTTTTTCTTAGTAATATAATTTAATTAAAAATATAATTAAACTTATTTAAGTTAAAGTAAATTGCCAGGCCTTGTGATAAGTAATGTTGAAAATTAATTCACTCTACAGACTCTACAGACTCTACTACACTCTACAGGTCTGTTCAACCCGCGGCTCATTGCAAAAGGATTTTTAGCTTATAGCAAAAAAAAAAAATTACTAAGCTGACTCTGGCTTATTTCAGAGGGCGGGGGTGGCTCAGTCGGTAGCGCGCCAGGCTCGTAATCTGTAGTTCCCAGGTTCGAGTCCCAGCTGGGTCAGCGTTGAGATTTATCTCCGCAAAATTCCCCGCCCTGCCCACGGTCAATAGGGGACACCGATGGGCTTGGAAAGGCCGCCGTCCGTCGGATGGGACGTTAAGCCGTGGCCCCGTGTGCGGGAGAGTCATACCCTGTGCACGTTAAAGAACACGCTGGATGGCCTTGACGGGAGGCTACCATCTGTCTCCCAACAGCTGTTCCAGTGGGTCCCCTCCCCCAACCTTCTCTGAGCCTTCGGGGTCCATGTGACCTGGCCATTTAGCCCATGGTGTGCAAAAAAGTGCCGCTCAGAGGTAAAACAACCCAACCCAACCTGGCTTATTTCTTCCAATTTTTTGACCAAACATTTTTAGGTGCATAATTAAAATTTTGCCGATTCATAGTACTCATCAAAAACGTATGCGTTTGCCTTTTAATTAAAATATTATCTTGGATTCTTAAAAATATAGGATATTTTTTCCGTTTCACTTTTTATTAAAAATATATATTTCGGTTTTTTAAGTAAATAATTTTTGCTGAATCTGTTTAAGAATATAGTGGGTTTGTTTTTCTTGTGTGCGAAGGGGGCCCAGATTGAACTCGAAACCTGTTCTGCGATAGGTTTTCCCTACGTTTTAGCAGTCTTTAAGGAATTTTGAAAAATATGTATAATACACACACTGCCCTACCAGTATATTAGACAATTGCTATCAATCTAACTTCAAAGCTTTTCTAAAATATGCATTTAATGGAAAAAAAAAGTGACTGAAAATAAAGATCATATATCAAATAAAATCTCAATTTTTAATATCATTCCTTCAGTGGAATAATATTAAAAATGGTGGCAAATTTTAAATAAATGGATGGAATTTTAAATTAATGGAATAAATGAATAACTAATAAATAATTAAATGGATGGCAAATTTTAATCTGATATTGAAAACTTACCGACAAACGGGTAGACTGAGGACAAAGTGAAAATAATGGTTCGTGTTTGACAAAGAGCTAAAAATGGAGAAGTACGATCCAGTTGTAAATATACACGTGTTTTTAAAGATCTGTGATAAAGGATTAGGTTGGTTAAAATCTGAGTATCGTTTTTGCTCACATTATGGGCGAAATTTACAAATCCAAGACTCCATGATCTGAGGGCTATTTAGAGAAATGGGGCATAATAGCTGTGTTAGGAAACAGAGTAAAACCTGCCGGCGAAGTTACACAGCTTGTTCTTTAACGTTAGCGGGTATGGTTCTACGGCGCAAAGGAGTGACGGCTTAACGTCCCATACTCCATCCTTCTTCACTTTTCTGGTTCGATCTAGCCACTCCCCCCTCTCCATCCTTCTACACTTTTCTGGTTCGATCTAGCCACTCCCCCCTCTCCATCCTACTACACTTTTCTGGTTCGATCTAGCCACTCCCCCCTCTCCATCCTACTACACTTTTCTGGTTCGATCTAGCCACTCCCCCCTCTCCATCCTTCTACACTTTTCTGGTTCGATCTAGCCACTCCCCTCTCTCCATCCTACTACACTTTTCTGGTTCGATCTAGCCACTCCGTCCTCTCCATCCTTCTACACTTTTCTGGTTCGATCTAGCCACTCCCCCCTCTCCATCCTTCTACACTTTCCTGGTTCGATCTAGCCACTCCCCCACCCTTTTCATTTATATACTAAATCCGTCCTGCTCTTGGTCACCATAATCTACCACCCAATTTTCAGGTCAAGCCAAATTTTAAACACCGGAGCAAATATTTATTTAAGAACTCTACTCTCACGTAAGGAATAGAACGCCAAAATCTGAATATTAAAGAAAGCACCAACCAATGAAATGATAACATAACCACAGGAGCTCTAACGAATATCGTACTACTTCGCCATAGCAAATAGTTCTACTCCTTATGTAAAAAAATAAGTACTTTCTTCTGACGTAAATTATTATTTTTATAGTGTATGAAAGAGAGCAATAAAAGTGCTGTTTTTTAATTTCAAAAATATTGTAAAATAACAAGATGAAGCATAATTTATTTTACAGAAATACGTTCAAGCTCCCTAACGACTGATAATGGATGCATTTCCAGTCGTCACATCTTGTTTTTCATTGCCTTTTGTGGTTAAGCGTAATAGGCAGCGATTGGTCAAGAAATCCTTTAAAGGATACTTTCCTCTCCATTCTTTATGCGAAACAGAACATAGTCTAGAAGTACGAGCTTGTTTGTTTTTACTTTTTTTTACTTGTTTGTTATGTGTGGGGAGAGGAGAGTTTTCGTGAGCCCCATAAATCAGGACGCCACCGAAAAAACGAAGTTTTAAATACCTTATATTTCCGCAGATAAGACGATAGTTGAATCATAAAAAAAGGCCCCGAAAATCCGGGTCGTCTTATAGGACAGATACAAAAAAAATTAGATTGAAATTTATATAAATTGAAACCATTATAAAATAAAACAAATCACTCACCAATGTATTTAAAATCCTGCAAAATCCTCCCATTCATCATCTAAGGCAAATAGCTCCTCAAGTACATCCTCACTTTCGTTGTTGAGAAGCTCGTCATATGGGTCCTATTCTGCACCTAGCGAGTCGATTTCCGCTTCGTCATCAGTATCCCATAACAAATCGTCCTCAGTGCCATCCATAGCATTAGAAATCCCACACTTTTTGAAGGATTTGATCACTGTTTCGACTTTCATCTTTTCCCATGATTTGTTCACTGTTTCGACTTTCATTTTTTCCCATGATTTGATCACGAAATCACACAACACATCAAGTGACGCCACCCGCATAGCTCCACCTTTCGTATACGACTTTTCGCCACTCATAATCCAGTTATTCCATTGTTCACGCATGTGATCTTTGAATGGTTTATTCAGAGAGACGTCTAAAGCTTGTAGCATCGAAGTTAAACCACCCGGTATAACAGCAATCTTAGTATTGTTCCGTGCTAAGCGATTTTTAGTGTTCTCAGTTACGTGACTGCGAAACATATCCCACACCAACAAACTGTGTTGATTTCGTAGAGCATCTGGTCGCCTCTGCCACACATTTTCCACCCACAATTTTACACCATTCTCGTCCATCCATCCCTTTTCATGAAAATGTGAGAAAATGCTTGGCGGGAATTTTATTTTAGGAGTAGTTATTAATTTCAGGTCAGATTCTCAAAAATAATTTTAAATTTCTCTTTTCAGGGAGGGACGACAATAAGCATCACAAAAGCGTGGGTCTGCTTGTGGACACGCTAGTGATGCTCTTCTAGGATATGACTGCATTAATGAAAGGTTTCTTACAGCAAAATTTCAGATAAGCGTTAAAGACTTGAATGTTATCTGCTGTTATGCCCCCACTGAGGATGCCGATGAGGATGAGAAGGATAGGTTTTATGGACAACTTCAGGATATTTTGAATTCTGTCAAGAAAGGAGATATTACTCTTGTTCTTGGTGACTCCAATGCCAAAGTTGGTACTGACTCTGACATTTGGGGAGTAGTGATAGGCCCTTTTGGTATTGGTAGCTGCAATGGCAATGGGCAACGTCTCTTGCACATAAGTAAATTCAATGGATTCAGAATAACTAACACTTATTACAAACACCGCAACATACATGGGTAATAATAAGCACACATGGGTTTCACCTGATGGGCTGTATAAGAATATGGGTTGATTATAAATTAATTAACAGCAAATAGGCTAGTTCTGTTAGGAATACCAAGTCACATAAGGGGGTTGGGTTGGGTTGTTTTACCTCTGAGCGTCACTTTTTTGCACACCATGGGCTAAATGGCCAGGCCACAAGGACCCCGAAGGCTCAGAGTAGGTTGGGGGAGGGGACCCACTGGAACAGCTGTTGGGAGACAGATGGTAGCCTCCCGTCAAGGCCATCCAGCGTGTTCTTTAACGTGCACAGGGTATGGCTCTCCCGCACACGGGGCCACGGCTTAACGTCCCATCCGACGGACGGCGGCCTTTTCAAGCCCATCGGTGTCCCCTACTGACCGTGGGCAGGGCGGGGAAATTTTTGCGGAGATAAATCTCAACGCAGACCCAGCTGGGACTCGAACCTGGGAACTACAGATTACGAGCCTGGCGCGCTACCGACTGAGCCACCCCCGCCCCCACACAAGAGGGCTGAAATTGGATCTGACCATTAACTTGTTAAAAGTGTCTTGCAACTTAAACTTAAAAAGTGTTGTGCTAGGGATAAAAATTTTACCTTTAATTCTGAAGCTCTGAAAGACCCAATTATAGCTAAAGCTTACCACGATAGGTTACTTAGTCATTAGGACAGTCATGGTATGCTTACTACCGAAGTTGAGGAAGAATGGGATCGTTTTAAACAGGCTTTTTTGGACACTAACAGTACTCTTTTAGGAAAAAAGGAGCAGAGGAGGCAGAATTCTCTGAGTAATAAGGCAATTGAGCTTATTTCTGAAAGAAAGAACTGCAGGAATGTCCTTAATCAATACCCTACTAGTCCTAATAGAAAGCATTACAGAGAACTTAATAAACTTGTAAAAGATCAGTTAGCTGTTGATAAGAATCTTTGGCTTGATGGTTTGGCTGACAAAGCCGAGGAAGTAGTTAGACAGCACAACAGCAGAGAGCTGTACCAGATAGTTAATGTTTTTTGTGGTAGAAAATGGACAGGTATACAGGGATTCAAGGATAAACAAGGTAAGGTTATAGAAGGTGAGGATTCTGTCATTACTAGATGGGCTGAACATTTCAGTGATATTCTAAACAATGCGGTTAGTTCTATTCCCATTGTTTGCAATGATGATAGTTGCATTGGTGACTTTAATGTTGGCCCTATAACACAATCTGAAGTTATTTTGGCTGTTTCTAAACTTAAACTACATAAATCCCCAGGGGTAGATGAAATTACTACGGAAATGCTTAGAGCTGAGAATGTTTCGGTTACCACTTGGATCACTAAAATTCTGAATATCTTTTATGATAAAGGCGTGGTCCCTAAGGATTTTACCAGAGCTATTGTTATCCCTATTTTCAAAAAAGGTGATCGCAGTTCTTGCGATAACTATAGAGGTATCAGCCTACTCTCTGTTCCAGGTAAAGTTCTTTCCATGATTGTGCTTAATAGAATAAGAATCTGGTTGATAGTCAATTGCGTGATGAGAAATGTGGGTTCAGAAGTGGTAGGGGATGTGTGGATCAGATATTTTCACTTAGGCAGATTCTTGAGAAATGTTTAGAGTTTCAGAAACCTCTGGTTGCTAGCTTTGTTGACTTCAAAAAGGCTTTCGACTCTGTTGATCGTCATAATTTGTGGTTGATTGTGAAATCATATGGTATACCTGACAAGTTAGTTAACATAATGAAAGTTCTCTATAATAACACTGAGTCGTGTGTTAGAATTGGTAAGGGTTGTAGCGATTGGTTTAGCATTACTTCTGGTGTTCGACAAGGGTGCATTTTGTCTCCTTTTCTCTTTAGTTTGGTTATTGATTATGTTATGCGAAATTCCCTTTAAGGGAAAGATTTTGGCCTTAAATGGACTGGAGATACGAAAAGTTCTGATTTAGATTATGCTGAAGATTTAGCCCTTTTGGCAAATGATGTTGATGAGATGAACTCTTTCATTCGAGCTGTTGATGAAACTTAAACTACATAAATAGTAGGTTTGGAGTAGAGTAGGTTTGGTTATAAACAGAGAGAAAACTAAAGTGATGAAAATTGGTCAGGCAGGTTGTGATTCAGTTAATCTGAAGGGTTGCAATCTTGAACAGGTGTCACAGTTTAATATCTTGGGAGCTATGTAACAGATACTGGTGATGTGCGGCATGAGATTAACAGACGGATAGGGATTGCTGGCGGGACTTTTAAGAATCTATGGAGAGTGTGGAGAAATAGGCGTATACACCTGAAAACTAAAATTAGACTGTATAATAGTTTGGTTCTTTCTAGGGTTAGTTATGCAGTGAAACCTGGACAGTTTGTAAACATGATAACAGGAAACTAGATGCATTTGATTCTAGATGCTTACGCAGTATTTTGGGCATTAGGTGGTTCAACTTTGTAACTAATGATGAGGTTAGGCAAAGGAGTCGGCAACCTCCTTTAAGCAGCATATTGTGCAGAGAGAGACTCCGCTGGTTTGGCCATGTTGCCCGTATGAATAATTATAGTTTGGCGAATAGGGTTATGAACAGTGTGCCTAGAGACCTCAGAAGGAGGGGGAGACCTAGGATGCGCTGGGCAGACAATGTCAAACAGGACCTTGTTAGAATTGGTGTGCAGTGGCAAGATGCAGTAGATGTATCTCAGGATAGACTTGCTTGGAGAACTAAATTGCACGGTCTGGTTGGACCTCCGTAGCCCATGGCTGCTTGATGATGATGATGATGATGATGATGATGATGATGATGATGATGATGATGATGATGATGATGATGATGATGATGATGATGAAGTATTCCTCTTGAAAATGACCATGGGTTTTAACTTTGTTCCATCTGCCATGCATGTTAATACTACTGTAAACCTGGTCTTTTCATGGCCTGTATTTCTTGGTATAACAGTTTTTATGCCTTTTTTTCCACAGTTCTATTGTTTATCATGTCGAAGTTAATCGGTGTTTCATCCATATTTCCAATATTAGATAATGGAAAGTTGTATTTCTGCCTCATACCAATAACAAACGTGTGAAAACTCGTGACTTTATGGTCAAGATCTTGTGGTAATTTCTGCGCAATTTTTGTTTCCTGTCGTATTACCAGATTTTTTCTGTCCATGAAACGATTGCACCAACCTACTGTTGCTTTAAATTCTTTGCCTTGTTCTGGATTGGCCCGTGCCCACTTCAATGCATAAGCCCTAATCATATTTCTTGTAACAACATAACAATTCTGCCTCTGTTCTTGTACCCATTCTGCAACGTTATTTTCTAAATCTGGCAAGCAAGCTATTCCTCTCCTCATAGAACATTTTTTCATTGGCATTTTTAATAGCATCTTCATTCTTTCTCCAATCTCTCACCATCTTCTCTGTTATATCGAAAGCCCTTGCTGCAGCACAGTTGCTCGATTCTTTAGCCTGTTTTATGACTTTTAACTTGAAGCTTGCTTCATATTTCCTTCTTTTCGTTGGTCCCATGATTAGGCCCACACTTTACAAATTTTACGCTGATTACACTTATAGTACAAATTGTTTGAACACACGACACAACCTACAACGAAACTTGTTAGAGGTACATCTGAGTTCGTGATTCGGCACGTGCTTCTATAGGCAAAAACGTAACAATGCTAAAGGAGGCTTTTCCTTTATGCGTGCAACCACCGACTGCGACTGATCTTGAAAATTACTACAACTTATCGAAAAATCTATCATATTATTTAAATACGCTATATGATAATACATTGCATTGTAATAGTAAATAATACATTACACTGTAATAGTAAAACAATACTAAAACAAAATAAATATTAAAAGTTATGTTTATTGAGCTACTGAGGAAAAAATGGACAAACTGTAATTATTTACTAGTACAGAGTAGGTTATGTCCACAAAATAAATAACTTGTCTGGTATGCCATACGACCTCACGATCAATCATAAATTATGACGATCAACAGAATCAAAAGCCTATTTGAAATCACCAAAGCTAGCAACCAAATGTTTTGAAACTCGAACCATTTCTCAAGAATATGCCTGAGTGAAAATATCTGAACTACACATTCCTTAGTACCTTTGAATCCACATTGCTCATCACGTAATTGCCCGTCTACCAGAGTCTTAATTGTATTAAGCACAATCATGCAAAGAACTTTCCCTGGAACCAATTGCAAAAAATATCAGAACTTACTATTCCATTGCAAATTCAATACTACATATGCATTTACGATATAATTAATTTGATCATTAAATTAAGCAGTCCTATATAGAATTAAGATGTTAATATTGGTTTGCCTTCTTGTGCCGATTTGGCTTTCTGGAAAGCAATTCGTCTCATTCGCAATTATATATATTAATCGACCAGAAATAAACCGAATCCTTCATTTCTCAACTGTTTACTCCGAATCTATTTCACCTGATCTGAAATTTCTTACCGTTTCTGAGTTCTACGACTCGAATTACTCCTTAACTGCAAATCTTATCTTTCTAGCTCAGGTAGATAGAAATTTGACCTCCGACTTCGAAAGACTCGTCGGATAAAACTTCTGCAACGTTTCTAAGATGTAGAAACAGAAGTATTGCCAAATACCAATTTTCAGGTTCATAGCACGTATAAATCAGAGTTTTTCCTCTGACCTCTATGGGCCAGTCGGATCCGGAAATTCGCAACGTTTTTGCAAATGTAAGACCAAAAATAAACCTCAGCAACCAATGTTTAGCTCTACAGCACTACTAGATCGAAATTTAACCTTCGACAGCGAAGGTCATGTCGGATCCTAAATTTCAGGCTTCTGGGATTTACTCGTAGGTGCAGATTTTCAGAGCTCTGACACTTCTGCATCATAATTAGAATTCGTTATACCCTGTCAATCAGTCAGTTAACCACAATTGCATTCATTATTAGATAATAAATAATATTAAAATAGGAGGAATTTTTTTCTATTTATTTTTAATTAAGATTAAAAATTTTATATCTGAAACTTAGTCAACAACTTAAAAGCTTTGAGTGCTTGGGTTCTTATAGAAAAACTATAGGATTATTTAAAAAGCGTCCCAATGTATGACCACATAAAAAATAATAAATTGAACGTGGTAACAAACATTTACAAAACATCAATAACAATTTTCTTTAGACGAAAGGCACACCCTCTGAGTCAAATAATTTTTTCATCATGTATTTATTGTTTAAACTGATAGATTGTATCTAAAAAGAGAAGGAAAACGATTTAGATTTATTCTTAAAGCTGACACGATTTAAGTCATTTCCAGTAATAACATTAATATTTTGCAATAATATCTGGAAGCGAGACTGCAAAACGTTTATGCAATATTACAATAATAAAGTATCACAGGAAATGTCCTCTTCACAAGAAACACTGAAAATAATTTGCTGAAAAAAAAATTGGTTTCGTCTTGAATGACATTTGAAGCCACGTCTCCCAGGTGTCACCGATTTGTCTAGTGCTTATGAGGCCTGGCATGCGTATGGGAGACGTGGGTTCGAATCCCACTCAGGACGAAATAAATTGTTTTTCAGCAAATTATTTCAAGTGTTTATGCAATATTTCCTGCTTGCGTAAAAGTCTCCCCTACTCCCCAGAAATATGGAAAGAGAGATATATTTCTTCCGTTAATTCCCCCTTCTCTGCCTTTGGTGAGAAAAGTGGCACTAATGATTTTAGAAAGGGCTCTGTTTGTCGGGTGGGACGTAAAGACGTGGCTCCTTGTGCAGCAGAGTCCTGCACAACACCCTAGATGGCCTTAAACGGAATCTTCCGTCTGGTACCTAACAGCTGTTAAGTGAGCTCCCTTTTCTACTAAATTCTGAGCACTTGGGGGTTCTTGTGACCTGGCAATATAACCCATTGTGTGAACAAAACACAGCTCAGAAGTAAAACAACCCAACTATAAATAATAGAGGTTTTTATTGTGACGTTTCTAACTCAAAGCTTGGGAGAGTTTCAATATCAAACAATTTTCGGGTACTGGGCGATATTTCTTTGAAACGGATTGAATTGATGTGGAAATAAAAACGTTTCCACGTCAATGAAGAGATCCTTCGATGAGATAGACGTCATCGCAGAGATTTTGTCAATTTTCCTTTTCATTTTCTGTCACGTGGAGCAACGATCTTTTGACGGCTCGAGCGAGGCTATTAGATCGTGGCGCTATGGTTTTCTTTCTCGCGCTGTAATGAATATATCAACTCTTGTCATGATGTTTCTTCATGCTTGACTGACAGTAGTAGATAATGGGGGGAGGGGGGTAAGAACTAGGCAGGGAGGGGTGTAAGAAGAGTTCTCGAAATAACATTCACCGGTGAACGTGACTTACTAACGGGATAACCGAACTACGGAAGAGAATGATTGGGCTTTGACCTAATAAGGAGGAAGCATAGTCAGAATACTTAATGAAGGCTTTCCATTGTAGTAATAAGAACAGCATTTTAACGAACTCAAACTGAGGAAAGCATGACCTATAATGATATCCACTGATGAAAAATGTAGTAATAGATTTTTTTCTTTAATTTACCGATAAGCCATGGGTGTTTAAAGAAAAAGGTTAATTTGTTACAGCAACAGTTGTTTAAAAAAAAGGTTAATTTCTTACAGCAACAGTTGTTTAAAAAAAGATTAATTTCTTACAGCAACAGTTGTTTAAAAAAAAGGTTAATTTCTTACAGCAACAGCTGTTTAAATGAATGTGAACTCATTTAACCGAAGTAAGCTGTGGAAATGCTTTATCTCTTTTATTAGTTTAGAAAATTCCTCTGTCTGTCTGTTCGTTTCGACATCTTCCCTTAGACGGTCAGAGCTACGACTACGAAGCTTCGTCTACAGCTCCATATAGATGTAATTTAGTGCACTGTCAAGGTTTCGACCCCATAAAATTAGACTCACCCTCAAAGGTTGGCGCGAAACGTCTGTCCATTGATAACTTTGCACAGGATAACGTATTACTCCATTCATAACTTTCGACTCTCTGTTCATAAAGTAGGTGAAGGCAGCATCCCCAGAGATTTCGCACAGTTGCGACGGATTCCCTCCCGACACATGTACTCAGTCGGTAGGGCGCTAGGCTCGTAATCTGAAATTCCCTGTGCGAATCCCACCTGGGCCAGCGTTGAGATTCATCTCTGAGAAACTCCCCACCCTGCACTCGGTCAGTACTGGACACCGATGGGCTTGGAAAAGCTGTCGTCCGTCTGATAGGACGTAAAGCCGTGGTCTGTAAGGGGGCCATATGTACGTTTAGCAACTCACTGGATGGTCTTGAAGGGAGGCTACCATCTATCTCCTAACTGTTGTACAAAGGGTCCCCTTCCCTCAACCTTCTCTGGACCCTCGGGATTCTTGCAACCTGGCTATTTAGCTCATTGTGTGCAAAAAAAAAAAGACCATTCAGAGATAAACCAACCGAACAACTCGACCCACCACAGCAGTAAACCCGATTTAGCCAGATCTAGTGAGACTACCACATCAAATTCGGGAACTATTAGTCGACTACCTGCGGAATTACATGGAGCGGAGAACTTTTGACATAGCTGACGTCACCCCGGATGAAACGAGTGTCCGTCACGCGGTGGTTGCTATTCTGAATCATTTACTATACCTTAAGGCCCGGGCACCGACGGAACATTGTGCTGGTTTACACTAAAACGAAGAGTAAAGAGTTAATTTCAAGCCTTTGAAGTATGCAGACACACTATAAAAATTAGAACACATATCGCCTCTGGCTAATATGGGACGCTCCATTTGAAAGAAAACGAAACTTTTCATTTTCCGACTTTTGCGCTCTCTAACAGAGATAATTCGAACTAATGGACGATTGAAAAAATACAAAACTAATATTTTATTAGTGCTTATATAAACAAAATTATCATCTATATATCAAAAAGGAAAAAGCTGCGTATTTCCACTCCTTGTGAGAAAACGGTTGGGTTGTTTTACCTCTGAGCGGCACTTTTTTGCACACCATGGGCTAAATGGCCAGGTCACATGGACCCCGAAGGCTCAGAGAAGGTTGGGGGAGGGGACCCACTGGAGCAGCTGTTGGGAGACAGATGGTAGCCTACCGTCAAGGCCATCCAGCGTGTTCTTTAACGTGCACAGGGTATGGCTCTCCCGTACACGGGACCACGGCTTAACGTCCCATCCGACGGACGGCAGCGTTTACAAGCCCATCGGTGTCCCCTACTGACCGTGGGCAGGACGGGGAATTTTGCGGAGATAAATCTCAAGCTGACCCAGCTGGGACTCGAACCTGGGAACTACAGATTACGAGCCTGACGCGCTACCGACTGAGCCACCCCGCCCCATATGTGAGAAAACGGAGCAAATCATTACTGCCAATGTAAATCCCTTGACTAACACAATCTGAGACCGAAATTTCAAATTTCTAGCATAAACAGCTCGTTTGAAATATTTATTTAAAGTTTTAACTTTTTGCAAATTAAGCGCCCTCTGACGATGTAAATTGAAACAATCAGAATGATTTGAAAAGCTATGAATCATAATATTTCATCATTACCTTTCCAATACAAAAGCAATTTTAAATCAGTTCTTAAAATGAATAGGTTGTGTTTGCCCACCCCCCCCCCCCTGCGGGTAAAGGAGGTAGAGCATTGCTCTGGGTGCACACCTCTTGATCATCACACTCCAACACCAAATGTTTAAATTTCTAGCATAAATACATCATTTGAATTATTCATTCAAAACTTTTCAATTTTCAACTTTCCTTCGTAATTTTTCTGTCAGTCGTGAGGGAAAAGGGGAAACAATGCACCCAAAATATGAATCCTTCTGTCCACCTTCAAGCAAATGGAACAATGCGTAGCCAGCGAGAATCGCTTTGTCCACCACACCTTTAGCAAGGGGGCGGGGGTGGCTCAGTCGGTAGCGGGGCAGGCTCGTAATCTGTAGTTCCCAGGTTCGAGTCCCAGCTGGGTCAGCGTTGAGATTTATCTCCGCAAAATTCCCCGTCCTGCCCACGGTCAGTAGGGGACACCGATGGGCTTGGAAAGGCCACCGTCCGTCGGATGGTACGTTAAGCCGTGGCTCCTTGTGCGGGAGAGCCATACCCTGTGCACGTTAAAGAACACGCTGGATGGCCTTGACGGGGGGGGAGCTACCATCTGTCTCCCAACAGCTGTTCCAGTGGGTCCCCTCCCCCAACCTTCTCTGAGCCTTCGGGGTCCATGTGACCTGGCCATTTAGCCCATGGTGTACAAAAAAGTGCCGCTCAGAGGTAAAATAACCCAACCTTTAGCAAGTTACCATCACCAGTGACCAAACAAATTTTTACGGAAAAAGGCTTATCAAAAGGAAATTTATTTCCAAATATTCTTCACAGAATTTCGAGGTGTCGAAGTGACGATGAAAAAAACGATTTAAAAAGAGAGACAATTCAATAAATGTATAAGGATTCGGTTGGGAATTTTAAAATTTTGAGTTAACAATAAATTCGAGATATTGAGGTTCGACTTAAAGAGAGTTGAATTTATTTATAATATGCAAACAAAAAAATAATTTTTAATTTATCAGTAAAAACAAAAAAAAAAAATCAATGTAGTTGATATGCCAGTTAAGGCTAATCAAGCCTTAACTGGCGTTAGGCAGCTAGCGACTGTTCCAGCAAGGCAAACTTTGTGTGTTGTGTTAGCTCTAACTAAGGCAGTGGTCAGCAGTGACTTCGGTCTTAGTAGGGCATGTCCTTGTATGAGAAGGCCTGTAAAAGCTAGGAGTAGCTTCTAGGATTCTCTGTCCTATATGTCGCAAATAAAAAAAAAATCAAATGTATATAGATGGACAGACAGAAGACAAAGGGAAGACATTAGCTCATTTTGTTTTAGAAAACGAGCTAATCAGTAACCAGTCTCCTCTGACAGATATCGAATACTTGTTTCAAAACACGGAAAAGTTCATTTTTTTCCCTTTCCCTGCCAGTCCTGGTGAGGATGGTCAAATCGCAGGTCGCTGTTGGCAATGGAAATCGTTTAACCATTATGATGCCCCACCTAAATGTCATATTTATAACATAAACAGATTCAAAAATATATTTTCCATTGTTCACTTTCGACATACCACTAAACAGTAAGCAGAATGCTGTATCAAATATACCGAAGAGCCAAAACGTTATGACCACCTGCCAAATATGATGTTGGTCCTCCACGTGTCACCAAAACAGCTCTTAGCCTTCACTCACCTCTAGCATGAATGAGCCGTGGTCGGCCCACACTTTACCGGCGGTTCGTGGTTTTTCCCTCCTCGGACCACTTTTTGAAGGTACTAATCACGGCTGACCGTGAGCACCCCAAAAGCCTTGCCGTCTCGTAAATGCTATGATCCAGTCGTATGGCCCTTACAATTTGCCCTTTGTTAAGTCCGCTGCCTTTCCCATATGAAGAACAAAAATAACACTGATTAACAGAGCTCAATATCGGGTATTATTTATACCGTTTCACCACCTTCGCAAGCGCCGTCCTTTACCTCCAGTTGCTTCGATTTGCATAAAGACGCGCTAGTCATAACGGTGTATGTTGTACTTATTACTTCGATATATGTTATACTTATTTAGTTGAGCTTGCATTCAGTAGCATAACTAGTAAACAGGATGTCTAGGTACTTTCCGGTGGCCCCAGCCCGGTGATTTAAAGGTATTCTCCCTACCTGTGATACCCACGTTATCTGTATACCCAATGTATATCTTCATAGATTTACTAGATTTTTAACTTCAGCGTTAAACACTCTACAGTAAGCCGAAAATTAAGTTTTATTGAACCCAGATTGGCCCTTCAATAATAAGAATATTTGTAAAACAATTCAAATTTTAAAATGAAATTAATTAAGAAAATAACTGAGTATATAAATCATTAATATTTTATTCTTAGAATTTAAATGCAATGAAGGGACACTTAATTTTGTGTCCGGGTGCCCCTTACATATCAGGAATACAAGCCAATGCTGACATGTTCCTGACATGTATCATGAAGTCACAAATAAAAGTTACTTCAATTCGTAAGCACATTGATTGTGCTTCTTATTTTGAAGTTGTTCTGATATTTGCAAGCCCTACATATTTATTATGTCATTCTGGCTCCTGTCCTGAAACAAAATTCTACATATTTTTAAAGTAGTATTTTTTACTGATACAAAATCATTCTTTCCGAAAAGGACTTTCTATGACATGAGAGAAGAGCTGTCTGGTAGACGTCTTCCCGTGTCCATACCTTGAGATTTTCGTCCTTGTAACTTTCATTACAAAAAATAATTCATCAGATCGCTTGTTATTTATTTTTATTCCACAAAGATTACTCAAAGTCTTTCCCTTCGCAGGTTATGATCCTCACCGATGAGAAAGAATTATAACAATTTGATTAAATAGAAATTGACATAATAAACTATTTTAGTTTCGTATCGTACATAACGTTTACCTCTGTTGGCCGTGCATTATAAGCAGATCTTTCCATCTGCTAGAACTCTCTAACCTACATGGGGAAGTGAGAAAACCTCGTAATTTAGCGATCAAGCACAATGGTATTAAATGTAGTGGCAGCAATGCAGCATACGCTTTTCTTTGCGAGGAAGACGCATTTAATGACGCTCAGTCGCTGCTTGAAGGTCAGAGCAAAACGCTGAATGCTGCGCTATTTATCTGCTGTTGTTTAAAGAGATGCCAAGAAACGTCTGGCGCTCTAGGAGAGAGAAAAAAACCCTCCTGTTTAATTGAAGAGATGTACATGCAATCGTATGAGTGTTCTCAGTTGTACATGGTCTGAATTATCAACTGCCGTCAACGCATAGCAACTTCCTTAAAATGTAATTAGCTCTGGAGACATAATGCAAAACTTGGTAAGAAGAAGGTGCGGGAAAAAATAAATTTATTTGCTATCTATTTATGATTCAGTCATCCCGGTGGAGGAATGGTTAGAGCTCTTGGGTATTGATCAAAGCCCCGGGTAATCAAAGCCCCGGGTATGGTTCAAGCCCCGGGTAAGACATGGATGTTTGTGTTCTCTTTATCTAGGGTCTCTCTTTACACATAGATCTTCTCCATGGCGTATTAAATTGAAACATCTCTGTGGCAAGCAGTTGCTTGAGGGAATATTTGTTATTTTTTATTCAAACTATACACGTTATATTATCAAAAGTAACCTGATTCCATGTGATGTGAATGAAAGCAACATTCAAAGTTCCATAAATTTTAAACCAGGCTTCTTGCGGAAAAATGTCCTTCGAGGCAAATTGAAGATCTCGCTCAAATCTCTCTAAATTTCGATATTCAACATTATTCGTTTTATATTTAAAGAGTTATGGGTACTGGAATATTTAAAAATCAAAACCTTTGTTATATAATTTATATTTTAATTATTTTTCGAGGTTAACTAAAAATGAGTTAGTTACACATACATACATACAGTCGCTCAAAAAAGTATCCGAACACTATGGTTTATTACAGAATTCAGAAAAAATATCTGGCAACGATTTTTTCAGAAATTAGTGATCTGGCAACCTTCCTGTCACGTGACACGAAGGTTCCGGAATCCGGGCCTGTATGTCACGCCCGGACAGGCCCGGCGTGACATACAGGCCCGGATCTTGATAAAAGTAAAGGGGTAAGGGTGGGAGAAATCGAACCGGAAAAAGGTTAAATAGGGGGAGGGAACCAAGAGTCTGGCTTTCCATTACTCTGTTACATTTTTCTCCTACGTTTTAGAGCAGTGTCTCGCAAACTGTGTGCCGCGACACAGTAGTGTGCCGCGAGAGATTCCAAGTGTGCCGCGAGAGATTTTCAAATTGACACTAGATTTTCCAAAGATTTCATTTTGACTTGACTTGTGTTATCGACGTGCTTTAATATCGACGGTGCTTTAATAAAAAATGTTTCAGATTTTATCAACTGGGATCTTGTAAGTATTTATCAAGCTTTTTCCAAATTTTGGCATTAAATTTTGATTATTTCAAGCCATAGAATGGACAAATATTTAAAACAAACACCGAGTTATGAATTAAAGAACGAGAGCAAAATTCAAGTTAAACCAGGCTGATGACTTCAACAAAGCGCAAATATAATGACGATTATATAGAGTTTGCTTTTATTCTTTTTTAGGTGTGCCGCGGAAAAAAAATTAGATTCAGTGTGCCGCGGAAAAAAAATTAGATTCAGTGTGCCACGGAAAAAAAAAATTTGATTCAGTGTGCCGCAGAGTAAAAAGGTTTGCGAGACACTGTTTTAGAGGGTTTTTTTTTATAAAATTTCATGAGAAATGCGTGAAATATAAAAATTACGAAGAAGTTTAATATTTTTCGACTTCCATTACTTCTACCGGTATTCTCAAAGCCCTCCATCACCGCCATTCGGGCTCTGCATACATACATACTTACATACATACCAAATCCTGGAGCAATCAATAGCTGCGGACGTCTAACTAGACAGTACAATTTAGTTCTCCATACATTTTAGTTATGCAAAATATATGTCTCTCTAATCGAGAAGTCTCATATCATATAGGCATAGGGTTGCCAAATAGCAGTGTTCCAAATGGAGGATCCAATAAAAGACAGAAATGGAGTCAATTTCTGAGGACATGTTTTCAATTGCGATATGAAATAAAAAAAAAACGGTTCTTACTGAGTTTGTTTCCAGTCTGATTAACAGTTCAGTCAGAAAAGGTCTAAACTTTCGCTACATTTTAAAATATGACCTGCCGATTTTTATTGATACTTCATATGTAATCGAAACTTATTCAGCCGTAACTGGTATAGTGGTTAAGTAGCTAGTTACTATTTTTTCTGCATTAATTCTAACTGGTGTATCGACTAGTAGCAACTTTGGTTCCTGGTGTGAAAAGGTCTGTACAAACTATGAGTAGTTTACTAAGATCCCTAAACTGCCATCTATGTTACAAAAAAAAAAGCTGTAAATTTTCATAGCACCATCTATCCATGGACGGGGATAAAATATCGTGTGATTTCCTAAAGTGCATTTTTTTTTATCTGGCATGCCAAATAAATTTCTGATATTGATTAATGCAGAAAATACTACATTTTACAACATTAACAGAATGACTTTAGCATTCAGGATTTGCATCTGCAGCAAATTATTTCACATTCAATAGCAAATTATATGACAGCCATGTACAGGAAAATTAAAACAAAAATACAAAAAAACTTCGATTTTTGTTTAAGGCAGTATTTATGAGTTTATACTGAAAGAAGGATATTTTCATGTTTTTTTTCAAAATGCCTGGAGAATTTAAATTTTGAGATAAAAAGAACATGTCCTCTTATTGGAGGACATATGGTAACACTACATAGGCACCAAAACAGTTATTTCTCAATATATGGCGTAGCCCATTGTTTTAGGCAATTAGTGGCTGATAGCATTTCATAATAAGCAATAATAAGTAGAACATGATTACTTAGGTTGTGTTTTAGCATTTAAATGTTGCATAAATGTTTTATTTAAATGTTGCATTCTTTTAATACTAAATATAAATCTATAATTTGTAGTGGCATCATCTCAAGAGCCAACTGTTGTTGCGCTTGGCCATTATATGCAACATACAAAATCCTCATGCAGCCATCGGCTACGGAGGTCCAAACTAGATTGTGCAATTTTGTTCTCCAAACACATCTATCCTGAGTTGCAGCTGCTATATTTGACCACTGTACGTCAATTCCAGTAAGATCCTATTTGACATTGTCTGCCCACAGCACCCTAAGTCTACCCCTCTCTCTGAAGCCTTTAGACACACTGTTCATAACTCTATTCTCTAATTTATAGATATGCATAAGGACAACATGGACAAACCAAAGGGAGTCTCTCTCTGTACAATATGCTGCTCAAAGAAAGTTGCCGACTCCTTTGCCTAACCTCATTTGAACCCCTAATGCCCAAGATACTGATAAGCATCTACAATCAAAAGCACCAAGTTTCCTATTATCTTGTTTAGAAAGCGTCCAAGTTTCACTAACATAACTAACCATATAAAGAACCAAACCATTATACAGTCTAATTTAAGTCTTTAGGTGTATACGCCTATTTCTCCACACTCAATCAATAGATTCTTAAAAGTCCCTGCAATAATCCCTATTCTTCTGTTAATCTCATGTTGCATGTCTTCAACATCTTTTAAATAACTCCAGAGATAATTTGGCACCTTCTCAAGAACGCAACCATTCAGATAAACTGAACCACAGCCTGCATGACCAACTTTCGTCACTTTAGTTTTCTCTCTGTTTATAACCAAACCTACTCTACTACCAGTCTCATCAACAGTCTTAATGAAAGAATTCATCTCATTGACATCATTAGTCAAAAGGAACAAATCATCATCAAAAAATCTAAAGGGAAATTACAATAAAATCCTCTTTAACATTGCTCATTCGTTACATTCTAGATCTCCCTCTTTTCTCCAGATTTTCTCCCTTTTCTCTGTCCTTTAGGGACACTGTTCATAACCCTATTCGCTAATCTGTAGTTCTGCATGCGTGCAACATGGCCAAACCAACGCAGTGTCTCCCTCTGCACAAGATGCTGCTAAAAGGGGATTGCTGATTCCTTCATCTAATCTAATCATTGTTTCCAAAATCAAATCACCTAATACCCAAGATACTGCGAAAACTTCTAGTCAAATGAATTAAGTTTCCTCTTATGTTGCTTAGAGATGATCCAAGTTCCATTGTCATAGCAAAATTTACAAAGTACCAAATAATTATATATCCCAATTTCATGCTTTAGGTATATACACCTATTTTTCCACACTCCCCACAGATTGTTAAAAGTCTCAACAACAATTCCTATTCTTCTGTTCATCTCATGTCACATTTCACCAGCATCTTTTAAATAACTCCAGAGATAATTTAACTGAGAAACTTGCTCAAGGGCGCAACCATTCGAAAGAAATATAGCACCACCTGTTTGATCAATTTTGATCAGTTTCGTTTTTTCTGCATATATCACCAAATTAACTCTAGTACCAGTCTCATCAATAGCTTTAATTAAAGAGTCTGTAAAGAGAAGAGTCTACTCTTCCCTTTACAGTGAATTCTGCTCAACATAATTAATAATCAAACTAAAGGGAAAAAGAGATAAAATACCCTTGTGGGACTTAATTAATTATGCTAATCCAATTTTTACAAGCTTTCCGATTTTACCAACTCTCAGATATCAGTGTTATTTCAGAGAGCTATCATTATGATAACTAACTTATCATGTGTGCCATACGATCTGACGATTAACTACAAATTATGAAGATTAAAAGTCGAAAAACTTTTCGGAATCTAGGAAGCTATATCCCATTTGATATTATGGGATAAATGACTAAATAGTTTGATTTTAAATGGAATACAACTTGTGCGATCAATTAGATGACTATATACTAGTGAAGAAGGAAACGACGACTTCAATGGAAGAAATTAAGCAACAAAAGCAAAAAATATTAACGAAACTGAATAAGGAACTTAAAACTTAAGTATCGGTTTTGAAATGGAAACTGAATGCACTGAAGCAATGAATATTTAATAGAAATATTTAAATAGTCGGAATCCAAGAGAATACGCAAGAAAAGATTTTAAATTTAGCAATTTCAGTGACTACTGTTTTTAAAATAGATAAACAGAATGTTAATGTACGAAATGGCTCATCGAATATTTACGAGGAATAAATGGAAAAGTAGACCGACCGTTGTTCAACTTAGTACAAGAAAAATGAGACATGAGTGAGAAAATAAAGATTTGAAAGAGATCTAAAAACAACAACTTTAAACGAACATTTCTGATAGAAAACTGTTTCCTTTAATGACCATTTAACACTCGAAAGCAAGTACAGTCGCTCAAAAAAGTATCCGAATACTATGGTTGATTACAGAATTCAGAAAAATATCTGGCAACGATTTTTTCTAGAAATTAGTGATCTGACAACCTTTGTGTCACTAATTTCTAGAAAAAATCGTTGCCAGATATTTTTTCTGAATTCTGTAATCAACAATAGTGTTCGGATACTTTTTTGAGCGACTGTATCTTTTACACCTAGTTATGCCAGGTAGGGAGAAAAGGTTTAAAAATTTTCGTGGTTTCAGAGGGAAAGAGTTATGCTAAAAAAAATTCTGAAGTAATGAGAACAAGAAATAGTACTAAAAAAGGAAAAAAATATAAAGCTTTTTAAATTTATCTATTATCTAGAAATAAAATACATTTTTATGACATTTATGGAATTTTTCCTTACAGTAATTTTGGATCTTTTTTTCTCTCATAATTTGAAAAACCGAGGATCGAGAGCCTATAATCCGATGTCAGGGTTATGAAAGTGCAAACGGCTTTCAACAACATAGTCGCTATCATAAACCATCAATGAATCCTTCCTCAAAGCCGATATCGAATTTGAATCTTAAAATATTCAGTGAACTCAATATTGAACGAGCCATTAAAATCAAGAGAAGAAACATTTTCCTTGAATATGTTCTCGAAAATCTTTCGAAACGCCACACAAAGAATGAAAGCATTAAATTGCTTCAATCATAAACATGACATGAAGGAATACAAGAAGGGGACTGCAGTTTTCTCATCTCTTTGTCTTTCCCCTGGAAATTGGAAAAAAAAATTGAAATATGTCTGTTAAAATCATCTCCTTCCTGAAGCAACGTTGCAAAAAGATATTTTAACTGAATTTGAAAGCTTCCAGTGTTAAATGCTCGTGAAGATTATTGTATTATCATGTACTAGAGATGAGTTCGGGCTCCGCCTTTGTATGGCTGAGTCCGAGCGTTCAAGCACAAAATAGCTTAGACGATATATATATAAGCTCACCGGACAAAACATTAGTCACCCCTGGCCGAATGTCACCTAATAGGACGTAACGCCTCCGCGCGACCGAAGAACAGCCGAAATCCTGACTGGCATGGATGCCACGAGTGTGCGGATGTAGTGCACATAAATATTCATCCACTCTTCCAGCAGCAAATGCCGCAGTTCTGCCAGATTGTCCGGATGGTTGGAACGGCGCTTCACTCGTTGCTTCAAACAGTCCCACAAGTTTTCTATGGGATTCAAATCCGGGGATTTGGCGGGCCACTCGAGATGTTCGAAGGCTTCAGAATGCTCGTCATGCCAATCCGACACAATACGAGCCCTGTGCACGCGACAATTGTCGTCTTGGAAGACTGGGGTATCCTTCTGATGTTTACTGTGGAGATGTTGCGCAAAAGGCAACATGTGGTCGTCCAGTAGCTCCATATAGCCCTTCTGGTTCAAGTGTGACATCACCGCAACCAACCACCCCCAGAACATCACAGAACCTCCACCAGCTTGAACAGAACGTTGCACACAGTCCGCATGGAAGGCTTTATGAAGCTTACGATGTACCCGTCGCATCGCATCATTCGAGTACAAGCAAAAACGTGACTCATCCGACCAGATCACACCCTTCCAAGAGTCGACAGTCCAGTCTTTGTAACGTCGCGCCCACTGTAGCCGTGCAGCCTTGTGCAGAGCTGTTAACATGGGTCTCTTCCGCGGTACTCTGCTCCAGATATCCATGACATGCATTTCCCTCAGAGTGTTTGTTCGGAAACAGTTTGTAGGCCTGCATTGACTGACTGGAGCAATTCCTGTCTCGTTGCAAAGCGGTTTGCCCTAATAGTGCGTGACACACTGCGGCGGTCCCTTTGGTGAGCAGTCTTTCTGTCGCAATTCTGGCGACGATTAGTGGTAGACTGCGATGTACGCCACTGCTGGAAGATCCATTGGACAGTACGTTTCGACACACCTGCAAAGGCAGCAACTTCTTATACACTATGCCCATTGGCCCAGTCAAACACAATAACAACTTTTTGCCAGTCATTCACATCTTTGGTGCGACCCATGTTTCACGGAGCGACTAACACACACGTGACACACAATCACTTTTTGTCACTGTATGAACCCTGTAGCGCACGGCACAGCTATTTGTAGGACGCTTTATTACTGGTGTGCCCTCTGTTGCTGTCGAACGGACGTAACCTACTTACAGCGGGAGATTACTAATTTTTTGTCCGGTGAGCTTATATTTCTTGTATTTGTTTAAAAAGAATAAGCAAAAATATAAAAAATTATTAAAATTTAAAACTTTAAATCAGTCTTTAGTGATTACAAATAATTAACCATGCAGTATTTTCCGTTTATTACTTTTACGTATTCTCTATTTTAAACAAAATGTCAACAATGAAACAAAATGTCTCATTTCGTTTTTAACGATCGTTTTTAACGATGATACCCACAAACTTGCAGTTTCAACCAACATTTCTAAATATTTTTCTTCCCAAATAAGCATTACATTTTAATTATGTCACAAAATAATTGAAATTAATAATATAAGAATGAAATACCAAGGACGTTCAAAAATCTCTTGACACGTGTCTGTATATTTGCATTCATTCCTCCAAAGTTAACGAGATACGACTTGTTTTAAAGCGTGTCTAAACTTGTCATTACGTGTTAAAAACAAAGGCCTTATCATCATTTCTCTCTTCGCTGGCATCACATAAATTTCGATCTGCGAAATCTGTGCATTGTTGCTATGGAGCCTACTAAAGACAGGGAAATATTCTATATTTTCATTAGGATGCAGTTTGGGGACGACGAGAAAAAAAATCATCCCGATTTATTACGTATATGGGGATCATGACTGTCCATATAGCAATGTTACAGGATTTATGCGCAAATTCAAAGAAGCATGGTAGAGCTTCGGACACCTCCCTCGTGCAGGAAGACGAAGGGGGGCCGTGAACGAGAGAACCATCGCTGCTGTTCATGAACTCATTAAAGAAAACCAACATATCACTGTTCAGGTAATAAATTTAATGTCAGTGTATCGATTGGCAGTGTGAAAATAATTATTCATCAACATTTAAAGTTCCGAAATATCTGTGCCAAATGTGTACAGTCGCTCAAAAATGTATCCGAACACTACGGTTGATTACAAAATTCAGAAAAAATATTTGGCAACGAATATTTTAGAAATTAGTGATCTGGCAACCTTCGTGTCACGTGACACGAAGGTTGCCAGATCACTAATTTCTAAAATATTCGTTGCCAGATATTTTTTCTGAATTTTGTAATCAACAGTAGTGTTCGGATACTTTTTTGAGCGACAGTACCCCCCAAACTGACAGTACAGAGAAAAAGGGCTAAAGTCGACTCGTGCAAGGAGATGCTGGTAATGTTTGAACCTAGTGAACCCAAAACGGTTAACAAGACATTGCGACAGGTGATGAGACGTGATTTTATTACTATACAACTCCCAGGAAGATCAACAATGATGTTTGGGTTGCAAAAATAAAACCGCATCGCCAAATTCTCCAAGACTTTCGCTCAAGAAAGAAGATGTTCACTTTTTTTTTTCAATTCCTAAGTAGTGGTAGCAGTGAACACTTTATCTGAAAAAATGACTATAAATGGCCAATACTACACCAACATTGTTTTGCCCAAAATGGTTAAGGAGACGAAGGAGTAGCGTCCAACAACAGACGTGTCAAAGGTGCTACTTCTTCATGACCATGTCAGTGCGCACAAAACTCAGCAAGTTACGACTTATCAGGACCAGGAAATTATCAAACAGCTCCCTCATCCTGCATATTCACCTGATCTTACATCATGCGATTTTTGTTTGTTCCCAAAAATTTAAAAGGAACTTAACTGGGAAGACTTTTTCAAGGGTACAGGACCTTACAAAATGCTTTCATTTAGAGTTACTGAGTATTCCCAACAAGAGTGCCACCAAGCGTTCCAGAATTAGGGTAGACGTCTGCAACTTTGCATAGATGATGGAGGGGAGTACTTTGAAGAACAGTAAAAGTTTTATTAAGCAAATGCAATGATTTTTATTTTGCAGATGTATGTCAAGAACTGTCAGAGAAATATTTTCCTCAAATTAGCCTCGGGTTCAATAATTGTCGAAATGATTCCTACTAGGGCGTATCAAACTGAATAACTTCGGGTCTGGGAAGCGAGGGCTCTAAGAATTGAGCTTAACATCATCTCTATCATGTAAAATACCTTAAGGATGTTATCAAAGAATTTTATCGTTATGCCTAAGGAATGCGCAATTCGGACTAGAAAGCACAAAATTTACGAGAAAATCAGACTGATGACAAATCAAAGATTCAGTTCTTTTTCTAAATATTAATTTAGTTTCATAGTTAGGCAAACTGGCTTGTTTCAAATTATCAATCGTTGTCTTAAACCATTTATGCACCAATGGCAAGAACTGAGAAAACACAAACTTCTAAAAACAGACGCATTTAGTTAAACCTAATATAACATTTATTTCTTATAGTTGAATTAACTCTGAGGTAAATTCTTGTACCTATATCAACGCTGCAGTTAAATATTCTATGTTTTATAAATCTTTAAATATACAACAAATATTAACTTTAAAGTCAAAAATGAGCTAAATTTCATTCGAAGCCTCATTTTTCAACAATAGTAATAATTAAAAAAATAATAATTTAAAGTGTTACGGATATTCAAAGTTGGATATCGGCCAGCAGCATATAGCCTGGGTATCATCTGCATATACTGTAGGGATACTGGGCGGGGGTGGCTCAGTCGGTAGCGCGCCAGGCTCGTAATCTGTAGTTCCCAGGTTCGAGTCCCAGCTGGGTCAGCGTTGAGATTTATCTCCGCAAAAATCCCCGCCCTGCCCACGGTCAGTAGGGGACACTGATGGGCTTGGAAAGGCCGCCGTCCGTCGGATGGGACGTTAAGCCGTGGCCCCGTGTGCGGGAGAGCCATACCCTGTGCACGTTAAAGAACACGCTGGATGGCCTTGACGGGAGGCTACCATCTGTCTCCCAACAGCCGTTCCAGTGGGTCCCCTCCCCCAACCTTCTCTGAGCCTTCGGGGTCCATGTGACCTGGCCATTTAGCCCATGGTGTGCAAAAAAGTGCCGCTCAGAGGTAAAACAACAACAACAACAACTGTAGGGATACTATGATACTGAGTAAGCTGACACTTCGGTTTTTACTGATATGTCATAGCTTGGTTGTCAAATGATTGAAGGTCATTGACTTATCTATGAAAACTGTCAAAATGTCAACTGCGCAGTCTCACAGTCTTCCTATAGTCTCAGACCCCATGCTATACCACTGGTATCCACTGGTATAACCTGGAATTTCTCTAACAATTGATAGGGCACTGTAAAAAAAAAAAGAAAGATACGTAACTCATTCTCACGACGGTTATGTAGTTTTAAACGCGCGATGCAAAATTACCCAAGCATGCACTCGACTGCACTGCCTTGTGACAAGAAACTTCAACCACTGCTAGCCCACACACACTATTTAAGTCTTTCTGTCCCAAGCAAAGTAAATATAGATCTCAATCCGTTCCATTGTCTTCGAAGGGAGACTGAAAGGTAAAGAGAAGTAGCGCTTCCAACTGAACACAAAGCGGGAGGGCTGAGATAAAACATTGTGCAGTTTATGTTTATTCACTGAAGGCTGAAGACAACAAGAAACTATTTTGCAACTCGGGCTGTTTTCGATTTCCTTCCTCTGCATTTTAGAAGAAAGGCAAAGGCGAACCCAGAAAGAATTCTCGATTTAATTTTCAGGAATGATCAAACATGGTGAAATTCCGAGTCTATCTTGAGATTTTCGCTCTGTAAATATTCCACAGTTGGATTTCATTAAGAACACTTTTTTTTTCACGGCTGAAATTAGTATTATTTAGCTGTTCAGTTTTTGATCTTAGTTTCGATAAGCTAACCGCACTGCCAGTGGCAAGAACAAACATCAAATGCCTCTGTAGAATATAGAATGCTCTTTTTCATAAGGGAAAAATAATTGATTTTATCTTCTTTAATTACGGGGAGAGGAGACAACTTGTGGCTGTCTAGATGCCTTTTGACTACCACAAAATATCAAATACCACGGATTATCAACTTTCTAAAATAGACTAAAATGTTAATCTAAAATTTGTCATTTTCCTAATTTCTCGAAACTGTAACGATTACAATTCAAAACAATGCTTTCGTTAACACCTAAGTAACCCAAAAGGATTTTTTCCCGTCTCTTAACCCTTAACAACCCAGCATGTTTTTGTACCGTAACTGACCAGTAGTGTCCAATAGACACATCACTGAAAATCCTCAACATTATATTAAAATAAAATAAACAACGTGATATAAATTTATTGTTATTATATTATACAAGTCATAATTATTATTTTTTAATATTATAACTGTCTTTTTCTCTCAAAAGTGATTTCCTAAGTGGTTACTAAGGCTCTTTTTGTATATGGAAAATTCTGTGAGGTTATTGGCCCAGTGCGACAACTGCCATACAGCATGATAGTCATTTCCCCTAATTTCAATATTGCGTGTTCTATTTGGTTGGAAATTTTGAGGTATGCAACGCTTATTTTTTTTATAGTACCCGTTATTGTCAGTCCGATGCGGAATAATGACTCTGCAACTTCAAAGCTCGTAAAATAGTTGTCAACTGTTATATTTCTGTTTGTTCCATAGTATGGTTCGCACAATTTATTTACTACCATATGAGCCAAATTTTCTGTTCTATTTGGTCCATCTCTTCCGAGATATGGTATTCCAGACAGAGAATAACTTGTCTTACTATCGCAAATACACCACATCTTCATACCGTACTTGTCAGGTTTTCTTGGCAAGTATTGCTTGAAAGATACCCGTCCTCGGAAAGGAATCAGTTGCTCGTCGATCGTAAGATTTTCGGGGCGGGGGTGGCTCAGTCGGTAGCGCGCCAGGCTCGTAATCTGTAGTTCCCAGCTTCGAGTCCCAGCTGGGTCAGCGTTGAGATTTATCTCCGCAAAATTCCCCGCCCTGCCCACGGTCAGTAGGGGACACCGATGGGCTTGGAAAGGTCGCCGTCCGTCGGATGGGACTTTAAACCGTGGCCCCGTGTGCGGGAGAGCCATACCCTGTGCACGTTAAAGAACACGCTGGATGGCCTTGACGGGAGGCTACCATCTGTCCCCCAACAGCTGTTCCAGTGGGTCCCCTCCCCCAACCTTCTCTGAGCCTTCGGGGTTCATGTGACCTGGCCATTTAGCCCATGGTGTGCAAAAAAGTGCCGCTCAGAGGTAAAACAACCCAACGTAAGATTTTCCCCTGGTAAATAAAACTTCTTTAACTTGTGGTTTACATCCTCCCACAATTCCCTAATAGGTGCTCGTTTATCTTTTGACTTTCTGAGTGTCCTGATCCCTTTATCATCAAATCTTAAAAAAACGTTGGATAGCCGCAAATCTATGTTTTCCAATAGTAGCACGGAATATTTGATTACCAAATATCGGATCCCAGTACTCTCTAAAATCCACATCGCTCTGTTTATTGACACCAATAGCCAATAGTAGACCTGCAAATGCTTGTAACTCAATTGTATCCATTGGTTCCCATTTATTTTGCAACACTCTCTTAGCTTCGGAATCGGTATGCTTTACAATAAGTTCCAGTGTGTCTTGGTCGAAAAATAAATTGAAACTGTCGATAGGGTCATGAATTGCTTTCCCTGGCGGGAGAACAACCTTATGAATACTGCCACCGATTATATTATACCGTAGAGTTCTTGTTTTTTCCGGTTCTGCTTTCCACTTAGTTCCATCTTTACCTACATATTCAATAATCGGATTATTATAATTATTTAGTGATACCTAATGTCAATAAGTACTGATAAAATGAACGAAAACAACAACGGCGTACGCATGAATCACATTACTTGCAAGTTTTAACAGGTTCAAACCTGCGAACTTATATAATCTCAGATAGTGTCCAACGGACACATCTGGGTTGTTATGTTGTTTTCTGGAAAATTGTTAAAATTAAAAAAAAAAAATTCTTTTAGAAAACTTTGGTAAGATAATTTTGGAGATAAAAGAAAGGGCATAAATTAGAAAAGTGATTTCACAATAAAATAAACACTTTTCATTCTGTACGTAAATAAATTTGAAAAAGTATCCATCGTACACTACTGGGTTGTTAAGTGTTAAAGCATAAAAGAAGTTGTATGTCTATGGACTGATACTGCAGCACTCATCATCATCATAATCCTCAAGCAGACATGGGCTACAGAAGTCCCAGATTGTGGAATTTAGTTCTCCAAACACATCTGTCCTGAGCTACATGCAGTGTGTATCATTTAAATTGCAATCCACACAATAATCACGAAGTAGGGGCAGAAATGAAATCAGAACTATTTCCTTTTTGCAATGGACTTTCCCCATACTACGCTATAGTATCTGCATTTCAGCACGAGTTCTTTGGCGAACGCCTTCTTAGGTCATCTTTGGCCACCCCGATCTCCACACTTTACATCATCCGACTTCTTTCTGCAGGGTTCCTCAAAGGAAGAGTGTATCTATCCACGACGCCTCGAGGAACAGAAACAACATTGAGAAGAGATAATAAGAAGACATAACAGTTCAGAGAACCATTATGTCTTCTAATAAAAACAGATTTGTACACCATAATGTGGAAGATATAATAACCTGTGGAAGATATATATATATAGATATACTATAATTCTTAAGTATTTTTTAAAAGTGATTAGAAAATGAATTTAGATCATGCGATAAAGCTACACAGCAATTATTACTGCCAAATCCCAAATTTCAACAATAATTTATGGTAAACTCATCAGAAACTATACAATTCCACTTATTTTTAACTCTTTGCTTAGAAAACTGCTATCCATTCTATCTATCAAAATCTAAATCTGAGACCAAAAATTGGCTTTTGAAAGTTAAGAGTATAAAAGTATGTCGTTCCTAATTAATTATTAATTAGCATTTGTATATATATATCCAGGGGAGTAGCCATGGCGGGAATTCGAATAATGGGGGGATTCGCCATGGAATTCGAATAACATGGGAATTCGCCATGGGGGGAATTCGAACTTGGAGTTGGCAAATAACTTCGAATTTTGCCAACTCCAAGTTATTTGGGGAGGCTCCCCCCAAATAACTTGGAGTTGGCAAAATTCGAAGCGACTTCGTAAAATCTAGGTGAGTTGCGAAAATTTGTAATCTATTTTTTTTTGCAAAATTAAGGGGAGTTGTCACAAACGAGGCAACTTGGAAAATCTAGAACAGTTTGGAGAGACGGCAAAATTTAGAGCAGTTGGCAAAATCGGGAAAGCTTGACAAAATCTAAGGGAAGTTGGCAAAATTGGGAAAGCTTGACAAAATCTAGGGGAAGTTGGCAAAATCGTGGGGAGTTGGCAAAATTCAGGTGAGATGTAAAAATTGAGAATTTTTTCTGGAAAATTATGGCGAGTTGGCAAAATCTAGGGGCAGTTGGTAAAATTCGGAGTGACTTGGCAAATCGTGGAGAGTTGACAAAATTCAGATGAGATGTTAAAATTGCAATCTTTTTTGTGTAAAATTATGGCGTGTTGGCAAAATCGAGGCAACGTCGCAAAATTTAGGAGAGTTGGCAAATCTTGGGGGAGTTGGCAAAATTCAGAGTGACTTTGCAAAAATCAGGTGAGATGTAAAAATTGGGAATTTTTTCTGTAGAATTGTGGCGAGATGTCAAAATCGGGGAAACTTGGCAAAATCTAGGGCAGCTGATAAAATTTGATTCCACCTGGTAAAATACGGGCGAGTTGTGAAAATTGGGATTATTTTATCAAATTAAGGAGAATTGACAAAATCGAGAAAACTTGGCAAAATTTTCGGGAGTTTGAAAAATTTGAAGTGACTTGGCAAATTCAGGAGAGATGTAAAAATTGGGATTGTTTTGCGAAATTAAGGTCAGGATGTAAAATCGAGGCAACTTGGCAAAATCTAGGGAAGTTGGCAAAACTGTAAACAACTTGGTAAAACACAGGTGAGTTGTAAAAATTGGGATTGGTTTTGTGATATTAAGGAGAGCTGGAAAAACCGAGAACTCTTGGCAAAATCTAGGGGAATTGTCAAAATTCGAATCCACTTGGTAAAATACAGGGTAGTTGTGAAAGTTATGCCTTTCTTGTGCAATTAAGGAGAGTTGATAAAATTCGAAGTGATTTGGCAAATTCAGGGAAGATGTAAAAATTGGGATTTTTTTTCTGCAAAATTATGGCGAGTTGACAAAATCTAGGGTAATTGGCAAAATTCGAATCCACTTGGTGAAATATAGGCGACTTGTGATAATTGGATTGGGTTTGTGAAATTAAAAAACGTTGAAAAAATCGAGAAAACTTGGCAAAATATTGGGGAGTTTGAAAATTTTGAAGTGACTTGACAAATAAGGAGAGATGTAAAGATTGGATTGGGATTGTTTTTTTTTTAAATTAAGGAGAGTTGGCCAAATCAAGGGAAAATGACACTGACTTGCTACAAATCAGACTAGATGTAAATATTGTGACAATATCTGTGAAAATATGGCTACTTGGCAAAATTGGAAGTGCAGGAGAGGGAAAATGCAGGAGAGGTGTGAAAAATTGCCTCAACGGAGCCCACGGAGCGAAAATCTAGACGTTATTTGCTCAGTTGGCAAAATTTGATTTTCAAGTTGGAAAATTTGTGATTCCCCCCCCCCCTCAACCATAGTCCTTCGCTACGCTCCTGTATATATCTGAACTTCTTATATATGAATGTAAATATGCAACCGATGTATAGCAACTATTTGTAACTGCATATACCTAACGTTTCCTGCGAATTTCTACACCAAGTTTCGTGGGGATTTTACTAACATTGTTACTCTATTTGAGAGTTTCTTTTATTTTCTCCATTAATTGTATGTGATATTTGTAAGGAGTATGTATATAGAATTTGTTCTTATAGTCAAGCTCTTATAGCTTGCTATGATCAACTCTGTATATGCAATTGCAAAGGATATAAAGAATTGTTAATGTGGGAAAAAATGAATGCTTCAGTTTTCTAATAAAGAAGTTTTCCTGTGGCTCTAAGGGAATATATTTTAGGGGTTCGCCCTAAAAGAAATCATTTGCCAAGATTTGAGATACAGATGTGCTGAAGAAAACATTTGCGAACATGAAGAACTATGTACAGAGATGCCTACATTTCAATGAGGATGTTTTCCAGCACACGCACGTTTTGAAGTGATTCAGCTGAGCCAACATATGTATATATTTGACAATACGATTAGTGGCGGAAATAGTGTTGAATGTGATTGGGAGGCGTCCTGCTAGTTCCGAGATGAAAAAAACAACAACTAGCGGTTGAAATACTAAAGTTGAAAAACAAACAAAAATAACCCCTGCAAACCCATCACCTTCCACTTTGGCCTGTTCCTTTGAGTGTCACTTCGGGTAAACCATTTTATCTTTTTTTTTGAGGAGTTGAGAAGGGGGGTTATAGAATTAATGTACTTTGCCGTACTCCTATTTCAAAATCCACATTTACAGCGTTGAATATGATGAGTTAACATATATATTTATATATGTTTATAATATGATGAATCAACATATATATATATGTTGTCAAACATATATTTACGTTGCCACCAAATTTTGTTGAAATCGATCAACTGATAAAAAACATTTTGAGCAATGATATGGATCCACCAGCAAGCGAAATGTATTGAATACTGCAACCATCCAGAAAATCGCCAATTTCTTTCTAAAAGGAAGTTAAAAGTTCATGTAATCATAACATGAAGACCACGAAGCGTGATTCTTTACACTTCCAACATGAAAACAAAGCTTAACATCCCATCAAATGGACGCGAAGGTGCAAAAATATATCAATGCTGCCAAATGATGCGACCTTCAAGTTGTGGGTCTGGTAAGCTACCCAATTTACTGATCACCAAACTACCATAACAAAACTAATCTAGATGCAACTGTAACTACTAATTCAGTGATGACTGTATGATGATCTTTTTGGTTGACTGCATATTAAATCTTCCAAAGGCAATTATCAGTCTGAAACAAAAATCCTTCTTCAGCTCACAATCAACGACATTTGGAATCATTGGACTTGTTCTAATAAGACTTAAATTTATGGCAAACGTTCGTTATAACTCGATAATACATCTTATCTTCGCAAAGCATGAGAAATAAATGAAAAAACTTTGCTTTAAATATTTAATGCGCTTGATTCAAAAGATATTGCTTTTAAATCTTTAATCAGTTTTATAGAACAGTGCTGGGCATGCCACGATATAACTATGGCCTAAGAGTCTTTGAGATGAAGAACATAAAAGTCTTACTGGCACTGAGATGCGTTTTTCTGAACTGGTTATTATGTATTATATTCGCAGCATTTTCAAAAGAGAAACCATTGGAAGTTGAAACCTGTTTTCACTACACCTATAGCTGTTTCCATGGTTACGAAACATGTCGTGCAACGATGTATGTTAATGGTGCACTTGGAATCTGCGTACTGTAAACATGTCATTTTTATTAACTCGCCAAACATAAAAGCGTTTGAAGAAAAATTCAAGCATGCGCAGGGTTTGAATTCTTTTCTCCTTTTTTACTGGGGGAAATTTTCAATTCTAAATCGATGTATGGCGTTATTTCTGTTGATTTCTAATGGGAAAATCAAACAAAGGAGTAAATAATAAAACTGATTACTTAAATGATACATTACGGAAGAACATTTCAGCACAAATGATCGTTTATACGCTATGCATTGCAATTTAGTGTTTTATTTATGTGCTATTTATATTTCTTTTTACATTTGTGCAACTATTATTTTATTTAGTGTAAGTGTACTACAGTACCTTCTATTCCTTAAATCAAACGTGCAGGAACTCCTGCTGTTTTAAAAATTTCATCCGCCTACCCGAGAAACTGAAAAATGTATTTTTCCCCCATCTGGTTCTTCTAAAATGAATGGTGTTTTAATAAGACGAAAGACGAAAATTTGCATAGCATCATGCAACTAACTGCAACGTCATTGAACTGAATGTTCATTTCTGGGATCCAGTCCCAACCATCATACACTACTTCGACAAAATATCTTCAAAAACATTCATTTTAGAAGAACCAGATGGGGGAAAAATACATTTTTGAGTTTCTCGGGTAAGCGATGAAATTTTTAAAACAGCAGGAGTTCCTGCACGTTTGATTTAAGGAATAGAAGGTACTGTAGTACACTTACTCTAGATAAAGTAATAGTTGCACATATATAAAAAGAAATATAACTCGTTATATGCAAACAAATATTGGCTACTCATTGTATAAACAAAACTAGAAACACATATCGTCTCTGGCGAATATGGAATCTCATTTTCAGAGAGATTGAAGTTTTTCGTTTACCTACTTTTTCACTCCTTAAAAGTTTCAATTTCAGATAATGGATGATGGGGAAAAATGCAACTAGTAGTTTTTTATTAGTAATTATACAATATAAAAAATATTTGTGCTTTTTATTTCTTAAATTAAAAAGGTTGCTTTTCTCATACCCCTCCGATAAAAGGAGGCAGATTGTTACTCTCAGTGGAATATATCCTGACACTCTATCAACGAAATTTTAAATTTCTACTAATTCATACCTCTGAGCTGCACTTTTTTGCACATAATGGGCTAAATAACCAGATCACAAGGACCCCAAAGGCTCAGAAAAGGTTGGAGGAAGGGGACTCACAGGAGAGCTGTTAAGTAACAGATGGTAGCCTCCTGTCAAAGCCATCCAGTGTGTTCTTTAACGTGCACAGGGTATGGCTCTCTCATACACGGAGCTACGGTTTAATGTCCCATGCGATAGACGGCGTCCTTTCCATGTCCATCGGTGTCCCCTACTAACCGAGGGCAGGGCGGGGAGTTTTGATGAGATAAATCTCCACTCTGGCCCATGTGGGACTCGAACCTGGGAACTGCAGATTACGAGCCTGGCTTGCTACCGACTGAGCCACCACGCTCTCCATATTTGAGAAGAGCATACTAAATGAAACTGATTGGATATTTTTAATTCATAAATGGCAACTTCTGGTTCAAGCCTTCTAGCAGGAGTCGTTTTATATATGGAGTCAACCTTCGTGTCACGTGACACGAAGGTTGCCAGATCACTAATTTCTAAAAAAATCGTTGCCAGATATTTTTTTCTGAATTCTGCAATCAACCATAGTGTTCGGATATTTATTTGAGCGATTGTATAGGGCCCATGACTGGGGGGGGGGGGGGGCACTGAACCACTCAATCGAAAAAAATAATGTCAACTGCTGTGTTAAAATTGTAGACTGGTCCACCGAACTCACCAAACATATTCTACAATAGAATATATAAGATACGTAAATAATGTTATTTCTTTGACTTTTTATTCACTTATTTATTGAAATGAGATCAATGAATTTGTTGAAATGAAAGCAAAAAAAGGGAATTCGTTTAAAAATATATTACATATCTGCAATATTAAAAATATATAAAAATATATAAAATAAAAAAACCTTTCTGTTATACCGTATTTATTTTCACTATTATTTATTCCAATAAAAAAAATTAGGGGTCCCAAAAAGAAAACCTTGCACAGGGTAGAAGAAAAAGCTAGCTACGTTGTGCTAAATACTATTTCCTGACTTGTATACCAATTAGTAAGAAAGGGCTAGGGGCAGTCCCAACACTTTTGAAAAATATTTCCTTAAAACTTATTTAAATAATCTGAGAAAAAGCAGTCAAAACATCATTCTCTTCATGCAAAAAATGTGATGCTTGACTTTAAGTGAAATTTCCATCTATGGGTTAAAACTGGATAATGTCTTGAAGTGAGGTTCCCATCTGCGATAGGGGCGGGGTGGCTCAGTCGGTAGCGCGCCAGGCTCGTAATCTGTAGTTCCCAGGTTCGAGTCCCAGCTGGGTCAGCGTTGAGATTTATCTCCGCAAAAATTCCCCGTCCTGCCCACGGTCAGTAGGGGACACCGATGGGCTTGGAAAGGCCGCCGTCCGTCGAATGGGACGTTAAGCCGTGGCCCCGTGTGCGGGAGAGCCATACCCTGTGCACGTTAAAGAACACGCTGGATGGCCTTGACGGGAGGCTACCATCTGTCTCCCAACAGCTGTTCCAGTGGGTCCCCTCCCCCAACCTTCTCTGAGCCTTCGGGGTCCATGTGACCTGGCCATTTAGCCCATGGTGTGCAAAAAAGTGCCGCTCAGAGGTAAAACAACCCAACCCATCTGCAATTCAGAAGTCGATGATATTTCTAAGCAATGTTCTTATCCAACGGCTGTTTAATAAATTTTCCCCAGTTTTGTTCGCCTTATGGAGTCTTTGTGACGAGCATATTTTAGAAGTGATAATGGTAGTTGATTTTCAATGGACATTCTAATATATATATTTTAGGAGTGATAATGGTACAGATTTGGAATGGATATCGATATCATCAAGTCTTGTGGAATGTCCACATGATTAAGAGAGGTGAGAGGGACCGAGACAATCACAAATGGAGGGACTCCACTCCTCTCCGAAAGCCATATAAATATAAGAATTTTATTTAAAAGATACTTTAAAAACAGATTTACTATAATTTATTGAAAGAAATTTTAAATCTGTAGTAATGAAAGATGATTGTGTTTGTGTATTAGTATGTATGTGTAACTATGGCAGCTCTAAATCATTAGGAAAGCGTTATAGACGCTTCAAATTTTCGCAGAATGTTTCTGGCTATCGTTCGAATTGTAGTGCCAGATTTAAAGTTGAAATTCCGAAAGAGGGGATTTCTAGAAGCTAAACAATTTATCATGCCATTCTCACGTGAAACCGAAGGCACTGCCAAATTTGTTGATGTCATTCACTGTCCCTAACTGTGAACGCAAGTGTCATAATGTGTTAATCTGCCTCCATAGCCAGATCCCTCCAATTTCCAAAGGCATTATTTATAGCATCCCACTGTAAGTAAGTTCCTGATTTTTAAAACTCAACAAGGACTCACACAGGGGGAACTGATGTACGAAATTTGGGACCGTTCAGTCGAGTATCACGGGAACCACAGAACATAAAAAACGAAACAGAAATTCAAACCTCGACAATTTGCGCAGATGCGAAGCCACCTGGCTGTGAGAGTACGAGCTGTAGTCAGCAATGAGTACAATTCTCCGTTTTTTTTAATCTGTTTAGTAAGACATTGAGGGAGAGGAGGAGGGGTGAGTACTTGCAAAACTAATCTTTAGCGCAGTGAAAATGATAATATACAGATTAAAAGTGAGATCCGTGAAGCTCCGGGAAAGTTCAGTTAGTTATACAATAAAAACGATCTAGAGTGTTTTTACGATTTACACATTATTTCTATTTATTTGACATATAATTTGACAATGACCTGTATATTTGGAGCCCCTAGGCGAGGGGACTGAGACAAATGGTCCTGCTGCCCCTCACACACTACCACCCCTCTATATGGGCCTGTCCACGTGATATCAACAGATCTTTAGAGTCATTACCAATGTTGCCAGAGCTTCAGAATGGCATTGATATCAACAGATGCTTGCATTGGTCACTAATGTCTCTAAATTTTAAGTAACGATCATTTCATCAAAACTAACAAATCAACACCGAAACAGCTAATCTCACAAGCAGATATCCTTGTCAGAATATGTTTATATCGATTGGTACAGTCGCTCAAAAAAATATCCGAACACTATGGTTGATTAACAGAATTTAGAAAAAATATCTAGAACGTGTACAGCAACTGTACACGCTCCAGTTACCGTTCACAGCAAACTGGAGCGTGGGCAGTTACTGCACACGCTCCAGTTTGCTGTGAACGGTAACTGCACACGCTCAATATTTCTGTGAGTGGGCCCACACGATCTAGGTTTTTGTGAGCTCACACGATCCAATGTGCTGTGAACATTAACCGCAACCGCTCCAGTTTGCTGTGAACGGTAACTGCACACTCTCCATATTCATTGCGTTATATATTCATACGCATTATATATATTAAAAAAAGTAACCGAACACTATGCTTGATTACAGAATTCAGAAAAAAATATCTGGCAACGATTTTTTAAAGAAATTAGTGATCTGGCTACCTTCGTATCACGTGACACGAAGGTTGCCAGATCACTAATTTTTTTGAAAAATCGTTGCCAGATATTTTTTCTGAATTCTGTAATCAACCATAGTGTTCGGATACTTTTTTGAGTAACTGTACGATCTTAACAGAGAAAAATTTACACTACGATTTTTTTAAGAGGGTATTTGGTTTCTCATAGTGACTTTTCTAGCAATCGACAAAAAATTTAAAAAATCTCACATCCATTAATCGTGTAACTGTGAAGCGAACTCTTTAATCACGTTTCTATATAGGTTCGAGTCCCAGCTGGGTCAGCTTTGAGATTTATCTCCGCAAAATTCCCCGCCCTGCCCACGGTCAGAAGGGGACACCGATGGGCTTGGAAAGACCGCCGTCCGTCGGATGGGACGTTAGGCCGTGGCCCCGTGTGCGGGAGAGCCATACCCTGTGCACGTTAAAGAACAAGCCGGATGGCCTTGACGGGAGGCTACCATCTGTCTCCCAACAGCTGTTCCAGTGGGTCCCCTCCCCCAACCTTCTCTGAGCCTTCGGGGTCCTTGTGACCTGGCCATTTAGCCCATGGTGTGCAAAAAAGTGCCGCTCAGAGGTCTTATTTTTTTCCTAGCATTAATAAAGAAATAAATACCCAACCCACGTTTCTATAACAAAAGTGAATTGTAAAAGCTAAACAAATTTTAATTCTAGAATACGCTTTCTTATTCGAGAGATTACTTTTAACATCTCAGCAAAGATAAAGTTCAATGATTAGTCGAAGGATCTCCTCTTTTATTTTACCCAGCAGTAATCTGGTCGAGTCCAACTCTTACCTTCTGTTTCCTTTAAGCAGATCGGCAGATTCTTGGCCGAGCATAGCGGCGCAGGGTCGACTGAAACACCTGGAATCGATTGCTTGCGTGGTGGCGCTACCGGAATACCCCTCCTCCCCCTCGACTACTTCCCCCTCTCCACGTTACCTGGCGTGGGGAGGGGCCCCCGGTGAACTGTGCACAACGTGGATGCTGCGACAGCCATGTGACTACGATCGGCGTGGGGTAAACCACTGTCTGATACGGGGAGGAGCGGCAAGACTGTACAGGTCGCTGATTGTGTGGCATCTGGCGCGAAGATGAGGAAGCTACAGCAGCATGCTTGCACGTCTTGCCGAGAGTGAAGTGATAACTAAAGGTATGGAAGAGATTCCGAGCACATCGTGACGAAATTCGCCTGGAAAGATGGGCATTAGTTGAAGGCTATATAGACTGCATTAGGAGATGAAAAGGCTTCTGGGGAACAAATGAAACTTTTACAGTAGCTACCTCTTATTCCAATGATATTTACCATCTTAGTAGTATTCCTTTACAGTAGCGATTTTAAATAAAGACATGCAGTTACCATACAATAGTAAAATGAAGATTTCAGTGTGATATTCAGAACCGCATTTTAATAGCTGAATCATCTGTGTCATTTCCTAGCATTAATAAAGAAATAAATACCCCCTCAAGCAGCTGCTTGCCACAGAGGTCTGACAGCAGTCTGTCAGTTTATATGCCATAGTAGAGGGTCCTGTGAGGATGGCAGTAACTCAACAGAAAAACAACACAAACAGTCCATAGCCTTATCCGGGGCTCTAACCCAGGTCACTTATATCAGTAGCCAAGAGCGCTAACCACTCGGCCACGGGATGGAATTTAGTTTCGCTTAACTAAATTTGCAATCAAGTTGAAACAGTTTCTTCAACATAATGATTGCAACAGTTGAAAAAACTGTATTTAAAAAACTTCAGTATTTATTTACTCCGATAATGTTGCTTATTAGAGAAATAATTTGGAAGATATAATCCCTGATGCATAAATATATGATAAATAATAAAGTTAAAATGAGAGCTGGACCTTGAAAGGAAAAGGGGCATTTATCTTTTTCACCTCACCCCTTTCCGAACATAAACACAACATAACACTTCTAATGGTTTTAACAATGAAAATGGAATTATTAAAATATGATGCAAATAATTTAAAAGAATATTTTCTTAAAGAAACATTTTAATGAATGAAAAACAATATATTTACTGCACTCAGCGATACAGAGAGCCAACACTATCCTCGGCCAAACAACCCAGTTAGGTCCTTCTTTATAAACAGTTCAATAAACTTTCAGATCGAAATCGGAGTAGGCGATTATTAAATAGATATGGAATGTATAATAATGAGTAATCGGAATTAAGCCTTCCCGTAGTCGAGTGATTAGTACGCTTGGGTACTGATCCACGGGTCTTGGATAACCTCGGGTAAGGTATGGATGTTTGTGTTGTCTTTCTGCTGAGGTCCCGCCATCCTCACAGACCTTTTACTAGATATGGCGTATAAACTGACAGGCTGCTATCTGACCTCTGTGGCAAGCAGCTGCTTGCCACAGAGGTCAGTAGCATCAGTGAGAGAGTATTTATTAATTTTTCATTTAATGGGAAATTGTGTTTGTATAACAAGACCAATGTTCTCTATGCAGAAGAGAAGAGCTCAGTCCTGTTCCCTTAATACGGACCCAGGATCTTGGCCTTTCCCCTCTTGTCAACCCTGACTGCACGCTTTCTCGAGAATGTTTTCTTCACAAGGAAGAATCAGGAAGGTTTTCTGTTCTGTTCTGGTAAAATGAAGTCACCGCAAAAAATTTTTTTTTACCGAATCCTGTCATTAAATGTGTCCCTCAAATTTGAATGCGACAAATTAAAACTCTATTATTGAAGATCAATGAAACGAAATATTCGTCGCTTCATTACGCCTGAAGGACCTTTGATGCTATTTACCAGAAATGTAAGCAAGTATTATTGCCTTATTTTACATATGACCCAAAAATATTTTCAAAATGAAAACATTTACTGAAATATCTGCATATTAATATGAAACCCTAAACGACATCTTACTGGGAACAGGGAATTTTATGAGCAATATTAAAAAAACATTATGTGATGGAACCCGTTGTTATTATGTGCGACTTTAGTTAGAACTATAAATAGTAATGAATACTAAAACTGGAAAGTCATTATATTGACCTTTTAGTGTACAGTCGCTCATAAAAGTATTCGAACACTATGGTTGATTACAGAATTCAGAAAAAGTATCTGACAACGATTTTTTTTAGAAATTAGTGATCTGGCAACCTTCGTGTCACGTGACACGAAGGTCTATACGAAGGTTGCCAGATCATTAATCTCTAAAAAAATCGTTGTCAGATATTTTTTCTGAATTCTGTAATCAACCATGGTGTTCGGATACTTTTTTGAGGGACTGTAGGTGGTCATATTATTTTGATACTAGATCGTGTGGGCTCACTCACGGAAATATTGAGCGTGTGCAGTTACCGTTCACAGCAAACTGGAGCGTGTGCAGTAACTGCACACGCTCCAGTTTGCTGTGAACGGTAACTGGAGCGTGTACAGTTGCTGTACACGCTACAGATATTTTTCCTGAATTCTGTAATCACGTGACACGAAGGTTGCCAGATCACTAATTTCTAGAAAAAATCGTTGCCAGATATTTTTTCTGAATTCTGTAATCAACCATAGTGTTAGGATACTTTTTTGAGCGACTGTACATAATTTTCTCACGATCACATGGGATGTTCCGAGGAAGGGAAACAGAAAAGAGCATTTGATTTCCTTCCCATTTTTCAAAAGAAGTTTTAATTAAAACTGAAAATCGATAATAGGAAATATAAGATGTTAGTTTCCAGGTCAGGAGATGAACCAATCGTACTTTAAGCTTAGCGTTAAGAACTTTAAGCGTAAAAAGTAGTATAATTTCTATATATATTTTTCTTTAGCCTAAAAAGCTTATTGTATAAAATATATTTCGCTTGTATATATATATTATTGCATTCCCTCCACCCCGTGGGGGCGGGGGTGGCTCAGTCGGTAGCGCGCCAGGCTCGTAATCTGTAGTTCCCAGGTTCGAGTCCCAGCTGGGTCAGCGTTGAGATTTATCTCCGCAAAATTCCCCGCCCTGCCCACGGTCAGTAGGGGACACCGATGGGCTTGGAAAGGCCGCCGTCCGTCGGATGGGACGTTAAGCCATGGCCCCGTGTGCGGGAGAGCCATACCCTGTGCACGTTAAAGAACACGCTGGATGGCCTTGACGGGAGGCTACCATCTGTCTCCCAACAGCTGTTCCAGTGGGTCCCCTCCCCCAACCTTCTCTGAGCCTTCGGGGTCCATGTGACCTGGCCATTTAGCCCAGGTGTGCAAAAAAGTGCCGCTCAGAGGTAAAACAACCCAACCCAATCCACCCGTGTGACTTGATAGTGATTCGTTCATATCGGTTTCTTTGGAAGAAATCTTGGTCTTCCATAAGCTATAAGGTGCAAATAAGCAACCTAGATTTACATTTTCAAACACCAAGAAATAAAATCCATTTTGTGAAAAGCGTAAAAGAATCACAAACTTAGCGTTTATAGTGAATGTTTCACTCCAGACCAAATGATCCTTCAGTCAAGAAGTCTATCAGTGAAGTCTTATTGCGAAAAATATTGAAAATAAAATTGATATTATCACCTTTGTTTTAGTTTAGAGACATTTCACGTTACTATGATTAAAGTGAACTAAAAGTTTAGTTATATGTTCCTAAAATCTTTTGTCTGTCTTATCCAAGTGAACATAATGTAAATATTCAGTTGTTTTTGTTTTTTCTTCGATTTGCAAGAACGAAATAAGAAAGAATTTCGCAGAAATTTCTTTAAGAACTATTTTATTGCTCTCTATTCCCTTTCCAGAATCTTTGAAAAACGAAATTCTCAAAAAGTTTCTGATGCTTTTCAAGAAACTCTGTCTGATTCGGTTCGCATTTCGATTGAAAGTGATTTTTGCCATTTATTAGACATTGTCTATACCACAAATCAATTTGTTGTCGAAAACGGGAATAATATTAATTTTTTAAAAAGGTTCAAATGATTTATATGATATATGAAGAGTAAAGTAACGTTTATCCAAATTATTGTCCAAATGTTTTAAGCAAATCTATATCCAAAGAATCTCACAGCTCAGAAAGAACCTAATTTCTGTCAAGTTTATTTACTTTCTGCTAAGATATCGCCTTCGTACATATTTCTTTCCAGGGCGTATTAAACCAATACTCTCTATCGAGGGATCAGTCTGAGAAGAAATTCATTTTTCAATTCATATTTAACCATTATGTTCAATTTACTTTCCTCCATTTTCATTATCGTAAAATAAAAAAAAAGAATTCCAATCGCTTTTGAATTCTGCACCCGCCGGATGAGACATGATTAAAAGATTGACTACTTTTGAGAATTTCTTCCTTTACGACAAGACTTTCTAAGCCTTTTCTTTCTATGTATCCTTTGGTCTCGAATTAAAACTTTATGCACCCCTTGAAAAGAACCACATGAATTTTCAATGCATTTTAAGTAGCTAATCTATGGGATACGTTTCATAATTTATGAAATATACCTCACACACCCCGGGAGGGTACAAGGACTCCCCCCCCCCAGTTCAAAACTGCTGCTTAAAGGCATGGGATCTTTCAGTGGGAGTCGAACCGATTTTCACTAAACTATGAATAAGAAAGAATGTCGAGATTCATATTAACTAATTTCCATACACAAAATAGGAACTTTTTGTATCGCAAAAAAGTATCGTCCTTTTCATGATTCCTTTTCATTTCACTAAAAGTTTTACGTCCGATGAAATAATAATACGTCTAAGAGTAAGTCTGAGACTCTTTAGCAATAAACTTAGCGAGAGTTAGTTCATGGGTCCTTTCAGTGAGAGTCGAACGGATTTTCACTAAACTATGAATAGGGAAGAATGTCGAGATTCATATTAACTAATTTCCATTCAGAAAATAGGAACTTTTTGTATCGCAGAAAAAAGTATCGTCCCTTTCATAATTCCTTTTCATTTTCTTAAATGTTTTACGTCCGATGAAATAATAATACGGCTAAGAGTAACTCTGAGACCCTTTAGCAATAAACGTAGCGGGAGTTAGTGGCATTTAAGACTATTCTTTGCTCAATTTCAATTCAAAAGCCAAAAAGATCTATGTCGAGATTAACAACAACGTAGGTAACGAGCATCATATATTTGTGATGCAAGTAAACTTCCGTAGAATCTCAATACAAAAGAAAATTCTGTAGGATTGATTTTCATCGACTAGTCAAAAAATTATTTTTAATATTTAAATAATATTAAAACCACTTCCATGCTTTAAGATCTTCAAGATAAGTGCGTTAAATTATTCTTAATTAGTTATAACATCATATTTAAAGTTACGTAGTCTACATTAAGGATTTTTATTGCAATATTACCATTGGGCGTCATAATTTTGTTTTTAAAAGCCTTCCAGAAACTAGGGGGTCTCAAGGAATATTTTACGAATAAAGAAAATATACATACTGTTGTGTAGCCAGAATCTTCCAATAATGTTTTTGTGACAGGTTTGAATCTAAGTTTTTCGAGGACTGTCTTAGAAAATATATGACATTTAACCCAGAGAGGGAGTCAGAAAGAGAGAACTACAGTCAGTCCAATAAGTTCCATTTTATAGTTTTATTTTCACTGAATTTATTCCCTTTCCCCTTTCCTATTTCTTTGCATTTTATTAGGTAGTGAGTAAAAAAAAGTACTCAGTTTCAATAGAGAAATTAATTCTTAATGGAACACTAAAATTAGTGTAAAAAAAAACTAAATAACTGAAAAAAGGGCATTGGTTTCTTTTAAATCTCTATGACTGTTTTAAAATTGCAAGAATGGAGATCATCAGGTTTGAAGAACATATAAATATTGAAACTGGAAAAGCGTAGTAATAAAGCGTGCATTCCGGAAATAATAGGGAGGATGAGAAATATATTTTCCTACGGAAGTTGTTGGTGAAGACTGAATGAGAAGTGAAAAGAAATAAATGATACAAGAAATTTGTGATTAGAACTGTTGTCAGTATTAGAGATGGGGCACTGCAAACTACAATCATAATATCTATTTGTGTATGAACTCAAAATATGGGAAGCATTTTGTTAATGATTCAATGATAAAGAAGTTTCAAATTTTTGCTGTTATTTGGCTTTTGTTTTACACTAATATTACAACCTTTGAAACTTTTACTTCAGTCTGAAATTGAGTATTTTTTCTGCTATCAGTACGATCGAAATTTCGAAACAAGTTTTGAAGTAGCTATTAATTAGAATCAGATTTAAGACTAGTATTATCTGAAATTAAGATTACGAAAAATATACAGATAATCATCAACCGTTCTCGTCACTATCTTTCTCACTGAGTTTCAAATAAATAAATAAATACTGCACCATCGATAATAAAAACTAAGACCGTTATTAGAAAATTTCTTTTGAGGTATCTAAAAAAATTTCGAAAAAATAAAATAAATATCCTAATAAAAATAAAGAAATTTGAAGATTAATAGTTTATAAAGACTTTAATACACTATATGTGTCAAAACTCTCAGTTCACTTCCCATATTATGTGAAGGAAAACCATACTTAAAGTTCGCTATTTTTTGAAAAACAATATTTTTGAAAAACGTCACTGACGATAAATTGAGAATGTGATTAAAATCTGGGGCGGGGCTAGGATCAGTCTCTATAGCCAAGGCTAGTAATTGGCAGTCTCAGATTTGAATTTCCACTGTGCGTTCGTTGAGAATTTGTCCGCTAATTCCCATTCTACGATCGGTGAGCTAAGGGGACACTAATGGGCTTGGAAAGGTCGGTGTCCGCGGAACGGGACATTAAGCAGTGGCCCGTGTACAGGAGAGTCATATTATTGCACGCTAAAGAACATGCTAGATGACCTTGATTAGGAGACTTCCATAGAAGATATATTTATTCATCATCATCGTCATCTCACAAAACACGATATAGAGATAATTTTTACATTTGACCCGCAAAACTGATAGCTTATTTGCAGGAAATGTAGATTTTTCTCCTACTAGCTGTCTAGAGATTCCCCTTCTGTAACCTTATCTGAAACATTTAGTCCATTGTGTGAAAAATAATGCAGATCAGTCAAAAATAATGCAGCTCACAACCCAAGTCATCTTCATAAAATTAAAGTGTAATACTATTAAATAATTTTAAAATAATTACAATTCCATTCCCATCCACTACTGAGAAAGGTAAAAATCACTTACACTCTTCTGCCTGGTTGCAAACTTAAAATATCACAATTTTTTTAATTTTCGAAAAAGAATTTTTTTTCTTATGAAATATAGCATTATTTAAAAAAAAACCTTCTTTGGTTAAACAGGGTTCAAAATTTATTCTTTAATTATTAACTTTAAACAGTCATTACGGAATTTTTGAAATTTAAGACAGATTTTATCGCCAAACTTAATACATTACTAAATTTTCCTCCTTTAAGTTCGAGACCCACCCAAATCATACCTATCCAGACGAACCTGCGCTGTGGTTATATAATGTCAGGTTCGATTCCAAGACGTCGTCAGCGTTGAGATTTCTTCTGCGCGTCTATCCTCGGCGAGAGAGGAGTCACCAATGAGCTTGCAAAAGAGCCTGCTGTCATTCCTGATGGAACGTTGAGCCGGGGTTCCTTCGCTGAAGACAGATCCCTGTGGGACTCGCGCCGAGAAAAGGATTTGGGGTCTGCTTTTATTTTTAACTTTCTCGTTCCGAAAATTTCCCCCTTGTCACACACATTTTCGTCGGCTGATCTTCTTCAAGGGAAGGACTCTTTCTTTCGAAGCTCAACTTCACCAGTGAATTTAAACACCCTTAAGTATTCTATTTTTTCGTTGCAGAAGTATGAAATTTATAAATGGTGTTTTCTTTTTAGGATATAAGGTACAGTATACTGCTAAAAGTATTACGATATTTCAATGTTTTTCTCAATGGAAAAAGAAAATCCGAGCTCTTTAATTTCTTGAATAGGATGCTTATGGAACAAGAGAATGAAGGTAAAGTTCGCGATCAAATGTAACTAAACCTTAATTTTTCAACAGTTTATCTCTCCTCCAATTTTTTACAATTATAAAAGCCGAAAGGATTATTACAAGACTTTTAAAAACAACTTCAGTTTAATTAACAAGTTTATATAACGGTTGTTATTTACATTTACTTCTACCAATTCGCATATAAATGTTTGAGACTTGTTTCATTTCCACAAAATATTCCACCGTCCTTATCAATTAAATACATAAGGAGTATTAAAACAAAATATATTTGGGTATACACTCCACTCAGATGCAGTGGCGCACCCAGAGGGGGGGGGGGGCAAGAGGCCCTGGCACCCCCAAAGAAAAAGGGAAAAACGAACACTAGAAACCTTTCCAAAAATCTTTTCCTAATTAAAATTCATTTTTTATATTTATGTTTTGTCGTGTCTTCTATTTCTTTACTACTTATGAACTAGCGGTCACATAAGGTGGGAATACCCTTTAGCTCACGGGAATCACGGCCGCTGTGAACACAAGTCGAACGAAGTAGTGCTCGGGCGGACCGAGTGCTACTTCGTTTGCCCGAGCCGGGCCAGTGGGCCCCTCGGCCCCCTCCAAGATTAAATCCTGAGTGCGCCACTGCTCAGATGCTACTTTATTAGGTGCAATTCGATGTTCTATCAATGGCAAATCATATACAAACCTCAATAACTTCTTCAATATACGAAAAATGTAACTGTATTTATTCTACATGAAAAAATGTGACTGAATGATTATCTAAAGATCACAATAAAATTTATTTCAACCCGATTTTCATCCATATAAGTTCAATGTTTAAAAAGTTATGGAAGCTGAAACCTTTAGCAAATGAGCTCGTTCCCTAAAAGATCATTCGGAATTGAAGAAAATTAACATAATTATTACTCGAATTGATAAAAATACTTTTACACGTTATGTGATAAAGTTTAGTACAGCGATTATTGATTTTATTTTAATTTTTTTTCATTAAAACTTTTCAGAGCAGAAATTGCTCTGAAAAGCTCGCTGTTAAACATTCCAATTTCCATTACCATCTAAATCCCGAACGTTCATAAAAAGCTTAGTTAAGAAGTAGGTGAGTTCTATATACGAATTAATAAGAATATAACATAGAACTCTACCCAGGCCAGGATCTAGAAAAAAATGAAAGTGTGGAATGGGGAGGAAGCATGCGTCTCAATCGAGCAGGACAAAGGTAAAAGGCGGGGCCAACAGGTGGATTTCCATTGCAGTGAAACATTTTCCTCTTCGTTTTGAAGAATTTTAAAATATTTCATGAAAAATGCGTGAAATATGCATAAGTTAATAATTTATTACCTACACTACCATAGTCTTAGAGAGTGGGGGTGGGGGTGGCTCAGTCGGTAGCGCGTCAGGCTCGTAATCTGTAGTTCCCAGGTTCGAGTCCCAGCTGGGTCAGCGTTGAGATTTACTCCGCAAAATTCCCCGCCCTGCCCACGGTCAGTAGGGGACACCGATGGGCTTGAAAAGGTCGCCGTCCGTCGGATGGGACGTTAAGCCGTGGCCCCGTGTGCGGGAGAGCCATACCCTGTGCACGTTAAAGAACCCACTGGATGGCCTTGACGGGAGGCTACCATCTGTCTTCCAACAGCTGTTCCAGTGGGTCCCCTCGCCCAACATTCTCTGAGCCTTCGGGGTCCATGTGACCTTGCCATTTAGCCCATTGTGTGCAAAAAAGTGCCGCTCAGAGGTAAAACAACTCAACTCAACTCAGAGAGTGACATGGCCCCTTGCTCCCCTTTCCCTCCATAGATCTGGCCATGACTCTACCTAATAAAGTTGGCGCTGAGTGCATTTAACTGAGCTGTTTAATTTAGCTTCAGTATCATTTACAGAATATATTACAGAAATTAGAACTCTTCCGATTCCCATTGACACCCAAATGAGCTCCACTTCATTATTTTTTTTTGGCATAGTATCCAAGTTTGCGAATATTTTTAAGAATATACTGTATAATACGATTATGCAACCTGTGGGGTAATCTGGCACAAACGTTTCCTAGAACTCCCTGTGAAATATTAAGAAATAATAAAGAAAAGCCAATAAGCCGCACTTCACAAGGTTTCAGATGGCTGTGCTAATAACAATGAGGATCACGCAGATTAAATTTATGTCTTAAAACCCTGAGGTTCTTTCCACCGTTCTGCCTGGTGGCAGTATTCACGCTGTAATGGAATTTCCTTGGCAGAAAACAGGGATCTTTCCGTCTGCATGGGGATATCGATCAACCTAGTTTACATGCGCGAGATGACGATGAGAGAGAAATTGTGAACTGGCTCTGATGTGTGGGAATAGAAGGAAGGAAAGTTATCCTCCCGTTGCATTTCGATGGGATCAGTTGGCAGAATAGGTGATCCGGCAGAGACTATACCATTAGGGCCACTGCAATCCTTTAGTTTCAAAACAAGGGGTAATGATCACTCCACGGAAGGAACTTCAGAATTTATGTTTTTGCATTCAGTTGTTGGGTTGTTTTACCTCTGAACGGCACTTTTTGCACACCATGGGCTAAATGGCCAGGTCACATGGACCCCGAAGGCTCAGAGAAGGTTGGGGGAGGGGACCCACTGGAACAGCTGTTGGGATGGCTCTTCCACACACAAATATAACACAGGGTATGGCTCTCTTACACACTGGGCCACGGCTTAACGTCCCATCGACGGACGGCGGCCTTTCCAACCCCATCGGTGTCCCCTACTGACCGTGGGCAGGGGGGGGGGATTTTGCGGAGATGAATCTCAACGCTGACCCAGCTGGGACTCGAACCTGGGAACTACAGATTACGAGCCTGGCGCGCTACCGACTGAGCCACCCCCGCCCCATTGCATTCAGTAGTCTTAAACATAATAGCTCGATTAGTTTGTAGACTTGATTTACAGAGTGAAATGAAAATGACGTTGGCAATGGAAAATCAAGTCGAAATTATCATATGTTTAAAATATGTTAATTTAAAAAACTTTTATTAGAGAAAAGCAAAAAAATTGTGAATAAATTAAAATTATTTAAATATCAATTTTTCAAATAAAATATTAAGTTAGTGTTTAAAAATTTAAATTTGGACTATTTAACAGCAAATTTACTTGTATTATGCTTTTCCTTCCCATTCCAATACATACAAAATTTGTGATGAATTGCGTGAATCGCTATAAGTCGCATTTTTAAATCACTTTGCTTGGTTTATTCAATCAAGCAAATTGATAAACAATAATATTAAACATTATTTATGTTGTAATTATCTTCGGAGAAGAATTGCGTGAATCGGTGTACCAATTCGTTAATATGCCTTATTCAGAAATCAGAGTACTATACTGTAGTATTTCTATCCATTTCTTGGCAGTTCTCAACAAAAAAGTTCCCTTTGAATTGCTGGTATTCATAGAGATTTCCTGCTTTTCGTGTTGCATTATATTGTGTTGTATTAAATAATGGATTGCATGTTTTACGTTATTGAATTGAATTAAAATATATAATGCAGATTTAGGAAATGTCAGACTCGAACTGTTATAAGTTTCGGTTACTCATTCAATTTAAATAAATATTAACTCTATAAGTGAATAAAACATTTTGTTACTCCCTTTATCATATATACTCAAAATCAATTTGCAAATAATACATTTTACGTCATTAGGACACTAATTTCCGTAACTTTTAAAATGCATTTTTGTGGTAAAATACCTCAGGAAACACGATTATACTTCTCTAAATCTTTGGTTTCCACTATGATAGTTTAGTTTTTACCTATTAAATGAATAATTTGAGGAACTAAATTATATTTGGAAGTTTATGTAATTATTCTTTCACCTTCGTCAGCTTTGCTCTAAATGGGATTTTTTTATAGACCTTTTATAGATCACGATTCACACCAACCATGCTATTTTTGACTTTTAAAGAAAATATTCTGATTTTACAAATCAAAAAGTATCAATTTAACGCAATGTTATCAAATTATTCAGAAAATACGGAAAGAAGAAAGTACGATGAGATCAGCATGCTACCAAAACTCCACTTAGATCTGCACATAGAAAATAGACAGATCAACTAATAGAGTTTACAAAACAAACTAGTAAATATGAAAATAGTTGTACATTGAAATATTCTCCCAGCTAGGTCAGCGTTGAGATTTATCTCCGTAAAATTCCCCGCCCTGCCCACGGTCAGTAGGGGACACCGATGGACTTGGAAAGGCCGCCGTCCGCCGTCCGCCGTATGGGACATTAAGCCGTGGTTCCGTGTGCGGAAGAGCCATACCCTGTGCACGTTAAAGAACACGCTGGATGGTATTGACGGGAGGCTACCATCTGTCTCCCAACAACTATTCCAGTGGGTCCCCTCCCCCAACCTTCTCTGAGCCTTCGGGGTCCTTGCGACCTGGCCATTTAGCCCATGGTGTGCAAAAAAGTGTCATTCAGAGGTAAAACAACCCAACTGAAATATTCCCTCTAGTAACGCTAGAAATTGTTAATCTTCATTCTGTTTCACGGAACTTTTTCCGTTAATAATATATGTAAAAACATTGTGTTAAATATGGTTAATATTTGAATTGCATACGAAAATGTTTTCAGAAACTGACTGATATATAAAATATTTAATTTTTTTAGTTCATTGATAAAAATGTTTCAGCAACACCTGAGATAGCAGAAACGGCCATTCATAATTATAGAAGTGCGAAATTTTGAAGATTATTCGTACCTAAATTTACTGATAATTTCACCCATAAAAACTATTTTAAAAAATCATGAATACAAATAAGTAGATCAAGTTTGAACTTTGTAACTTAATAACAATATACAGGGTATTAAAAGTTAACACCAATGTCCTCGAAAACTTTCTAAACTTTTGTTGTTTCCCATCCAGAGTTCCGCGAAAAGTCTGCATTACCAAATTAATAAGAATATTCTTCAATGTATAAAAGAAAAAAGATGCCCGTATTTCACTTGATTTTGCAACCACATGATTTTGTGAAAGAGCTTTTTAATCTCTGAATGTCAGTAGGACACTAATTTAGTAGGGTATTAAAAATAAACAAAGAAATCGTCATTGAAAACAAAACTGAGAGTTTCTTTAGCCAAATTTCGCCCAAGAATTCATGTAAGGTTGTTTTTCGGTTGTTTTATCTCTCAACTGCACTCGTTTCCTTTTTACCATACAGTGGGCTAAATGGCCAGGTCACAAGGACCCAGAGGGCTCACAGAAGGTCGGGAGAAGGGGACCAAGTAGAATGCTCTTAGTAATCTGTTGAAGCCTCCCGTCAAGGCCATCCAGGGTGTTCTTTAACGTTCACGGTCCATACAATATCACACACTTTACGATCACATTCCCCACAAAATATCATTCGCTTTACATCCCATCCGACGGACGGAGCCATTTTCAATGCCCATCGGTATCCCTTACTGACTGAGGATAGGGTGGGGTTTAGTGCAGATAAATATCAATGCTGCACAGGTGGAACTCGAACCTGGGAACTGCAGATTACGAGCCTTGAACGCTACCGACAAAGCCAACCAACCTCCACTTGAACAAAGGAAAAAAGCAGAGATATTATTCTTAATAATTAAAACAGCCTTCTAATAATTCTATGGCGCAATGATCAATTTTAATAAATATTAAAAGCATTTTCTTTATATCTCTTTCTTTTTGTGTGTTGGGAAGAGACAGATTGTGTGAAAAACAAAAATGTGTTTTTGTTTTGGTATATGCTACGTTTCGGTAGGGCTTGGAAATGTCGATGACTGGTTCCTCCACCTTTAAAAAGTTGGGAAACACTTTTAAAATGCCATCAAACACAGCCTCTGCTGCGAAAACCGGATATTTTCGCAACAGATACTTCAGATATGTACACTTGGAAGAAAGTTATTCGGAAGTGAATCCGCAGCTGAGCTTGAAAACCGTGTTTCTTTAAATCTTCTCAACACGCAAATGAAATTAAAAAGAAAACCACTGTGGCTTTCAAAATGGAATCGAATTAAAAATTAAAAATTAAGCTGATCTGCTTTTCAGACGTGCAATTTTTTTTCCTTATTTCTTCTCTTCGTTGCCCCTCCAGTCGACCAGACGCCATCGTTACTTCTGCGCCCCTCGGTACGAAAAAGGCTTAACGGGATCACGACATTCACGCTCAGACACATCAGCACAATTTTTTGCCCTCTCTTCGAACTCGCTGCCCATCCACATCATCAATAGTAATCAGGATATGCCCTCAACCGCTCAAATCACATGGCGTTACCATGACAACCGAGATTTACCTCATCCCTGTGAGCCTGCAGAAGACGGAGGTAACTGCAGCGACTCCGTAACAATGTGCCACTGCCAGCTGATCGTCTGCAGCGTTGAGCACCATCTGATGTTTATATAAGGCTGCTGGATGCTGAACAGACTGCAAGCGGTGACGCAGGGGCAGCTGCATCTAGGGATAACGACACTATATGAGAGACATGAAAACGCATCCATCTAAATGATTATCTTCACCTTAGAATACAGAGGAAATAGTTATTCAAAGCCATGCTGTGAAATAACAAGCAGCACATTTTACAGGGAGAAAAATACTCGATGATTGTTTTGTTTAAGATTCCTTGCAATGTTAAGAAGAATGAAGGTATGCATTTTTCTCGATATAAACCAATGGGTGAAGTGAGGCTTTCTCGTTGCTTATAAAATGCTTACAAAATATTAATAATAAAAATAAAATATTATTATGGTTACTACTTGTCACAGAGGTCTGATGAGACGCTTCATCACGATGCGCCATAGAGATGATCTATTAGGAAGGTGAGAACTCAGCAGATAAGTAAAATAAATCTGAAAGAAAACAAACCAAGATGAAACCGAGGTCTCTTTGATCTTCAAAAACGCAAACCGATCTTCTGTATTGTGTGCCAAGGGAAACCCATATTTGAAGTCCATTAACTTATAATGTCTCTTTGGACGAATGGTATTTGTTCTGCTGTTCAGAACTACCTGAGTTCCAGATCCAGATATACATTTTTACCATGAAATTTTCTTGTGTTATCTCTGGGTGAGGTTTCGCCTTCCTCTTTGATCTTCTCTATGGAGTGTGTTATATATTGATAGGCTCTGTCAAAACTCTATAGCAAACATCTCCTGGAGGGGTAATTTTTAATTTATAAATACTTTTCGTAATAAAACGACACTAAAGATTAATTAAAGATCTCAGTCAAATCTATCGTAATTTAGATTTCTACAACATTCGTTCAATGTTTTAAGAGTGATAGAAGACGTGCTATTTAGAAGTAGCAGAGCTCGATTTTAAAAACTATCCTTCAAACTGAAGGCATATTTAAACAAACTCCTAAAAATACATTTGATCACATAAAAATATTCCATATAACAGATGTTGATTATAATTTAGTTGAGTTAAATCCTTATGAATGTCGACACAACTGTTAAATATTCCAATTACAATCCCCATAAACTACAACTCCAAATTTAGATAGACTAATTGAGATTATTACATGCAGTGTTATTTACTCCTAAAATGTGTAATGAGCAAAAATGAATCATTTGTAATCAATGTGAGTGAAATGTATGGGAATGGGAATGGGGATGTCATCAATCTAACTCGTATGCAACAACTCTGTTGAGATTTTTCCTAAGTAATGATTTCAAGAACTAACCCACAAAATATTATGACATGGGAGGCAGAAGAGTAGCAAGATGCAAGTGCAACTGGGCGCGAGATAGACAAAAGGGCCTCTATAAAAAAAGAAAATTCTGTAGTGCCTCAAAAGAACTTTTTAGTGCTTGGACCACAGGGTGATCACATCCTTCTCACCGTTATTGTTACATCATTACTGAAACGTTTTCTTAAGCCACTGTTTTGAGGAGCTATAGCTCATACATAAGTAGTATTCTGATAACGATTGCAACCAGAACCTGACCTAATATTCATGAAGTCATGTGTGCTGTAGAAATTTAGAAAAGGTCTTTGTATTTTTGAAATGAAAAATGTCTTTATTATCTATCGAATTAAAAGATATTTTACAATATTGAAATTTAAAAAAAGTGTCTTTGAAAGATTGAAATTTAAAAAAAGTGTCTTTGAAAGATTGAAATTTAAAAAAAAATCTTTTCGCAACTTCAAAATCTAACAAGAGGGACTTTCGCAGTATCGATATTGACAGAAGGCTTTTGCAACGTCGACATTGTACTCTCAAAACATTTCGTATACCGATGAAACAGTCGAATTTGAGACCAGACTCTGCTTTCTATAATCCCATATTCTCCCCCTCCTTTACGAAACATAATAGCGACAAACCAGGGTATGGCTTGTCTGACAACTAAAACTGAACCTGACAATAAATCGAAGAGTGTCATGAGAATGTCTTCTTTGTTGGTTCTGCAGTTGTCAAGCTGTCTTGTCGTTGAACGAGATGACAACTAGACGAGAATGGATCGGTATCCAGAATAACAGCAGTCAAGAATCCAAACTTTTGAGTAAACATTTAAAATTATTAATTGCCCACTGACTATACCTAGGGATGATTATGCGCAGAAAGCGAACAAGCTATATTGACTCGGCCTTGTATGCTGCGTAAAATTGTAAGACTCACTCTACTTAATTGATCGGAAGAAGTTGATTCTATCGATCTTTAGACATTATCTTTCGTCCGTTTGTTTATTCTACAATAGCTCTCGTACCTCGTGCCTCAGGCATTTCAATTTTATATCAGGTATTTAGGTCCTTCATATAAAAGTGAAATTGAGACACTTCCACGTTGCGTCACATTCAAAGCTCCAAGACTTTGAAAACGAGATGTTTATAGAAAAATATCACTGGAGATAAATTGAAGATGTCGATAAAATTTCTCTGAATCTCGATTTTCTACAACATTTGTTAAATGTTTCCCTCATCCCTATGAGTCTTTGAGAGTTATTGAAAAAGAGTATTTAAAAGGAGCTTAAATGTTCTAGCTTCAATAAGCTAGAACATTTAACGCTCCTTTTAAATAATATTTATTTTCACAATTAACAAGAACTGAAAGGATTATTGAAACTAAATCATGATACAAACTTTTAAAATTATATCCATATTAATGAACGATTCCTATAACAATCATTTACTAACTTTAAAGGTAAATTGTTATGACTTGAAACTATGCTTTCATGTGTTTCAGCTTCCGTAACTCTGAATGTTAAAGGAATATTGCTGAAAATCAAAATTAGGATAAAATGTATCGGTTCTTCAATTTATTTACAGTAATAGTTTTCGAAACAGTTTATTTTCAAAGTTAAGGAACTTTAAAACCAACTTTTCATGCACATAATAGGGCATGCTTGTCCCAATACATTGCTAATATAATGTAATATGTCCGAACGTTATCTGCAAATTAGGAAGAAAAATTTACGTCAACAGTTGACGGAGCAGGATCCAACATCCAGAAAAAAGTGTATGCTCTTCTGAATCCTGAACCAACAGCGATGTTTTGAAACCTTTTCCAACTTTAATTGATATCGTGGTTAGGGAGCTAGCTACTATTCAAGTAGGCAAACTTTGTGTTGTGTTAACTCTAATTGAAACAGTGGTGAACAGTGACTTCGGTCTTAGTAAGGCATGTCCTTATATGAAAGAACCTTTACAAACTAGGAGTAGTTCACAGGACACTTCTCTGTCCGACATGTTGCAAATCAATATATATATATTTCTTAATTTGTAATCATTTCTTCAACTGCAACATTGATCTAACTTAGGAAATTGGTTTCCTATAAACAGATAAAAGATTTTGCTTTAAAACTGGACATAAGTTTGAATGTTTATGATTTACAGTTTTGGTTTGCCTGACAGATATATTGCTCAGCAATCAGTTTTTATAACTTCTTCAAGTAGACTGTCAAGGCGATAATATCAAAGGTCCTTAAAATGAGGATATTTACACAAATAAGTCAAATCGCATAATATCTCGCACTCCACCAGTTTCATCGATATCCTAAAGTTACAAACTGTTATTACAGTAAGAAGCTAACTTTGAAACTCCATTACTTGTAAGATGAGTTTTTAATGGAAAGAAATATTACAAGAGATAAAAGATCAATCACATCGTTTCTATATTACCTTAAATAATTTTCTATGCTAAAAGCATTATGGGAGCTGAAATACTAAACAGCGTGTCGCTTGTAGCCATCCCAAACATTTCTTTCAAATATGGCGAAAAATGTAAGAATTGTCATTGACTTTACAAACTATATTATTTTAATAAACGGTTTAATATGAAGGATAGTTTCGTATTTTTATTAACTTTGGAAGAAATTGTAATGAAAAGCTGTTGAATATTTAAGCTTTCGCAACCCTCTGAATACCGATCAAACATTTTTGAACATCAAGGTTTATATTGGATTGGATTTATTTTAATAATAACTATAATAATACAACAACGACTAGCACATAAAGAGTTGTAGAAGCTGAAATATTTAACAGCAGGGGTGCTACTGCTAAGAAAGGTATATTAAATTTACGAATATTAAACGAATTTCTTATAAAGACTTTTAAAACATAAACTTACCAAAACAATACTTATTATTTAAATTTTAATTAGCTATTGAAGTAAATTCTTAGGACCGCCATTGCTTAAGTTAAACATTCAAACTTCCAGACTTCTTTAAATATCGAACTATTATTGCTGGAATTCGAACTTTAAATAGATTTGATTGAGATCTTTAATTTATCTTCCTAGTCACATTTTATCATGAAAATTTTTTTTCTGAGGAAACAGAGCTTCAAAGTTGGATTCCCATTGTCATAACATGGGATTGTAAATTTTTCACCAGTGTATTAATTGTATTATGCTTTTACAAATTGTTAGGAAGAAGTGTTCTCAGAACAGACACTTTTTATAAAGTCGTGAAGACACAAAACAAAACAGATAAGGAGAACAGTGCTCAGTATTTTATATTAAATGTACTTCGCAGGAAATGCGTAGTACAGAAATGCAGAAACGCAGACTGATTAATATGCGAAAAAGAAAAAGCGAAAAAGAAAAGACAATTTCTTCCATAACTGCCAAACACTTTAAAATAAAAATATGAATTCAATTAAGCAACCTGCTGTACAAGGAGAAACATTTAAAAAAGAAAACATTTCGTTGAAAAGTTGCCATACAGAACGGAAAATAAGTCGAATTCGTATTCATTGCTGGCTGTTAGCAAATTAAGGCAGCAAAAAGTCACAAAAGATTCAGATGTAGAGCCAAAAGCGACGAAATGTTGCCAAGAAATGGCAACCAGCCCATACTGAAGTTCAACTGCTGGGCCACTGATGCGCACCATATGATTCAGAGTGCGCAGATCGGTTTGGCTTGCCAAGATATTTATATGCATACCTTAGTGCCCCCAAGTCAACGCTGTGTGCGGCATATTTGAAGCTGAACTTGGTAACATTCATTATAAATGAGGTGAAAATTTTTTTCTCTGAAGTATAAGTGGATGGAGGTAATATCCTTTGGTAGATACTTTTAAGAAGAGAAAGACACATCATTGAAAGAGAATTATCGTTTCAAATCTAGAAAAATGAATGTGCATTATTCTTTGCTTCGCGATTTTTGTTTCCTTTTTGTTCCAAAACCATCTTCTTTCAAGTTATTTCGTTGCATTGATATGGTCACTTTTTAGACTTAAAAACATCCTGATTTTTTTTCTGTAAGCAGTTCTAATTTTAAATCATAAATGTTTCGTACAGTAGCAAAATTCATTTAGATCTGAGAAATTATTAGATCTGAGAATTAATTTTCAGATGTTAATTTCAGATATCGATATTAATGAACGATTCCTATAACAATCATTTGCTAACTTTAAGGGTGTTAGCAAATATTCAGACAATATGCTGTTTTAAAAATCTTGAAAGATTGTTTTGATAATCTCTCGTCAGGCACAGAGGTCTGACGAGAGATTATCACTTTAATATGAATCAGAGAAGATATGCGAGGAGGCAATGAAGAAATCACAAAGAAAATATTCATGCTTTTTCCGAGATTCGAACCAAGGATCCTTATTCTTAGTCCCATAGCCAAAATATCATGGTCAGAAATCCCCAACTAATTTGGCAAGGGGGCCATATCTGAATAAAATTCCAGAGTGCGAGCCGAATATCATTAAAAGTAGATGCACACTTCCATTCAAAACAATCTTTCAAGATTTTTAAAACAGCGTATTGTACTTAAAGTTCATTTGAGTGATTACTTGGGCAATATTTAGAATTCGTGTTTTAATTAATTCTCAAAGCTATAAAGTAAAAGCGAGAAAATGATTCATTTTTAAAGAGAGAAAAAAAAATCTCCAACCTCTCAATCTACCATTTCATTATTTTTCCCATTAGTATATTAATTAGTCTTAAATTGATAGGGCAGTTTTTAAACATAGAGTATTCTGAAAATCATAGCAGTCATTGCAATTCGATGAAAACACTCATCAGAGGAAAAAAATTGTCTTCGAAATTGGGATACGAAACTGAGACCTACTGATAACATGCCAGGTGCTCTGACAGCTAAGCTACCAGAAGCAGATTAATATCTCCTTTATTAAAAATAAGAAACTTCCGCCATCATTACACAATCACATATGCATATGTCGTATGAAGGCAGAGACTTCCGACTCCCACAGCGTCTTGAAGAGAGATGGCTAAACATATTCCGACTATACTTGTTATTAGATATTACGGGTTTGTATTACACATGCCTCAAGACGATTTTTCCTTTCAGTTTAATGCTGAAGAGTATTTTCTTCGCATTTCATTTGAATCAATATCAGATCTTTACTTGCAACATAATAATTCCTTTTTCAATACAGAAGCTGTGTTCTGAACTTTAATATTTGTCTAAGAATGTCATAAAACTGCGAATCATTCCTATATTAACTAAAAATGAGTTACAGGATTTAGTGATTCGATTTCCGATAGGGGATGCCGGGAACTGAGTTGCTAGGTTTGACAGTCTGTCTTAATTTTCGTTAAAATGGAAATAATTGTAAAACCTTGCTTTTCTTCCTAAATTTAGCTTTTTTTACTGTCGACCGCATATTGAAGATCGCTGGTCTAACTGATTGCCACTGTAATGGCTTATAATCATAATATTATAATAATGTATTAAACAAAAAATAATTAATATAATTCCTCTTAGAAGACAAATTTAAGTTAAAATATCGAAACATATTTAATAAATATAGGTCGTTGTATAGCTAGCAGGTATTTAGCATCTATTATCTCCACTAAAAATTAGTTCTGTACACAAGAACTTCTGAGATGAATATTTTTTCTACACAGAGGGATAAACGGACAAGTCACTAAGACCCAAAGCGCACATCTGAATTAGAAAAGAGATGTTTGTTATGCAGTGGCCTAGTGCTTGTGGAAACTAGGAAGACTATGAAACTGCATAGTAGACGTCATGAGAATTTTCATAGATAATGGGCCAATGATCTGTTAATTACTTCTCAATCGATCAATGATAAATGAAAACTATTGAGGTGTCACCTGCGTAGTCTCGATAATATTGTTACAAATTAAATGGATGAAACTGAGCGCGAGGTCAATTAAATAATAATTATATAACAATGATAATTCTAAAACAGTGTAATTTATTACAAAAGTATGGATGAAATCATTTATACAAACTAAATTCAACCGGTACAATCTATAGAGTATAACCTTACCAAATCTTACAAACAACTAAATGTAATTATACACTAAGTGATGAACCTTTCTTACAGAAAAGTTAAGATTAGCTCTGTCTACTCGACTAACATATTACTTCTTCATTTTGATTGCCATTTTCTTGTATAACCTTCACTTCAGCGTAAGCAATCCTTTGTCTTTTCTTACTAGTTTTACTAACACAATTCTACACTGAATTAACTCTTTTAACCTTCCGCGCACTCACCACATAAAATTTGTTTGGGTTGGGTTGTTTTACCTCTCTGCGGCACTTTTTTCCACACCATGGGCTAAATGGCCAGGTCACATGGACCCCGAAGGCTCAGAAAAGGTTGAGGGAGGGAACCCACTGGAACAGCTGTTGGGAGATAGATGGTAGCCTCCCGTCAAGGCCATCCAGCGTGTTCTTTAACGTGCACAGGGTATGGTTCTCCCGCACACGGGGCCACGGCTTAACGTCCCATCCGACGGACGGCGGCCTTTCCAAGCCCATCGGTGTCCCCTACTGACCGTGGGCAGGGCGGGGAATTTTGCGGAGATAAATCTCAACGCTGACCCAGCTGGGACTCGAACCTGGGAACTACAGATTACGAGCCTGGCGCGCTACCGACTGAGCCACCCCCGCCCCCCACATAAAATACTTCTTCTTTAGATTATTTTGTCACGTAAAAACTTAGACTAACTACATTTCTTTTGCGCTCTATCTGCGCTTCATAACAAAACTTTATCTCTTATTCTTTTTTGTCAAGTCGTTCCATGTCGTTGGTGACGTAATTCTCACGCTGAAGCATATGCGAGCGTTGATGACGCGTTTATCATAAATTCATGGTAGCAATCGTATCTATCGTAACAGTAACTTATTTATGATCTTGCCATATTTTCCAATTGCGAATGTCGTTATGAGCAGATGACAGACCCCGTTAAGTAGATGTTTTGAAAAGGTAAAGAGTATGGCTCTTTTCTATGTGGAACCATGGCTTAGCGTCTTATCTGATGGACGATGACTTTCCCAGCACTATCCTTTGTTCTCCTCGTCGCCAAGGGCAAAACGCGGGAAAATGAAGAAAATTTCAAAGCTGGCAGAGTTGCGACTCGAATTGCGGGCATCAGATTACGATACGGACATGATATCTATTGACTGAAATTCAAAAGGCGAAGAAAAAAAAATAACCGTAAAACAGTATTAATAAAAAAAGACGAACTATTCATTTCATCCAACAGTTTCAGATGTATTTGAGAATATGAAAAGCTTCAAGATGTAGTTTTAATGTCATACTGCTTGGCACGTTTTGGCACCATTTTCTTACGCTTTTTCCGCGACTAATATTTTTATATATACAGTTGTTTTAAAAATACCGAATGGATTTAATTATATACTGTATATTTATGCTCATAAAAATAAAACTTATTGAACGTTAAGTAAAATACCTATTACTAAATATTATGTTAAATATTTTTTAAAGGACGACAAAAGAGAGTAGAAGCTTTGTCAGGCTTGTCCTGGCTTTTCATACATCATACAAACACAAACATCCATGTCATCCAGGGGCTCGAACCCGACTTCGAGACTGTCACCACGAGACAACGAGATACCACTGCGCCACAGAAGCTGCGCATTGTATACGATTTTTAATATTTCATAATTTAATAATATTAAAAATTTATTATTTGCCACTTACACTTATTTAATATAATTTCAATAAATAAATTAATTTATAGATAAGTATTAGAGATTTTAAATTTATTACAATTACCAGTCCACTTATAAAGTTTTATTTAAAAAGATCAAACCTATGATCCATTTTTGCATTTTTATCATTATAATTTACATATCGTTTCTCCAAATTAAAATTTATGACTGAATTTTTAAATCTAACTGTAAAATGCAGTTGCAAAATCTAACAATTTCCTAAGATTGGAAACAATATATCATAAAAAATATATATATTTTTTTAAATGGTAGTTGTGGTTTTTCTGCTAGCATATATCTGTCTTCAAATACCATGGAAAATTTTTAAAATGTATCAAATCATAGTATTTTTGAAATTTTTATTCTGAACTTGAACTTTTCGCATTTGTGTTTTTTCAAAATTTAAGTCGTTATATACATTTTTTTATCAGAGAATATCATAATTAGTAGAATTTCCAGTCCATAATCCCAACTGTGTTAGATCTGAGTTACTTTAAAAGTGAATTCAGCTCTAAGGAGTGAATTGAGTACTTAAGAAATGCATATAGAAATAATAACTTTTTTTCAATTTTATTTCGCAGCAACCACCAGATCATGATAGCAATGTTTTTCAGGATACCCATTGTTTCGTTTTTCTGTACTAGATTACCGTCTTGGAAGAATGTTTGATTTTTTCCCCTTTTTTTTCGCTTCGTCGAGTTTTCCTCCATCGCGATCTTCTTCGTCGCAGCTATTGATCCGGGTCCTTGCATTAACACTAACGCTACTACATGTGTTTGCTTTTCTGTACGAATGACGAGCCGAACTGTGAAACAGCATTACAGCGACTGTCACGCACACTAGTCGTTGCTTCCAGAAAAGATGAAAGAAAAAGCCAGATATTTCGCAGAGAGAGGGAAAGGATCAAACAAAAATATGTTCTTTACTCGGGAGAAGTTAAAGACGCACTTAAAGAAATATTTTTACCAAAGTAACATCTTTTCTTAACGGCGAGCAGTTGTTTAGACTTAAATACATATCATAGATTAATATGTGTTTTGTTAAGAATGTTTACCTCAGGGTGGCCAACCCGCGGCCCGCCTTGAACATTTTTCCGGCCCGCGAGATTCATCACACTTTTACAAAATATATTTATTTTATAATGGCCAAAGTAGTGAAAACCAATGTATTAAAAAAATACATTATTTGTGCATCCATATATTCAAAAATTAACTGTCGAAATTATGAGAAAAAATTAACTTTGGTTTAAAATAATATTCTTGCGAATATATGACAGATATTGCCTGTTTTATCTATGAGTTTACAATTATGAGTTCGCAGAATAATTAAATTATATTCTGCGAACTCTTGATGTTTCACTCTTAAGTGACCTTAGTGACTCAGTGACCATCCCTAGATACGCACAGTTGATTGTTGATAGCAGAACAGAGCAGACTCTCAGTTTCAAGTGAAAATTTGCTTTTTGGTTTCGTTTTGTGTGCTGTGACTGCAGGATAATTATTTTAATATACCTATATTTCAACAACATATTTAAAACAACAACAGCCAGGTAATAACTCCTATTAAATTAAAAATGACTTTTAATTTAACAATTAAAAATAGATATATTTAATATCTCTCTTACTTTCAGTATGACTTCAAAGACAAGAAGAATAGTGGACGAAAATAGAAAGTATAGCGAGGAATGGGAAGAAAAGTACTTCTTCATAGTTCAAAATACAAAATTATTGTGTTTAATTTGCCTAGAGGTCGTTGCTGTATTTAAGGAATATAATGTTAAGAGGCATTACGAAACAAAACATGAGGATTATTTGAAGTTCGATAAAGAAGTGAAACAATCGAAGCTCAAGGAGTTTAAGTCGCAATTAAAGGCTCAACAAAAAATGTTTGGTGCAGCATTACAGCAACCTTCCAATATTGTTAAGGCAAGCTATTCTGTTTCATTTTTGATTGCAAAAAAAAACGAAAATATTTTCGGATGGTGAATTTGTGAAAGAATGTTTGGAAGCTGTTGTGAAGGATACTTTGCCTGATAAAAGTAAACTGTTTTCGAACCTAAGCCTATCTCGGCAAACAGTGTGTCGTCGAATTAATGACATTTCAAATGAAATTATCTTAAAACTGCGAGACAGAATTCGAGATTTCAAATATTTTTCCTTGGCATTTGACGAAAGCACAGACATTTCAGACTCAGCTCAGCTTGTAGTGTTCCTTCGTGGAGTAAATGAATCATTTCAAGTAACTGAAGAAATGTTAAATTTGATAAGTTTAAAAGGTACAACAACAGGAGAAGATATTTTCCATGCTGTTGAAAACTGTTTATGCGAAAACAACTTGGATTTGGAAATACTTTCTGGAATATCAACTGATGGAGCACCTGCTATGATAGGTAAAGAAAAGGGAGCTATAAAATTACTAATCGATAAAATAGAATCCAACAACAAAACTAGTAACCGCTCCAAAAGAGAAGATTTAATTAATAATCTACTGTTTGATTCATCAACAAAATTTATGTGCCCAAGTATTATCGATGGATCATATTATGCAAGTAGTTATAAAAACAGTGAATTACATTCGATCACATGCACTTCCGCATCGACAATTTAAGGAGTTCCTGAAAGAATTAGATTCTGAATATGGTGACGTTGTATACTTCAGTCAAGTCAGATGGTTAAGTCGTGGAAGATGTTTACAGCGGTTTTATGAGTTACGAGAAGAAATTGACTTGTTTATGAATGACAAGCAAATACCTGTACCAGAATTAAGAAATGATGAGTGGTTATTGGATTTATGCTTTTTAGTGGATATTGTCGAAAAACTCAATCAATTAAATATATCATTGCAAGGAAAAGATAACCTTATAATCGATACATTTAATCACATCAAAGCATTTCAGAAGAAATTGTTGTTATTTGAATCGCAATTGAAAAGTAATAACGCTCACCACTTTCCATTGTTGAAAGAATTTAAGAAATCAAAATGTAACAATTACATCAAATATGCAAAAGAAATAAGAAAACTTACAGCTGCTTTTGAAAGCCAATTCAGTAATTTAGAGTTAGACAAATACAAAAAAATTTTTGAAATATATTCATCTCCCTTTCTTGTCGAAATCGAGTCGGCCCCAGAATATCTCCAAATGGAACTGGTTGACTTACAGTGCAATATTGAATTAAAACACATTTTTGAAACATCAGAATCAAAAATAGATTTTTATAACACTTACGTCACAAAAGAGAAATTTTTCAATTTGAGAAATCTGGCACAAAAAGTTGTTAGCGCTTTTGGTTCAACTGACACCTGCGAATCGTTTTTTTTTTTTCGAAAATGAAATTGACCAAACACAAAACACGCTCAAACATAACGGACGCTAACTTGCAACACCAATTACGATGTGCAAATACCCAAATTGAGATCGATTGCAAAAGCTAAGTGAAAGAGTGGAGAAACAAATATCGCACTAGTAAAATAAATATTTTTTAATGATTTCATTTTTTTTATTTCATTTATATTTATATATTTTTTATATTTCATTTTTAGTGTTATATATTTCTTTACAATGTGCGTTTAGTATCATTATTATTATATTATCTATGTTTACATGTAAGAATAATAGTAAACACAATAATAATAACTCATTATGTTTCAATTTTTCACTCCAAAAAAATGTCTATAGTGGGTCTAAATCTAATATGGGGATATATAATTTTATATGCGGCCCGCGGAGTTATGATGCATTTCCAAAGTGGCCCGCAAGATCATTTGGGTTGGCCACCCCTGGTTTAGCTGAACCATTTATACACTCGATGGCGAACTCTCTTGCTACTTAACTCAAAGTTTTGTAGTTAGAAATGACATGTGTAATGTTGTGATGGAGTTCAAACATTTCAAAATGTCAAAATTTTGGAAGATGATATTATAAAGAGAGAAATCTAAATGTAGAGACAGGGATTATGTTAACGAAAACTAAGCTAAAAATGAGCCAGAGGTTCTAGGAACATACCTAGGATCTTCCTTAGAAAACGTTTGCGTAAGCCAAATTTTGTTTCTATGCAATAGCAGAGAATGCTTTCAGACCTCCAGATTCCCACATTTCTAGATATTAGATTAGTAGATATTAGATTTAAGGATGTGTTGTTTTTTCTCTGAGAGGATTATTTTTTCACGACGTGTTAAACGGCTAAGTCAAAACAACCCACAGACGTAAAGATGAATAGAGGAAGGTGACGTCACCCATCAAGAACATTCAGAGTAATATTTAACGTGAACAGAGTATGATTCTTTTGTACACGGATCCACGATTTAATGTCCCATTCAGCGGCCATTCCAATCCATTGGTGTCCCTTTTCTCACCGGGAATAGAGCTGGAGTTAGGAAGAAAATCTCAACTAGAACATAGTGGGAACCGAACTTGAAACATCAGATTACGAAGCTGAAGTGTCACCGAATATTCCCGCTCTATCTATATATATATCACACATAAAATGTGTTCATTTATGGAAAAGCAAACTTTCTAATATAGATTAATAAACTTAACTATATAATAGACGTATGATTTTATTGCATACTAAATATTTTTCAGCATACCTTTTGATGGACCATGTGCTTGACTCTTTGACTGGGGCGGCGGTGGCTCAGTCGGTAGCGCGCCAGGCTCGTAATTTGTAGTTTCCAGGTTCGAGTCCCAGCTGGGTCAGCGTTGAGATTTATCTCCGCAAAATTCCCCGCCCTGCCCACGGTCAGTAGGGGACACCGATGGGCTTGGAAAGGCAGCCGTCCGTCGGATGGGACGTTAAGCCGTGGTCCCATGTGCGGGAGAGCCATACCCTGTGCACGTTAAAGAACACGCTGGATGGCCTTGACGGGAGGCTATCATCTGTCTCCCAACAGCTATTCCAGTGGGTACCCTCCCCCAACCTTCTCTGAGCCTTCGGGGTCCTTGTGACCTGGCCATTTAGCCCATGGTGTGCAAAAAAGTGCCGCTCAGAGGTCTTATTTTTTTCCTAGCATTAATAAAGAAATAAATACCCAACCCACGTTTCTATAACAAAAGTGAATTGTAAAAGCTAAACAAATTTTAATTCTAGAATACGCTTTCTTATTCGAGAGATTACTTTTAACATCTCAGCAAAGATAAAGTTCAATGATTAGTCGAAGGATCTCCTCTTTTATTTTACCCAGCAGTAATCTGGTCGAGTCCAACTCTTACCTTCTGTTTCCTTTAAGCAGATCGGCAGATTCTTGGCCGAGCATAGCGGCGCAGGGTCGACTGAAACACCTGGAATCGATTGCTTGCGTGGTGGCGCTACCGGAATACCCCTCCTCCGCTCAGAGTAAAACGTGTGAGGAGGTCAGAGTAAAACGAAGTGCCGCTCAGAGGTAAAACAACACAACCCAAATTGACTCTTTGACATTAAATTCCATTGTCAACACTGTGGCTCTCTCATCAGTGATTTTTGTAAATAATATATTCTTAATTATATTCTTATATAAATTGTGTAATTAATATATTCTTCACTGGGATACCTTTATTTGTTGGATAGCTATAACCAATGCCTTAACGCTAACGTGGCAACTAATACACTGGCAAAACAACATGTGAAGAAGGAACGGAATTCATAATTTATTCTCCCTCCCACATTCTATCCACAATCCCACGCTCTAACAGCAATTTCATGATCTACCTTACATCCCACGCATCTTGCGCAGGAAAACAGATGAAACCTTAGGGTTAAATGAACCTCTCTTTGTTAAACCCTTTTTTCAGAATCATAGCTTATTGCCAGCTTTCGGTGGTAAAAAGTATGAAAATGGAAATCGTCAGAAGTCGAGAGAAAACTTTAATGCAAGATTGTGGCGAGTGACGACCACAGATGTTGTTAAAATGAAAAACATTCTACAGTCTAATTAATTTACAGATGGGTCCTACACTCACATATTTCAGCTGGTCTAAATGAAATGCTTGCTGGCATTATTTCTATTGTGTTGGAGAGAAGATTCGTTTGAAGATTCTTAATTAAACACTAAAAAAGATAAATTTACTACTTTTTCAAGTTTAAGTTATTTCGTAGTTCATTTAAGTGTGTAACAATGTTTATTTCAAAATTTTTTATTTTTGTTACACAACTGATGATTTGTTAACCAATAAAAAAACATCCCTTCGGAAAAAAAGATACAACCTTCAAAATATATATCGACAGAAATGTCGATATATATTTTAAAATAATATTCATATATACAATATTGAAAGTTCGTATTGAATACATAAATTATACTATTAGAAAAGAGTGATTTAAAGTGATAACAAAAATGATTGCATCTAAAGTGGGAATGTAATGCTTTATGAGTTCGAATTAAACTAAAATCGCTGAGGGTTCGATTATTTCATAGTCCACATTCGGATTTAGTTCGTTGAAATAATAATATTAAATATCAGTAAACTCTACATGAATAAACATTTAAGAATGGTTGTCCGACTTTTAAATTTAAATTAATTCGCTTTTTGTATCAGTCTAATGTAAGAAGTTTTCAAATTGTGGTACAGTCGCTCAAATAAATATCCGAAAACTATGGTATGGTCACGTGACACGAAGGTTGCCAGATCACTAATTTCTAAAAAAATCGTTGTTAGATATTTTTTCCGAATTCTGTAATCGAACGAATTTTCCGAATAATGTAGTGGTCGGATATTTATTTGAGCGACTGTACATTTACCATCAATGGTCCTTTGAAACTTTTCCGATAATATATGGAAAAATTGAATGTTTGCATTTTAGCTGAGCCACTGAAATGAAGGTAAAAGGAACAAAACATGAATTTAATGTCTTTCGACTTTCATATTTTGTTAAAAAATATTGTCGATAATAATTTTCAACTTGTGTAAATAAGTTTTAACAGGCTTTTTTTCTTTCTTTTACTTTAACTGATTGTGATATAATCTTTACTTATATTGTGCTCTTGTGTATGGTTGGTATCCCAAACATTGATTACAATTAAATACTTAAAACATTATACATTTTATTATCTTATATTTTCATTTAATAAACGTATAATTTAAATATATAAAGATTACATTAAAGAAATCTATAGAACCGAAACTAAATGTATGAGCTCATGTTGAATTAAATGTAAATTGAATAAAGTGCAAAATAGAATAATGAATTGAACTTACAATATTGTTCCGACAGATGAACGTGCAACAATAAAACCAGAACTGAAGTGTCATTTGACGCTCGTGTTATGCCTCAGCGTGAGAATTACGTCACTAGTCTACTGGAACAGACAGACTTAAAAAATAATAACGAAGAAACGAACATTAAGAGGTTTTGACTAGTAAAACTTGACTTGTTTTCTTTTAGTGAAGTTAGTGTTATGAATGCAAGTGAGAAGGTACAGTCACTCAAAAAAATATCCGAACACTATGGTTGATTACAGAATTCAGAAAAAATATCTGGCAACGATTTTGTTTTAGAAATTAGTGATCTGGCAACTTTCGTGTACAATACATGAAGGTTGCCAGATCACTAATTTCTAAAAAAGTCGTTGCCAGATATTTTTTTTTAAATTCTGCGATCAACCATAGTGTTCGGATAATTTTTTGAGCGACTGTACCTTATATTTTGTTTATGCTGAAGTGAAGATTGTTCAAGAGTCATGGCAATCAAACCGAAGAGTCAATATGTTAATGAGCAAGCAAGGCAACCCTTAATTTTTCTGTAAGAAGTATCTTGTAAGAAGTATCTGTAAACTGTAATTAAATTTTCTGTAAGAAGTATCTGTACTTCTGTAAGAAGTATCCACGCATCATCTGATGCGTGGTGTTCTTAATGTTTAAGGTAACGTTTAATTCCATTGGTGATAGGAATCCAGCAGGAAAAGCAAAGAGAGTCTAGTGTCAGCAGAGTGTGAAAAGAATTGGTAACTTATAGGTGTATCGAAAAAGACTCTTGCGTTGTTTGTTAAATGTTTAAATAAGGTTCATTTGTGCTTTAAGTAGATATTGAAGGAATTGTAGTACACATATTTGAAGCATAGTTAAGAGATGTATGAAATTATTTTTATGGTTTGACTTCATACTTATGAATGCAGGAATTTGTGTTTAGATGAAACTGTTATATACACTGGTTTCCATAAATTAAGGAAAATCCCTATCTTAAGTCAATGGGAAGCTAACGTCAAAGCTTTATAACTTCTAAAATATGTTGTTGTTTTTTTGTGTTTTGAAAACTGTGATTGCAGATACAGATCTCAATCAAATAAATCAATATCTCGATTTTCAACAATATTCGTTCAGTATTTAATGATTTATGGAAGTTTGAATATTTAATAATAGCAATGCCAGTCTTAAGAAACTTCTAACAAAACTGAAGAATAGTGAAAGAATTCTTTGCACAGAGTTCTAAAATACAAACTTCTTTTATTAAATACTTTGATACAATACTTATTACTAAGTTTTAATTAACTTCTGAAGTCAATTTTTGTGGCTGGCATTGTTATCGCTAAATATTCAAATTTCCATAACTCGTTAAATACTGACCTAATATTGTTGAAAATCAATTTTTTTTATTATTTATTTGATTGAGATCTTTATCTGCAATCACATTTTTCAAAACAAAAAACCTTATTTTAGAAGTTACAGAGCTTTGACCTTAGCTTCCCATTGACTTAACATAGGGATTTTTCCTTAATTTATTGAAACCAGTGTATATGTGGTCTTATACCCTTGTAATAAATTAGTTCACTTATAATTTTGTTGGTAAGCATTCTTTTGAACTCACGCTCAGTTTCCTATTTAAAAATTACAACAATATCAACGATATCATTGTTGAAGATATTGTTACAGATTTTTAGCTTTATTTGAGTATTTGACAACCAAACGTGAATTCGTAATAAATAAACAGACTTTAAATGAACTAAATTAATAATTAAGGCAATGAGTTTACTTAAAACCTAAACAAATTTCGGTACCAGTGACAATAAACACCAATGTGCTATTCATCTGTATTCTATGATCCTGACAATCATAATTATTTAACTAACTAATAAACCCATAACATTTGAAAACGATTCAGAAATCAATGGTGGAAAGTTATTGCTAGCCACATTTTTTTTTCTTTTTATGTTTCCAAATCCAGATTTCCGCGAAACTGATTTTACAGTTTAATTTTGGTCAAAGTCATGCCTGCCGAGTAACCATTACCAACTACCTTATCACTAGTTATATATCAGAAATGAAATTAAGGACGCTCTCTACACTGATAAAGATGTGTAATTATTTTTACTACCAAATGAAACTTATTTACTTCCATAAACCGACAAGTCTTTTATCTCTTCCGCGCACATACTTCCGCAAAATTCCCCGCCCTGCCCACGGTCAGTAGGGGACACCGATGGGCTTGGAAAGGCCGCCGTCCGTCGGATGGGACGTTAAGCCGTGGCCCCGTGTGCGGGAGAGCCATACCCTGTGCACGTTAAAGAACACGCTGGATGGCCTTGACGGGAGGCTACCATCTGTCTCCCAACAGCTGTTCCAGTGGATCCCCTCCTCCAACCTTCTCTAGCCTTCGGGGTCCATGTCACCTGGCCATTTAGCCCATGGTGTGCAAAAAAGTGCCGCTCAGAGGTAAAACAACCCAACCCAAATCCGCGCACATACCAAGGGAACCTTTAAACACTAATTTCAACTCTCAACTATATCTTTCTCCTTCTAACTCAATCGTATTCCAATACACTTATGATTATTTGAATTCTCTTTTGGATACATATTGAATTATATTAATCTTGATTTATTAACTGAGGCTCCTTGCATAATTTTTTTTATATTAATTTTTAATTACACCTTTCTACACACGGAAAGGGACCCATAGCCGAAACCATCCTGGGTCCAGACCTCCTTAAACCGTCACTTGATATAATGACTGGTGGCACTAACACAATCATAGTCACCAAAGATGGTGTATTCCAAAAAATGTTAAAATATCTGATCTAATAACATGTGCATTAAGTCTCACACGATCAGGAAAAAAAGGCATTTATTTGGAGAACGTAAAACTCGAAGCATCATGACGGATACACTCGAATTCTAAATTAAGGTATCTATCAATGTTTAGTTCATATCGATTGAAGACTTGAACAGGGTTTCCATCCGAATTCAATTATTGGGATAGAATTGTGTCAGTTGTTAAGTGATGAAATTAGGGATGGAGAAAAAAAAGATTAAATTTAACAACACTGCATGTAGTTAAGTGATCGTTACGGGAGTACAAAATGAATTCAGAGAATTCTTCAATTCACATTTCACCAGATTGGTCATTGAAATTGTTTTAAGATACCAGTGTATGTGGTTGATAATAAATACCAGAACTGTAGTAAGAAAGTATATAAATATATACATATCTGTTCGATAAAAACCCAGAAATTGGAAAGCCTGAAATCTTTAAATAAAAATATTGGCTCTGGTCATCTGCTCTCGTGAATATTTTTACTGCTTTTGGAACCCTCGCCTTTATAACTGAATTGAAAATAATTAAAGCGATGGAAAAAGATACACAGCTAGATTGGATTGTTTTACCTCTCAGTGGCACTTCTTTTTGCATAGATTATATTAAATGGCCAATCCCAAGACAGAGATTTTTGGGGCAAAAAGCGTTTGCAGAAGGAGACACCTTGACAGACACATACCCATGATTTAGCTTGGGAGAAAGGGGTCCGAAAATAAGACTTGAGAAGTGTTTCCCAATTACAGAAATATTCCACCTTACATGAAGGATTAAAATTATATTCTATATGTAATAAGATTTCATAGTTTGTTTGCTTGTTTGATTTTTTTAATCTATTTTTAATGTCGGACATATAATATGCGGCTAAAATAAAATTTATACAAAGACAACTGTTTTGGATTTCAAAGCTGGTAGACAAATTTTCAGATTTCATATAAGATGATGGGATTTCGGGGTCAGGACAACCTCTTCCCACCCCCTGGGTGCATCCTTGACACTGAACAGCTTTGTGGAAAAAAGCTGAAACTTTCCATAAAAGTCGTTCATCAAGTTGTTTAACGTACAGAAGGGCATGGCTTTCCTGCCCACAGGACCATGGTTTAACATCTTATCTGGTAGATAGCGGCCTTCTATAGTTTGTCGATATCAATTTCTTTTCCAAAGGAGAGTAATTTTCCCAGAAGCAAAGGAAATAAATGCTAATATGAGGGGGGAAAACTTTATGTTATACTGTGTGGATTCTATTCAACTCGTGGACTCCTTTGGCAGACCTCACTGATCCTCGATTCAGAAATATTCACGTACTTTGCATTTTAGAGAGTATAAGTTGAGAACTAGAGCAATACTTTGTATATCGACTGTAGGAATAATTATAGGAACTTTACGGAGAGTATGATGATTCCAGATATCAGAGAGCATTACGGAGAGTATGAGATTACTGATATCTACACTTACGAATGAAAATTAAATTTAATACGATTTTCAGATATTCTCCTTCAAAGAATACTAATGAAATATTTTACCATTAGCTTTAAGGTATAAATGCTGTCTTAAGAAAGGAATTATTGCTCTATTGGTCGTAATCTTTAATAGTAGGTTGGTACCGACTTATACCTAAATTGAGGAAAAGGGTCACTTTAGTTATTTATAAACTGCAATACAATCAGTGAAAAATAATCTAAATGACCAAACTGAACAGTTTTATACTTACTATCTAAAGCGTGATTACATTATAATTATCACAAAATAGGGGATTGACTACATAAAGCTTAGAAAAATTCTAACAATGTTGCGATTCAGATATATTACAGCAGAGTACGAAAAAATTAGTTAAACATTTTGACGATTATTTCAAAGGAAATTTTTTGCTAGCCACAATTTTTTCTTTCTTTTTACGTTTCCATATCCAGATTTCTGTGAAACTGGACAGTCTTAAGTAAATCAGAATAAAGGCATCAGTATCATTTTGGAATCGGTATCACTGTTTTATTCGGGTCAAAGTCAGACCTGCAGAGGTATTGTGAAGAACTATAAATTGTGAGGTAGTAAAGGTGGTCAAATTAATGAGTTGGGAAAAGGAAATAAACATCTAAAGTTATTTTCAAATCTCCTAATTGAATTCGTGAGAGGGGGGGGGAAGTGTGGACCAAACTGGTAAAACTATTGGCAAACTATTCAACAGAGCTGAACTGATACGGACCGTAAATGTTCGAAGAGTTCCCAAGGCTATAATTTGCTATTTCTTACTTGTATTTGGATACAAATTAAATTCAAATTAGATGAGACCCCACACAATTATTGTCTGAACTTTTTCGATTAATTTATGAACATGCGATTTTACAAATAATGCAAACAAAACTGTTCCAGTGTTTAATAGAATTTTTTTTCAGAAATCTTCCATGTCGAATCGTTTCCTTAAAGTAAATGTACAGTTCTGTTTTCACACATCCAAACAAACGTCCCTGTCTAAGATACGGCCACTATTTGAATCCCGGCTACTATTGACAATTCTGTGCTTTACCAGACTACTACTGTCTTTTATTTGCAACATATACGACAGAGAAGAATCCTAGAAGCTACTCTGAGCTTTTACAGGCCTTCTCATACAAGGACATGACCTATTAAGACTGAAGTTACTGCTGACCACTGCCTCAGTTAGAGCTAACACAGCACACAACGTTTGCCTTGCTGGATCAGTCGCTAGCTCCCTAATCACTGTCTCAGTTAAAATAAACTAATCACTGTCTCAGTAAAATTTATCTTTAAAACCCCCTAGTGTTTAATATGTTATATACGTAATTTTAACACTTTAGTTTTCTATAAGTCTAATCTGCACAAAGATTGGTGATTAGCTCTTGGTTTACTTTAGTGAAGGTAATTTCTTCAAATACTAATGCTAAAGATTTTAAGGGAGCGGGAGAATAACTCGGTCAGTAGCGCCAGGCTTGTAATCTGCAGATTACAAGTATAATTACAAGAATATAATAATCAGCATACTCAACTGCAGATTACAAGCAAGAATACAGCATTGAATACAGCATACTCAACTGCAGATTACAAGCAAGATCAAGTACAGATTGCGGCTGCTTTGAGAATTTTTTTGCTAACTCCCGATCTGCTCTCTCGGAGATATGAGAAACCGATAGGCTTGGAGTGGCCGCAGTCATTCTGGTCGGACGTTAAGCCGTGATCCGTTTAATTAAAGAACATACTGGATGGCTTAATAAGGAGGCTTCCATCTGCCTCCTAGCAGCTGTCCAACGGGTTCTCTACCCACTAGCGTTCTATGATCCCTTTGGGTTCTTGTGTTTTGCCTTTTAGCCTGTTGTGTGAAAAAAGATGCTGCTCAGAGATAAAACAACAACAAACACCAAAAATTTCAGAAGCTTTTTATAACAATCGTCATTTTTAGCGTAACGGGTAAAGTTATAGAAAAAAAAAACATCCTAAAGGTGAAATGAATGAACTTTAAAGAATACAGCATACTAAATTTAGGAGCGGAATAGGAAAGTATCCTGAAATATATCATTAATTCGGAGCTCTTAAAAAGTCGTTTTCGTGATAGCAAGGAAATTGTATCAGACAATCGGTACTTTTAGATTTCATGATAAAATTTTGTTTTATTCATATATGGTAATACTTTAGAACATGTTCTTGTTTCTTTCCAATTTATTGTCAGTATAGAAAACATTTATCTGACAAATGGTCTTTGCCTCTTTGAATGATTGCTTTGAAAGAAAAGTATCGCAGCTTAGGTTGATGGCTTTGGGCTTATTCTGGTGATGTTTCAACTAGATCAGTGTCTCGCAAACCTTTTTACTCTGCGGCACACTGGATCTAATTTTTTTTCCGCGGCACACTGGATCTAATTTTTTTTCCGCGGCACACTGGATCTAATTTTTTTTCCGCGGCACACTGGATCTAATTTTTTTCCCCGCGGCACACCTAAAAAAGAATTTTTGATGATTACGTAAAAAGAGGAAAATTGAAGTTTCGTTAAATGCATTTTATTTTAAATAAATATGATAATAAATATAATTAATCATAACTCGGTGTTTGTTTTAAATATTTGTCCAATCTATGGCTTGAAATAATCAAAAATTAATACCAAAATTTGGAAAAAGCTTGATAAATACTTACAAGATCCCAGTTGATAAAATCTGAAAGATTTTTATTAAAGCACGTCGATATTAAAGCACGTCGATAACACAAGTCAAGTCAAAATGAAATCTTTGGAATATCTAGTGTCAATTTGAAAATCTCTCGCGGCACACAGCTTGCGAGACACTGAACTAGATAAATGAAATGGATTTGAAGTTAGAAATGACACTATTGAGAAAGCAAAAGAGAAGAGGAAAACAACCTTTAAAACAAATTATATCCTTACTGCAGTTCTTCACGAACGTGGAAATTTGGTTAATATTAAGTTTTGGGCTAACGAATTCAAACATAAGGAAAACAACAAGGAGGATAAAAGTCACTATACAATTTTAATCTCTATATAAATAAGTGTAAATACAGAATATAGAATGATAACACATCTATAGTATTTCGTAATCAAACTGTTGGGATTTTTTTAATACTCACTTTACCAAATTGTTTAAACCCATATCGAGTCTTTTGAGCTCCTGTGGATGATTTAATATTCTCAAAGTTGGATGAACACTTGTTTAGAAAATGAGATACGTAAAGTATACTATTAGGGAAATATTCATTCTTAGTTTACCGTCGATATCAATTATAGAGGAAAATTTGTCTTGTCCAAGTGTGATAAGAAATCCACGATCTCCTGGTAACATGTCAGATGCTCTGATCACTGAGCTACCGGTAGCCGATCAAGATTTGTTCTATTTAATTGACATAAACTTTCTACCTACAGTACACAATTTTATGTCTCGTGAAGGCAGGGTTTGCGCTGTTCACAAACAGCCTCACAAAGCAGATGACAAGTATATCACGAATACATAATGGAATAAATTGAAAAAAAAATCTTTCGACGGTTTTGTTCAACTATCAGGGAAATATTCAGTCTTAGTTTACTGTCGTTAACAATTTTAGAGGAAACACCGAATTCAAATTTTCTCCTAAAATTGATATCGACCGCAAACTAAGAGTGAATACTTCTCTATTGTGGAACAAAAACGTCAATGGTTTTCTTCAATCTATCTAAAATAAACGTTTATGAAATGTGCAATATATCTATAGTATTTATTTATTTTAAGAAAGAATTCATTCCGCTATACAAAGGATGGGATAACCTAAAAGCTCTATTGGACTACTATGTCATTTATTCCTCACCCATGAAGTTTTGGCCCCCTTGGGTGAGAAATAAATCCTGGTTCCTCATGTAACAAACAAACACATACATGGGAATAAAAGTTAGTACTATTTCTAAAAAAATTGAGATTGAATTAATGCAAATCATGCAGATCCGCAGATGCATGTAGTAAACTACATTGTCATTTATTCCTTACCCATGACGTTTTGGTCCCCTTGGGTGAGAAATAAATCCTGGTTCCTCATGTAACAAACAAACACATACATGGGAATAAAAGTTAGTACTATTTCTAAAAAAATTGAGATTGAATTAATGCAAATCATGCAGATCCGCAGATGCATGTAGTAAACTACATCGTCATTTATTCCTTACCCATGAAGTTTTGGTCCCCTTGGGTGAGAAATAAATCCTGGTTCCTCATGTAACAAACAAACACATACATGGGAATAAAAGTTAGTACTATTTCTAAAAAAATTGAGATTAAATTAATGCAAATCATGAAGATCCGCAGATGCATGTAGTAAACTACATTGTCATTTATTCCTTACCCATGAAGTTTTGGTCCCCTTGGGTGAGAAATAAATCCTGGTTCCTCATGTAACAAACAAAACATACATGGGAATAAAAGTTAGTACTATTTCTAAAAAAATTGAGATTGAATTAATGCAAAGCATGCAGATCCGCAGATGCATGTAGTAAACTACATTGTCATTTATTCCTCACCCATCACGTTTTGGTCCCCTTGGGTGAGGAATAAATCCTGGTTCCTCATGTAACAAACAAACACATACATGGGAATAAAAGTTAATACTATTTCTAAAAAAATTGAGATTGAATTAATGCAAATCATGCAGATCCGCAGATGCATGTAGTAAACTACATTGTCATTTATTCCTTACCCATGAAGTTTTGGTCCCCTTGGGTGAGAAATAAATCCTGGTTCCTCATGTAACAAACAAAACATACATGGGAATAAAAGTTAGTACTATTTCTAAAAAAATTGAGATTGAATTAATGCAAATCATGCAGATCCGCAGATGCATGTAGTAAACTACATTGTCATTTATTCCTCACCCATCACGTTTTGGTCCCCTTGGGTGAGGAATAAATCCTGGTTCCTCATGTAACAAACAAACACATACATGGGAATAAAAGTTAATACTATTTCTAAAAAAATTGAGATTGAATTAATGCAAATCATGCAGATCCGCAGATGCATGTAATAAACTACATTTGAAAGTCCATCTTAAGAAGTTTATTTACGCAAACTTAATGCATTTCAGTGTGAGCATCGTTTGTTGCTCAGGGCATATCCAACCGAAATTCAAGTGCAAGATAGGTGTGCTCCAAAATACCTTCATTAACTGATGCAATTGCATCACTGATACGAGTTTTCAGATTCCCAACACTTCGCATCTTGGACATGCACACTTTGTCTTTGATATATCCCCCACAATAAAAAATCAAACAGTTGCAAATGTACGATATAAGCTCAACATCATTGTCCGACATGTTAGTCTGTCCGTTATTTTTAACTAAAAACGCTTCCACCTTCCGGGAAGTTTTTGTGCCGTGCTTTGATGTTGATACGAGATCATGAGTCCTTGTTGAGCTGTGCACGGAAATTTCTCAGTACTCGATTACACGATTTGGTTTAAAAATTGAACCTACGAAGGTAGTTATTCCTGTGGACTCGCCTTTCAAAATCTGACTCGTTTAGACGGTACTAAGCGCCATCTATATGGTTACAGCATAGGTTCGAAATATTCTTGAGTTGGATTATTAAATGCAGCATACTGTATTGTCTCTGCGGTACTTTTTTAACTTTTAAATTAAAGTTTCAAACTGTCTGGGAACTTTTTGCCCATCCTGTATTAAAGCTAACGAAAAAAAAAACATAGGGCATTTAGAAAGTCATGAAATAAGACGAAGAAAGAAACGTAAGTGGATTGAATTTTCTGTGATGAAGTCTGCATATAATGATCCAAAAGTAAAAGTTTTTCTTACCGAATAAGTTAGACGATCAAATTTAAGCAGAATCAATATCAAGCAAATAAAGCTCAGGTTAATTACAGCTGAAAAGCAATAGTACTTATGCAAAAGATTTTGGAATTGAAACCGGTCGAATGGCTAATGGATTTTTTTTTTCAATGACTCTATTAGCAGAATAAGACAAAGTATGAAAGTAAAAATATTTGGTTACAACAGCTATCCTCATTAATCTTAGCTGTTCATATGAGTGCTTATTATTACTCTTCATAACTTATAAATCAATATAAAAATTCCTTAAATATATTACTAAAAAAGATCACAATTTTTCTTATTAACGGATTGGACTGCTTTATCTCAGTTGACCTTTTTTTGGCTTTCAATTGAATAAACGGCAGGTTACTAGGAAACAAAATGGGTTGTTGGGTTGTTTTACCTCTGAGCGGCACTTTTTTTGCACACCATGGGCTAAATAGCTAAGTCACATGGACCCCGAAGGCTCAGAGAAGGTTGGGATAGGGGACCCACTGGAACAGCTGTTGGAAGACAGATGGTAGCCTCCCGTCAAGGCCATCCAGCGTGTTCTTTAACGTGCACAGGGTATGGCTCTCCCACACACGGGGCCACGGCTTAACGTCCCATCCGACGGACGGCGGCCTTTCCAAGCCCATCGGTGTCCCCTACTGACCGTGGGCAGGGCGGGGAATTTTGCGGAGATAAATCTCAACGCTGAACCAGCTGGGACTCGACCCTGGGAACTACAGATTACGAGCCTGATGCGCTACCGACTGAGCCACCCCCGCCCCAAGGACACAAAATGTCAGGGCTCATTTGGAAGACTACCGTTAAGACCGACCAGAGTGTTCTTTAACGTGCACATGACATAGATCTCAGTACCTCGGCTTAATGTCATCCAATGGATGGTTTGCCTTTCCAAGACATAGGTCCTTGTGACCTGGCCACTTAGCCCTTGTTTGCACAAAGTACCATTCAGAGGTAAAGCTGATGATACAGTTTGTTCGAAATATCAAATAACTCATCGCTTTGAACTTTCCATTAAGTATTTAAGGATTAAGAAAATACATCTCATGTTTTGCCGTATAAAGAAATGTTCTTCGAGCTTTTATAGATGGCGCTGTAAAAGGCTTTACTAAACATCTGAGGAGAAACACCACATGCTAATTTCCGAAATTAAAAGGTAGCAAATGTGAAGACACTCCTTCTTTCAAAAACTGTTGTCAATAGTTCCTTAATTTTTGTTTTATGGCGAAACCTAAAAACAATTCTATTATAGATTTTTTTACGGTAAACACTAAACTGAGCACAATGTTTTATGAGCACCGCTGATGCGATCATTTAAACTTTATAATGACTCATACATTGCCTCACACTTTCCACATTGTATTCGTAAGGCAGTAAGCAAGAAAAGTGCTCTAAATAATAAAACCATTGGTAGTTTTATATAGAAATTAAAATTTTAGAGCATTTATTAGCCATTTTCTTTAACATTAAAATTTTGTCTAATTTCATCAAGTGATAAACATCTGCTGAAAATTTAAACGTTTTTTCTTGCGGCGAAAATTGAAAATTGCTCAATTTTTTGTATAAAAATATTTAAAGGCTAAAAAATATTTAAAATTAGTTGAAATTAGAAATATTTAAATATACAAACTTATACCATTTAAAAATACCCTTTTCATTCTATTGTCTCTTACATTGTGTCGTTTAGCCATCAGCTTTGTTGAGTTAGTAAGGAATTGGTTGCTAAGGAATTGATAACATGCCAAGGGATTCAAATTTAAATTCATTTACATAAATAAAACCGAACTTCACGGGTTCATCGATTTGCGAACTGATAGTGGAGGTAGTACTCCTGCTTTAAATGATAAACAGATCAGATATTCATCCTGAACATTCTGAAAGCTCTGAAATCCTCCAGCATTACGATATCACACTTCATCAACGCAATTCAACGTGGCGAAACTCAACTGGCGAAAACGCACCAATTTTGGGTCGAAATGTCTGCTCATGGCTTGTGATGACCATCTCAGATGCTCATTGTGCCCAAGTTTCGGTTCCTTCTAAGTCACGGTGCAAGGCATCTGCGCCCCGCAGCGGCTCCTAGAGTCCGATGGCCAGTGTGCATATCGATTGCCGCACTTTGTCTCCATTCCTGCTTGATCCATCTGCGATAAACAGTTTTGGTCTCCATGGGTGAGGAAACGCTACGTGGGACTATTTAAATAGGTTGCCTATTTCCTTGATTTTATTCAGCGTCCTCGCAACTATATTCTAAAACTATTCACCCTTTTGACCTATAATTGCACTGCTAATTAAGATCGTGATTTTTTTTTTAAAGTGCAACAGAGAATTTTTTTCTATTTGTATATAACATGTGTTTACGTTGTTAATAAATATATTTTAGGTTTTAAAAAATGTATACTGCTGTACATAAGTTACAATTCCATGTTGTAACAATGTGAAGCTAAATTCCAAACTTTATAACTTCAAAATGGATATTTTTTGCGGAAAAAGGTCATTGGGCAAGGAGGGACAGGGGAGGGGACAAAGCGATCCTTACCTTCCCTCCCTTCGTCTTCGAAATCCCGTCATCTTTAACGAAATCTCAAACTTCTCTTCTAGTTTTGAAATCAAGAAGTGAGATGATCATCACAAGCCATTTGCAGACATTTCGACACAAAATTGGTGTGTTTTTGCCAATTGAGTTTCGCCACGTTGAATTGCATGGATGAAGTGAGATATCTTGTATTTAACAAGAAGGGGTGTCTTTGTATAATTTTTACTTTACCCCCATATTATATGTCCAATTCTAAAATAGTTAGTAAGGAATTGGTTGCTAAGGAATTGGTTAGTAAGGAATTGGTTGCTAAACTTTTATAGATTTAAAAAAAGCTATAAAAGTTTATACCATATAGAGTATTATTTAACCTTTCTCATCCAGTGGAGTATTTTAGAAATTGGGAAACTGAACTCAAGTCTCATTCTCTGAATCTCTCCCCACCGAAACTAAATCCTGGGTACGTTGTGCCTGTCACTGGAGATAAATTGAATATCTCAATCAAATCTCCCCCTAAATCTCGATTTTCAACGCTGTTAATTTAATATTTAAACGCTATTGAAACTTCAACATTTTACAGCTTCTAGTCCTGAACTATTTTCTTTAAAATTGACGAAAGCTTTTAAATAATATGGCGCAAACTTCTAAAAATGTATTCATTTCACTAAAATTTTGTTATAATATTTAACATTTGTGTTTTAATTGTTTTTTGGTAAATTCTTATGAATCAAAGTGTTTCTTAAATGATTCAGATTCAACAACGATTGAATAGTTCACGAACGAAGGTGATCGTCATGAGTTAGGTTGGGTTGGGTTGTTTTACCTCTGAGCGGTACTTTTTTGCACACCATAGGCTAAATGGCCAGGTTACAAGGACCCCGAAGGCACAAAGAAAGTTGGGGGAGGGGACCCACTGGAACAGCTGTTATGAGACAGATGGTAGCCTCCCGTCAAGGCCATCCAGTGAGTTCTTTAATGTGCACAGGGTATAGCTCTCCCGCACACGGGGCCACGGCTTAACGTCTCATCCGACGGACGGCGGCCTTTCCAAGCCCATCGGTGTCCCCTACTGACCGTGGGCAGGGCGGGGAGTTCGTCGGGAATTGCCGTGGTTGCATAAGATCGCAACAAAAGAGATTCATTGTTCTATTCATCCTCCCCCCCGATAGGGGACCACCTTGACGTGGTGGGGGGGCTTCGGGTCCAGCAACCCGGTCGAAGGCTGTGCCGACCGGAATGGTCCCCCGGTTGGACATAGCTAAGACCAACCAAGGCCGACGACATCGCCGACCGGTTGGACGGTGACGATGTCTTAGGTCTCAACCTCAGGTGCTCTGTGTGAGCAAGTTCAAGGGCTCTACTGAACGGTTTGAGCCCGCCTAGTAGGTACGAGCCCTATTAAAAGTCTGGGCCTTACTAAGAGTCTCCACCCCGGATGCCGAGCGAACTTGGATCTACATATCCTTGTTCATGGCTAACCGGGAAACAGATTAAAGTTACGTTTCTTCCGGTGGTTAGCTTTCCTTCTATAGGTCTGCTGCCATGTGAAGTCGGGGTTGAGGTGTGTCTATATGGCGCATTCTTGCCCCGGCTCTAGATAGTCATGGCTTTTCATAACCAGGTAGTATCGTGAGACGGAACCGGGAATTGCCGGGGTTGCATAAGATAGCAACAAAATAGAACGAATGTTCTATTCATCCCCCTCCGACAGGGGACCACCTTGACGTGGTAGGGGGGGGGGGGAGGCTTGTGGCCCAGCAACCGGTCGAAGACTCTGCAGACTGGTATGGGCCCCAGTTGGACAGAGCCAAGACCAACCGAGGTCGAAGGCATTGCTGACAGGTTTAGTGGCCCGGTTGGACGGTGCCAAGACCTCAAAATCAGGCGCTCTGTGGAGCAGTTCAAGGGCCCTGTCGAACGGATTGGTTTCCTAGTAGGCAAGGGCCCTTTTCGAAGTCTGGGTCCCACTAAGAGTCTCCACCCCGGGTGCCGAGTGAACTTGGATTTACATATCCCTGTTCCGGGGGCAGGGCGGGGAGTTCGTCGGGAATTGCCGTGGTTGCATAAGATCGCAACAAAAGAGATTCATTGTTCTATTCATCCTCCCCCCCGATAGGAGACCACCTTGACGTGGTGGGGGGGCTTCGGGTCCAGCAACCCGGTCGAAGGCTGTGCCGACCGGAATGGTCCCCCGGTTGGACATAGCCAAGACCAACCAAGGCCGACGACATCGCCGACCGGTTGGACGGTGACGATGTCTTAGGTCTCAACCTCAGGTGTTCTGTGTGAGCAAGTTTGGTTTCCTAGTAGGCAAGGATTGGAAGTGTTAACCGGAGAACAGAGTAAATTCCAGTTTTTGACCGATGGATGAGCTTTCCTTCTATAGGACTGCTCGCCATAGGATGTCGGGGATGAGATGCATCTATATGGTGTAGCCTTGCCTCCGACGAAGATAGTCGCGGCTTTCCATAACTTGGAGTGTCGAAAGACGGAACCGGGGATTGCTGTGGTTGCTGTGTTGTGCACCAACATAGAGTACTTGTTCTATTCATTCATCAGTGAATAACTTCTTGTTCACATCTTTGTGCTTTTAAATGGCATGGCTTTTAGGATGTGTTTTGTGTATTCTAGCACTGCTTAAGAGAAATGAACAATATCAGAAACAACTATGAATATTTCCTTGCATTAATACTTAATAATATTATACTTCACAAACATGGACAGAAAAAATGGAAACAGGTCCATGTTATCTCAAAAGAAAAATCACACTCAGAACTCAATAACTTTTTCAATATGATTTTTAATGAAAAGTATATATAGAAATAAATTAAATATCTCAATCAAATCTAGCTAAATCTCAATTTTAAACACTATTTGATAGTATTTAAAAAGTTATGGAAACTGGTATATTTAACAGGCTACAAAATATTTACCCCAACATGTAATTAAAACAGGTTAAGAGATTATAATTCACTTTAGTAGAATACGGGCTACATTGCACCCGGTACTGATCTCTTAACCCTTTCACGACTAAGGGAAACATTTTTCCCATTTTGGTGATTGTCGTATTTAATTATAACCTTATCTGCATTTTTTATGCAGAATGTCAAAATAGAACGTATGCCGAACGCAATTACGTAAACGGGAACGTTTAGAAAACAAAAACAGAACTGTCAGGACGCATAATATATGTACTATGTGCAATGTCCATCTTTGCCTCACTACCAAAAGAAATTGCTTCGCAGAATATCATAATTAGCACATCATTTTGTATAGTAATTTTATTTCATAATTTTGTATTATTATAGTTAACATTTTGTTCTAATAAACCAATAAATAAAAGACATTGCATAATAAGCCTAACTATAACTTATGTTACCTTTATAGTCCATTGGGAAAAATATTTCCCATAAAATTCCAAAAAAACTACACATTGTTATGTATTTTTCTTATGATTTTTATTTATTTTACGTCTAAACAAACTAAAATAAACAGTTACATACTAATATTTACTCTTAGAAACCTTATGGTCCTGAAAGGGTTAACCTGTTTTAAAAACATTTTGGGGTCAATTTTTTTTTCGTCTGTTAAATACATTCAAGTGTTCATAACTCTTTGAATACTGAACAAATATTGTTTAAAATCGAGATTCAGATTAGGTTGAGATTTTTAATTTATCTTTAGATATATGTTTTACTAAAAATCATATTGAAGAAGTTATTAAGCTTTGAATGTAATTTTCTATTGAAATAACATGGAACTGTTTCCATTTTTCTTGCAGATATTAAGCTAGTATATTTTTTTCTATTGAACCATATCATATTGGTCATTACTCAGCTTACATTGTTAGAAATATCCGTGAACTGTTACAACTTTCCAACTTAAGTCTCTTTCATCTAATAAAAAAATTTTTTTTCAAGCATCCGGTTCTAAACTGTGGTCTACATTAAACATAATTGGACTCGAAGCGTTGCTTACTAACCGAATATTGTTGACAATCAATGTTTGGCTTAAATATGATTGAGATAGATAATTTTGCTTCTCTGGCATTTTTATTTAAAAGGTTTGCATTCGAAATTAGGAAGCTTTCAACGTGACGTCCATTTATCCAACATGGAAATGTCTCAATACGTTTGAAAACAGAATGTGCTTCTTTAATAAAATTCATAACTTTTTCCCAATTGACTTAATAAAAGAATATCAAATACACATATTTCGATTTGCAAACTTGATGTCTTATGTCCTCCGTTTCCTTAATTCCATCGGTTAAACTCGTTTTTGAACCAAGTATGTTTTTTCACTGACCACAGGCAAACCCATGTAACTCATGAAGGTTCATTCTTTGGAAAATTGGCGAACTGGAAAGCCCTAATTCATACGGAATGAAAGGATCGAGGAATAAGCCTTACTTTTTTTCATTACTTAAAAAGCGTATTTGTGGCAAATTATATTTAAATTTTAGGAAATCCAGTCGACTCTGGCTAATATACAATATTTATTAAAAACATTTCTCAACTTCTTTTTAAATGTCAAGGAAGGTATCACTCTTAGTTCAACGTCGTTATCAATATTGGAGGAAAAATTGCCTTGAGCAAGGTGCGATACAAACCCACGACCTCTTGATAACGTGTGAGGTACTCTGAACTCTGGGGCGGGGGTGGCTCAGTCGGTAGCGCGCCAGGCTCGTAATCTGTAGTTCCCAGGTTCGAGTCCCAGCTGGGTCAGCGTTGAGATTTATCTCCGCAAAATTCCCCGCCTTGCCCACGGTCAGTAGGGGACACCGATGGGCTTGGAAAGGCCGCCGTCCGTCGGAATGGACGTTAAGCCGTGGCCCCGTGTGCGGGAGAGTCATACCCTGTGCACGTTAAAGAACACGCTGGATGGCCTTGACGGGAGGCTACAATCTGTCTCCCAACAGCTGTTCCAGTGGGTCTCCTCCCCCAACCTTCTCTGAGCCTTCGGGGTCCATGTGACCTGGCCATTTAGCCTATGGTGTGCAAAAAAGTGCCGCTCAGAGGTAAAACAACCCAACACAACTCTGAACTCTGAGCTACCGACCGCTGATCAAGATCTCCTCTGACTGATGTTATGAACTTTCTACCTACAGTACATAATTTTCTATATCTCATGAAGTCATTGTCCTAGCTGCTAACAAACAGCCTCAAGAAGCAGATGACAAGTATGTCATGAGTATACAATTGAATAAATTAAAGAACTTTCTCGACGTTTTTGTTCAATTGTCAAGATAGGTATCCCTCTTAGTTTAACGTCGATATCAATTCAGAGTGATACCTTCCTTGACAGTTGAATAAAAACATCGAGAAAGTTCTTCAATTTATTCAATTATATATTCATAACATATTTGTCATCTGCTAATGACATGACTGCTGCGACAATGCCTCATGAGACACAGAAAATTGTGAACAGCAGTTAGAAAGTTCATAACATCAATTAGAGGAGACATTGATCGGCGATCAGAGCACCTGACATGTTATCAGGAGATCGTGGGTTCATACCCCACCCGGCTCAAGACAATATTTCCTCTAAAATAGATATCGACGTTAAAATAAGAGTGATATCTTCCTTGACTATAGAATATTCATTTCCAAAGAGTTTTTTCCAATTTTGAAGGCCTCTAAATGTATGAATTGAAACGAACGAAAGATCGGCAATACGAGACTAGTATCAGTAATTAGTAAAAAAAAAAATGAATTTTTTGCTTTTTCTCTGTAAAAATAAAGTTGAGTTCCCACACCAAGGAAGAAGGAGGCAAAACTCGGGTGACAAATACACTGAAGAGCTAAAACATTGACCAGCGAGTCTTTATACAAATCGAAGAAGTTACAGCTAAATGACGGCGCGTGTGAAGGTCATGAAGTGGTAGAAATAACACCTGATACTGAACTCTGTTAATTAGTGTTATTCTTGTTCTTCAGATAGGAACGGCAGCGGACTTAAATGAGTTTGACAAGGGCCAAATTGTAATGGCCAGACGACTGGGTCAGAGCATTTCCGAGATGGCAAGTTTTGTGGGGCGCTCACTGTCAGCTTGGTTAATACCTTCAAAAAGTGGTGGAGGAGGGAAAAACCACGAACACCCGGCAAGGTGTGGGCCGACCACGTCTCATCGATGCTGGAGGTGAGCGAAGGTTATCCCGTATGGTAAGAGTCAACGGAAGGGATACTGTGGCGCACGTCACCCGTATTTTGAATGCTGGTGATGGCAGTAATGTGTCACAACACACAGTGCATCGAACCCTGCTGAAAATGGGACTGTGTAGCCGCAGGCCACTGCGAGTGCCCATGTTAACCTCGGTTCACCGTCGAAAGTGCCTATAATGGGCACGCGAGCATCAAAACTGGACCTTGAATGATTGGAAGAAGGTTGTCTGGTCCGATGGATCTCGTTTCCTGTTGCACCATGTGGATGGCTGGATAAGTGTGCGCCGTTTACCTGGAGATGTTTTGGCACCAGGATGCACCATGGAACGAAAACAAGCTGGTGGAGGAAGTGTAATGCTTTGGGCAATGTTCTGCTAGTAAACCCTGGGTTCAGTCATTCATGTGCAGGAATCTACGACGTCTACCACCTACCTAAACATCATCCTTTCATGGCAACGGTATATCCTTCTTGTAGTGCCCTCTTTCAGCAGGATAATGCACCATGCTACACTACCCGGATTGTTCGAGAATGGTTCACAGAACATGAGAACATTTCCCAGACGTCAATCCAATCGAGCATCTGTGGTTTGTGTTGAAGAAGCATATCCGATCTGCGGCGACTGAACCACGCAATTTGCAATAGTTAAGGGATCTGCTGTAACGTGTGTACCAGTTACCACAAAACACCTTTAGAAATTTTGTAGCGCCCATGCCTCTCCGGGTATGAGCTGTTTTGGACGCACGTGGAAGACCAACATCATATTAGGCAGGTGGTCATAATATTTTGGCTCTTCGGTGTATTACTCACAACACTGCTAAGACTTTCTCATATAAGATCATTCCCGTTAACCCCCTTAGTCATCACACTCGACAATCCAAATTTCAAAATACTACCATGGATAGACTAATAACAATGTGCATTTAAATTTTGCCGTTTCTAACGTTATCGCTCTCTAACAATTAATACTGTCTGAAAATTTGAAAATCTGAAAAGTAATATTTAATTAATATCTTTCAAGGAAAGCCTTTAATGGGTGTTTTCCTAAGTTAATCTGAGGCAGTGGATTTGATAGAATATTGAATACTTAGAATAGCATAGTTTTGAATGTTTTATTTTGATTGAAAAAAGCTTTTCAAATTCATGGATCGAAATACTCGTACAATCGCTCAAAAAAATATCCGAACACTATGGATGATTGCAGAATTAAGAAAAAATATCTGGCAACCTTCGTGTCACGTTGCCATATCACTAATTTCTGAAAAAATCGTTGCCAGATATTTTTTCTGAATTCTGCAATCAACCATAGTGTTCGGATATTTTTTTGAGCGACTGTACATTTGTGTATAGGGTAATCTTTTCAATTTGAATATGCCAAAAAAATTTTTCATTTTTATGAAGGAGAAGTTTAGAAAAATAATATTTGGTATTATTTAAGGAGTGTTCAGCCAGGAAAGATTGGGAGTCTGCTGTAAACTGTGCGACAATTAGAAATGAACAAACAAATGTTTATATAGTAGCTAAAACAGTAATTATATTAGGTAATAGTTATAGAAATATTACACTGGTTGAAGTTACAATAAAAGTTTAGTTTTAAACAGAATTCAATAGCATAAAATTTACCATATTCAGGAATACCAAAATATAATAACAAATCATTTAAAATGCAGTAAACGTCTGTTTCACTGGCTCTTAGATATCAGGAAAGCTCAAGAGAGTGCGCCCTTTTGCTCCATACTTATAACTTTTGTTACTTTTTAGGTAAAAATTCTGAACTTTAATAATTTGAGAGCTCTATTTAAGAATTTCATCCTATGCAGCCAAAGATGCAATTTATAGCATAACTAATACCTCATATATACAATGAAATCTGAAAACATTGGAGGAGAACTGGAAGAAAATTATGACTTAGTGTTATGTTCGCAGAAAGATCCTCAGACACTGAAATCCAAATAGGCTGAAGACTAGGCTAAGCTTGCATATAAGAGATGCTGAAATAATCGACAGTTTACTAAATCTTGAGAAGGACAATGTCCCTAAAAGGATCCTTAAGAGAATTTGCCTGAGAAGTCAAAATTATCTTATCTACTGCAACAAAATATTAGGAAACTTTCTTGAATTTTTCTGAATAATAGATTTCTTACTTTTCATAGGAAGTCATGCAACTCTATGCTATATATATATATACGGTTTCCATAAAGGACGGGGGTGGCTCAGTCGGTAGCGCGCCAGGCTCGTAATCTGTAGTTCCCAGATTCGAGTCCCAGCTGGGTCAGCGTTGAGATTTATATTCGCAAAAATCCCCGCCCTGCCCACGGTCAATAGGGGCCACCGATGGGCTTGGAAAGGCCGCCGTCCGTCGGATGCGACGTTAAGCCGTGGCTCCGTGTGCGGGAGAGACATATCCTGTGCACGTTAAAGAACATGCTGGATGGCCGTGACGGTGGGCTACCATCTGGCTCCCAACAGCTGTTCCAGTGGGTCCCCTCCCCAAACCTTCTCTGAGACTTCGGGGACCATGTGACCTGGCCATTTAGCGCATGGTGTGCAAAAAAGTGCCGCTCAGAGGTAAAACAATCCAACGGTTTCCATAAATTAAGGAAAAATTAGAAAAATCGCGATAATTCGCCAGAAATTTATGCGATCCTCACCAAACTTATTCATGTAACCAGTGAAGTAATGCCAAGTGAGCATATCGTATGAAAATTAGTGTAGGTTGCGTCAATTTGCGTAATCGGATAGACGCAGGATGGATCGTTATTTTGTGCTGTAAAAGTGAGTAAAGAAATTCGAAATAGCCATTTTGTAAGATTGACCTCGAGACATCATTTGCCAAATGAAATGCGGTGGAGAGCTATTGGCTGGCTCGAAGCAGGCCAAAGTCAGTCAGACGTGGCATGATGGCTAAATGTGAGTCCTTCTGTGGTCCACAGACTGTGGAATCAATTTCTTAGCACGGATACCGCGTCTCGGAGCCAGTTTAGCCGAGGAAGGGCTAGAGTTACGACCACCGTACAAGACCGATATCTGCGATTAACAGCACGAAGGAGCAGGACGTCAACTCCCTCTCACCTACGATCCTCTCTTGCAGCAGCCACTGGGAGGGTTGTATCAGTTTCTACTGTGCGTAGAAGGCTTCATGAAAAACATTCAAATTACTGACCTGTAGGCTAGAAGGCCTGTAATTTGTATACCGCTCGCGTCACGTCATAGGAGAGAGTGGTTGAATTGGGCACGCATGCATGTTAACTGGACAGAAGAGCAATGGAGATCCGTACTCTTCACACATGAATCCAGATATTGTTTGCAGAGTGATTCCGGACATTGCTTGATATGGGGAGAACGAGGTACCCGCTATCATCCCAGTAACATCAGTCAAAGAGACAGTTACGGCGGAGGTAGCGCGTGTGTTTGAGGTGGCATTTCCTTACGTGGACGCACAGACTTCTGTGTGTTGACGAGCGGGAACCTCAATGCTCAAAGGTATAGAGATGACATCCTGGACACCTATGTACGTCCTTACGCTGGTGCAATAGGTGAAATATTCATCTTACAAGACGACAACGCTCGTCCACACAGAACTCGACTAGTGGAACAATACCTTCAAGAGGAGACCATTTTGCGCATGGAGTGGCCAGCTCGATCTCCGACCTAAATCCGATTGAGCATATGTGGGATGCTCTAGGGAGACGCGGTGCTGCCCTCAACCCGCCACCTGAAACAAAGAGGGAGCTTATTACTGCTTTAAAGGAATAATGGTCGTTATTCCTTACTGAGCTGATGCACATCATAAACAGCATGGAACATCGCTGTCGTGCCTGCATTGCTGTAAGAGGTGACTACACTTCTTATTAAAGAACTTTATCCATTGCATTCTGACACATCATTTTTGTACAAGTTCCTATAAGTGTTATTTTTTGACGAAAAATATTTCTAGTGTAAAATACTTTACGCCATTCTGAAACTAGCATTGTAATTCATGCTTCCATCAAATTTCATTAAAATCATTCAAATGTTTTTTTTTGTTTATCATAATTTTTCTGAGTTTTCCTTAGTTTATGGAAACCGTGTACTTATGCAGGATAAGTTCACACAAAAAAGGCAGTTAGTAGGCAAACTGACCAAATACGTTTACTAAATAAAGAGACAGCTGCCGTATGGGGTAAGAAGACACTCAAAAGTGATTAACCTCTTTAACCACAAAATTTTTGCATCAACAGCAGAAGCAGCAAAAACAGCAGAAGAACTTATAATCGATGCCTCTGAAACAGGATCAAAATCACCAACATATATTCAAGCACCAGAGAGACAATGGTTGACATGAATGAGTTTTAAAATATACAATTCTAAAACGCATCATTCGTTACGTTGCAGATTTATGTACATTATACGGTATTATATAAGAATTTTAGCTTCAGTCTTAAAAATGTTTCGATTCCTAACTACTCTAACGATGCACTAAATAGTGTCGGTGCATTTCACATTAAAATTTCAGAATCTTTATGTTTTAAACAAAGAGAAATGAGAAACCTTTTTGGAGAAAATGTTATCTGGGAGAGAGAATTCAGCGGAAAAATTAACGAAAAGAGACAGAATTGAAGAGACGAAATGAATGCATCGAAAAAAAGGGCTAGATACTTTAAAAAAATAAAACTAATTCAAAATTACATTTTTTTTGCAAAATTAAAGATTTGGAGTTCTAAAAGTTAAACTCTGGAGAGTTACCTTTTTTCCAAGAATGTAGAATGAAATAATAATTGACATTGGTTTCCTATGAAAGTTAATTTCTTTAGTATAATCAACACACGTTTTGAAATTAAAAAAAAAACTCGTACCGCATATTTAAATTTTTTACCAACAAAGTTTGCGCTGCTTAAGCTTAAAAAACAAAGCATTAACACTTTATTCAAACCAATTATTCGAATAAAAAGCATAGATGTAGAAAAAATAAAGTTTAGGGCAAGCTGTTGAAGTGAAGTGGGGGGGGATTACAAAATCGAACAGGAAAGCCGTTCAGGAATAAAAACGTTCCCTTCAGTGTTTTACTTTTTAATTTCTTGAAAAATATGTGTTATATATATATTTTAACATTGTTTTTGCTTCCTTTCCAGTTACTAGCGTTTTCAAAGAGAGGGGCAAAGAACTCTTTGGAGTCTCTTCTAGGTCTGGTCATGTTCAATAATATGTTATTACAATGAAAGGTTGCATCCGAAACATTTTAACCTCTTTGAAAATCAACTATTATATTAAGAATAGTGTTCCTAGTTATTTTCGTTTGAAGAATAAAATGATATTTCATAATCATCTGTTTTGAGTTCAATATTTTTCTTTTTCTTACTTGCAGTTTTACCTGAAGAAGTATTTCCCGCAACCAAGAAATAAATTTCTAAACGATGTAACTGACTGTTGATAATTACCTTTTTAAGAGGGTTGAGTAAAACCTTTATCTCCAAAATGATATGAAGAAGCAGAAAATTATTTTAGAGACCTTTACCACCTTTTCGCAGGTCCTAATCATTTTGCCAACTTGGACTTCCAAGTACTCAAGTCCTTCTCAGATTCAAAGCCAAATATAATTTCTGAACTGTTTTCCATAATATTTGTTTCCTGCAATGTTCATGCATAGTTGTCAATTATTAGTTTTTCTGGGGAATGTAAAATCAGCATATTGATTTTTTGAAAAGGAAGTCCTCTTATATATTATGAGAAAATATTAATATTGATTTTTCTCTCTTTTTTAAACTCATTATCTATGCAACAAATTTGATTAGAAAGCATAAATATTTTCAGCCAGAAATCATAATCTGGTTTATTTGGACAGATCCTATCGAAGTCGAGTTTTTGAAGAAAAAAAATTTAGCTTATTTTTTGACAACGAGATGTTTGTCTCCTTTGTCTCCTCTCCCTCTGTAGACAGTCAATTTTTTGTTTTACGCGATCAATACAAAATTCCTTTTCGATTGGATAGGTACTAACAAAATATTAGGATTCGCACTTTCCGAATCTTCCCATAGCTTTAATTTACACGGGGGAGGGGCGACGATAATCTTGTCAAATGACAAAATTTAAGTGTATATTGCAAACAATCTATTGATGACAAAAAATTGAAATTTCATATGTAGATGTGTGATGTCTAAGGGCCTTACATTGATAGCAACTACACTGAAGTGCCATTGAATTAGGGATAGGAGACGTTATCCAAATTTAGTACCGCAAGTCCAGCATTTGCGCGCATGCGAGGCTGAAACTCTGGTCATATATAGCTGTCAGCTTTGGCTTCCCCAAGCATTCGTCTTGAGAAGCGTAATGGGAAAGGCGCGGGATTTACGTGCATTTGACAGAGGGCAGATCGTAGGTGCCCGACGGATGGGACACTCGATCTCCGAAATTGTCAATGAACTTGGATTTTCTCGTATGACAGTTTCAAGAGAGTTCCGGGAATATGAAAATTCCGTCAAAAAACAAGCACCTGGACAAATTTCAAAGGAAACCCAGTTTGAATGATCGTGGGCTTCGCCGTCTGACCTGCATCGTACGGACCGATAGGGGTGAGACATTATCTGAAATCACCTACCATCTGAATGCAGGTTCCAGCCGGGAAGTCAGTGCACGAACCATGCAACACTCACTTCATCGTCGCGACTTCGGGAGCCGCCGATCTACGAAAGTCCCACTTCTAACGGCACGACACCAGACTTAATGCCTTGCCTGGGCTAAAGAACATCGAAACTGGACCATCAAAAATTGGCAACGGATAGTCTGGAGTGATGAATCCCGATATAAACTTCATCATGCCGATGGAAGACAGGAAATGACGCCAACTCCGTGAAACAATGGCTCCTGCATGTCAGGTTGGAACAGTACAAGCTGGTGGTGGCTCAGTGATGGCCTGGGGTGTCTTCAGTTGGACGTCTGTGGAACCTTTGGTTGGACAACTCTCATTGCATTCCGATACGTAGAACTCATGGCTGACCATTTATGGCCATTGTGCATCCCAATGGATATATCGTCTACCAGCAAGACAACTATTCATCACACAGGTCCAGGTTGGGTACTGCATGTTTGCAGGAGAATTCTGCTGACTTTGAAATAATGAATTGCCCACCTAGAAGCCCAGATTTAAATCCCATCCAAAATCTTGGGGTTACCGTTCAGTAGAGTGTTCGGGCCCGTGTACCATCAGCGACGACCTTGAGAAAATTGTGGACAGCTCTGGAGGATGGATGGGTCGCCATACCTGTGGAACATTACGCAAGCTTGTGGAGTCCTTGCCTCGTCGTGTGGCAGCCATTATCAGGGTCAGAGGGGGTCCAACACGTTACTAGGTTGCTATCCCTAATTCAATGGCACTTCAGTGTATTTTGTTCCTATCCCCTGGTGTTGGTAAAACTCAACCTGTTTTGTTTATAAGAGCTGAAATGAAAAATAATTTTTTGGTTGAATAGCTACCACAAAAATATTACTATTCGCATATTTTCAATTCAGATTAGTTTGAATTTCCAGTGCTAGGGGGTGCTAAACTGTAAAAATGACAAGTTTATTCTCTTTAAAAGCGATTATTCTCACATTCGCCAGAAATTATTTTTCTTTTTTTTTTCTACATCTGTTCTCCTCAAAATTTTTCATTAGTACCATCAGATAAAATTCTTTAAAAAATACCCTTTAGTAGAATCACACTTTCCTTGATAACATTTCTGGAATTGGTTGATTGCTTGGGATTTTATGGAGCATCAGCAAGCAATGCTATACACCTCCGAACAAGATAAGCATTTCTATGAATCGCGCTGATTTTACCACTAATAAACTGCAATTACTTCACCGTATTATAACAAGAAGTAGTCAGCGAATTAATTCTTGCTTAAACAAAAACTGTTTCCTTATTATTTTAATTTATCCTTCTTTCACGTTTACTATACCGTTTTTTTTTCCCGTAGAAGAGGGTAATTCAAATGGTGGCCCACTGGGAATGTGAAAAGTGAAAAAAACGAAACATGAAACGGGATGAATTGCTTAACCTCTGAGCGTCAATTTTTGGCACATAATGGATTAAACGTCCATGTCACAGGGACCCAATGGCTCGAAGAATGCTGCGGAAGGGAATTCACTGCATAGTAGGCAGATGGTAGCCTCTCGTCAAGGCCATCCATCATGTTCTTTAACGCGCACAGGCTCTCCTGCATATGGACCATTGCTTAACCCCTCATTTGATGGACAGCAGCCTTTCCAAGCCCATCGGTGTTGCCTTTATCACGAAGAGCATAATGAGAGTTAGCGATGATAAAGCTCAAAGCAGGTATAATTAGGACTCCTCGAATCTGGAAACTGCAGATTACGAGCTTGGCACGCTACTGACTGACTGAGGCAAAAAACATTTTTTTCATTGCAAATATAAATAGCAAATATATGATTGAAAAATGTAAAACATGGTATAAAATGTAATTTTATTGTTGTCTTCATTCAGCTCTTTCGAAAAAAAAAACAATATTCAATACACGAAACTATTCTGTAACTCTTGAAATGTAATTGAAATCCGCAACAGCCTGCTTCTTGACTTCCTGGAGATCTACCGACCCTTTGGGGGGTCAAGGTCAGCCCTTGTGGCTCCACCCTTTCTCCCCCATAGTGGGGAAGTACAGTCGCTCAAAAAAGTATCCGAACACGACGGTTGATTGCAGAATTCAGAAAAAATATCTGGCAACGATTTTTGTAGAAATTAGTGATCTCGCAACCTTCGTGTCACATGATTACAGAATTCAGGAAAAATATCTGGAGCGTGTACAGCAACTGTACACGCTCCAGTTACCGTTCACAGCAAACTGGAGCGTGTGCAGTTACTGCACACGCTCCAGTTTGCTGTGAACGGTAACTGCACACGCTCAATATTTCCGTGAGTGAGCCCACACGATCTAGTATCAAAATAATATGACCACCTACAGTCGCTCAAAAAAATATCCGAACACTATGGTTGATTACAGAATTCAGAAAAAATATCTGGCAACTTTTTTTATAAATTAGTGATCTGGCAACCTTCGTGTCACGTGACACGAAGGTTGCCAGATCACTAATTTCTAAAAACATCGTTGCCAGATATTTTTTTCTGAATTCTGTAATCAACCGTAGTGTTCGGATACTTTTTTGAGCGACTGTACCACTGTTCTACTGAGTTACAGATACCCTGCGGCTTTGTCCAAAGGAAGTTTACCCGCTAAATGTTCAATGAAGTGAGGAAACCTTGCTTACACAATTATTATAATTAAAATAAATATCGGAAAGATCCTTGATGGCGAAATTTTTTTAAATTTCATATAAAGGTAAAATTAATAATTATAAACGTAAAATTATATCTGGAGAAATAATCTGATGTGAAGAACTGTCAAAAATGCATATTTAACACCACCCTAACGCCTTTGAACAGATGAAGAAAATGCAGTTATTTTCAACTGTAATGTTCTCGTTTCATAAACCATAATTTCATGCTGTAAAAATCACACATAATTCTTTCTTCCATAACGAGAAACTTTATAGAAACATTTTAGGATACAGTAATCAAGAAAAGTGTGTGAAGTTAATCAATATGTTATTTAATGCTCTACTGGAAAACAAAACGTTAAAAATGCGATTTTTAGCGACGAAATCTACTGTTGTTTTCCTAAGAAGTTTCTGACACTACAATTCTGGATGATGGGAAGCATATTAATCTAAAATTAAACGGTCAATCCACTTTATATCAGTTAAACTGATAGTTGAATGATCAAAACGATGTTTCAAATCGGGTTTTTAAATATATATATATGTATTTTAATAATATATCGGGCGGGGGTGGCTCAGTCGGTAGCGCGCCAGGTTCGTAATCTGTAGTTCCCAGGTTCGAGTCCCAGCTGGGTCAGCGTTCAGATTTATCTCCGCAAAAATCCCCGCCCTGCCCACGGTCAGTAGGGGACACCGATGGGCTTCGAAAGGCCGCCGTCCGTCGGATGGGACGTTAAGCCGTGGCCCCGTGTGTGGGAGAGCCATACCCTGTGCACGTTAAAGAACACGCTGGATTACCTTGACGGGAAGCTACCATCAGTCTCCCAACAGCTCTTCCAGTGGGTCACCTCCCCCAACCTTCTCTGAGCCTTCGGGGTCCTTGTGACCTGGCCATTTAGCCCATGGTGTGCAAAAAAGTGCCGCTCAGTGGTAAAACAACCCAACCCATTTTAATAATATATGCACTCTATACGATATCATTAAATCATTAGCAAAGTGTTAAGAATTTAATTATTGAACATAGTTTCAGCTCGCTTTCACAAACGAGCTATTATTATTCACTTTATTGTCCGTCCATTTGTCCATATGCAGACATTAATTTTGTCCGATTTAAGAGACAACGTATAATTTCTTTTTACTTTGGATAGGTATTAATGAAATATTGATATCTGATTTTACTGAATATTCTAATAGTTTTAATTTTCGTCAGAAGTCACTAAAGTTGGCAAATTTCGGTGGAATATTGAAAAACAGTCTATTTATGCTAGAAATTCGAAAGAGTGCGATAGTCAAGGCATCATCACCCTTTATCCCCAAGGAGGTTGGAAAAACACCACATTTAGAGGGCGCTAAAATTGTAAAATGGCGAAACTTTTAATGACTATTGTAAATGATTCATTCGTCGTATTAATTCGAATTTTGGTTGGTAGAGTGTGGGGTGGTCAAGGGGTTTGTATTAACAGCAGCGATTCCCCATTTATGTCTTAAGGGTGTTAGAGGGAGGTGAGAAAGTATTCTTTTTATCTCAAAAAATAAACGATTTTTTTTTGTGTGTGTGTTGGATAGATACTAATGAAATATTACTATTTGAATTTACCGAATTTTCCTTTAATTTGAATTTCTACCGATAGAGGGTGCAAAAGTTGAAAAAAAAATCACAAAAACTAATTTTATTATGAAATGAGCTTTCCATAATCGCCAAAGAATATGTATCATTATTCTTGTTGAATTTTATCAACTCATTTTAGAGACATTCTAGTTAATTTAATTATTTTTAATTACTCTAGCAAACTTTCAGAAAGTCTTGGAGTAAATGAGTCGTAAATATATTTTCTTCTTCTGGCCCATTAACCACTAAAAGTATAAAGAATGAAAAAAAAACAATTTCAAGAAATTTTTCGTAAGTACTTTTTAGATAAATTAGATTATTTTTATAACCATTGGAAGGGTTTCATATATTCCACTTTTAATAACTTTGCGATATATGACTAGTAACGGACGAAGTAACGTTTTTCATAAATCCAGTTTGATTTATACATAACTGATATATTTCAAACCACAATTATAGTAAACAGCACGATTTAAAATATACGATTCTAAATTATAGTGTTTGTTCTTGATGTTAGATAAGTTATATGTCCCGATTTCATTTATAATATTTCGGCATTGCAACGATATTAAACACAACACACTTTTGAAATTGCAGCAGAGTTCTAAGATGAATCAACAGTAGAACATTGTTAACTGATCGCCGAAAATAATTATCGATGTCAGGACTGCAGTAAGTATGCATATTAAATTCAAATCAATAGGGGGCGATATTTATCACATATGATCTAGCAGACATATAACAGCTACTGAGGATAATTGATTATATATACAGTATAGGTCCGATATAGTCTATTCGCACTTACGTCCTCAAGGAATTAAGATTTTTTGCCTTTGAGTGACTTTTTTAGCACACAATGGGATAAATAACCAGGTTATAAGGACCCCAAAGGTTCAGAGAAGATTGGTGGATGAAACCCACTGAACACTATTGAGAGACAGATGGTGGTCTCCCATCAAGGCCATTCAGCGTGTTCTTTAACATACACAGGGTATGGCTCTCCCATACACAGATCCACGGCTTAATTTCCTGTCCGAGGGACGGAAACATTTTGTTTCATTATTATGACGCACTCCACGTTGTCATATGCGATAACTTTAAACCATTTCAGTAGCAACGACATAAAAAACGAGCACTGTGATTCTTTTCGCCCTTTCTCAATCATAACTCGTTGATCAAAGAAGAGAAGCAGAGTGAGTAATCCGAACCGTTTTTATCTTAATGCCTCTCTTCATCCTAACCAACCAAGCCCCAGTTACAATCGCGAAGAAAAATAAAAAAAATATTTAATATTTCTTATGTATTAAAACGTTATTCTTTTTCTCTCTCTATAAGAAGAGTGATAGATTGGGGAAAACATGATTAGAAATATTCACTGTTGAGATATTGACTACAAAAATGTATGTGTTTATAGTGTTCGTGTTATAACGAAGGAAGCAAGTTCCATCCTTAGCTAATTCTGTCGAGGGTAAAATTTCATATGGGCAAAGTGGGCGACAGATTTAGAATGCATCCCCCTATTGGGATGAATTTTAATGGAGGAAAAGTGTCTGATGAAAATCTTTCTCAAAATCGCTTTATGTTCTTCCTATCTCCGATTTATATTGGGCGCTCTCTATTTTTTGATTTACAATAAATTATAATAAATATACTTAAACAACTAAATATTTGTATACGCAACTAAAATTAAAGTGAAAATAGTGATAATTAATCATTAGATTATCATGGATTATCACCGTTTTCTTTTTTCCCTCGTTCTTTTTCCCCCAGATGTGTTGCTTTATCCAATCCAAATTTATATATATATATATCAGTTGTTGTTTGCGTTGTTTTATCACTGAGCAGACCGTTTATGCACACAATAGACTAATTGTGAAGGTCACAAGAACCCCGAGAATTTATATATATATCAGTTGTTGTTTGCGTTGTTTTATCACTGAGCAGACCGTTTATGCACACAACAGACTAATTGTGAAGGTCACAAGAACCCCGAGAATTTATATATATATATATATATCAGTTGTTGTTTGCGTTGTTTTATCACTGAGCAGACCGTTTATGCACACAACAGACTAATTGTGAAGGTCACAAGAACCCCGAGAATTTATATATATATATATCAGTTGTTGTTTGCGTTGTTTTATCACTGAGCATACCGTTTATGCACACAATAGACTAATTGTGAAGGTCACAAGAACCCCGAGAATTTATATATATATATCAGTTGTTGTTTTCGTTGTTTTATCACTGAGCAGACCGTTTATGCACACAATAGACTAATTGTGAAGGTCACAAGAACCCCGAGAGCTCAGAGAATATTAGGTTTGGGTACCGACTGGACCGCTGTTTAAGAGACAGACGCCTGAAGCTAACACCATCCAGCGCGCTCTTTTACGTAAACAGTGCATGGGTCAATCCAAGCTAAAGAGAAAAGGTTCTCTTTTCACTGAATAGTCTCCCTTTTCAATGAAAGTAGAATGTAAGTTAGGGGCGAAAAGTTTTATCCCAGGCACAGTTGAACTCGAAACTGGAGTAGTCTGGGGAGCCACCGACTGAGCCAAATCCCTTCTCTGTGTATGAATTCCTAAGTTTTCATGGCCAATAACTACTTAAGATTCTTCTCAAAGAGTTATGAAACCCTCTTTAGTCGTTATAATGTGCTGCACACCATTCCCACCACATGGTTTAATTCATTTTCACTGATGTCATACAAGAAAATTATTGTAAAGATTTAAAATACAGGCATAATGTCATTTTATTGCTATCACACTAAGCTTGGTTAATGATGCAACTGTTTAAGTAACTATTTATTTGCTTATACTTAGCTTATACTTGGTAATAATAAGTGACTCAATCCTGAAATGGGGGCGGGGGTGGCTCAGTCGGTAGCGCGCCAGGCTCGTAATCTGTAGTTCCTAGGTTCGAGTCCCAGCTGGGTCAGCGTTGAGATTTATCTCCGCAAAAATTCCCCGCCCTGCCCACGGTTAGTAGGGGACACCGATGGGCTTGGAAAGGCCGCCGTCATTCGGATGGTACGTTAAGCCGTGGCCCCGTGTGCGGGAGAGCCATACCCTGTGCACGTTAAAGAACACGCTGGATGGCCTTGACGGAAGGCTACCATCTGTCTCCCAACAGCTGTTCCAGTGGGTCCCCTCCCCCAACCTTCTCTGAGCCTTCGGGGTCCATGTGACCTGGCCATTTAGCCCATGGTGTGCAAAAAAGTGCCGCTCAGAGGTAAAACAACCCAACCCAAATCTCTTTCTTAATTATTCCCTCTCTTAGGATTCAGTTAGAGTGAATAATGCAAATTTGAATGAAAACGCTTAGACGTTGTTAAAATCTATAGGCCGTTCTATATGCTCTGAAACAATTGGTTAAATCAAATCGCTTCAAACCAGATTTATTGAATCCTCGATGTATTGTCATATCTATCAGGTACATTTACTTTATAGCAAAACTTGTAGATATCGAAGGACTCCTTCAAAATTCCATATCCATATTAAAACTTTTAAAATTTCTATCACTTGCTAAATTATACTTTGGGGGAAAATAACACGTAGTATGATTTTATGAACACAAAAATAAAAAATAAAAAACTACGCATCCCTGACATGTTATTTTTAATACGATGTAACATTGGAAATTGGGTTTTTTATGGCATAATATCACTTGGAGACTAAATAAACATCTCCATCAAATCTTTCTAAATCAACAATTTTCAACAATATTTATTCGGTATTTATAAAGTTATGGGATATTTAATGTCAACACTACTATCTGTACAAATTTATTCAAAATTTCCTTATACATTAATAACAATTATTATAACCAACCTTTACTAAATCATGTGGGCTTTTAAACATTTGTGTATTTTTTCCCAATTTGTAGGTAAAATAGAAGTGTTGTTTAACATTTCAGTTGTCGCAATTCTTTAAACACTAAACTAATAATGCTAATAATAAAGATTTGAAGAGATTTGACTGAATGAGAAATTCTTCCATTAAAAGTTTTTTTTTTTTTCAAAATTATAAAATTTCAAATTTTCCTTTCCATCAGTAAAATATGGAGAGATGCATAACATTTTTCAACACTGTATATACAGTTACTTGAAAAAGTCTGCAAATAAGATTTTTAACGAACTTTTTTTTAACGTTTGCAAATAAGATTTTTAATGTGTGTTTCAGAACTCTGTGAGTTAAAGAAATACCCATTCTAATAAATAAAACCAAATTTACTGAATGAAAATTTAATGCCGACTTCAAATACTTTTTCAGATTTCCAAAATCATAAGTAGAACTTGCGTTATATATACTTATTTAAGTTATACCGAAGAAGTGAATTTATACCTGCAATAGTGATTAATATGCCAGTTAATGAAAGAGAAAGAGATAGGGAATCGCGTGTCTTTAGCAACATTTGTTCTCGTATAATAAGCAGACGTAAATGTAGGTCATGATGAATCAAGTAGAGGAAAAGTTTCTAATTTTGACTAATTTTGAAGCAGTTGATTTAAGTGTTGTACTGTATGAATAATTAAGCGATGTAGCTTAAGTAACTAAACTAGATCGTTAATATGGGAAATATGCATTTGTTTGGCAGGTGCTTGGTAAGATTCATGAGCTATTAATATAAGCAATAAAAACAAAATTTCTTAGGCCAAAAGAAACCAATTAATATCATGAGGAGTGTAAGGATTAAAAATCGTATTTGTTCATAAATTCATGCTCTTACAATCCGCATTTGCTTGGGCAAGTGTTTGTTAAGATTAATGAGAGATTAATATAAAAAATAAAAGCAAAATTTCTTCGGTAAAAGAAGATACTAATATGGTGGATCAATATCATAAAGGGGAGGATGTAAGGCTTATAAATCAAGTAAACATTAATTTATTTATTATTTTATTAAGATGCATCACTCTAACGAAATCCTAAAAGCTTATACAAACAGGTTTAAGTTATGATGTGATTATAATGTTCATTGTAAGATTCCTAATTTACAAAAGGAAATATTGAAACATTGTTATTTATTTCTAGCACCAAAGTTTCTCTACTTTTTATCAAAACAAATGAAAAAATATCAAAATAATGTAAAATCGTTGTCATTACAGAAAAAAAATTATGTTTTAAATCTTGATGGTGTACGGTTTTTTTTCCTTATATTAGCAAGTTATAGTTCGAATTATTGCCAAAAATGGCAAAAAATATATGTATCATAAGGGAGGAGTGTAAGGCAAAACATTTAATTTTCACACACCCTTATAATAAAGGTGTATACATTTATGAAACTTTCAACAAATGCAGGTTTTATTGAATACATTATACAACATGAACGCAATTCATTGCTACCAGTGGCGCACCCAGAAGGGTGGGGCAAGGGGCCCTGTAACCCCCCAAAGAAAAGGGAAAAAAAAACGCTATAAAAATTTTCAAAAATCTTTTCCTAATTAAAATTCATTTTTTTATATTTATGTTGTGTCGTACATTCTATTTTTATACTACTTATGAATTAGCGGTCACATAAGGTGGGAATACCCAATAGTTTTCGGGAATCACGGCCGCTGTAAACACAAGGCCAACGAATCGGGCGGACCGAGCGCTACTTCGTTTGCCCGAGCCGGACCAGCGGGTCCCTCGCCCCCCCCCCCCCCCCCCCCCCCCCCAAAGATTAAATCCTGAGTGCGCCACTGATTGCTACTATGGTCCCCTAGAATCGCATATAAAGATTTATGCGCCCCCTTCACACTTACCTCAAATGTATGCCATACATAGTGAAATCCAATGGTGTCATTATAATCTTCATCACTTTGCGACCCTTTTCATGCTACTCGCCACCCATCAAGGAGGTCGTGACCCACATTATGAATTCTTGAAGGCTTGAATAATGTATATTTTCTAAGGACGTCCCCGAAAATCAGAGACTCAAACGTCCATCCACTTCTTCTCCATTACATTCAAACGCATCAAACTTTCCCATTCCCTCAATCGCAAATTTATGTTACATGCTACTAGAAATGGATGTAAGAGAATGGAATAGAAAATGTGATGGAATGGGGATACCAACTTTAGGGAGACACATCTCTTTACTTTTTGTAGATGATCAAGTAATAATTGAGGCTGGTATGTATCATTAAGAAATTAAAGGAAGAATATGTAAAGAGAAGATGAATAAAATTTTATCAAAAATATGAATAATAAAAAAATCCGAGGGCAAGATATAACGGAAGAGATCTCGAGGAAATTGCCTTCCTTAGTATCCACTAATGGATTTACAAAGAAATGAGGAGAAGGGTTTTCTTCATTTCTTAATTTCGTATATAGGTATCTGTTAACTTCATGTATGCGTATGTTAATTTCATATTTAAGTGTCTGGTGTCAGTCGTTCAGGACAATGGTGCATCAGTAGAGGAAGCGAGAGCAAGAAAATAATAAGAAAGGAACGTAATAAGAATGCTAAATTCGATATTTATGGGACAGAAGTATAATCAAGAAAAATAAAGAATGATTTTTCACACAATTATAGAGTGTATCGGAGCAGAGAAAATAGACGCTGACAGAAAGGTTAGCTTCTGGGATAAAAGCAGTTCAATTAGATTTCTGGGAAAGATGAGTGCGAAAGACAATGCTGGATCAAGAAACAAACACGAGGATATTAAAAGAATTATAAGTATAGAGAAAGACGTTGGAAGGAGTATCGAAAAAACGAGGCTGAAATGGCATAAAAAATAAAAGAAACCCCAGAAGCAGCTGCTTGCTACAAAGGTCTGACATGAAGGAAACATTCGTGTACATGAGTGTAATGAATGTTAAAAAATATAGAAATGGGAGCCGAAGAAGAAAGGAAAGACCAAGGAAGAAATAGAGAGATGGTGTGGAGGAACTGATGAAAAAAAAATCATTTTGAAAGGAGAAGTTTGGTTGAACAGAGAGAAATGGGGAGAGATGTTGTTATTTAGACTCATGTAATCTTAAAGTAGGGAAAACCACTAAAGAATTGAATAAGTAGTTTTAATAGTCTGCAACAAAAAATAACAAATACCCCCTCAAGCAGCTGCTTGCCACAGAGGTCTGACAGGAGCCTGTCAGTTTATATGCCATAGTAGAAGGTCTGAGAGGATGGCAGGCCCTCAGCAGAAAAACAACACACACATCCATGCCTTACCCGGGGCTCGAACCCTGCATAAAACCTAAAAATATGAAATTTTAGGTGACCATTATTTCTGTTCCTGCTGTGCAACTGTAAAAACTTTCGAGAAATTTCGTTGAAATAGTTCAACTCATTAATGCTACACATATTTCTCAGGATCAGCTCCTTATGCTTCAACTAAATATCTCATACCCATCCTCGACCTCAGAAACTTTATATGTTTATTTTCTGAAGTCTAAGGGCACAGGTTACTAATATTTTTTAGCTGTAAAAGCTGTACCCATTTAAGGCAGTGAATACAGATGCCGATTATTAGGTTTATTACAGGAAATAACATAATTACAGGAAATAAATTAGCATTATATCAGAAAAAAACATCTCAATCACAATAAGGGGGAGATTCCCCTTCCTCGATGTCCATCAGCGTTACAACAAAGAAAGGAGATTACTCTCTCTGTTGGCATTCTCGAGAGAAGAATGCCCTCATAGTCCTTCTGTTAACATTTAATAGTGTATCCACAAGGAAGACTTCACAGCCCCTCTCTTCGTATTTGTCAGGGTATCCATAAAAATGGAACTTCTCTTCTTTAGTATCATCCACTGCATCCACAATGAGGATGAGATTGCTCTCATTATCCCTGCTTTGGTGTTTCCCAGTGCATCAACAGCGAAGAGGAAATTACCTTCCTTGGTATCCACTAATATATTTACAAAGAGGAGGAAATCGTCCTGCTTAGTATCCACTAATGTATTTACTAAGAAGAAGAAATTGCCTTCCTTGGTATCCACTATTGTGTTTATTAAGAAGAAGAAACTGCCTTCCTTGGTATCCACTAATGTATTTACAAAGAAGGGAAGATTTCTATAACAGTGCCTCACTTAGTATTTTCAAAAGCATAGAGCACAATATAAAAAATAGTACATGTATAAGCATAGCAGGGAAGAATTGTTCTTCCTCAGTTCACTTTAATATCCATAATGGTGAGGGTGAGGATGAGGGTGAGAATGCCTCAGCATAAACGTCATTGATTTCAGGCATATCCACAACGAGGGAAGTTCGATTTCCCTTGATATATCCTCAACTGCATTAAAAAAAGGGGGAAATTATTCTTACAATCCTCTTTTAGTATTTGCCATTGTATACACAAAGGAGAGAAGATTGTCTATCTTGGCACCAACCATTTTTTTCCAATGAGGTGATGTTGTTCTCCTTCTCTTGATATCAGCAAAAAGAATTATAGGAATAGGGGAAGACGTTGGAGAGCGTATCGAAAAATCAAGATTGAAATGATATGAAAAATAAATAAATAAATACCCCCTCAAGGAGCTGCTTTCCACAGATGTCTGACAGGAGGCTATCAATTTACACCCCGTAGGAGGACGATTGTTGCCATTCTTGATATCCCCCTTGCATGCACAAGGAGGGGAAGATTAGCCTCACATCTCTTCCTAGTATTTTAGAACGCAAGGGGGAGGGGAGAGAGATTTCCCTCCCTTACCTTACTTTGTCATCCTGCAGGCACGAGACTGTCTTGTCCCTTGGTATATCCACCAGTGCATCGAGAATAAAGGACAGACCTTCCTTGATATTTCTTCCTTTACTTTACAAGGAGAGGGAGATTATCCTCCTAGCTCTCCCTTGGCATTTGCCAGTGTTTTCACGAAGAAGAGGAGATTGCTCTCACTTCACCTCTCTTGCTAGACGCCAGTGTCTCCACAATGAGTAGGATATTGCTCCCCCTCCCCCAATCCCTCCCTTGTCATTCATCAGTACTTGCAAACGAGGGAAAGAATTATTTCATCGAAGCTCTCTTGGTATCTATCAGTATATCCACTAGAGGGATAGGTCAGCCTTATTACCTTCCCTTGTCATTTCCTGCTGTACCCTCTAGGTCAGTGATCCCCGACGTTTTTTGTTCTGCGAACCCCTTTCAAACAAAAATATGTTTTGCGAACCCCCAGGGAAATAATGACTGATAAAAGTTCCAAATTAAAATTTATATTATATAATTATAATTGTAAAATGTAAAATTTTACTACCTATAATTATGAAACCTCTAAAATTTAGAATCGCTGCAAAAACTAACCTATAATGATTCATACAATAACATGCTTGTTGTCACAGAGGAAAAATATATTTGTAACATATTTAGACAATTCTTTACTGCTTAAGGCGACATTACAGAATTTATAGCGAATATTATAGAATCCCTTGGACCATTGTCGTGAACCACCAAATGGGATTCGCTAGTCTAGGTGATGACTTTTAAAATGCAAGTAACGAACAAACCATTTCAAAGATATTATTCACATATACGTTCAATTTAAAATCCGGAGAAAATTCTTTTACTCTATTTAAAAAAATTTAATTCAATTCTTCATCACTTCAGGTTGTTTATTTGGAATTCATTGATTCAAAGACAAATCAAAAGCAAATTATTTTCGTGCGTCATAAAATAATTTAACCTCTTACTTATTGCAGTGCTCTTTCAATGCAAGGCATTCTTTTGAACTCAAATAATCGTTGGAATAATTTTAAAAAATTTCCTTTTAAATTTTAAAAACAAAATTTTATTTTATATTTATTTTGATTAAAAATATGGATTTTTATTTTCATGTTGCATATTTTGAATTTTATTTGTAATACAACTTTATTTGTAGACATTCTGGAGAGTTTACTGTATATATATATAGAACTCTTTTAAATATGAAATAAAGTTTTGAGACCCTGACTGTCTATTATTTAAATTTTACCACTAAAACTATTTGCCTTATATCTGTTAGAGGTCAGATTATATTATTATATTCCACGTTTTTATGTAAATATTCTGGGTTACACAGTATTCAGCATTTCATGTATTCTGTAACTTAATTTTTACGAACCATTTAGTATCGTTTTCATATTAGCATTGTTTTTCAAATGCAAAAAAAGAGTAAAACAATTACTGGCAATAAAACTATAATACTGTATCGAATAATTAAAAATGCTTCACAACGCATAAAAATTAATTAAATAAAATTTTTATAACCTTGTTTATTGCAGCAATTCTGAACGAAACAATGAACAAATGATGCTAAGAAAACACAGGGAACGAAACGAAGATTTAAAGTCATCATCATCATCCTCAAGCAGCCATGGGCTACGAAGGTCCAACCAGACCGTGCAGTTTAATTCTCCAAGCATATCTGTCCCGTGCTACATCTACTGCATCCGGCCACTGCACAACAATTCTAACAAGGTCCTGTTTGACATTGTCTGCCCACCGCATCCTAGGTCTCCCCCTCTTTCTGAGGCCTTTAGGCACACTGTTCATAACCCTATTCGCCAATCTACAATTATCCATAAGGGCAACATGGCCAAACCAACGGAGTCTCTCTCTGCACAATATGCTGCACAATATGCTCCATAGAGGCATATTGTGCAGAGAGAGACTTAAAGGAGGGTGCAGACTCCTTTGACTAACCTCATCATTAGGTACAAAGTTAATCCACCTAATACCCAAGATACTACATAAACATCTAGAATCAAAAAAACATCTAGTTTCCTGTTATCTTGTTTACACAGCGTCCAAGTTTCACTACCATAACTAATCCCTAGAAAAAACAAACTATTATACAGTCTAATTTTCGTCTTTAGGTGTATACGCCCATTTCTCCACAATCTCCATAGAGGCAGCAAATCCCTATTCCTCTGTTAATCTCATGCCGCATATCACCAGTATCTGTTACATAGCTCCCAAGGTAATTAAACTGTGACACCTGCTCAAGACTGCAACCAGTCAGATGAACTGAATCACAACCTGCCTGACCAATTTTCATCACTTTAGTTTTCTCTCTGTTTATAACCAAACCTACTCTACTACCAGTCTCATCAACAGCTTGAATGAAAAAGTTCATCTCATCAACATCATTTGCCAAAGGGCTAAATCATCAGCATAGTCTAAATCAGAAATTTTAGTATCTCCAGACCATGTAAGGCCAAAATCTTTCCCTTGCAATGAATTTCGCATAACGTAATCAATAACCAAAGAGAAAAGGAGACAAAATGCACCCTTGTCGAACACCAGAAGTATTGCTAAACCAATTGCTACAAGCCTTACTGACTCTCACACACGACTCAATGTTATTATAGAGTGCTTTCATTATGTTAACTAACTTGTCTGGTATATCATATGATCTCACAATCAACCACAAATTATGTCGATCAACAGAATCGAAAGCCTTTTAGAAATCACCAAAGATAGCAACCGAAGGTTTCTGAAACTCTAAACATTTCTCAAGAATCTGCCTAAGTGAAAATATCTGATCCACACATCCCCTACCACTTCTGAATCCACATTGCTCATCACGCAATTGCCTGTCAACCAGATTCTTAATTCTATTAAGCACAATCATGGAAATAACTTTATCTGGAACAGAGAGTAGGCTGATACCCCTATAGTTACCACAAGAACTGCGATCACTTTTTTTTTTAAAATAGGGATGATAATAATAGCTCTGGAAAAATCCTTTGGAACCAAGCCTTTATCATAAGAAATATTCAAAATTTCAGTCATCCAAGTGGTAACTGAAACATTCCCAGCTCTAAGCATTTTTAGTAATTTCATTACTACCGAATGAAATAAACGTCCATGAATGAATGTTTGACATTGTCTGCCCACTGCATCTTGGGGATTTATGAAGTTTAAGTTTAGCCCCTGGGGATGAAGTTTAAGTTAGCCCCTGGGGATTTATGAAGTTTAAGTTTAGAAATAGCCAAAATAACTTCAGACTGTGTTATAGGGCCAAAATTAAAGCCACAAATGCATCTATCATCATTGCAAACAATGGGAATAGAACTAACCACATTGTTTAGTACATCACTGAAATGCTCAGCCCATCTAGCCATAACGGAATCCTCACCCTTCTATAACCTTACTTTGTTTATCCTTCAATCCCTGCATACCTGTCCGTTTTCTACCACACAAAACATTAACTATCTGGTACAGCTCTCTGCTGTTGTGCTGTCGAACTGCTTCCTCGGCTTTGTTAGCCAAGCCATCAAGCCAAAGATTCTTATCAGCAGCTAACTGATCCTTTACACGTTTATCAAGCTCTCTGTAATGCTTTCTATTAGGACTAGTAGGGTATTGATTAAGGACATTAATGCAGTTCTTTCATTCTGAAATAAGCTCAAGTGCCTTATCACTCATATAATTCTGTCTCCTCTGCTCCTTTTTTCCTAAAAGAGTACTGTTAGTTTCCAAAAAAGCCTGTTTAAAATGTCCCTATTCTACCTGAACTTCAGTAGTAAGCATACCATGACCGTCATAATGACTAAGTAACCTATCATGGTAAGCTTTAGCTATAACTGGGTCTTTCAGAGCTTCGGTATTAAAAGTAAATTTTTTAACCCTAGCTCAACACTTTTTATGTTTAAGTTGCAAGACACTGTAAACAAGGTAATGGTCAGATCCAATTTCAGCTCCCTTATATGACCGAGTGTTCCTAATAGAACTAGCCTATTTTCTGTTAATTAATATATAATCAATCATATTCTTATGCAGCCCATCGGGTGAAACTCATGTGTACTTATGTATGTCGCGGTTTTTGTAATAAGTGTTAGTTATTCTGAAACCATTGAATTTACCTTCCTGTAAGAGACATTGCCCATTACCATTGCAGCTACCAATACCAAAAGGGTCTATCAACCCTCCCTCTATCAGTACCAACTTTGGCATTGAAGTCACCAAGAACAAGGGTAATATCTCCTTTCTTGGCAGAATTCAAAATATCCTGAAGTTGTCTGTAAAACCTATCCTTCTCATCCTCATCGGCATCCTCAGTGGGGGCATAACAACAGATAACATTCAAGACTTTAATGTTTGTCTGAAATTTTGCTGTAAGAAACTTTTCATTTATGCACTCATATCCTAGAAGAGCATCACTAGCATGTCTGCTGAGCAGCAGACCCACGCCTTGGTAATGCTTTCCATCCTCCCTCCCTGTAAAGAGAAATTTAAAATTATTTTTAAGTATCTCACCTTTACCTGTCCATCTGGCCTCTTGCAAGAATAGAATATCTAGGTTATAGCTCTGGAATTCCTGCGTGAGGACATCAAGAGAATAATCTCTATGTAATGTCCTTACGTTCTACATTCCTGCAGAGAGAAAATGATTAGTAGGATTTTTATAGAAATTAGGTTTATTGAGATTGGTAGAGCCAACAACATCAAACAGCCCCCTGATCGCAGGCATGGGGCAAAGACCTGTTCCTCCTCCGCTAAAGGCTGAAGTCACCGATACTGGTAGGAACTTCAGGCACCACCTTTTCAAGTGGACTTTTTCAAGAACCATATGGCCTGCCTGAGACACATTACTCCAGTTTAGGCTTGACGATGCCCAACTAGCTAAGTAAGGTTCAGGTGCCTGCGATGGCCTCTGATTAGGATTATCCACCAGCTGATATAAGGTAACCTATGCCTCTGTTCACTTAGGGCTGGCAACCCAGAAGCAAACAGAAAACACAGCGGCAGATTCTCCCTCAACAGAGGCCCACCAGTGCAGCAAGTCAAGGATCCATAGTAAAGCTCAAATCCATAAACAAGTCCAGTCTAATAGGTATAAATGGTCAGCACCAGAACCCTGTGAAGTTGACCACTCCTCAGCAGGGTTGAAAAAAAAGAAAAAAGTGTCCATAGATGACCAGATCTGTAGGTCATACTGAACTGGCAGCCCTCCCCTTCCGTTCCCTTCCAAAATAGAATATCTCTTTTGAAAATTACTAACGGTCTGCACCATGAGAAGGCCGCGTCTGACATTAGGTGCTAGACCTGGCCGCTTCTGTGCATCATCACTAGGCATTGGTACACAGTTCTCCTTCCAGTTTATGCCTAACTACCATTTACCGTAATCAGCATAAATATCACGAATCACACAAATAAAACGTTATATCCATTTTAAATGCAAAAAAAAAAAACTGATGCGAATTATTTCCGGACGAAAAACACTGAGCTTCTATCACATCACATTTAAATAATTTAAATTCTAAATTAAAGCGTCGTAAAGTACATATGATGTTAGATTATGTATCCATTGATCGTTCTAATCCTCAGTATTGAATGCATACATGTTCCAGAGGGGGCTTATGTAATTATAGAAGCACTCTACTGCATAGTACCATGATTACGAGCATACATATACCATGATGTGTTAAAATTTTATTTTTTCGCTCTTTGGTATTACCTATATTAATAAATTTATTAACTTTTCATATTCCTCAAGATATCATTTTATGACCTTGATGAAAAGGTCTCTATCCAGATCTGTTAATTCAAGTGGCTTAGGATTAGTGTTCTTAGTTCTTGAGTAAAGGAACCTGGGTTCGAATACCTAAGAAGGCATGGATGTTTGTTTTGTTTCTCATCTGAGATTTGGACTTCCTCACATAACTTCTTTTTATGGTATATTATGCTGCAATCCTTCTATCAAACCTCCCGGACACCTTTATTGTAGGTGAATTTAACTTTACAATTACCAGAATAACTCAAACATCATGTAAAATGGTAAGTAGATGCAAATTATTTGTTGACTATTGTAGATGACATTTATGAACACTACCCTATGTTGTTTAAGAAATAAAAGTAAAAAGTTCAGATTGTATAAATGAGCATGTTTAAAACATTACATTTAAAATAATGATAGTGATGATTTTTAATGAATTTATCGACACAAAGAAAATGCATTTTTGTGAAAGAACTAAAATTTTCATTAAAACAATTCCTTATTATTTTTGTCGATTTCCATATGATAAATTTATTTCACGAAAGGAAATTCTAAATTTTCGTAACGACTTTAAATAAATTCTTAATCACTCGGATAATTAATCTGCTGGTTTTCTCTTTGTTTTACAAGAGAAAACAATGGAAATAAGCTCTTCGAATTCAACCAAGGTATTGAATCAAATGGGCGTCGAAGTGTTATATGAAAAGTGTAATGTAAAGTCCCATGTAAATTCGTAGTAAATTAAGGCATGAATTTATAAATGTTTAATAAATATATTGCACTATAAACGAAAAGGAAACATTTATAACAACCCCCACATTCTTTTACATTTTTATAACATCCTTTACTCCGCAATTTTTTTTCTTAGTACACCAAAGAAAGGAATAGTGTTTAGATTTAGAGACTACTGAGTGTAAAATTCATTCTTCGTTTGTAATCATGCGCGACTCTTAAAGTCACCATCTTTTCTGAGCAATCTTAACTCTAAAATGAATGAATGTACATCATTAAAATGACATTTGTTTACTATAGTAGATAAACGATCCCCAATTACCATTTCTTTCTACCACACACATATGAAATAAAATTTGAAAGAATGAACCTAAGATACTAAACAACTGATTCGTATCTCGCCAAATAAGGAAATAGAGACACCATCACTCATAGTTATAGAGATAATTTTTCTTATAATTTTAAAAACCATTTTCTTAACTTCATACATTTTAGCTCGGAGATAACGTTTTGTTGTAAACGATTCGAAGTGAAATGACTGTAATGCATTCGTTTCTTTTTGGTTCAGCAAGATGAAGACACTTTTGCTTCTAATGATCATCTTATCGCTCTGGGTTTTACACACGCGTTATTATCTCTAACTAGCATCAAAGGGATACACAAGATCACCCAAGATATCTCCATTCAGCGGTTGCATAATGGTTACCAAATTAACGCCATCATAGAGAATGGAGTGCAGAAGCTGCTGCAAGTTGTTTACGTAACCCTAACGATGCTCACAGGAAGTTCCCCCTACACTGAAACCAGGAATCCCTGCTTGGCCTCCGGTCCGTTGCAGCATCATCGGGTTGATAGAATCATGGCTGCACTGAAACGCTCTAGCAAAACCAGATGCAAAAATCTGCACCTCTTCTGAAGTATATAGACACACCAAAGAGACAAAGCAAAGGTACTTACAGTTCTGTGGGTAAGTTTCATTGACGTTTCAGTGCTATGGTCTCGTATTTCCGGGCTCTCGAGATGCAAGGGGTTGTTGAGAGCAGCTAATTCCTACTGTACCGGGGTATCCAGTCTGTGCTAGCACGGCTATCGGTTAGGCTATGGAGAGCAGCGGGTGCCTTACTGCGACAGCAGATACCAAGCCCAGGTCCCAGCCAATCAGAGACGCTCGTACGTAGCTCGTGCACAGCAGCCAATGAGAGGAGCGCTTGTGTCGTTTTTCTGAATGGCGGCGAGACGGAGGAGCACGAGCCGAGGCTCAGTGGGCGCCAAGGGACGGTCCACTTAGTTTCTTTCCAGACGGATGGAGTTCAAATCTCCATCCTTCAAAAGCAATATTCGCTTTTTTTTAATTGCCTGACCTTGCTCGAAAGTTGAAAGCATTTTGATTTTGAGCGAATTGGACACTGCAGATTATTGCTGCAGTTATCGGAAAACGTGTGCTATTTAATCATTTATTTTGCTCAGTTTTAATGTAGTCGTGTAATGTTAATTGACATCATATTTGGAATTCGTGATGATGCTGTAACTTACCTCAAAGTCATTTTAGTTTTAAAGTTTGCATCTTCTTATATTGCAAGATATTTGTGTACATACTTGATGAATGTTTTTTAAGTGTTGGATTTTTGGGTTGCTGTAATTAAGCTTGACGCTTTTTATCTGTTAAAAAAATAATTCTTCAATCAATTATTTGCCAAGCTGGTATGAAGGAACCTGCCTATCATACTTCCTACGGAGATATGATACGACTTCAGTTCACTTGTTTTATCTTTGAGAGCATTTTGTGCACATAATGGGCTAATTTGCTAGGGCTCCAATGACTAAAAGGAGGCTGGGGAAGAGGACCCACTGAACAGCTATTCGGAAAAACAGCATTTCATTGCAAAATATGACATCCTTACATTACAATCTTCCGTCAAAATCATCCAGCGTGCTATTTAAGTGCGCAGAATATGACTCTCCTGCACACTAGGCAGTGGCTTTAGCATCTCATCCAACGAACGGCAGCTTTTCGAAGCCCCACATATTCGCCTTATTCACTAAACAGAGAACGGAAGTTAGCTGGGATAAATCTCAAAGTAGGCATAGTTAAGACTCGGACCTGGGAAGATCGTATTACGGGCCTGGAGCGCTACCGACTGAGCCGACCTTTTCTGTGGAGAAAATGAGAACTCAGCAGAAACACAAAACCAGAAAAAAAATCATTCATATCTTATTCGAGACTCAACCTCATGCTCCTTTACACCCCAATCTGTCACTAATCCTTCGGCTAACGGAATGGACCAGCCCATTACAATGAGCTAAACGCCACCATGATATCAAATTTGAAACGTGATGGGAGACGAGAACGCACTGAATAGCTATAGAGTCAAATGGGAATATCCTCTCAAGACCATCCAGCGTATTCTTATAGGGCGATGACAGTTTTACAATAAGATAGGGTTTCCAAGCCCATCAGTGTCACCTACTGACCGAGGGTAAGGCTAGGATTTTTGCGTAAACAAATCTCAATACTTGCCCAGGCGGGACTCGAACCTGGGAACTGCAAATTACTAGCCTTGAGCGCTAATTATTCCATTGAAGCTTTGTCTTCCTCATAAATTATTCACTTGAAGCTTTGCCTTCCACATAAATTATTCACTTGAAGCTTTGCCTTCCACATAAATTATTCACTCGAAGTTTTGTCTTCCACATAAATTATTCACTCGAAGCTTTGCCTTCCACATAAATTATTCACTTGAAGCTTTGCCTTCCACGTAAATTATTCACTTGAAGCTTTGCCTTCCACGTAAATTATTCACTTGAAGCTTTGCCTTCCACGTAAATTATTCACTTGAAGCTTTGCCTTCCACATAAATTATTCACTCGAAGCTTTGCCTTCCACATAAATTATTCACTTGAAGCTTTGCCTTCCACGTAAATTATTCACTTGAAGCTTTGCCTTCCACGTAAATTATTCACTTGAAGCTTTGCCTTCCATGTAAATTATTCACTTGAAGCTTTGCCTTCCACGTAAATTATTCACTTGAAGCTTTGCCTTCCATATAAATTATTCACTTGAAGATTTGCCTTCCTCATAGGCATAGGATTAGACTGTCCTCTATGGCATAAGAAAATCTCATGGCAGATTTCCGTGTCGAATAGCGTTATTGGCTCAAGAACTATAACATCGAAAACAAAGTTCAGAAAATCGTTTTATTAAGAAGAATAAAAGCCATAAATGGTAATTTTTAACACTTCACCATCACATCATACCACAAAAATTCGAACTTTTTTCGTCTAAACTAGATCGTTTCCAATATTCATTTAAAAGTTTGACCCTTTGTTTTTTAAATACATGATCAGACCTGCAAAGCTTATCTGTATTATATTATTTGCTGGTTATGGCGAAACGAACAACTATGCCGCGATCCGAACCCCGGCAGTTACGGTATCACCTTGAATCAACGCTGCGGCACACTCCACATTTTTCAACCTTGAGATATTTAAATAATATTTTTTAATCCAAAATTAATTTTTAATTTATCTCTAAAAACAAAAAAAAAGAAAGAGTTCATACGTATAGACAGACGACAAATTGAAAAACTCTCTTTTCTTAAATCAGCAATATATAAAACACATAAATTAAAAAATTACAAATTTCTACATGCCTTAAAAAATGAAACATAATGTCAAAGATGATACTTCAGTCAATATTAACGTTTTAGGTAAATAGAAAAAGTATGAGTTTTTTTAATTTTGTTCAGTTTATATATATTTTATATTTCCCTCCTCATTTCTGAACCTTGAGGTTTTTTTGATATGATAACTGACACAATTTTCAGTAAAATATGGTATCTCGCGAGTAATGACAATCGCACTCAAGCTTTCTCAGCGCATAACTGAATCTTCAAGTTTCTGCTGTGGTTTCTTCAAATAACGAATTCAGGTACAAAAGAAACTGCTAGTGTTGCTTCCGGTGATTGTTAATTTCATCTGTTAGCTTCATGTTTGCTGCAAAGAGGATTATGAGCCAGTTTACAAGTACTCTGTTGATCTAAGAGAGAGCTAGCGAAAGTGGGTCACAGTGCACTTCGTACGGGTCAAAAGGGTAGTACGTTTAAGGTGAAACGTGTTAATGTACTGAATGAGGTGATTCCCATTGTAAGTCACCTTTTCCATTCCTTCTCGTTCGTGAACGAACGGGTAACAACACAGAGCTTTTGGTTGCTGCTTATTGACCACCGACGACTCTAAGGAAGAAAACGGATTAGTTTGTCAATGCTTAAGCCTCTGCGGAGGGGTGACGAATTGGAGCTTATCTCCAATGCCGGAGCGTGAGTGGCAACATGGGAGACCACGCGACTGCATATTAGACGCTTGGCGGTTTTCATAGATCTCTGGTTGATTGATAGTTGACTAATTGAACTCGACCTATAATCTAGGACAAAAATATTCGTTTCCTATTTTTAAAAAAATGGAGAAGATGGAAATGTTTAAGAGCTGCCTGATGTTATTCTCGTCCTATATGTCGGAAGATATAGTGAATAAGCTTTTATTGCTTCAGAAGTCAAGACAGTAAAAAAAATTCTGAGAGCCGCAAATTGTAATCTTTATTTGCCTAAAGAGCCATAACAGAAAAAAGTATTTAATCGCAACTGATTTTATTTTACTAAAAAATTACAACCACAGCGTGTGATTTCAAAATAATAATAAATATATATCCCCTCAAGCAGCTGCTTGTCACAGAGGTCTGACAGGAGCCTGTCAGTTTATACGCCATAGCAGATTTTTTTTTTATATTATATAATAATAATAATTGCCTTTATTCTCTATAAAGTTTTTAGTAAAAAATTAAGCCCACAAAGCTAATTCGCAGGAATCCAAATACAGTATACAATAAACAGTTATAATTTTATAAAATAAACTCAATATTTACATTTATTCGGATTTTTTGAATCGCTTTAGTGCTTTTACATTTTCGTCTGACAGCCTGCTCAGATGTTTATTTTTAATGAATTCTTTAAGAAAAAAAAAAGATGTAGAGTTAAGCTACTAAACGTCTGCAGCAACAGCCGTGATTTACCATTTTTCAGACTCTCATCAAAGAGTATCTTCGAAATGCCAACTGCGCAGTCTCAGTCTCTCCGTTGAAACATCGCTGGGCAATGCACTCTCTCCATTTACCCTTCCTGCTATTCCGTTTCAATCTCCCAGCTCGATAAATTATCCATTGTGTGATTAATGTAAGTGGTGTATTGCTGGAAGGGGTGGGAATTGACTCAGTCGGTAGCGCACGGACTCGTATTCTGCACTCCCTAGGTTCGAGTACCAACTGTAGCAGCGTTGATATTTATTTCTGCTAAACACCCGCTCTACCCTCTGTCACCAAAATGGACACCGATGGACTTGGAAAGGTCGCCAACAAACACAGGCATAACGGGCATTTGAATGATGCGCTAGTGACTGAGCCATCTCACATCCCAAATAACTGAATAATGAAATCCAAGTTCGTAATCTTCATACAAATATCACGTTCCTTCATTGGTATTTTAATTTATACTCATGGGAAAAAACTATGCATCACCTGAAACGTATGGATGGAGATGTTTGAGAAACGCAATGGAAGGTGAGATATACGTCACAAGCGCCCACAGAAGCAATAATTCGCCAGCGCAGGGCAATCTTAGAACTACGAAGAGTACTGAATGTAGTGAAGAAAGACTGTGAAGAGATAACACCAAAGGATGGAAGATGGCACACAGGAGAGGCACACTACATTGTGCTCTTCTTCTTCACGCCTGTCGCAGTTTGAGAGAAGAGGAATTATCGAGCTATAAGAAGGTGAAATGTTGACGAGAGCTATCGCAGACAGTTGCAATCAATCGACTGTGCATCGTTGGTCTGCTAGGTGGAGGAATGAATCATGCTCTTTGATAAACAGAGAGAGAGAGAGGACCGCCGTATTTGGAAGAAGATGAAAGCTGGTATAACGGTATGTGCTTGGCTCTATAATAATCATTATCTGAAGTTCACTTCTCTGTCTGCCTCATTTCCACTGCTACAGAAATGACAAATTCAATTTGTGCAAGGACAAACTTCTTTAGAGACATACGTAGATGGAAATCATCTCGTTGGTGACGAGATCGGATAATCTGAGTTGGGTTATTTTACCTCTGAGCGGCACTTTTTCTACACGATGGGCTAAATGGCCAAGTCTCAAGGACCCCGAGGGCTCAGAGAAGGTTGAGGGAAGGGAATCCACTGGACAGCTGTTAAGAAACATATTGCAGCCTCCCGTCAAGGCCATCCAGATTATTCTGAGTGTCCAATGTTCACAGAGTATGGCTCTTATGCACACGGTGCCAACGTCCCAGACGGGATTAACGTCCCATCCGGCAGACGATGACTTTCCAAAACCTAACAGTGTCTCCTTTTCTCACCATGGACAGGGTAGAGATTTGGCGTAGATGAACTCAACGTTAAGACTCGAACCTAGCAACATCAGATTGCGAGCCTAGCGTCTACCGACTGATTTAATCCCCGCTTCTGATTCATAGTTAATTTATAGCTCATTCACCTACTTCACTGATTAATTGACAGGTCATCCATAGGCTATTGGCCTATAATCTATGGAAAATGTAGAAACATGAACTGCGCAAACTCTTAGGGTCCCACTCCTTCCTCAGTTATCACTCAGCTTCGCTACGTTCTTACTACTTCTACATTTGTCTACACCTACAAATCGTACCATCAATGCATCTATTTACTCATGCGTTCAATCATCAGTTCATCCGCTCATTCTTTCCTACAATAATCCATCCAGCCATTAAAGGCACTCATCAATCTATTCATGCAACAATCAACACATATATCAAATTTTTGCATTTATCCATGCAAGCATGCATGCATGAATGGGTGGATCATAATCTCTTGCACTGAACGAGAAAATATCACCTGTGTTCGAATGACCTAGTTTCTTTGTTGTTGTTTTTCGAGAGTAGCTGCTTTTAATGTGCCATAAAACAGAAGAAATAGAAAAAACAAATTATCTGATAAAAACGTGATAAAAAGAACTTCCAAACCTAAACAAGGAAATAATTTATTCTTGTTTTTCCTTTCCCTTAAAATAAAAAAATTGCTAAGACTTAAAACATGATTTGAGAAGGACTGACGACAGGTTCTCTTTCAAAGCCTTCCGTCATGACGACAGGTTCTCTTTCAAAACCTTCCGTCATGACGACAGGTCCTCTTTCAAAGCCTTCCGTCATGACGACAGGTCCTCTTTCAAAGCCTTCCGTCATGACGACAGGTCCTCTTTCAAAGCCTTCCGTCATGACGACAGGTCCTCTTTCAAAGCCTTCCGTCATAACGACAGGTCCTCTTTCAAAGCCTTCCGTCATGACGACAGGTCCTCTTTCAAAACCTTCCGTCATGACGACAGGTCCTCTTTCAAAGCCTTCCGTCATGACGACAGGTCCTCTTTCAAAACCTTCCGTCATGACGACAGGTCCTCTTTCAAAGCCTTCCGTCATGACGACAGGTCCTCTTTCAAAGCCTTCCGTCATGACGACAGGTCCTCTTTCAAAGCCTTCCGTCATGACGACAGGTCCTCTTTCAAAGCCTTCCGTCATGACGACAGGTCCTCTTTCAAAGCCTTCCGTCATGACGACAGGTCCTCTTTCAAAGCCTTCCGTCATGACGACAGTCCTCTTTCAAAGCCTTCCGTCATGACGACAGGTCCTCTTTCAAAGCCTTCCGTCATGACGACAGGTCCTCTTTCAAAGCCTTCCGTCATGACGACAGGTCCTCTTTCAAAGCCTTCCGTCATGACGACAGGTCCTCTTTCAAAGCCTTCGGTCGTGACTGAGGCCGTGATTGATGGGAAGATAGGGTGAGAAAGGCGACATTGATGGACTTGGAATGGCCGCCGTCCATTGGATGGGGCTTTAAGCTGTGGTCCCAAGCAAAGGACAGCCATAGCCTTCACACGTTTAAAGAACATTTTCATCTGTCTCTTAACAGCTGTTCAGTAAAACTCTTTTCCCAACTTTCTCTGAACCTTTCAAGTCCTTGTGACCTGACTATTTAGCCCATTGTGTTGAGAAAAGTTCTTCTCAGAGGTAAAATTGTTATGTCTTTAATTTTAACAGGATATAATTCTCTTGCCTACGGTTCAACGATTAAATTTATATCTTAAAGCCTTTCTAGGCCCAAGATGCCTTCATCGTCACAGAGATTAAAATACGGAAAAAGTGAAGAAAATTTCAAATTTTACACAGTTTTGAATCGAAACCACAGCTTACGAGCCTTTACACGCTTCCAGCATCGCTATTTAACGCTGCTACTCTGGAATTTCCATTTTTCACAGATAGTGCGTTCGTTTCAGTATATAAGTTCTCAGAATTATCAAATAACATTAAAAATGCATTCATTTCACTTGTTTACACGTCCTAAAAATACTTAAAGTAATATTTTACTTCACCCATTTTAAAAATTTCCTTCTATCCACGAATCATTGCGAGTGCAGATTCAAATTATATTTTTCCTGTCATACAAAGAAATCATTTTAATAAATTGGCGCGAAAGATCAGCTGCAGTTTTCAACGAAGCGTCTCGAAATTTCAACCCAATTAATTGGATGTTCAGAAATGATGCTCCTCTGCGATGTCCCATCACCAGGAGACAAGATCAAAGCAAATTCCTTTAGTAACAGCTTCTTCCCGTCGAAAACGAGGTCACACTAATGAGGTCATAACATTGTTATCCGTGGATTGTCACTTGCAAGGAATGCCCATCATCTTTCTCTCTAAGATCCCCGCGCTAAAATGATGTCATAGATGGCGTACTTTCTGCTGTGGCTACTATTTCCAGAATGAGACTACAACAAGTAATAGACGTTGATGAGGCTTAGACACGTTGCATCAATGAACGCGAGCGACAAAATGGACTGCGGAAACATACATGACCAAAAACAAGACAGCTAGAAGAAAAGAAACCTTCTTTTATATATATTATTAGTGGTGGCAAAAAAGTCTCCTGTCACTGTCGAAGACGGTAAACTTAATTCTGGCGACTAAAATACTTGCTCTAACTACACCATTTCTTTGTCTGTATAAAGTATAGAGTAAGATTGGACTTCCTAGACGACAATGAACAAGATCAGATGGAATTTGTGGAACCTAGATATATATATATATCCTCATCAGTAAATATATGGATAGTGCACTGTGCTTTGCACACATGTAAATACTGGACATTTCTTTACACAAATGTGTATACCGGACATTTCTTTACACATATGTGGATACTAGACATTGCTTTACGCATACAGTATGTAGATATTGTTTATTCCTTTACATACATGTAAATAGCGGGCATTGGTTTACACATATGGGGATACTAAACATTGCTTTGCATATATGTGAATGCTGGACAGTGCTTTATACAGATGTGGATACTGGACATTTCTTTACACACATGTCATTACTGGATATTATTTTACACACGTGTGGATACTAGACAGTCTTCTTAATTTGAAGACCAAAGTCTTCTTATTTTGAAAATACATAATGAGGCATTTAATGATGAAACAGCACTTTAACGTGCATGGATTAAATCTACGAGTTCATCGTTTATTTAAGAGATCTATTTAAAAGCTATGAAAATTGGTGTCCAGTCAGGTTAGCAATGTAAATGGTAAATATTTTAAAAATCGTATTGTATAATATCAAACAGAGACCGAATAAAACTTCTTCAGTTTAGGAATTTCCTTATAATTCTTGTTGTATCTAATAATATTGTTTTTTGAATGTTTGATATTAACTTATGATTGATATTTAAATCTTCAAGATAGTGTTTTAATTTCTTCGTTACTTAACCATTTACAGATATTATTATTGGAATGATTATAATGGTTTTTAAATCAAGTAGTTGCTGCAATTCGTATTTTATTCATATTTTCTTATTTTTTCTCCTTCTATTCCATTTAAATTATCATCAAGAGGTATTGAAATATCTATTATAATAGCTGTTTTTTCTTTAGGTTAAATATGAATTATATCTGGTCGATTATTAGTAATTGCTCTATCAGTAATAATAGTTTTATCCCAATAAATTTTATAAAATTTATTTTCAAGGATTGTTTCAGGTTTATATTTGTAATATGGAGTTTTTTTTATCTATTAGATGAGAATTATATGCAAGTTCTTGATGAATAATTTCTGCAACATTATTATGCTTTCGTAGATATTCTGTATGAGGTAACAATTGCTGAGGATATATGCTGTATAGTTTCAATAGGTAATTTGCATAATCTAAAGTTATTCTCAATGTTGCTTCCAATATGTTTGTCATAATTTCTTGTCTTTATAACTTGATCTTGAATTGCTTGGATGAATTATTCTATGTCGTCGAAAATATTACTATGTTTAAGCCATGCTAACGAAGTCTCGGTATCAATGTCATCAGAATAAACACTATTAGCATATCTTCCATGTAATGCCTTTTGCTTCCACAAATCTTTTCTTTCAGCAATGGTTTCAATTGATTAAGTTCATAGTTATCATCATTCATGTGTAGTGGAGTATGACTAGCATCAAATTGTATTAAGAATTGAGTAATACGGTTGTTGGATTTAGTGCGAAAGTAGTGACGTAAATTCCGGATTATGTTTCAAATCCAAAAAGCCTCTTCCACCAGAATTACGTGGTAGATAAAGCCTAATAACTGAGGCATATGGATGATGTAGTCTATACTTTGTGAGTAATTTACGAGTCTTTATATTTAAGTCATTTAAATCAGTTTTTGTCTAGTTTATTATTTCAAACGAATATGAAATAGCAGGTATAGCCCACATAGTTATTGCTTTCATTTTGTTTTTATCATAAAGTTCCGTTTTTAAAATCTTCTCCAAACGTCTTATATAATCCTTATGAAAAACATCTTTAACTTCTTTATAGTTTATATTTAATAATTGATTTATACCAAGATAGTTATAATTTTTGTTGATTGTTAGTTTTGTAATACATGTTTTATCCATAAGTGTCATGTTACCTATTTTTTGAATTTTTCCTGATTTAATATTTAACGTTAAACATTTTTCCAATCCAAATTCTAAGTAAATTGCTTTACTAAATGAATTAAAAATTTCTAATAATCTTTGTAACTGAATATAATTAGAACTGTATAATTTTAGATCATCGGTGTAGAACAAGTGATTTATTTTTTCTGTACCGCTTGCCTTAATTTTATATCCTTAAGTTGAATTATTCAGCATTTTACTTAATGGATTAAGTGCTAGGCAAAACCATAAAGGACTTAAACAATCTCTTTGAAAATTACCTCTGGCTATCACAATTGGATCAGATTTGTAAGAAGTACTATTTGAATTAAGCACTAAGTTTGTTTGCCATTTTGACATAGAACATTTGAGGAAATCGATTCGAGTGCAATCGATTTTATATAATTCAGGTTCTCTCAAAAGCCAAGAATGAGGAATACTGTCAAAAGCCTTTTCATAGTCTATCCAAGCAAATAACATATTTTGTTTTTTTATATTTTACTTGATCGCAGATAACATTATCAATCCATAATTGATCCTTGGTGCCTCTGAAGTATTTTCTGCAACCATTTTGTTCAAATGTTAATACATTGTTTTCTTCTAAATGGTGATTTATTTTTCTTTCTATAATAGGCGTTAATAATTTATAAAATATTGAAAGACATGCGATAGGTCTGTAGTTCTTAGGGTTATCCAAACCAGTTATAGATTTAGGTTTCAAAAATGTTTGACCTGTCATGAAAAAAATTTGGTAATAAATCAGGATAGTTTAAGGTTTCTTGATACTGTGCAATTAATAAATTATGGATCGATGTGAACTGTTTAATCCAGAAATTCTGCATTTTATCATCATCAGGGAGGGCATTTCCAATTTTGTGCCTATTTCAGTGAATCCTTCCAATCAGTTATTGTTATCTGTATTGGAGGCATATCATTAATATATTCATTTGATTCGATTTCATCATTAAGCTAATACACACTTTCATCATAAAGCATAGGTAGTGACAAATTTTAGACCAGAAATTAACAAGATCTTGTTTATCTGGAATATTGTCTGCTTTAGGTGAATCAATAATATCAATCAACAGATTGGTATAGAATTTCTTTTGATTACATAAAAACAGTTTATTCTGGAATATTCTCTTACTATACAAATTATATATCTTTATTCTTTTGCCCAAAGAAACGATAGTATGCTTTAATGTATCAATATATAAACCAATATGTTTCTGTAAGTTAGGCTGCGATAATTTTAACTTTAATTTTTTAACAATCTGCTTATAAAATTTTTGAATTTTAGGAGCATGACATCCTTGTTGATGGGCTAATACACTGAAATGTCATTGAAGTAGGGATGGGAGACGTTATCCGAATTCAGTACCACAAGTCCCGAATTTGCTCGCAGGAGTGTCTGAAACTCTGGTCATATATAGCTGTCAGCTTTGGCTTCCCCAAGCATTCGTCTTGAGAAGCGTAATGGGAAAGGCGCGGGATTTAGATGCATTTGACAGAGGTCAGATCGCAGGTGCCCCACGGATGGGACACTCGATTTCCGAAATTGTCAACAACTTGGATTTTCTCGTATGACAGTTTCAAGAGTATTCCGGGAATATGAAAATCCCGGACAAACTGCAAAGGACAACCAGCCTTGAATGATCGTGAACTTCGACGTCTGACCCGCATCGTACCGACCGATAGGGGTCAGACAATTTCTGTAATCACCTCCCATCTGAACGCGGGTTCCAGCCGGGAAGTCAGTGCACTGACCATGCAACACTCACTTCATCGTCTCGGCTTCGGGAGACGCCGACATACGACAGTCCCACTTCTAACGGCACGACACCAGGCTCAATGCCTTGCCCGGGCTAAAAAACATCGAAACTGCACCATCAAAAATTAGCAACAGGTAGCCTGGAGTGATAAATCCCGATTTAAACTTCATCACGCCGATGGGAGACTGAGGGTACGGCGCCAACCTCATGAAGCCATGGATTCTGCATGTCAGGTCGGAACAGTACAAGCTGGTGGTGGCTCAGTGATGACCTGGGGTGTCTTCAGTTTGACGTCTGTGGGACCTTTGGTACGTGTACCGATGACTCTCAATGCATCCCGGTACGCAGAACTCATGGCTGACCATTTACATCCATTTAGGGCCATCATGCATCCCAATGGAGATGGCGTTTACCAGCAAGACAATTGTTCATCTCACAGGTCCAGGTTGGCTACTGCATGGTTGCAGGAGCATTCTGATGACTTTGAAATAATTAATTGGCCAACTAGATGCCCAGATTTAAATCCTATCGAAATCTTCGAGATACCGTCAAGCAGAGTGTTCTGGCCCGTGTCCCATGAGCGACGACCTTGAAAGAATTGTGGATATCTCTGGAGGATGCATGAGTCACCATACTTGTGGAACATTTACGCAAGCTTGTGGAGTCCTTGCCTCGTCTTGTGGTGGCCGCTATCAGGGCCAGAGTGGGCCCAACACGTTAGTAGATTGCTATCCCTAATTCAATGGCATTTCAGTGTAGTTTACTTATTTAACTTCTAATTTCTTTAAACTTATCTTCTAACCTCTTTAACCATTTCGGTGAGTCTTTTTTTTTTACTTTTTAAATCAAATTCATTAATTGTTTGACTGGTTATTTTATAACCTAAAGCTCCCCAAGTTGTAATAGCAGAGCAGTATATCAAATTATAAGTATCTTTTAAAGTTTTTGTTTCTTGAAGATATTGAACAAGTAAATCATTCATATTACGGAGTATCTGATAACGGTTTTTTGTTAATTTTATTCATGGTTTTAAATGTCTACGATCCGGTGATAACCCTATATCGAGGAGAAGCGTGTGATCCAAATGTTCTTTAAGTTCAATTATCTGTAAATTATTAGTGGTAGGTACCTCGTTATCACATGAAAACTGTTGTTCAGATAAAGAAGGAGTAGTGATATAAGTATTTATTGTTTCAGTTGAAAAAACATTTAGTGTTACAACTATATCTTTTTTCAATAAATCTAATTCAGCAGTGGGTAGAAAATTTCTTTTAACAATAACTCTAACTTAATCACATAATCGTTGCTCTGTAACATTAATATCTGGTTCTAAAATCTTCCATTCTACGTGCAGTCTAGATCTATAGCCAGTCTTGGGTTTCTCTAGCTTAGTAGCTTTATAATAAATAGGCTCGAATAACATTTTTATTCATAGATTTAGTCCATTTCAAGCGGCCCGAGTTGTTCTTTAACAAAGCTGCGGGACCATCTTTAGATTTGTCCAAGCTACTATTGCAATGACTGAGATCTTGAGTCAATGAAGTATTTACATCGGAGGCAATGTAATGCCCTATATATGTCATCTTTTACTAGCTCTTATTCTGTTCTTTGGAGAATGTGTTAGAATATTTGATGATTGTGCTTTGTCATAACAGGTAACGATATGATTGCTATCCTGTGAGACAAGCGAAGTATTTTTCAAGATTGTTTTGCTATTTTTATCCATGATTGAGAAACTACCAATATCAGAATTGATTTTGTAAAAGCAGATAATAAAATTATCTTGAGTAACTGGGTTGGGTTGTTTTACCTCTGAGCGGCACTTTTTTTGCACACCATGGGCTAAATGGCCAGGTCACATAGACCCCGAAGGCTCAGAGAAGGTTGGGGGAGGGGACCCACTGGAACAGCTGTTGGGAGACAGATGGTAGCCTCCCGTCAAGGCCATCCAGCGTGTTCTTTAACGTGCACAGGGTATGGCTCTCCCGCACACGGGGCCACGGCTTAACGTCCCATCCGACGGACGGCGGCCTTTCAACCCTATCGGTGTCCCCTACTTACCGTGGAAAGGGCGGGGAATTTTTGCGGAGATAAATCTTAACGCTGACATAGCTGGGACTCGAACCTGGGAACTACAGATTACGAGTCTGGCGCGCAACCGACTGAGCCACCCCCTCCCCCACTTGAGTAACTGTAGTACGAGAATATATGAACAGCCGGCAAGTATACGAAAGCATGCGTATGCATTCGTTTACTTCAAATACTGTTGTTAGGCAACCATCAAGTTCTATACGTCAACAATAAATTTTTATGCTGGAGATATTAGGGCTAGTAATGTACTTTGAATACATCAAATTATGAAAGAATAACAGTTCAACTCAAATTAATAGACAGTTGAAGTGAAAGCAGATATGTATAATTAGTTTTAAACAAAGATTATATCGCATTTATATAATCAAACTACAAGCAATAAACAACGATGAATCGAGCAAAGAAAACTGAAAGTAACTCACATAGAAACAGTTTCCAGATTAAACCTACTATTATTATTACATACATAAATAAATAATAAATAGATCACAAGAATACTCTTGTAAGTGAGGTTTATTACAAATTTATAGATTTACAAGTATTAAAAATAAATTTTTGTTCATTGTGTATTTGCATTCATTCTTTCGTCTTAAGAAATGTTTTCCCAATGGGTTTCGATTTCACTTCAAAAATCAACGAAATGCATTTCCTTTTGTCCTTTAGTTGCTACTTAAGAACTTAGTATGCACCTATAAATGCATATGCATATATGCATATTCTATAAAGTATGCACGTATAACAACACTTATCCGATATTTTAAGCACACATGATGAAAATGTTTTTATGGTACTAAGGAAATCAGATTTTTAATCTCCTCCACCCCATTTTTATATCCCTTGGGTTATTCAAATTCTTATAATAAATGGAGTCATAATCATATTATGAATAGTAAGCTACTTGTACTATTTATAGCACTGTTATAATATCTCTGATTTCTGTTCTGTTTGCTCAAGAGGCAATTTAATACTTATAAAATACACTTTCAGAAAACTATAAAAATTAAGGCCGTTTTATTAAACTAGAAGCTGCGTCAAGATAGAGAAATCGTTTCATAGAAAATATATTTAAAAGACTATTTTTAGTCAAAAAAAACTCGTAATTGTGATATGTCGAACTGTTTTTTTTAAACTCTTTTTGCCTGTGCAGCTTGTAGGGTTGCACTTGTACGCCTCTGGTTTTACAGGATGAGAAATCGTCGTATATTGGATTGGATTGTTTTACCTCTGAACGGCACTTTTTTGCACACCATGGGTTAAATGGCCAGGTCACATGGACCTCGAAGGCTCAGAGAAGGTTGGGGGAGGGGACCCACTGGAACAGCTGTTGGGAGACAGATGGTAGCCTCCGGTCAAGGCCATTCAGTGTGTTCTTTAACATGCACAGGGTATGGCTCTCCCGCACACGGGGCAACGGCTTAACGTCCCATCATATGGACAGCGGTCTTTTCAAGCCCATCAGTGTCACCTACTGACCGTGGGCAGGGTGGGGGAATTTTGCAGAGATAAATCTCAACGCTGGCCCAGCTGGGACTCGAACCTGGGAACTACAGATTACGAACCTGGCGCGCTACCGGCTGAGCCACCCCCGCCCGAAATCGTCGTATAAATGAAAGCGCTGGTAGAAGAACAGGTGCGTATGCAAATCAATATTGTCATTTCTTGAACTTCATTTGTGATACTACTAGCCAATTTCCACATAATCATAATTTTTTGCCGTGATTAAGAGGAATAAAGTATCAGAGGTATTCAAAGGGGGGAAATGTTATATAGCTATGATGAATTTTATTCAGTTTCAGTATTCATTTCTTAAATTTTAAACATCTTAATATTCAAATTGTTTCATAGATTTATTCTTCTAAATTCAGGAAGATTCCCCCACGCTCTAGGCTTCCTGTTTCCTCATATAATAATTGAAGCAGAATATTTAAACAGATGTAAATGGGAAATGAAACTCACGGAGGTTTGAAAGTAACGCTTATTTGAAGCCTCAAGATAATAATTGCTTATCTGCCCTTCTTAGAAAGAAACACTTAGCTTATCCGACTACTTTTCATCTACTAAAACTCTAGAGCAATAGTAACGGGTTGCACATCAAATGGTATATCAAAATGGCACATCAAATGGCATATCAAAATGGCACATCATCATCAGATGGCACATCAAAAACATTCTTAGTAAAAAAAATTACATTTCTTCAAAACGAGCGTAAAGTAAAAGTAGCTACCATTATTGTTAACGGATAATGATTACATTTATTATGAGATATTGAATAACCCAAGGGCCAAGAAAAATTGGATGGGAATTAAAATCTCATTTGCTTAAGGCTGACAATAAGTTTTTCTATCGGTCCTCCTTAATCATTGAATAAGTGAGGGCATCAGACATTCTTGTTAGGAGTTGCGCTGTTCTTTAGTAACTGAAAGACAAAAGAAAATAACATTCTTCGATATTTGAAGCGCAGCACAATCGAATCTCATCGGGATGAACGATCGTTGGGACGAAATTCAAGATCACATTTCTTAAACTTCACTCACATTAAAGTCGTACCTTCTTTACATATTGACGTTGTCACTTAATAAGTAAAAGGTGTGCTAGTTGACAAAGAATTTTACTTCGAGAGAATAGTAACATGCTGAGAGAATAATTCCTCCAAAATGCGGTAATTGCAGAAAATCAGTTGCAAAGCGTTCCGGGTATTAGAAGCTACAGAAAGTTATTTCATACATTTGAGACGATAGCAGAGTTCAAGAAGAGTTGGGTTGTTTTACCTCTGAGTGGCCCTTTTTTGCACACCATGGGCTAAATGGTCAGGTCACATGTACCCCGAAGGCTCAGAGAAGGTTGATGGAGGGGACCCACTGGAACAGCTGTTGGGAGACAGATGGTAACTTTCCGTCAAGGCCATCCAACATGTTCTTTAACGTGCACAGGGTATGGCTATCCCGCACACGGAGCCACTGCTTAACGTCCCATCCGACGGTCGGCGGCCTTTCCAAGCCCGTCGGTGTTCCCTACTGACCGTGGGCAGGGCGGAGAGTTTTGCGGAGATAAATCTCGACGCTGACCCAGCTGGGACTCGAACCTGGGAACTACAGATTATGAGCCTGGCGCGCTATCGACTGAGTCACCCCATTTTAAGAAGATGTATGTGTTTTATTAGAAGACACAAAAGAAGAATATTTAGGAATGCACGGAAAAGAATTTAAAGTTCTGTGTGTTCTTGTGTTAAATGCAAGACAGAAGGCAACAGTGAGAGCAAATTATATTTTCGCTCCTTGTCCACTGCAGATACAAAATGTTCGTAAAAAAGAGAAGCGGTCGAATCAACGACCATAGGATGGCATAAAGCTCTCAAGATCTAATCCTTTCCCCGACTCTAGTGGAGATGATTGATCAATTCGTTCTGGATGTTCTTCCCCCACCCCTCCCCATCGCCAACTTAATAAAGCATGGTTCGATCTCTTTATACAACTCACGCGAGCGATCCTCCCTCGAAGTGATCCCAGAAGATGCAGAGCCACTGGACAATGACGTCATTGAAATATTTGTCATTTTGACGTTTCAGAGTGTGCGTGCGCCTGTTTTGATTCTCACCATTCTGAAGATATAAGACAATGAAATTTTCTGCTGAAAACAACCGAATGAAAACGATCTCCATACCTTTAGATGATTCGAAAAACGTCAAATAGCTATATTTCTCCACAGTGAACCTTCTTCCATTTTGTGCGAAAACATTAAACTATAAACGGTTTTTTGAAAAGGCACTAAATTTGATAAAAGAATTCGAATAATACATTCTACGTTTGGATTGTACTTATCTATATCATCCATGTGTTACTTAAAGTGCTTGACTGTTTGCCTGTTTCTTTGCCTACGTCTATTTATCTGCTTGCAAAGCTGACTATTGCCGTCCCGTGGCCGAGTGGTTAGCACGCTTGACTACTGATCGAAGGGACCTGGGTTCGAATCCCGGGTAAGGTATGGATGTTCGTGTTGTTTTTCTGCTGAGGTCCTGCCATCCTCTCAGACCTTCTACTCTGGCATATCAACTAACAGGCTCCTGTCAGACCTCTGTGGCAAGCAGCTGCTTGAGGGGGGTATTTATTTATATTTTATACCTGACTGTCTGTCTACTTCCTTACATAAACGCAAACATACACACCTACATTCATACGCATAATGCAAAATCTTCAAAAATACTCTAACCAGAGTATACATCATTTTTCTTCACTTAGCGTTTCTTATTATATATTTCAGAAGTTGTCTTTATTCAGTAAGGAGAAATTATCTTCCTACGCTCAATTGCCACTGAAATCTGGCAGGATTTTATCAGTGCAATTCATGGTGAATAAATTCTAAGCAGAGAACAGGCATTCTTGTCTTCACACTATCGGAACGCGTTCTCTTTATTTCAGAAAGATAAGATCTCATTTTCAGCTGAGATACATAACTGTCATCTCGATGTTTGTCAGTTCCTCATTCTTAAGATCTATTTCTAAATAGAGCATCCCTACTAAGTGGACAGAAGCGGCCCCAAGTTTCAGAACTTGTCGAAATATGCTCATTTAAGTGGAAGTATCCTCACAGAAATGGGTCTGAAATATATAAGCATAAATGTAAACTGGGACGTACTTGGGGGTGGGAGATAAGTTTTCTATCCGCCCTTTCGCAAATTCGGGATTTACATGAATTTAAATTTCGTATTATAAAGTACTTGAGAGAAAAATGAAATTAATGTATTTCGCCTTCAATTTCTGTTCTCTCATGCGGCTCCTAGAAAATCCTAAATCTCAATGCGTTCCCTAGAAACCTTCATGAAGATTCCAAGACCAAAAGGCCATCATGGAGCATTGAAACAACTTACTGTTAAAACAAAACATGTAAATAAATATCCCCTCAAGCAGCTGCTTGCCACAGTGGTCTGACAGAAGCCTGTCAGTTTATAAGCCGTATTAGAAGCTCTGAGAGGATGGCAGGACCTCAGCAGAAAGACAACACAAACATCCATGCCTTACCGGGGCTCGAAACCAGGTCTATTAGATCAGTAGCCAAGCGCGCTAACCACTCGGCCACGGGACGGCTACAAAACATGTAGCTGAATTATAAATGCAAGTTCCTCTTATAAACTGCGCAACATTTCAGTCCATTAAATTATCGAGGTAAGTGAAGTCTTTGTTTAGAAATATGTTTGTTTATTTGCAGCTTGTATCTGGGATATCTCTTTGTAATTCTCTTTATCGCTAAGTTACCTAGAATATCGTCAAATAATAATTTAAAATTATAATTATAATAATTTAAATTATTACACCTCCTCCGTTCCCTTAAAATAAAAACACTTTCCCTGATTTCGACTTTTAGGGGGAAAAAGCTAGTTTTTGGATTTATGCATTGGCATAATTCTTGAACGCTTCTGATTTTCATTGAAATTTCGTAAAAACCAATCCTTCATTTTATTGAACATTGAATGATAATAAAGGTTGGAACGCGTTCATGTTATGTGAATGGAAATACGAAAATTGACTTTTCGTTGCTAATCCAATTTTCGAATAAAAAAAATATTTTTACGATAAAATATCATAAAAAATAAATTAAGAATTTCACTCAAATATCTATAAAACTCGTTTTTCACAATATCTGCTTAACATTTTAACAGATAATGAAGCGAGAACTTTTATCAGTACACGGTACAGTCGCTCAAAAAAGTATCCGAACACTATAGTTGAATACAGAATTCAGAAAAAAATATCTGGCAGCGATTTTGTTTAGAAATTAGTGATCTGGCAATCTTCGTGTACGTACACGAAGGTTGCCGGTTTTATTTAGAAATTAGTGATCTGGCAACCTTCGTGTACGTACACGAAGGTTGCCGATTCTATTTAGAAATTAGTGATCTGGCAATCTTCGTGTACGTACACGAAGGTTGCCGATTTTATTTAGAAATTAGTGATCTGGCAACCTTCGTGTAGAAATTAGTGATCTGGCAACTTTCGTGTGCGTACATTGAAGGTTGCCAGATCACTAATTTCTAAACAAAATCGTTGCCAGATATTTTTTCTGAATTCTGTAATCAACCATAGTGTTCGGATACTTTTTTGAGCGACTGTACTGTTATAGCTTTGCATTATTGCTCAGAATTGATAAAAACTGAGTCATTCTAACATTCTCCAAAAAATTCTATAGTTATCTTTTCTTAACAAGCAATTTATTTTATAATAATAATAATATCTTTATTAAGCCTTAGTATGGTTATATACATAGATTACCCCGCTAAGCCTTATGGCTTGTCAGCAGGATTCCTTTCAATCACACGACAGGTTTATTAAAGAATATGACATGTATAATGGAAAATAAACACATAATTAAAAAAAGAAACTAAAACAATAACAACAACAAAAAAACACGTATTAAAACACAGACATGAAAAATTAAGCACATTTATAAAATAAACCTATAAAATTTCGGATTACAGCACATATTGCAAAAACTATCACCTATGGTACAAGTCATCATTTTACATTAAAATTGCACTTGCTTAAAGGATACCAGATACAGGATATGACTTTTTAAACATTACTTTTCAAATATTTACATCTAGTAACCATTTCGAAACTTTAGTTTTAATTTCTGAATACGTGCTCAGGCATAACAGATCTCTCGGTAGAGAATTAAAAATTTTGGGTATTTGATAAGATTTCCGCGCTTTTCCATAATTATTGTGAAAAACTGGTTCAACAAAATAATTTTCACACTTTCGTCTTGTATTGATCACATGCAAAATTTTCTCCTTGTGTTCATTTTTAAAGTAATTTCTAAAGATAGTTACATAAATATATAACAAGTCAACTGGTAAAATGTTCAGATAATGAAAAATATTGCCAATGTGATCTTCATTAATTACATGTTTATTGAATTTAACAATATTATTTAGAGTACTTTTTTGTATTCGTTTAATTTTATTTAAAACAGATTTATATGTGCATCCATATATACTGATACCATACCTAATGATTGATTCACAGAGAGCTTTATATATCATTCTTACGACATCCAGTGGAATAAAAGTATTATTATTATTCATATTTTAATTTTTAAATTTTGATTCTGATGGCCAGAACGCTACAGTTAAATGTTTGCTATAAAATTTCCTGTAAAATGTCCGTTAGTCTTTGAAACATGAAACAAATTTTGATTTCGATAAATTTATTTGATATCTTTATTTTATTCCCCTATGATATTTTTTCCGTTGAAAGCTTATTTGTAAAGTTAGAGTGCTTTTAAAAATGGCTTTCCATTTACATAATGGAAGTGTACCAGTACTTTTAGTAATATAGTGTGCTCAAGTGTGACGACGGACAATAGTTACTGAATAAAACAAAACTTCCAGTCGCAATCGATAGAGAGAAGCAAGAGAAGCCCAATATAGTGACTAAATGAAATATCCCAACGAAATATATACATTACGTCATTTTTCCTCACTCGACGTCATTCTGCGGATAACTAATTATGACGAGAAAGGAAAGAGCTTAAAAATTATAATTAACCCATATCTGGTTTAACGGTTAGCATTCCTGATTACTAGACCAGCGAGCATGACCTTGTATATGTGTTTATATGTTATATGAGAAACCACGACAAGTCAAAGAGAGCTTCTAGGTTATCTCCTGCCTTTGTGTAGGGTTAATCGCTTTAAAAAATGCAAGAAATCATTTAGTATAAAACTGCATCAAGAATTGATACACATATAATTTTTAAATTTCTGTATCATATATATTCTGATATGTAGCTATTTTTTTCACGATTCTTCAAAAAAAATTAACCTTGGAACTTTATTTATGGAAGTTCTTGAGCTGTTTATACTAGTTTTAGCTCTATATTGATATTTATTTTTCTAAATTAAATACGCGTTTAACTATTAAAGTTAATTGTTTATAATGAAAGTAATTTTGAAATGCCTCTAAAATGGCGGCTATGGTTCAATGGCAAAGGATGTTAATGGTAATGACGAAAGAGGTGGCTTTTCCCGCCAGCTGTCAGTTCGTACAGAGAAGCCTACTGCATGAAAAATATCTGGTCTAATAATTCAGAAGCTTCAGCTTAAAATGGCTATCATCTGATAATATTAAGTATGATGCTAAAACAAAGAAAGTAGAAAAGCATAATTTATTGTGTAATGGTCTTTCTGGATAATTCATTTGATCAAGTCAATAACTTATCTCCTAAAATTTGTAGCATTTACTAACAGTCCTAAAAGAGTAGTAATACTCTGCTAACAAGGATGTTTCTTAGTTGATCGAAACCTTTCAAGAAAGGTTGGGCTTGTGCGGCACCCTATTCCCGTATCAAAAGTAAGATTGGAGCACAGTTAACTGGATAGAAAGACAAGGAATATCCAATATCGTTGGGGTTTTGCATTTTTGAAAGTTCTTCTGCAGTGGAGTTCGAGGTACAGCTGCAAAGTCCCTGTGGTATAAACGGTTAGTTCATAAGTTCATGAGATTTATAAGCTGTAGTTTGTTTTCTTCACATTGTTGACATATGCGTTTTCTTCTCTTATTTTTTATTATTCGCATTATTATTTTTGAATTCGGAATTCGTGCAATCTTCAGCAAAAAATTCTTAGTTTTGTCTCGTTGCTTAAGATGAAGTCTTGGGAAAAGTTTTATATGGTTTGGCCAAAAAAAACTTTTTTGTACATGTTAAAATATTTTTTAACTTTTTTCTCTTTAAAATCAGAGTGGCGCCCATGTGCCTTTAAATCAAATTGCGGATGACTTGGTATCTGCTGCTGTCTGAAATTTATTTCTGTATAGATAAACAAATTTCAGAATTTCTTTTAAATATTCCTTGAGTATTAAGTTTACGAGGATCGCAGGGACGGATCCTTCAGCGTTTGGTCCGACCCAGGGTCAGAGGTCAAAATAACCTTGGCCAAAGCCTTGGCTGACCTTCCTGTTGCTGCTACTGTGAAATGCACTGCCAAAGGGTAATATAAGTAGCTGAGGAAGATAAAAAAAAATAAAAGTACCTGAGGAAGATTTAACACAAGCAAGAATGCTTGGCATTCCAAAATCCCTTTGTGATAAAGGTAAGTCTCCGACTTCTTTTTATAAAAAGACCTGCAAAAAAACATATATCAGAGCTGGACTTTCCATATAAGTTAACGGATAAATTATTGTTAGGCTTAAGTGGATGAATAAGAGACATGTATCCAGTTGGGTTGTTGGGTTGTTTTACCTCTGAGCGGCACTTTTTTGCACACCATGGGCTAAATGGCCAGGTCACATGGACCCCGAAGGCTCAGAGAAGGTTGGGGGAAGGGACCCACTGGAACAGCTGTTGGGTGACAGATGGTAGCCTGCCGTCAAGGCCATCCAGCGTGATCTTTAACGTGCACAAGGTATGGCTCTCCCACACACGGGGCCACGGCTTAACGTCCCTCCGACGGACGGCGGCCTTTCAAAGCCTATCGGTGTCCCCTACTGACCGTGGGCAGGGCCGAGAATTTTGCGGAGATAAATCTCAACGCTGACCCAGCTGGGACTCGAATCTGGGAACTACAGATTACGAGCCTGGCGCGCTACCGACTGAGCAACCCCCGCACCTCATGCATCCAGACCAATGCTGTTTTCTATTAGCGAATAAAACACCAATCTCCTCTAAGCAAGAAATCCAAAACATGAAATAATTTGAAACTTTCGTCACAAACAAAACTAGCTAGAAGTGGACACCTTGAAATGTTTTCGCAAGTTGAACTGATTTTCTCATGAGAAATAACATTAAATCTCTTAATAAATCCTTCATTCAAAAATATTATAAAATGCAAAATCTAAATTTATGTAATAAAAGTTAATCACATTCTAAACAGAAAATTTTTTAATGTTTTTCAGTTTCGAAAAACAATTATCGATTAAACTAAGATTTTTTTTTCCAGTCGTCAATAACTTTTGACAACGTCAAAACGTTTGAAAAACCGAGGATGCATATTAGGCTTGAATTGCTCATACTCTTAACATCGAATTGACAACACTATATAACGACATATTTCTGGGCCCAAAGGTTAATATAAAGGCATTGAAGCATATCGTTAATCAGTTCAATGTCGTGAAATTAAATTAATTATCCCAACTTCCAATCTTCTTCAGATTGAAAAACAAATAACTAAACATTACTAAAAGAAAACAAAATCATAGTTGAAATACATCCAATTGATGTTATAAAATTCAAGCAGCTGCGTGGCTTTAAAGGTTGTTAAATGTAGCTGTAATGTGCTAAATTATCAATACTAGAAGGAGAAATACATAGTATTGCACGTTCAAAAAGTTTTAATTGTTTTTAATTGACGGAGATGTGTTTGTTAATTGAATATGGCGAATCACAAATCATTAGCATGTAGAATATTTGCAAGAAAAATATTCATCACTTGAATATTTGTAGGTTGAAGTTCATCTGTGACTCTAATGGATAGTGGACGTGTTTTTTATACGCATATCAGAGAAAACATATTAATGACATTTTTAGGACAAACCTATAGCACTTAAATTACAATTACAATCTATTGGAACTGTCTCAAGTTGTTATTTAATGGGAAGTTCTGATTTCACTCACCAAAGTTTTAGCTGCAGGTCCATTAAATTAAGTTGCATGATATTCGTTAGCCAAGCCTTCTATCGAGCCATTAAAATAGTTCCCAGTATCTGTCACACAATTTCCATTTGAAGTTTCCTTCATCTTTAGTTTTCTTCGTATTGTTTGTCCCATTCCTCTGATTACGAACTTTTTTATGTCCAATTGCTCAACAAATAATCTCACACAATTCTCAAATAGCCAAATTTAAGGTGATTCAACAAGCCAGATTGTAGTTTTGTTCTTCGAAGAAATCCTTCCTGTACGAAAGATGCCGCACTCATACCTATTCTGCGCGGTTCTATTTAATATCATTCATTCATCTCATTCTTGACCTATCTGTCGTTTTCAATAGGATTTCATAGCTCTATTCATTAACCTGTCATTTTGATTCAGGATAACATAATGACCAAAGCAATGCAACCTATCCTCTTTCACACAAAATGCTTTTTAAAATAAATCTGATTCTCCTTTGTGTAAACTCATCATTATTCTTAAAATCAAACCACCGAAATTATTCTTACAAATCTACAGGCAAAAATATCAAATCTGTTCTAGTCTAGTCAAACCCAACTGTAGAAAGTACAAGCTGTTATAAAAGGCTACATTTAGCCTTAAAAGGCATATATTGTAACAAATTCCCACAGATTTTTTAATTGTCTAACGGAAGTCTCTATACTCTTGTTTACCCTATGCTTCCCATTCCCATTATCTGTCACATAGATCCCAAGATAATTAACCTAAAATATTTTCTCAATCATTCAAAAGGTTAATGCGTCACCCATTTGACCAATTTCCTTCACCTTTAAGTTTTTACTTATTGATCCCCAAGCCTAGCATTATCAGCTTGAATTATCAGCAAGCCAAGCATTATCAGCCCCTTCAACAGTATTAGGAAAAAGAGTTGAATCGAGCACAGAAGATAAAATTAACGTTATTACGTCAGCTTACGAGCTGGAATGCAGTGCACGGAAACCACAGATAAAACATCACTGGCGAAACGTATAAAAAAACACCTGGTGCACTTAAAAATACAAGAAAATCCTTAACCACACGCACATATATATATATATTGAAATAATATGTATTACACGTATTATCTTAAACAATAAACATGAAGACAATAAATCTATATTAAAACAATTTCTGTACCTACAGGGCAAGAAATCGATTCCTAAGTGGCTGCAAAAATTATTTCCGAAAACAAAAAAAAAAGAAAAAAATTATTTTCTAAATCAAAAGAAGCCAAATATTCTAGTGAACTTTCAATTTATACAGAAAGAGAAAACTGCGAATTTACTTCGAAATGGTATACAGTAGTAAGAATAATATTTTGCACTTAGTATTTCAATAAAGATCAGCTGTGAGATTATCCGATCCCTAACGATGGATGGGCTGGGTTGTTTTATCTCTGAGCGCAACTTTTTGCATAAAAATGCCTAAAAGTTCACAAGGACACCAAGGGCTTAGGAAGATTGGTGGAAGGGAACAGCTTCTAGGAGATAGATGGTATTGTCTCCTAGAAGGAATGGTGCTGGTCCCATCAAAGCCATCCATCATGTTCTTTAATGTGCAGGGGAGAGGAGGAAATGGTCAGTCACTAGTAATCTCACCTCGTAATCTGTAGTTCCCAGGTTCGCGTCCCGCCTGCTGGACCAGCATTAAGATTTATATTCCATTAAATCCCCATCCTACCCTCGGAGAGAAAGAGGATACTGATAGGCTTGAAAAGGTCGCAGTCCGCTGGATGGAATGTAAAGTTGCCATAGCCTATGCACATTAAAGAACACGCTGGATGGCCTTTACGGGAGGTCTCCATCTATTTCCTAACAATTGTCCTGTAGGATCTCTTCTCCCAACCGTCCTTGAGCTCTTGGAATTCTTGTGACCTGCCTAGTCCATTGTGTGAAAAATAAAAGTCACTCAGAGGTAAAAAAAAACTCAATGTGCTTGGGTTACCTATTCAGCACGCCGGGATTTCCGTTCCATCCAATGGATGGCGGCCTCTCCAAGCCGATTGTAGTCCCCTTCCTCATAGAAGTCGGGAAGGTGGGGGGGGGGGGGATAAATCTCACTTTCACAGTTCGGACTGGAACCTGGTAATTTCAGATTACGAGTCTCGCACGATATGGACTGAGCAAACGCTCGCTCTTAACATTGAATGCTAATGTTATCACTTTCATTTCAGAATCAGCAACTAATGTTATTAAACTGCAAGCTGCTGATCTGGGAATTAACACTTGATCCACTGAATATATGTACCGCATTTCTCTTCGCTTGAGGAAACAAACAGGAAGAGGAAGTAACATTTTGCTTTAGATTGTTATTGTTCCATGCAGACAATCTAGCGAAATATTTTTCATTTAACGATTAAAATTATGATTTAGACTAAAACTTAAATCTAATTTTTGGTTAAACAACAGATGATACTGTAAGGATTATTGAAGTAAAGATTAATTGATAAATGAAAAATAATTTTCTTGTCCAATCGTCGTTTAGTACACTTAACCACGAAACCCAATAAAAATGAAGATATGATCTCCAAAATATATCAATACTCAAATACTTTAGGAACTTCTACGGCAAGTTTATTACATCGTTAATGTACAAGTGTAAAAGAAATTATGCTTCATCTTGTATTTTACAATACTACGAACTCTAAAACTGCATTTTCAATTGTACTCTTCCACAAACTATACATGATAATTTGCATCATAAAACGTACATTTCTTACATAAAATTTGGAATTATTTAATGAAGCGAAGTATTACGTCTGAATTGTATTACATCGATGTCTTGATAGAAACTCTTGTGGTCGTGGCATCTTTTCAATGGTTATTGCCCTCTTCGATCTTCTGATTTTTCCGCTCCAGTTTTTTTTATTAAATACACAGTCGTATCAGAATAATATGACCACTTACCTAATAAATGAAATGGGGGAGGTCCTATTATTCTGATACGACTGTGTAGAGGATACTTTGGTATTCAAGACAACTTTTGAAGTGAATTGTTCAGACTTGCAAACTAGTGAGGAGTTTATGTACTATATTACCAAATATATTGATACACTTTCATGTTATGTGAATGAAAAGCCACATTGAAATCTCAAAAATAACTTTAACGTCAGTTTTGAGCAATATTCGTCAAATATTAAAAGATTTATTGAAGGTCGAATAGTTCATATTATATATAAGGATTTTTATGCTGGTCCCAAACACTTTTCTTCAAAAATAAGAAAACTAAAAAAAAATCATTATGAGAATCTCTAAAATTGCATTATTTTTAATAAGTGATTTGTTATAACAATTATTATTGGTGTTTTAATCAACTTCTGAAGAAACTTCTTTTAACCAATAAAGCCTCTACTAAATATTTCAGCTTTCATAACTGTTTAATTGGTGAAAAAGTTGTTGAAAATCAAGGTTTGAATAAATTTAATTAAAATTTTCAATTCGTCTATAACATTTTCTGTACAAATCTTCCATAAAAATATTTTATTGTTATAAAATTTGGGTTGTTGTTGTTGTTTTACCTCTGAGCGGCACTTTTTTGCACACCATGGGCTAAATGGCCAGGTCACATGGACCCCGAAGGCTCAGAGAAGGTTGGGGGAGGGGACCCACTGGAACAGTTGTTGGGAGACAGATGGTAGCCTCCCGTCAAGGCCATCCAGTGTGTTCTTTAACGTGCACAGGGTATGGCTCTCCCGCACACGGGGCCACGGCTTAACGTCCCATCCGACGGACGGCGGCCTTTCCAAGCCCATCGGTGTCCCCTACTGACCGTGGGCAGGGCGGGGAATTTTGCGGAGATAAATCTCAACGCTGACCCAGCTGGGACTCGAACCTGGGAACTACAGATTACGAGCCTGGCGCGCTACCGACTGAGCCACCCCCGCCCCATATAAAATTTGGGGAATTTTAAATATGACTTTCCATAACATAGAAGTATCCCAATACCCTTGGAAATATATTATAGTATATAGGTGACAGTTTTGATTACATTTGTCATGACAACAATTCTAATACGCCAATGCATATTCAGCCTAAGCAACAAAACAAATTAAAGGATGAAATTTATGATTCTGCTTTCCAATATTTTCTGTAAAGACCAAATTATTTTGATTCAATAAACTTTTCTCTAAAATAAGTTTAGAAATATTTTTTCTGCAGTTTCTAGTTAAACACTCATTTTGCATTTTAGGAAACGTTTGGAGTACAAATTTATAAAAATTAAAAGACTCTGATAATATATAATACGGCAACCGGCATGTCGCTGGAACAACAAGGCAGCAAACTTTTTTTTGCCAGAAATTATATTATACACCGCTGAAAGTAGAAACACAAAGAAGGAATGGAAATATGCAAATAGCAGGAGGAAATCAGCCATCGGAGATATACAAAGAATCAAAGTTTCACAGCGAATGGACACGTGACACCCAGCCGAGCCATGGATAAATACCGGAAGCCCACGAGCTCGTTTCATAGAACGACCGACAGTGAGGTTCAACTGCATACTGCGAAAATGTGTGCAACATGCCTTAGAGACTCGCGCGGGACGCTTGCGCACAACTGATGCGTTCTGAGAGAAAGTCGAATCGTCGATATGCGGCAGCTCGGATTGAGCCTTCTAGCGATCGCTGCACACATAAGGCACAATGTAATAGCACGTCTCATGCAACATCATGGAGTACCAAATGACAGGTATGGGGCAGGTACGGGACCAGTATGCCACACCGCAGGATGTGAAGGTCGCATGCTCCATATAAGAATCATTCGCGACCCTTTCACGACAGCGACTGTACTGCAGAGTGATTTGTGAACAGCTATGGGTACCGTGATCTCCAAGCAAACCATTAGACAATGTTTGCATGACGCAAGAATGAGGGCGAGATATCTGGTCGGGCATCTGCCATTGCAGCAATATCACCGGTTATGCCGTTTCCACTGATGTTGTGCGAGCAATATTGGAGTATGGAGGAGAGTGTTGTTCACAGATGAGTCCCGATTCTGTTTCGGCATGTCAGATCGTGTCGTTTGCCCTCATAGCTTCGGCATCGTCAATGACATGAGGAATCTTATTCCATTAGCCACCATATGGCTCCCCACCATGGTACATAGTATAGAGCCGCATCACATATGGTGATCAGATACCTCTGCTCATGTTTCTGGTGCCTAACAGCGGCCGTTACATTGATGACATCGTTAATCGTGTGGCTTTGGATTGGATTGGATTGTTTTACCTCTGAGCGGCACTTTTTTGCACACCATGGGCTAAATGGCCAGGTCACATGGACCCCGAAAGCTCAGAGAAGGTTGGGGGAGGGAATCCACTGGAACAGCTGTTGGGAGACAGATGGCAGCCTCCCGTCAAGGCCATCCAGCGTGTTCTTTAACGTGCACAGGGTATGGCTCTCCCGCACACGGGGCCACGGCTTAACGTCCCATCCGACGGACGGCGGCCTTTTCAAGCCCATCGGTGTCCCCTACTGACCGTGGGCAGGGTGGGGAAATTTTGCGGAGATAAATCTCAACGCTGACCCAGCTGGGACTCGAACCTGGGAACTACAGATTACGAGCCTGGCGCGCTACCGACTGAGCCACCCCCGCCCCTTAATCGTGTGGCACGACCCTTGTTTACCGTCATGCTGGACTGATTGTGCAGCAGGACAACGTCACCCCACACACTGCATGTGAATGATGGACAGTCTCCATGATGTGAACATTCTCCCAAGGACGGCATACTCCCCGGACTTGTCACCCATTGAACATGTGGGGGACTTTGTGGGTCACCGCCTTCGCCAGCTCTTTCCGATGACGAAACTGTACAGTTTCGTGCTCAATTGGATTCTGATGAGATGTCATACCTCAGGACACCATTGACCATCTGCTTGATGGAAATGCCGAGACGTCTACAGACTTTTATAACCGCCCAAGTTGGGCCTACTATATGCTAATGAATCAGCAATAAACGCACGTACCTTGCGTTCTCAGTTCCGTTCTTTGATCATTTGCACATTTACCCTCATAGCTTCCGTCCTGTCAGTTACGGGGTATACATCACTTCCTTCGCGGTGTGTGATTTCCACTTTGAGCAGTGTACATGCAATATACAAAATTGACAAAAGCTACATATTTTCTCTTTAAAACTCTCACGCATCATTTAAAGAAAGGCAAATATCATATAACCCAATATCCTGTTTAGTTTTGAAGAAAGTGAGTAAATATGTTTTTTCCATTTTAAATTAGATTCTATTATTAATCCTAGATAATTGTAGCTATCAGTCACTTCGATAGTATCACAGTTACAGCAGTCTGTATTTAAATAGTTCAATTCGTGAAGTTTGATGTTATTTCCAAATGTACGTAATGAAGTTAATCTAAAATATATATATACTTAGTTTTTTTTTATATTTAATTCTAGTCATTTTTAGTAAGCCATTTTTTAATAATTAATAAACTACTATTAATGTTTCCAAGTAATGCTTTATTATCTTCTGCATGAAATACTACAGATACATCATTCGCAAAAGAAATAATTTGTCCTGCTATTTTTAATGTACAGAAATCATTGATATATATATTAAGAAAAGTAAAGGACCCAACACAGAACCCTGTGGGACTCCACTTACAGTCAACAATGTTTTATCCCTAAAACCGTTAATAATCACAATTTGCTTTCTATTCTCAATGAAACTTTTAAACCAATCATAGACTACACCACGAAAACCTAAAATTTCAGCTTATGTAAAAGTATTTTATGATTAATAAAGTCAAATGCTTTCCTCATGTCTAAACAATCCCCAATAATCTTTTTATTCTTATTAATGCCCTTATAAACCAATTCATTAAATTTTATTAGTGCATGAGACGTACTGCTATTTTCACGGAAACCAAAATGTTTTTTTGCAAAAAACTCAATGCTATCTAAATAAATAACCACTCTTTTTTTAACTATTTTTTCAATGATTTTAGAGAAAATTTGTAAAATTGCAATATGTCGATAATTATTATAATCATCTGTGTTTCCCCCCTTATAGATTGGTTTAATTATAGAAAATTTCAAATCGCCCACAAAGGTTCCTGTTTCCATTGATAAATTAATAATATAAACTAATAAATCTAATTTATGTCTAGCTATTATTTTTAGTATTTTTGCATTTAAGGTATCGTATCCTACAGTTTTTTTGTATCTAAATTTGAAATTAAATTCAATACTTCTCCTGCATCTGTATTCATAAAATACATAGAACTCAAGACTGGTTGTTGATCAGATAAATTAAAATTTGATTCCGATTGCCGAGATACAGATAAACTTCGGTTACTATTAACATTTGTAAAAAATTCATTAATTTCATTCACTACAAAATTAGTTTCTTTATTATTCAGAAAAATATTACGTGCTGTTGATGTACCTGTTATGTCATTTATTAATTTCCACTGTCGTCGTCGATCAGTTAGTAAACAAATTCCTATAATATAAATTCTTTGCATTTTTTATAGTTATTTTAAAGTTTTTATTGTAATCTTTATATTCATTCATATAAGCAATAACTAAAGGATACTTTTTTGCTTTTTTATATAACCTTTCTTTTTTATTTATACTTTTTAAAATTTCATATGTAATCCCTCCCTCTCCTCATAGTCGCTAGTTGGAAAAATGTTAGTGGAAAAAAGGCAAGGCATTTTATCACTGCACTGTTTATTTATAACATAAATTCATAACATATTAGCATATTTACCCGGCGTTGCTCGGTTCTGAAACTCTTTAGAATATAAAGTAGATGCAACAGCTCCTATAATAGAAGGCCAGTGGACTACATTTATGACGTCAGGTTAAGTAGGACTACCATATAGACAATTCTTATATTTTTGATTCTAATATTATTACTGGTGGACTCTTGTTATAATCTTTATAATAAGTTTATCTATAAATATTTTATTTAGAAAGAAAATTATTTTTATTCATTATCAAAAATCATAATGCTAATTAATACAAATAATTTTTCTCCTGAACAAAATATTTTATAGATGAACAGTAATGTAAAGATTAGCACAGAGTTCCCCAGTAATAATATTAGAATCAAAAATATAAGAATATGCTTAATTAGGATTACTTAAGCTGACGTAATAAATTTTGTCCTCTGGCTATCTTGCTGTAAGTGGTGTTGGTAAATTATAGTAGGGTATGGCCGAGTGGTTAGCGCGCTTGGCTACTGATCTAAGGGACCCGGGTTCGAGTCCCGGGTAAGGCATGGATGTTCGTGTTGTTTTTCTGCTGAGGTCCTGCCATCCTCTCAGACCTTCTGCTATTTATGCTTCAAAGATTTCGAACAAGCAAATATTTTGATAACTTTTTTCTACAGAGACTTTATTAATGATGATTTCCCATAATTGTTCTAGAGGCTACGTTGTTCCTTTCCTTAAGGAATCTACAAATGAAAAGTATAATATATTTTAAGGTATTTAGGACCCTGAAAACCTTTGGCTTTTAAAACTTTATCTTTATATCTTAGGTTCGATTCTTCGTAGTAGTTCATTGCTGGGCATACGAAGGAACAACAGCAAAAGGAAAAAAAAAAGCATTCTGAAGTCATAACAAATGAAAATGTTCCGAAAGAAAAGTGTTACTAATGATCTTAGATGGTAGAGTGGTTAGGGAGCTACCTGATGTTTTACATTAGGGTGAATCCCTGTATACTGAGGTAGTCAGTGAAACTTGGATTGTCTTCGTAGGGCAGGTTTCTTGTATGAGAAGGTCTATACAAGCTAAGACTGTGCTATATAAAGCTTATATATTTTCCAAGATTCTTCCGCGTCCTATATGCTTCAAGAGAAATTTGATATTTTAAAGGTATTCTTTCGAAGGGTATTGAAAGAAAGCAATTTCATTAACTGCTATCTGCACTGAAAGTGTCGACCCTCTTATTCATATATAAGTTCAGCTTCTCCTCTGTGAATTTGACTGGTTCATCTGTAATCTGTTTTATCTACAGAGACAGATAATCACATCTGTACTTTTCATTAGAGTCTATCCTTCATAGATTTTAATTTTGTATTAACGTTTCTTAAAAATAAGATAGTTAAAAAGATTTCGTTTCACTGACACATTTCTTCCTACTATTATTTTTTACGAAAGTAAAACTTGATTAATTTACTCTTTCCAGACTCAAACGGAACAAGCCCCAATTATTTCCTTCGAATGGAATACTTAAATTTTTATGAATATTCTGAATAATTTCATACGTGGGAATAAAGAAAACTCTTTATATAGCACTCAACTTCTTGAATTTGAAAAGCTTGAAATGGCATTTCGCAAATAGTCAAAGTTTTTAAATGACAATGGAGCAATCGATAAGCCACTACATCAGATTAAATGCATGCATTATACAACATCCTCTACAAGATAAAGAACAGATGCTCTAACCGTGAAACAGAATTTCCTTTCCTTAAAACTTCAGGTCATTTTACTGAAAGCAACCTATCAGTATTCTGTAGTTCTAACCAGAGACTATCTAATCAGCTCTCGAACTTGAGGCGTTCCACATTGTTGTGTAAAAAATGTAAAAAAGTCATGTAAAAAAGTTGTTGGCATGTCATGAAAAAAAGAGATTACAGCTGTCCTGAATCACGTAATGTAAACTCAGAAGTTCACATTCTTGAAGAAAAGCAATAAATTATGCTTGAAGAAGAAATTATGCTTGAAGAAGAAATTGAAAGATCGAAGATACAGCAACAAAAAATGTTCAATGACATTTTTAACCGAATTTCGCGAATCCAAAGGAACTTGTACTTTCACTTCGGAAATCCAGTTGGGTTGTTTTACCTCTGAGTGGCAATTTTTTGCACACTACGAGCCAAATGGCCAGGTCACATGAACCCCGAACGCTCAGAGAAGGTTGGGGGAGGGGACCCACTGGAACAGCTGTTGGGAAACAGATGGTAGCCTCCCGTCAAGGTCATCCAGTGTGTTCTTGAACGTGCACAGGGTATGGCTCTCCCATACACGGGACCAAGACTTAACGTCCCAACCTACGAACGGCGGCCTTTCCAAACCCATCGGTGTCCCCTACTGACCGTGGGTAGGGCGGGGAGTTTTGCGGAGATAAATCTGAACGCGGAACCAGCTGGGACTCGAACTTGGGAACTACAGATTACGAGCCTGGCGCGCTACAGACTGAGCCCCCCCGCCCCACGGAAATCCAGTTGAATTAAGAGAAATAGCTATAAAAATTTTTAAAGAAATTTCTTAGCATACTAAGTTCAGAAACATTAGTTGAAAAAATGACCGAGTTTTTTTTTTGTGTCCATCTTGCTATAAATACCGAAAATAAATACACAATCGAAAACAATTAACAGGTAAATGAATAACACGAAATATCGGTTAACGCTGAACTAAAATTTAATCCATTACTTTTAAAATTTTTTTTTTTATCTTTATTAAAAAAAAGTTTAGCATGTATAAATTAAATGACATTACTTTATACATGCTAAACTTTTTTTTAACCTGATATGGATAACACGAAAGAATCCGCATATTTTCTGCAGTTCAACGAATAGAATTCCCTTAAAACTTCTTCGAATAACGCGAAATTTATAGATGATTGACAGACATAATCCCAGCCACTCTTTGATAAATTTTGGACGATTACAATTTTCTTTCTAATGTTCTAATTTCTTGCTAATTGCTAATTATTTAACAACGGCTGTAAATTAGAGTGACCAGATTCAAAGCAAACGATACGGGAACTTTTGAAAACATAAATTTAAAGGATTAAGCCGACCTCCTTTTAAAAACAGAGGAGGTGTGCTCACTCTAATTTCACAACTCCCAATTCAAGACTCCTGTTATAAAATTCTAATCTCAGTTTTTCAGTCCCTTGCATTACCGACAGAAATTGGGTCTAACAGTGTTGCCACTCATCATCATCATCATCATCATCATCATCAAGCAGCCATGGGCTACGGAGGTCCAACCAGACCGTGCAATTTAGTTCTCCAAGCAAGTCTATCCTGAGCTACATTTACTGCATCTGGCCACTGCACACCAATTCTAACAAGGTCCTGTTTGACATTGTCTGCCCACCGCATCCTAGGTCTCCCCTTCTTTCTGAGGCCTTTAGGCACACTGTTCATAACCCTATTCGCCAATCTATAATTATTCATACGGGCAACATGGCCAAACCAACGGAGTCTCTCTCTACACAATATGCTGCTTAAAGGAGGTTGCAAACTCCTTTGCCTAACCTCATCATTAGTTACAGAGTTGAACCACCTAATGCCCAAGATACTGCGTAAGCATCTGGAATCAAAAGCATCTAGTTTCCTGTTATCTTGTTTACAAAGTGTCCAAGTTTCACTACCATAACTAACCCTAGAAAGAACCAAACTATTATACAGTCTAATTGTAGTCTTTAGGTGTATACGCCTATTTCTCCACACTCTCCATAGATTCTTAAAAGTCCCGGCAGCAATCCCTATTCGTCTGTTAATCTCATGACACACATCACCATTATCTGTTACATAGCTCCCAAGAAAATTAAACTGTGACACCTGTTCAAGTTGCAACCATTCAGATTAACTGAATCACAGCCTGCCTGACCAATTTTCATCACTTTAGTTTTCTCTCTGTTTATAACCAAACCTACTCTACTACCAGTCTCATCAACAGCTCGAATGAAAGAGTTCATCTCATCAACATCATTTGCCAAATGGGCTAAATCATCAGCATAATCTAAATCAGAAATTTTAGTATCTCCAGTCCATTTAAGGCCAAAATCTTTCCCTTGAAGTGAATTTCGCATAACATAATCAATAACCAAGCTAAAGAGAAAAGGAGACAAAATGCACCCTTGTCGGATACAGAAGTAATGCTAAATCAACTGCTACAAGTCTTACCAACACTCACATACGACTCAGTGTTATTATAGAGAACTCTCATTATGTTAAATAACTTGTCTGGTATGCCATACAACCTCACGATCAATCATAAATTATGACAATCAAGAGAATCAAAAGCATATTTGAAATCACCAAAGTTAGCAACCAAATGTTTTGAAACTCGAACCATTTCTCAAGAATATGCCTGAGTGAAAATATCTGACCTACACATTCCCTACTACTTTTGAATCCACATTGCTCATCACGCAATTGACTGTCAACCAGATTCTTAATTCTATTAAGCACAATCATGCAAAGAACTTTACCTGGAACAGAAAGTAGGTTGATACCCCAATAGTTATCACAAGAACTGCGATCACCTTTTTTGAAAATAGGGATAATAATAGCTCTGGTAAAATCCTTAGGAACCATGCCTTTATCATAAAAGATATTCAGAATTTCAGTCATCCAAGTGGTAACCAAAACATTCCCAGCTCTAAGCATTTCCGTAGTAATTTCATCTACCCCTGGGGATTTATTTAGTTTAAGTTTAGAAACAGCCAAAATAACTTCAGATTGTGTTATAGGGCCAACATTAAAGCCACCAATGCATCTATCATCATTGCAAACAATGGGAATAGAACTAACCACATTGTTTAAACTATCACTGAAATGCTCAGCCCACCTAGCCATGACAGAATTCTCACCTTCTATAACCTTACCTTGTTTATCCTTCAATCTCTGTATACCTGCCCATTTTCTACCACACAAAACATTAACTATCTGGTACAGTTCTCTGCTGTTGTGCTGTCTAACCGCTTCCTCGGCTTTGTCAGCCAAACCATCATGCCAAAGATTCTTATCAGCAGCTAACTGATCCTTTACACGTTTATTAAGTTCTCTGTAATGCTTTCTATTAGGACTAGTGGGGTATTGATTAAAGACATTCCTGCAGTTCTTTCTTTCCGAAATAAGCTCAAGGGCCTTATCACTCAGATAATTCTGCCTCTTCTGCTCCTTTTTTCCTAAAGGAGTACTGTTAGTGTCCAAAAAAGCCTGTTTAAAATGATCCCATTCTTCCTCAACTTCAGTAGTAAGCATACCATGACTGTCATAATGACTAAGTAACCTATAATGGTAAGCTTTGGCTATAACTGGGTCTTTCAGAGCTTCAGTATTAAAAGTAAATTTTTTAACCCTAGCACAACACTTTTTAAGTTTAAGCTGCAAAACACTTTTAACAAGGGAATGGTCATATCTAATTTCAGACCCCCTATATGACCTGGTATTCCTAACAGAACTAGCCCATTTGCTGTTAATTAATATATAATCAATCATATTCTTATGCAGCCCATCGGGTGAAACCCATGTGACTTATGTATGTCGCGGTGTTTGTAATAAGTGTTTGTTATTCTGAATCCATTGAGTATATATATATAATATGACCACCTACCATAATATATGTATGGTAGGTGGTCATATTATTCTGATACGACTGTGTATATGGAAATGGCAGCTAGGAATCTGTCTCACGAGCTGTCAGCGTCCAGAAGCAACAGTTGCAAGCATATTGTGTGCAGGAGACTGCATGAAGGAGACCTGCATGGGCGAAGACCAATAGTTTGTGTCCTCTTCACTCCTTTCAATAGAAAAGTTTGTTTGACATGGTGCACACAACATGAACTTTGGATCCCAGGCCGCTGATCAAATGTACTCTTCGCAAATGAGTCCAGATTCAATTTTACGTTGATTCCGGACATATGTTCATATGGAGACAACAAAGAACTCGTTACAACCGCTGTAACAGAATCAGATAAAGGGATCATTTCCGTGGCGGTCGTATGATGGTGATCGCCACTCAGAGCTTTATGTCTTTCAGGTAGAAAATCTGCTCAGCTTTATCGAAATGATATTCTTGCGCCCCATGTGAGGCTTTTCAGGGGTTTTAAACTTTTAGAACGCGGTTCTCTAAATATTAAGATAAGGTTCACTATTCTCCCGTTTTGTTGAAAACCTGCTGTGGTACACTCGTACTTACATTTGTTGCCACCACAGTTAGAGGTAGTGGGAAGAGGGGAGAAGGTTTGAGGATCACAGTTTGAGGTCCTCAAACCCTCTCTTCTTCTCCGAAACGCGTCTGTATATTTCCTAATATGAAGTAAAAATTTGTCTACTTTCTTGTATCAGATGTCTTTTGCTGATTGTTCATAATATCGAACTGCTGCGGAGCCGTGCCATGAACCAGCGATAACAACGGCCCAACAACAGTAACATCAGCAAACCATCTGTGCTAGAGACCGAGAAGAAGACCCGTAACTGTGGTTGCAACAAATGTAAGTAGGAATGTACCACAGCAGGTTTTCAAGAAAATAGAAGAGTAGTGACCCTTATCTTAACATTTTCAGAGGTGCTTTCTATCCTGATATCATTTTTATGTACGATGATGTCCGTCCTCATAGGACTCGTGTGGTCGATGATTTCCCTGAAAGTGAAAGCGAGATTCATTCGTAGGATCGAGTGATCATCCTGATTCCAGGTGTTAAATTCAATTGAGCATGCTTGGGACGCCTTTGGGAGGCAAATTGCAGGAGACTAGCCTCCTCCTTGAATGTCCATTAGCTTATATCTAGTGGAGGTGTGGGTGGGTTGTTTTACCTCTGAGCGGCACTTTTTTGCACACCATGGGCTAAATGGCCAGGTCACATGGACCCCGAAGGCTCAGAGAAGGTTGGGGAAGGGGACCCACTGGAACAGCTGTTGGGAGACAGATGGTAGCCTCCCGTCAAGGCCATCCAGCGTGTTCTTTAACGTGCACAGGGTATGGCTCTCCCGCACACGGGACCACGGCTTAACGTCCCATCCGACGGACGGCGGCCTTTCCAAGCCCATCGGTGTCCCCTACTGACCGTGGGCAGGGCAGGGAATTTTGCGGAGATAAATCTCAACGCTGACCCAGCTGGGACTCGAACCTGGGAACTACAGATTACGAGCCTGGCGCGCTACCGACTGAGCCACCCCCGCCCCAGTGGAGGTGTGGACTTGATTTCATATTAACACATTTATGGGGCATTTCTCACCTCTTTCAATTTCTAGCATAAATAATAGAAGATACTCCCGAGATTGGAATTTTCATTTGTCATACAACTCCCAACAATCGAGACCCCTGAAAATTTCTTCATCATTTCAAATAAATAAATAAATACCCCCTCAAGCAGCTGCTTGCCACAGAGGTCTGACAGGAGCCTGTCAGTTTATATGCCACAGTAGAAGATCTGAGAGAATGGCAGGACCTCAGCAGAAAACAACACGAACATCCATGCCTTACCCGGGCTCGAACCCAGGTCCCGTAGATCAGTAGCCAAGTGCGCTAACCACTCGGCCACGGGATTTCAGTGGTTCAGAAAGGAAGAAACATAATTTGGAGTAACTCATGATAACCCTCACATCATAAACTTTCATTTCAGTTATAATACATTATGCTCGGTAATCATTTAGGTGTTTCTCCGTTTCCGGTAGAAGGGTTGAGCCGGGTCAAATCATTTGGTTTTTAGAAACATTTATAAGAGGAGGCTGTGAACCGAATTCGCTGATCCTAACCCTTCTTGCTTAGATCAAGATGTAAATATAAACCGTAGAGCAAATTCGGAGATCTTAGTCTTACCGTTTAAGGGAAATGATCTGTGTTTTACGGAAGAGGCTTTTTTAGGAATGAGAAGAAAGACTGGGGACCAAATCCTTATGCTGCTCTAAGTTATGGTCAGAATAAGCTTTATGTGGAATTGATGGTTTTAGTTTTTACTGTTTAGAAGTTCTTTATCAAACGGACAGACAAACTCTTTCAAATAGTAGATAATTTCATCAATATCCTCTTTAACATGAATGCGTATCTTGAGGTAAAAATAATCAATTTCTAAATATCCATTTGAGGAGTAAAACAACCACCCAACTTTACAATAACATAGATGATTTAGACGATGGGAATATTTATAACAAATATTCTATAAAAAGAAATTAGTGTCTCCTTAAACGTTTTCATACCTTCGTAATCCCCTTATAAATATTACTAATAAACTGAAATTTTTCACAATACCAGTTTGATGTGTTAGAATACCCAACTGAAATTCCAACAGACTTAACTGTCTTCGGAGTCTCTCTCTTACAAGTTATTCAACTGCATGTATTCTTCGCTTGTAACTTAACATCATTTTGCACTGCACAATAAATCATTTTAATGACAGGTGTTAAGCAAGGAAAACCTCAATCCTTTCAATCATTCGCATTCTTGTACGCTCTTTTGAACGTAGAGGACTTTTATCTCCAGGGCTGACAGATTCTTGCTGTGGCTCAAAATCTGCTGCGCTATACGAAAAAGTAACGAAAAAGAAAAAAGAAGTCGGCCTCCCCTGTCATAAATGTGCTCCTTGAACAAATGGATCATCCAGCGCTGGACTGATGCCAGACTCTGTGGTCGCGTGTGGTTTAGGGCACCTGATTCCCACGAGCCCTTTTGGCTGACCGCTCTTCTTGAAGATGATGCTCCGCATCTCATGCATTACCAAGCCCTAAAAGATGTTGGATGCTTTAATCTAATTCAGTTAATATCAAGGAATGATGCGTTTTTCACGCAGACCTTGAGTCCGAAGCATTTTTTTCTCTTTTGGCAAACTAACGCAAATTCAAATGAAAAAATGAATTAGAAATTTAAACTTTTATTATAGCAAAGTTAGTATATGTTATTTTGAGAAACATATTTACCATTAAGATGTAATCGATGGATTCAGCAATCCTTCAGAAAGTGACATAACTGGGTTGGGTTGGGTTGTTTTACCTCTGAGCGGCACTTTTTTGCACACCATGGGCTGAATGGCCAGGTCACATGGACCCCGAAGGCTCAGAGAAGGTTGGGGGAGGGGACCCACTGGAACAGCTGTTGGGAGACAGATGGAAGCCGCCCGTCAAGGCCATCCAGCGTGTTCTTTAACGTGCACAGGGTATGGCTCTCCCGCACACGGGGCCACGGCTTAACGTCCCATCCGACGGACGGCGGCCTTTCCAAGCCCATCGGTGTGACATAACTGAGATGAGCAGTTTGAAAGATGTTGCGTGTTGAGTTAGGTTGTTTAGCACTTTTTCCACACAACATGATAAATTACCAGGTCACATAAACCCCAAAGGGCTCAAACAAGGTTGGAAGAAAGGGATTCACTGGACACCTATTAGGAGACAAATGTTCTTTAATGTGCATAGGGTATGGCTCTCTTTCATAAGGGACAGAGGTTTAACATCCCATCGGATGGGCGAATGTCTTTCCAATGCAATAGGTATCCCCTTTTTTAGCCAGGACAGGGTGAGGGTTAGCGAGGAAAATCATCAATACATCCCACTTAGGAATCGAACCTGTGAACTGAAGATTATGAGTCTGGCGCGTTCCGACTGAGACAACCCCAACCCTTGAGTGTTTCGAATTGCCCTATTAACATAATTCACGTTACATTATCATATTACAAAAATATTAAACATAATGCAAAAGTGAAAACTGGGAGTCTTGTGGGTCCTGGATTCCCTAGTCTCCCCTATGGTTATCTTCCTGCCATCGGAGTCATTATAACCTACAGCAGGATTATTGAATTTGCTTATCCCAGATTACCAAAATTGGACAACTTGTGGTGAAGTCCTGGGTCCAACTCCCAAGTCACGCGTTTTTCATCGGGTCATTTATAAATAGGAAAAGAGCTACTAAAGCGAAATGTTATAGTACAGTGGCTCAAAAAAGTATCCGAACACTATGGTTGATTACAGAATTCAGAAAAAAAAATCTAGCAACGATTTTTTTTTTGAAATTAGTGATCTGGCAACTTCGTGTGTTCGTGTCACGTGACCGAAGTTGCCAGATCACTAATTTCTAAAAAAAATCGTTGACAGATATTTTTTCTGAATTCTGTAATCAACCATAGTGTTCGGATGCTTTTTTGAGCGACTGTACCTACAAGTCATCAAAATTTGAGGATTTGGAGTGAGGTTCTGGGTCATCCTAAGTTACGTTCTTTCCCGCAGGGGCATCTATAACATAGAAAACGTCATGATATCCTGGTCCTCAAAATGAGGAAAAGGTAGAAGCTTGCTGCAGCCAGCGGGCAAAAATAGGGTTATGAAAAAAGGGTGAAAAATATGAAAACTAGCATGAGAGTTCTGAGAGAGCGAACTATGATGGCACTTTGATGAAAACGTTTAGGATTAAACTCTTGAGAAACTTCTTCAACTGTTGGCATCATTGTCATAATTCTAAGTACGTTACCACTAGCACTATAGTTTTTATACACCGAAGAGCCAAAACATAATGACCGAAGCGTCTTTATGCAAATCTAAGCAACTGCAGGTAAAGGACGGCGTGTGTGATGGTCATGAAACGGTATAAATAACACCTGATACTGATCTCTGTTAATTAGTGTTATTCTTGTTCTTCAGATGGGAAAGGCAGCGGACATAAGTAAGTTTGAAAAAGGACAAATTATAATGGTCAGACGACTGGGTCAGAGAATTTCCGAAATGGCAAGGTTTGTGGGGCGCTCACGGTCAGCTTGGTTAACACCTTCAAAAAATGGTCCGAGAAGGGAAAAACCACGAACCTCTATGAAGGTGTGGGACAACCACGACTCATCGATGCTAGAGGTAAGCAAAAGCTATCTTGTATGGTACGAGCCAACAGAAGGGATACTGTGGCGCAACTCGCCCGTAATTTTAATGCTGGTGACAGGAGTAATGTGTCACAACACACAGTACATCGAACCCTGCTGAAAATGGGGCTGCAATAGCCGCAGGCCGCTCGGAGTGCCCATGCTAACCTCGGTTCACCGTCGAAAGTGCCTACAACGGGCAAGCGAGCATCAAAACTGGACCTTGAATGATTGGAAGGAGATCGTTTGGTCCGATGAATCTCGTTTCCTGTTGCACCATGTGGACGACCGGGTACGTTTGCGTCGTTTACCTGTAGAAAAGGTGGACGAAAACAAAACAAAAAGTTTGGGACGAAAACAAAAAAAAAAGGTTGGGACGAAAACAAAAAAAAAAGGTTGGGACGAAAACAAAAAAAAAAGGTTGGGACGAAAACAAAAAAAAAAGGTTGGGACGAAAATAAGACGGTGAAGGAAGTGTAATGCTTTTGGCAATGTTCTTCTTAGAAACCCTGGGTCCGGTCATTCATGTGCAGGAAATTATGACACGTACCATCTACCGAAACATCATTGCAGACCAGGTACATCCTTTCATGGCATCTGTATTCCCCTCTAGTAGTGGATAATGTGCCATGCCACACTGCTCGGATTGTTCAAGAATGGTTCATGGAACATGAGGAAGACTTCCAGGTCCTACCTGCCCTAGATTCCAAATTCCCCAGATATCAATCCAATCGAGCATCTGTGGTTTGTGTTGGAACAGCATATCCGATCTGCGGTGGCTCCACTACGTAACTTACAAGAGTTAAAGGATCTGCTGGTAAGGTATTCGTACCAGATATCACAAGACACCTTGAGAAATCTTGTAGCGTCCATGCTTCATCGGGTAAGAGGCATTTTGAGGGGCACGTGGAGGATCAACATCATATTAGGCAGGTGGTCATGGCTCTTCAGTGTAAGGCTTAGTGGATTAATCAGTAGCATGCTATGTTCGTTATCTAATGTTCGCAGGTTCGAGTCCCAACTGTGTCTATGCTTCGATTTGTCCGCGTTATCCTTCGTCCTGCCCATGGTGATAAAGGGGACACCACTGAACTTGGAAAAATTGCCTTCCGTCGGATGTGACGATAAGCTGCAGTTCCGTGACAAGAGAGTCATACCCTGAGCACCATAAAAAGAATAAGATGGAGCCTTCTATCTGTCTCCAGGCACTTGTCTAGTTCATCCTCTGCCCTAAATAACTCTGAGCACTTGGATGTATTTTAGCCAGGACATTTAGCCGAATATGTACGCAAAAAATGTCGCTCTTTGCGGGTTGTTTTACCTCTGATCGGAACTTTTATGCGCACAATGGGCTAAATGGTCAGGTCACAAGGACCCCGAAGGCTCAGAGAAAGTTGGGGGAGGGACCCACTGGACAACTATTAGGAGACAGATAGGAACCTCTCGTCAAGGCCATCTCGCATGTTCTTTAACGTGCACAAGATATAGCTCTCCCGTACGTAGGATTACGGATTAACCGACGACGGCAGCCTTTACAAGCCCATTGGTGTCCCTTACTGACCATGGGCAGGACGGGGAGTTTTGCAGAGATAAATCTCAAAGCTGACCCAGCTGGGACTCGAACCTGGGAACTGCGGATTACGAGCCTGGTGCGCTACCGAATGAGCCACCCCCGCTTCCCCTCTCTGAGGTCAAACATTCCAACCTTCCATCTTCATAGGAATAAGGACATGTTATCTAAACCCTTCTCCCTCCTTATTTACGGAAACCAGTTTATTTAATCGTAATACTCTCCAATTCTCTGTTCAGAACTGAATGTTAATAGAGTGTAACTAACAAAACCGCAGATCCGTCTAGCGCCCAACTATTAAACACCGTTAACTTCAAGCATGATGCCCATAATATGGACCTGCTGAGACTCAACGCATAATTTCTCACTTAGTCTAGTCAGTCAAGTATGCCGGTACTTTGCAACCACGTTTTTATTAGATTAAAGAATGTCTATTACTTTACATTGCCAATCTACGTAAACAACATGAGCTTCACGAACGAACAATATATGATCATTCTTTAATCAGTTCTATCAAGATCTCATCAGAATCTCGCTGCGAGCCATGACGAAGTAGGAACCTCAGGACTAAAAACCTTTGGATTAGAATAAAATTGAATTATGTGATTGCATTTTATAATTATTATCAATGCATGCATGTCAGATATATTCTGTATTCTATGTTGCGGTTCTAGTCTCTGCGTTGGTTTAAAGCAAATGTTTTCCGAATACCGCTAATAGAGTCCAAAAGAAAGAGCACTACTTCATTTATCAGCATAAAGCTGTTGAAAGACGGAAAATTAAAACAGTCCAGGAAAAGATGTTACTTTATCATCCACTAAAAAGAATAAAAACTACATGGAATAAATGAAAGCTTTTGAATTATTTACTTCAGAATAATGAACTTTTGTGGAAAGAATTGATTACCATTTGTACGTGAAAGGTAAGGCAAAAAGCAGATTTGGTGCAAAGATGCTTTTGCGTCAAGTAGATGTTATTGTGTAGAAAATAACGAGTCAAAAGCGCAAGATCTTAATCTTCTCCTTTTGTCGGCTTAAATTAACTAATGCTGACTCATCTCTTTGCGAGATGCAAATAGATTTTTTTTTATTAATCTCTTCTGGCAAATGTAGTGAGTGACTTAACTCTGAAGTAATTACCAAAAAGTTAGTAAAAACATTTCCAGTTTGGGGTTTATTAACACGCCATTAACACTCGTCTTTTTTGAACAAAATATTACATGCAGTATTTTTGCAAAATGACAAGAGGTTTTTAAACATGAATTGCCAACTTTCTGTAACAGAGTCCTGTGTAAAAGTTAATAATCATATAACGCTGTTCCGAAATGCCTGTTTTTTTTTTTATTTAAATGCAAATGTATATATTTTTTCTTAGTTTTTGCAGAAGATTAAGAAAATATAGCAATAATTAATTTTAAATTGAAAACTAGTCATTAAAAAGAGAAGATTTAATAAATTGTGTAAATCAAAGCTTTATTGTTTTAGTCTTGAAGGGACACTGTTCTTTTCTACACAAATGAATAAATATCCAGGTTGCAAGGACCCCAAAGATAAGGAGGTTGAGTTGTTTTATCTCTGAACGGCATTTTATGCTCGCAGTGTATTAACTGGCCACGTTACAAGAACCCATTGGATTCTTTTACCTCTGAGAGGCATTTTTCTGCACATAATAATCTAAATGGCCAATTGAGCTCACAGAAGGTTAAAAGAAAGGAACACACGGGGCAGCTGTTAGGAGACAAACGGGAGCCTTTCGTCAATGGTTGGGTTGGGTTGTTTTACCTCTGAGCGGCACTTTTTTGCACACAATGGGCTAAATGGCCAGGTCACATGGACCCCGAAGGCTCAGAGAAGGTTGGGGGAGGGGACCCACTGGAACAGCTGTTGGGAGACAGATGGTAGCCTCCCGTCAAGGCCATCCAGCGTGTTCTTTAACGTGCACAGGGTATGGCTCTCCCGCACAGGGGGCCATGGCTTAACGTCCCATCCGACGGACGGCGGCCTTTCCAAGCCCATCTGACCGTGTCCCCTACTGACCGTGGGCGAGGTGGGGAAATTTTGCGGAGATAAATCTCAACGCTAACCCAGCTGGGACTCGAACCTGGGAACTACAGTTTACTAGCCTGGCGCGCTACCGACTGAGCCACCCCCGCCCCCCTTCCGTCAATGACATCCAGTGTTTATAAGCAGTGTTAATAAGCAATCCATTTAACGTGCCCGCGGATCGACAACTTTAATAACCCATCCGACAGACGGCGGCCTTTTCAAGCCCATTGGTGTCCTTTTTCTGATCGAGGAAAGGTAGGGGCTTAGCGGAGATGTATCGCAGCCCCCTGAACCAGGTGAGACTCAAACCTGTGAACTGCAGATTATGAGCCTGGAGCACTACCCACTAAGCCAATCCCCCTACCCTGGAACTGAGTAGAGAGAGAGAATCCACTGGGTAACAAGCAGGAGAAAAATAAAAACCTTTCTTCAAGAGGATCCACTTTCTTCATCACTCCATTCTTTAACGTAGTATGGCTCTCATGAACACGAGACAACGAGTTAACATCCTCTTCTACGAATGGCGACCTTTCCAATTCAGTCATTATCTTCTCTCTCATGGAATCGGAACCTGAGTTAACAGAGAAAATCTCATCCCAACGCAGGAACAGTGAGGATTCCATTCTAAAAACATCAGATTACAAGCCTCGAACTACTGAATGAGGAAATTCCAGTCTCAGGATGAAAAGAAGCATCAAGTATTAAATCAATCAAACCCCCACTGGAAAGGTTTTAAAAACCGGAGACAACCTAGAAGAGGCATCTAGCTTCTCACACAACCTAGGAATAAGAACATATTCACTGACTATTATATCAGATAGGGTCTTTACAATAAAGGCTTCGAATGATACGTTGGGTTGTTTTACCTTTGAGCGGCACTTTTTTGCACACCATGGGCAAAATGGCAGGTCACAAGGACCCCGAAGGCTCAGAGAAGGTTGAGGGAGAGGACCCACTGGAACAGCTGTTGGGAGACAGAAGGTAGCCTCCCGTCAAGGCCATCCAGCGTGTACTTTAACGTGCACAGGGTGTGGCTTTCCCGCACACGGGGACACGGCTTAACGTCCCATCCGACGGACGGCGGCCTTTCCAAGCCCATCGGTGTCCCCTACTGACCGTGGGCAGGGCGGGAAATTTGACGGAGATAAATTTCAACGCTGACCCAGCTGGGACTCGACCTGGGAACTACAGATTACGAGCCTGGCGCGCTACCAACTAAGCCCCCCCACCCTCCCACCCACGAATGATACGTTAATACTGTATAATTCGATAGAGAATCAAGCGTTTTCTGACCTTCACGTGAAAATGCATGTGAGACGTAGTGTCGTTGAGGACAATTAGTAAAATATACACTTTTTTCTTTCCCTCCTAAGGAAAGAATCGGAGAAGGAAACCAGTTTGTTAACTAGAAGTTAAAAAGATGTGTTCCAGGCAATTTTAAATTGAGACGTTTCACGTGGCGACAATGCAATCTTCGACCTCAAAAATTGTCCACTGACCTCCCTGAAGTAACCTGATATTCCAAAAATCGAATCAATACTTTCAATGTCTAACATTATTTTCGTTCTTCTGGACCACTTTGTAAGAAGGACCTTGCCCCTCTATCATCTGGTCCAGGTACTTTCTGTGAGTTGAGATTTTTTCATCAATTCCTCTGTTTTTGTCGACAGAAAAAACAAAAACAAATTGTAAATGACATCATCCATCTGCTGGGGTGATGATTTTAAGCCTTGGCCGCACGTGCAGGGAAGCCGTACATTTCCTGCACGTTTAAAAAAATCTGGATAATTTTTATAGAAAGCTTTCTCTTTATATATATATAGCAATTGTATCTTGTCCCTTACCAACCTAACTCTGAGCACTTGGAGTTCTTGTAATATGTTCATTCTGCGCCAAAACAAAAGTGACGTCAGAAGTGAAATAACCAAAAACAACCCTCCATGGAGCCTTAAAGCTTTTGGTTTTAAAAGGTATTATTGAGTTATATATTCTCCTCTATATATTTTCTGCTCCCACCAATGCAAAATTTGTATTCTACAGTGTGTGCTTTAATGTGTTTATCTCTGCTACATCCTGAATCGCAATTTGGTAATGCATCCAGTTTCTTCGCAGCCCTCAGATGATTTCTTCCTTGAACTGAGCGAGAGCAGATAGCAAGACTGGTCAAGAGGAGACTCGAACTTGCAAACTTCAGGTTAAAAGTGTGATGCGATAGTTGCTTACACAGATAAGAGAAATCTGAATTTAAGATTTATGCTAATAAATCTCGAAATGCTTCTGTACTTCCAATCAGAACACACCTTTTCTCCCATAGATTTAAGCAGCTATCTTGAATTCCCTGCCCTGCCCACGGTCAGTAGGGGACACCGATGGGCTTGGAAAGGCTGCCGTCCATCGGATGGGACGTTAAGCCGTGGCGCCGTGTGCGGGAGAGTCGTACCCTATGCACGTTAAAGAACACACTGGTTGGCCTTGACGGGAGGCTACCATCTGTCTCCCAACAGCTGTTCCAGTGAGTCCTCTCCCCCAACCTTCTCTGAGCCTTCGGGGTCCTTGTGACCTGCCCATTTAGCCTATTGTGTGCAAAAAAGTGCCGCTCGGAAGTAAAACAACCCAACCCAAGCTATCTTGAATCTAAATATGTTATTAGATATCTGAATACGTTTCGAAGCTTCCTAAACACGACAAAGCTATCTCCATCCATTCAGTTGAAAACTTACACATTATCCTATATAAATGTTGACTTTTGGACGTAATAGGGATACTTTCCATAAGCAAACCGTTGAAATTCCTCGAATGATTTTTAATAAATATCAACTGTTTATAAGAAGTTTCTATGACACTAATACATAGTTAGCTGAAGAACATTGAACCCCAACACTTTCTGATAGCATGTTAAATGCTCTAACCATCGAGCTGTCACAGGCTGGCTCAATTCCAGCTAATAGAGACTGTAAACGTTTCCAATGGGCAGGCGGTCGGCTAATGCGTAGGCCCATGAGCTTTTAAACGTTCAATAAGATAATGCTTTCTTTAGTGGTAGAGTTTCATTTTAACAGACCTCAGATTAGGTTTTGAGATTGCAGATTCCTCAGCATGAACAATTGGCATAAATTGAACTATGATGCTTTGTTTTGAATAAGTTTATATACTGCATCCCTTACTTTTCTTTTCCTTTTTTCGAATAGAATTAAGATTTTTATTTTCAACTTTTAAGCATCTTCTAACTGTGGAAATCAAAGCAAACTGATGATTGGTAAATGCAAACAGTAATTTTCCTAATACTTCTAAAACGCAAAAACAATTTTCATTTAGCTAATAAAATAGTTGCGTTTCCCATCCCCTGGGGGATAAGGCGACAAATCATTACTGTCAATACAAACCCCTTGAATATTACACTTTACTACCAAAATTTCCAATTTGTCACACAAATAAATTGTTTTCAATATTCATTCAAAAATTTGCCAAATTTTCCACCGTTACAGCGCACTGTTAAATCTATTGGAAGATTAGTAAACGAGAATCATAATGTTTCGTCAATACCTAGCCAACATAAAAAAAGTGTTTTTAATTCGTCTTTAAAAATGAAAAAGGCGAATGTTTACAGATAGAGAGGCAGACAGAGAGGTGGTAAAGAAAAACATTAACTCATTATAAACATCTGAAAAAAATTATAATAATAATATAATTTTTTTCACTTTTTTTAGCAATCATTGAAGTCTATTTCTACAGGTAATCTGTGTAATTATTATGGAAACATTAACTCAAGTTTGTTTTTTGTAAACGAGCTAAGCAGTCAAGATTTTGGACAGGCACAATTAAATGACAAACTACGAAATAGATTCAATGGATCAGCTGTAGAAAGGATCAGGAAAAGAAAGTTTCTGCTTATAGAAAGAATCAACTGCAGAAGGTTTAAAAACAGTGAATAAAAAAAACAAGATTTTTGATCGCACCATCTAAACGAAAACTAAGGTGTCAGTATAATGGAAAACAAAGCTCCTACAGAAAACATTTAGTGGCTGCTGTCGTTATAGAAGACAAGTGTTATGTGGGTTGTTTTACCTCTGAGTCGGATATTTGCAGTAAATGGGCTAAATTTCACAAGGACCCCAAGAGCTTAGAGAAAGTTTGGGGAAAGGGACTCAATGGACACCTATTAGGAGACAAATGAAAATCTCCCGTTAAAGTTATCCAGCGTGTTTCTTAGCGTACACAGGATATAGTTCTTCCGCAGAAGAAGCCAAGGTTTTATGTCTCCTCCGAAGAATGGTGGCTTTTATTTTTAATTGAATATTTATTCTCTCATTATTATAATATTACAAAAGGATTTTTCAGTTGTATCATGTTGTTCCGCAAAGCCACATAGCTTGTCTGCAGGAAATAGAACACAACAGTTTCTACATTTATTTAAATGTATTAATTTCAAAAGAAAAATTAAAAGCAGAAACATGCATAAAATTGAAAAGGAGGATAGAAATAACTATTTATTTGTGGGGCTTATGAAGACAGTAAGCAAATGCATGAATTAAATTTAACTTTTATCGTAAGATCAATTTACGGAACAGAATCTTATATGATAAAATCTAACAATTAACAACTGAAAAACTGCAAGTGTTTAAATTATTTCGAGAGAAAAGCATATACGTTTGCCATTAAAACAGCAACACTGTGTATTGGTTTCCTCCAAAAACAGTTTTAAGTTTTGTTTCAATGCAAAAATAAAACCATTCGAGTTCCCTTTTTGACATGTCAGGGTGAAAGTTCGCGGAGATAAATCTGAACGCTGACAGCTGGGGCTCGAACCTAGGAACTGCAGACTAGGAACATGGTCCTTTACCAACTGAGACAACCCCGTCCGCGGCGAGTGTTAGGAGAGGACAAGCGACAGAAGAACGATAATTGCTTTATGCACAATAAAAAGTTCTCATAAATGCCTACATACCGTTTCGAGCACTTTTGTAGGCAGCTCTGACGTTGGGTTGTTTTACCTCTGAGCGGCACTTTTTTGCAAACTATGGGCTAAAATGGCCATGGTCACATGAACCCCGAAGGCTCAGAGAAGGTTGGGGGAGGAGACCCACTGGAACAGCTGTTGGGAGACATATGATAGCCTTCCGTTGAAGTCATCCAGCGTGTTCTTTAACGTGCACAGGGTATGACTCTCCAGTACACGGCTGGAGAGCCATACTATATGGTGATATCCTAAAAGAAGATTGTTACCTGCAACCCCCCTCGAAGGGAACCACCTTGTCGTGGTGAGGGGGCTTGCGTGCCTTAGTGAAGTTGAGGGCTATGCCGACCAGAGTCACTCGTGTCGGACAGGCCAAAGCAGAAAGGCTAGACTAAGAGTTCCCAGTCTAAGTTGACTCCACAGAGGCAGCACAAAAGTGCATGGATGTCAGTTGACAATATGTCAACAGCCTTTGGGCTTGAGTGCAGCTGGAGGTGGGCTGTAAGGAAGAGATAAAACAAAAGAAATGATGGTGATGAAGGTGAATAAAGGTGAAGAGGGAGATGGAGGAGATGTAAGAGAATAGTGGAAATGACAGAGCACAAGGTGGTTAAAGGAGATAGAAATGAATGGAGTTGGAGGAGATTTGAATCTGGATTGGAGGAGTAAGATGAGTGTAATGAGTTGGTTGAAAATGGCGGATAATTAAAAATAATACATTTGCAGTATGAAAGATTGGATATGAAATCTGTAACGTAAGGACTGAGGATTAAGTCTAGTTAAGGCTTAGTAAATATACTATAAAGGAAGAGAGGCGAGCTAACGCCTAGAGGCTTAGGGGAGAGCCCAAAATACAGGTCTGTAGCTATTAGGGGGAGGATGCTTGGGTCCAAGGACACAGGCTCCTCTCCCATTTTCTTTTCTTTTTCAGGTTCTCTGCTCACATAATCATTCGGCGAGATTAGGTTGAGGTCGTAACTCATTAACACGTGGAGGTGAGGAGCCCTTGGTCCTTTGGACATGGGTTCTTCTCCTCCCCCCTTTATACTCCGCCAATTTCCCGTTTCCGGGTGGTTTCTTACACGGACTTAACCCGGAAACTGTGCCCTTTTACGTCCAAGGTGTTCAGGCCTCACCTCTAAAAGCTGGACTCAAGTGAGGACACTGGCCTTAGGTTGTTGAAATTAAGCAACGTATCAAATAGAGAAATGGCAGGCCAGTTGATCAGGTTATGAAGGGCCCATCTTGGGCAAGAGGGTGATATATTATGGTTGCCACGCCTATGAGTGGCCCACCAGTTTATCGTAGGTGGAGACCCGTAATGTGGAAAAGGGGATTCTGGCGGTTGAGGGTCAGGAAAGCTGGTAGCCCAATACACCATCCTCGGCCCCTGCTTCAATAAAACGGGCGGTCTGAGCTGGCTCACTCAGATTAATCGGTTCGTGAGGCATCCCCTGTCCTACCTCTACGTCCGGGGTGGGTCCCGTCTACGTGGGGGCGGTTGCGAGAGCCAACCGGGTGGAGGTGATTCCTGATGATAAGGGTTGGGTCCGGATCAGGACCTATATCAGTACGGGTTTTGGCCTGGATCATACTCTGGTCTGAGGTAAGATCCGAAGTCTGGGTATAACCTGGGCGCAGCTCTGAGGTACCTCGAGCAATGAACTCTAACTCTGAGTCCTCCCCTTGTTGGACTCGGTAGTGGGCGGAGACCGCCTGGGTGGAATACCCTTATACAAATATGAAAAAAGACGATTGTGACGACGGAATCAGGAAGTACCCGACCACGACGTACTGGAAAGTAAGACAGCAAGCCCACGGATGCTGCTGATCTTGAAGTGGCAGTGGAGGAAGTCCCAGAGACAAGTAGCGATGGTGACAAAGAAGGGCCTCCAACTTGTACAGAGGACCCTAGCAAAGGTATAGATAAAGGGTGCCAAAATAACACGACGGCCCCGGATAAAAAAGTGGAACCCAACGGTAACGAGATGGGATCGGGGAGGTTCGATACTGCTGTCAACATTCTGGAGGAACTCGCGGTGGCGTTGTTTCAGTCGAGGGCAGATAAAGATCTAAAAGATAAAACAATGGGTGTAGCAAGGAAGCTGCACGCCATACTGTGTGAGCAAGAGCTCCAAATTGCGACTATGAACGAGCGCCTCACCTAGAGAGCTGCGTGTCCCCCAGTGTCAAAGGGGAAGCCACCGACTTATGCAAAGGCTGTCGGTGGTCAAGGGTCAGATAAGGACGGTTCGGTGGCGGCTAAAAAGCACCCCCAAGCAAAGGTACACCCTGCCGATCATCTCTAAGGATAATGAGAAGACAGCCATTGAAGTAAGCAATAGCCTGAAAAATAATATTAACCCTTCCGAGTTAAATCTCGGGGTGATAACCGTTAAACCAATGAGAAAAAACGGTGTCATTATCGAATGCAGCACGTAAGGTGACATGAACTGTCTAAAAAAGGCAGTAGACAGCCATGATGCGCTGAAGGATGTTTAATATAATACATACCTATTTTTATATAATACATAAACATACATTTAATATAATACATAAACTATGATTTTTGTCCTTAGCCAAGAGGCTAAGGACAAAAATCATACTTTATGGAGTGGACTCAGAGGAGACCAGTAGGTCTCCTCTGACCTACTGGTCTCCTCTGAGACAAATTTCATCTTCTACTTCCAGGCTTCTCTTGCCAGCTCGTGTAGTGTCGTGAGACGGAATACGAGCATTCCCCATGGGGGGCGGGTCCTTCGGGACCCGCCCCCCACCCCGAAATAAAGAGAGGTGTTACCTGCAACATGGAAAGAACCATCCCTTTGCAGTTCTTCTCTCATTAGTTATTTCTGTTAAAGCATAATAGCCATGAAGGAAAGTGCACTATTAAAGCCTCATCCCCAGGAAAAGGCCGAGCAGAAGAAACCACTTTACTTCAACTGAACTGCACACTAATGAAGGAAGGCAAGAAGAAGAGAATGGCAGTGTGCAGTTAATTAAAGCTCCTTTCGTATTTTCTTTATCCATATCTTAAATTTTTACCTTCAGAAAAGGATTATTCAAGAATTCAGATGCACTTTCGCATCATCTTATGCTTAAGCGTCCAAGTCTTATGCAATGGTAGGAGTCGTTATTTATTACCGAAGTCTAAGGCGTACTAATATATTCAAAAAAATGCCTAATTAGTTTCTTTGGGCAGGGTCAGACTTTCATTGCAGTTTATGTACAACTTTTTCAATTTTTATTTACCGTAATGCCAGAGCTGATCAGATATTTGGCTCGATATTTAAACTTTGCTGTGAAATACTATGTCTATAAAGGTATCGCATAATGAAATTATAAGTATTCGTAAGGTATCAAAAAAAATATTCGTAGTGTATCATTTTTCGCACTTTTTCTCCAAGCATGACTGGTACTCGTGTCACGTGACACGAAGGTTGCCAGATCACTAATTTCTAAAAAAAAGTTGCCCAGAATTTTTTCTGAAATCAACCATAGTGTTCGGATACTTTTTTGAGCGACTGTACTGGTGTTTACCACTTTAATCACTGATTCAACATAGCTCTGCTTAGTTTTTTGCAAAATGGTCGCGAGTAAGATTTGAGAATTTAGTTTCGGGACAGGGGTCCGAGAATAAGACTTCAGCCCCAATTACTGAAATATTCTACAGGCCAGGACGAGTAAAATTAAAATTCTATACGGAAAAAAATTTTACTCTTGTTTTTTAAATTTATTTTTAGTGTCAGTCATATACTATGGAGCTAAAATAAAATTATAGTATATTTTGGATTTCGAAGCAAGTTGGAGATTTCATAAAAGTCAGTTGTATTTTCGGGGTAGCAGGCCGACCGCTGGGTACTCCCTTACAAATATAGTTCTTCACATACCAGAAAAAGTCCATAGTTTTGCCACTATTATCATAAAGGACTATCTGTCATGTGCCTCTAATTTATTTATTTTCATTTATTGTTGCATCTTTGTTGTATTTTTGTTGTTGTAAATATTTTATGTATTAAGTGTGTTTTTAGAAGTGCTATTGTGGGGATGTGACTCATAGCTCTTGTTTTCGGGTCTGATCTGGCTGCCTGCACGGACTGACGAGTCCAAAAGCCCTTCTACGACTATTTACAACTATCCTCGGGCGCGAGTTCGGGCGCTGGAGACTACGACAGCGAGAGTAAAGAACAGTCTTGAGCGTCGCTGTCAAACAAAAAGGACGTTTGAACATGTGTCAAGGGACGCCACTCTTACTCAAACAAAACCCTTAAGGAGAGGGTTCGATTCTATGTGAGAATCAAGGTTCGGTTCTTGGTGAACCGAGTAAAATTCTATGTGAACTGAAGTGGGTTCTGTGTGAACCACATTGTAGACAAAGGCTAAATATCCTTTCGCCGAGTTTCTGGTAGGTAAAGCGAGAATCTGCAAGATGTGGTTCTCCACCTCATTGCATAATTGTTTGCAGCAGCAAAGCAACAAAGGCTTACGGATTCGAGCGCATCCCCAGCACGTGATTGTATATAAATGTGAATAAACTGAGTCGTCCCTATACAAGCCTCGTGCGTGAATTGTTGAACGTAAGTTACCTAAATAACGGTGAATTTAAATAAGGGACTAGTTGATCGTCCTCTACTATAGAGTGACTAATCTTTCGCCATATCCCAGCCAACCACACTATCCTGGTTTATTTCGTTTATAGATCGAATAGGGTTAGTTTGTTTTATCTCTGAGAGGTACCTTTTTGCCTACAATGGGCTAAATGGCAAGGTGACAAGAACTCCAAACGTTCAGAGAAGGTGAAAAATGGAACAGCTGTTAGGAGACAGATTAAAGCTTCCCATCAAAGAGCAAGGTATGGTTATCTCCCGCATACAGGGCCACAGTTAAGGACTCATCCGATGGAGCCACCCTTTTCAAATCCATCGATGTCCCCTTTCCGATAAAGGACAAAGTGATAGGTTTGAGGAGATAAATTTCTTCCCTGACTCAGTTTGAACTCGAACATGGAATTTGCTATTAGCAAGGCGAGATACCAACCGAGCTGATTCCTACCCTCTAGATCAAGCGGGCGGGCGTGGTTCAGTCCATAGTCCCCAGGCTCGTAATTTGCAGTACTCAGGTTCGAGTCCCAACTGTGCAAGCCTTGAGATTTATCTGCGCTTGCCTCCAACATTGTCTTCGGCAGGAAAGGGGACTGTGATGGACTCAGAAATGTCATCATCCATAGAATGGACTCGTCAATCGTGGGCCCGTATGCAAGAGGGTCATAACCTCTGTCTTGACGGGAGGCTCCCATCTATCTCCTAACAGCTACCCAGTGGATCTCTTTTCCCAACCTTCTCTGAGCATTTGGAGGGTTTTTGCCATTTAGCAGTTTGTGGACAAAAAAAGTCAGCTCAGAGGCAAAACAATCCAACCCAGATCAGGAAGAATCTTTCTTTGTCATTTATTGTTTGATTGCTGAAATAGCAGCAAATGTGAACAGTTAAGCTTTACATAGACCTCTCCGTTTGTCTTTAGTTGAAATAAGAATATATTTTTCCAAAAAATAAAACCTTCAGACAATTATAATAAAAAGTTACTTCATGGAGTATTTTGCGTTGAATTGTTTAAATTGTGAACGGCGCTTCTCAGCTAAGCAAGTGATACAAAGACAATTTTCACGAAATATCTGTAATTTCAAGAAATAGACCTTGATGACAAAACAAAAATGTTTTTCCTTTAATGAAATAACACAAAAAAAAATGTATGAAATATAAAAGCCACTGAAAGCCATTTGTTAAATATGATTACACGGTACATTTTGGTGACGTGAAACAAGACGAATTATCTTGTCTCATTTGAACACTTTTATTAAGTTGTGTTTTGCACATTCCTCTTCTTATGGAGGTTGTAGTTAAGAAAAATGAAGTAATTCTTCTCCTAACATAAACCTAAGGTAACTAACTAATTATAAACGTTGTTCTTGAGGTAGAAATTAATACATTGTGTGCACTGCTCTTTATGTAAAGTTTTAAATAGAGGTCCAGGCAAATGCAGAAAGAGGGGGAGACTTAGGATGAGGTAGGTAGACAATGTCAAACAGGACCTTGTTAGAACTGGTGTGCAGTGGTCAGATGCAGCAAATGTAGTTCAGGAGAGATAAGTTTGGAGAATTAAATTTCACGATCTGGTTGGACTTCCGTAGCCCACGGCTGCTTGAAGATGATGATGATGATATTTATGAAATAGTGTACTGATCGGTCAGATGTATTTAGCCCATGTAATAGTATGCAAAATTAAACTTGTTGTTAAAGATCAGATAAAACACGGTTTTAATTAGTTTGAAAGAATTCAATCTAGAAAAGTCAAATCTCGCTGCCGATTCAAAATATGTTTCATTTCATTAAGATGTCGCGAGACAGATTGCGTTAAAATGATAGGAATATAATTTTAGTGGAAGAATATAAATATATTTGTTACATATGACGATTTCATTATAATAGTAATTTATTATTATCTATTTATTCTTGGAAAAAGAATAATATCTTAAAGCAATTTAGTTGATTTTTACTTCGGTATGACCTTCTAATAATTTCCCTTGCTGCTATACCATTGCTACTTCATAATATGTGTTATATCTACATACATAAGAAAAAATGTAACCGTGTAAAAACCGAGCCTATAATCATGTAAAAGTATGTTGCGTTTTTTCCACCGTGTAAAACCGTTACCATGTGAAAGGAGTACCGTGTAAACCGAGGGATAGATGTATTAACAATTTGCTTAAATATGTCATGACTCGAAAATTTCAAAAAAAAAGTTTTGCAATTTTCACGCATCTTTCAAAAAATCGCAAAATCTATCCTTTTGAAAGAGCTCAAGAAACTCTTTTATTGAGAAAATGTCAAACGTACAGAAATGCCAGATATAAATTTCTAGAAATGAAATATGTTGGTGTCCAAGGGACCCGAAGAATCCAGTAATATATGCACATAGATTCCCTTATTCAACAGTGCCAGCTTGCAGGTTATTAATCATTCCACAGTGTTTCCACAAATATTATTCAGAGTTGTTTATTTTATTTTAAAGGATCCAACTGTCCTTTAAAGACTTTATTAGAGACTTTATTTTTTTAAATATTTATCAGAGAAATATTATTTTACAAACGGTTATTTTACAGAATATTTGTGTCTGGCAATCTTCGTGTACGTACACGAAGGTTGCCAGATCACTAATTTCTAAAAACATTGTTGCCAAATATTTTTTCTGAGTTCTGTAATCAACCATAGTGTTCGGATATTTTTTGAGCGACTGTAAACTACATATGTATCTGTGCATATTCTAAGACATTTTCTTACAGTGGATTAAGCTGAGAGAAACTACTACTAAAATCACAATAAACCCTCTCCATGGTAACGTTCAAAATATGTGGCACAACATATAAATAGGCTGAACACAACAAGGTCATGAGAAACAATTTCGCAAATTTTTCTGACATTTGAAAAAATGATCATTGCAAAATGTCCGAATTATTCGACGTATTTGGAAAAATATCTTTATTTCCTAGTATTTTCCCAAGTTTTATTTCACGAATGTAAAATGCGTAATCGCTGGAAGTAAATTGAACTCTACATACAACTTCGAACAATTTACGAGACATTTTTTCGATGATTTCTTTATTCCCTTGAAGTCCCTTCCTGCAACATGTCACCATATAGGAGAGACAGAGAGAAGACGTTTTTTACATAATTGTTTCTCAGATATCTCAAGCGAACAAGTTTGTTGACAAAACTCTAAGAAAAATATTTAAATTCCAAGGATTTCTTTTTTAGTCTTTTATTTTTACCCGAGTTCCAAGAATAGGACCAACATTTACCAGATTTTCTAGAAATCTGTTCATCCCGTACCTCAGGTAACTGCCTGCTTTTGTTCTGTCATTTTGGAATCTTTGTCCCTTGGAACTTGACCTACTTTCTTGAACGAACACTTTATGGCTTTTCTTCTCCTTCTTGTCTATAAGATTTTTATAGTTTGTGCACTACGAATATTGTCAGGCTAGAGGCCTTTTTAAATATTTTTTTTGTTCATGTTTTGTATATTATTTTGGATTTCACCAAAAAGGCATATGCTACGTGGGAGGCCCTCTGTCCCGCATCTGGAGAGTTAATGGAAGTAGCAGTGCCCGGAGGGATGGAGGTCACCCAACTGCTAGCGTCCGCTGACAAGTGACCCGGGACCCGAGGGCTAATGGCCTTGCCAGATGGCCGAAAGAGAGAGAGAAAGGAAAAAAAGGGTTTGGCAACGAGGAGAGAAGAGAGCCAGTCGAAGGACGAACGCGTGAAGACGTAAAATTGTAAAGGTGGTAAAAGCCGACTGGAAATAACGGCATTGGGCTCTGTGAATGCAGCTGAACAGGCATAGTAAGCTGTTGTTGTAATGCTATGTAATTGAGCATATGTCCTTGTCTATCAAGCATGTTTGGAAGGTTCAATAAATAAGTGTTATATTTAAGTAAAGGCTGAAGTTGAACCAATTTATTGGGGAGGAGCCTTAGTATTGAGTCAATGCAATTGTAATAAAATCTTTGATTTTATCTGAAAGACGCTTTCACCCGTCGCGTATTGCGATCGAACTGGAGGGACATTCCTAAGTGATCCCAATAGACACAACCGAAGAGGCAACATCAAAAAGTGGCGCAGGCGACAGGATGCAACAGAGGTGAAAGAGAGCTGCGAAGGTGACGAAGAGTTCCGACATCCATTGTGAGCTGACCAGAACAAGGCTGATACTGCCAAGAGTGTCCTGCGGTGTGCTTCAGGCGATAGAACAGCTGTGAAGGTACCTGAAGAGTCATGCATCACGTTCGAACTGTGGAAAAAGCTGTGAAGGTGACGGAAAAGTTCAACATCCACTGGGAGCTGATCAACGCAAGACTGATACTGCCAAGAGTGTTCCAACTGTGTGCTTCAGGTGGCAGACTGACGAGGCGGTTCGTTCTTGTCGTCACATCGGAGGTAAGTATCCTCTTACTCTATGGGTGAGTAGTTAGATACGGCAGAGGCCTGTACGAGCAAAAATGGAGCTTAGGAGCGGTCGCGATAGGGAAAGGGATGAGTTAAGGCGAGGCTACACAGTCACAGAAAGGGATAGCGTGCAGGGTGGTGCTTCAGGGAGTGACCGGGGAAGCGAGGAGGTGACAATAGACAGAGAGTCTGATGCTGCGGAAGACATGAGAGGGTTGAGGGATTATGGCAATGACAACGATACGGATATTCGACCCGTATCGAGGAGAGGGGTGATGTGCAAACGGTGGCAGTTTCTAGTAATCCAGCAGATGCGCGGCTGGCTAATTATATAAAATTATTGGGAAATATGTTAGATGGAAGCCCTAAAGACCCAGAAGAGGTGATAAATCTCTTTGAGACAGCGGAAAGGGGATTTAAGATATATGAAGTACCAGAGGAGTTTCAAGGCAAAGTCATCATTTCTCTTTTAGACGGTAAGTATGCAAACCATGTTTTTCGAAAATTAAGTGCAGAGGATTTTACTAATTATAAGAAAGTTAAAGAGGCCGTATTAAAAGAGTTTAAGCTCACTCCCTCTGCGTACAAGAGAAAGTTTGAAACTATCACTAAAGAACCGAATGAGTCATACAATCAGTTAGCCTCGAGACTCAGAAATAGCTGGGACTACTACGTCCGCAGTAGGAAGGTGACAAAATTTGAGGAGCTGATGGACCTGATAGTGTCGGATAAGTTACGCGATAGCCTTCCTCAAGACACTCATGCTTACGTAGTACAGAAAGAGGCGGAGTCATGGTCAAAAGCAGACGAAATAGCAACGTGGGCAGAAATCCATCTAGCCAGTGTAAACGAAACGGAAGAGGTCCTAACTTTTAAAGAGTAAAGGCATAGACAATATGCAAAAGGTGTTTCCCAGCAGCAGAGGATAGACTCAGAGAGAAATTATTCGAGCAGAAGGCATCAATCGACAGTTAATTTAGCTGAATATAGAAATGTCCCAAAGGTAAGGAGGTGCAATAAATGTAGATCCGATGAACATTTGATGAGAGATTGCCCACTGAAAACGGGGAACCGTGAGAGCCGAACTCGGATATACCAAGTTAGAACCTTGGATCAGAATTCTGAAGAGGTTTGTGAGGCAACGATAGGGTTACCACACAGTCAAAGCCAAGCCCAAGCAGACGAGTAATGGAACAGGAGAAGATACGTATCCCAGTAGGTTATAAAGAGGTTCGAATCAGGTGTGGCGACGAGACAGCTAGAGCAGTCGTGGATTCGGGGGCAGACCTGACAGTTATCAGAAAGGGGATGCTGAACGAAGAAAAACACCCAGTAAAAGACCATCTGTTGTTGCATGGACCGTTCGGTGATGCCAAAAGGGCAGAGGTAAAAGAGCGGCCTTTAAGTTTGACTGATGGTACAGACAATAGCACTGGGAGTGGCGGAGAAATTAAAGTGCTATGCGCAGTAGTAGCAAATCTGCGGAAGGAGGTACTTCTGAGTGTGGAAGCATATGGTAAGCTAATTAGAAAAAAGGAGAGAAGGCCTGTAACTGGTAACCCCAGGAGGAAAATCCACGAGCCGTGGGCCAATACAGGAAGCTGCTATGAAAGAGGTAGAGAAATTCCAGTTAGAAAAAGGGAAATGTATGCTCCATGGAGACCGTCCAATCAACGCCGTTCTATCTCCCAGCCCAAACATGTGCAGCAATCTGTCAGACTCGATGTCTGCGATGATCAAAATTATGCAGGGGAGGGGGCGAACATGGCAATTGGAGGTAACAATGGGTCAGGCCGACGCCAATGTCGACGACTTTCAGCCTGTAGAGTCAGAGGGTTCGTACGGGAAGGTGATATCTAGGTAGTCACGAAAGGTGTGCATAACCTTTCACATGGGATGTCACCTGTGAACGAATGAACACCGCCAGTACGGCATACCTTCATCAAAGACAGTTATTAGTGAGAGAATTAATTTATAAACTGTTTACTCTTGGACAACTACTTCAGTCACCAGGTTTTTTTTTTGTTTGAAGCAAAAAAAAAAAACAATATTTAGACTCAGTGCACCGGGATATACCTAGATGTTCTTTTATATTTAAGTGTAGTGTACATAGATGTGTAAAAGATGTGCCAATTCGCAGAGAATTTATAGAATTCATAAAGAGCCTTCGAAATCTGAATTTTATGGCATTGAACTCTAAGATTTACGCGAAAATAAACTCTAATTTTCAGCGTTCAACTTGACTTTTTAGTCAGCAGTTAACAGGACTAACTACTGACTTCTGGTTGGGAGGTGTCAGGCTAGAGGCCTTTTTAAATATTTTTTTTGTTCATGTTTTGTATATTATTTTGGATTTCACCAAAACTGCATATGCTACGTGGGAGGCCCTCTGTCCCAGCATCTGGAGAGTTAATGGAAGTAGCAGTGCCCGGAGGGATGGAGGTCACCCAACTGCTAGCGTCCGCTGACAAGTGACCCGGGACCCGAGGGCTAACGGCCTTGCCAGATGGCCGAAAGAGAGAGAGAAAGGAAAAAAAGGGTTTGGCAACGAGGAGAGGAGAGAGCCAGTCGAAGGACGAACGCGTGAAGACGTAAAATTGTAAAGCTGGTAAAAGCCAACTGGAAATAACGGCATTGGGCTCGGTGAATGCAGCTGAACAGGCATAGTAAGCTGTTGTTGTAATGTTATGTAATTAAGCATATGTCCTTGTCTATGGAGCATGTTTGGAAGGTTCAATAAATAAGTGTTATATTTAAGTAAAGGCTGAAGTTGAACCAATTTATTGGGGAGGAGCCTTAGTATTGAGTCCCTGCAATTGTAATAAAATCTTTGATTTTATCTGAAAGACGCTTTCACCCGTCGCGTATTGCGATCGCACTGGAGGGACATTCCTAAAGTGATCCCAATAGACACAACCGAAGAAGCAACATCACAAATACATTCTTAGACATTATATCACCGAAGCGTAACATCATAATCTAAAATACTTGTGCACCTCAAATGATCTGAATATTTGTAATCATTGATACTTCTGAAAGTATCCAAAATGGTAAAACAAAATGGGTATTCCTTTTATAATGACCCTGCATTAGAGAGAATGACATGAAGGTCGTTTGTGAAGTTCTGCAATGCTTGAAAAAATGCATTTGTATAGAGCTCACACTAAAATTGAACAAAGCCCAGATTCATTATTTTTGACTGCCCTTAATAAGCAATCCAAAGCCCTACAGGTAAAGTTAACAGGAGACGCGATATCAGTAGCCTATTATAAATAGAGTTCGTCATCCGAGGTTGTCAGACCTGATTATTAGTTGGTATTACATCTGAAGAAGTAAATAAAGCCGAAGCTCTCACGTGATGCCAAAGCACAAAAGGAGCTCGGCTGCCATATTGTGCTCTACTCATTCGTCATTTGAGTTTTATACGTCATTGGGTCTTTTGCATGGACTAATGCTAATCTAGTATTTTGTTCTGACAATCAAATCTTTTAAGAGCTGAAAAATAAATGAACGATGTTTTGGTTGGAAGATTGTTTGGTTGTGGGATGAGTTACATCCCATTCTTTGGTTATGATATTGTCCAAACAATAGATTACAGTTATTCTGCTTATGTTCTTTCTCCGTATCAGAGAAGTGTTTTTAACTTGATCAAGAAATCTTAACTTTTTACTGTTTTTTCTTCTTCCTCTCTGTTGCAAGAAGAAATATTTCTTTCACAACAGTCAAAGAGATTAGAAAAACCAACAAATCAGATGCTAAAATCAATAAAAGTTTGTATCGAAATAAATGAACGATGTTTACTTTTCCTGTGGTAGGTATTCCTACCAAAGTTATGATGTCGCATCTGATGGTCAATCTGAAGCGGCCAGAGGCAGAGATTTACTTCTAACTGATTTTTGCGTAGCCATTCTTTTTCGATCAATCTGTCTACGTCATTTGGTCGTGTGATAATTCGGTTTCTGTTTTTGAAGCTGTGTATTAGAGGTTGCAATTAGGCCACCATATTACTTGCTATATACTGCAGATTTTCATAGTTTTCTTAACTTTGAAATATGATTTTTTTTTCTTATTAATTATTATCGCTAAGTATTTAGTCCGTTTTTAGTCTGTATTTAGTCTAACACAGGGACTAATATCGGAACCATTCTATTGCATTTGGAGCATTAACTTACATTGGGTTGGTTTTACCTCTGAGTGGCACTTCTTATTGCAAACAGAGATTTCAAGGGCTCTGAGAAGGTTGGGAAAGAGTTAAGTATAAATACGATTTTGATACACGCAGATGTGATAATATTTACATAATGTACAAAACTATGCTGTTGCTATATAGTAGCATGGTGCATTGAAGGAATGGGACGTTAAAGTTGTAACAATCTATCACGTCAATCTTCCCATGATGTGAATCTTCAGGAAACACGTGCACGCGAAACGAAATGCATATGGGAAGATTTAATGCTGTAGCTACAGAATTTCCGAAGTATTTGATGAACAAACAAATTGTGTCGTTAACTCGAAAGAGTTCAATGTCGTAAAATAATCCGAAAATGCAGAAAAATTGAGTTTACCAAATATTTATATCCCACGAATTTAGAAAGATTGTACACAGTGTATCTCGTTCCATCTGTCGCCTAAAGAGCTTTCCAGTGGATTTCCTTCTCTCGTCTCTTAACAACTATCCACTGAATCCCCCATCTCTCTTCTAACAGCTGATAGCTCATTCCCTTCCATATCTCCTAGCAGTAGACCTCCCATCTGCCCCTACAGCTGGCCAATTGATTCCCTCCCATCTGTCTCTTAACAGCTATCCACTGAATCCCCCATCTCTCTTCTAACAGCTGATAGCTCATCCCCTTCCATATCTCCTAGCAGTAGACCTCCCATCTGCCCCTACAACTGGCCAATTATTCCCTCCCATCTGTCTCCTAACAGCTGGGCAGTTGATCCATTCTCTCTTTCCTAGCAGCTATTCAGTGGATCCCCTTCAATCTGTCTCCTAAAAGCAGACCAGCAGATCTCCCATCTGCTCATAGAGTTGGGTAGTTGGTCACTTTCCCTCTCCCCCCCCCCAGCAGGTGTCCAGCGGGTCTCCTATCAAGTGTCCAGTGGATCCTCTTCCCACCTTCTTAGAGCCCTTAAGATCTTTCTGTGAGACAAGAAATGCCACTCAGAGATAAAAACAACCCAACGCAACTTAGTGTTCCAGATGCAGTAGAACGGTTCCGATATTGGTCCCTGTGTTGCAATTCTTAAGAACTGATTTCTCAAGCTCCAGTCTGAGTCAAATCGAGGAAATAACTTCTTCACGGAAATTACGTCAGGTGCGTTAATAACAAAACAAAGCTTATCATTTCAAACATGAATTCAAGACAGAATTTATCCTTCCAACCAAGTATTTGGTGCTTACATTTCAATGCAATTTCAATATTTCAGAGTTTTATGACAGGTTAAAACAAAATTAACAAATTGGTAAAATGTTACAAATATATCTCGGCTCACCTAAAACGTCTTCTCGTCTCTCAGTTTACGAAGAATTGCACAGACTAAAAACTTAGCAATCGACGAAAAGATTACGATTACGATACTTGCACATCATTAATTTCCATCTACTCTGCTTAAGTTGTTGATTTATCGGAAAAACGCACAAAAGTGATTCTGGAATGTTATTAAGGACCCAGTTATCGTTTGTTATGTGAGCAGAAAGCATTAATAGGAATCATCACGCAAGCCATCACAAAACGAAAAGCAGTTGTATGAGATAATGGATGATTTATGCCTAGATGGCAGACATGTTGCTTACTGTAACACAGTCATAACGGTTATTATGCGATGTCATTCGATTGTATTGTTATTGTTCTTCAAGATTTTCAAAACGAAAATAAGCAGCTTGCTTAATTTGCATATATATATAAGCATTGTGACGAGCAGAAGTTTGCTTCGTGCAATGACAAATTACAGTTATTAGCGTATTTTGAATATAGCGTGCATCATCGATGACGTAATATTGTTTTACGTCACTGAAGAACAGGGCAATAATGTAGAACCATTGTAGCAACAATGTAAGAAGCCTTATGGAGGAATAAACGTGTATGTTAAACAAAGTGAGCAACTAATGTCTTGGCGAAAAGAAAAGCAAAAAAATATTGTGCCTTTTGGTTCAATTATTACTTTCTATGTGCTTTTCAACATTACCTGCTCTTGCGGAAACACAAGACAGTGTTTGCAGGTTGACACGAAATGGATTTCTCCTCGTGTAGATTTCTCCATTGCTAATTTCTTCGCTCACAATTGAAAGCCGAGAAAGTTCTGGCGATAGCAGCGTCACCCACAGTTGTCCGATCCCAATTCGCAAAGGCCTTCGTGACCCTAAACCCCGTCTCATCACAGGTAGAGATCAGAAATTTTAACACTTAACATGGGATCACACAAGAGGAACCTGCGTACGAAATTTGGGAAAATTTAGTCAAGTACAGTCGCTCAAAAAAGTATCCGAACTCTATGGTTGATTACAGAATTCAGAAAAAATATCTGGCAACGTTTTTTTTTTTTGGAAATTAGTGATCTGGCAATCTTCGTGTCACGTGATTACAGAATTCAGGAAAAATATCTGGAGCGTGTACAGCAACTGTACATGCTCCAGCTACCGTTCACAGCAAACTGGAGCGTGTGCAGTAACTGCACACGCTCCAGTTTGCTGTGAACGGTAACTGCACACGCTCAATATTTCCGTGAGTGAGCCCACACTATCTAGTATCAAAATAATATGACCACCTACAGTCGCTCAAAAAAGTATCCGAACACTATGGTTGATTACAGAATTCGGAAAAAATATCTGGCAACGTTTTTTTTTTTTTTTGGAAATTAGTGATCTGGCAACCTTCGTGTCACGTGACACGAAGGCTGCCAGATCACTAATTTCTGAAACAAATCGTTGCCAGATATTTTTTTCTAAATTCTGTAATCAACCATAGTGTTCGGATACTTTTTTGAGCGACTGTACGCCGGGAATAACAGGACGCCAAAATATGTGGAAACAGAGAAAAAAACTGTTCTAAATGTTTGTTTAGCATTTAAGTTAGTGCATGCGCTGACATTAGCATGCCACAGAAGAAACACCTTCATATCGGAATATATATTATGATGATTATCGGAACACGAATATGGTCTTTGTTTCATTTTTAGTGATCTGACACGAAACTCGACCATGCTACCAACTTGGAATCCGAACCCTAACCTCCACAGTGTCACCGTGAACCAGTACAAAAGCAGAGAGGGAATAATTCTTTTTTTCTCCAAGAATCAGTCATTTTAATGGCTGAAGAAGTACAGAACTTAATTCTTTTTCCGATCCATAGGTTAAAGTGATCGTTACGATGTAATTCATACCTGGAACCTTGCCGAATCCACTCTTCATCATGGGGCTTTAGCCCTGTGTAATATTTGAGGCTCCTTATATTCTGGAAAATAAATGAAATTCATTCTAATTTAGCAGTTGCCGAGTAGGCAGAGGCCCTAGATGACTTGTGAGTTAACCTGGTACTGCAGGATTTCTCAACCCATGCTTTCAAATGACACACTTTACAAGAAGTGTTTTGCATTTTATTTTTAGGGTGTTTACCTCTGAATGACGATTTTTTACCCACAGTATGCCAAATTACCATATCAGAGGACCACAAGGGCTCATAGAAGTAGGAAAGGGATCCAACGAACAGATGTTAAGAGACAGAGGGACGTCTCCCGTCAAGGCCATCCAAAGTGTTCTTCAACGTGCACAGGATATCGCTGTCTTGTACATAGAGCTACGGCTTTACGTCCCATCTAACGGGCGGCGGCCTTTCCAAGCCCATCTGTGTCTCCTATTGACCGCGGGCAGGTTGTTGGGTTGTTTTACCTCTGAGCGGCACTTTTTTTGCACACCATGGGCTAAATGGCCAGGTCACATGGACCCCAAAGGCTCAGAGAAGGTTGAGGGAGAGGACCCACAGGAACAGCTGTTGGGAGACAGATGGTAGCCTCCCGTCAAGGCCATATAGCGTGTTCTTTAACGTGCACAGGGTATGGCTCTACCACACACGGGGACACGGCTTAATGTTCCATATGACGGACGGCAGTCTTTCCAAGCCCATCTATGTTCCCTACTGACCGTGGGCAGGGCGGGGAATTTTGCGGAGATAAATCTCAACTCTGACCCAGCTGGGACTCAAATCTGAGAACTACAGATTACGAGCCTGGCGCGATACCGACTGAGTCCCCCCGCCCCACCGCTGGCAGGATAGGGAGTTTTGCGAAGATAAATCTCAACGCTAATCCATGTGGGACTCGAACCTAGGAACTGCATATTTGCGAGCCTGATACACTACCTAATGAACCAACTCCCGTCCTTAGGTAATCGAGCAAGAAAATAACTCAGTATAATTAAAATGAAATTAAGCAATATAACTTCCGTGTTCTTTTTGCTGAACGTCCCAAAACCTGTTAAAATTTGCGTTAAATTGAATAACTAAACGGGGCGGGATTCTAGATACTTATGCTTTAGAAGCAAATAACTGAGTTAACCCTTTCAGGACCATAAGGTTTCTAAGAGTAAATATTAGTATGTAACTGTTTATTTTAGTTTGTTTAGACGTAAAATAAATAAAAATCATAAGAAAAATACATAACAATGCGTAGTTTTTTTGGAATTTTATGGGAAATATTTTTCCCAATGGACTATAAAGGTAACATAAATTATAGTTAGGCTTATTATGCAATGTCTTTTATTTATTGGTTTATTAGAACAAAATGTTAACTAAAATAATACAAAATTATGAAATAAAATTACTATACAAATGATGTGCTAATTATGATATTCGGCGAAGCAATTTCTTTTGGTAGTGAGGCAAAGATGGACATTGCACATAGTACATATATTATGCGTCCTGACAGTTCTGTTTTTGTTTTCTAAACGTTCCCGTTTACGTAATTGCGTTCGGCATACGTTCTATTTTGACATTCTGTATAAAAAATGCAGATAAGGTTATAATTAAATACGACAATCACCAATTTTAAAATGGGAAAAATGTTTCCCTTAGTCGTGAAAGGGTTAAAAAAATTGATGATGCCCAAGTGAACAGCCGTGGACTTCTTCATAGGACATGATGCCCAGTGAGGATATAAATCCATGTGTTTCAAACATATAGCGTATTATTCTGTGATCTTATTCTATTCTATGTAGTTGAAACAAATTTGAAGCTGAGTTCTGGTTCACAATGGTGCTTTCGACATGGGCCGAAATAATGTGGAAGCCATTTCCACTGTTGCAGGGAATTCATGCTTGCATCACTGTAGCTTTTGTCCATTACGATAAAGGATAATCAGCGGAGCGAAAACTTTTTCCATGGATCGAAGGCAATTTGTCACTTAGACCATCACTTCTGGAAACAAAGCAATCGTAATACATTTATTTAAAAAATAGTTCGTTTGAAGTGGATAAAGATGGCGTTTTGTTGCTCAAGTTATTGTAACTTTTTTCTTTATGTTTCGAAGCAAAACTGTAATTAGTAAATCATCAAGATTTTGGGTTGATCTTTTGGCTATCAAATGGTTTTTTGCTGCACAGTTGGATAACTGGCATATCATAAAGAGTTCAGGGATCTGATTGAAAAGAAGACACACTGGACGGCTGTAATCCCGTCAAAACCACCCAGCGTGTTTTAAATGGGCACTGTTATAAATCTCCTGAAGTTGAGACCTTAGCTCAGCGTCTCATCCATCTATCTTTCTACTTTCCAAGTCCATCAATGTCTTCATTCTTGCGAAAGTAAGGGGAAGTCAAACGAAAAAAAACTCGAACCTTGCACGGATGGGACCACTGTGCTATCCCTAAATTACGTTCAGTCTGTATTCGAAGGAGAGTTCAAAGCCTTAAAGAAGAATATTTAAATTCTGCGGGAGGTCAAATAGGGGCTGAAAATGACTAAATTGGTTGTGTTCTTTCATCTTTGAGCTGCATTTTTTTGCACCGACTGGAAGAAATGGCCAGGTCCAAGGACCCCAAGGCCAAGGCTCAGAGAAAGTTGAGGGAGAGAATCCACGGAACAGTTGTTAGAAGACAGATGGAAGCCCCTCGTCAAGGAACGACGCACGGGACGAAGGTCCGACGGGCGGGGGCCTTTCTAAGCCCTCGGTGTGCCCTCTCTCACCAAGAGCAGGACCTAGATTTGTGAAGACAAACCTCAACGCAAGCACAGTTCAGAATCAAAGCTGGAAAAGATTACGAGTCCGGAGCGCTACCAACAAAATCAATTCCTACCCCAGGGGAACGTTGGAAAATTCCTGACTATAATCAAAATTTCCTAAAAATGTATAAAACACTGTCAGTACTTCAAAATTAAGATGTGCATCTAATTTTGAAGTTGAAGATGAAATTTGAAATTTAATATCTGCATCTGAATCTTGGTAACGTTGTTGGTAATTAGGTTAAGAGAGTCAAAAAAAAAGAATTAGTAAAAAAAAATCATTTAACTTTTGAAACCAACTTATACGATCAGCTTGATGGATAATTTATTTTATTTTTCTAATATCTAATCATTTTTGTAAAAATATTTGTTCTGAGACTTAAAATCCCAGAAGTGAAAGAATATTTATTATTAATCACAATCAGATCTAGATCTCAAATATTAAAAGTATGAATATCAAAATATTACTCAACTGAGACATACTATGCTCAGTTGAGTAATATTTTGATATTCATACTTTTATTAATTATATTTAATAAGGTTATTCATACTTTTATTAATATTATATAAAAATATAATATTAATAAAAGTTAAATATAAATTAAGATAACACTAACAAATTAAATAAAAATTAAGGTAACACTAACAAAACGTGGCAAAAATGTTTTATTGTACAATGTAATTAAATGAAAATTTTTCCAGAAATGCATTTTAGTATAACGAGGAAATGTATAGAAACCAGAACCCTCAGACCGGAAACGAACATATTACAATGACATCATTAAAACAACGGAATAACGTGCATTGCAGAAGTTGACTGCAAATGCTTTAAAATTTGCACATATGACGTCAACAACAGGGAGCATTATCCCCACTGACTGCTAAACAGCCCTGACAGCATCGATCTATGCTCAATGCAAAGTTGTTCAGAAGTGCCTGACGCTATAAATCCCATTCTTTCACAAGAGCTAACTTTACTTCTCGGAGTAGCCCAAGAGGCGGCTGACGGTTTACAATGCATCTCCCTAAGGAATCTCATACATGTTCGATGGGATTTAGATCTGGAGACCATGTTGGCCCGGTCATTCGTTGGATATCTTCCGTTTGTAAGTACTCCTGCATTTAGTTATCTCTATACGAAAGGGATTTATCGTCCGTAAACAAGAAATCAGTTCTAACCGGACCCCTAAAAAGTCCCACTTAGGATTCAAGGGTCGCGTTTCACTACCTCTGAGCAGTTACGGAGCCTCCATCTAATACATGAAAATCAGTATGGCCGTTAATTGCTATGCCACCCAGAGCAGCACACCATTTCCACCATAAGTATCCCTTTCTCTTCTTTCGGAGGAATCGGATCTCATTTCTCGTTCTTTCCAGATTAAACAACGTCCAGATTATGGTTGTATGCTAAATAGAGATTAGTCAGAAAACAGAACATTAGCCTGTTGTTCAGGGCTCCCAATGACCTGTTGGGGCACCAGTTTAGACAAGTTTTGCGCTGGTTGGTGGTTAGAGAAACACAAACCACTGGCCTCTTGGCATAGAGCCCGCTCGCATTAAGCCTTCATGACACTGTCCTGGTGGAAATCCTTTCATCACGAGAGACAGTTGACGCGAAGTCATCGTATTATTCAGTCTTGTCATTCAGCCAGATAACGGTTAGTTCCGGTTGAAGTAATTCTCTGCCGACCTTCACCAGTTCTTCTAGTAATAGTTCCTGTCTCATGGAATTTTTTTTGCTCATATTGCTAAAAATTGATAAAAAGTGCTGTGTTAGCTTAATTTTGCCAACCAGTATATACACGTATACATATCTATCTAGGGATTTGCCGAATTGCATCAAAATGCAACGAATAAGAAATGATATATATTTCCTCTGTTATTTAAATTCGTATCCTAATAATCATCTTAGTTCATAGTCTCAGCATAAGCAATTCCTTCATTATAATTTAAGCTTAGTATTTTTAAAAGCTACTTATATATCAGAGATTCTCCGACAATCTCTTCACTGTGCAATTCATCATACTCTTGTTCCTATATTAAATTAATTCAGGAATGAAAAAAATTCATTGGAACATATCAATCTAAAATTTTATCTCGTAATTCCTTTCATCTTAATCATTTTATTAGTTTCAGCTGCTTCGGTTTCTTCTTATATTTTTCTGACAATAAATTTGTTTCTATTTTTTTCAGTTTATTTTATATTTTTTTTTTGCTTTTGGAATTCAGAAGGTTTTTCGAAATTTTGAAACTGAATATTGTAATGACTTGACCGAACATTTCGACTGAAAAAGAAAAATGTATGAAATAAAAATTTAAAACTTACTTTTATTTATACATGTCCTAAAAAGTATACTAACCAAACAATCTGCAGTATTCGTATTAACCTAGAAGGAATATAGGACGTCGGCGATATTTGTTCAATTGGTAAATCAGCTTTGATGAGCAATCTTCTTTTAAAGTTAATACGAATTCAGTAAGTGGTTTCATCATCGATATGGTTTAGTTTCACTTTATTTTACACTTTACGGCGCATATAAGAAGAAAAGTATTTTTCATTTCGTCAATTTATATCTACTTTTTGTGTTTGAGTGGCAAAAGAGAACTTCATCACTAAAAACATCGATCTTTTGTTTCGGAAGAGAAAATATATACATTCCCTACAGCAGTGGTTCTCAACCATTTATGCTTCACGTTTGCCCCTGGAAATGTGTATGCAACTGGCGTACCCCTTATATAGATAGATAAAACTATAGTTATAGAATAATAATGCAAACTTAGCGACTTTGTGACTAGATCTAGCTACTTTTGAGCTCTCACGGCGTACCCAAAACATTTTACGCATATCCCCAAGGGGTATTCGTACCCCACGTTGATAACCCCTGCCCTACAGTATTGTAGAGCCTAAGCTTTCATTTGGAATACGACTCGTCAAGATCGACCTATATTAATTTCTTTCCTCTTTTCTCTGGGGGGGGGGCATAATTTGAAGTATCCGACGACATTCTCAACATCACAGCTTTCATTTGGGAGCTAACTCGTTGCTTTCAGCCCCATTGAAATTTCCTATCAGTGGTATCGGCAGAAACTTTTTCAGGGGTGGAAGCGGGGGAACAAGACTCTTTGAAATGGTGCCATTGTAATATTTTTTAGACAATGGGCATGGCTCCATATAATACGTTTAATCTTATCTAGTGTCGTTCTTATTAACTGTGTTTTAAAAAAAATCATATATCAATAGAAAAATATAACTTAAAAAATTCCATTTCAGGTGGGGTAAGGAGTCCCGCTGATATTCCCCCACCCCCTCGGAGGATGCCTGTGGTTCCGATTTTTTTCGGAGGGGAAGACCGGAGTGGGGCAAAATAATTATTAGCCTGGGACCGTCCCCCACATCATAAGCTTTCATTTGACACATTAGTTACTCTCAGCTCTCGCATCTGGAAGATACGGGGGCGTTCAAAAAGTTCTTGACACATGTCCGTAGATTTGCACTCGTTCCTCCGTCGTTAACGAGCTATGACTTGTTTGAAAGCTTGTCTGAATTTGTCATTATGTGTTAAAACCAAAGGCCGCATCATCTAAGCTTATATCTACTTAACCTGGGAACCTCTGATGGCACTACATTCTACACTGGCGTCACGTAAATTTCGGTCTGAGAAATCTGTGTGTTGCTGTTATGGAGCCCTGCTAAAGACGAGGTTTAGGTTTTACGTTTTCACAAGGATGCAGCTTGGGGACTACACGAAAAACGCTCATGCTGATATATCACAAATGTATGGGGATCATGACTGTTCATTTGGCGCTGTTACGGGATGGATGTGGAAATTCAGAGAAGGACGATAAGACTTCGAAGGCCTCCCTTGTGAAAGAAGACCAAACGGAGCCGTGAACGCCGAGGTTCATAAACTCATTAAAAAAAACCACATCAGGCACGTACTCTGGATTTAGTTTCGTGGGGGGGGGGGGCAGTAAGATAATTTCGGGGTGGGTGAGTCCGACAATATAGTGTGTGACGGGGAGACAACAGATAAATAAATTAAATTGAAGAATAAGACAAATAAAATGAATAATAATCGAGAAGACTTGAGTAGGGTTTTCAAATTACTAAAATATTCCCCAAACAGGAAAGGCTAAAATGATATTATGTATGAACTGATTCATAAAATATGGGGCTAAAATAAAATTGTATAAAGACAACTGTTTTGGATTTCAAAGCATCTAGACAAGTTTGAGATTTAGTATAGGACGAAAGGGATTACGTCACCCCCCCCTCCCGAACTTCCCTCGCATAACGAAAGAATGATTTTCGCATTTCCCCTTTCAAGAGGAACAATAAAGCATGAAGAGTACCATCATCGTTTCCAAAAAATAAAGGATATAATGTGTTCCCTTTGTCTTCTGCTCGTCTGAGGACATCTGACGCTTTCGCTTTTAGAGATAAATTAAAATTCTTTTTGGGACTTTTTGGGACTTTTTTGGACATTGATGAAATATTACGATTCTCACTTTTTGAATCTCTTAAAAGCTGTATATAATCGACCCCCCTAACGGTGGAAAACGTTTAGCGAATATTACAAACGATGTATTTATGCTAGAAATTTCAAATTTTGGTGGTGGAATGGGTTGGGTTGTTTTACCTCTGAGCGGCACTTTTTTGCACACCATGTGCTAAATGGCCAGGTTACAAGGACCCCGAAGGCTCAGAGAAGGTTGGGGGAGGGGACCCACTGGAACAGCTGTTGGGAGACAGATGGTAGCCTCCGTCAAGGCCATCCAGCGTGTTCTTTAACGTGCACAGGGTATGGCTCTCCCACACACGGGGCCACGGCTTAACGTCCCATCCGACGGACGGCGGCCTTTCCAAGCCCATCGGTGTCCCCTACTGACCGTGGGCAGGGCGGAGAATTTTTCGGAGATAAATCTCAACGCTGACCCAGCTGGGACTCGAACCTGGGAACTACAGATTACGAGCCTGGCGCGCTACCGACTGAGCCACCCCCGCCCAGATGGTGGAATGTGCAAGTCACGAAGTTTGAATTGGAAACAATAAGTTGACCCCTTACATCAGGCGCTGCGGGAAACGCAACTGTTTATTAAAGAGATAATTGGATAATTATTTTCTTAGTTAAAATTAGAAAAAATAAAAATAAATAAATACCCCCTCAAGCAGCTGCTTGCCACAGAGGTCTGACAGGAGCCTGTCAGTTTATATGCCACAGTAGGATATCTGAGAGGATGGCAGGACCTCAGCAGAAAAACGACACACACATCCATGCCTAATATCCGGGGCTCGAACCCAGGTCCCTTAACCAACGAAATATTATAATTCGCATTATTCCAATCCTTCTGGTGAATTTAATTTACATCGTTATAGGGCAATAAATATGAAACAGGCGAAACGTTTAACAAATATTTTAAATAATTTATTTATGATAGAAATTTTACATTTTGTGGTACATTATGGAGAGATATTTAACTAACAGCAATAATCTGCCCCTTTTTCTCAGAAGGATGTGAGAAAAGCAAATTTTTAAATTTAAGGAATAAAATGAAATACTTTTTTTGCTTTATAAGAACTAATAAAATATTATTATTTGTGTTTCCCAGTCATCCATAAGTTCGAATGGAAACTTTTAGAGAGCACTGAGGTAAGTAAATGAAAAGCTTCATTTTCTTTGAAAACGAGATCACCATAAGCGATATGCATTCTTCTACTTCTTTATAACTTCTAATTTCGCAGCGTTATGAGCTTTTTTTTGACACAACTCGCTGCCGTCGGTCAACAGGTTCGGAAGATATGGTTCAATTTTGGCAAACAGAGACATAAACAGGAAATCGAAAAAAATCATAAGTGACAAGTAATAGAAAAATAGGAGAAAATTAATTTGAAATTTCTTTCACAATAAATTCTAATACTTTTTTTTATCATCCTTCGTTATTTTGTTATAAAACTATAAATTTAAAAATTACGATTTTATCGAACTAGTAAATAAGGTGAGTTGTTTACCTCTGAGCGGCACTTTTTTGCACACCATGGGCTAAATAGCCTGGTCACATGGACCCCGAAGGCTCAGAGAAGGTTGGGAGAGGGGACCCACTGGAACAGCTGTTGGGAGACAGACGATAGCCTCCCGTCAAGGCCATCCAGTGTGTTCTTTAATGTGCGCAGAGTATAGTTCTCATGCACACGGATTAACGTCCCATTCGACAGACGGCGGCCTTTTCAAGCCCATCGGTGTCCCCTACTGACCGTGGGAAGGGCGTGGATTTTTGCGGAGATAAATCTCAACGCTGACACAGCTGGGACTCGAACCTGGGAACTGCAGATTACGAGCCTGGCTCGTTACCGACTGAGCCATCCCCGCCCCAAATAAGATGATAAACTGTTAATATCAATTACATAGAGAATTTTATTAAATGTCCTTTCCATTTCATGTCAATTAAAAATAATGCTTTAAGATTCATAAAGATTTCGCATAGCTATTTCTATCCCTTAAATCAAATTTCACTCAACTTCAAAAAAAAAAAACAATTAATGATAAAATGCCTTGCCACTCGAATTCTGACAGCGTTTGTAGAAACCATTTCTTACCAGATGGTATAAGAGGGCTCTTTGCATTTTTATTACCTATCTTCCTACTGCTTTTCGCTCGTCCTTTGTCTGTTTCTTGATTTCTCCGTTTGGGTGTTTGTCAAGACAGTTGTTCGTCCACATCTTTCGAACGCGAAGGTAAAAAGTTAAAATATAAGAGGTGGGTTAGGGAACGAAATCTATTGAAACTGTTACGATACAGATGGAAGCCTCCTATTAAGAAGACATCCTGCCCCACGGGACCACGGCTAAATTGCCGTCAGACGCATGGTGGCCATTCTAGGTCCATTGGTGTCCTCTCTCTCGCCGAGTGCATAACGGAGGTTAGCGGAGATAAACCTTAACTCAGGTACAGCGGAGCCTCGTATCTGGGAAAGAGATTATGAGGCTGAACCGCAATCTACATCCTCCAACTCAATGAAAGGTAAGGAAATTCCTGACTATAACTGAATCCTTGAAAAGTTCCAAAATATCTTCTATGTGGTCAACACATCCAAATTTGGATGGTGCATCTGAAATTTTGATTACGTTTTTGATAATTAAGTTTAATAGAGTCAAAATAAGAAGAGTTAGGAAGAAAAAGAATTCCCTTAGCTAATGAAACCCACTTATACGATCAGGTTCAATAACATCATTGCCTCTGTCAGGGGCAAGCAGCAGTTTAATGGGTAATTAACTTTATTTTTCTAATACCATTGTGTGTAAAAAAATAAACCAAGAATCTCATATAAACAATAAGGATATCCGGTATATACGTATTCCTGGACATCGGTGGGGTATACAAGTCTTTATTTTACTGCATGCTAACGTTTACTCTTCTGCAGATCATACTGACTTAGTGTCGTTGAAGGCTTAATTACAACGCAAACTGTTGATTTTATCTCTATTTTAATAAATCTCGGTCTCCTGTAATTAATTCTCCAGCTGTCCGAACCGCCTGATCACAAATTTGGAGCACGGGTTTCCCGTGTTAAGTTAAAAAGCCAAGTCCTTATGTACACTGGCGGAAATTGGAAAAAGAACACCATTAACAATTGAAGCGTAATCTATGAAATTTATTTAGTAGAAACAACTTGTTGAGAAAGGACAGTGATCACATATGTGAAGTTATTCAATGTTTATTTTACATTTTAATGAGTATTGCATTTTACAAAAGGCACATTTTAATAAGGTGTTGAACCTCTTCTAGAAGCAAAACAAACTTCCAATCTGGCATGCAATCGGTCATACAAATGCTGGATATCACGTTAGGGGATACCATTCCATGCGCTTTCAACTTAGACGTGTAATTCAGCGATGGTAATTACCCGCCCGGGCCCACAGAAGAGTCTTTGTCCGATCCAGTCCCAGACATGCTCGATTGGAGACAAGTCCGGAGAGCGTGCTAGCCAAGGGAGTTGGTGCATTGCTTGAAGAGCATGTTGAGTTGCCCGGGCGAAGTGCGAGAGGGCGTTATCCTGCTGGAATAATTTGGAATCATTTGGGATTACACTCAAATATGGCAGAATGACAGACTGTACGATGTCACTGACGTGTACCCTGTACAAACACCAGACACGTACAAGAGTGATAGCTAATCACTCCCCACACCATGATGCCCGGCGTGAGCCCTGTATGTCGCTGGCGGATGCACAATGGAAGAAGACACTCACCTTGTCACCTTCGGACACGTAAACGACAATCAGACGCTCCTAAGTAGAATCGTATTTTATCACTGAAGACCACAGACTGCCATTCTTCCCTCCAATGAACTCGTTCTTGACACCACTACAAACGTGCTCAACAGTGACTAGGTGGCAGTGGTAACTATGTCAGCGGCAAATGTGCCCGTAGTCCTGCTTCCAAAAGACGATTGCATATCATTCTTGTAGACACCCTTGGTACGACAGAGGATCGATTTTGTGACGCCGTAGCCGCCCCCTCTGCCACCGCCGCCCTCCTGATACGCCGATCCTCTCGTGCGCCCGTAACTCTGTGTTTCCCAGAACCACGTCTGCGAGTGTGCGAATGCTCTTCTGACCATAGACGCCACCATCGTACCACTGCCGATACATCTCGTCCAACGCGGTGTGCAATTTGACGAAAAGACCAACCTGCTTCCCAAAGACTCACTATATGACTCGCTCAAACTCCGCTAACTAAACAAATGTTGCCCGCCTGCGTCGTTCAGGCATGGTAGCTTGTTCGTAGAGCACTGAACAACACGACACAAGACGAATAACTTCTTTCTTCACGCCCTAGTCCTTAAATACGCGCTGCGTACATTTGCATGCTGTCGTCCTCAGTGACGTCATTATTTCATCCAATGACTTTCAATCTTAGACCATGGTTTCTGCTGCCCTTAACTATTAACATATTATAATATGACGTTCCTAAAGGAATTCCTTCTGGGTGTTCTTTTTTCAATTTCCTCTATAAATAAAATAAATACCCCCTCAAGCAGCTGCTTGCCACAGAGGTCTGACAGGAGCCTGCCAGTTTATATGCCATAGTAGAAGGTCTGAGAGGATGGCAGGACCTCAGCAGAAAAACGACACATACATCCATGCCTTGTATATATAATAGAAAGAAGTTTAATACCTCGAATCTCTTTGCAACTGTAATAAATTGGTATCAGTTTGACGATTTAACACGTTGGAGGTTAATTTTCTTATTGTTCCATCAAGACTTTTGATTTATTTTTTCAAGAAAAACAGATTTTAAGTTCTTTTTTTTAATTTTGAATGTTTTTGGAACCAGTGGTAAATTAAAATCCATCTTCGTGCTAGAGGCTAAATAAAAATAAAGCCCAACCAATTACATTTATATAGGATGTTTGATATTTTTCATTCATTCATTTTTCCTCGTATTTCTTTTTTCCGAAACAAACACCTTCCTCGCTTGGTTTCTACCCTTGCAATTTTCGCACACACTCTCTGAAGGTCACGTGATTTTCTTACAGGTCTCACAGTTAAAAATCTCTTTGTTACATTTTGCGTAAAATGCCTTTTCTTGCTTCTTATATTTCATTCTTTCTTGCCAACTTTCTCATGATTATTTCATTTTTTACTTCTTACCTTCTTATTTCGTAATTATGACAGATGGCACGACATATTTTATAATTTTTTTTTTATTTTAACAAGCCATATTTAAAGTTTGAGTTTCCATTTTCAGTGGTAGATTGCCCAATAGGCAGAGTGGGCAATTGCCTAAGGGTCCGTAAGATTAGTGTGTCACCTACCTCCGTGTTATATAGGCAATATTAGACAAATTTTAAAAATAAATAAATAAAGAAATAAGCAAAAATACCAATGTTTCTTACTTTAAGGAATTCAAATAGAGTAATTAATATAGTAATCGTTGCATGTAGTTTTCCACGCTTGATGTAAATGGGGGGAGGGGCTCAGTCATAGCGCGCCAGCCTCGTAATCTGCAGTTCCCAGGTTAGAGTCCCGCCTGGGCCAACGTTGAGATTTATCTCCGCAAAACTCTCCGCCCTGCTCTCAGTCAGTAGGAGCCACCAATGGGCTAGGAAAGCAGCCGTCCGTCGGATGGGGCATTAAGCCGTGGATCTGTGTGCGGGAGAGCATACCCCGTGAACTTTAAAGCCACCCTGAATGGCCTTCACGGGAGGTTAACATCTGTCTTCCAACAACTGTCCAGTGGGTGGCCTCCCCCAAACTACTCTGAGCCCTAGGGTCCTTGGGACCTGGCCATTTAGCTCATTGTGTGCAAAAAAAGTGCCCAAAACACAACCCAAACCTGAAGTAATTAATTTCAGTTTAGTTGTTCTATACGCTTTTTGATGAGACTGTTATTATCAAGTTAGGTAGAATGAAAAAAAAAAACACTTTTTTTTATATTTGAAATTGCAATATTAAGCCTTTTTTATTGCGCTGTCATAGTTCTTGTTTTATACCATTACAAACTGCAAGGAAAAGTCCCATAAGTGTTGGTGCTTAAGAACCCAGAGGTCTTAATCTGCTATTGGCTGCTTTGTACGAAGCCTCACCTTGTATTAGAATAATAACAAAGTCTAACAGCAAGTCGAACGAGGAAACAATTTTAAACTTGTGTTTATTCCAGTTGAAGTCGGTTTTCTTCACGCGCATGAATAACAATCTCATCGACATATCGCTTCACTCGAAATGTTGGCCTCCAACTGTCCCATCGTCTGAAGGTAACTGTTCCTTCTCCTTCAGAGCTGAGAGAGCAAGGATCAGTTCCAGAGATCCACCATCTGAGATCACTTTGTTCCGTCGCCGTCTACCGAGGCAAGCAACGAGAGAGAACGTCTCCCACCTTGCCATAATCCGCTAGAGCAGCTCCCGTCGCTGTGTGGCCAGGCGCATTTCCGGGGCGCACTCCGCTGAAAATAGCGTCATCTTTGGGGCGAGTCCCGGTTTAGGCTGTTCCGTCCTTGCTAGTCTCTCTGGCTCTGAGGAAATCACGACACACCGTCGGCTTCACAACTGCGGCAAGGGTCATGGCACGCTTTCTTTTGCACCTCGCCGTGGCTTTGCTATAAATAATCTGTTGCGATATTAGCTGCAGATAGCTGCAAGTTCAAGATTGTGAGCTATGGTTGCATCGATGGAACGCCCAAGCCTCTTATTACGATACAACATTTTGAAATAAACTCTCTTAAGGATTACATAAGCATAAAAATGAATTTATGCAGTTGGCGTGATCATGTTTCAGGCATTCAAAACTACGGATTGGCGAAGTGTTCCTGAAGGCTTTACGAAAAGAAGCATAACTTGAATGAGCGACAATGTTAAACATAATCTTGTTACAATTGGGCTACAGTGGACAAGTGAAGCAACTAATGTCAGTTCTCGGATTTAGAATTCGGGGGGGGGGGGGGGGGGGCTCAGTCGGTAGCGCGCCAGGCTCGTAATCTGTAGTTCCCAGGTTCGAGTCCCAGCTGGGTCAGCGTTGAGATTTATCTCCGCAAAATTCCCCGCCATGCCCACGGTCGGTAGGGGACACCGATGGGCTTGGAAATGCCGCCGTCCCTCGGATGGGACGTTAAGCTATGGCTCCGTGTGCGGGAGAGCCATACCCTGTGCACGTTAAAGAACACGCTGGATGGTCTTGATGGGAGGCTACCATCTGTCTCCCAACAGCTGTTCCAGTGGATCCCCTCCCCCCACCTTCTCTGATCCTTCGGGGTCCATGTGACCTGGCCATTTAGCCCATGGTGTGCAAAAAAGTGCCGCTCAGAGGTAAAACAACCCAACCCAACCCAAATTTAGAATTCGGGATCAAGCTGCCCACAGAGAAAACTAGCGCCTTAGACAACTGAGCTACAATTCAGGATAGATGTTTATAATGAACTAAATGAAGCACTCTAGTTATATCTTTATATTCTATGTTTGCTTGAGTATAGCTTATGTGAAAATAATATGAACATTATGTTGCCTGTACATTCATATATATATATATAAAATAAATACCCCCTCAAGCAGCTGCTTGCCACAGAGGTCTGACAGGAATCTGTCAGTTTATATCCCATAGTAAAAGGTCTGAGAGGATGTCAGAACCTCAGCAGAAAAACGACACAAACATCCATGCCTTTAACCATCCATGCATTAATTTATAGGAAAAAGACAACTTCTACTGCAAACTTATGATTTAAACCAGCGAGGGAATCTTTATTGAGCCAAAAGAACAAGAAACGACAATTATTCTTATCAATCAGCTCTTGGAATCAATAGATTCAAAGAGCAGCAAATTATAATTTTTGTTAGGTCAAGAACAATAATAGCAAAAATAAGAGCAGTAAATTATTTCCTTTTATTAGAAAAAAAATTACACTGTGCAATTTCAAAACAGCCATGCTTAAGTGTATATAATAAAACAACTGAAATATAAAAAAAAACTAAAAGAAAAACCGCCGTTTATTAGTGTGCTTTTCAGTTTGTGTCATCCTGGACATATTATCTGAATTTGGGATGTATTTAGAGAACTTGAATTTCTTCAGTGCTTTCAAACTGTCGTCCGTAATCCTGTTCTGGTGCTTACTTTTAATGAAATTTATTGAAAAATAAATTGGTCCCCTTTAAAAGTTCAGCCAAACAGCCAACCAAGAATCATAAAGCTTGCATCAAAAGCAGTATTTTAGTGTGACCGCAACCGTAGGTGCCCAACCCCTAATTTAAGCAAATATTCTTAGAAAACTAACCATCATGTAGAGCAGAATAGGATAAACTACACCACTAGTCAAAGATGTCAAAGTTTTTTAAATTAAAAATCAATCGATATAGCCATGTCTCCAACGTTATTATTCAAAAGTTGCTTTATACTGCCAAAAAAACTAAATTAATGAGACGAAAAACTCCTAAAAACTAATCTCAATTGGTACTGAATCACGAAAAGAAGCGTTCTATCCGAAAGTCAAATCCGAAACTACAAATCTTATAAAATAAATCATTTTAAAAACTGAGAATAATAAGTTAAAGATCTGTGAAATTCATAAAAGTATACATTTTAAGCAAAATTCGCTAAGTAACTAAAGAAATAGATGACAACTCATTACAACACACATCTACAGAATCCTTAAGCAGCCATGGGCTACAGAGGTCCAACCAGACTCTATAATTTAGTTCTCCAAACATGTCTTTCCTGAGCTACAGCTGATACATTTCGCCAGTGTAGGCCAATTCTAACGAGGTTCTGTTTGACGTTATCTGCCCACCACATCCTTGGTTTCCCCCTTTTTTAAGGCCATTAGGTACACCATTCATAAATCTATTTGCCAATCTGCAGCTGTACATACGGGCAACATGGCCAAATCAACGCAATCTATCTCTCTGCACAATATGCTGCTCAAAGGAAGTTGTCGACGCCTTGGCCTGATTTCATCATTACCTACAAAGTCATACCACGAAATGCCCAAGATACTGCGTAAGTATGTAGAACAAAGGCATCATGTTTCCTGTTCACTCTTTAGGCTACCAAGATTAGGTTATATATTACACATGGTGGAGGATTTAAAGGTGCCTCTGTGAAACTGGGTGCCGGCTCGTCGGTGTTTCTGGCGTGCCTTGCGGCCTCGATGGAGGGGCTATCCGAGGGTCTGCCGACTGGGACCGAAGTCCCGAGTCGAGTGGACTTATTGGTCGGCCCCTGCGAAGTCATAGGTCGTCTTGGTGCCCCGATGGAGATGCTTTACTGAGGGTCTGCCGACTGGAATGGATCCTCAGTCGAGTGGGCTCCTTTATCGCCTCAGAGAAGTCTGGGGTGTCATGGAGTTTGGATGGAGTGGCCTTGTGGGGCCTGCAGACCGGGATTGGAGTCCCCGGTCATGTGGGTTGTCTGCTAGGCTGCAGCGAAGTCCGGCTCGAGGTATTTGCTGGGGAGGCCGCCGGTTGGTGTCCCGGCGGAGAGGACGAAATTGAAGGTCATACAGAACGGGACTGCAGCCCTATTATGTGTGACTTATTGATGGGAGAGCCTGAAGACTCTCCCCATGTTAGCTTCCCCATGCAAAAAGTTAGGATATCATATTTTTTTTTCTGGCTATAAATTCAAAAGATACCATCTCATTTTTTGGCAAAGTATTTTGGACAAAATCCAGTGAGTGCTGGGCATATTCCTAGGCCATGATTCAAAAGATCCCACTCTCACTGCACCTCAATGATTATTTCTACAGACAGCTAAAAACCCTAGCAGTGTTTCTCTCTTCACCAGGTCTTTTCCCGCAGTAAGGCAGATTCAATGTAAGGCAGTTTAGACAGTCAGGAACCTGGCTAGTCGATAGTGGTTTCAGCGACAACTTCCTTATGGTGATATGCAATCACAGTATTGCGGTGCACCGGGATTGTCACGCATTATTTCGTTGTTCAAAAAGGGTCCCCCCCCCCCCCCCCGATAGGGGACCACCTTGACGTGGTGGGGGGCATAAGGTGCTGCTGACTGGAATTTGTGCCCCCAGTCAAGCGGGCTCATCGACTTGGCCTCAGAGAAGTTGAGGGCCCCAGCTGGTTGGTAATGCTGGGGTGCCATGGGTAGACGCTGCCCCGATGGAAAGGACGAAGTCGAGGACCATGTTGAACGGGAGTGGGATCCCCTATTAGGCGTGGTTCATCGATGGGAAAAGCCAAACTAAGAGTCTCCATCACGGGAGCCGAGTCAACTTGGGTTGTATATCCTTGTTAGTGGCTAACCGGGGCACAGATTAAATTTAGGTTTTGACCGATGGAGGAACTATCTTTCTATAGTAGAGTTCGCCATAGGTAGTCGTGGGGTGAGCTGCATCTTTATGGTGTTGTCTTGCCCTCGACCGTAGGTAGTGGTGTTCATGGCATTATCCCTATAGATGCAGTGCTGTCAATGTATAGCGGAGCATCTGGGTTTTTCCTTCATTACTAATTTCCTGTTCAAAAAGGGTGGTGTCGGAGCAACTTGGATTCTCAATATCCTTGTGTTTGTGGCGACCTAGGACGAAGATTACAGTTAGGTTTTGGCGAGTGCTTTACTTTACTTCTATAGTACTGTTCAGCCCCGACGGTGGATAGTGGTAAACATGGCATTTTCCATAAAGATGTAGGGCAGTCTCTGAATTGCGGGGGGCGGGGGGGGGACTTAGTCGGTAGCGCGCCAGGCTCGTAATCTGTAGTTCCCAGGTTCGAGTCCCAGCTGGGTCAGCGTTCAGATTTATCTCGGCAAAACTCCCCGCCCTGCCCACGGTCAGTACGGGACACCGATGGCTTTGGAAAGCACGCCGTCCGTCGGATGGGACGTTAAGCTATGGTCCGTGTGTGGGAGAGCCATACCCTGTGCACACTAAAGAACACGCTGGATGGCCTTGACGGGAGGCTACCATCTGTCTCCCAACAGCTGTTCCAGTGGGTCCCCTCCCCCAACCTTCTCTGAGCTTTCGGGGTCCTTGTGATCTGGCCACTTAGCCCATTGTGTGCAAAAAAAGTGCCGCTCAGAGGTAAAACAACCCAACCCAGCTTACTATACGTGGTAAATAAGGTTTGAAAGATCGTTTTGCCACATCTCCCTTATTGACTTAGTGACTGGCTGTTGTATGTCTTTCCTCTACACTTCGTTATGAATTCCTGCAACAGAGTTGACTTCCAGGAATCGTTCAGCGGCATCACATGCTGTATTTCGTGTGCGACTGGTCAGTATGCTAATGGGACGATACCATTTGCAACGAGAACCGAGTGCCTGCTGGTCTCTATCAGGAAGCAGACTACTGACATGGATTGCATCTTCCACACAAACAGGCACCAAAAGACTAAAGTAATTACCGTAATGGCTCCGGAGATTCATTATTTATAATTGTCATAGGAGACATTGTAATGAGTCCTTTAGTTGAAAGGTTGACGGGAAAGCGCCGTGGATGTACTTCCTAAGAGGTCGCTCTAATTTGATAGTTGGATATAAAGATGATGCATCTCTTCTTTAAGAACGTTACTTCTAATTCGCATATTATATAAAGTAGGAAATTTCTTCGTTTGTGTGTCTGTTCTCTTATGCACTCGGCCACCAGAAAAGCTAAAAGCACCAAACTTTGCAGGAACATTTCCTTCACTCAGGGGAAGAATATAGGCTATGTGCGAACTCGCTGAGGTCAACAAAACTGAGGTGGCGGGTTTCAATTTTTCGAAATTCCCATAGGTTTAACATTAACGGTTAAACACAGATGTCTCTCACAGACTTAGCATTAGCAATTATTCAAAATTGCGTTTGTAGTGCCATCTATTACAACTTTAGAGAGTTTCAGACTTCCCCTAGAGAGGAGGAGAAAAATTACACCGAGGAGGAGGAACGAATCGATTTTAATGAGTTATATGCCGAATGAAAGCTTCTGGCATGGTGAGTGCCACCTACTATATACTTTGGAGAGTTTCAAACTAACCCTAAGGGAGGGGGATAAAATTTATTTAGTGAACGAGGCTCATAATGTTTTACTCAGACTTAAGTCCAAACTGGGACTACGTTGAGAACTTTATCGGCTAACTCCCTTTCTGCGTTTGGAAAGAAGGGGCGCACTCACGTTCAGTTAGTTTAGACGTTAAGCTGTCACCCCATGTGTGAATATTAATCGGAGATAGGCACGCTTCAAAACAGCACACTAGCTACCTCTCGTACCAGAACTTGTGCCTCGTGGTTACGCGCCAATTGTTCTGCCAGGTAAGCTTAAGCTGTGGTGCCTTCATACTTGTCTAAGGAATATTATGAACGAAGTCGTGGTAGGCTTTTTCTTCCAGATAATTCGTATGTAGTAGGGCGCTACCATGCTCTTTTCTAAACTGACGAGGGTTGGGTTGTTTTATCTCTGAACGGCACTTTTTTGCACACCGTGGGCTAAATGGCCAGGTCACATGGACCCCGAGGGCTCAGAGAAGGTTGGGGGAGGGGACCCACTGGAACAGCTGTTGGGAGACAGATGGTAACCTCCCGTCTAAGCCATCCAGCGTGTTCTTTAACGTACACAGGGTATGGCTCTCCCACACACGGAGCCACGGCTTTAAGTCCCATCCGACGGACAGCGGCCTTTCCAAGCACATCAGTGTTCCCTACTGACCATGGGCAGGGTGGGGAGTTTTGCGAAGATAAATCTCAACGCTGACCCAGCTGGGACTCGAACCTGGGAACTCCAGATTACAAGCCTGGCGCGCTACCAACTGAGCCATCCCCCGCCCCACTGACGAGGAGTTGGCAATTTTTTATCAAGCATAAAGGAGGTTTCCAAATGGTCTAGTCAAACTTTGGGAATGTGTTCTATTGCGCTGAGTGATGGAAAAAATTCCCATGAACATTGCGCCAGAAATTCTTCCTTTCCGAGTTCTAGCTAATTTTGAGAGTGCAAAAAAAGATAGCCTTTGAAGTTAATTAATTTTTATTCCATTTATTTTAGCACAATGTAAGTAATCGATTAGAACAATTATGTAAATCTACATCAGAGAAAGTGTTCGAAATGGCCTCCCTGAGCAGCAATATACGCCTCAAAGTGGCTTCTCATCGACTGTTGAAAACGTTCGAAATGTCCAGGAGTGTTTTGAATATTCTGGCAACCATCGACGAGCCGTTCGTGGAGAGCTTGTGTATTAGGAACCGGGGTAGCGTAAACGTCAGCAGTAACATGTCACCATAACTGTAAATTAAGTGATTTCAAATCGGGAGAGCGTGCAAGACATGCAATTGATCCACCTCTACCAATCCAAGTGGGCAGAATACGTACGATTGAGATCACCAAAGAGTGATGGTATTTTATCCAACATTTGCATACATCTACTGTGCCATCAGACATGCAAATGACGCAAATTTACCTAGAATTGTACCTTTTGATAGGCTTCCTTAATTGCACTTTCAAAATGCGCTGTAATTCGGAAAGAAAGAGTTTCTGACCTATTGTTCATAGGAATATTTTACATTACTATGCGCAATGGAACACGAAGAAGTTTTTCGAAGTTTGAATAGACCTTTTGGAAACACCCTGTATATACTTGCCAGACGTTACTCATAAACAAAGACTCAAGTGGTGTATCACAGGTATATCACAGAGGAGGAACTCACAATTTTGAACACAGTAAGTGGGCATGTTTCATAAAAATTGCCAACTTCCTCGTCGGTTTAAAGAGTGCACTGTAGCGCCTTCCACCATATGAATTACCTTGAAGACAAATTCCACTGCCACTTCGTTCGTAGCCGTAATTAGCCAAGCACGAAAACGCCACTGCCTTAGCTTAACTGGTAGAGCAACTAGTACATAACTAGGTTGGGTTGTTTTACCTCTGAGCGGCACTTTTTTGCACACCATGGGCTAAATGGCCAGGTCACATGGACCCCGAAGGCTCAGAGAAGGTTGAGGGAGGGGACCCACTAGAACAGCTGTTGGGAGGCAGATGGTAGCCTCCCGTCAAGGCCATCCAGCGTGTTCTTTAACGTGCACAGGGTATGGCTCTCCCGCACACGGAACCGCGGCTTAACGTCCCATCCGACGGACGGCGGCCTTTCCAAGTCCATCGGTGTCCCCTACTGACCATGGGCAGGGCGGGGAGTTTTGCGGCATAACTAGGTCTCAAGGTAGAGTCTGGGAGGCGGATGGTGTGGTTTGCCGAGCTTATTGTCTATCTCTGATTTTTATTGTCTTCAGGCGATGGAAAGATTTTACAAAACCTTCAATCCCCACTATATAGGATTTTTTCGCGTTCATTTCAATTCCCTACCGCGCTCCTTTCCTTATCTGCTATGGATTGCCATCATTTGAGAAAATCCAACGCTATCTTTCACCCATTGGCAGCTCTGTTTTTCGGTGCGTTTACGCACTGCTGTAATCTCTCCTTCGTTATCTCTTCTTAAACGAATCTTCCAGCATCTTTTCTTTTGTCCTCGTATGCCTACGGCGAAAACTAAGAGCACATCTCTTCCTGTAATCCCTAGTCAAGCTGCACAAACCTAATAGAGCATTTTTCAAGCATCGTACAAAAAATTGTTTACGTTAATCCACTTATTTAACTTGCCTACGAAAAAGGTTTCCACTGCAAAACCTTTTTCGGTTCAAATTAAAATAGTTTTATTCTTCTGTGCTGCTCTTTTCGCTTCTACTCTCATTTTTTTTTTGCCATTCATTCGTATTCTTGGAAGAATAATAGAATAGGAAAAGACGCGTTTGATTTACATAAAATGCAGACTTCGCCAACTTTCGCGTTTCAGTTGATTTTTGTCCATTTACATGAAATGTCGAAGATCATGAAGGTTTGACGAAAAGGAATAGATCAAGAATGACGTAGGAGGAAATATGTGAGAGAATGTTTTAACGGTGAATTGTATTTTATCTGTACAACGGCAAAACGGACAGTCACACAGATCCCCAGAAGCTGAAGAAGAAAAACTGGTAAACAACTTGCCTCAGAATCAGATTGTGCTTTTCTCATTAGCATCATGTATCGTTTTTAAAAACTTATAAATAACAAATCGCTGCACACACAAAGAGAAGGGGGCGGGGGTGGCTCAGTCGATAGCGCGCCAGGCTCGTAATCTGTAGTTCCTAGGTTCGAGTCCCAGCTGGGTCAGCATTGAGATTTATCTCCGCAAAATTTCCCCGCCCTGCCCACGGTCAGTAGGGGACACCGACGGAAGACTTCCATCTGTTTCCTAAAAGCTGTCCAGCGGATCCCCTTCCCCCAACCTTCTCTGAACCCTTGGGGTTCTTCTGAACTAGCCATTGAACTCGTTGTGTGCCAAAAAATTACACTCAGAGGTAAAACAATCGAATTCACCCATTCTACGAAAGCATGATTATAAGTAAAAATATGTTATGTATTATATGTTGAAAAGCGCCTAGCAAGTTCTCAGAATTTTGAACTGGGTTGTTTTATCTCTGAGCGGCACTTTTTTGCATACCACGGGCTAAATGGCCAGGTCACAAGGACTCGAAGGCTCAGAGAAGGTTGGGGGAAGGGACCCACTGGAACAGCTGTCGGGAGACAGATGGTAGCCTCCCGTCAAGGCCATCCAGCGTGTTCTTCAACGTGCACAGGGTATGGTTCTCCTGTACACGAGGCCACGGCATAACGTCCCATCCGACGGACGGCGGTCTTTCCAAGCCCATCAGTATTTGCCAAGTATTATCCAAACCCATCGGAGTTCTGCGGAGATAAATCTCAACGCTGACCCAGCTGGGACTTGAATCTGGGAACTGCAGATTACGAGTCTGGCGTGCTAACGACTGAACCACCCTCGCCTCTCTCTGAATTTTGAGATCCAATATATACCGATTCGCGTTTAATGCTAAATACAACGCTATTATGGGGAGCTAGGAGAGATTCATAATAACAGCTATTAATGAAAAATTCTCGAAAAGAAAACATTTTACATTTTTTTCATTATTTCAGTTTTCATCTAACGTTTATAAACTACCGTTATCCCAACTACGGTGTCACAAATTGTAATTTGAAATCTTACCCACGAATATACTACACATCGGTTACCGATTTACCTGTTTTGTGGAGAAAATACGTTTAAAAAAAATGATGAGACATAAATTTTTTTAGAACAGCTATTTTCTTATCGCAAAATTTGAGCAAGTATACCACAAACGGTGAAAGAAGTAAGGCCCTATTTTCAAGTGTTTCTATAATGTGCGTTTAGTCAGAATGTTCCACACATTTTTGTCATAAATTGACCTTTTTTTTCCTGTCTACTTTGCTGAATTTTATTTCTCCCATTGCATACTCCACAGGGAAGTTGTCAACAACGGAAGTGTGTTGATTTCTTACGCATGGCAGATTGCGTGTATCGCTGGCACTCACCCAGGGACTGCCTGGAGACAATGGATGCGAGAGGACAAGTGCACTGAGGCACTGGAAGGCAGGGCACGGGAATGAAAAACATAAAAACATAACCGAGCACTGAAAAGGCGTCGTTACAAAGAAAAGAAGGGAACATACGTCATAGCCAAATGTAGCTGGTAAAGTCTCTGTCGGCAATTAGGAGGAGAAATCGAGAGTGGGTCGAAACAAACAGAAAAGTAAAAAAAGGATGGAAAGAGACACGATCTCTTATTATGACCAAAATGTATTCCATCCCATCAGATAGGATAAGAAATAATGCAAAAAGCAATCTAATACTGATTTCATAATAAAAATGCTGTTTTGTGTTTGTGCCTCTCAGCGATATCTTTCGCTGACAGGCACAAAGAAATCATCTAAACTGCCCCATTTCTTCTACACAATAGTTACAGTCGCTCAAAAAAGTATCCGAACACTACGGCTGATTGCAGAATTCAGAAAAAATATCTGGCAACGACTTTTTTTTTTTATAAATTAGTGATCTGGCAACCTTCGTGTCACGTGACACGAAGGTTGCCAGATCACTAATTTCTAAAATAAGTCGTTACCAGATATTTTTTCTGAATTCTGCAATCAGCCGTAGTGATACTTTTTTGAGCGACTGTACCATTAGCAAAAATTGGCTGTTCTGTTTTTATACATAAAAACAGTACAGCCAATCTTGTTTGTACAAAAAAGTTGATACAAAAAAAGTATCCGTCGGATACTTTTTTGAGCGACTGTACCATTAGCAAAGACGAAAAGGAGAAGATCTCATCTGGTACGTGGAGCGACAGCGGTTGTTACACCTTGCGAGAGTTCTCTAGAGATTCCACGAATTCTTAAGGTGCCTGTACTTCAACCTACTTTTTTTTCGAAACGCTTAGAGGTCAGTATCAAGGTTTCGCACTCCACCACGTTACTAGAAATGAGGTTTATCAACTAAAATGAGATCTGTCACATCACCGACAAAAAAAAGTGAGGTTTACCATGTTTGCCAAATAGAAAAGGGTTCACCACCTTTACCTCATAAAAACTTTTTTTTACTAATGTGAAACATATTCTTATCATTGTACATATTGATCTATTTTAGGCAATAAATAATCCTAATTTCTTTTATCTTTTGATAACCAATATTTTACAGTTTTATGCTTGTGAATGACATCAAATCATTTTCTAAAAATCGGATAAGAAAGAATCTGCAAATATCTGAGAGAGTTTGCCTGTCTGTTTCTCTGTTTTCAGGACCCCCCCCCCCAAATTTCCCTTTCTTCTCCCCCCTCTGACTCCTTTGAAAAATTGATAGGAACTGCTTCTAAACGATAAAAAACAGAACAGCCAAACTCATTATACTGCTTCCTCTAATCGTAATTTACACCAAATTAAGGATTCGATCCCCGAAATGTTTCCCTTCCCCCAAACCACTTCCCCCTTTTCAACAGTGATAAGAACTGCTTCTAAACGGTAAGAGCTAGAACCCCCAAACTTATTATGCAATTTCCTATGATAGTAACCTAGAATAACATTTGAGTTAGGACATTTAAAAAATTTCTCCTCCAAAAATTCTTCTCTTGAAAAAAGAGGTGAGAACTGTTTCTAAATGGTAAGAGCTAGACTCGCTAAATTCAATATATAATTTCCTCTAATCGTAACTTAGAGCAATGTACGGATTAGAACCCTTAAATTCCGTCCCCTCCCCAAAAAAGTCCCTGAAAAATTGGTACGAACTGCTTCTAAATTTAAAGAATTTGGATCACAAAAGTGAGCATACAGTTTCCTCAAAGAGCAACTTAAAATAGTGAAAGAGTTTGTCCCTCAATATTTCTTCCCCCCCCCCCCTAAAACATTGCTCCATGAAAATGCTTTTGAGTTCTTATCCAGAAAAAACTATGAGGGATTTCCTTTAAACGATAATAGATATGGTTATAGAATTCGGTATACAACTTTCTCTCAAAAGAGATTAACAAAGCGTAGGAATTAATCCTCCCATATTTTCCCTCTCCCTAAAAATCACACACACGCAGTGCTGGGAAATTTCTCCTGAAAGCTAAAAGGTAGGGTGATCGAATTTGGTCAACGAACCAAGCCCAACCTGAAAAGAAAAAATGCCTCTACATCAAACAGAAATAATGCATTTTTTTTTAAACGGTAAAACCTTTGATCACCGAATTTGACATACAGCTTCTCTCTTCATAGTTCTAAGTAATGTTAGGGTTGTCCCTCTATCACCCCTAAAAATAGGGAGATTTAAGTAACCTATCACGAGCTTAACGAATCTCTTTAAACAAAAGGTATCATTTCCCTCCCCCCTCCCCGTTATAAGGGGAAAATCATTGCTACCGGCGTCAACATCTTGACCATCACTTCCTACCACCAAAGAGGCAGGGGTTGCTCAGTCGGTAGCGCGCCAGGCTCGTAATCTGTAGTTCCCAGGTTCGAGTCCCAGCTGGGTCAGCGTTGAGATTTATGTCCGCAAAATTCCCCGCCCTGCCCACGGTCAGTAGGGGACATCGATGGGCTTGGAAAGGCCGCCGTCCGTCGGATGGGACGTTAAGCCGTGGCCCCGTGTGCTGGAGAGCCATACCCTGTACACGTTAAAGAACACGCTTGATGGTCTTGACGGAAGGCTACCATCTGTCTCCCAACAGCTGTTCCAGTGGGTCCCCTCCCCCAACCTTCTCTCAGCCTTCAGGGTCAATGTGACCTGGCCATTTAGCCCATGATGTGCAAAAAAGTGCCGCTCAGAGGTAAAACAACCCAACCTACCAACAAAATTTCGAATTTATAAACGTTAACTGAGCGTTTGCAATATTCACTTACAATTTTGGCATTTTGCCACTTCTACTGTTAGAGGGCGCTATTCGAGTTTTTATTTCCTGCTTTAGAATTCTCTTTCAGAATTCTAAAGCCGAAGCTAGTGGATGGTAGAAACGAAAAATAGCAATATTTTCCAAGTATCTATGTAGCACACAAAGAAATTTCATTCCTCACTCTAAAAAAAGTTGCGTTTTACACTCCCACTGGGGGTAAGGGAGCAAATTATTGACACTAATGCAAACCTCTTGACCACGACACTCTACTGTAAAAATCGCAAAATTCTGGCACAAATTCATCTTTTGCAATATTTCTTTTCACATTTGGCATTTTCCAACTTTTTCAACCGTTAGAGGACGCTTAAAGTTATTAATATATAGAGGTCCTGTGTAGTTAGAGACTGGCCATCTCGGTGATTGACTGTCATTGGTTGATTGAGTCACATGGTTTATGGGCGCCATGTTTGTCGTACCGTGAGACGAAAGCCTATGAGTTAGTGTGTGTACCTAGTTAAAACTTCTCAGTTTTTACAATTTTATGCATTTCTATCGCTTTTTTGCCTATAAAAGTTTCCATATTTTATCAATGCATTACTGAACTGCAGTTTGGTGTAAAAATTCTATTCATAGAAATAAATTAATGAATTATTTTTCCAAGAAACTCCGCCAGAAGACAGCAATCGGCTGTAGAAGTGGAACGAGCTAACTGAAAACCAAACAACAATTTCTTTTATGGTTCGTTTGAAAAACGAGCTAAGATTTCCACTCTGTTGTCTGCTTATGGCAATATTTGTTCGTCTGTCTGTACGTCTCTCTGTTAACGTTGTCCGTCTATCTGTCTTTCCACCTTTCTGTCCGTCTATAGATAATCAACATTTTTAGCTTTAGGGATAAATGAAAAATTCTTTATGGGTTGGATAGATTTAGAAGAAATATTGCGATTTGTAAATTTACAATCTTCCAATAGCTTTAATAGCGCCCTCTAGCGGTGGAAAATGATGGAAATTCTAAAATTTTAAACGAATATTGCAAACTAACTATTTACATTAGAAATTCAAAACTTTTGTAGTACAGTGTTATGGTCAGACGGTTTAAAACGGCAACAAGGCTTTACCCTCTTAGCCAAAACGAGGTGCGAAAATTAAACTTTTTTATTTTAAGAGATAAAAGAAATAATCTTTTTTTTGGGGGAAGGGGGTTTAGAGGTAGTAACAAAACATTAATATTTACGTTTTTCGAATCCTCATCAGATGGAATTCCCACTGTTAGAAAATACTAAAGGTGGCAAATAAAAACTCGAGAGGCGGCCTCTAGCGGTTGAAAAAAGCTGGAAATACCAGATCTTTAAACGAATATTGCAAACGACCTATTTATGATAGATGTTTAAATTTTTGGTCATAGAGTGTAATGGTCAAGTGGTTTACACTAACGGTAATAATTTTTCCCTTTATCTCAAGGGGGTGTTGGTAAAATGCAGCTTTCCTGCCTTAAGAGGTAAATGAAAAACTTTTTTGTGTTTATAGGTACTAATAAAACATTAATAGTTTATTTTACCAATTATGCAGTAGTTCGAATTTCCACTGCCAGAGGGTACTGAATGTGTAAAATAACAATAAGAACGCATATCACCTCTGGCGCATATGGGAATCTCGTTTTCAAAGAGAATGAAGTTCTTCCTTTGCCTACTTTTTCATTCCTTAAAAGTTTTAATTATGGGTGTTCAGGTTATTTTTCAGCTGAGGTTCTGCCATCCTCATAGACCTTCTACTATGGTGTATAACTGAAAGGCTCCTGTGAAACCTCTGTGGCAAGCAGCTGCTTGCTGCTTGAGGGATTATTTATTTTTGTTTTGTTTTTTAAATTAATGATCGGGGAAAATGCATATAGTAATATTTTATTCATACAACATAAAAAGTATTTGTTTTTTATTTCTCAAATAAAAAAAGTTGCTTTTCCCCCACTTCTCTGAAAATAACGGGCACATCATTCCTGTCAGTGGAATTTCTATCAAAACAGAACGCTACCGCCGAAATTTCTACCCTAAAGATATCGCTTGGAACATTCGTTAAAAGTTTTACCATTTGTATATTTAGTGATCTCTAATGATATAAATTAAAACTACCTTTGAAAATGCGAATTATATTTCGTTAGTACCAACTAAAAAAGAGATTTCCAATTATCTCTTAAAACAAAACCGTTCTGTTTCTTACCTACCTTGTGCGTAGGGGTCAACTCATTGTTGTCAATGGAATCTTCAAGATTGTCACATGCCACAACCAAAATTTCAAATTTCTAGCATCACTACATCGTTTGCAATATTCATTTTAAATTTTGGAATTTCTGGATTTTTTCCACCGTTAGAGGGCGCAATTATAGCTTTTTGGGAGATTCAGAAAATGTAAATTATAATATTTCATCAACGCCTGTTCTACCCAAAAAGAATTTTTAATTTATCTCTAAAAACACAATTTTCTATTAAAAAAATTTGCATTCCCCCCCTCCATGGGTCTAAAGGGTCAAGTGAGTGTAACCAATGGTAACTTCGTAGACTTCACATTTCAACATCAAAATTTCAAACTTTTAACATAACTACATCGTTTGGAATATTCGTTCGATATTTTGGAATTTTCAACTTTTTCCACCAATTTTCAACGTTAGAGGGCGTATTTATAACTTTTGGGAGATTCGAAAAATGTAAATTGTACTATTTAATTAATATCTGTCCAGCACAAAAAGAATTTTTTATTTATCTGCATAAACAGAAAAGGGACGATGTCTACAGGCGGATAGACGGACAGAAAACAAAGTGAAATTTTCTCTTTTTAAAAAAAAAAAGCCCTAAAAATTTCTTTTCTCTTTTCGCCGCTTTCTGAAGGGATTCCAATCGTGAGCACTGAAATCTGTATCAAATATTAGCCTACCTTTTTCCGGAATCCATAAGTATTCGTGCAATACCATTCAGCTTTGCACGCCAAACAATACGAAAGACGACAAAACATGGAGTCCAATTTTGAGATGGCCAACCTCTACCTATATAGGACCTCTATTAATATATTTGAAAAATACGAAAGGAAATATTATGTCAATGCCTATCAACACGTTAAATAATTTTTAATTTATTTCTAGAAACACAAAAGTTGATACTACATGTCGGTTAAACGAGGGTTGGATAAAAGAGGTTCCTATTTTATTATTGCATTAGATTAATCAGATATGAATATTCTTCGACATTTTTACTTTAAAAACTCAGTTTTTTTCGTGATAAGAAGCAAAAATGGGAGATATTAAAATATATCTGATATCCCCAAAAGGTTACACGGATATTCGCGATGTGTCTCTGAGTACCATTCGTTATATTTATTTAATCTATCAAATAGCTAATGAGTGGATCTAAACAAAATTTCACCAAGGTATAGTAAATGAATAGTCTGAAAGGTATAAAATGAGAAAGAATGTAATAGAGAGAAAATCAGAGGCGTTTAAAAGAAATTCATGACATTCGTCTGGGCCTGTGTGAGACCCAACTTGACTCTAAAAGGGTTAAAATAAATTTCGAAAAAAGCTCCATGCATTTATTAAGTCATTGTTTAATATAGTAAAATGGTTGGATTCAGTCGTTTACTCTGAACTAGTAACAGAAGAAAATCTTCCCGCAGAGAAAATCTGAAAATAAATACTAATAGCTGGTGAAATAACTAACGAGGACAAATTGCATAATACGATATATTATTTCGGGGAGAAATTTTTTAATGTAGCTATGGACAGCAAAATTAACAAAAACATTTTCAAAATCATGGCAAAGAACAAATATTTGGTTTTGTTTATAATTATTCTTTTGTTTATTTTTGGGTACGTGCAAATCTATATAATACAATTTAAATTTTGCATTTATTCATTTCTAAAATTCAATTTAGTTAACTTGTGGAATGCATTTTTTGCCATTCGTATGTTGCAAAATCTTTCTAGATAAACCCTCCTCCTCTTCTGGACAGTTGAGGACTTCAGATACCTGCATTCGACACTTCTTAGATCCAAAAAGAAAAAGGTTATATGGAAAATTCTATGAAGAATTTAAATGTTTTGCTTATAAAATACTAAGAAGTGGCAGTTCAAGGAATTAGAAGATCTGATTTCAAAATGGGTCAATTTAAAAAGCAAAATATATGTAAATAAAACAAACGAATCCAGTAACGAGTCTGACAGAAAAATTAGTAGCGATGGAAAGTGCGGTGAGGAAAAAATCATGCCATAGAGATTGTTTTTATGGCATGATTATACTGGGTTGGGTTGTTTTACCTCTGAGCGGCACTTTTTTGCACACCATGGGCTAAATGGCCAGGTCACATGGACCCCGAAGGCTCAGAGAAGGTTGGGGGAGGGGACCCACTGGAACAGCTGTTGGGAGACAGATGGTAGCCTTCCGTCAAGGCCATCCAGCGTGTTCTTTAACGTGCACAGGGTATGGCTCTCCCGCACACGGGGCCACGGCTTAACGTCCCATCCGACGGACGGCGGCCTTTCCAAGCCCATCGGTGTCCCCTACTGACCGTGGGCAGGGCGGGGAATTTTGCGGAGATAAATATCAACGCTGACCCAGCTGGGACTCGAACCTGGGAACTACAGATTACGAGCCTGGCGCACTACCGACTGAGCCACCCCCGCCCCTCATGATTATACTGTTTCCAAGTAAAGTATACGGGTAATTTGTATTGTAGTGCGTATAGTAACATTTATATGGCATACAAATATGTTATTATTAGGGTCACTCCCAAATAACGGGCAATAAGAGGCGCTTTATATCTTCCTGAAGTTCACAAAAAATTAGTTATTTAGATAACAATCACTGCCATCAATAGAATTATTTTTAATATAATCCATGTGATATTTTTTCGAGTTGAAACGTGTAGTGTTACGACCGTACCTGATCCAATATCGTATTTTTTTTGCAAAGCTCTGACACCTGAATAGGACAAAAGTATTTTTAAAACATTTTTAGTAATCATGAATTATAATTTTTTCAATGTGACACTTTCCATCGATATGTTTTGGGAAACATTGTCTTAAAAGCTTAGGCTTCTTATGTTTATTCTTTCGCTTATTGTTAAATTGGAAAGTTTTGCTGTAATGTTTATAATGATGTTTAAGTGAATAAACTGCTTCATTCATTCATTCAAAAAATGACAAAATGTTTCAGGATGAATCCAATTGCGATCAACGTAAAATTCCAGCTACTCCTCCCAAAAACTTTAAAAGGAAACGTTCCAAATTATTTCCATAATTTTTTGTTGAATAATGGTAGACTAATTTCTTTGTTTCATATTTTCACTACCGCTCTGATTAGCCGATACAGTTGTGAAAATACCTTTGCAAGGATGGAATATTTCTTCACTTCTTTTCAAAAAATTCTTCCCTGGAGAGGGAATCTCCTGGGGGGGATATTCTATACACACACACATCAGACCCTGATCCAAAAGTATAGTTTATACTCCCCGGAAAGGGAGGGACAGTCCATTGATAACATTAGTGTATCCAACCATTTACTCAGAAACTCCCATCCCCTGCCCTTTCTAGGAGGGAGGGAGTTTCTGAGGGTGCTCTTGTGTTGCATTTATCCGGAGGTCGGTACACTGATGATTCCAGGGCCGTTTTCATTTACCAATCGTCCACTGATATAAATACCCACTGAAGCACCTTGCTTGACTCAGAGGACAGGAACCTGAAGGTCTGTGAGGATTGCGGGACTTCAGTAGAAAAACAACACACACATCCCTGTCTTATCCGGGGCTCGAACCCAGGTCCCTTTGATCAGTAACCAAGCGGGCTAACTACTTGGCCATATAACGAATGAAATATAAGCTCTCCCCCATATTTTATATTCCATTAACATAAATGAATCGATTCAATAATTGAATTAATAGGCATCTATTTAATAATTCATAATTGATAATTCCTACGATATCCCTCAATAAGGTGTGCCAAGATAGTTTTCTGATATAACAAGTTCAATTTATCTGCTAGCACGGAGAGCGTTCACAACAGACCTTGACCATCTGTTACAAAAATCATAACATTTACACAATTTCTGATTAAAGAAAAACAGAACTGATTTTCCATCTGCAATTCTGATGTTGATTCCACAGTGTGGAAGTCAGAATAGTTATCACCTGTAAAATGTCAAGTCTTTTAAATATCGTCTTTGGGAAACGAAATAGATAAGTAACCAACTTATCTTAATTCTTTACACGTGCCCATCGAAGTCACAGGTCTGATGATCTCAGACGTTTTAATTTAAATAAATGATGATTTTGTGTTGAAATAATCTTTGTAATCAAGAGCAAAAAGATCTATGAGTAATTCTTTCTTCACCCAAAATCCAGATTAAAATTGGAATAACATTTAATATTTATTAAATTTCGATCCGATTAGGATACGAACCCAGATCTTTAGAAAATGATAACAATTTTTTTTTTGACCTACCGGGTGCTTGATCGGTAGTGCGCCAAGCTCGTAATCTGACGTTACCAGAATCGAGTTCCAACTTCAGGTTAAGAATTTTATCCGCACCTCCACCGTAATTTACTCGAGGTAACTTGAATGCTGGTGATGGGAGTAATGTGTCACAACACACAGTACATCGAACCCAGCTGAAAATGCGGCTGCCTAGCCACAGGCTGCTCCGAGTACCCATGCTAACCTCGGGTCACCGTCGAAAGCGCCTACAGCGGGCACACGAGCATCAAAACTAGACCTTGAATGATTGGAAGTATGTCGTCTGGTCCGATGAATCTCGTTTCCTCTTGCACCATGTGGACAGCCCGGTACGTGTGCGTCGTTAACCTGGGGAAGTGTTGGCACCAGGATGCACCATGGGACGAAAACAAGCCGGTGGAGGAAGTGTAATGCTTTGGGCAATATTCTGCTGGGAAACCCTGGGTCCAGTCAGTCATGTGCAGGAATCTACGACGTCTACCACCTACTTAAACATCATCCTTTCATGGCAACTGCATATCCCTCTAGTAGTGCCCTCTTTCAGCAGGATAATGCGCCATGCCACACTGCCCGGATTGTTCGAGAACGGTTCGTGAAACATGAGGAAGACTTCCAGGTACTGTCCTGGCCTCCAAATTCCCAAGACATCAATCCAATCGAGCATCTGTGGTTTGTGTAGGAACAGCATATTCGATCTGCGGCGGCTCAACCACGTAACTTACAAGAGTTAAAGGATCTGCTGGTAATGTGTTGGTACCAGATATCACAAGACACCTTTAGAAATCTTGTAGCGTCCATGCCTCGCCGGGTAAGAGCTGTTTTGGAAGGTAAGAGATGCTTTTTATTAGGCAGGTGGTCATAATGTTTTGACTCTTCAGTGTATGTTAAGGAGGCTAATCGACTGAAACATAATGTATTTAATAAATTAATACGGGAACACATTCTTCTGATATTTTTGAACACGTCTAAAGTACAGAAAAATAACAGAATAACTTTGAAGGTTCGACATAATCTAACAAAGTTTCAGATGATAAAAGTGGATATGATTATTAAATCCTATGTTTAAAAAAATAAAGCGCACATTCTATTAAAACCGGAAATTTCGAAAACTCGTTCCAACACCTATTTCATTTTTTATATGATAAAAGTTTATTTTTCAGCGGTAAAATACGGAAAACTGTATACCTTTCATGACCGGATATCTGGGAGGAGGCGGGGGAAGAGGTTCGCATCCCCCCCACACACACTTTGAGAAAGTTAGCAATCAAATAAAGTAAAATAATAAACATCTCCTCAAGCAGCTGCTTGGCACAGAGATCTGATAGGAGCCTTTCAGTTTATACGCCATAGCGAAACGCCTGTGAGGATGGCGAGACCTCAGCAAAACGACAGATCAAACATTCATACCTTATCAGCGGGTCGAACCCATTTCCCTTTGATTAGCAGCCAAGTGCGGTAACCACTCGGCCACGAAACGTCTCTAGCAATCAAAACGGAAATTAAAATGCATTAAATATCCTACTCTTATAATAGCCGTTATTCCTGGGCAGAGTGACTGCCGAGGTCGCGCGTGAAATCATCGGTGGCAGAAATCGTCGATTCCCCTGTGGTTCCGGGATTCCTTAATCGATCAGTCACAAATTTAATGGGATGGTTCCACTCAGAGCCGGATCTAGGAGGAGCCATGGCCTACTAGATTCGGGGGCCACATCAACGGGCCATGGCCTCCCCTTTCAGAATTCCAAGAGGGTAAAAGAGGCAAAAATTATGAAATTTATGCATATTTCATGCATTTTTCAGAAAATGTTTAAAGATTTACAAAAAGGAGAGTGAAATGTTATATTGTAATGAACATCCAGTGCCCCCAACTTTTGCATTTTTCCAGCTCGATTTTGATTCTTGCCCCCCCCCCCCCTCTCCCGATTGTTTTCTGGATCCCGGACTGCTCCCACTTAGTTCCAACCCTGTTTGGTTAACAGCTCGGTTCGTAGTTACTCTATGTCGGGAGTGATCACTCGGAAAGTATCCGAAATTTCTGAGGTCGCTGCCATCGCTTACACCTTGTGAATAGTAGGTTATCGACCACAGTTGTGAGTAGTACTTTGGTAGGGAAAGGTGAGATGGGAACAGTTATCAATGACATAAGTTTGATGACAAATTTTTGGGGTGGGAAATATATCTGACAACAGCCACCTACTTTTATTTTTTTTCTAGATCCTAAAAATTTAATACTTATACATTACCAATTTTAATAACCTAAAAATCTTTTTCTATAATGATATATAAAAGAAAATGTTGAAGATAATCAGTTCCCACTCAGGGCGAAATTTCGATAAAAAGAAATATAAAAGAAAAAATTTCAGGATTTTGGTAATTTATTTAAAATAATCCTATTAGTTTAATATTTCAATTATGAAATACATATAAATTATGCTAATCAGTAAGGAATTACACTTGATCTTTAATACTTCTATATTCATCTTCCGTGTTAATTAACTCGTTTTCAAGATAATGAGCTTATATTTTCACTTTTTTTCTGTCTATCTGTCTGTAGACATTCAACTGGACTAAAAATTATAATGAAAAATATATAAAAAATATATGAAAATTATTTAATGCTAGTATAGATAATACAGGCAAAAAATATTAAACTTATTTATATTTCATGCATTTTTCAAGAAATTCTTTAACGATCTATAAAACGGAGGGGAAATTGTTATACTGCATTGGAAATCCACTCACCCCCCAAACCACCCAAATTTACATTATTCGCGCTCGATTATGTTTCTTGCTCTCCCCCCGCCCCCTTCCCGTTTTTTTTTCTTTTCCCTTTTTTAGATCCAGCCCTGGGTATAACGATGATTAAGTTCCTTTAACGATGGAAAAAGCGCAAAATGCAACAATTTTAAAGGAATACTGCAAACGATATATTGGCGGTAAGAATTTGAAATTTTGGTGATAAAGTGTGATGAACCAAAGATTGGCAGCAATGCTTTCCTCTCTTATCCCGGCAGAAAGTGGGAAAGCGCAACTTTTTTGTTATTTTTAGAGATAAACGAAAAATTCCTGCCGAATCAACTTAGGGCTTTATATCCTTGTTTGTGGGGACCCAGGATGAAGATTAAAGTTAGGTTTTGACCGAGGGATGGACTGACTATCCATCCGACATGGTTACTGACTTGTCCCCGACTATAGATAGTGGTAAATTTGGCATACTCCTTATAGATGGCATGCAGTCTCTGAATTACGAAACATCTGGGTATGTCATTCATTTTAATTACCTGTATTGCGCAGGTACAGTGAATTGTCATTACAACGAGATCGGTGGGACACCAAAATATATTCGCTAAATTGAAATGCAAATAAAAACCTGCTATGCTAGTTATATCCAAATTATTCATTAGAAAAACATTACTGTATATTAGAGTTTACCTCTTAAAAAAGTGGATAATTTTTCAACTGTCTCTTTCGACATTCATCTCTCTGTGAATTCTTAAATGCCGCAACTCTCCCACACGTTGAAGGAATATCTTTGCGAGTCATTAAGCAGAACGGCGAAGACTTCGCGCCATATTCTCTGCTAATAACAGAACTAAAGTAATTAGCGAACGCAATTGAAACTATAATAATAACGAGCAAATGTAACTATAACTAAAATTTAACGAAAGATAAAACAAAACGCATGGATTGGAACGGCTTTGAAAGAACTTTTCGCTGATGCGCTACCGTTAATTGCAATGCAATACAATCCGAATTGCGTACATCTCCAAGTTTGAAAATCCTCTTTATTGCTAGGAAAATGTGATAATGCCACAGTAATAAAGTATCACAGGAAAACGTTCTGTAGACAACAAGCGCTTGAAATAATTAATTAAAGAAAACTGGTTTTCCCACTCAAGACAACCAATTCTCCCCAACTAATTATTTCAAGTGGTAATGCCACTTTAAAGCATTCTGCCGGCACGTGTACAGAGCATCCAATCCAAATCAAATTCACAAATGAAAATTCCTATATCTAATAACTTGATAGATGTAGAGTCATTCAGACAACATTTTAGTGAAAAAAAATTTATCTTTTATATATATATATTTTCTATTTTTTTATTTTTTTTTATTTTTTTATCTATTTTTTTTATCATTTTTTTCTCTATATAATTATTTTTCATTTATATACGTATATTTTAATTTTTTTACAATTTTTCTAAAATATTAATATTTCTAATATCGTAGATCGTTACATCATAAAATGAAGCACCAGGTACAATAGTACCCATAACCTTCTTCATCTGGAAATATGCCTAATTGGCATCAGTTTGAAAAAACAAACGAAACCACACAAACACAATGGTGGAGCCCAAAAGGCAAAATAATATTTCTAAGAAATTGAATTAATAATTTATATAAGATAGGTTTAAGATTCTTACTGGTAGGTTCTAAGATATTTTTAAAGTTATATATATTAATATTGTATGCATTCAGTTTATTAAAATAAGATTTTCTTTCAGGTTCGTAATTTTTACAATTAAATATTATGTGTTCTATGGTTTGTTTTACATTACATTTATTGCAGTTTGGAGAATCAATTTTTTTAAATTTATATAAAATTGAGTTCTTGAGAGCTAAGTTAGCTTTTATTCTGAGTATTATAATTATTTCTCTTTTACTTAAACCATAGTTTGAAAATTTTTCAATTTTATTTGATATTTGAAAACGATGCGTATTAATTGCTTTGTTGTTATACCAATTCTGTGTTTCAATTAATATTTTAGATTTATTTGATTTTTTTGTGTAATATAAAATGAAAAGGGGTAGTGATTGTATTATATTAAGATGTTTTGCATTTTTAGCATCTACCCATGGCCGAGTGGTTAGCACGCTTGGCTACTGATCCAAGGGACCTGGGTTCGAGTCCCGGGTAAGGCATGGATGTGTGTGTCGTTTTTCTGCTGAGGTCCTGCCATCCTCTCAGACCTTCTACTCTGGCATGTAAACTGACAGGCTCCTGTCAGTCCTCTGTGGCAAGCAGCTGCTTATGCCCACATTAAGATCGGCGAAAGTGCGTGCCCGGCGTACACAATAGCGCTATGATTGGTTAGATATTTCACAGTATGTTTATCGGACATTTAAATGCGTTTATACCAATTAAATCAATACAGCGTTCCCAGATGCTGAAAACCAAAGCTTGTACAGTCGCTCAAAAAATATCCGAACACTATGGTTGATTACAGAATTCAGAAAAATATATGGCAACGAATTTTTTTTAGAAAGTAGTGATCTGGCAACCTTCGTGTCACGTGACACGAAGGTTGCCAGATCACTAATTTAAAAAAATTCGTTGCCAGATATTTTTTCTGAATTCTGTAATCAACCATAATGTTTGGATATTTTTTTGAGCTACTGTACATATATTTAGAAAAATGTACCTCGTACATAATTTTTAATGAATTTTCTTTTAACAAATTTCGTTTTACTGTTCGCATTTTTTTTTTGCATCGGGATAAATTTTTATTTCGTTAAACTGATATTTTCGCAATACTGGTATTCTTTAAAAATGAAATATTTTTACCTATAGATATTTAGTAAATTGGAAGGGATCGTAAATGATTCTCGTTATGTTGAATATTTTGCTATCTAGCGTTTGTTTCAGTCTACCAATAAAATATTACTATTTACATTTTCTCAATCATCCATTCGTTCGAATGCCCTCTGTTATAGCTCGTAAAAACAGAAAATAAGAAGCTTCATTCTCTTTGAAAAAGAGCATCCGATGTCAGCCAGAGGCTTTAGTTAGTTATATGCTAACAGTTAAGTGAAAGTAAAGGAATAATACCTGAAGTCGCAACTTAGTTACTAGAGATGTAAACTCTGAACATCATCACGGAACGAAATTAGCTTTATTCAGTTGAAAAAGCATCATTTGCCGTAGTGAGGGTTGAGAATTATAGGTTATTCTTATAGTTTTAAAGCAGATTTTGGACCTCATTTAAAGATTGAGAACTGATTCTGTAAAAAGATTTCTAAATAAAAAAGCTAACGGCCTCCTTTAAACAAGATCCAATGATACTGTATGAGCCATATTAAACTTATCAATATAAGTATTAGGATTGCATATAGTATTTATCAATTAGCCAATTATATTTTCCACACATTTAATAATTGAAATTGAATGAAATTAGTAGAATTTTGGTGCCTATGCATGGAAACTGATAAGTAAGTAGAAGTATACAAAGTATTCCTGAAGGTATGAAGTTGAAATATCAAGGGAAAATGAGAAGAATATGCAGCCATTATTGTTTAGAGAATGCAGATATAACTAATGTAAAGATATCTAAAGGGTTAGCTCTTTAGCTGGATTTGGAGGATGTCTAAAGTAATGGTAAGTATGTAAGGATATCTAAAGTGTTAGATATCTTTTTAGATTGGTTAATGCACCCCTCAATTGCAGTGTTTGCTGACACTTCAGGATAAGCATTTCGATTCTCAACCCTCACTACGGCAAATGATGCTTTTCCAACTGAATAAAGCTAATTTCGTTCCGTGATGATGTTCAGAGTTTACATCTCTAGTAACTAAGTTGCGACTTCAGGTATTATTCCTTTACTTTCACTTAACTGTTAGCATTTTCTCAATGTTGAAATTAAGAAAAAATGGTTGGTGATGAGTAAAGATTTAAGGATTAGTTAATGCAAACAAAATGATAAATTGAGAAAAAAAAAAGGAAACGAGAAAAAAAATTAAGAATAGTGCAACTAAGAGATATATTTGAGAGAGCAAAGATTCTAGTTAAGGATCGGTAGTTACCAAACAAGTTTGAAATTATTCAATATTGTCTGATCACCTTTCTTTAAAGTTTCCCTTCAGCATTTATCTCAAAGTACCCCCTTCAGCATCTACGCAAAGTTGCATATGTCTACACCAATTCTGGAACGCTTTGTGTACTCGTGTTGGGGAATACTCCACAACTCTAAATGAACGCATTTTTCAAGGTCTTGCACCTTTCAAAATGGTCGGGTGAATATGCAGGATGAGGTAATTGTTTCATTTTTCCTGCTCGAGATAAGCCGTAACATTCTGTGTTTTGTGAGCATTGTCATTGTCATGAAGAAGGAGATTCCTTGACATGGCTGTTATTGGACTCTGCTCCTTCATCTCTTTAACCATTTTGGGTAAAAAAATTGTTGCTGCAGTATTGGCCATTTATTGTCATTTTTTAAAGTAAGGTGTCCAAATTACCATTGCTTGGGAATTGAAAACAATTGTATAATTTTCTACCTTAAATCTTGTCGATAGGATTTGAGCACGCGGCTCATCTTCCACAACCCAAATATAGTTGTCGATCATTCTCGGAATTATATAGTAATAAAACTATGTCTCATCACCTGCGACAATGTCTATAAACCATTTCGGACCACTAGGTCCAAATATTGCCAGCATCTCCTTTCATGAGTCGACCCTAGCCCTTTTTTGCTGTTCTGTCGGTTTGTAAGGTACCCATTTGGCACAGAATTTTTGGAACTTTAAATGCGGATCAGTAATTGTTTCCGAACTGCCAATTGATACACTGACATCTAAACGTATTACCTGAACGGTGATGTGTGGGTTTTCCTTAATGAGTTCCCGAAAAACAGCAATGGTGCTCTCGTTCACGACCGCCTTCGGTCATCCTGCACGAGGTTGGTCTTCGAAGCTCTGTCGTCCTTCTCTGAATTTGCGCATCCATCCCGTAAGAGTTCCATACGAACAGGTATAATCCCCATATTGTGATAAATCGACATGAATATTTTTCGCGTCGTCTCCAAGCTACATCCTTGTGAAAATATAAAATCTTTCCTGGTCTTTAGTAGGCTCCTTAGCAACAACGCACTAGTTTCGCCGTCCTAATTCTTAGAATAACATAAAGTGCTTTAATACATGTATTAAAAAACTGTAAATAATATAAAGGCTCTTTTGGAAAATACAAGTATTTATTTATGCTAACATTATGAATACGCGAAAGGGCATTTTTAAATTTAAATTACTACTTCAACTTGCAGAATAAAATTATGTTTAGATTACTATTCATTAAAAATTGAATTATATTTAAAAACATGCAAACATTTTATATATTATTTGTGGAGTTATCAGAATAGTGAATCACTGGATTCCGAAACCGCGGATGAAAAGAAGTGGAGTTTAATCCTCAATTACTCTCAGGGGTTTAAACACTCCCCCCCCCCCCACTTCCTCATTGCTACACCACTTGGATGGAGTTGTTACAGATCGTCAAAAGGATTAATCTCTAATATATAAGTTAGCAATAATGTCTTTCTCTTTCAGATGAAACTCTAAGATCGCAAAATTCTCATTCTCAATATACATATTCGTCATAATTAAAGAAAATGAATATTTTTTCTCTTAAATAGAGTTTTAGGCAAATACTTATTGTTTACAACTGTAAATTTAATAATACATTGCGAAACTAACTTTCCAGTGTGTTTAAAATCACGTTATTTGGTAGAATTATGATCATCATCATCCTCAAGCAGCCATGAGCTATGGAGATCCAACCAGACAGCGCAATTTAGTTCTCGAAGCATATCTGTTCTGAGCTAATCTGCGGCATCCGGCCATTGCACACCAATCCTAACAAGGTCCTGTTTGACATTATCCGCCCACCGCATCCTTGGTCTCCCCCTCTTTCTGAAGTCTTTAGGCACACTGTTCATAACCCTATTCGCCAATTTATAATTATCCATACGGGCAACATGGCCAAACCAACGGAGTCTCTATCTACACAATATGCTGCTTAAAGAAGGTTGCAGACTCCTTTGCCTAACCTCATTATTATATACAAAGTTGAGCCATCTAATGACCAAGATTCTGCGTAAGCATCTAAAGTCAAAAGCACCAAGTTTCCTGTTATCTTGTTTGCAAAAGGTTCAGGTTTCACTACCATAACTAACCCTAGAGAGAACTAAATTATTATACGGTCTAATTTTAGTCTTTAGGTGTACACGCCTATTTCTCCAAAATCTCCACAGATTCTTAAAAGTCCTGGCAGCAATCCCTATTCGTCTGTTAATCTCATGCCGCACATCACCATAATCTGTTACATAGCTCGCAAGATAATTAAAATTGAGACACTTTCTCAAGACTGCAACCATTCAGATTAACCGAATCACAGTCTGCCTGACCAATTTTCATCACTTTAGTTTTCTCTCTGTTTATAACCAAACCTATTCTACTACCAGTCTCATCAACAGCACGAATGAAAGAGTTCATCTCATCAACATCATTTGCTAAAAGGGTTAAATCATCAGCATAATCTATATCAGAAATTTTCGTATCTCCAGTCCATTTAAGGCCAAAATCTTTCCCTTGAAGTGAATTTCGCATAACATAATCAATAACCAAGCTAAAGAGAAAAAGAGACCAAATGCACCCTTGTCGAACACCAGAAGTAATGCTAAACCAATTGCTACAAGCCTTACCAACTCTCACACACGACTCAGTGTTATTATAGAGAGCTTTCATTATGTTAACTAACTTGTCAGGTATACCATATGATCTCACAATCAAACACAAATTATGACGATCAACAGAGTCGAAAGCCTTTTTGAAATCAACAAAGCTAGCAACCAAAGGTTTCTGAAACTCTAAACATTTCTAAAGAATCTGCCTAAGTGAAAATATCTGATCCACACATCCCCTACCACTTCTGAATCCACATTGCTCATCACGCAATTGCCAGTCAACCAGATTCTTAATTCTATTAAGCACAATCATGGAAAGAATTTTACCTGGAACAGAGAGTAGGCTGATACCCCTATAGTTATCACAAGAACTGCGATTACCTTTTTTGAAAATAGGGATAACAATAGCTCTGGTAAAATCCTTAGGAACCATGCCTTTATCATAAAAGATATTCAAAATTTCAGTAATCCAGGTGGTAATCGAAACATTCCCAGCTCTAAATATTTCCGTAGTAATTTCATATTCCCCTGAGGATTTATGTAGTTTAAGTTTAGAAACAGCCAAAATAACTTCAGACTGTGTTACAGAGCCTGTATTAAAGCCAGAAATGCATCTATCATCATTACAAACAATGGGAGTAGAACTAAACACATTGTTTAGAACATCACTGAAATGGTCAACCCACCTAGTCATGACAGAATCCTCATGTTCTATAACCTTGCCTTCTTTATCCTTCAATCTCTGTATGCCCGTCAGTTTTCTATCACACAAATTATTAATTATCTGGTACAGCTTTCTGCTGTTGTGCTGCCTAACTGCTTCCTCGACTTTGTCAGCCAAGTCATCAAGCCAAAGATTCTTGTCAACAGCTGACTGATCCTTTACACGATTATTAAGTTCTCTGCAATGCTTTCTATTGGGACATTCCTATAGTTCTTTCTTTCTGAAATAAGTTCAAGTGCCTTATCACTCAAATGGATCTGTCTCCTCTGCTCCTTTTTCCTAAAAGAGTACTGTTAGTTTCCAAAAGAGCCTCTTTAAAACTGTCCCATTTTTCCTGAACTTCAGTAGTAAGCAAACCATGACTGTCATAATGACTAAGTAACCTATCATGGTAAGCTTTAGCTATAACTGGGTCTTTCAGAGCTTCAAAATTAAAGGTAAAATTTTATCCCTAGCACAACACTTTTTATGTTTAAGTTGCAAGACACTGTAAACAAGGTAATGGTCAGTTCCAATTCCAGCTCCCTTATATGACCGGGTGGTCCTAACAGAACTAGCCCATTTGCTGTTAATTAATATATAATCAATCATATTCTTATGCAGCCCATCGGGTGAAACCCATGTGTACTTATGTATGTCGTGGTGTTTGTAATAAGTATTAGTTATTCTGAAACCATTGAGAGAAATCCTGTGACAAAAAGTGTCTGAAACCACTGAGACAAATCCTGCCCCTGGCTGTAACTCGGTTTATTATCGTCGTCATCTCTATTTTAAAATTCGATTAGATTGAGAGTATTTTTGTGCAGAAAAAAAACCCGTTAAAAATGAGAATGACCTATGCAACAGCTAAAGAGTTATTTTCGAAATAAATAAACCTACTAAACAAAAAACTGCTAAAAAGTTCCAATAAAATAAGAGACTTTGAACTTCATAATAAATAAGAAAAGTAAAGTAATTCGATATAAATTTCGGGTTCATACGAGTTCCTTACTTTGTTTGCTTACACGTTAATTCATCTCGCTATGTTTTTGCACCTTCGAAAAATCTATTCCTCGTGCCAGGATCATCCATTCAATAGCATCTTTCTCTTCCTTTTTCCTAATGAGCAAAGAAAAGATGGATTTCGGTGACAGATATCCATGTAGACATCTTTCCTTCTGCCCCCACATCCTTTCTACAGAGAGACACAGTGTCTGCTTGGAGGCGCCCTAGTTTGTCCGCTGCATTGCTGGCCTCATATAAATATTCAGAGATGTCAGAATGTTTCCATATTGGGATTCAAACTGACAACAGCAATGAGACGATCTGCTCATTTGTGGAGATTGCTACATATCACAATCGCTTTTGGAGTTTGCAGTTTAATCTCAAGTTTGAGTTTTCTGCTGAAGAATTGACGCGAACACAAAAAAGTGCAAGAAACATTGCAGATGTCACCTTAATTTGTTTGGTTCGCTAGATTTTACAGCAAACGTAATGGATTTTTTTTCCCGAAAAGTTTAGTTCTTTTACAAATATCGTTTCACATCAGAGATAGGCTATTCTTATTTTGCGTCTGAGCGAAATTTGTTTTTCGACATAACGGGCTAAATGGCCAGGTCACAAAGGCCTCCGTGACAGCCATTTATATTTTCAGCGTGCACAGGGTCTGGTTCTCTCCTGCACACAGGGACTCAGTTTAACGTCCCTCCAACGGAGGGCGGTTTTTCACGCCCATCGGTTTCCTCTTTCTCTCCAATGATTGGATTGTGGCTAGAGAAAAAAAATCCCAACGCTGGGACAATTGGGTCTAGAGCCTGGGATCTGCAGATTACGAGACTGGTGCGATGTTTATAAGCCACCTCAGTTACTTACTTGAGAATTAGGGGGAGATTTCGTAACCCTTAACTCTTTTGGTGATGGCAATTTAAACCCCTTCACCAACAAAACTGCTAGCTATTTACAGAGTTTTCGCGTTAGGTAAACTATACAATAGAGGGAAAAAATTATGAACTGAAATTCATATCGGTTTCATTTTCGTAAGAATAAGACTACAAAAATTGTAAAAAGAAATGTATGACATCGCACATGCCATCTAATAAACAGAAAATAAACGCGTAATTATGCGTTTATTTAAAAACAAATTATTACGCGTGCGGACGTAATAATTTTATTAATTTTACTAATTAATAAATATTAATTTTATTAATTTATAAATAATTTTATTTTATTTTAATAATAATAAAATTATTTTTATTAAAATTCAAATTATTATTATTATGAAAGTTGTACAAATCATATATTAATTATTCGGCAGTGCGAAAATTTCCTATTCTAAGGTAAAACTCTTTCAGAATCGAAAAAAGAGCGAAAAGGTGGTAGATCCTCCTTTGCTATCTGGCAACATTTACTAAAGCTTCAAAAGCAAACAGGACATAGGTCATTTTTGTTGAGTAGGTCAATCGGCCTCCTATCTTATTTTGAAGTGAATTCTTATTGAGCGAGTAATTTAATCATCAATATAACTTTACGTTTTAGGGAGAAGAAAGATAGAAAATTTTTTCATTTTTTTTTAGTTTTTCTCTAAAAACGCTTATTTTCGGAACTGCTACCACCTGCATTGGACTCGCAAATCCCATTTTCTCTTCTTCCTTCTTTTTTGGAGGGATTTTCCTTAAAATTTCCTTTTAAAAAAACAAATGAGTTAAATAAATATTGAAACTGTTATGTTCTATTTCCTGCAGACAAGCTACGTAGCTTTGCAGCACAACTGAAATTTGTTTTCAAAAATTGTTCTGAGAGAATAAAGATTTAATTTTTCAAGTAAAAAAAACTGGGAGCCCTCGCATTAGGGAGATACAGTGCAAGAATAATTTCCTACATTTCCTTTTTAGGGGAGAAGTTACAAGTAAATTTTTATAGCTTAAGGCGCTCCCCGCGTGGCAATTTTCTTTTCATACACGAATCGTGGACATCGCTCAAGTGGTTGATGGAACAACTGTTCGGAATTGTGTGTTCGGAATTCAAACACACGAAACACCTTTCCAGTACGCAATGATTTAAAATCTTTGAATTCCCGAAGTTTCATAATTTCTAATTCTCTCTAAACATTTTCCAGCTACTTTTTCAAACAATTCTTCATTTTCTTTAGGCTTTTTTTTTGAACGTCCGTCATCTATGCTAGTGTTCCTCAATTTCTTTTTCTGCTCATAGTCCCCTTCTAAGCATCATTATCCTCTGTGTCCCCTCCTCATAGCCGCTGTTAGTAGGGGGGGGGGGAGAGACTTTGCCACCTGTGCTGTTTATTTATAATATAAATTTTATATTATACATATATATTAATAATAATGGGTTATTATTTCTTTTGCTATTTCTTATTATATGTAATTAATTTTTATTATTTCTAAGAAGCAAAGAAAATTTTTAAAGATAAAATGTATAGTAGCAACATAAGAGCTGCTAGCAAAATATATTTTGACAATTGGCACTTTATTCAGTGTGGTCCTTGTGACTGATGCAAACTTGCAAGTTTTTCAATATCTGGATGCAGCGTTGTTAGTGACAAATGAAGATCATCTCTCTTCAAAATATCAAAGCGGTTACGAGCTTTTTTAATTCGATTATTTTTTGGTAACGTTTCATTGTTACGTGTACTAAAAAATGAAAAAAAAATGAAAGCAGTATTCCAGGGAGCCTTGTTAAAAGTTATAAAATAAGTTTGTCACGAAAATAATAAATATGTGTTTTACATCTCATCCATAATATTTTATTCTGGCAGTTAAGTTTGGGTGTCCCCTGAGAAACTTACTCTGTCCTCTAATGTTCCGTTTCGTTTTTTTTTTTTTTTTTTCATGTGGCCCCTAAAAGTATGGCGCGGGCCCCTGGGGGGAAGCTATATGGCCCATGTTGAGAACCACTGATCTATGCCACCCACCCGGGTAGGAAGAGAATAGGATAATCTACAGAAACAAAGTGGAAATTTCGAATGAAGTATCAAAAAGGAATCGCTTTCAATGCTTCCAGCTCCCCGTCATCTCTGATTAAGTAGCGGTCTGGATCGGGCTACACAGCGGTTCCCAACCTGTGGCCCGCTGACACCCAAGGGCAGCAAGACCTTCACTTTTGAGAACAAATATTTTATATTATGAACGCCTTTATGTACTGCCACGGGCTGTACAGACCGACAATGCATTGTGGCACCTGGATGTATCTTCAATGTCTACGCCACATATTAGAGTATCTTTAACGTTTTCCCCTCGAATGCATTTTCTATGTGTTTCGTTGTACAGACGGGAGTATACATGCCTTGGCTCGTGCAAGGCATATATGCTTACGTTTATACACATTGAACGTACATCGCGAGGTGTCACAATGCGTTGTCGGTCTGTAGAATGGGAAAAGATCCGACTAAAGCCGGATTATTCCGTATAGATGGCTACTGCTTGCAAACATAAACTAAAGAGAATCCCTATTTGTGACTGCAAGTTGTAGATGATACGTAATCATTGTGCATTACTACTTTTCTCTGTGTGGTTGTTTTTAAGACGAATATTTGGTAATTTCTGGTGAAAACCATGTACCTATTATGCTTGAAAATTATTTTCATTTACTATATTATTTTTTGTTTTACATAGGATTACACCACAGACACATTCAAACAAAAAATTCGTAAACATTACAACGATTACAATATTTGTCTCTTGGTTTTACTTGTACTGGCTCCGTTGATAATCAAAATCCACAATATATTGCTTGCTATGAAACATCCAATGAATGCATGAAACCAGCGAAGATAGGGGGGCCAGACATTATCTGAAATCATCTCCCATCTGAACGCGGGTTCCAGCTAGGAAGTCAGTGCACGGATTGTGCAATGCTCACTTCATCGTTTCGGCTTCGAGAACCACTGACCTACGAGAGTCCCACTTCTAACGGCACGACACTGGGCTCAACGCTTTGCCTGGGCTAAAGAACATCGTAATTGGACCATCGAAAATTGGCAACGGATAGATTGGAGTGATTAATCCCGATTTAAACTTCATCATGCCGATGGGAGACTGAGGGTATATGCCAACTCCATGAAGCCATGGATCCTGCATGTCAGGTCGGAACAGTACAAACTGTTGGTGGCTCAGTGATGGCCTGTGGTGCTTCAGTTGGACGTCTGTGGGATCTTTGGTACGTGTACTGACGACTCTCAATGCATCCCGGTACGTAGAACTCATGGCTGACCATTTGCAACCCATTTATGGCCATCATGCATCCTAAGAGAGATGGCGTCTACCAGCAAGACAATTGTTTATTTCATGGGTCCAGGTGGCTACTGCATGGTTGCAGGAGCATTCTGCTGACTTTGAAATAATGAATTGGCCACCTAGAAACCCAGATTTAAATCCCATCGAAAGTTTTGGGATCCCATCAGCGACGACCTTGAGGAGCTTGGTGAGTCCTTGCCTCGTCGTGTGGCGGCCGTTACCAGGGCCAGAGGGGGTCCAACACGTTACTAAGTTGCTATCTCTAATTCAATGGCACTTCAGTGTATAGCTCACATAGAGTTAATTCTATTGGTCTGCGTCGCATTCAGGAAAGGATTAACGATGCTTAAATCTCCAGCGGCTCACAGTTATGGTCCATTTCCCAATAGCAGCGAATGCATTACTAAAAGTGAAATCGAAAATGTTGTTTTACATAGAAGCGAAATATATTGAATCGTTTTTAAAAACATTGATTTCTACTTCTAGAAGCGTGATAAACACAATTTGAACGATCAACGACTTATATCTACTTCCATTCTCCCGGCAACCCGCACCCCACCTTCACTCAGCATCCTGCCGACCTCCTCGTTCGTAATAGCCTACAAAGCTTCACTGATTACATTATTTCTTACAGTGGAGTACCGAAATGTGTTGGGGTAAGATGAAGGGAAGTTAATATAGTTAAAATTTGAATTTGAAGACTTGAATAACTTATTTCATAAAGGCAGTCTAACAAAATGGACTTTTGGAAATTCTGGTTAGTATGATTGTTATTAATAAGTACCATTATAGAGTAGTAATTACAGGAAGAAATCTATATTTTGAATTCTAAATAGATCTAGTTATGAATATTATCGTTTAAGATAACAAGGCAGTTTACTAGCTTCTTACATTTTGTGAATTAGCAAAAATAATTTCATTTTTCTTAAAAAAATTAAAAGAGATCGATCATTGCGAAGGAATAATAATGCAAATCTATAATTAATGTTAAAAGAGTAATGAGACTCTTCAAGTGAAAAGCCGCCCGCACACGCACACACAGAGATGTCCTGCAATTCCTCGTCAGCTCTCTCAACTTTCAGAGGTTAAGATCCATTGTCCAAATGAAGGCAGCCATAATTGAATTGACCGATGGCCATTCGCTGAGAGTGCAACCACTGCTTTCGTCGAACGTCGTGACTCGTATCCAGCATTAGATACTTCGGTCGAGGAATGCTGAACTACAGTTTAAATGGGACTTGGCAGACGGACAGGAGTTAAAGTCGGAAGATGTAAGGGACGTTTCTGGCTGCTCTTCATCGGTAGAAGTTGGGGGAGGGGTGAAAACGGGGAGGGAGCCTTGTGATTCACTCAACATGGTAGTCGAGCGAGTTCTTAAACAGCGGTTTGTGACTGTTACATGCTCGGAGCCTGAGGCCTTTTTTCATTGACACAGTTTTTTTAGAGTGGTATTTCACACCCATGATGTTACACACTAAGATGTTACGTTTCTAGTAATGTGATTCATACCTATGAGTTTAATATACACTCAGTGGTCATTGAATTATGACTACTCCACGTTTTGTCAATTGGACGTTAATTTCGAAGATCTATAACATCTAAAATTAGCGTTTTATAAGAAAATGTGGCTGTGGATAATTTAGAGATCTGAATCAAATGTATCTAAATCTCGATTTTCAACAATATTCTTTCAGTATTTAAACAGGTATGAAGGTTGAAACTTTTCAAAGCAGAATCACGTGTCAATCAATTTCGTGTCACGTGATATGAAGGTTACCAGATCACTAATTTCTAAAATAAATCGTTGCCAGATATTTTTTCAGAATTCTGTAATCAACCATAGTGTTCGGATACTTTTTTGAGCGACTGTACTTCCAAAGGGGAAGAGTGAGTGAGACGCAATTCGATTGTCTCAATCAGTGAAAATACGAGTTAGTAATAGTATTAACAAATGTTCGCAAGTATGTTTTTCCTGAATTATTTATGAATCGTAAAGGAATATTGTTTAAAATTATTCTGGTGAATTATTTCTAATAAATAATCATTTTAAATAAATTATAAAGTGTCTATAAAACAATTGACTGAAATTTGGTACAACATAAAAAATACATCATTTTGTTTCCGTTGTTATTTTTTTTATATTTGCAGTATTAATGTAAACAAATGAAAAGCAGCAAAGCAACAGCTTCACTATCAGATGTCTGTAGTTGTTTTAATAATGGTAAAAAATAGAAAAGCTTTGTATGAAATTATGCGGAATAAATAAGCCGAAAAGGATCATCTGGCACGTGGCATGAGGCGACGCACAAAACGCTTTCAGTAAATTACTATTGGGGAAAAAAAGATTGGGAGAATTCTACAAATTACACGTATTAAAAAAAAAGAATCAATCGCAATCATTAATTGTTAAAATCGTTCAAAAACCAATATCGGCAAATATGTGGGCAGTCTTGCTGCATTATACAGAATAGAGGGTAAATAAATACGAAGGTAAAAAAAATTGAAAACGAAGTCAAAATTTTGTAAAATCATGAATCAATAAATAATTTAAAGCAAATAATGCCTATAGATTTAAATCTGTGAATATGAATGAAAGACCATTCCAATATTTTTACATTAAAAAGCTATTAAACTGGCATCAATTGAAGGCGTAGGAATCTTTTCATAACAGGTGATTTTATTTAAAAAAAAAAAAAAGAAAACATTCCTGAATAATAAACCAATTCATTTTTTATAAAATTATTTGGGCAAAATCTACTTTTATTTTTCTTTAAATAAATGTTGGGAATATTTTATTTATTGCATTTTGTTAGTAAACATAACAGTAATGGTAACTTCCTTTTCAAAATATTAGACGGTTTCTATCAATAGTCAATGGGGAATCTAAATTCTAAGCTCTCAACTTTCATCATGCGAATTTTATGGAAAAATGTGACTGAAGATAAGTTAAAGATCATAATCAAATTTACCTAAATTTCGATTATTAACAATATTCGTTAGTATTTAAATAGTTACGGAGGATAGAATCTTTCAGAAAAGTAATGTGTCAAACGTTATCTCAGAAATTAATTAAAACTCAAATAATAAATATTATTTCAAAACATTTAATGAAATAAAGGTATATTTTAGAAGTTATCGTAATGACTGTTTCAAATGTTAGATAATTATGAATAACTTTTTAAAACAAGATCATGTATTATTTAATATTCCGCTTCCATAACTCTTTAAATATTGAACAAATCTGGTTGAAAATCGAGATTTAAATAAATTTGATCATGAGATTTAATTTTTTTCTTGGTTATATTTTTCTATTAAATTCATATTTTATAAATCATTGAGCTTCGCAGTTAGATTCCCATTGACGTAGCATGGAAATTATCTAATATTGTTGAAGTGCAGTATATTAATTTGACACTAACAGAAGGCGTAGATGCTTTTTATTGAACACCGAATAACTAACTGCTTGATACTTTAAAGTTGCTTTCTCCAAAGATAGTTTTATTTTACTCTAAATAAAAAATGAAAATATTTTATTTATTGTACCTTTGGCAATAAATGTAACAGTAGTATTTCATTCAAAGCTACTACTTTGGCACCTGATTCGTTATTAATCTCTTTATTATTCAGCGTCAAAAGTGCTGAATTTCGCAAGAGCGCAGAATTCAAAAACTATTTTCCTTTGAAATGATAACGGCCGCAAAATTCAAAGCTTCTATTTCTAGGAACAGGAATGTGACAGTGTCTAGAAGCAAAGTTAATAAGATTTTTCGCTTACCCGATAAATGATGTATTCTGAAGAACTAATTGAAAACACACATCTACGTAAAAGAAACCTTTTGAAGAATTATTAACGAAGCTTGACTCTGTAAACACAGTGCCCATTCAATCTGAAAGATGAAATATTCTTAATAGGATTTCGAGCAACAAGAAACGTGCAAGGTATATATCCTTATATACATTCTTTTATCTGTAACAGTGAATGATTCAAAGCCTGAATTATCATCTTGCTTTTCATTTATAATACAGAGGAAAAAGAAGAATCCTAGAAGCTACTCTTGGCTTTCACAGACTTCATACGAGGACATGCCTTACTGAGACCAAAGTCTTGTGATCGCTCCCTCAATTAGAACTAACACAACATATAAAGTTTGTATACTTTTGGAAGAGTAGCTAGCTCACTAACCACTATGCCAGTTAAGGCTTAATAATACCAGTTAATCTTTCCAGCAATAATAAGTGATCATGGCAAAGTTTCATTTTGTTTAATTGTTAGTGTTATTTTTTATTGTGACATTGAATTGTATTATCTATTTGCATATACCTAGATTTATTCTTTAATCAGCTGTCTGTGTCCCTCAGTATTCAAACTAAATACCATGCAATCACTCATACTATTAAATAAGAGTATTTGGAACGAATCTTCGCATCAAGTATCCTATAACGAATCCATCAAAGGCTCAATAGATTTCAGCAACCGTTTCGAGCCCCAAAACTCCCCTTTTACTAAGAATTAATTTTAACTCTTTTTTAAAAGAGGTATTTTCTAAAGCCTTCTCATGTCCCTCTAATTTATTGTTATTGTATATAATCTATGTTGAGTGTATTTTCTGAAGTGTCCGGTAATGTGACTCATGAGTTATCATTTGGGTCGAGCTGGGCTGTACTCCATAGGCTCTGTAACTGAGCATCAGCAAAAGTGTTTTTATTATTCTGCCGTCACTAGTCGGACGCTCTAGTGCGAGTGAGGAAGAAGAGAGAGTAAACAATAAACTTCAGATTCTTTACCGTGTCAAAGGGACGTAGTTCTTTCTCGATAACCCTAAAGGAGAGGGTTCGGTTCTGTGGGAACCAAAATACGGTTCTCTGTGAACCAGAGTTCTGTTCTGTGGGAACCAGGTGGCGTAGGCAGGGATTAAAATATCCTCTCGCCGAGTTTTTCAAGTCGGTAAAGAGATTTCTGTAAAGTACAGATTTCCACCTCATCATACGAATGCTTGCAATAGTAAAGTACCATTCAGGTTAAAGTAAGCTGAGTGGATAAAGTCTAACAGAATGTCTACAAAGCCATTAACTTTTATGAGAATTTGAACGTAGCTTAGGTCCGCAGAATCGTGCACATTTCCATATGTACATATGTATGTGTGAATGCAAATAAACCATGTTGTCCTCTACTAGGATGTATTCGTTTATGTCATATTCCTACATTATATCTATCTGGCTGCGGTATCTATATTATCTTACACTTATCTTATATATCTATATTATCTTACACTTATCTTATATATCTGTATTATCTTACACTTATCTTATATATCTATATTATCTTACACTTATCTTATATATCTATATTATCTTACACTTATCTTATATATCTATATTATCTTACACTTATCTTATATATCTATATTATCTTACACTTATCTTATATATCTATATTATCTTACACTTATCTTATATTGCTGCGGTATCTATATCTACCGCAGCAAGTTTGAAGCACACCTAAACAAGGATGTGAAAACCCGCGAATCTGTGGTTTCACCAGGAAAATAGGTGAAGAGTAATTAAGTGTCATCCACGAAGTGAATCGGAAGAGATGTATACCCCTCCTCCTCCCCCGGTCCGCGACAAGCCCCCTTTTATCAAAAAATTATTTTCTAACGCTCCCTTTTACCAAGAATAGTTTTCTAAAGCACATTTCTTGAAGGAAAAATACTTTCTTTTGTATAAAACTACTTGAATAGTAGCGTCGCAATTATTGACTTGACAAACCACACATTCTCACAAATTTCTAAAACGCCCCCTTTGGAAACCATTGCTATAGACTAATAGAGCAAAGGTGTGCTACTTTGTCATTTAAGATAAATTTTTCTCGAATCGTAATTGTAGGTTTTCGCGCGTAATTTCAATGCTGTAATGAAGAGCGTGAAGACATTTCTATAGTACAGAGAAATGGTACTGGAAAGGGTGGAACTGTCTGATCAAATATGTAAAAAGTGTTTTTTCGCTTCCCAAGATATGGCCGGTGATATGACTATTAAACGCCCAGATTTAAATTCATCACATTCAAATAAACCGCAATTATTTATTTTAAATTTTTAACTCAAGGCAAAATTTCAATTTTGCTGTACAGTTAAATTTTCCCTTCAACAGGGGATAGATGTTTTAGAAGACAAATACTCCTTACAGTAATCTCTAATAGGCAAGAAAAAATACGTTTAATTTAAATAAAATAAAAAAAATAGTGTCCTAAAATAAAAAAGCGCAGAAAGTAAAAAAATGAAAGTAAAAAGAGTTCCGTCATTGTTCAAATCATTTATTCAATTCATTATAATTATAGAGTAAGATAGAGTATCAAAACACGCTTCTTTTACCGACCAGAAGGAAACATTTGGGCAATCGTGCTTTTAAATGTTATTAAGTAATGATTTCATCATTTAAAATTTGTTTTTGGTAGAATGCATAGGTATTGTTTTTCGAGTCGTTTTCTTCTCTGTAATTTTTTTATAAGTAATAGCAATTTTTAGCGTTAGTCCCATTTTGATATCCAGTGTTCTTAACCTTATAAGTATCACGTTTTTTTTTAAATAATACTGTTGTGAATTAAACGGATGGAAAACATCGTGAGTTTAAAAAAATAACAGTATTTAACAATTATAATTCTAAAATAATGTAATTTGTTACAAAAGTATGAATGAAAACATTTATTTGGGTTGGGTTGTTTTACCTCTGAGCGGCACTTTTTTGCACACCATGGGCTAAATGGCCAGGTCACATGGACCCCGAAGGCTCAGAGAAGGTTGGGGGATTGGACCCACTGGAACAGCTGTTGGGAGACAGATGGTAGCCTCCCGTCAAGGCCATCCAGCGTGTTCTTTAACGTGCACAGGGTATGACTCTCCCGCACACGGGGCCACGGCTTAACGTCCCATCCGACGGTCGGCGGCCTTTCCAAGCCCATCGATGTCCCCTACTGACCGTGGGCAGGGCGGGGAATTTTGCGGAGATAAATCTCAACGCTGACCCAGCTGGGACTCGAACCTGAAAACATTTATACAAACTCAACTAACACAAATCTAAATCAGTATAAAAATAAACTTGCAATCTCTAAAGATTATACCTTACCAATACCTTACCTAATCAAACTAAATATAACTATATAAGAAATGATAATCTCTTCCTACAGAAAATTTGAGATCAACTCCGCTTGTTCGACTAACGTATAACCTCCTCAAGTATCCTAAACATCCTTATTTTTCTTTCCAGTCCAATAACAGGATCAACACTATTAAACTTAATTAATCTCCCTTCTTTAGATTATCTTATCGTGTATAGACTGGGATTAACTACGTTTCCTTTCACATAAAATCTTCCTAATTTCCACAACTTATTCCTTATTTTACAGTTAAGTCATTCGAAGTAGTTGGTGACGTAATTCTCACGCTATAATTCACGCGAGCGTCAAAACGATACATCACAAGTTCATTGTAGCACGTTCATCTGTCGTAACAATACGAAACGAATGGCTTTAACAATTACAGAAAACTCCCGGTTATCCGGCATTTATGGGATATGGAGTTTGCGGGTTGGATGGATCTGCCGGTTGCATGAGAAATATTTTAATAGAAACCAAATAAAACACAATCTTGTATTGAAGGCTTAGTTGAAATAAAAATGCAGTTAAAGACAATGATAATAAAAATTAAGTATAATGCCCTTAATATAAATGTAAATAACTAAAATGTAACTGTTTTATAGTATCATAGTGTGAATGTAACAACTCCAAAAAATACTTTGAATTGCAACAATCTTTTAGCAGTGATTTAAAATAATTTATCACTAAACTTATTTTTAGATGCTATAAAGGCTCAAAGTCCGATTTTGACTTATTTTGAGAATGCAATTTAATACTCCTAACTAAATCTTTTGTGCGCCTAACAGTTTAGTGAAAAGAATATTAATCCATTCACCAGCAACGAATATCTTGCGGTTAGTACAATTTCCATAATAAAATAATAAATTAAAAAAATGCTAATCATGAACAGAAATCAATATGATTGTTTGTTTCTGTATTAGCGCAAAGCCTCAAAAGTTTGAATTGCACTAGAAACATCTTAATGCTTGATTACTCCTTTTTGCTAAATCACCTACTAAGAAATATGAAGATTAATCATTTCTATCATAATCCTTTCTAAAACGCTTTGGCTCAAGTATAAATACCGAATTGAATTAAACTGAATCAACGTTTTAGATAATTGAAATCTCTAACGCAACGCCCGCATTAATATTTGAGTACACACATTGAATGAGTGAATATAAAAAAACAATAAGCGTTAAAAACACATAAACAAAAAGTGTACTATAAATGTCACGTATCTGACTGATTCCGAAATTTTAACAATGCAGTTTGTTGCGTTGTGTTGTTTTACCTCTGAGCGGCACTTTTTGCACACCATGGCTAAATGGCCAGGTCACATGGACCCCGAAGGCTCAAAGAAGGTTGGGGGAGGGCATCCACTGGAACAGCTATCGGGAGACAGATGGTAGCGTCCCGTCAAGGCCATCCAGCGTGTTCCTTAACGTGCACAGGGTATGACTCTCCCGCACACGGGACCACGGCACACGGACCACGTCCCATCCGACGGACGGCGGCATTTCCAAGCCCATCGGTGTCCCCTTCTGACCGTGGGAAGGGCGGGGTATTTTGCGGAGAAAAATCTCAACGCTGACCCTGCTGGGACTCGAACCTGGGAACTACAGATTACGAGCCTGGCGCGCTACCGACTGAGCCACCCCCACCCCACAGTTTGTTGCAATCGTTGAATCGCCACGATTTGATTTAAAACGTCATTAAGGGGAAATAAGTACCTTTCAAAAAAAAAAGAAGAAAGAAAAATAAACCTGCAATCTATAAAGATTATACCTTACCAATTTTTATAAATTCTGTGTTGTTTTTGTATATATATATTTTTTTTATGTAAAGTTGAGTGTCAGTGTTGCCAAAATTATGTATTTAAATAATTTGTAAATTAACCTACATGAGCTTAGATGCTCTTGGGTTAATAAGAGTATTACAAATATATGTTGTTTGTAACCTTATTATTATAATAAAACTGAACTGAACTAACAATAAATAAAAATAAATACCCCCTCAAGCAGCTGCTTGCCGCAGAGGTCTGACAGAAGCCTGTCAGTTTATATGCCATAGTAGAAGGTCTGTGAGGATGGCAGGACCTCAGCAGAAAAACAACAAAAATGTCCATGCCTTGTCCTGGGCTCGAACCCAGGTAACTATATAGGAATGATAATCTCTTCCTATAGAAAAGTTTAGATTAACTCTGCTTGTTCGATTAACGTATAACCACCTCAAGTATCCTAATCAATGGTTTTCAATCTTGGATTCTGATTAGTCATTCCTGAATGGTTGAAAACGTTAATATTTAAAAGAACGTTCAAATATGGTTTCTTGGTAAAGCACCTATATGAGTAATACTTCAATATAGAACAGTGGACGTCCATTAGGTTCTATGAATAATATTTGGACTGCATTGTATTGCTTTACCTCTAAGCGGCACTTTCCTGCACACATGAAGCATAAATGGCCTGGTCACAAACGACCTCTAAGAGCTCAGAGAAGGCTGGGGAAGGAGACAAATGGGAGCATTCATCCGTCAAGTCCATTCAGAGTGTTCTTTAACGTGCATGGGATATAGCTCTCTGCTACACACGGGACCACCGGTTAACGTCCCATCTGAAAGACGACGGGCTCTCCAAGCCCAACATTGTCGGCTTTCTCATCGAGGGCAGAAAAATGAGTTCAGCAGGAGAAAATTCTCAAAGAATCGAGTTGGGAACATGAGATTACGAACCTGGCGTGATACCAAATCACCCCCCCCCCCCTCTCTCTCTCTCTAATAAAGCCTGATTAAATGGCAATGCACTATTGTTATTCCCAAGAACTTGGCATGAATAGGAGAAGGGTAAAAAGTTAATTTCATTTAGGTCGACCTCATGGCGCTGGGTCTAACACTAAAAGTAGCAAATAATTGCTCCTGCTAGAAGGGAGATTTACATTTCTGAAGTTTTGTTAATATCAAAAGCTGAAGAAAATGTGAAGATTATCGCGATGAAATGAATTGCTGAAACTTTAGAAAGCGATGAGAAGGGGTCACTGGGGTCACACAAACAGATACTGAAGAGATACTTTGTTACTGAGATTCAAAAAGATTCATACTTTGGATACGATAAATGACACACTGAATGGCCATTACAATATTGCTTTTCCATCTGTCTCCTGAAGCTATCCAGTGCCTTCCATGCTCCTGCCGAGGCCTTGAGTCCTCAGGATCCTAGTAATCTTGTTATTTGTCCCATTGGATGAATAAAAGTAGACTGAGAGGAAATATCCCAACCCAACTCTGGTGGAAATGATTCACAAATTAAAACTAATCTTTGAACACAAATGGTGGAAATAATTCACACACTGAGAGGAGATATCCCACACAACTCTGGTGGAAATGATTCACACTAAATCTGCTGAAACAGAATATTTTTTGCTCATATTGTATTGAATTCGGTACTTAATTAAATAATGAACTTTCCTTTATTAGATTTCCAACATGTATAATTCAAAAGTCTGCATCAGGGATCTCAAAAATGTAGCCATCAAAGTCATTTTATGCTGCCCATATTTAATATGTTTTGTCGTAACCGTGGTAGTGAACTCTGGCTTACTAGTTGGCTCGACTGAGGTGATGTCACGCGAGCATAGAGAATATGATCACGTTTAACCGAAAATGTAACCACTACGTATCAAATTTAAGTTTATGCTTTGGTATTAAAAGTAATCGCTGAGTTTAGTATTATCTCTTAGTCGTTTAGTATATTATTATATACTAAACAACAATATAAATACCTATGTTTTGATTATTATTACATAAAATATAATGCCCCCCACATATTGCGCGCCAGGTTCGTAATCATCAGATCCCAGGTTCGAGTCCCACCTGGACTAGGACCGAAAAATTCCTCGGTTAGTAGAGAACACCGTCGGGCTTGGGAAGACCTCCGTCCATCGGATGGGACGTTAAGCCGTGACCCTGTGCACGTTGAAGAACACACTGGATGGCCTTAACTAGAGGCTTCCATCTGTCTCCTAAGAGCTGTCTACTGGGTCCCCTTCCCCCGAACTTCTCTGATCCCTCGGGGTCCTTGTAGGCCTGTCCATTTAGCCATTACGCGCAAAAAAGAATGCCACTCAGAGGTAAAACAGCTCAACCCAACCACATATTGGGAAATAACTGATTTGGCCCTTATAGGATTTGAGTTTGGGACTCCTGGTCTAAGTAATGATCAAATAACAGTCGGAACATATATTGGTAGATTTAAATGGAACGATACGTGAAAGAAGAATAGTGAAAGGTTGCTAAAGGATACAAGGAATAGCACAACAACTGAAAAAGAAAATGTCCAACATGGGAGTTAACATTTTCGCGCATTTTGGGAAACTTGTCCAGACTTTTGAAATAGATTACATTTTTTCGTTATGACAATTTCCTTTGCCTTCCCTTCAATTGTTCCGCAAAATTCCCCGCCCTGCCCACGGTCAGTAGGGGACACCGGTGGGCTTGGAAAGGCCGCCGTCCGTCGGATGGGACGTTAAGCCGCGGCCCCGTGTGCGGGAGAGCCATATCCTGCGCACGTTAAAGAACACGCTGGATGGCCTTGACGGGAGGCTACCATCTGTCTTCCAACAGCTGTTCCAGTGGGTCCCCTCCCTCAACTTTCTCTGAGCCTTCGGGGTCCATGTGACCTGGCCATTTAGCCCATGGTGTGCAAAAAAGTGCCGCTCAGAGGTAAAACAACCCAACGTTAAAGAGTACGCTGGATGGCCTTGACGGGAGGCTACCATCTGTCTCCCAACAGCTGTTCCAGTGGGTCCCCTCCCCCAACTTTCTCTGAGCCTTCGGGGTCCATGTGACCTGGCCATTTAGCCCATGGTGTGCAAAAAAATAGCCGCTCAGAGGTAAAACAACCCAAACCAAACCAAACCGTTTTTGGTTTGATTTTTTGCTATTGATAATTACAGCACATTTAGTGTTTTCATTGTTTACCTTAGAAAATGGTGTAGTGGTTGTGGAGGAGGCAACAACTCAGAGACAAATTTTGGGCTAGAAATTGGAAAACACTGCTTCGGTGGAGAGAGGCTTGAGCAAACCATGGCCCGCGAGCTACTGATTAAAAATAAATTAAATTTCTGAAAGTGAAAAAGAACGTACAGTGAACAAGAAACCCAACTTTGGAGTTGGAGCAATGGAAGCGGTAACTTCGGAGTTGGAGCAAATTCTCATGAAAATTATTAATTTTAATGAAATGATATTGTTTACGTTTTACTTTAAATTGTTTATTTTTTCGTTGGTTATATATACTTTATTGATTGCACATTTCTTTAACAGTTTTTCCTTCCATTTCATTTTTCTATGCGGCTCTTCAGCTAAAACGTTTGCCCAGGCTCTTCTTTAGTGAAATTATAAAAGCCATTCCCATTGGATGCGATGATAACCAGTAGCTTTATTTATTTTTTATTGTTTTTTATGCAAATTGCTATCATTGTATCCAGTATATGGCAAATTAATTTTTAGTAAACAAAGTATTTAAGTGGCAATAAATAACTTTTGGAAAGTAGTGAATTTTGTTATCCTTGTGATCTTGTTATTTGTCCCATTGGGTGCATAAGAGTAGCACTGAGAGGAAATACCCCAACCCAACTCTGTTAGAAATGATTCACACATTTAAAGTTAAATCTGCTGGGACAGAAACACAATGTAATGATTATTTTACTAAGTAACCAAAATAAACTCTCTGAGATTGAGAAAAAATTGTCTGTGCAACTGCGATAAAGCAGTATAGGTCTGCTATTTGATATACTGCTCTCTTTTACATCCACGCCAAATGGTTTTTTGCTTTGAACATTTAACCATGGAAGAGAAATGCTCCTCCTCTGTTTACCGTGCGTCGTTCGCCCCTCTTTCTCACGACCCCCATGTTACAAGGATCGTGATGACACACGTTATGTCAAAGGGCTGACATCAGACGCCACGCAGACCACACTCGACTTACCCCCCCCCCCCCCGCACACACAAGTGGACGCTTTTCCTTCGGCTGTTTGAGATCCATTGCTGTTTGCCTTCGCTACCTCCGAGTGGACAGGTAATCGTTCAGAAACCAGTTAGTGGTCGCTCTTCCGATGCGGAGAGCGGATTTCAACCACGAAATGGGAAAACGGTTGCATGGACTCTGCTTTGCCTATCACCATTGGTTTTTGGAATCGTATTTAATGGGAAAGACAACTGATGAGTTTATCGATTTGCCGACCAGATGCTTCAGAGGAAGCGATGCATTCAGGAGAAAACAAAAACCGCTTCTCAGCATCCTATTCATTAGAGGCAGGAATTGACTCAGTCGGTAGCGAGTTAAAGCATGTAACTTGATACGCCCAAGTTCAGCTGCCTACGTTGAGATTTACTCCGCTAACCTCCTCTCCGTCCCCCTCTGAGGAAGGGGATATATATCGGCATGCAAAGGATGGCGCAAAGAATGCACGCGAAAGGTATTAGCATATTCCGCTGGTATTCTTGACCATACCTTAAGTAGTGCAGTCCAGATCTAAACAATGGAGCTCTCCCCATTTAGCAAAGGATGCCGTTCGTCGGATGATGCATACATGCAGGAGAGACATTATTCTTGCACGTTAAAGAACATGCTCGATGGCCTTCTTCTTCTTCTAATTCATCTCAATCTCGGATTTATGTTAAGCTTCTTGGGGTAGAGCTAACAAACCCATATTAAAATAGTACGGAGTCCACAAAGAATTTTTTTGATTGGTTGTAGGAATTTTTTGGGTTTCAATCTGACTTCTACTTGATTAGAATCAGCAAACCCATAAAAAAATTAAGAATTCACAACAAAAAATGTGAAGGAGTTGTGAGAAAATGAAAAAACTGGTTTCATTAAAGCAGGATCGGTCAGGCGAAAGCAGTATGTTCAAATTAGCGTATCAGGAACAAAACCAATCGGCTCTGGGAGGGCGTTCAGGGAAATTAGTATTCTCTGTAATGGCGTCAGGGAGTCTGAAATCTGTGATTTTCTGCGGCTTCTCTAACTTCTTTCTCGGCTAAGGCGTGAAGTTCTTTCGCAAAACATTCTAAGATAATTATAGGACCTTTTGCATGATATTTTCTAGTTATTCTGCAGAATAATTCACTGTAATATCTTCTTACAGAAAAAGTGTCGTTCAGAGTTTTTCTGATAACTTCGACTGGGTATTTGAAGGATTTGTACGATTTTTGTATTCCTCTGACGAAGAATTAAAGATGTAAGCTAATAATTCCATAGTATCAACACTTGCTTCTTCAGTATTCCATGTTTTCTTTGGATTTATTTTTTTTGTTTGGTTGTTTCTGTCTTCATCTTTGCTAACCGGTTCAGTTATGTATGAGTCTTCTTTTTTGTTAGGTTGTTTCTGAATCTCCTTCATTTGTGTTAAGTTCATTTTCTGAGTTTTCTGAATTTTCATTACTTATTTTTGGTTCCTTGATTTCGAGGTATTGCTTCATAAGTGATCCTTTCGTGTGGTTTTTTTTGTCGACTATTTTGCTTGTTTTTTTTCTTAGGAGAATTTGCCAGAGTTGGTGTGGAGTTTGTTTTTACAGCCTCCATTCATAATTTTGATTCATCTGGCAGTTTGTTGTTTTGAGACGAGAAGGTTATTTCCCTAGTTTTAGAGTCATTAACCTTAAGGGAGGCTTCACTTGTCTTCTAGTATCTGCCAATTAATACCCATAATCTATCCTGTCCTGGGCTTGAGAGTCCTTTGTGATATGTCCATTTCGCCAAGCATTCAATAATAGCTTGGAAAAAAAAGTGCCGTTCAGAGGTAAAACAACCCAAACTAATTAATAAATTTAGTTACTGATAAATATGGATTTATTTTAAAATATAAACCGATCATAAAACACATGTGCATAGAATAAAAAAAAGTAAATAATCAATAGCGAATGCGAAAATAATCTCAAATGATAGCAAAAGTATTAAGCATTTTTAATGATTCCAATTATATTGTATGTTGTTATATGTCGTTTTGCCATAAAGGTATTAGCATCTTTCGCGTGGTAATTTTGACCGTACCATAAGTAGCGCAGTGCCAGATCTCACTAACGGAGCAAGGAAGCCATGAAATCCTCCCCCACTCCCTCCCTCCCTCCATTTTTTTTACAATGCTTGTAACCGGAATGGAGACGGAAAAGTATTAAAAATATATACGTTACACATATTTTTCACGATATATTTAAAGACTACTGAAACAGGGAGGGGGGAATTTTTTAAAACGGAGTGGCGTTCTGGTTTATTCCGATTGGAATTTGCCCATCCACCCCCGTTTTTTTTCGAGTCACTTGTCTCTTATTTTTGTTTTGGTCCTTCCCCTTCTTCTTTTTATTATCCGGCCTATCACATTATATTAGTATTTATAATATGAAATTCGAAATAGCCTTTTTTTTTAATGATTGCAATTTTTTGATTTTTCGAATTAGAGTGAATCTTCCATAACATAATATCTTAACCTTCAAATGTTACGGTCCACTGCATGCACATTTTTTGACCCCTTGTACAGTCGCTCAAAAAAGTATCCGAACGCCACGGTTGATTACAGAATTCAGAAAAAATATCTGGCAACGATTTTTTTAGAAATTAGTGATCTGGCAACCTTCGTTTCACGTGACACGAAGGTTGCCAGATCACTAATTTCTAAAAAAATCATTGCCAGATATTTTTTCTGAATTCTGTAATCAACCGTGGCGTTCGGATACTTTTTTGAGCGACTGTACAGGAGAGCCATACATTCTGCGCGTTAAAGAACATGCTGAATGGCCTTGATGAAGGTTGGGTTGTTTTACCTCTGAGCAGCACTTTTTTGCACACAATGGACTAAATGTAAGGACCCCAAAGGCTCATAGAAAGTTGGGGAGGGAACCCACTGGAACAGCTGTTAGGAGACGGATGGTAGCTTCTTGTCCATCCAGGGTGTTCTTTAACGTGCACAGGGATGAATTTCCCGCACAAGGGGTCACGGCTTAACGTCCCATCCGACGGCGGCGGCCTTTCCAAACCTATCGGTGTCCTCTACTGACGTGGGCAGGGGAGGGGGCAGTTTTGCGGAGATAAATCTCAACACTGACCCAGCTGGAACTCAAACCTGGGAACTGCAACAACATTACGAGTCTGGTGCGCTACCGATTGAGCCACCCCCGCCCCCAGACCTTGATGAGAGGTTACCACACCTGTCTCCTAACAACTTTCCAGTAGATTCCCTTCCCAATCTTCTCTGAGCTCTTGGGGTCCTTGTGATTTGGACATTAAGCCCATTGTGTGCAAAAAAGAAAGCGCCATTCAGAGATTAAACAACCCGACATACGCATTAGTTACATAAACATTGGGGTCAGAATTTATTGAATTTATTATTAGAAATTGAGAATTTAGGTGAGAGAAAGTGAATCTAGATTGGTTAGAGAAGTAAGGGACAAGTTATCAAGGTTAAAAACAGGTTACAAAGACTCCAAAGGCTCAGAGATGGTTGATGAATGGAATTCACTACACAGCTGCTAGATGACAGATTTAAGGCTCCCGTCAAGGTCACGAAGTGTATTCTTCAATGTGCACAAGGTATGGCTCTTATGCACATGGGCCAAAATAATGTGTGCGCAGTAGACCATAACAATTAAGTTTAAGACTTCGTGTCAATGAGACGGAGAAATCTGTAAATAAAAGAATTTCAAGTTAAAGTGGACGTTGAATTATGCGAACAAGCTACCGAAATACCTTTGCCTTTGTTCATAAATTTTCTCCACAATTGTTAGCTCTTCGATTGAAATAATAACAGACAAAAAAAACACTTTTTTACGCAGCCATTTAGCCCCGATATCTGATATCAGACTGTCGATATAATACTCTTAGATATCTGGGAGAATTTTTTATCGTTTCATTTATTGATTTGTTTTATAATTTTTGTGTGTATTTTACAATTATTTGGCGTGTTTATATACCGGCTTTCACTAATGGACGTCATGAATATTTAACTACACAGGGAAGACTTTAATAATTTATTATTGTTTCCTTATGGTCATTAAACAAACAACATTTCCATCTATGGGAGATGATCCATATGATGTGCATTCTGCTGTATGAAGACTTCATATAGCATTCGCTAACATAATATCAGACAACGCGAAATTCTGTGAACATCCTTTGTTACCGTAAAGAGCAATGCAATTACATTCCCCATACTTGAAAACTATTAGTGTACTTTAGCATTTGAGTGTTGGGAGTTGTTGACCTGTTGAGAGTTGTTTTACCTCTGAACGGCACTTTTTTTATTTGACACAATGTACTAAATGGCCAAGTCACAAGGGCCCCGAGGGTTCGGAAAAGGTTGGTAGGAGGAGACCCACTAGACAGCTGTTAGGAGACAGATGGTAGCCTCTCGTCAAGGCTATCCACTGTGTTAGCTTGCACAAGGTATGGTCCTCACACACACCGTGCCACGGCTTTTGACAGACCGCGGCTTTTTCAAGCCTATCGGTGTCTCTTCACTTGTTCCCCAAAGACAGAGTGAGGGTTTTGGGGAGATAAATCACGATGCTGGTGGAACTTGATCCTGAGAACTGCAGATTACGAACTTGTCGCATTAACGACTGAGCAACTCCGGCCCTAGCATTTTAGTGAATAGGTTGGGTTGTTTTACCTCTGAGCGGCACTTTTTGCACACCATGGGCTAAATGGCCAGGTCACATGGACCCCGAAGGCTCAGAGAAGGTTGGGGGAGGGGACCCACTGGAACAGCTGTTGGGAGACAGATGGTAGCCTCCCGTCAAGGCCATCCAACGTGTTCTTTAACGTGCACAGGGTATGGCTCTCCCGCACACGGGGCCACGGCTTAACGTCCCATCCGATAGACGGCGACCTTTCCAAGCCCATCAGTGTCCCCTACTGACTGTGGGCAGGGCGGGGAATTTTGCGGAGATAAATCTCAACGCTGACCCAGCTGGGACTCGAACCTGGGAACTACAGATTACGAGCCTGGCGCGCTACCGACTGAGCCAACCCCGCCCCTTAGTGAATAGGTATTATTATACATGGACTGTTCAATAACTAGCATCCGATGATATGTTACACTCGCATTATTATGTCGATATATACGTCTGTAACAACAAAATATGCAAGAAAAAGAATTTATTTCTCTATCTAATCGCCAGATGATTGAAGCATTCTTTCCAACAATAAACCAACTGTTCGAGTACTTCGCTGAATAAAATCAAGGATCAATATGTGACGCTCGAAATCGAGTTGAATTGTTTAATTTTTATTATTTATTCATTTATTTATTTTCGAAGTTCTTCTTCAAAGGTTCAAACCTGGTAAAGTCACTAGGCTGAAGGGTCAGGATGTTTGGGGACAGTCGAGACCCTCCCAGCGGAACAGCTCCAGGAGTCACGTTGTCACGGATCTGTAGGAGTCTCGCAACAAGTTCACTCCCTTTTCGAGCAAACGTTACCATTTCTGTCGGATGCCAATGTTGCGCAGTAGTGATCTGCACTCACTTCTGCTCCGAGAAACCTATTCATTGAACGACCCTTCTCATTGAAATAATGAATTGACGCGGAACAACAAATTAAACTGATATTCTCCGTTATCAAATCCCTCTTTTAATGTTGCCATTAACATTGCATATCATTTCCCTCCGCTAAACAGGGCGAGGGTTGGCTCAGTCGGCAGTGCGCCAGGAGCGTTTTCTGGAGTTATTAGGTTCGAGTCCCAACACTGCCAACATTGAGATTTATCTCCGCTACTTAATGTTGTTTGTTAAGCAGCCCTCGTATTTAAAGAGTTTAGAATGTCCAATCCATTGCGTTCGAGGACTGTACAGTCGCTCCAAAAAGTATCCGAACACTATGGTTGATCACAGAATTCAGAAAAAATATCTGGCAACGATTTTTTTAGAAATAAGTGATCTGACAACTTCGTGTCACGTGACACGAAGTTGCCAGATCACTTATTTCTAATATATAATTTCTAATATATAATATATAATATTCCAGATATTTTTTCTGAATTCTGTGATCAACCATAGTGTTCGGATACTTTTTGGAGCGACTGTACTCTCGGACTCTGTGATTTGTACAAAAAAGGCCTTGGCAAACCTTTTAGCTGAAGTGCCGCACAGAAAGCTGAAATGTAATGGAAGCCGCCAAAGAAATATATAATTAATAACGTATGTATAGCCAACGCAAAAAAAATCTAAAATGAAGCAATATAATTTTATAAAAATTATTTTAATGACAATTCGCTTCACAGAAGTTGGACTTTTGTCCTCTATATGTTCTCTTTCTCTTTTTAGAAATTTGATTTTTTTTCTGTCTTCATCGAACAAAAAGCGGTGAAGGGCTCTAATTTGACCAGGAATGCCAAAAAAACTTCTTCTTTCTTCTAACCCTAGATAGTCATGGTGCATTGTTTCCGATCTGCATTATTTCCAATTTACACAAAGTCAGCATTTCGCTGTAGGTTCACAGAGCAGAGTTAAAATCAGTAGCACTATAAAAAGTACATTGATATAATAGCACTCTCTAAAAAAGGTCGTTTTCCACTTCCATCATCTCTTCTTGTATTACAGTAACAAATTCTGCCATGATTGATCTCGGAGCTGGCTGCGATGATTGCTGAGAGGAGTTCTTACTCTTTCTTGTTCTTCGATAGAAAGTTCAAATAATAACAGCGGGCAGAGTCAAAGCAGTAAGAAAATCACTTGGCTATTCACTTGAGGAGCCATCGTGCAAGGAGGAATCATCACGATCTCAAGTTGTTGCGTGATGTCAGAGGTTGCATCAGTCCACTGAATTCTGCACGTGAGCAGTGTTTTCCTTTTCGTTGTTCCGTTGTTACGGAGATATTGGTGAAGCTGTTTGGCTGTTGCAACGCGTGTAGTCGTTTCCTGTTATTTTCTTTTTGATCTAGCGATGGTTTCCACGCGTCTCTACGTCCTTCCATCGCCCTTACAGGTACGTAGATTTTGATGTTGCAGTAATCATGTCGATATTCGTATATCAATTGTTCAGAACAAAAGCGTACCAAGTGGAGGGTGGGAGGGGACGTTTGTAGGATTATGACATCCCCTTCAGAACTTGGCCTGCAAATGATAATTAGATATACATTGGAAGGACAGCTGTGCATCAATCCTCTGTACTAATGAACAGAATCGACCAGATCTAACCCAGATGGGTCAGCGTTGAGACTTTTCTCTGCAAAACTCTCCGCCCTGCCCACGGTCAGTAGGGGACACCGATGGGCTTGGAAGGGCCGCCGTCCGTCGGATGGGACGTTAAGCCGTTGTCCCGTATGCGGGAGAGCCATACCCTCTGCACGTTAAAGAACACGCTGTATGGCCTTGACGGGAGGCTACCATCTGTCTCCCAACAGCTGTTCCAGTGGGTCCCCTCCCCTAACCTTCTCTGAGTCTTCGGGGTCCTTGTGACCTGGGCATTGAGCCCATGGTGTGCAAAAAGTGCCGTTCAGAGGTAAAACAACCCAACCAACCAGATCTAACACCTAATGACCGCGTCTTCTCATGATGCAGGAGGTTAAAACCTTTAGAAAGCGATATTCTCTTTTTAAAGGGAACGAAAGGGGAGGGCTGCAGGAACACTGTGACTATTACTGTACTTTTCTGTAGACAGTTTTATTTAATTTTTTTTCTACAATGATGAGAAGTGGTTAACTTCGCATGGCTCCGGTGCCCACCATTTATATTCACTGGACTAATAGCTTTAAGCATGATTATGAACTCTGAACTTGCCGCACTTGTGCGATTTTGCTAAAGGAAAGTCTTCCTCTTTGCTTTTGTTTATGGGTTGACAGCCTCGAATGAATAGATGCACGAGATACCATATATCAACTAGTGACTAACCCTGTTCAAATCTCAGGTCCCTGAACCCTTATATCTACGGGCATCGCCAACCTACAGTTTAGCAATATGCCCTAGACTGGTCAGTTTCTATTTAGACTGATTCTAACAAAGGCACTTTTATAAACGTGGCTGAAGTTCTTATTAACTATGGTGGCTTAAGCCTTTAACAGTGGGGATCTGGTCTTTAGAAGGTTATTTTTAAGATTTGAAGTTGCGGACCTTATCTCTCTTAATAACCCCAGCTTCTTTAAAAATACTAGCTCATCACTCATTACCAAAAATACACAAAGTTAGGATACATCCATGTCATGTTACTAGAAAACCGCATTGAAAGCTCCATAATTTCTAAGGTAAACTTTCTTAGACAAAATATCATTGGAGAGACTGGTTCAGACCCTAATTTAGAAATAAAATATCAGTGGGGGGGAGGAAGCAATCCGAGGCAAAGTAGGAGGGGGCAGGTTCTAGTCGAAATGGACAGAAACACTGTTCCCGTATACATTTTTCTCCTCTTTTTCATTTTTCATTAGCAAAATTTCTTTAAAAATACGTGTAATACATCCATATTTTAGTACCCGTATCCTTGTACCCGTCGAGACCTCCGTCACTAGCATAAGGTATATGAATATCCTCGTCGACCATCTACACCCGTTCGTAACAGTTCTCTTTCCGCACCATGACGCCATCTTTCAATAGGACGACGCCACACCGCATCTTCCCGAGTAGCGACCAATTGGCTCCAGGAGCATTCAAGTGAGTTTACCACACTCGAATGGCTCCCTCGATCGCCGGAGCTCAACCCCATTGAGAATTTGGGGGACGAATTGGAAAGATCTGTTCGGGCCCACCAACTCCCATTGGCAATTGTGGATGCTCTTACGACAGGCGATCCTCGCTTCATGGGCGCAAATACCGCATCCGTGATTTCAACACCTCATGGAGTCCTTATACCAAGACGTATGGCTGCTGTTGTGAGGGCAAAAGGTAGAGCAACAGGTTATTAGGTAGATATATAGAATAATTTCTCCATTAAGTTTAATAGTAGGAGGCTCCGAGAATTTATTTCCCAATTGCTAAAACATTCCACCGAATAGGGAAGGTTAAAATTATGTTCCATGTGGAATGAGATTTTATAATTTTTTTAAATCTCTTTTTAGTTTTAGACATACAATACGGGGCTAAAATAGAATTATACAAAGGTACTGGTCTTGGATTTCAAATCAGGTAAACAAGTTTCAGATTTAGTATATGGCGACAGGATTTTCAGGGGACGTACCCAGAGGGGGAACCCACACCCGGGTACGTTTCTAGTACAAACATATAATGTTATTACTGAAGTGGTCTATTTCATTGAAAGGGAAGGTGTGCTTAATGAAGTGTCCACTCAGTATATGCCATTGACCTATATTTGTTTGGTATTACAATCATACGGATTTAAATAGTACAGAACAATAAATAGCTAAGCAGCACGACTAGGAGTTATGGCTATAGTTCAGGTTTTAGGACCGTAGTATTTTGTCGAATTATCGATCTGGGAATAAAACTTGTAGAGCTATTTATCTTTTGTTACAGAGATTAGTGAGTGTGAATTACCGTTTTTGAAAAGGGCATTGATGTACTGCACATTTTGAAAAGGTATTTTCTACATTTATTGTTAATGCTAATGGTCACAAACTTATGTTGTCAAAGTGTGTTTCGCATCTGTGACACTGATACCGAAAGTCACTAGAATCTGGAGTGAAAGAATTCGTTACATGTTCCTTTAAGGAAAGTACATTATGTATCAGTTTAAATCTAATTATATCATGCATTTAATGTTAAGAAAGAAGTAACTGTATGGACACGGACATACAAACATTTACGTACGAAATGATAATCCTTTATCAAATTTAGTTGCCCTGAAAAGGGCGGTTTGGTCCTTGAAATCCTCAGTTATCACTGTCTTAGTTGCCTATATCTCTTTTAACACAACACGATGAACAGCACGAGCGGATGCATTTTCGGATGGATCTGAAGATTGTGCTTAATCGTCCAGCAATGCTTCGATCAGCCTTCCGTTTATTTGTCATTTCAACGGGTTTCCCTTTCATATCAGCATTCGTTTCCTTCCATTCGGCAACATCCTTCATTTCAGGAAAATGAGTCGCGTCGATTGACATTCAACTCACCTTCTCCGCTGGCGATAATTCAGAATCAGCTAGTAATGAGGATATGTCTGATACAATTGTTGATATAGAGCCTTCAGCTACAGCTATTGATGACGATGATCCAGATTCAGGAACTGATGAAGACACAACAGATTGAGCAACTGATGACGATACAGCAGATTCAGCAACTGATGACGATACAACAGAATCAGCAACTGATGATGATAGTATAGATTCAGCAACTGATGACGATAGTATAGATTCAGCAACTGATGATGATAGTATAGATTCAGCAACTGCTGAGGATACTTCAGGTTTCACTTCTTGTATAACATTTACCAACTCATCTACGTGTTTTTCACACTCTGCAATGCTTATCTCATTTGATGTCTGTTGATGAGCTAATGGTGTAACACTGATATCGTTATATTTTACTTCACCTGAATGGATGCAATCATATTTTGTCTTCGGAAAGCTATTGTGACGTATCATGACATTTACAGAGCCCTCATCATCATTTTCAAGGTCTTTGCTAGCGAGAAGATCACCTTCGGACCTACTAGGCCTCTCAGATGTATTTTCTGCTTTATCTCCTTCACAGGGATTTATTTTAAACAGAAAGTAATAGTCGATCTCTCTACGAAGAGTCGACCATCTGAGGGAGGAGATTTTCTGCTTTCCTCGCCTCTTCATATGGGGACAACGAACGACTATTTCTTCGTCGCTGGATAAATTGTCTTTCAAGGACATCGTGCTTTTGCTGCTTCAAATCAAACTCAACTACCGTTACAAGAAATAGTCCATAGACAAGTCAGTTCTAATCAAAATTATTTCTCACGCTAATATTCACACCGAAGCTACCGTTACAAGAAATAGTCCATAGACAAGTCAGTCCTAATCAAAATTATTTCGCAATACTCAATCGAATATTGTATCTTTTCAATATTTAGTACATATACGCTATATATATATATCGAACAATTGCTGCACACAGGAAGTTCTGTTTCTCCGTACAAGCCTTCTCAGACGACGGCGATCTTGTTCCGGACAGAATGTCGTCGCGCCACACTTACGCCTCTTAGAAGAAATGTGGTTATTTTTCAACTGAACCCCGAAAGATCCTTTGTTTTTCCCATTGTGATCAACACTACTGATGATTACTGATGAGCAGCATTCTTTAATAGTTGCCTAGATCAGATGGTGATGCACGTGATTACGTATTTTTCATATACGTTGCGCAAGTGACGTTTACGTAAATCTGCATAAAGATTTCTAATTCAGTGGCTGGTGTGTGTAATATTTGGTATCTAGAGGGAGAGTTTTTTTCTATGCTTAAATGGATTCTCTCTGAGAAAAGAAATAATTTGAATTGAAAATTATTAAAAGACATTTTGTTTTTAATGATGAATAAAGAGTGAAATGACGTTAATTACGCTATAATACAATGTTTTCGGATGAATTTCGATTTTTTTTAAATTCCCTCGACTATGTGATATAATGTTAATATTTCTGAAAGGAATTTCACTATTTTTTTTTAATTTTCTCGAATCATTTTAGCAACTTGTTTTAAAGATATTAATTAATCTGTGAACAAAAATCATTACAGTATTAAGAATTAGGATTGCATACTTATCATTAGAAATTTTTATTAATAATGCTCCATTTTATTCTGAACAATTCCTAGGAATTTGGTGTAATGTCTTCACTCAAGGACGTATCCAGGGGGGTGGAGGGTTCACCCTCCTGAAAATCCAGTTGTTTTATGCGAAATCTCAAATTTGTCTACCTGGTTTGAAATCCACAAATGGTGCATTTGTAAAATTTTTATTTTAGCCTCATATTTTATGCCCGACACTAAAGGTAGATATAAAGAAAATAACTGTAAATTTTTATTCTATATGTCAGAGAATATCATGCTAATCTTTCCTGTCTAGTGGAACATTTTAATAATTAGGACAACCTACTTAAGTTTTATTCTCAGACTCACTCCCCAACACTTAATTCTTACCCCTCCACCAAAGAAATTTTCGGACCCCACTCAAAACTAAATTCTCAAACATTCCCCAATGCTAAATTCAATGGACCCCCCCCCCACACACACACACACACACACCAAAACTAAATCTTGGTACTTGCCTGTCTTCAGCAGTTTAGATTATATGACTTATATACGTACATTGTTTGAATACATACATTGGCGTCATCCTATTTATTCATAACTGTATCTCCTAATTGCAGTTTTTATTTCATTATTATTCTTAAACCACAATTTTTAAGAATCAATACGAGAAAAACTAACCGCAACAATTCTATTTACACATATGTATTTATTTCGTTATTAATAATTATTATTAATATGCTTCCTCTGCCTTGTCAGCCAAGCTATCAAATCAGAGATTCTTATCAGCTGTTAACTGATATTTTACATGTTTATTAAGCTCGTTGTAATGCCTTCTATTAGGACTAGTAGGGTGTTGATTCGTATTAATCCTGCATTTCCTTGTTTCAGAAATAAATTCCATAGCCTTATTACTCAAATAATTTTGTTTCCTCTGTTCTCTTTTAACCAAAAGAAAGCGTGTTTAAAGAAAAGCCTGTTTAAACTGATCCCATTCTTTCATAACTTCAGCAGTAGGCAAACCACGATTATCCTAATGATTACGTAGCCTGTCATGGTATGCTTTGGCTATATCTGGATCTTCCAGACATTCAGTGTTGAAGGTAATTTTCTTAACTTTAGCACAACATTTCTTAAGCTTCAGCTGCAAGACACTTTTGACTAGGTAATGGTCAGACCCAATTTCAAATCCCCTGTATGATCTGTTATTCCTAACTGAACTAGCACATTTGCTGTTAATTAAAACATAATTTATCATATTCCTGTGCAACCCATCGGGTGAAACCCATGTATATTTATAAATGTCCCGATGTTTGTAGTATGTGTTAGTTATTCGTAAACCATTAAGTTTACTTACTTGTAGGAGACGTTCCCCATTGCCATTGGAACTACCAATGCCAAAGGGACCTAAAACTTCTGCCCAAAGGTCAGAGTCAGTACAAATTTTAGCATTGAAATCACCTAACACAAGAGAAATATCTCCTTTCTTCACAGAATTAAAAATATCCTGAAGCTTGCTGTAAAACGTATCCTTCTCGTTCTCATCAGAGTCCTCTGTGGGGTAATAACAACAGAGAAAATCTGTAGAGTGGGTGAAATTGAAATAATTGTTACAATTCTGCTAAAACTATGCTAATAGCATTCCAATAAAATTTAATATGGGAAGAGTGCTTTAAGTTTAATTTATTTCAACTAACTTCCCAGATCAAATATTTTCAATAGCCATTGTTCATATTAAATATCCCAGTTTCCATAATTGTTTAATTTTTAATGAACATAGATTTAGATAAATTTGATTGAGATCTTTAATTGATCTTCATTTCCTTTTTCCTTTTTCATCACAGCTCGTTTTAAAAGTTACAAAGCTTTGAAATTAGCTTTCCATGATATAACATGGAATTTGGTTTCATAATCACTGAGTGTATATGGATATTTCAATTTGACCTCTACATTATATGACACTCATTGGGTTTTATATTTCTGTTGCATTTTGAATCTTTTCAAACCTTTTGACCACATGTATTTTGATGTTGCTTTCGAGTTTCTTCAGAATTTTTTCTATTATTAAAGTTCATTTCTTTAAATGTTATTATGACACCAAATGGGATACAAAATTTCTAATCTTATGTGAAGAAACCAGTTCTAATATGCATTAGTATGAAAAAGTATGAGAAAGTATTTTTTTTCTTTTTTGTTGTTGTTCTTTTTTTCTAAAAATCATAATTGTGCTGGAAACAACTTTTTTCAATTTGATGCATTTTAAAAACATAGCTTTCATATTAAACTATTTAAAAAAAATCAGTAATTGTTCAACTGAGATGAACGGAATATTTTAAAAATTTCCTTTTCAATTTAAATAGTATTGCACAATATTAAGTTCCCTCATATTGTTTAAAAATTCTTCCATATGATTGGTGAATTTTCCTGTTTTAATTGCACAATTTTCTTTAAAATAATGTACACAGTGACGTGAAATATTTGTTTCATTTGTAATCTGTATCCTATATATATATATATTTGTGAGGTGTAAAGATGTGGATTCAGATTGTAAATAAAAGTATTTTTATGTGAAATTTGTTGATTGTTTTTCACAACATATGCAATATTTAAACATACTGTTTTCATTATGAAACGTTTTAAACCTTTATATACTTTATACAGAGTGTCCCTGAATTCATGGCCTAAACGTGAGGGGATGGTAGTACACACCGATCCCACCAATATTCGTCATAGAATATGCTGCCGCAAACGCAGTGAGGAGTCGGAAATGAAGGACAAACACAGAGGTTTCCAGAGTGACATTTATTGGAGATCATTATAACAAATACTCAAACGTCCGCCCACCAACGTTGATACAAGCGGCACAACGGCAGAGTAGTGATTGCCGTACCTGCTCGTAAACACCGGGCTTGTCGCACACATCGGTGGCTGTGACGGACAGTGGGGCTACCAGATACACGACACTCTTCAAATGTCGCCACAGAAAGAAATCGATACAAGAAAGAACGGGCGATCTGGGGTGCACCGGGATGGGACCACAGCGCCCAATCCATTGGTTCCCAAATGTGGTATGAAGATGCTGACGCACGTCCATGCTGAAATGGGTAGGTTCCCCATCGTGCTGGAACCACATACGGGCGCGAATTGGGGAGGCCCTGAAAAGGGCCGTTTTCATTTCATAGGTGATAACGAGCAGGAATATCCTATAAACATGCCCAGATCTCCAGGAACATGATCAGCAATTGAAGAATCCTGTGGAAACATCTTCTAACACTTCCATGCACACCTCTCCAGACATTCCGCAGGAAGCCAACGGAACATCGTTAATATCTTAAAATCATGCCCAGATCACCAGGACCGTGATCAGCACCACGATGATAGGCATGTGAGCGATTAAGGTGAGCACACAATAGTTCCTGCTCATTGCTCGAAGAAATTGACGAATCCTGCGGAAACATCTTCTAACACTTCCCTGCATATTTCTCCAGCCATTCCGCAGGAAGCCAACGAAACTACCTGACGAGGATGTTTGACCTTCTCTCTTGTTGAGTGACCGAAGAAAATCGTCTAGTGCATTTTGGAATTCCGAAAAGTCATATTGATTGGCTTCATGCTCCTCGCTGAAAGACGACGCAACAGAACGAAAAGAATCCTTACTATTTCCAAAGTCGATATTAAAATCTTCAAGAGGGCAGCTCCTTTGCGTCCTTAAACAGTCAAACTTTGTCTTTGGGAGAGAATGGCGTTGTTTTTTCCACAGCAGATCATCTTCGTTCATCTTCTGAGCAATGGTATTCTTTATCAGAAAACTGTCTGATATACTTCTTATAATACTGTGAACTTCAGCAATTGATCCACTATCTTGTGAATATATTTCGCTTGGCCCCGACATTATGTATGTCTTCAAAGAGAATAACTTAACGTATTTCGCAATACTCAACCGAATACTCTATCTTTTCAATATTTAGTACATATACGCTAACATATATCACACTTGTCGCACTTACCCGTGAACTCGAAAATTCAACTGAGCAATTCCGGAAATTTCCATTTTTATCCACAATTGTTCTCTTTCTCTCATTATCGTTGCTTTCAACAATATATCGAATTTTGTGATGTCACATTCATCAATTCGAATTACGAATAATGCAGAATTACGTAATATTGCTAACTCTGTTGATTACATTCATTTTGTTGCCAATTTCCCCAAAAGTCTGCTGCACTAAATACAATTATAGCTTACAGATGAAACATAAGCTGATTTTATAATAAATCTTGCACAATTCGTCGCAAATAATAAAAAAGAAAATTTGACCTAAATTTTTAAGTTCTTTCGATTTTTTTAAATCGATTTTTAAGTTTTCCCATTTTCGACAATTACTATAAAAACTCCGAGGCACAGACACTATTTATAGAATAATAATAAATGGGTTCAGTGCAGGATTTATAGGAAGTGCTAGTAAAAGTTACAGAGGCAAGAAAAAAACGTGTACATATTTCACGTATTTCTCAAGAATTTTTAAAAGTCCACTAAAACAGATTGGAACATTTTATCCTGCAATGGGCGTTTATTTTTCTCTAGATCCTGACCTGAACGGATCTCTAGAGGAACAGTTTCATTCATACTTATTATCTACAAAAACGGTAACAAATGCAATGAAATCTCTACTTCACTTCCTTCCTTAGAAGGAAAAATTCTGCATAACAAAATGTAGCGTCGGTCAGGACAGTTTCATTAACTTACCTATATAGATAATATTTATAGTACGAAACCTCTGATAATTGGGACGGGGGTGGCTCAGTCGGTAGCGCGTCAGGCTCGCAATCTGTAGTTACCAGGTTCGAATCCCACCTGGATCAGCGTTGAGATTTATCTGCGCAAAATTCCCCGCCCTACTCACGGTCAGTAAGGGACACCGATGGGCTTGGAAAGGCCGCCGTCCATCAGATGGGACGTTAAGCCATTGGCCCGTGTGCGGGAGAGCCGTACCCTATGCACGTTAAAGAACCCGCTGGATGGCCTTGTCGGGAAGTTACCATCTGTCTCCCAACAGCTGTTCCAGTGGGTCCCGTCCCCCAAACTTCTCTGAACTTTCGGGGTCCTTGTGACCTGGCCATTTAGCCCAAGTTGTGCAAAAAGTGCCGCTCAGAGGTAAAACCGTAGCCCAACCCAAATCTTTTATTTTATGCACTTTTATGAAGCAGACGCCATCTATTGACTTTTCATACGACTAGATAGTCTCACCAATACTCAAGCAATCAAAATGATGTCAATATAAGTAGTCAATGTTAATATAAGTAGTCAAAATAATGCTAATATAAGTAGTCAATCGAATCAAATCCGGCAGATTGATCTGGTGTAGAATTTTTATTTTTTGATTAGTGTTTTTATTTATTTTTTATTTTTTATAGGCGGTTATTATTTTAGATTTTATTAGTCTTATATTTCTATTTTCAATTTTTCATCTATTTATTGATGTATGATTGCTCCTAATGCATATATTCATTCTAATACTAGTAAACTCCGCCAAAGGTTTGGCACGAAACGTCAATCCATTCATAACTGTTGCAATCGTCAACGTACTATTCTCCATTCACAACTCTCGATCGTTGACGTACTACTCCATTCACAAGGGAGGCGAAATTTCGGACACTTTCAGGGGTTTACTCTCGACCCATAGCAGCTAGGAACCCGATCTCTCAATCGAACAAGGCTAGAACTAAATGGGACTACCACATCAAATCTGGGAGCGATTGCTCTAGTATTCCCGGAACCATTTTCGGATATTAATTTGGACCACAGGGAACAGAGATTTCTGTCACCGATTATGTCACAGGTGTCAGCCGGTTCGTTGGTCCGCAATTACGGCTATTATATAATATGATGATGTTTCAGATTTTTTCGTCTCTGTTCCTATTATTAGCACTGCAAAAACTGGAGGGGTAAAGGCCCCCTTGCTTCCTTCTAATCTCGATTTTTAACAATATTCTTTTAATACACTGGTTTCAATAAATTAGGGAAAATCCCTAAGTTAAGTCAATGGGCAGCTAACGTCAAAACTCTATAACTTCCAAAATAAGTTTTTTGTTTTGAAAAAATTGATTGCAGATAAAGTTCTCAATCAAATATATCAATATCTCAATTTTCAACAATATATTCGTTCAGTATTTAATGAGTTATGGGAGTTTGAATATTTAACAACAGCAATGCCAATCTTAAGAAACTTATAGAAAACCAAGAACAGTGAAAAAATTATTTACACGAAGTTCTAAAATGCAAACTTATTTTATTAAACACTTTGATACATTACTTATTACGAAGTTTTAATTAACTTCTGAAGTCATTTTTTGTGACTGACATTGTTATCGCTTAATATTCAAAGTGCCATAACTCATTAAATACTGAACGAATATGGTTGAAACTAGAGATATTGATTTATTTGATTGAGTTCTTCATCTGCAACCACAATTTTAAAAATAAAAAAGCTTATTTTAGAAGTTATAGATCTTTGACTTTAGCTTCCCATTGACTTAACTTAAGGATTTTCCTTAATTTATGGAAACCAATGTATTTAAAGTTGAAGCTTTGCCGTTTCTAACAGCAAATGCTTTTCTTAATACTTATCCTGAACACTGTATTTTTAATGAAAGAAAACTAAAAGAATCCTTAAAACCATCTTTTAAGATGCCATTTATTTCAGTGAACAGTATGTTATAACAATTTTATTTATGTTTGAATTAAATTCTAGGCAATGACTGGCAACGCTGCAGTAAAATGTTTCATCTTTCCTAAGTCTTGATCGAATGTATTTTAAAATTGATAAGTAGATAAATTTGATTGAAATCTTTATCTTTTTTTTTCCTTAAGCGGCATTTTATTGTGAAAAGCTTACTTTCCAAGTTAACTGAATCGAATGTGGAGTTCCAATTCCAGTTTAATTCAGCTGAATGGCGATTTCTGTTCACTTATGGAACTGTTCCAAATATTTCCTAATATAGTGAGGACGGGAGGAAACGGCTCATTAAGTAGCGCGCCAGGCTCGTAATCTGCAGTTCCCACGTTCCAGTCCCATCTGGGCCAACGTTGTGATTTATCTCCGCAAAACCCCTACCCTTTCATCGGTCAGTAGGGGACACCGATTGGCTTGGAAAGGTCGCCGTCCGTCGGATGGGACGTAAAGCCGTGGTCCCGTTTTCGGAAGTGCATACCTTGTGCTCGTTAAAGAGCTTACTGTATGGCTGTGATGGGAAGCTACCATCTGTTTCCTAACAGCTGTTCTGTGGGTCTTCTTCCATCAGCCTTCTCTGAGACCTCAGGGTCCTTGTGACCTGGCTGTTTAGCTCATTGTGTGTAAAAGTGCCGCCACAAGTAAAACAACCCAACCGAATTCTAATATAGTGAATACCTTTAGAAATTCAGGTGAATACTGCATTCGAGGTATTTTAATTTTTTCCTGAAATAAATATTGCTATCAATGGAAAAATTAAAAATACTTAAAATTACAAAGAGTTGTCAAAATTTAAACATGAAATGTTGAATGATTGTACTAGTAAAGTATAGTAGAGTGTCGATTATTCGAAGTGAATGGGGGAGGAATCTCCGGATGAGTAGAAACCCGATTAATCCGAAAATAACAAAATGTAAATCTATTTAAAAAAATGTGTTTATTACAATGGTGAGCAAAACGTTAAGTTACAATCCAACGTTACCACGACTCAACATCCCATTCGACGGACCGCGGGGCTTTCCGCGCCCATCTGTGTCCCCTTTCTGACAGAACTCAGGGCGTATTAGGGAGATAAATCTGAAAGCTGGCGCACCTGGGACTTGAACCTGGGAATGATTAAACAAAGGGCTGAAGAACCATAAAATATTTTCTCTTGACTCGCCGACAGAATCCACTGCAACTCACACTTGGGTGTATGGAAATCCCTGTACTAAAACAATTCCACGAAATCTGAATAATAATTGGAAAAAAAGTTTGGTTTTAATTGCTATGATTACTTACCAAAGCGTTTTTAAAAGATCAATGTATTATAATCATTAACAGAGAGAAAAGGGCTCCAAATATGACTTCATTGCTTACATGGCAATAAACAAAACCTTCAAACTCTCCGCGCTTTTTCTGGAGAAACGAGAATTTCCCGTTAAATTTTCTGTTTATTTGCTTGCAGCCTTTAAGAAAAGTTGTTTGCAACTTTTTAGAAAGTTTGTTAGCTCGTTTAGAAAAAAAAGGAGTTAATGTTTTACATTGTCGTCGGTCTATTCGTCTGTCAGTTTGTAGACATCGAACTTTTTCGTTTTTAGATATAAATCTAAAATTCTTTTTGGGTTGAATAGTTATTTACGAAATATTACCATTCACTCTTTCCGAATCTCCCGAAATCTACAATTGTGACCTCTAATGGGTTAAAAATTTGAAATTGCAAAATTTGGAGCAGATATTTATGAAGGTCACGAAGTTTCCATTGGCAACAATGATTTGACCCTTTACTCCAAGGGGGTTTAAAAAATGCAACTTTTTTTTGTTTTTAGAGACAAATCAAAAATTATTTTGGGTTGGATAAGTATTAATGAAATAATACGATTCATATTTTCAAAATATCCCATTAGCTATAATAAATAATCCCTACTAACGGTAGGAAAAGTGGAAAGTACCAAAACTTCAATCAAATATTACAAACGCAATATAGGTACTATAGGGCAGGGGGGTTCTCAACGTGGAGTACGCAGTAAAATTTTTTCGGGTACGCCTTGAGAGCTCAAAAATCGCTAGATCTAGTAACAAAGTCGCTAAGTTGGAAACACTTCTGGACAAAAATGTCCTTTTTTGTGTTTATATATATATGTAATATGTGCATACAAAATTTAATGCGTATATATATGTTTTATTTTATTCCCATTGTTATATTATAACTGTAGTTTTATCTATCTATACAACGGGTACGCCAATTACATACACATTTCCAGGGGGTACGTGAAACATAAAAGGTTGAGATCCACTGCTATAGAGAGATGAACACATTAGCAGCAATAATGTACACCGTTATCTCTGAGGGGTGTTAAAAGCGCAGCTTTTTTTTTTAATTTTAAGAGATACAATGAGAAATATTTGCGTTATATAGGTACTAATAAAATATTATATATTTTATATATAATATCATTCGTTAATTATATATAATATAATACCCTATCATTCGTTAATTTCAATTTTCACTGTTCTAATAGCACCCTCTGATAGTGCAATAACTTTGAAATTTAAAATTTGGAAATTTTCAACTTTTTCCATCGTTAAAAGGCGCAACTATGGCTTTTGGGACATTCACAAAGTGAGAATCGTAATATTTCATTAATACCTATCCAACCTAAAAAAAAACTTTTTTTATCTCTATAAGCAAAAAAATTCGATGTCTACAGACAGACAAGGAACAATATGAACACATTATCTCGTGTTTTATTTATTTTTTTTTTGGAAAACAAAATGGAAAATAATCTGAATTTCACATTTGATTATTTAATTTCTATCAGCTAAGAAAATTTATTTATGTTATAAATAATAATACTTTTTTTGGGTGCAAAAGGCTCAATAAGCAAGTTTCCAAAGGGTTTCGCATAGGAGCATTTTTAGTGGACTTTGCATAGGAATACCATTCTTCTTAGCTCCCGCCATATACAGAAAATCCCAATGGAGAGCCAAAAGTTCAAAGCATGAAGTAAATCTTTATTTGAAATGATTTTCCAAATAGTTTTCCCCAAACACCTACAAACTTCAGCTACTCAGGCAACAAATCATTGTATTGTCCACCAGTATAAAGCAGTGGCCGCAATTGTTTTTGTGGGACTCGCAACAGCTTATGTTGATGTCAAAAATTTAAACGCCATTTCTCAATATTTGTTATTCTTATTGTTATTGTTACCAATTTAAAAATAATATAAGAATAATATTTCTGTAATTTTCGTAGTAAAAGATTGTGTTTACACGCAAAGTTATTTATTAAAATAATAAAAAACCTAATTCTGTTGTTAAATTTACTTAAAAATTAATTAATATAATTAATTAATTTAATTATAATTCACTCTTTCGTCGTCAATAGTTACTGTACTGATATGAAAATAAATTGAAATGTAATACTGAAAAATTCATTATTTATAATTTTGCTACATACATTCGATAGTATTTTAAAGTAATTTTTACATTTACTACTTCTTACTGCAGCCCAACAGGCTCAGAAAATATCTTGTCAGACAAGATTCTGTAGATTGCTGGACAGGCAAAGGTTCTGTAGATTGTTGTAGAAGAAAATTTAAATATGAAAATTTGTTAAATACTTTTTACACTTGATTACAATTCGCCATTTTACTGCGGATAAATGATGGCTCTTACATTTGTAATGTCATTTAATTAAAGATTAAAAAAAGATTTAATTAAGTAATATTAAATAATAAATAACAATAATACATAATTAATAATAAATAAAATAAAATCATAAATTATTAAAAATTAAAAAGATTTAATTCAAGATAAAAAATTTAATTTAAAGATAATAAAAAAATTAAAGATTTAAAAAAATTATTAAAGAATTCTGAATTTTAGATCTAAGATGTTTTCTTCGTGTTATTTTCAGTGTTATCAAAGTTGTAAAAAAGTTGAATATCAGTCCGTTTCAATTCAATCGTTTACCTCTTTTGAAAATCGTTTTGTGTAATTGGTTATTTAGCCCAGGGGTACACAAATGTTTTTATTGTCGGATCAAATAGAAAAATATTACATTTGCTGTGGGCCAGTAGTTGAGAGGGGAGGGCGGTGAAAAGAACAAAAACAAAATGTCTAACTTTATTTATTACATTTTACTTGCCATATAATTTTTTTACGGGTACAAAGTAAAAAGGAAAAACAAATCGAAAACTATTATAAAGTTTATTTTAAGGGCAAAACTGAAGTTGGCTTGTCGAAGCAGTAGGTGAAGGAGGGGACTCGATTCCAGAAATGATCTGCTGAACATTCGGCTTCAATGACTTTGTAGCTTGTTGTGTGACGTTTTTTTAAATTTTCTTCTTTCCTTTTATTAAAACTCCATTCACTTTAGTAAAAGCAGATTAAAAAAATAATTATTTTATATTTTCCTATTTTTTTTACTCTGGTCAGATAAAATGGTTAAAAATGGCAGGATAGTCCCGCCGTACAGAGTTTATTCATGCCTGATTTAGTGTACTACATACCTTTCAAAGTAACTTTTTACATAAAAATATCGCTGGAGATAAATTGAAGATATTCAAATATGCGAAAGAACAGATATTTAGAGAGATTTCAATAAATCTTTAATTTATCTCCAGTAACATTTTTTTTTTTTTCATTAAAAAAAATTATTTTCAAAGTTAGGGAGCTTTGAATGTGGCTCTACATTCACATAACATGCAAGGATTCGGTTATTTTATGTAACATAATGTACAGGGGAAGAACTATTTTCACTGTACATTATGTTACATAAAATATAGGAGGAGATATTTTTTACAGCTTATGACACTCCCCACAAGACAAGCTTTCATTTGGCACATAACTCGTTGATATCGGCCAAAGGGTTGGGAGAATATGGAGGAACAATCGTTTTGACAAACACACAAACCGAGAAACCAACAATCCAACAAACGACAATCGGAAAGCAATAGGAAGACGGATAAAAAAAATACTCTTCGGCAGTTCTAATTTTCAAAGCGAAATAAAGTTATCATTTCTGCACTAAATGAAATAAGGGTAAGTTTAATTCTACAAATGTTTTTTAAATAAATTTATTTATTTACTACGTAGGCTCTTTATTTTCGATCTCTCATTGGATGAGATCAAACAGTACAATTAATTGTGATCCTAGTAGCTTATTGGTAGGATAATTATGATAAGTTATCAACAAAGTTATTAAGGTAATCATAACTTTTTAGTAAAGAATCATGATAAATGATTAGTAAGGTAAATAAGGTAATCCAAATAAAATATTTATGGTTTGTAAAGGTAATCCTAATAACTGAAACCAAAATTTTTCTGTATATATTTTCTTCTTTCTGCGACTGAAAAAAATTATTAGAGTTTGGCATACATTCGTTCATTAAATTTTCAAGATATGGCAATTTAATATTCATATACCATACTTGTATATAATATATTACAACTTATAAGGAATACCATTTTACGAAATTTATTAAACGTAAAAATAAATGTTTCACTGTTACCTGACATATTAAAATGAAAAAATATTCTTCATTTTGGTTTCAGTTATTATGATTACCTTAACAATTATTAGGATGACCTTATTAACCTTACTAACAAGTTATCATGATTATTAAACGCTTATAATTACCTTAATAACTTGTTGATCACTTATTATAATTACCTTATTAATCAGCTACTAGGATCATCATTACAATTAATTATAATCAGTCACTATAATTAATTATAATCAGTCACTATAATTAATTATAATCTATAATTAATTATAATCAATCACTATAATTAATGATAATTACGTTATTAACGTTACAAACTAATCAACAGGATCGATTTATTAATCAATAATGTAATCACTTTCCTAACCAATTGTAAAATTAACTTACTAACTTTACAAACCAGTTATTTTCATTACTTTACTAACCAACTACTATGAGTGCCTTATTAACCCAATAATTCCCAACCACCAAGCATCTCTGTAAAAGCAGCTTTACCCACTGCTATTTTAAGTATGTAGTCCCCAAGAAATTAAGTCATTTTTATAATAAATATTCCTTCCCAAATATAATATTTATATAAATATTTGAATTTAAAGAAATTATGTTTCTGTGTGTCCGAAAAAGTGTCTGAAGAAGAATCCTTAGTAATATAGAGATTAAGAAATGACTTTGGTATTTTAGATACATCTATTTCAATAATATTCCTCCCCCACAAAAAATGTGCAGTAAGAATTTTTATTATTATTAGGTAAGTAATTTGCATATCTTTTGTTGAAATATATAACTCTTTAAAAAATTAGTTTTAAATACTTAAATGATAAAATTTTGCAATTACATTAAAATTGAAAAACTCATCTTGCAGTTGTGATTTTATTGTTAATATGACCACGACAACAATATAATTAATACTTCACAATAAACACTTTTCTTTAATATATTAACCACATAGTAAACCTTTGCTCCTTTTCCACATAAATTTTAATATTTTTTGCATTATCCTAAACTTAAGAAGTTTCATCGTAACATCTTAAGCATTTATTTAGAATTTCATAAATAGGCAATCCGCATATCACTGTCATTCTACATGAAAGACGCAAACACTTCTTTTTTCTATTAAAGCAGCCGCATTAAAATGACCTAAGCTACTTGTAGATTCAAAACCGAAGGCGATGTTAATTATCTCACTTGTCGTAGTCCGCAGCATTGTTCTCAGGAACCCCAAAGCAGCACCTAGCATCTATTTTTTCTCCTTGACTGCCAGTTGCCAACTCCAGCTCTCAGCCAAACAAACCTACCCCCCGCTGAGTGGAAATGAATTCCGTAGCATTGTGCAGCGTCAGACACCCGAAGTGCAGTGCAAAAAACAAACAGACTTATTAGCGCGAAAACGGGCCAAATAAATTTCCACTTACCTTCCTCCTTTGATACATCATGGACTGATACGGATCCCGCCCGCTTGCCATCACTCCGGAAATGACGTCACACACAGGAGGAAAAACAAATTGAGAGATCGGAAACGATTAATCCTTTTCCCACGGAATTCCTGGGAGGGAAATACAAGCACTGAGCGTGTGTTTCGGCTTAAATGCACTTCTTACAGATGTTTCAAGGCACACGGATCTGTGTAATCCTTCAGCGATGCACTACCACCAAGTACGAACGAATGGTAATGTGCTACTCCAGGCGAGAACCTTCAGTTAAGTGAATGAACAGAAGTCGCTGACGGGAGCGTGAGAAGTGGTGATCATCTGCGAACAACGATTTCTGCGAAGGTACAGAACAGAGGCACGAAGCTGAAGAAAGTGGGCGCCAAATCTCTCTTCTTCAGGAGCACGTGGAACTCGCGCAGCATCTCCAGAACGAGCGTCAATGACGAGTGCGAGAAGCGGTGGTGGAAAGAGCGAGCGTGGATCGTTGGCTGGCACAAACCCGTGCACAGCTTGCCAAACACCGCCACTCGCGGCTTGCAGTTGCTAAACTGGAGCCTCGGGATTTTGGCAGCGAGCGCAGGCTCGTGACGTCATGTCGTTCTCTTGTGGCGGCTATGTCCAAATTCTCTCCCGTCGTGCTTCGTCCTGTGTCGGAGGATGTCATCGCCGAGCTGCGTTGGCCAAAGCTCGAGACTCCATTTGGCGTAAGGTGGGCAAATATTGAGGAGGAGAGATTCTCGTCTCTCTGGTTGCGTTGTTTTACATCTGAGCGGCACTTTTTGTACACCACGGGCTAAATGGCCAGGTAACAAGGACCCCAAAGGCTCAGAGGAGGTTGGGGGAGAGGATCCACTGAAACAGCTGTTGGGAGACAGATGGTAGCCTCCCGTCAAGGCCACCCAGTGTGTTCTTCAACGTGCACAGGGTATGGCTCTCCCACAGACGGGACCATGGCTTAACGTCCCATCCGACGGACGGCGGTCTTTCCAAGTCCATCGCTGTCCCCTACCGACCGTGGGCAGGGCGGGGAGTTTGGCGGGAATAAATCTCAACGCTGACCCAGCTGGGACTCGAACCTGGGAACTAGATTACGAGCCTGGCTCTTCCTATCTGACCTTTATAAATAAGGATTAAACCTATCCATACGATAGTTATAGGTTTTTAAATTTTGATCTCGGTTAATAGGAAACATTTTGCCTATGCAATTGGAATGATTTTATTATTTCCCAAATACTCACTTTTTCTTTTGAACAATTTTCTTTTGAATTAATTGAACAAGTCACAAATAAGGTGAGTAATGAAATCGCAAACGCTTTGGGCAAGCAATCGGAATAGCTTTATTATTTACCAAAGACTCATATTTCCTTTTAAGCAATGAATCGAATGAGCAGGCCACACAAATCAGGTGAGCAAAAAAAACGTTTTGCTTATGCAATAGGAATGGCTTTATTATTTCCCAAATGCTTACCTTTTCTTTTAAGCAATGATTCAAATGAAAGAAATCCTCTAAATAATTTTTAGGAGTGTTTGGAGTCTTCCATTAATGCTTTCATTTTTATGATTGAAATGTACTCAAAACTTTTCATAACTCTCATCAACTTTAATTATTTTAGTATCACTTTATAAACATTTGAAGAGATTTATTTTACTCTAGTAACTTTATTACAATTACAATACTGCAATTTTTACAGAATACTATTTTTACCTGAATATGTTTACTATTTCAATGCATCGTAGATGAATGGGATAAACGTTGTAATTAACATTTCTTCCTTACGTGTCTTCGGAGTATCTCATTTCAATTTATTGGGGCATGATTTTGCTCAGTCGTTGGCACTTCAGGCTCATAATCTGCAGTTCACAGGTGCAAGCGTTGAGATTTATCGACGATAACCCCTATTTTGTCCTTGGTCAGAAAGGGGACACTTATGCGCTTGAGAAATCTACCCTCCGTCGAATCCGACGTTACGCTGTATCGACGTGTGCAAGAACCATATCCTGTTCACTTTAACGAATAAGCTAGATGGAATTAAAAGCAGGTTACATCTGTCTACTAACAGCTGTCCAGTGAGGCCCCTACCTCACTCAGTGAGACTCCTCTGATCTCTTGAGGTCCTTATGATCTGCCCATTTAGCCATTGTGCGCGCAAAAATGCCGGTCAGAGGTAAAACATCAAGCATAAAAGCGATAATTTGTTTCCAATTTGCTCGCCGTTTACTTTACACGTTAAAATTTCAAATTAATAACCTTATGTTTAAATGCACACCGTCACGTGGTCCAGTGGTTAGCACGCTTGGCTAGTGATCTAAGGGACCTGGGTTCGAACCCCGGGTAAGGCATGGATGTGTGTGTTGTTTTTCTGCTGATGTCCTAGCCATCCTCAGTAGAAAAACTATGGCATATAAGCTGACAGGCTCCTGTCAGACCTCTGTGGCAAGCTGCTGCTTGAGGGGGTATTTATTTTATTTTGCTTAAAATGTCAGTTGGACACATCGTTGGTAACATATTTAATCACTTATGACAATGGAGAGAGAATATGTAACTCATAAACTGTGCAAAGTGATAAGATTTTGTCCCATCTGCTATCAGTAAAAATATTAACTAAAATATCTGCCGTTTGAAAGCATCTAAAACATTTAAATGTAAATACTGTAGTGAAGCTATTAATTGCGAAATTTTTTATATTTCTAGACTAGATGAAAACATCTAAATTTATATTATAAAAGAGAAAGAACTGTTCAAGCTGAAAGCCACACCCAGGAGAATCGTTATAAAAGAACTGAACGAAGAGCACGTTAAATATTAATGGAAAATGCAGCTCATGAAAAAAAAATACGTACGGATTTAGGAGGACTGTGAACGAAAAAAATCATTAGCTCTTGTCAAAATGTACGAATTTCTCAAAAGAATCTTTTTCCAAGAGCTGTTTAAAAAAGCTGCTTTCCACTTTCCCAAGAGTCAACAAACATTGAACAAAGGAATCTTGTTCAACCCACGGTGATTTTGAGAAGCGAAACACTGAAATGTGACTCTTATGCTCGATTTAGTTGTTGACTTGAATGTTGGATGCTATCTTGATTAGTTAAATCACTATTGCTTAAAAACCATTAAATCTATTTCCCCAATAGTCTTCTTACAACTCACTTTACTTGAAATGTAGTTTATTTGTTGTATTTTTTCCGAATCAATTCAACCCAACTATCATTCAGTTTCGGATTAAACACAGGAAGTTATGGGAGTACGAGACCAGAGTTTTCTCCATGAAATTGAAGTCAGGGAAGGTGATTTAACTTCAAGGAGTGTTGTTTCATTTGATGCGATCTTCACGTCCTGTGGTGTGGCGTGCCGGTCCTTTACATACCTTTTGTGTGATGTGGTGCTCCATGATTTTGCGTGAGATGCACAATTGCACTGTGCTCCCATTGTGCCCCATGAGTGCACCGATCACTCGAAGGCTCAATCCGAGCTCTCGCATATCGACGATTCGCTCTCTCTCAGAAGATGTCAATTGCACATAAGGATCCCGCCGGCGTCTCCAAGGCATGTTCCGAACATTTTCGCACCATGCACTCCAATTTCCCTGTCGGTCGTTCTGTGATACGAGCTTGTGGGTGCTCTGTATTTATCCACGGCTTGTCTAGGTGTCACATGTCCATTCGTTGCAGAACTTTGATCATTTACATATCACCGATGACCTATTGCCTTCTGCGATTTACAAACACACATTCCTTTTTGGTGTTGCGATTTCCACTTTCAGTAGTGTAGCCTTTGTAAGTTGTGTTTGAGGCTCGAAAATTGATTCCTGAGGGATTCCGTTTACTTTCCACAAACACCCTTCTCACGAATACAAGCGGGATTGGATCAGGAGGGAAGGACCATCCCCATCCGCCAGCTCCTCCCCAGCAGGAATGAGGGTGTTGTAGAAATATTAATAACCGGAACGAAGGAGAAGAAAATAGCAAGTATTCAATATTTGACCGAAATGAGCAAAAACTGGGACACAAAGATATATTATCATGTAGAATAAAAAGTCAATGGTTGGTATGAAAAATATTGCAACTAACACATTGATGCTACTTTATGTACATGATCTCCGAGCTGCAAGCATCCCCGCACTGAGGTTTGCGTGAACGCAATTCATATCTGCAGCTGTAGATGATGTCAGATGTTGCGTACGCTTGATGACGTGCGTCATGTTGATATTTTCTAAAGATATTCGCGTGCAAATTATTTATTTGTATGCTGAGCATTAATATAATTTAACGGGCACAAGTTAAGCTTCCAAACTGATGTTTCCCTCGTGCAGAAAGATCTCAGAGTGAACAGAGAGGGAGAAAACCAAAGCGCTTCAAAGAAACAGAAACCGTGAGCAATTGACAAAAATCTCTTTACCCTCTTTCAACTACAAAGAGAGTTTTCCACCATCACATGCGCTGCGTCCATAGCTGTGAATCCAAACAAATCAACTCTCAAAATGGCACAGGAAAACTTCATTGCATCCCATCCTGAAGGAACACAGATTCCATCAGCACAACCTCCATTTTGCCCAGGATCTCCATTCAGATTTTCATGGTAGCAGAATGAAGTTCAGTGAATGGATATTGGCTCAGAAGAGGATGAATACAAAATCATCTCTTCTGATGAGGACATTTTTCATCAGTCATGCCACGTGAACCTTCACCCTTTCAGATTTTGATCTGTCGAGAATCTACAGTGGTGAGGAATCATGAGACCCAGAAGAAATTTTTCCACGTGTGGGGAGAGAATTTGTTTCAGGGAAGAGCAAATATTTTCAGCTGGGAGGAAGAAACAAATGAGTGTTGTATCAAGATAAAAATATTTGTGTCGAGCCGTTCATTGATGAGTGCAGTTGCAAATAACGAATCATACATTCGTCATAAGCATAATACGAAAAAAAAAGAGAGAAACTTGTTATTAAAAATGCAGGTAAAATATGTTGTTTAATAATAATAAATAGAATAATGAAATACTTCCGACATCAAAAGAAGACGTAAGAAAAAAAAAAGTTAAAATTTGAGTCCTTTAAAGAAAAGAAAAACATTAAATTTTAGTTCACCCGATATTCATCCTCATCCTCAAAGAGCCATCGGCTACGGAGATCCAACCAGACAGCGCAATTTAGCTCTCCAAGTATATCTGTCCTGAGCAATATCTTCTGCATCTGGCTACTGCACACGAATTCTAACAAGGTACTGTTTGACATTGTCTGCCCTCCGCATCCTTGGTCTCCCCCCTCCCTCTTTCTGAGGCCTTTAGGCACACTGTTCATTACTCTCTTCGCTAAATCTATAATTATCCAGACGGATAACATGACCAAACCAACGAAGTTTCTCCCTACACAACATGCTGCTTAAATGAGGTTGCCGACTACTTTGCCTAACATCATCATTACCTACAAAATTGAACCACCTAATGCCCAAGACGCTGCGTAAGCATCTAGAATCAAAAACATCTAGTTTCCTGTTATTTTGTTTACAAAGTGTTCAAGTTTGAAAGAAAGAACCAAACTATTATACAGTCCAATTTTAGTCTTTAGGTGTATACGCCTATTTCTCCACAATCTCCATAGATTCTTAAAAGTCCCGGTAGCAATCCTTATTAGTCTGTTAATCTCATGCCGCATATCACCAGTATCTGTTACATAGCTCCCAAGATAATTAAACTGTTACACCAAGACTGCAACCATTTAGATTAACTAACATTCAGATTCAGTTTATAACTAACCCTACTCTACTACTAGGCTCATCAACAGCTCGAATGAAAGAGTTCATCACCAAATGACTTTGAAGGGAGACTTTCATCTATCTACTAACAGTTGTTCAGTGGATCCCCTTCTCTGGGTCCTTGGGTTCTTGTGACCTGGCTATTTAGCATCATTATGTGCAGAAAAAAGGTCTCACTTAGAGGTAAACAATCCAACCTTCCATTAGTTGCTTTAAAACTTCTTTGGGCCTCTTCCGAAAATATTTTCTGACTACGTGTGTGGTAATTTTGGTCATGTATATCAAAAGTCAGTAATTTCATTTGTCTTCAAAATTTTAGCTCTGTTGATTATTGTAAACCAGACGTTTGTAAATAATAGGTGTGATAAAAATGAATCTGGAAGCTAACAAGAAAAATACGCTGATAATAAAAGTTTATAAAATATCTTTCGTCACAGATTTCGTGTGTAGTTTATTATTCAGACAGGCTCCCTTCAGATTTGTATGGAAAACGGCTGTTTAAAGAGAAATTTTGCTTTGTATTTTTGACAATGCATGGCGCAAATTAGATGCACGAAATGTAGGTAAAATGCTTTACTCCTATAAGGAAAGTTTTTCAAAATATTTCAACTTATGCATAAATAACTCAATATTTCAATTAAAAAACTTCTCTGAAACTACTTTAACTTAGAGTTAAAAGTTTCTTTTAAAAGCACTAAAAATTACTGTTTCGAAAGTGAAAACAAACCTACGCAATCTAATCATACTCAGGAGAAAGGTGTGTGGAGGGGGGGGGGGGGGGGCGCACACACACACACACCTTTGTGAGCCTTAACATGGCGACTGGATGCCGTTTGGCCAATCTTTTCTAATACAAGCTCTAGAGATAATTCCGGGCTAAGAATAATTTATATTTCAAATAATTCTTGCAATTATGGAAAAAAACAAGCAAAAAGCAAAATTTTTGTTATAATTGCAATCTTTTTAAACACTCTTAGTGATTAAAAACAAGCACCATGCCACTTCTGATATTTCTTTATGCATTCTTATCTTTAATAAATGATGTTCCCCACGAACTTTCAGTTTCTAATATTTTTCGTTAAAAATAGCATTAATTTTTATTTAATTTTGTCGTAAAATTATTATAATTAATAATATAAGATTAGCGATATCCATTTCTGTATACAAGTCTTAGGATGCATCAGTGTGTAATGCATATGTGAGATGTATGTATATATGTATGTTTTGCATTTGTATATATATATATTCAGGTATGATATGTATTTATATATTTATGTACGATATGCATGTATGTATGTATATATCTATGTACGAGATATGCATGTATGTTTGATATGCAGGTGTGTGCATATATATATATGTATAATATGTATTTATATAACATGTGTTGTACCAGAGCCTCATGTTAGCCATCCATTATCTGAGGTTTACCTCAAAGTTGAAATGAATTCTAGAAAGGAATCAACAGATATTGGATGTTGCCCGTCTCCCACGATTCGGGGACGTCTGAGGATGGATTTTAGGGTAGACATTTTTTTTTTTTCTTTTTTTCTTTTTTTTTTTTTATTTCTCACATATTACTTTTCATATTTTGTTGTTGATCTAATTACATTTTCTTTCATCTACCTTTCATTATCGTTTTCTGTGTCGGATGCGATCTATCAATATGTTAACAATTATGACACAGGCCATAAAAGCGAAAACTACACAAGAAATGATATCTCCCAAGTAACACGAAAAGCCTCTGCTCTTCGGAACATAAATAACGTTCTTTTTTCGTCTCAAGATAATTCCATGATCCGTTTCCAGTTCCCAAACTCCCTCTTGTGCAATATCTGCTGGAAATTGACATTCCCATCTATGGGAACCGGACTCTTCTGTCATATTATTGGAAGTACATGCGACTGAAAGACTTGAAACGTGAGGATCAGATTTCTTTAGACTTCCACTACATTCCGACTGTTGGGTCTTAATTTCATCAGACGGCTTTGCCTCTTCCATTTCAACACTTTCTTCCCCCACTTCATCTACTCTTTCACTGGATTGCGAGGGAGCATATATTTCATCATCATTATCTGATGATTCACTTTTAATGCAGCAGCAGCATAAACTGCTTTTGAAACATCTCCATCTTCTTCTTGATTTCCCTCGCCGTCTGCGAAGGAAATCAAAGACGCGTTGTAGCGCCGTTTCTCGTGCACCACTTGCACTTTCTGCCATTGTGCAGAATATCCAATCAAAATAAGTCGCTATATCTCTATAATAAATCACTAAAATATCACAAGTGTTTTCTTCTTAATGCGAATGCAAATAAACGAATTACTCACTTTGCCAATAACGACGACAAATCTCTTATCTTAAGAAGCAGACGTTTTTTAACTCGTTAATTGTTTTTCACTTGCATTGTTCAGAATTTTGAATATTTATGATCTTCACTTGTTGCGTTTGCTAAATGCAGGAAACAATGAGACTCATTTTCCTGTTCCGGTCGGCTCCCGGTTTATGTGGGCTTTGTAATCTGAAAAATAGCCGCCTAAACAAGCATAGTTTTCCCATAAGAAAGAAAGCAAATGGCAGGGATAGGGAAGAAACGCAGAATCAAAATTCATGTATACATCTATATCCTTCACTGTTTAATTTTTCACTGTAAAATGTTTGTTATAATAATAAACACATTAATAACATTTTAAATCACAACACAGTAACAACATTTTAAACAATATCATGCGGTAGGTCAACGTGGACATGGAGGAAAAATTGTCTTAAGCTGGGTGGGATCTGAACCCACGTCCTCCTGGTGACATGCCAGTGGTCTGACAGCTGAGCTACCGGCTGCTGATCAGTTATCCTCGATTGTGGATGCTAAATCCTGTCATTATGGAATCAGCCCTCTTGTGGCAGCCTTATAATGGCAAGTGAATATCTTTTATTGCAGATCTCTCAGGTTCGGGCCACGACAAGCCACACTCTATGGCAGTGGTTCTCAAACTGTGGTCCGTGGCTACGTCCTAGGTGGTCCGCGAAATTTTCTCAATTTTCTGTAAAAAATCTGTATTTGTAACACGCAAGTAATGCAACTTTAAGATAAGCGGCGTGTACAGTGGTCTGTCGCACTAAACTCCACCGCCATGTGGCTCAGGCCATCAAGGTCAAATGCGCTGAAGGATGTGCAGTACAGTCGCTCAAAAAAGTATCCGAACGCTATGGTTGATTACAGAATTCAGAAAAAAGTATCTGGCAGCGATTTTTTGATAAATTAGTGAACTGGCAACCTTCGTGTCACGTGACGTTGCCAGATATTTTTTCTAAATTCTCTAATCAGCCATAGCGTTCGGATACTTTTTTGAGCGACTGTACAATATACACATACAGTAAGAAGCCTACAGCTGCAAGGCAATCACATCAGTAGTGAGTAGCCTTTGCATTCGGCAGTTAGTTATTCTTACGTGTTTTGTGTGTGTGTGTGGGGGGGGGGTTACCTAAATATTTTATACCATGGACATTATTATTGTGTTATTTGTAATTTATATTCAGAATGGATCGGTGGCTTAACAGTGGTTCATTGAAACGGAATATAAGTGGAATCGATACGACTTCACATGGGCCTGTTAAAACGAAAATCATTGACGATCGTTTTCAAGCCAGTTTGCTCTGTTATCGCCAAAAAACAAAAGAAATGTGTAAACAGGAAATATAATGAAGATTATCTGAAAATGGGATTTTATTGGACCGGTGACCAACTTTGTGTTGTGTAACCCTCTTTGTGTTGTGTGCTATGACACTTTGTCTAACGACGCGATGAAACCTTAAAAACTTTCACGGCATTTTCAAACAAACATGCAGGTTTGGCCCACAAACCTGTTGAATATTTTCAAAACAAACGTAAAGTGATTCTGTCATCACAGAAATCAATGACTTCTGTTGCCACGGGTGGGGAAGAGAGTAAAACTACAGAGGCATCATTCCAAGTGGCTTTACTTGTGGCAAAAACTGGTCAAGGGCATACCGACGCTGAAACTCTTATAAAGCCAGAGGATAAATTGGTGGTGAATATTATTATGCTTGGGGAAAAAGACAGGGCGAGCAATAGACAAGATTCCTTTGTCGAATCATACAATTCAGTGTCGCATAACATCTTTCGTATCTAATGTGGAGGAGCAATTAATCACACGTGTGCGTGGTAGTAGTGATTTTGCTTTACAATTGCGCGAAACTTGTGTCAACTTTTAATATATGTAAGATACATTTAGGAAAATGAAGTTCATGATGACTTTTTGTTCTGTTTATCTTTAAAAACTCACAGTACAGGAGATGATATTTTTGGTATGGTTAATGATTATTTCATAACACACAATTTGGATTGGAAAAATGTGTCGGAGTCAGTACTGACAGTGCGCCAGCTTTGTGTGGGAAAAGAAAGGGTTTTACAGAAAAGATAAAAGAGTTAAGTGGCAGAGTGTAGTTCAACTCACTGCTTTATCCACAGAGAACAGTTAGCGGTAAAAGGAATGCCTTCGGAACTGGATCTTGTATCGAGACAAGTGGTTAATTTAATTAAATTATGGTCAATGGACTCTCGCCTTTTTATTGTATTGTGCGAAGAAATGGGAAGTGGGCACAAAAATTTAGTTTTCCACACCGAAGTACGGTGGTTGTCAAGGGGGAAAGAGTTTCAAAGTTGAGTTCTTTTACCTCTGAGCGGCACTTTTTTGCATACCATGGGCTAAATGGCCAGGTCACATGGCCCCGAAGGCTCAGAGAAGGTTGGGGGAGGGGACCCACTGGAACAGCTATTGGGAGACAGATGGTAGCCTCCCGTCAAGGCCATCCAGCGTGTTCTTTAACGTGCACAGGGTATGGCTCTCCCGCACACGGGGCCACGGCTTAACGTCCCATCTGACGGACGGCGGCCTTTCGAAGCCCATCGGTGTCCCCTACTGACCGTAGGCAGGGCGGGGAATTTTGCGGAGTGCTTTCAAGGGTTTACGAGCTGAGGGATGAGATCAAGATCTTTCTTCATGACACTGATAAAGTAAGCAAATCTCTTTTCCACGATTTCAAGTGGCTGGCGCAGGTGGCATATCTCAGCGATGTTTTTAGCATCCTGGACAGCCTAAATCTGTCACTTCAGGGTTGCGATGTAACCATTTTTAAAGTGCAAGATAAAATAAAAACATTTCTACAGAAATGTGAACTTTGGAGTTAAACGGTTTGGTCGTGGGGAGTATGATTCATTTTCTGCACTTGATTTTTTTTGCAGTCTTCAGGAGAACTAATCGATGATGAATTAGTACAATTATTTCAGAACCGCATAACAACTCTGCAAGATAGCATAAAAAATATTTTCCAGATCCTGATTAAAGTAAGGAATGGATTAGGAATCTTTTCGGTCTGTCTGTCAATCTGTGATTGAGTCCTTCTACCTTTCAGTTCGTATCTGTGATCAGCTTATTGAATTGGCATCTGATGGAGCACTGAAAATCGCGTTTAGTGAGAAATCCCTCACACACTTCTGGATCCATGTGAAATCAGAGTACCCTGAACTCGCCAACAGTGCCATCAAGCACCTGCTACCGTTTCTCACAACGCACAATTGTGAAATGGGATTTTCTGCCCTCGTTGGACAAAAAAGTGTCAAAAGGAACAGGCTTAATGTCGAGACTGACTTAAGACTGAAATATCTTCCATTGCACCTGATGTAACCAAACTGGTTAAAGATTGCAAACAACACCATTCTTCACATTGAAATGGAGAATAAAAAAGTTCTTCGTTTATTTACTTTCTTGAAATGTGCTAATACTATTTTAATCCTAAAAATAATTATGCTGTTGTTGTTTCTTATCCCTAGGTCTTAAACAGTTCCATGAGATTATATTCTTTTAATCCACTTGTTATCTTTTGTTCATCATCTTGAATTATTTTCTTATTGACGCCTATATATCGAAAGATGTGGTTTGGTGTTGATTCTTTTGCATTACATTTTGTACAGAGTTTTGTGCCATCAAGTATTTTCATTGATTTGAGATGCCTAGTTCTCAATCTTGATAATGTGGTTTGTTCTTTTCTGTTTAATGTTGTGTTCAGTGATTTGCCATGCTCTTTTGTGTTTTGAAACATAATAAAAAACCAGTACTTTTTTCTTAATTTACTTTTAACTTTTCTACAATGAAATATATTTAATAACAAGTTTTAATGATGATAATGCATTTTAATGAGTTGTTAAACCATTTTTCCTACATTTTGGTACTAGAATGGAAGAGGTGCCAAGGTAGGTGGTCCGTGTTAGGTTGACAGTCTACACCTTTGTTGTCCGTGGTATAGGAAAGTTTGAGAACCAACGATTTCAAGTTACTGCTCTATGGGAACAATTGCCTGGCATTTTTTATGAGTTATCCTAAATTATTATTTACAATCCTTAGGTAAGAAGATATTTAATTGATTTCATTAACGGAAGGGAATGTGTGTTCTGAGCCGGGGGTTAACCAGGATAATTTCTTAGGAGGGGACAGGTTGTTGACAAACAATGCGACCTCGATTAACCGACTCTAGATTATTGTTTTAACCGTTCAGTGTTGAGTGTAGAATTTTGTTACAGCTGCCACACAGTGATAGAGCTACTTTTCCTAACCCTTCTCCCCCAAACTCCTTCATGATAGTGTTAAGAACATCTTAGAGGAAAAACAGTAGATTATAATCAATAAATTTTCAAATTTAGCATTAATTTTTTCAGTAAAATTTAATATAAGGTATTTACTTTCGCAATGGTGCCCTCCTTTTCCCTGATTAATTGCACCCTAAAAAGTTTCTTAAAAGTTTTCGTCATGGACGGAAAAATTATTCCGATTATTTACAGCTGAAATCACTGTTATACCAAAGGAGAACATTTGATTGAATTATATTACGCTTCATTGTAGCAGCTGCTTTGCAGTGTTAAGATGATGTTAATTCTCTTTGACAACTATTCACTATGAGGAATAACTCTCTCGTTATAATTTTATCATTATGCCTTATTAACATGGTCTTTTGTTTACATTTCCTTTAATTACTCAGGATTAAATTACATTTTCATTTTTTCCGCAGACTTTCTTAATTATCTACATTTTCTGTCAAATATCCGATATTTCGATGTTCCCGATCCACATGCAGGTAGATTAATCGTAGTTCTACTGTACTCGGATACCCATATTATCAGTAAACACGTGGGGGATGTTATCTCTCTGGCAGTGACGCCAAATCATGCTTTTTTTTTCTTTTTTTAAGGGAAAGAAGTTACTCCCCATACACAAAGGACGGACATAACCTGAAAGCTCTACTGGGCTTGTCATTGTTTCTCATACAACAGTGATTCCCATTTTGGTGGTTCGCCAAACCCAAGGGGTTCGCGCTAAAAATTCTGTATTGGCGCCTTAAGCAATAAAGAATTGTCCAATTATGTTATAAATATATGCATGTGCTTATTGTGACAACAAGCATGTGCATGTTTGAAGCATTATAGATTTGTTTCTGCATCGATTCTAAATTTTAGAGGTTTGTTAATTATAGGTAGTAAAATTTTATATTTTATAATTATAATTATAATGTAATATTTTTCGGTTGAAAGGCGTTCACGGAACAAAAAACTTTTGGAGCAATGTATGTTGAGTTGGATTGTTTTACCTCTGAGCGGCACTTTTTTGTACACCATGAGCTAAATGGCCAGGTCACATGGACCCCGAAGGCTCAGAGAAGGTTGGGGAAGAGGACCCACTGGAACAGCTATCGGGAGACAGATGGTAGCGTCCCGTCAAGGCCATCCAGAGTGTTCCTTAACTTGCACAGGGTATGAGAAGATTAGGGGACCCACTGGATCAGCTGTTGGAAGACAGATCATAGCCTCCCGTCAAGGCCATCCAACGTATTCTTTAACGTGCACAGGGTATGACTCTTCCGCATGCGGCACCACCGCTTAACGTCCCATCCGACGGAAGGCGTCCTTTCCAAGCCCATCGGTGTCTCCTACTGACTGTGGGCAGGAAGTTTTGCGGAGATAAATCTCAACGCTGACCCAGTCAGGACTCGAACCTGGGAACTACAGATTACGAGCCTGGCGCGCTACCGACTGAACCACCCCCGCCTCAAACCATGTCATTTATGTATATATGCTAAATCATCATTGCATGTATATATTGTTATGTATTGATTGATATGTATATATATTAAATGCATGATATGTATATATGTTAAATGCATGATATGTATATATGTTAAATGTATGAATGTATGCAAAATATATGATATATAGCATGAATTTATGATCTGTTAAGATACCATGATATATGTGTTATGATATGCATGATATATGTGTTATGATATGTATTATATAGATGATATGTATATTGTGACATGTATGATATGTAGGTTATGATACGCAAATTGTATGATGTATATTATTATATGCATGATATGTATGTTATGCTATGTATGTATGTGTTGTACCAGAGCCTCATGTTAGCCATCCATTATCTGAGGTTTTCCCTAAAGATGAAATGAACTCTTCGGGAAATCAACAGATAGTGGATGTTGCCCGTCTCCCACGATTCGGGGACGTCTGAGGGTGAATTTTAGGGCAGACATTTTTTTTTTAATTTTTTTTTCTTTTAATCTTTTTAACTTATTATTTGTCTTTTTATTTCATTGTTTCTATTTCTTTCACTTTTTTGATAGTTTTTAATTCTTTTTTTACCATCTGATTATTTCTGTTGTGTTTTCCAGATCTTTATTTCATGTTATTTACAGTCATACATGGAGTTTCATACAAGCAAATATCTATTTCTGTGGTGAGGATTATACTGAAGGAAAAGAGAAGAAAGATACAACAGATCTGTAGATATCAGTAGCAATATAATCGAGCATCAGGAATAAAAAGGTCATCCAAATTAGAATTGAATACATTAGAGATTCCTCTTCTGGGATGTCGATTGAGGTATTTGATGAGCACTCAGGACTGCTCACTCTGGCAGAGCGAACCGTTGCTTCCATTTCATCCAATGAACTCCCCTCCTCATCCGTTGAGTTGTATGGAGAAACACTCGTTTCACCAGCTGAGCTGGGAGGAGAGGAGTCTTCCTCAGGAATTATTTCTCTGCCTTCAGGTGGAATAGCTCTGCTATCCACGGATGGAGAGGTATCGAGGGATCCGACATCACTGGTGGGGAGATAGAAGATGCTGCGTGTGTGTGATGACGTCGGCATGTACACTGCACACTCCTCTTCACTGCAGTTCGTGCAGCAAACGGAAGCCTTTCTCAGGCGCTTCCAGAACTTACGGAGGCCTTCTCGCCGTCTCCTTACAAATCGCAGACTGCGCTCGCGTACAGACAACGCTTGGCACTCAGAATGTGCAGCGTTTAGCATCCTGCGATAATCCAATATATGCAATAAAATCAATCGATAACTAACAATAACTCAGCGCTTTTTCAATACAAATATCAGCGCAAACTATCATATAAACTCACCAAATAAGTACAACTACAAATCGTAGCAAATATCACCTTTATCCGCTAAAGTATGCTTGACTCTCTTATCAAACAAAATTCGATTGAATGATTCTTAGGAAACATATTCTTTCAACTCTTCAATTGTTCTTCACTTACATTGTTCTGAATTTTGAATATTTAAGATCTTCACTTGTTGCGTTTGAGAAACGTTTCTGATGCCAGATGCACGAAACAATGAGAATCATTTCCACATTTTAATATACTCGAAGTATTCGAATAATTGCCAGGGCTCCTATTTACAATTTCTTGCTAGTATCTGGCTATTCAAGCACATGCTAATATTTAAGGCCTGAGCTGTTCAAATTAATTCCGTATTCCAAACGTGATATATTAAACGCCAGGACCTAAATAAATAGTAGTCTGAAAGGATGTTTTTTTAAGGTGGGTGGGAAGAAGAGGGGTTTCTTAGATCCCTTTATCCACCTAATTTAGTGTTTCTAAAGAACTTCTTGAAAAAGAAATCGCAGCCCCTTAAAGTGAGCCTATCAGGGTAATATTTCTTTAGGCCACAACGTTTAATACACCGAAGAGCCAAAACATTATTGACCAGCGCGTCTTTATGCAAATCAAAGCAACTACAGGTAAACGGTGGCTTGTGAAGGTCATGACACGGTATAAATAACACCTGATACTGAGCTCTGTTAATCAGTGTTATTCTTGTTCTTCTGATGGGAAAAGCAGCGGACTTAAATGAGTTTGACAAAGGGCCAAATTGTAATGGTCAGACGACTGGGTCAGAGCATTTCCGAGATGGCAAGGCTTGTCGAGATGCTCACGGTCAGCCGTGGTTAGTACCGTCAAAAAGTGAACCGTGGAAGGAAAAACCACGAACCGCCGCCGGCAAGGTGTGGGCCGACTATGGCTCATCGACGCTAAAGGTGAGCGAAGGCTATCCTCTATAATATGAGCTAACAGATGGGATACTGTGGCGCAACTCGCCCGTAATTTGAATGCTGGTGACGGGAGTAATGTGTCACAAAACACACAGTACATCTAACCCTGCTGAAAATGAGACTGTGCAGGGCCACTCCGAGTGCCCATGCTAAACTCGGATCACTGTCGAATGCTCCGAGAAGGGGCACGCGAGCATCAAAACTGACCTTGATGAATGGAAGAAGGTCGTCTGGTAGGACAAATCTCGTTTCTTGTTGCAACATGTGAACCGTCTTAATAGGAATGAATTTCGCAGGACATTTCATGGTTGTTGGTGTGGGGGGGGGGGATGTAAGACAAATTGATGCTCTGCGGCATTCCAACGGGAGAACAAGGATGTGAAAATATTTTTTTTCTTTTAATTCCCAACTATGAATTGAAATTGTTGGTAAAAAGAGGTTGACTGATGATAAATGAAAAGTGGAGAGGCGTGAGAGTTTCGCAAAAGAAAAAACAAAATAAAAGTGTGCATTGCGAAAGTTGGGAATCTCTGTCTTACTGAATCATCCAGCAGGTTCCGGGACATCTGGAATACCTGTGCAAGACGTCCGTGATTAATAAATTCTGCCCTAAAGAGCCGACTACTGTTCGAGCACAAGTAATTATAATTTGTACAAGGAGTATTAGAAAACACTGTAGTGTAAAGATTAAAAATTAGTTAAGCATAATAAGTCATTCTTTTTATAGTTTAACTTCATACTGATGAAGACAGAAACTTGTGTTTCGATAAGATTGTTTCATTTGTATGGTTTTATATTTTTTTAATAAATTACTTCACTTATATTCATGTTTGGTAAGCATACTTTTCAACTCATGCTCAGTTTTCATCTATTTAATATAAAACAATATGAAATAATAATAAAGCAATAAAATGATTCAAAATGAAAATAGAAGTTTCATATTTTACAACCTCCGTAAAGTGTAACAGTATTTAAGAAAATATGCATAATAACATCTAAAAGTGTATATTGGGTAGGTAACTTCTTTCTCTTCCCCCCCCCTTAAATTAGTGTTTGATCACACGGAACAAATCCTATAATAACATGTCATTTGGAAGCACAAATATGGATTAAGATTATCATTAAGGATTAAGAAATCATTCACTGAGGAGAGGATACAATAAGGGATCGAAATGATAGTTGAATCCTAATGATCGCTTTCATCTTGTTGAGTGGAAACGGTTAAAATTGAAAAAATCTCTTAAGAATGAACGCTCCGTCATAAAGTTAGATTAATCTCCCTGACGCCTGTTCATGGAAACAATTCTGGTCTCGTTCTCCCACCACTTTGTGGGTTTAATCGAAACTGAATGATAGTTGGTTTGAATTGAAAAACTCCTCCTTAAAAATGAAACAACACTCCCTCTTAAAGTTAAATCACCTTCCCTGACTTCAATTCGTGCAGTAAACTCTGGTCTCTTTTCCCCACCACTTTCTCGGTTTAATTCGAAACTGAATGATAGTTGGGGTGAATTGAAACAGTCCCCCTTAAAAATGAAACAACACTCCATCTTGAAGCTGAATCACCTTCCCTGACTTCAAATCGTGAAGAAAACTCTGGTCTCTTTTCCTCACCACTTTCTCGGTTTAATTCGAAACTGAATGATAGTTGGGTAGAATTGAAACAGTCCCCCTTAAAAATGAAACAACACTCCCTCTTGAAGCAAAATCACCTTCCCTGACTTCAGTTCGTACAGTAAACTCTGGTCTCTTTTCCTCACCACTTTCTAGGTTTAATCCGAAACTGACTGATAATTGGGTTGAATTGAAACGGTCCACCTTAAAAATGAAACGACACTCCCTCTTGAAGCTAATTCATCTTCCCTGACTTCAATTCGTGCAGTAAACTCTGGTCTCTTTTGCCCACAATTTTCACGGTTTAATCCGAAACTGAACGATAATTAGGTTGAATTGAAACGGTCCCCTTTAAAAATGAAACAACACTGCCTCTTGAAGCTAAATCACTTCCCCTGACTTCAATTCGTGGAGAAAACTCTGGTCTCTTTTCCCCACCATTTTCTCGGTTTAATCCGAAACTGAATGATAGTTGGGGTGAATTGACGTCCCCCTTAAAAATGAAACGACACTCCCTCTTGAGGTTAAATCACCTTCCCTGACTTCAATTCGTGCAGTAAACTCTGGTCTCTTTTCCCCACTACTTTCTCGGTTTAAAATCCGAAACTGAATGATAGTTGGGGTGAATTGAAACAGTACCCCTTAAAAATGAAACGACACTCCCTCTTGAAGCTAATTCATCTTCCCTGACTTCAATTCGTGCAGTAAACTCTGGTCTCTTTTGCGCACAATTTTCACGGTTTAATCCGAAACTGAATGATAATTAGGTTGAATTGAAACAGTCCCCCTTAAAAATGAAACAACACTGCCTCTTGAAGCTAAATCACTTCCCCTGACTTCAATTCGTGGAGAAAACTCTGGTCTCTTTTCCCCACCACTTTCTCGGTTTAATCCGAAACTGAATGATAGTTGGGGTGAATTGAAACAGTCCCCCTTAAAAATGAAACGACACTCCCTCTTGAAGCTGAATCACCTTCCCTGACTTCAAATCGTGAAGAAAACTCTGGTCTCTTTTCCTCACCACTTTCTCGGTTTAATCCGAAACTGATTGATAGTTGGGGTGAATTGAAACAGTCCCCCTTAAAAATGAAACAACACTCCCTCTTGAAGAAAAATCACCTTCCCTGACTTCAGTTCGTGCAGTAAACTCTGGTCTCTTTTCCCCAACACTTTCTCGGTTTAATCCGAAACTGAATGATAGTTGGGGTGAATTGAAACAGTCCCCCTTAGAAATGAAACAACACTCCCTCTTGAACCAAAATAACCTTCCCTGACTTCAGTTCGTACAGTAAATTCTGGTCTCTTTTCCCCACCACTTTCTCGGTTTAATCCGAAACTGAATGATAGTTGGGGTGAATTGAAACAGTCCCCCTTAAAAATGAAACGACACTCCCTCTTGAAGTTTATTCACCTTCCCTGACTTCAATTCGTGCAGTAAACTCTGGTCTCTTTTGCCCATAATTTTCACGGTTTAATCCGAAACTGAATGATAATTAGGTTGAATTGAAACGGTCCCCCTTAAAAATGAAACAACACTGCCTCTTGAAGCTAAATCACTTCCCCTGACTTCAATTCGTGGAGAAAACTCGGGTCTCTTTTCCCCCACCACTTTCTCGGTTTAATCCGAAACTGAATGATAGTTGGGGTGAATTGAAACAGTCCCCCTTAAAAATATAACGACACTCCCTCTTGAAGTTAAATCACCTTCCCTGACTTCAATTCGTGCAGTAAACTCTGGTCTCTTTTCCCCACTACTTTCTCGGTTTAATCCGAAACTGAATGACAGTTGGGGTGAATTGAAACAGTCCCCCTAAAAAATGAAACGACACTCCCTCTTGAAGCTGAATCACCTTCCCTGACTTCAAATCGTGAAGAAAACTCTGGTCTCTTTTCTTCACCACTTTGTCGGTTTAATCCGAAACAGAATGATAGTTGGGTAGAATTGAAACAGTCCCCCTTGAAAATGAAACAACACTCCCTCTTGGAGCAAAATCATCTTCCCTGACTTCAGTTCGTGAAGTAAACTCTGGTCTCTTTTCCCCACCACTTTCTCGGTTTAATCCGAAACTGAATGATAGTTCGGGTGAATTGAAATAGTCACCCTTAAAAATGAAACGACACTCCCTCATGAAGTTAAATCACCTTCCCTGACTTCAATTCGTGCAGTAAACTCTGGTCTCTTTTCCCCACTACTTTCTCGGTTTAATCCGAAACTGAATGATAGTTGGGGTGAATTGAAACAGTCCCCCTTAAAAATGAAACGACACTCCCTCTTGAGGTTAAATCACCTTCCCTGACTTCAATTCGTGCAGTAAACTCTGGTCTCTTTTCCCCACTACTTTCTCGGTTTAATTCGAAACTGAATGATAGTTGGGGTGAATTGAAACAGTCCCCCTTAAAAATGAAACGACACTCGCTCTTGAAGCTGAATCACCTTCCCTGACTTCAAATCGTGAAGAAAACTCTGGTCTCTTTTCCTCACCACTTTCTCGGTTTAATCCGAAACTGAATGATAGTTGGGTAGAATTGAAACAGTCCCCCTTAAAAATGAAACAACACTCCCACTTGAAGCAAAATCACCTTCCCTCACTTCAGTTCGTACAGTAAGTCAGTCTAGTCTCTTTTCCCCACCACTTTCTCGGTTTAATCCGAAACTGAATGATATTTCGTGTGAATTAAAAAAGTCCCCCTAAAAAATGAAACGACACTCCCTCTTGAAGCTAATTCACCTTCCCTGACTTCAATTCGTGCAGTAAACTCTGGTCTCTTTTGTCCACAATTTTCTCGGTTTAATCCGAAACTGAATGATAGTTGGGGTGAATTGAAACAGTCCCCCTTAAAAATGAAACGACACTCCCTCTTGAAGTTAAATCACCTTCCCTGACTTCAATTCGTGGAGAAAACTCTGATCTCTTTTCCCCAACACTTTCTCGGTTTAATCCGAAACTGAAAGATAGTTGGGGTGAATTGAAACAGTCCCTCTTAAAAATGAAACGACACTCCCTCTTGAGGTTAAATCACCTTCCCTGACTTCAATTTGTGCAGTAAACTCTGGTCTCTTTTCAACACTACTTTCTCGGTTTAATCCGAAACTGAATGATAGTTGGGGTGAATTGAAACAGTCCCCCTTGAAAATGAAACGACACTCCCTCTTGAAGCTGAATCACCTTCTCTGACTTCAAATCGTGAAGAAAACTCTGGTCTCTTTTCCTCACCACTTTCTCGGTTTAATTCGAAACTGAATGATAGTTGGGGTGAATTGAAACAGTCCCCCTTAAAAATGAAACAACACTCCCTATTCAAGCAAAATCACTTTCCCTGACTTCAGTTCGTACAGCAAACTCTGGTCTCTTTTCCCCACCACTTTCTCGGTTTAATCCGAAACTGAATGATAGTTGGGGTGAATTGAAACAGTCCCCCTTAGAAATGAAACAACACTCCCTCTTGAAATAAAATCACCTTCCCTGACTTCAGTTCGTACAGTAAACTCTGGTCTCTTTTCCTCACCACTTTCTCGGTTTAATCCGAAACTGAATAATAGTTGGGTAGAATTGAAACAGTCCCCCTTAAAAATGAAACAACACTCCCCCTTGAAATAAAATCCCCTTCCCTGACTTCAGTTCGTACAGTAAGTCAGTCTAGTCTCTTTTCCCCACAACTTTCTCGATTTAATCCGAAACTGAATGATATTTCGTGTGAATTCAAAAAGTCCCCCTAAAAAATGAAACGACACTCCCTCTTGAAGCTAAATCACTTCCCCTGACTTCAATTCGTGGAGAAAACTCTGGTCTCTTTTCCCCACCACTTTCTCGGTTTAATCCGAAACTGAATGATAGTTGGGGTGAATTGAAACAATCCCCCTTAAAAATGAAACGACACTCCCTCTTGAAGTTAAATCACCTTCCCTGACTTCAATTCGTGCAGTAAACTCTGGTCTCTTTTCCCCACTACTTTCTCGGTTTAATCCGAAACTGATTGATAGTTGGGGTGAATTGAAACAGTCCCCCTTAAAAATTAAACGACACTCCCTCTTGAAGCAAAATCACCTTCCCTGACTTCAGTTCGTGCAGTAAACTCTGGTCTCTTTTCCCCACCACTTTCACGGTTTAATTCGAAACTGAATGATAGTTGGGGTGAATTGAAACAGTCCCCCTTAAAAATGAAACGACACTCCCTCTTGAAGTTTATTCATCTTCCCTGACTTCAATTCGTGCATTAAACTCTGGTCTCTTTTGCCCACAATTTTCACAGTTTAATCCGAAACTGAATGATAATTAGGTTGAATTGAAACGGTCCCCCTTAAAAATGAAACAACACTGCCTCTTGAAGCTAAATCACTTCCCCTGACTACAATTCGTGGAGAAAACTCTGGTCTCTTTTCCCCACCACTTTCTCGGTTTAATCCGAAACTGAATGATAGTTGGGGTGAATTGAAACAGTCCCCATTAAAAATGAAACGACACTCCCTCTTGAAGCAAAATCACCTTCCCTGACTTCAGTTCGTACAGTAAACTATGGTCTCTTTTCCTCACCACTTTCTCGGTTTAATCCGAAACTGAATGATAGTTGGGTAGAATTGAAACAGTCCCCCTTAAAAATGAAACGACATTCCCTCTTGAAGCAAAATCACCTTCCCTGACTTCAGTTCGTACAGAAAACTCTGGTCTCTTTTCCTCACCACTTTCTTGGTTTAATCCGAACCTGAATGATAATTGGGTTGAATTGAAACGGTCCCCCTTAAAAATGAAACAACACTGCCTCTTGAAGCTAAATCACTTCCCCTGACTACAATTCGTGGAGAAAACTCTGATCTCTTTTCCCCACAACTTTCTCGGTTTAATCCGAAACTGAATGATAGTTGGGGTGAATTGAAACAGTCACCCTTAAAAATGAAACGACACTCCCTCTTGAAGTTAAATCACCTTCCCTGACTTCAATTCGTGCAGTAAACTCTGGTCTCTTTTCCCCACTACTTTCTCGGTTTAATCCGAAACTGATTGATAGTTGGGGTGAATTGAAACAGTCCCCCTTAAAAATGAAACGACACTCCCTCTTGAAGCAAAATCACCTTCCCTGACTTCAGTTCGTGCAGTAAACTCTGGTCTCTTTTCCCCACCACTTTCACGGTTTAATTCGAAACTGAATGATAGTTGGGGTGAATTGAAACAGTCACCCTTAAAAATGAAACGACACTACCTCTTGAAGTTAAATCATCTTCCCTGACTTCAATTCGTGCATTAAACTCTGGTCTCTTTTGCCCACAATTTTCACAGTTTAATCCGAAACTGAATGATAATTAGGTTGAATTGAAACGGTCCCAATTAAAAATGAAACAACACTGCCTCTTGAAGCTAAATCACTTCCCCTGACTACAATTCGTGGAGAAAACTCTGGTCTCTTTTCCCCACCACTTTCTCGGTTTAATCGGAAACTGAATGATAGTTGGGGTGAATTGAAACAGTCCCCATTAAAAATGAAACGACACTCCCTCTTGAAGCAAAATCACCTTCCCTGACTTCAGTTCGTACAGTAAACTATGGTCTCTTTTCCTCACCACTTTCTCGGTTTAATCCGAAACTGAATGATAGTTGGGTAGAATTGAAACAGTCCCCCTTAAAAATGAAACGACATTCCCTCTTGAAGCAAAATCACCTTCCCTGACTTCAGTTCGTACAGAAAACTCTGGTCTCTTTTCCTCACCACTTTCTTGGTTTAATCCGAACCTGAATGATAATTGGGTTGAATTGAAACGGTCCCCCTTAAAAATGAAACAACACTGCCTCTTGAAGCTAAATCACTTCCCCTGACTACAATTCGTGGAGAAAACTCTGATCTCTTTTCCCCACAACTTTCTCGGTTTAATCCGAAACTGAATGATAGTTGGGGTGAATTGAAACAATCCCCCTTAAAAATGAAACGACACTCCCTCTTGAAGTTAAATCACCTTCCCTGACTTCAATTCGTGCAGTAAACTCTGGTCTCTTTTCCCCACTACTTTCTCGGTTTAATCCGAAACTGATTGATAGTTGGGGTGAATTGAAACAGTCCCCCTTAAAAATGAAACGACACTCCCTCTTGAGGTTAAATCACCTTCCCTGACTTCAATTCGTGCAGTAAACTCTGGTCTCTTTTCCCCACCACTTTCACGGTTTAATCCGAAACTGAATGATAGTTGGGGTGAATTGAAACAGTCACCCTTAAAAATGAAACGACACTCCCTCTTGAAGCAAAATCACCTTCCCTGACTTCAGTTCGTGCAGTAAACTCTGGTCTCTTTTCCCCACCACTTTCACGGTTTAATTCGAAACTGAATGATAGTTGGGGTGAATTGAAACAGTCCCCCTTAAAAATGAAACGACACTCGCTCTTGCAGCTGAATCACCTTCCCTGACTTCAATTCGTGGAGAAAACTCTGTCTCTTTTCCCCACCACTTTCTCGGTTTAATCCGAAACTGAATGATAGTTGGGGTGAATTGAAACAGTCCCCCTTAAAAATGAAACGACACTCCCTCTTGAAGTTAAATCACCTTCCCTGACTTCAATTCGTGCAGTAAACTCTGGTCTCTTTTCCCCACTACTTTCTCGGTTTAATCCGAAACTGATTGATAGTTGGGGTGAATTGAAACAATCCCCCTTAAAAATGAAACGACACTCCCTCTTGAAGTTAAATCACCTTCCCTGACTTCAATTCGTGCAGTAAACTCTGGTCTCTTTTCCCCACCACTTTCACGGTTTAATCCGAAACTGAATGATAGTTGGGGTGAATTGAAACAGTCACCCTTAAAAATGAAACGACACTCCCTCTTGAAGCAAAATCACCTTCCCTGACTTCAGTTCGTGCAGTAAACTCTGGTCTCTTTTCCCCACCACTTTCACGGTTTAATTCGAAACTGAATGATAGTTGGGGTGAATTGAAACAGTCCCCCTTAAAAATGAAACGACACTCGCTCTTGCAGCTGAATCACCTTCCCTGACTTCAATTCGTGGAGAAAACTCTGTCTCTTTTCCCCACCACTTTCTCGGTTTAATCCGAAACTGAATGATAGTTGGGGTGAATTGAAACAGTCCCCCTTAAAAATGAAACGACACTCCCTCTTGAAGCTAATTCACCTTCCCTGACTTCAATTCGTGCAGTAAACTCTGGTCTCTTTTGCCCACAATTTTCACGGTTTAATCCGAAACTGAATGATAATTAGATTGAATTGAAACGGTCCCCCTTAAAAATGAAACAACACTGCCTCTTGAAGCTAAATCACTTTCCCTGACTACAATTCGTGGAGAAAACTCTGGTCTCTTTTCCCCACCACTTTCTCGGTTTAATCCGAAACTGAATGATAGTTGGGGTGAATTGAAACAGTCCCCCTTAAAAATGAAACGACACTCCATCTTGAAGTTAAATCACCTTCCCTGACTTCAATTCGTGCAGTAAACTCTGGTCTCTTTTCCCCACTACTTTCTCGGTTTAATCCGAAACTGATTGAGAGTTGGGGTGAATTGAAACAGTCCCCGTGAAAAATGAAACGACAATACCTCTTGAAGCAAAATCACCTTCCCTGACTTCAGTTCGTGCAGTAAACTCTGGTCTCTTTTCCCCACCACTTTCACGGTTTAATCCGAAACTGAATGATAGTTGGGGTGAATTGAAACAGTCACCCTTAAAAATGAAACGACACTACCTCTTGAAGTTAAATCACCTTCCCTGACTTCAATTCGTGCATTAAACTCTGGTCTCTTTTCCCCACTACTTTCTCGGTTTAATCCGAAACTGAATGATAGTTGGGGTGAATTGAAACAGTCCCCCTTAAAAATGAAACGACACTCGCTCTTGAAGCAGAATCACCTTCCCTGACTTCAAATCGTGAAGAAAACTCTGGTCTCTTTTCCTCACCACTTTCTCGGTTTAATCCGAAACTGAATGATAGTTGGGGTGAATTGAAACAGTCCCCCTTAAAAATGAAACAACACTCCCTCTTGAAGCAAAATCACTTTCCCTGACTTCAGTTCGTACAGTAAACTCTGGTCTATTTTTCCCACCACTTTCTCGGTTTAATCGGAAACTGAATGATAGTTGGGGTGAATTGAAACAGTCCCCCTTAAAAATGAAACGACACTCCATCTTCAAGTTAAATCACCTTCCCTGATTTCATTTCGTGCAGTAAACTCTGGTCTCTTTTCCCCACTACTTTCTCGGTTTAATCCGAAACTGAATGATAGTTGGGGTGAATTGAAACAGTCCCACTTAAAAATGAAACGACACTCCCTCTTGAAGCTGAATAACCTTCCCTGACTTAAAATCGTGAAGAAACCTCTGGTCTCTTTTCCTCACTACTTTCTCGGTTTAATCCGAAACTGAATGATAGTTGGGGTGAATTGAAACAGTCCCCCTTAAAAATGAAACGATACTCCCTCTTGAAGCTAAATCACCTTCTCTGACTTCAATTCGTGGAGAAAACTCTGGTCTCTTTTCCCCACCACTTTCTCGGTTTAATCCGAAACTGAATGATAGTTGGGGTGAATTGAAACAGTCCCCCTTAAAAATGAAACAACACTCCCTCTTGAAGTTAAATCACCTTCCCTGACTTCAATTCGTGGAGAAAACTCTGGTCTCTTTTCCCCACCACTTTCTCGGTTTAATCCGAAACTAAATGATAGTTGGGGTGAATTGAAACAGTCCCCCTTAAAAATGAAACGACACTCGTTCTTGAAGCTGAATCACCTTCCCTGACTTCAAATCGTGAAGAAATTTCTGGTCTCTTCTTTTCCTCACCACTTTCTCGGTTTAATCCGAAACTGAATGATAGTTGGGGTGAATTGAAACAGTCCCCCTTAAGAATGAAACAACACTCCCTCTTGAAGCTGAATCACCTTCCCTGACTTCAAATCGTGAAGAAAATTCTGGTCTCTTTTCCCCACCACTTTCTCGGTTTAATCCGAAACTGAATCATAGTTGGGGTGAATTGAAACAGTCCCCCTTAAAAATGAAACGACACTCCCTCTTGAGGTTAAATCATCTTCCCTGACTTCAATTCGTGCAGTAAACTCTGGTCTCTTTTCCCCACTACTTTCTCGGTTTAATACGAAACTAAATGATAGTTGGGGTGAATTGAAACAGTCCCACTTAAAAATGAAACGACACTCCCTCTTGAAGCTGAATCACCTTCCCTGACTTCAAATCGTGAAGAAACCTCTGGTCTCTTTTCCTCACCACTTTCTCGGTTTAATCCGAAACTGAATGATAGTTGGGGTGAATTGAAACAGTCCCCCTTAAAAATGAAACGATACTCCCTCTTGAAGTTAAATCACCTTCCCTGACTTCAATTCGTGCAGTAAACTCTGGTCTCTTTTCCCCACTACTTTCTCGGTTTAATCCGAAACTGATTGATAGTTGGGGTGAATTGAAACAGTCCCCGTGAAAAATGAAACGACAATACCTCTTGAAGCAAAATCACCTTCCCTGACTTCAGTTCGTGCAGTAAACTCTGGTCTCTTTTCCCCACCACTTTTACGGTTTAATCCGAAACTGAATGATAGTTGGGGTGAATTGAAACAGTCACCCTTAAAAATGAAACGACACTACCTCTTGAAGTTAAATCACCTTCCCTGACTTCAATTCGTGCATTAAACTCTGGTCTCTTTTCCCCACTACTTTCTCGGTTTAATCCGAAACTGAATGATAGTTGGGGTGAATTGAAACAGTCCCCCTTAAAAATGAAACGACACTCGCTCTTGAAGCAGAATCACCTTCCCTGACTTCAAATCGTGAAGAAAACTCTGGTCTCTTTTCCTCACCACTTTCTCGGTTTAATCCGAAACTGAATGATAGTTGGGGTGAATTGAAACAGTCCCCCTTAAAAATGAAACAACACTCCCTCTTGAAGCAAAATCACTTTCCCTGACTTCAGTTCGTACAGTAAACTCTGGTCTCTTTTCCCCACCACTTTCTCGGTTTAATCCGAAACTGAATGATAGTTGGGGTGAATTGAAACAGTCCCCCTTAAAAATGAAACGACACTCCATCTTGAAGTTAAATCACCTTCCCTGACTTCAATTCGTGCAGTAAACTCTGGTCTCTTTTCCCCACTACTTTCTCGGTTTAATCCGAAACTGATTGATAGTTGGGGTGAATTGAAACAGTCCCCGTGAAAAATGAAACGACAATACCTCTTGAAGCAAAATCACCTTCCCTGACTTCAGTTCGTGCAGTAAACTCTGGTCTCTTTTCCCCACCACTTTTACGGTTTAATCCGAAACTGAATGATAGTTGGGGTGAATTGAAACAGTCACCCTTAAAAATGAAACGACACTACCTCTTGAAGTTAAATCACCTTCCCTGACTTCAATTCGTGCATTAAACTCTGGTCTCTTTTCCCCACTACTTTCTCGGTTTAATCCGAAACTGAATGATAGTTGGGGTGAATTGAAACAGTCCCCCTTAAAAATGAAACGACACTCGCTCTTGAAGCAGAATCACCTTCCCTGACTTCAAATCGTGAAGAAAATTCTGGTCTCTTTTCCCCACCAATTTCTCGGTTTAATCGGAAACTGAATGATAGTTGGGGTGAATTGAAACAGTCCCCCTTAAAAATGAAACGACACTCCCTCTTGAGGTTAAATCACCTTCCCTGACTTCAATTCGTGCAGTAAACTCTGGTCTCTTTTCCCCACCACTTTCTCGGTTTAATCCGAAACTGAACGATAGTTGGGGTGAATTGATACAGTCCCCCTTAAAAATGAAACGACACTCCCTCTTGAAGCTCATTCACCTTCCCTGACTTCAATTCGTGCAGTAAACTCTGGTCTCTTTTGCCCACAATTTTCACGGTTTAATCCGAAACTGAATGATAATTAGGTTGAATTGATACGGTCCCCCTTAAAAATGAAACAACACTGCCTCTTGAAGCAAAATCACCTTCCCTGATTTCATTTCGTGCAGTAAACTCTGGTCTCTTTTCCCCACTACTTTCTCGGTTTAATCCGAAACTGAATGATAGTTGGGGTGAATTGAAACAGTAACCCTTAAAAATGAAACGACACTCCCTCTTGAAGCTGAATAACCTTCCCTGACTTAAAATCGTGAAGAAAACTCTGGTCTCTTTTCCTCACCACTTTCTCGGTTTAATCCGAAACTGAATGATAGTTGGGTAGAATTGAAACAGTCCCCCTTAAAAATGAAACGATACTCCCTCTTGAAGTTAAATCACCTTCCCTGACTTCAATTCGTGGAGAAAACTCTGTCTCTTTTCCCCACCACTTTCTCGGTTTAATCCGAAACTGAATGATAGTTGGGGTGAATTGAAACAGTCCCCGTGAAAAATGAAACGACAATACCTCTTGAAGCAAAATCACCTTCCCTGACTTCAGTTCGTGCAGTAAACTCTGGTCTCTTTTCCCCACCACTTTCACGGTTTAATCCGAAACTGAATGATAGTTGGGGTGAATTGAAACAGTCACCCTTAAAAATGAAACGACACTACCTCTTGAAGTGAAATCACCTTCCCTGACTTCAATTCGTGCATTAAACTCTGGTCTCTTTTCCCCACTACTTTCTCGGTTTAATCCGAAACTGAATGATAGTTGGGGTGAATTGAAACAGTCCCCCTGAAAAATGAAACAACACTCCCTCTTGAAGCAAAATCACTTTCCCTGACTTCAGTTCGTACAGTAAACTCTGGTCTCTTTTCCCCACCACTTTCTCGGTTTAATCGGAAACTGAATGATAGTTGGGGTGAATTGAAACAGTCCCCCTTAAAAATGAAACGACACTCCCTCTTGAGGTTAAATCACCTTCCCTGACTTCAATTCGTGCAGTAAACTCTGGTCTCTTTTCCCTACTACTTTCTCGGTTTAATCCGAAACTGAATGATAGTTGGGGTGAATTGAAACAGTCCCCCTGAAAAATGAAACGACAGTCCCTCTTGAAGCTGAATCACATTCCCTGACTTCAAATCGTGAAGAAACCTCTGGTCTCTTTTCCTCACCACTTTCTCGGTTTAATCGGAAACTGAATGATAGTTGGGGTGAATTGAAACAGTCCCCCTTAAAAATAAAACGATACTCCCTCTTGAAGCTAAATCACCTTCCCTGACTTCAATTCGTGGAGAAAACTCTGGTCTCTTTTCCTCACCACTTTCTCGGTTTAATCCGAAACTGAATGATAGTTGGGGTTAATTGAAACAGTCCCCCTTAAAAATGAAACGACACTACCTCTTGAAGTTAAATCACCTTCCCTGGGGGCGGGGGTGGATCAGTCGGTAGCGCGCCAGGCTCGTAATCTGTAGTTCCCAGGTTCGAGTCCCAGCTAGGTCAGCGTTGAGATTTATCTCCGCAAAATTCCCCGCCTTGCCCACGGTCAGTAGGGGACACCGTGGGCTTGGAAAGGCCGCCGTCCGTCGGATGGGACGTTAAGCCTTGGCCCCGTGTGTGGGAGAGACATACCCTGTGCACGTTGAAGAACACGCTGGATGGCCTTAACGGGAGGCTACCATCTGTCTCCCAACAGCTGTTCCAGTGGGTCCCCTTCCCCAACATTCTCTGAGCCTTCGGGGTCCTTGTGACCTGGCCATTTAGCGCATGGTGTACAAAAAAGTGCCGCTCAGAGGTAAAACAACCCAACAACCCAACACCTTCCCTGACTTCAATTCGTGGAGAAAACTCTGGTCTCTTTTCCCCACCACTTTCTCGGTTTAATCCGAACCTGAATGATAGTTGGGGTGAATTGAAACAGTCCCCCTTAAAAATGAAACGACACTCCCTCTTGAAGCTTATTCACCTTCCCTGACTTCAATTCGTGCAGTAAACTCTGGTCTCTTTTGCCCACAATTTTCACGGTTTAATCCGAAACTGAATGATAATTAGGTTGAATTGAAACGGTCCCCCTTAAAAATGAAACAACACTGCCTCTTGAAGCTAAATCAGTTCCCCTGACTTCAATTCGTGGAGAAAACTCTGGTCTCTTTTCCCCACCACTTTCTCGGTTTAATCCGAAACTGAATGACAGTTGGGGTGAATTGAAACAGTCCCCCTTAAAAATGAAACGACAATCCCTCTTGAAGTTAAATCACCTTCCCTGACTTCAATTCGTGGAGAAAACTCTGGTCTCTTTTCCCCACCACTTTCTCGGTTTAATCCGAAACTGAATGATAGTTGGGGTGAATTGAAACAGTCCCCCTTAAAAATGAAACGACACTCCCTCTTCAAGTTAAATCACCTTCCCTGACTTCCATTCGTGCAGTAAACTCTGGTCTCTTTTCCCCACTACTTTCTCGGTTTAATCCGAAACTGAATGATAGTTGGGGTGAATTGAAACAGTCCCCCTTAAAAATGAAACGACACTCCCTCTTGAAGCTGAATCACATTCCCTGACTTCAAATCGTGAAGAAAACTCTGGTCTCTTTTCCTGACCACTTTCTCGGTTTAATCCGAAACTGAATGATAGTTGGGTAGAATTGAAACAGTCCCCCTTAAAAATGAAACAACACTCCCTCTTGAAGCAAAATCACCTTCCCTGACTTCAGTTCGTGCAGTAAACTCTGGTCTCTTTTCCCCACCACTTTCACGGTTTAATCCGAAACTGAATGATAGTTGGGGTGAATTGAAACAGTCACCCTTAAAAATGAAACGACACTACCTCTTGAAGTTAAATCACCTTCCCTGAATTCAATTCGTGCAGTAAACTCTGGTCTCTTTTCCCCACTACTTTCTCGGTTCAATCCGAAACTGAATGATAGTTGGGGTGAATTGAAACAGTCCCCCTTAAAAATGAAACGACACTCGCTCTTGAAGCTGAAACACCTTCCCAGACTTCAAATCGTGAAGAAAACTCTGGTCTCTTTTCCCCACTACTTTCTCGGTTCAATCCGAAACTGAATGATAGTTGGGGTGAATTGAAACAGTCCCGCTTAAAAATGATACAACACTCCCTCTTGAAGCAAAATCACTTTCCCTGACTTCAGTTCGTACAGTAAACTCTGGTCTCTTTTCCCCACCACTTTCTCGGTTTAATCCGAAACTGAATGATAGTTGGGGTGAATTGAAACAGTCCCCCTTAAAAATGAAACGACACTCCCTCTTGAAGCTGAATCACCTTCCCTGACTCCAAATCGTGAAGAAAACTCTGGTCTCTTTTCCCTCACCACTTTCTCGGTTTATTCCGAACTGAATGATAGTTGGGGTTAATTGAAACAGTCCCCCTTAAAAATGAAACGACACTCCCTCTTGAAGTTAAATCACCTTTCCTGACTTCAATTCGTGCAGTAAACTCTGGTCTCTTTTCCCCACTACTTTCTCGGTTTAATCCGAAACTGAATGATAGTTGGGGTGAATTGAAACAGTCCCCCTTAAAAATGAAACGACACTCCCTCTTGAAGCTGAATCACATTCCCTGACTTCAAATCGTGAAGAAAACTCTGGTCTCTTTTCCTGACCACTTTCTCGGTTTAATCCGAAACTGAATGATAGTTGGGTAGAATTGAAACAGTCCCCCTTAAAAATGAAACAACACTCCCTCTTGAAGCAAAATCATCTTCCCTGACTTCAATTCGCGCAGTAAACTCTGGTCTCTTTTACCCACCACTTTCACGGTTTAATCAGAAACTGAATGATAATTAGGTTGAATTGACACGGTCCCCCTTAAAAATGAAATAACACTCCCTCTTGAAGCTAAATCACTTTCCCTGACTTCAATTCGTGCAGTAAACTCTGGTCTCTTTTCCCCACTACTTTCTCGGTTTAATCCGAAACTGAATGATAGTTGGGGTGAATTGAAACATTCCCCCTTAAAAATGAAACGACACTACCTCTTGAAGTTAAATCACCTTCCCTGAATTCAATTCGTGCAGTAAACTCTGGTCTCTTTTCCCCACCACTTTCTCGGTTCAATCCGAAACTGAATGATAGTTGGGGTGAATTGAAACAGTCCCCCTTAAAAATGAAACGACACTCCCTCTTGAAGCTTATTCACCTTCCCTGACTTCAATTCGTGCAGTAAACTCTGGTCTCTTTTGCCCACAATTTTCACGGTTTAATCCGAAACTGAATGATAATTAGGTTGAATTGAAACGGTCCCCCTTAAAAATGAAACAACACTGCCTCTTGAAGCTAAATCACTTCCCCTGACTTCAATTCGTGGATAAAACTCTGGTCTCTTTTTCCTCACCACTTTCTCGGTTTAATCCGAAACTGAATGATAGTTGGGGTGAATTGAAACAGTCCCCTTTAAAAATGAAACGACACTCCCTCTTGAAGTTAAATCACCTTTCCTGACTTCAATTCGTGCAGTAAACTCTGGTCTCTTTTCCCCACTACTTTCTCGGTTTAATCTGAAACTGAATGATAGTTGGGGTGAATTGAAACAGTCCACTTTAAAAATGAAACGACACTCCCTCTTGAAGCTGAATCACCTTTCCTGACTTCAAATCGTGCAGTAAACTCTGGTCTCTTTTCCCCACTACTTTCTCGGTTTAATCCGAAACTGAATGATAGTTGGGGTGAATTGAAACAGTCCCCTTTAAAAATGAAACGACACTCCCTCTTGAAGCTGAATCACCTTCCCTGACTTCAAATCGTGAAGAAAACTCTGGTCTATTTTCCTCACCACTTTCTCGGTTTTTTCCGAAACTGAATGATAGTTGGGGTGAATTGAAACAGTCCCCCTTAAAAATGAAACAACACTCCCTCTTGAAGCAAAATCACCTTCCCTGACTTCAGTTCGTGCAGTAAACTCTGGTCTCTTTTCCCCACCACTTTCACGGTTTAATCCGAAACTGAATGATAGTTGGGGTGAATTGAAACAGTCACCCTTAAAAATGAAACGACACTACCTCTTGAAGTTAAATCACCTTCCCTGAATTCAATTCGTGCAGTAAACTCTGGTCTCTTTTCCCCACTACTTTCTCGGTTCAATCCGAAACTGAATGATAGTTGGGGTGAATTGAAACAGTCCCCCTTAAAAATGAAACGACACTCGCTCTTGAAGCTGAAACACCTTCCCAGACTTCAAATCGTGAAGAAAACTCTGGTCTCTTTTCCCCACCACTTTCACGGTTTAATCCGAAACTGAATGATAGTTGGGGTGAATTGAAACAGTCCCCCTTAAAAATGAAACGACACTCCCTCTTGAAGCTGAATCACCTTCCCTGACTCCAAATCGTGAAGAAAACTCTGGTCTCTTTTCCCTCACCACTTTCTCGGTTTATTCCGAAACTGAATGATAGTTGGGGTTAATTGAAACAGTCCCCCTTAAAAATGAAACGACACTCCCTCTTGAAATTAAATCACCTTCCCTGGGGGCGGGGGTGGATCAGTCGGTATCGCGCCAGGCTCGTAATCTGTAGTTCCCAGGTTCGAGTCCCAGCTGGGTCAGCGTTGAGATTTATCTCCGCAAAATTCCCCGCCTTGCCCACGGTCAGTAGGGGACACCGTGGGCTTGGAAAGGCCGCCGTCCGTCGGATGGGACGTTAAGCCGTGGCCCCGTGTGTGGGAGAGACATACCCTGTGCACGTTGAAGAACACGCTGGATGGCCTTGACGGGAGGCTACCATCTGTCTCCCAACAGCTGTTCCAGTGGGTCCCCTTCCCCAACCTTCTCTGAGCCTTCGGGGTCCTTGTGACCTGGCCATTTAGCCCATGGTGTACAAAAAAGTGCCGCTCAGAGGTAAAACAACCCAACAACCCAACACCTTCCCTGACTTCAATTCGTGGAGAAAACTCTGGTCTCTTTTCCCCACCACTTTCTCGGTTTAATCCGAAACTGAATGATAGTTGGGGTGAATTGAAACAGTCCCCCTTAAAAATGAAACGACACTCCCTCTTGAAGTTTATTCACCTTCCCTGACTTCAATTCGTGCAGTAAACTCTGGTCTCTTTTGCCCACAATTTTCACGGTTTAATCCGAAACTGAATGATAATTAGGTTGAATTGAAACGGTCCCCCTTAAAAATGAAACAACACTGCCTCTTGAAGCTAAATCACTTCCCCTGACTTCAATTCGTGGAGAAAACTCTGGTCTCTTTTCCCCACCACTTTCTCGGTTTAATCCGAAACTGAATGATAGTTGGGGTGAATTGAAACAGTCCCCTTTAAAAATGAAACGACACTCCCTCTTGAAGCAAAATCATCTTCCCTGACTTCAATTCGCGCAGTAAACTCTGGTCTCTTTTCCCCACCACTTTCACGGTTTAATCCGAAACTGAATGATAGTTCGGGTGATTGAAAAAGTCACCCTTAAAAATGAAACGACACTCCCTCTTGAAACTAAATCATCTTCCCTGACTTCAATTCGCGCAGTAAACTCTGGTCTCTTTTCCCCACCACTTTCTCGGTTTAATCCGAAACTGAATGATAATTGGGTTGAATTGACACGATCCCCCTTAAAAATGAAACAACGCTCCCTCTTGAAGCTAAATCACTTTCCCTGACTTCAATTCGTGGAGAAAACTCGGGTCTCTTTTCCCCCACCACTTTCTCGGTTTAATCCGAAACTGAATGATAGTTGGGTTAAATTGAAACAGTACCCCTTAAAAACGAAATGACAGTCCCTTTTCAAACTAAATCACCTTCCCTGACTTCAATTCGTGGAGAAAACTCTGGTCTCTTTTCCCCACCACTTTCTCGGTTTAATCCGAAACTGAATGATAGTTGGGGTGAATTGAAACAGTCCCCCTTAAAAATGAAACGACACTCCCTCTTGAAGCTAATTCACCTTCCCTGACTTCAATTCGTGCAGTAAACTCTGGTCTCTTTTGCCCACAATTTTCACGGTTTAATCCGAAACTGAATGATAATTAGGTTGAACTGAAACGGACCCCCTTAAAAATGAAACAACACTGCCTCTTGAAGCAAAATCACCTTCCCTGACTTCAGTTCGTGCAGTAAACTCTGGTCTCTTTTCCCCACCACTTTCTCGGTTTAATCCGAAACTGAATGATAGTTGGGGTGAATTGAAACAGTCCCCCTTAAAAATGAAACGACACTACCTCTTGAAGTTAAATCACCTTCCCTGACTTCAATTCGTGCAGTAAACTCTGGTCTCTTTTCCCCACTACTTTCTCGGTTCAATCCGAAACTGAATGATAGTTGGGGTGAATTGAAACAGTCCCGCTTAAAAATGAAACAACACTCCCTCTTGAAGCAAAATCACCTTCCCTGAATTCAATTCGTGCAGTAAACTCTGGTCTCTTTTCCCCACTACTTTCTCGGTTCAATCCGAAACTGAATGATAGTTGGGGTGAATTGAAACAGTCCCGCTTAAAAATGAAACAACACTCCCTCTTGAAGCAAAATCACTTTCCCTGACTTCAGTTCGTACAGTAAACTCTGGTCTCTTTTCCCCACCACTTTCACGGTTTAATCCGAAACTGAATGATAGTTGGGGTGAATTGAAACATTCCCCCTTAAAAATGAAACGACACTACCTCTTGAAGTTAAATCACCTTCCCTGAATTCAATTCGTGCAGTAAACTCTGGTCTCTTTTCCCCACTACTTTCTCGGTTCAATCCGAAACTGAATGATAGTTGGGGTGAATTGAAACAGTCCCGCTTAAAAATGAAACAACACTCCCTCTTGAAGCAAAATCACTTTCCCTGACTTCAGTTCGTACAGTAAACTCTGGTCTCTTTTCCCCACCACTTTCTCGGTTTAATCCGAAACTGAATGATAGTTGGGGTGAATTGAAACAGTCCCCCTTAAAAATGAAACGACACTCCCTCTTGAAGCTGAATCACCTTCCCTGACTCCAAATCGTGAAGAAAACTCTGGTCTCTTTTCCCTCACCACTTTCTCGGTTTAATCCGAACTGAATGATAGTTGGGGTTAATTGAAACAGTCCCCCTTAAAAATGAAACGACACTCCCTCTTGAAGTTAAATCACCTTCCCTGGGGGCGGGGGTGGATCAGTCGGTAGCGCGCCAGGCTCGTAATCTGTAGTTCCCAGGTTCGAGTCCCAGCTGGGTCAGCGTTGAGATTTATCTCCGCAAAATTCCCCGCCTTGCCCACAGTCAGTAGGGGACACCGTGGGCTTGGAAAGGCCGCCGTCCGTCGGATGGGACGTTAAGCCGTGGCCCCGTGTGTGGGAGAGACATACCCTGTGCACGTTGAAGAACACGCTGGATGGCCTTAACGGGAGGCTACCATCTGTCTCCCAACAGCTGTTCTAGTGGGTCCCCTTCCCCAACCTTCTCTGAGCCTTCGGGGTCCTTGTGACCTGGCCATTTAGCGCATGGTGTACAAAAAAGTGCCGCTCAGAGGTAAAACAACCCAACAACCCAACACCTTCCCTGACTTCAATTCGTGGAGAAAACTCTGGTCTCTTTTCCCCACCACTTTCTCGGTTCAATCCGAAACTGAATGATAGTTGGGGTGAATTGAAACAGTCCCCTTTAAAAATGAAACGACACTCCCTCTTGAAGCTGAATCACCTTCCCTGACTTCAATTCGTGAAGAAAACTCTGGTCTATTTTCCTCACCACTTTCTCGGTTTAATCCGAAACTGAATGATAGTTGGGTAGAATTGAAACAGTCCCCCTTAAAAATGAAACAACACTCCCTCTTGAAGCAAAATCACCTTCCCTGACTTCAGTTCGTACAGTAAACTCTGGTCTCTTTTCCCCACCACTTTCTCGGTTTAATCCGAAACTGAATGATAGTTCGGGTGAATTGAAAAATTCACCCTTAAAAATGAAACGACACTCCCTCTTGAAACTAAATCATCTTCCCTGACTTCAATTCGCGCAGTAAACTCTGGTCTCTTTTCCCCACCACTTTCACGGTTTAATCAGAAACTGAATGATAATTGGGTTGAATTGACACGGTCCCCCTTAAAAATGAAACAACACTGCCTCTTGAAGCTAAATCACTTTCCCTGACTTCAATTCGTGGAGAAAACTCGGGTCTCTTTTCCCCACCACTTTCTCGGTTTAATCCGAAACTGAATGATAGTTGGGTTAAATTGAAACAGTACCCCTTAAAAACGAAATGACACTCCCTTTTCAAACTAATTCACCTTCCATGACTTCAATTCGTGCAGTAAACTCTGGTCTCCTTTCCCCACTACTTTCTCGATTTAATCCGAAACTGAATGATAATTGGGTTGAATTGACACGGTCCCCCTTAAAAATGAAACGACATTCCATCTTGAAGTTAAATCACCTTCCCTGACTTCAATTTCATGGAGAAAACTCTGGTCTCGTACTCCCATAACTTCCTGTGTTTAATCCGAAACTGAATGATAGTTGGGTTGAATTGATTCGGAAAAAATACAACAAATAATCTACATTTCAAGTAAAGTGAGACGTAAGAAGACTATTGGGGAAATAAATTTAATGGTTTTTAAGCAATAGTGATTTAACTAATCAAGATAGCATCCAACATTTAAGTCAACAACTAAATCGAGCATAAGAGTCACATTTCAGTGTTTCGCTTCTCAAAATCACCGTGGGTTGAACAAGATTCCTTCGTTCAATGTTTGTTGACTCTTGGAAAAGTGGAAACAGCTTTTTTAAACAGCTCTTAGAAAAAGATTCTTTGAGAAATTCGTACATTTTGACAAGAGCTAATAATTTTTTTCGTTCACAGTCCTCCTAAATCCGTACGTATTTTTTTTTTCATGAGACTGCATTTTCCATTAATATTTAACGTGCTCTTCGTTCAGTTCTTTTATAACGATTCTCCTGGGTGTGGCTTTCAGCTTGAGCAGTTCTTTCTCTTTTATAATATAAATTTAGATGTTTTCATCTAGTTTAGAAATATAAAAAATTTCGCAATTAATAGCTTCACTACAGTATTTACATTTAAATGTTTTAGGTGCTTTCAAACGGCAGATATTTTAGTTAATATTTTTACTGATAGCAGATGGGACAAAATCTTATCACTTTGCACAGTTTATGAGTTACATATTCTCTCTCCATTGTCATAAGGTGATTAAATATGTTACCAACGATGTGTCCAACTGACATTTTAAGCAAAATAAAATAAATACCCCCTCAAGCAGCAGCTTGCCACAGAGGTCTGACAGGAGCCTCTCAGCTTATATGCCATAGTTTTTCTACTGAGGATGGCTAGGACATCAGCAGAAAAACAACACACACATCCATGCCTTACCCGGGGTTCGAACCCAGGTCCCTTAGATCACTAGCCAAGCGTGCTAACCACTGGACCACGTGACGGTGTGCATTTAAACATAAGGTTATTAATTTGAAATTTTAACGTGTAAAGTAAACGGCGAGCAAATTGGAAATAAATTATCTCTTTTATGCTTGATGTTTTACCTCTGACGGCATTTTTGTGCGCACAACGGCTAAATGGGCAGATCATAAGGACCTCAAGAGATCAGAGGAGTCTCACTGAGTGAGGTAGGGGCCTCACTGGACAGCTGTTAGTAGACAGATGTAACCTGCTTTTAATTCCATCTAGCTTATTCTTTAAAGTGAACAGGATATGGTTCTTGCACACGTCGATACAGCGTAACGTCGGATTCGACGGAGGGTAGATTTCTCAAGCGCATAAGTGTCCCCTTTCTGACCAAGGACAAGATAGGGGTTATCGTCGATAAATCTCAACGCTTGCACCTGTGAACTGCAGATTATGAGCCTGAAGTGCCAACGACTGAGCAAAATCATGCCCCAATAAATTGAAATGAGATACTCCGAAGACACGTAAGGAAGAAATGTTAATTACAACGTTTATCCCATTCATCTACGATGCATTGAAATAGTAAACATATTCAGGTAAAAACATTATTCTGTAAAAATTGCAGTATTGTAATTGTAATAAAGTTACTAGAGTAAGAGAAATCTCTTCAAATGTTTATAAAGTGATAGTAAAATAATTAAAGTTGACGATAGTTATGAAACGTTTTGAGTACATTTCAATCATAAAAATGAAAGCATTAATGGAAGACTCCAAATACTCCTAAAAATTATTTAGAGGATTTCTTTGATTTGAATCATTGCTTAAAAGAAAAGGTAAGCATTTGGGAAATAATAAAGCCATTCCTGTTACATAAGCAAAACGTTTTTTTTTGCTCACCTGATTTGTGTGGCCTGCTCATTCGATTCATTGTTTAAAGGAAATATGAGTCTTTGGTAAATAATAAAGCTATTCCGATTGCTTACCCAAAGCGTTTGCGATTTCATTACTCACCTTATATGTGACTTGTTCAATTGGTTCAAAAGAAATAGTGAGTATTTGGGAAGTAATAAAATCATTCCAATTGCATAGGGAAAATGTTTCCTATTAACCGAGATCAAAATTTAAAAACCTCTAACTATCGAATGGATAGGTTTAATCCTTATTTATAAAGGTCAGATAGGAAGCGCCAGGCTCGTAATCTGTAGTTCCCAGGTTCGAGTCCCAGCTGGGTCAGCGTTGAGATTTATCCCCGCCAAAATCCCCGCCCTGCCCACGGTTGGTAGAGGACACCGATGGGCTTGAAAAGGCCGCCGTCCGTCGGATGGGACGTTAAGCCGTAACCTCTTGTGCGGGAGAGCCATACCCTGTGCATGTTAAAGAACACGCTGGATGACCTTGACGGGAGGCTACCATCTCTCTCCCAACAGCTGTTCCAGTGGATCCCTTCCCCCAACCTTCTCTGAGCTTTCGGGGTCCATGTGACCTGGCCATTTAGCCCAAAGACTCCAACACCTCAGTAAACGCTGGCTGTTCAAAGCACCAGTAATGCGTACGAGGCGAGTGCATGAGTGGCCCCATAACATAACACCAGTGGACAGACCTGTATGGGGCTGCATCATACATTTCTCACTAAGCCTGTAGCTGCTGTACCGCCAGATACGGATTCGTGCATCATGGTGCTGCATACTGAAGAAGGATTCTTCTGAAAAGACGATGTGATGCCTTTCGCACATCCGTGCACGACGTTCTTGGCACCATTGCAGTCGCATACGCCTGTGTTGTAGAGTCAATGGTAGCCGAAGCAATGGCTACCTAACAAAGATGCCCCGATGCTGCAGAAGATTCAAACTGTACGTGCGGACACTGGTTAGTGTGCAATCCACCCTACTGTTGAGCTAAGTTGTTTGGTGTGGCTGTACGCAATCTAATTATGCTGTGGCACGCCAAAACTATGTGTTCACAACACACAGCAAATGTGATCATGTTGTCAATTCAACGACATGCGCACAAGATGTCTGTCCTCTCGTTCGTTTGTGTGACAAGGCCATTGAGATCCCTCACGTCGGTGAGTGAGTTCCTCCTCTATCCACTGACGCCATATTCTCATCACTGTGGCAGCATTCCGTCCAACATGAGCACCGATGTCTCGGTACGATAATCCGCCTTCCCGTAATCAAACAATTCTTCCTCGATAAAAGTTGGAAACCTAGTCGTATGGATGCTGTCAGGCTAGAGGCCTTTTTAAATATTTTTTTGTTCGGGTTTTGTATATTATTTTGGATTTCACCAAAAAGGCATATGCTATGTGGGAGGCCCTCTGTCCCAGCATCTGGAGAGTTAATTGAAGTAGCATACGCCTGTGGACGGAGGTCACCGTCCTCCGTCCACAGGCGTATGACGTAGCATACGCTATTGCTAATTGAAGTAGCAATACTGGTTAATTGAAGTAGCATACGCCCGGAGGGACGGAGGTCACCCAAACGCTGGCGTCCGGTGGCTAATGACCTTACCAGATGGTCGGGCGGAGAGAGAAAGAGAAAGGGTTGGCAACAGCGAGGAGGAGAACAGAGCCAGTCGAGGAACGAAAGCGTGCAGACGAAAAATTGTAAAGCTGGGAAATGCCGACTGGTAACAACGGCATTGGGCTCTGTGAATACAGCTGAACAGGCATAGTAAGCTGGTGTTGTTGTAATGCTATGTAATTGAGCATATGTCCTTGTTCTAGCAAGCATGTTTGGAAGGTTCAATAAATAAGTGTTATATTTAAGTAAAAGCTGAAGTTGAACCAATTTATTGGGGAGGAGCCTCAGTATTGAGTCCCTGCTATCGTGATAAAACCTTTGATTCCTGAACGGAAAGAATCTTTCACCCGTTGCATATGGCGATCGAACCGAGGGGACATTCCTAAGTGGTCCCAATAGACCGACAAACGAAGAAGCAACATCACAGATGCCGTGTTCTTCGACAGGGGATACTTGATCCTTTAGTGCGCAAGAACTGCGAGCAAACACAATTCCAATGCTTTACATCGGCTCTGTGTAATCTCCTCTTATAGCACTTCCAGGGGGGCGTTACTATCACACATGATGTGCGTATGTGCTGCGCTTTGAATCATATACATGTTCCCCCATGAGCTACCCATATTGCACATTTCGGTACAATCTGATCAGTTCTTTCTGGTGTTGCTCTTTTAATGGGCAGCAGTGTATATTTGGTGATACGTAAAACTAGAAGGACGCATACGTCCACTGGCGCATATAATAATCTCGATTTGAAAGAGAATGAAGTTTTTCGTTTGCCTGCTTTTTCACTCCATAAAAGTTTTAATTCGAACAATGGATGCTGGGGACGGATAACATAGTACAATATTATTTCATTAGTTATTTATACAATAGAAAAGCATTTGTGTTTTATCTTTCAATTTAAAATGCTGCTTCTCTAACACTATCTAATAAAATGGGCAGACTATTGCTATTAGTGGAATATCTTTTAACACTTTACGACCGGTATTTCAAAATTCTACCCTAAACAGATCACTTGAAATATTCGTCAAACGTTTTGCAGTTTCTATTAAATCACCGAAACTTAAATATTAGATTTAAAAATTTTTAGAATTCTCGGAATATTTTTATATTTTACAGAACTTGGAACCCGTATATAGTATTTTTGTTTAAATTCAAAACATCATGTGTTATGTTGTATTATGTTACATTACAAATAAGCTATTACGTCCTTATGCTATTTTGTAATTTCTCCTTCTGCTGTAACCACACAATTTTTATCTTTAAATTTAAAAAGAGACTTTTCTAATTAAGATACATTTTATGACACTATCTTTTTATTTTATTGTAAACATATCTCCTCCTTTTTTAATTTGGGAAAATTTGTATTGGGAGGGAATGAAAACCAATCTCCCAGTATAGTGTCAGGTTCAAAAAATAAAATAATAATACTGGGCAACACACAAAAAGGCTTTATAATAAAAATAGCCAATCTTTACTAATTTCGAGTGCTGAACACGAAAATGCCAATGAAATTTGTTGATTGGCTCTTGTTTAGGAGAGACGAGACGGAGATAGTCATGTATAAACGACTCAGTCCGCATTAAGTATATAGGTAACGATTTCGAAACGCTGTATTTTAAACTCCGGATTGCAACATACTGCGTTGTATTGCATGAGCCCGCCATGCACACAACCCCTGGAGGTATTGCATCATTGTCTGATGCAATGTAGTTGAGTCATGACATCGTGACATTACGATCGCGGATAAAAGATGATGCAATCGTTAGTTGTAAGCAACATTTCGTAGGGTGAGCAAGTCTTTTGAGCGACTCCCATTTACCCCTGAGTCAGTAGCACAACACAAGTGATCCTTGCAGTTTTAATCCAGCAGTAGTGATTCCTCGTACCTGTGTTAATAGTGCAGATACATTTTGCTACATTTGCGGGGAAGTGGCGTTTGCAAGCCAGAAAACTCCAACAGTGAAAGCGGTATATTCGTTTTATTTTGGATGCAAGATCGGGGACTAGGACAAGGCCTGGGCCCCCACACATATGCTGCAGTATGTGTGATAGAAATCTTCTGAAGTGACTAAAAGGCAAAAAAGTGGTGATGCCGTTTGTTGTTCCTATGGTTTGTAGAGAGCCAAGCAATCACGCAAATGACTACTACTTTTGCATGGTTCCACCTGTTTCTGGAGGCATCACAAGGAAAAAGAAGTGGACAATAGCGTACCCAAATATACAATCAGCCATCCGACCAGTTCCACATGGCGAAGGCCTTCCAGTTCCCGAACCTCCAAAAGAATTTTCCATCGATTCAGACGATGAGGAGGGAGGCGAACCGGCATCGGGTTCTCCGCACCCTTCGGTGTCCAATTATGATCTGTATGTCTGCCACGGTGCGTCATCTGAGCCACACAATTCACCCCGAAGAAGAAATGAACGATCTTGTTCGTGATCTGGAACTTTACAAGGCCAAAGCTTGTTTACTTGAATCAAGACTTAGTGGAATCTTCTCAAGGAAAATGTTCGAGTGATTTCGTTTCAAACTCGTCATCAGCAGTTTGCACCTTACTTCAGAAAGGAAGATGACCTTGTGTTCTGCTCCGATGTAGATGGCCTGATGAATGTCCTTGGAATCAAACATGACCCTCAAGAATGGCGACTATTCATAGACTCCTCGAAATTGGGCCTCAAGGCAGTGTTGCTGCACAATGAAAATCAAACTTCCATCCATTCCAGTCGGACACACTGTCTACCTGAAAGAAATCTATGACAACCTGAAACAACTGTTGAACTGTCTTCAATACAGCAATTATGGCTGGCATCTTTGTTGTGACGAAGGTAGTGGCTCTGTTGATGGGTCTTAGCTGGGATATACGAAGTACTGCTGTTTCTTATGTGAATGGGACAGCTGAGCAAAGATTTTGCACTACGTAAAGAGAAACTGGCCTCAGAAGAAATCTCTGAAGGTCGGACACCCAGTGGAACAATCAAGTGGCAAATCAATGTGGAACACCAGCACTTGCAGAAATATAAAATCTGCTACCATCCCTACACATCAAATTCGGTATAACATCAAAATCCTGCTACCGTCCACACACATCAAATTCGGTATGACATCAAAATCCTGCTACCGTCCATACACATCAAACTCGGTGTGATGAAAAATTTCGTAAAAGCCACAGACCGGACTGCATCAGCTTTCATGTACTTAGCTAACAAATTCCCTCGACTAAGCGAAGCAAAAATTAAAGAGGGAATTATTATTATGTATTATTATTATTAATCATTTGTGGATCCTCAGATCCGCGAGTTGTTCAGAGACCTGATGTTTGACAACCTACTTTAGGGTGACGAGAAAAAGGCTTGGGACGCGTTTCGTCTGGTATCAACTAAATTCCTCGGGAATTCAGGGCAGACAACTACAATTAACTGGTTAAAGACATGTCTCTGTATGACAAACTTGGCTGCAATATGTCCTTAAATATTCATTTTCTCCATTCCCATTTAGATTTCTTCTCTGACAACTGTGGCATGGTTAGTGATGAGCACTGTGAACGTTTTCAGCAGGACTGAGATCAAAAGTAGCAGTCTTCAGAAGTAGCAGATCATGAGAAACGATACCAGGGAAACTGGTCCACTTCAATGTTGGCTGACTACTGTTGGACGCTTTGCCAGAGATTATCCTGAGCAGCTGTATAAGCGACGGGAAAGCGACGTCGGAAGTAGAAGCGGAGTTTTACCGATACATGTCATACATACGTATTACTCTATTATATAAGAAACTATTGTGGATTTCTCAGATATCATAGCCAATTTTGCATTTCCATTGTCATATTCGTGTTCGGCACCTTGAAATCTTTAAGGAATGGCTATTTTTATCTCAGAGGCATGACTTTAATAAAACTTTCTTGCCCAGTGTAATTCCATATTTAGAGTTCTAACAAATGTAAATTAGAACTACTTAAGAACATAAAAAATGCGAAATGCAAATGATAATATTTAATTACTATCAATCGAACTGAAAAAAGAGTTTTCACATTATCTCTTAAAACAGTTGCGTTTCCTACCCTCGCTTGGCATAAGAGGTCAACTCATTGTCAATGTAATGTTCATGGCCATCACATTCCACGACCAAAATTTCAGATTTCTAGCCAAAATACATCGTTTGCGATATTCCTTCACAATTTTTCAATTTTTAATTATCCAGTGGTAGAGGACGCAGTTGTAGCTTTTAAGATAGAGGTCCATTGAGGTAATAATACTAGAGACAGGACTCTGATTCCTGTAGCATTGACCGCCATGATCACACACGGCTGTGTCTGCCGACTGCTTAGTGAGGCAAGAATACTAATGATGCCTTGCGAATTGGCTGAAAACAAAGATGAAGGCTATTTAAAAATGCTTAACAAATGATTTAAATGAGGCAGAACTTTGCTGTTTTTTTGCTTTTTTATGTCATTGAGGTTATTCCGGTGTAGTAATTAAATCAAAATAGATTTAATTAGTGCACACTTACTGATTTATATCGGATGAAAAGCGAAGACACTGAAAACTGCTTCTCTTTCAAATCGAGGTTTTGTATGAAAATTAAAAAAAATTCGATATGCTCTTAATAAGTGATTAAAGCTGAACTAAATTGATTGTAAACTTAGCAGACTTTAATCTGCACCCGTTTTAAACAGGAACAATGGTAAACATATTTTAAAATCTAATACATGATCAAATCTTTCAGCTTAAGCCAAAGCCCTCAAAATTTATAGATCTTAATAGAGCAAATCCGCGCCTCATTTAAAAACATGAAAAGTCAGATTTATTTTCTTCTTTCATTAACAAATATTAATTTTTATTAAAAATTGAAAGAAATAATCAGAGTGAAAAATTTTTTAATTCAGCTGAGGCAGGAAATCAAATCTCCTCCCAATAAATGACACAATTTAATTTCATGCTGCAAAAAAAACGAAATATTATAAGCTTGTTATTCAGCTGCAGCATAAATAAATTCAATCCCTCCTGCCACACAATGGGGCGGGGGTGGCTCAGTCGGTAGCGCGCCAGGCTCGTAATCTGTAGTTCCCAGGTTCGAGTCCCAGCTGGGTCAGCGTTGAGATTTTTCTCCGCAAAATTCCCCGCCCTGCCCACGGTCAGTAGGGGACACCGATGGGCTTGAAAAGGCCGCCGTCCTTCGGATGGGACGTTAAGCCGTGGGCCCTTGTGCGGGAGAGCCGTACCCTGTGCACGTTAAAGAATACGCTGGATGGCCTTGACGGGAGGCTACCATCTGTCTCCCAACAGCTGTTCCAGTGGGTCCCCTCCCCCAACCTTCTCTGAGTCTTCGGGGTCCATCTGACCTGGCCATTTAGCCCATGGTGTGCAAAAAAGTGCCGCTTAGAGGTAAAACAACCCAACCTGCCACACAAATACACAAATGACATAATTGAAATTTGATGCTATGAAAAAACAAATATTGTAAACTTTTATATCAACTAAGGCAGAAGGAAATCCAAGATCACACACACACCTACACAAATCTTTAAATGGAATTACACTGGGTCACATTATCTAAATATGGAATTACACTGGGTCAAGATGTTATAATTGAAATTGCATGCTACATATATAAAAAACAAAATAATTTACACTTTCTCTCATTTCAACTAAAGCAGAAAGAAAGGCAAGACCCCCGCCCCCTCACACACACACACCTACGCAAATGACATGATGGGAATTTAATGAAACAAAAACCAAATATTCTACAATTTTATATCAGCTAAGGCAGAAGGAAATCCAAGGTCACACAAACACAAATGATATAATTGAAATTGCATGCTATATGTATAAAAAACAATAATTTACACTTTCTCTCATTTCAACTAAGGCAGAAGGAAAGGCAAGCCCCCCTTCCACAAACATGCAAATGATATGATTGAAATTTATAATAAAATAAAAAAATAATTACCCCCTCAAGCAGCTGCTTGCCACAGAGGTCTGACAAGAGCCTGTCAATAATGTACCAATCCCTAGTAATGATGCACAGATTGGCCAGGTCTAGTACTTAATGTCCGACCCCACCTTCTCGTGGTGCAGGCAGTTAGTACCTTTCAAAAGAGATATTCACTTTTGAAAGGGAACGGAAGGGGAGGGCTGCCAGTTCAGTAGGCCTACTGATCTGGTCATCTATGGCCACTTTTTTCTTTTTTTTCAACCCTGCTGAGGAGTGGTCAACTTCACAGGGTCCTGGTACTGACCATTTATACCTACTAGACTGGACTTGTTTATGGAGTTCAGTTTGATTATGGATCCTGGACTTGCTGCACTGGTGGGCCTCTGTTGAGGGAGAATCTACTGCTGTGTTTTCTGTTTGCTCTGGGTTGCCAGCCCTAAGTGAACAGAGGCATGGGATACCTTATATCAGCTGGTGGATAATCCTAATCAGAGGCCATCGCAGATACCTGAACCTTACTTAGCTAGTTGGGCATCGTCAAGCCTAAACTGGAGTAATGTGTCTCAGGCAGGCCATATGGCTCTTGAAAAAGTCCACTTCAAAAGGTGGTGCCTGAAGTCCCTACCAGCATCGGTGACTTCAGCCTTTAGCTGAGGAGGAACAGGTTTTTGCACCATGCCTGCGATCAGGGGGCTGTATTTTTGGCCCTACCTATCTCAATAAACCTAGTTTCTTTAAAAATCCTACTAATCATTTTCTCTCTGCAGAAACATGGAACCTGATGATATTACATAGAGATTATTCTCTTGATGTCCTCATGCAGGAATTCCAGCGCTATAACTACATATTCTAGGCTTCCAAGAGACCAGATGGACAGGTAAAGGTGAGATACTTAAAAATAACTTTAAATTTCTCTTTACAGGGAGGGAGGATGGAAAGCATCACCAAGGCGTGGGTCTGCTGCTCAGCAGACATGCTAGTGATGCTCTTCTAGGATATGAGTGCATTAATGAAAGGTTTCTTACAGCAAAATTTCAGACAAGCATTAAAGACTTGAATGTTATCTGCTGTTATGCCCCCACTGAGGATGCTGATGAGGATGAGGATAGGTTTTACAAACAACTTCAGGATATTTTGAATTCTGTCAAGAAAGGAGATATTACCCTTGTTCTAGGTGACTTCAATGCCAAAGTTGGTGCTGACTCTAACCTTTGAGGGGGGGGAGGTGATAGGCCCTTTTGGTATTGGTAGCTGCAATGACAATGGACAACGTCTCCTACAGGTAAGTAAACTCAATGGTTTCAGAATAATTAACACATATTACAAACACCGCGACATACATAGAACACATGGGTTTCACCTGATGGGTTGCATAAGAATACGATTGATGATATATTAATTAATAGCAAATGGGCTGGTTCATTTAGGAATACCAGGTCATATAGGGGAGCTGAAATTGGATCTGACCATTACCTTGTTAAAAGTGTCTTGCAACTTAAACTTAAATAGTGTTGTGCTAAAATTAAAAAGTTTACCTTTAATACTGAAGCTCTGAAAGACCCTGTTATAGCTAAAGCTTACTATGATAGGTTACTTAATCACTATGACAGTCATGGTTTGCTTACTACTGATGTTGAGGAAGAATGGGGCCGTTTTTAACAGGCTTTTTTGGAAACTAACAGTACTCTTTTAGGAAAAAATGAGCAGAGGAGACAGAATTATTTAAGTGATAAGGCACTTGAGCTTATTTCAGAAAGAAGGAACTGAAGGAATGTCCTTAATGAGTATCCTACTAGTCCTAATAGAAAGGATTACAGAGAGCTTAACAAACGTGTAAAGGATCAGTTAGCTACTGATAAGAATCTTTGGCTTTATGGTTTGGCTGACAAATCTGAGGAAGCAGTTAGGCAGCACAACAGCAGAGAGCTGTACCAGATAGTTAATGTTTTGTGTGCTAGAAAACAGACAGGCATACAAGGATTGAAGGATAAACAAGGTAAGGTTATAGAAGGGGAGGATTCTGTCATGGCTAGGTGGGCTGAGCATTTCAGTGATGTTCTAAACAATGTAGTTAGTTCTGCTCCCATTGTTTGCAATGATTATAGATGCATTGGTGGCTTTAATATTGGCCCTATAACACTCTCTGAAGTTATTTTGGCATTTCTAAACTTAGTCTTCATAAATCCCCAGGGGTAGATGAAATTACTACGGAAATGCTTAGAGCTGGGAATGTTTCGGTTACCACTTGGATGACTGAAATTTTGAATATCTTTTATGATAAAGGCATGGTTCCTAAGGATTCTGCCAGAGCTATTGTTATCCCTATTTTCAAAAAAGGTGATCGCAGTTCTTGTGATAACTATAGGGGTATCAGCCTACTCTCTGTTCCAGGTAAAGTTCTTTCCATGATTGTGCTTAATAGAATTAAAAATCTGGTTGACAGTCAATTGCGTGATGAGCAATGTGGATTCAGAAGTGGTAGGGGTTGTGTGGATCAGTTATTTTCACTTAGGCAGATTCTTGAGAAATGTTTAGAGTTTCAGAAACGTTTCTTTGTTGATTTCAAAAAGGCTTTAGACTATGTTGATCGTCATAATTTGTGGTTGATTGTGAGATCATATGGTATACCTGACAAGTTAGTTAACATAATGAAAGCTCTCTATAATAACACTGAGTCGTGTGTGAGAGTTGGTAAGGCTTGTAGCAATTGGTTTAGCATTACTTCTGGTGTTCGACAAGGGTGCATTTTGTCTCCTTTTCTCTTTAGCTTGGTTATTGACTATGTTATGCGAAATTCACTTCAAGGGAAAGATTTTGGCCTTAAATGGACTGGAGATACAATAATTTCTGATTTAGATTATGCTGATGATTTAGCCCTTTTGGCAAATGATGTTGATGAGATGAACTCTTTCATTCGAGCTGTTGATGAGACTGGTAGTAGAGTAGGTTTGGTTATAAACAGAGAAAAAACTAAAGTGATGAAAATTGGTCAGGCAGGCTGTGATTCAGTTAATCTGAATGGTTGCAGTCTTGAGCAGGTGTCACAGTTTAATTATCTTGGGAGCTATGTAACAGATAATGGTGATGTGCGGCATGAGATTAACAGACGAATAGGGATTGCTGCCGGGACTTTTAAGAATCTATGGAGAGTGTGGAGAAATAGGCGTATACATCTAAAGACTAAAATTAGACTGTATAATAGTTTGGTTCTTTCTAGGGTTAGTTATGGTAGTGAAACTTGGGACACTTTGCAAACAAGATAACAGGAAACTAGATGCTTTTGATTCCAGATGCTTACGCAGTATCTTGGGCATTAGGTGGTTCAACTTTGTAACTAATGATGAGGTTAGGCAAAGGAGTTTGCAACCTTCTTTAAACAGCATATTGTGCAGAGAGAGACTCCGCTGGTTTGGCCATGTTGCCGGTATGGATAATTATAGATTGGCAAATAGGGTTATGAACAGTGTGCCTAGAGGCCTCAGAAGGAACACGAGACCTAGGATGCGGTGGGCAGACAATGTCAAACAGAACCTTTTTAGAATTGGTATGCAGTGGCTGGATGCAGCAGATGTAGCTCAGAATAGATATGCTTGGAGAATTAAACTGCACGGTCTAGTTGGACCTCCGTAGCCCATGGCTGCTTGAGGATGATGATGATGATGATGTAGAAGGTCTATGAGGATTGTGCAACAAAATAAAAATATTGTAAACTTTTATATCAGTGAAGGTAGAAGGAAATCCAAGGTCACACAAATGACATAATTGAAATTTCATGCTTGTAAAAAAGAGAAAAAAATGCAAACTATTTTCATTTCAGCTGAGGCAGTAGGAAATTCATATCACACACACACATAATATAAGAAATGAAGTTACTGCAAAGTATATTTTTGTCAGTGTGTTTTGTGCAAATTTAGATGTTTGCTCTAATATGGTGCTTTTTATTTTTCTGTCATTGTGTCTCTAAATGGTGCAGTCTAATTTTTGCATGTTCTTTTGTAATGTTTTTTTTTTTCATATTATAAGCATGATTGTCAACTTCCACATCCAATTTCCTATTACTGATATGACTATCTAGTGATACGAGTACCAACATACATTTAAGCCTATGTAGGACATTAACCTGAATTTTTTAATTAGGTATGAAATGGTTGTTGTTGAGAATATAAAGTTTTCTCCTGGAAGACACTGTTCAGTAATTTTTGCAATTGCACACATATACTGTGAGAAGGGCAAAAAAACCTCAATTTTTAATATTACACTTTAAAGTAACAGATGCTGGTTAATCAGTTTTCAGAAATCACTACAAAAGAACCTTCAACATGCTTTTTTATGCTTCCCTACGATTTTTTTTCTTTTATTATTTTTTTGCAGAATTAAATGCTTTTTCTGTGTGGACTATTTCATTCATTAGTGTTTCATAATAAGACTCAAAAGTTGTTGGTTCCTAAAGAAAAAAAAAAATTGTCCCTGTAAGGTTTAATAAGTGCAGACACAGAAGACTGCATTAGGTCAGAGTCAATTAAAGCTAATTTACATTCTATGCAAGAAATCTTTTACATTTTTGTTTCCTATAAAGACAGCTTATAATAACATTTTTCAATTTCAGAGAAAAGAGACACAATGACCTTCATTGCTTTACTGTGATTGCTTGATATTATCCACATGTGAGAAACACCTAAAATGTCACTGGACATTTTAATATTGCTCCCAATTGTTTTAATTTCATTGAAAGTTAAAAAATTGCCATTTTTCTTATTAATTATCAGCCGGGTAATTATTCCGGGTAATTATATAACTTCATTTGTGCACTTTGGAACTAAAGATCATTAGGTTATTATAGTTTCTCTCTTTTGCTCTTATAGCTTTAAAAAAACGTTAAATATGGTCCTTGCTGAATTTGAAAATAAAAAGATATTTTGAGCCAGACAAACCAACTGTTAAAAAAATAATCTATGGGGAATTTTCCAGCTATATAAAACTGAAGCAATAATAAAAATTAGTTTTCAGAAGCTATATCTGAATTTTTATCATTAGCATTATTATCATAATCCACACATCCATAATAGCATTTACCATTGAACAGTATTTGTTTCCTAATTGACTTCTCTTCAAATAATAAAGTGAATATCATATGCTTCTGCTTACTATCAGTAAAATTTTCCATGCAGAAAACTTCAATAAATCCAGGAGGGCCATCTGCAGATCTGCACCAAGTTAAAATTGTGGAGCTATGGGGAAAGAAGATTTTCTCTTACAAATTCATAAGCCTTTTGAAAAATAAAAAAATAGAAACTCAATTTTTAATAAGCCTTTGGAGAATTAAAATATCATGGTAAACCTATTTACCACTTTGCAATAAAATATACCATTGCTTCTTTCAGCATTTTTGCTGTGAATTTCTGAACAGATTTAAAGTTATATCTAGAAACACAGGCTTTAGTGTCTCAATGTCATCTTGATGAACCTTTGAGCCTTAAACAAATCTAATATATCTTTTAAAATAGAAGAGTCTGATTGCTTGGCTCTCAGCTGGCAATAATTTCACCATTGCATTTTCTTTAAGCTTTGGATATCATTTTGCACTGACATCAACTTTCTCTTAAATTTTCTAGGACTATTCTCTCTTACACAGCATGAGTGATCATTTTTATAGGCAATATCTGTTCTCACTGCAATTTCTATCATATCTTCTACAAATGTCTCTCAATACAGGCATTTGTTACAAACGTGAATAAAGTTGGCACAGCATCAATAATTAATCCTACTGTGCCATTTTTTGGAGCTTTATTTTTAAAACAGTAAAATGCTGGGAACAGATAATACTAGATACTGTTGAAAGAGAGACAGTGTAGCTTCAACCACAATTGACAAACCTTAGCATTTCAACTCATAAATTTTTTTATCAAATATGAAGAGCAAATTTTTAGGCTTCATTTATTACATGCAAAATTATAAAATCCTTATTTCAGGCGTTTCGTTTGAGGAAAAAAAACAATTTGTGTTATTTTGGCAAAATAAAAATGCAAAGCAGAAGTCTCATAAAATTAATGTCTAAGTTCAATATTTCTTTTAGAAGCAAAATTCACGAAAATGTTCTATAAATTCCATGCTGTTTCAATCTGTAAATCACCTTCTTTCCATATGTAAATATTATTAGTTTCATTTATGAAAAAAATCGTGAACTACATTTGATATTATACTTGGACAGAACGGTATTTTAAAATGCTTTATTTATTTTTGGGCCTCTCTGCTTTAACAATTTAATTTAAAAGCATTTCACAATATTCGTAAATTACTAACCTATGAAATGTCGAATTACTGCTTTTATAGTATTTTCACTACACGCCTCTCTCTCTCTGCCTCACTGAGGAGTAGGCTTAAGATTTTGTACATGTTCATGGCGTCCGTTGCCAGTCCTGTCTCTAGTAATATTACCTCAATGTAGAGGTCCTGTATCGTTAGAGGCTGGCCATCTCGGTGATTCACTGCTATTGGTTGATTGAGTCACGTGGTTTATGAGCGCCATGTTTTGTCGTACCGTGAGACGAAAGCCAATGAGTTAGTGTGTGTACCGTAAAAACTTCTCAGTTGTTATAGTTTTATATATTTCTACCACTTTTTTTTGTCTTTAAATGCTGTCATATTTTATGAATGCCTCACTGCGCCACATTTGGGTGGCTCAGTCGGTAGCGCGCCAGGCTCGTAATCTGTAGTTCCCAGGTTCGAGTCCCAGCTGGGTCAGCGTTGAGATTTATCTCCGCAAAAATTCCCCCGCCCTGCCCACGGTCAGTAGGGGACACCGATGGGCTTGGAAAGGCCGCCGTCCGTCGGATGGGACGTTAAGCCGTGGCCCCGTGTGCGGGAGAGAGCCATACCCTGTGCACGTTAAAGAACACGTTGGATGGCCTTGACGGGAGGCTACCATCTGTCTTCCAACAGCTGTTCCAGTGGGTCCCCTCCCCCAACCTTCTCTGAGCCTTCGGGGTCCATGTGACCTGGTCATTTAGCCCATGGTGTGCAAAAAAGTGCCGCTCAGAGGTAAAACAACCCAACCCACAATTGGGTGTAAAAATCTTACTCAAAGAAATGAATTCGTGAATATTTTTTTCGGAGAAACTCCATCAGAAGACGGTAACTCGGCTGCAAAAGTGAAATGAGCTAACTGAAAAACCAACAAATAATTTCTTTTAAAGTTCGTTTGAAAAATGAGCTAATATTTTCACTTTGTCGTCTGCCTATGCCAATAGTTGTTCTTCTGTCTGTCCGTCTCTCCGTTAACTGGTAAGCTATCTGTATCTTTTACGCATATGGTTCAACAATCTTCTGCTGATTTCAAATTTCTCGTTTTCCTTTGTGTGACAATTTTTCTGTGGCCGACATAGCTACGAGTCGATGCTACCCCTATCTTGACCTTGAAGACGTGGACTCCAACCGACCACCCCACAGGATCTGGCACTCCTAGCAATCGCTTTAGCTTCGTATGCTGACTTCTCCTGATCTACGTTTCCCTCTCAGAACGAGATGACCAGTCAAGCCATCTGCACATCCCCTCGGGCGAACGGAGATGTGTGTGTCGTATGCTCCTCACCAGCTGTCAACGACAATGATAACATAATATGCAATGGTCTTTGTAAAAAGCTATTTCACTTTTCTTGTATCGGAATGACTGAAAAAATTTTTAAAAAGATGTCATCTGAAGCCAAAGGTAGATGGAGATGCTACAAATGCCGGAACCAATGGTCTTCAAATATGTTAAGCCTAGAAGCGGAAGGCAATCCTGCGACAGTGCTCCACGTGGAAAATGCACCCGAAAAGCGGGCAACACAGAGCGAGGGAACTGACGACAGGAAGCAGCCAGAACAAGAAGCGAGAGATTTTGTGGGTGAACAGATCAATTACAGTGATTTGTGTCAATTGAAAGAAGATATTGTTGCAATTCTGAGGACTTATTAAAGCAGAACTGAAAGAGGTTAGGAAAGAGTTACTTGAAGTTAAGAAATCAGCTGACTTCTGCTCTTGCAAAATCGATGATTTTTCTAGAACCATAGACTCGATTACGAAGACTTTCTGACGTTAAAAGAGAAAATGCCAACTTAATGCAAAAAGTTAATTCGTTGGAAACAAATGTAGATAGACCGAAAAATGATATCATGGATTTACAGCAAATGTTGAGAAATATGAATATAGAGATTATAGGACTAAAAGAAACACCAAACGAAAATTTACCAGAATTAATTAAAACATTTGGCGATAAATTAAAGATAACTGTTGGTGACAACGAAATTCAAGTCGCACACAGAGTGCCATCTACAAAAAAAAGTAAGCCAAGGCCGATCATCGCGCATTTGGATTTGCGACGAAATAGAAATAAATGGGTTGAATCATTTAAACGAAACAAAAATTTAAACGGAAAAAGAATTGATTGGAGACAATGGTGAAGGACTGCTTTCGTCAATGAACATTTATTACCTGAGCTAAAGCATGTGTTATATGAAACTAAAAAGTTTCAACGTGTTAATGGATTCAAATACGTGTGGATTAGGGATTGCAAAATATTTTTGCGACGAAGTGATACTAGCCCTGTAATATGTGTCAGATTCTTAGAAGACCAAAATGCTATTAAGGTTTGATAGTTACTGATTGTATTTTTGTATTTATTTTTTTTTTTGCTTTGTGATGTTTGTTGGTAATTTTTCCTTTATTCAGTTAAATATATGTAGTGCTAAGGCACATTTTGATGAATTTTTGACGCACGTGGAGACTTTTTAGGAAAGACCCAGATTAATTATATTGACAGAAATTTCGATCTACTCCTGGGAAGTCTCACTGTACAAAATAGACGGTTCCAAGTGCTTCTCATTTTGTAGGGATGATTACAGATCAGGTGGAGTATTAATTTATGTTAGCTGCGACATCGATGCTGTACAGCAGTGATTCCCAACCTTTTCTGGACCATCGCCCCCTTTAGAAGAGAACAAAAATTTCAACGCCTCCCTAGTCCATAATAGTTAATTTTATATGAAATATTAAAATATTGTTGCATATTATCTGTACCTAATTTATCTGTTTATTTATCTATTAAAAATCATAAAGCAGAAATTAATAAAACGACCACCAAATGTACAATAAAATTGTTTATTAAAATTTTAGAAATAAACACAGAGTCAATAAGAAATAAAAAATAATGAGATAAACACAAAATTAATAATAAATAAAAAAAATTAATGAGATGGTTGAGGCTGGTGGAGTGTTAACAATTTGTTAATGTTCGGTTCCAATTCCGTTAACATCAATCGCAGATCGCCACGTTCAGTGATGTGTAGTCTGTTCCTCTTCTTTGACAGTAAATTAGCTACTGCACTGAATCCACGCTCAGCCATATACGACGAAGGAAATGCGATTAAAAACTTCTGTACTATTGCCCACAATACAGGGTAGAGAACTGGTATTGAATTTTGAAGCCAGAACTCTTGATATCCATGTTTGAATTTTACCTTGAGTGCTTCGTTAGTCTTCAGTTCTAAGAGTTCCTCTTCCAAATTTGATGATTCTTCAGTATCTGTGTTTGCGAAAGGATCTAAAACCCAACTCGGTATATTCATGTTTAAAATATCTTGGAAACGCTCCGTAAAATCAACACGAAGAACTTCCAAGTGTTGGCAGTAAGTAAGTAAACCTTCCAGTTTTGCAGAGACTGCTGATAATGTGGGAAAGTGGTTGTATTCACCTCTACCTAGATTTCGTTTGAATAGAAGAAGTTTTCCCACAAAAGCAGCTACGACGTTTTTTGTTTTAATTAAATTTAACTCCTCACCTTGCAATTGTAAATTAACTTGATTAAATATTTTAAACAGGTCTGTCAAATAAACGATGTCATTTTTTGACGTAATCAGGTTTTCGCACAATTTTTCGTCTCTGTCTTCAAGAAAGTCCAGTACTGAGTCAAATAGATTGAAAAAACGATTCAGACAAACATCTTTAGAGAGCCAACGTACTTCTGTGTGCAGCAGCAAGCGATTGTAATCTTCATCATTTTCATTACAAAGCTTACCAAATAATCGGTCATTCAATGAATTGCTTCTAATCTTATTGATTGCTTTAATAACGTAATGGAGCGACGTATGCAGACATTCATTCAAATTTTTTGCAACCAAATGCTGACGATGAATAATACAATGTACAGCGAGTACATTTGGTACTGCTTGTTTCAAATGCGCTATGAAACCCTTATGACGCCCTGTCATTGCTGGAGCACCATCAGTAGCAGCAGACAAAATATTGCAAATAGGAATTTCTTTCTCTTGAAAAAACTTTTGCATGGTATTAAATATAGATTCTCCCTTTGTATCAGATTCCAAATTTTTAGCAAATAATAACTCTTCATGAATTTTTTCTTCTTTTATAAATCGTACGTATGATAAGAGTAGAGCTTCGTTATTTGGTAGAGTTGATTCATCGAGTTGAATGGAAAATTCGCAAGTCTTTAAGTAATCACATAATGATATTTCAACGTCTTTTGCCATTTCATCTATTCTTCTTTGCACTGAATTATTACTGAGAGGAATTTTTTTGATGATATCTGACGGTGTCTTATGATGAAGAACAGTTTTAATATCTCTTTGACTGCCGGCAAAATTAATTCCTCGCCAATTGTGTGTGGTTTTCCTGCTTTTGCGATTAACAATGAAACGTTATATGAGGCTCGTAGTCCATCATCATCTTGTTTAGAAGACGACGCAAAAAGGTTTGACACAGTTGGCTGTTTTAAATATTGCTTTTCCAGTTCTTGAAAATAGGATAAATCTTTGTTCTTCTTATCAGCATTCATTTTATTTAAATGCTCTTGTAGCCTAGAAGGTTTCATAGCTTCATTTGAAAAAACTTTTCGGCAAATTAAACACATAGGTAATGATTGGTTTGTAGGAGAGTACGTAAATCCATATTTCAAATACTCAATACTGTACTGCCGGCATTTCTTTTTAGATGTAGATTCAGACATTTTCAAATACAAATTAACTTCTCAACAGATTTATAGATAGTTAATAAAACAATGTTTATAATGACTTCTAACACTTATCACTCACGACTACTTATCACGGCGAAGCACATAAAAATAATAAAACATTCCTAGAGCTATCGCTTTTATAGATTTGATTTTGTGCACGCATTAACTTGTATGTTTGCGATGCCGGCGCACTTGCTCCGTAAACAAGTCATTTCAAGCTCCCATATTCTTGTCGAAACATGTTAAATTGCATGAACCGCGTGTTTGCCTACCAACTTGCAAGGACTTGTCAGCGTCAATCTATTCTAAACTGAAACAAATTAAGTATAGGTATACCTAATGCTAATTTAAAAATGCTTATTAACGCGATAAACAATAAGATAATTTACATAGCTAGATAAAATATTTATTCATGAAAACAGGTATTTTTAAAGTGTTTTATTATATTATTATTGCATCAAGGTTGATTTGCCTATCAGGACGGACACACATGTCCAACATAATAAGCCTGATAGTGCATATTATGGTATTGAATGAGATTACAATTATTGAAGTAGGAATAACATCTCAGGATAACCTGCAGACAGTAGAGGTTGAAAAGAAGAGGAAGTATGATCTGCTGGCTAATGAGTTGAGCCTAATTCACAAGTGTAATGTTAATATTATACCTTATGTTCTGACGTGGGATGGTATTGTAACTACGTACCATAAAGTATACTCAAAGCGACTTGGAGTGGGAAAACATATTGAAGCTTATATCCAATCTGTGATCTTGAAGAGAACTTTTGAGAGCATCTCAGTCGACTTCAGACGTACCAGTACGCTAGTAGGCGGTAGCAGGGAACTTATTGTCCAAGCTGCAGTTGAAAAGCTGTACATGACGGATGAGGTAGTGGATGACCAGAATCACTAGGAAGACACCACAGAATAGAAGAGATAAAAAGGTTGTCACAGAAAATTCCATTAAATTTATTTATTTATTTGACCGCCCCTCTTGACTGCCTCAACGCCCCCATTTGCCTCTGGATCCGCTACCGCCCTCCTGGAAGGCTCCAGCGCCCACTGGGGGGCGGTATCGCCCCCGTTGGGAATCTATGCTATACAGCAACCATTCACAATGAATTGCGCAGACATTGCGGTTTTAAAACTAGAAATTAATAACAAAGAGTGGACATTAACTGCTGTATACAGATCTCCTTGTGACAATGTATTTAATTTTATTTCCTAGTTAATTTTAAATCCTAGAATCACTTGATACTCTTAATATTTTCTACCTTGGAGACATTAATATTAACTTATTAAATGACAACACAAACACTGATGAATATCTAGGACTATTAGCAGAAAATGGGTTACTTAATATGATAGAAGAGCCAACCAGAATTACGGAGAACTCGTCTACGTGTATTGATCACGTATTTCTTAGAGCCAAAGATTTATATAATTGTAATATATTTCTGGATGACATTGGAATTACAGACCACTGCTTAGTTAAGGTTAATTTAGATATTAAAATTGAACAAAAATTAAATATTGATGAAATAAAAATTGTGGATTTAAAAAGATTAACGAACTTAATTGCAAATATAAAATGGGATGATATATATATATATTGACGGCTCTGTTAATGCCTCTTTTAAAAATTTAATTGATAAGCAAAGTCATTTAATTGATGATTCAACGAAAATAAAGGAAAAACCTTTTAAGAAAATTAAACCATGGATGACAAATGAATTAGCAATTTTAATAAATTATCGTAACACTCCGTATAAAGAAATGAAGAAAAATCCTTCAAATATATTGCTTAAACAGTCATTTTCCCGATACAGAAATTTTGTCACTAGTGCCACAAGGGAAACAAAAACACAATACTTTACTAATAAATTTTCCAAAGCAGGTAAAAACCAGAGAAAGCAGTGGAATGTAATAAAAAAAAATATGTGGTAACTCTAAAGAGAAAGAAAGCTATCCCCATACAATTAAAAGTAAAAACGAGTTAATTAAATGTGATAAAGACCCTTGTAAAATTGCAAATTTGTTCAATGATTATTTTGCCGGAATTGCACGGAATTTGAACAAAGATTTGGTTCACACTAATGCTGATTGGGAGGGAGACGGAAAACAAACTGCGGTAAGTTCTTTCTTCTTAACGCCAGTAATCGCTAAAGATATTAGGACTCAAATTATACTTCTACCAAAAAATAAATCCCCAGGTTTTGATGGCTTAACCGCAGAAATAATTCATCTGTTGTGATAAAAATTTATCGAAATACTTGTAAATCTATTGAATCTATCCATTGAGCAAGGAATTTTTCCTGATGTTTTGAAAAAAGCTACTATTGTTCCTCTTTTTAAAGACGGTGACCCAAAGGAATTAGGGAATTATAGACCTATTGCATTACTCTCTGTAATATCTAAAATTTTTGAAAAAATAGTGAAAAATAAATTATATGAATTTCTGGAAAAGAAATGTTTTCTCAGTAGCAATCAGTTTGGGTTTAGAGAAAAAATAGGTATGGATGATGCATTATTGCAGGTAACAAAATACGATTTACACAGCAATGAATAACTGTGATCATGCATTAACCCTTTCAGGACCATAAGGTTTCTAAGAGTAAATATTAGTATGTAACTGTTTATTTTAGTTTGTTTAGACGTAAAATAAATAAAACTCATAAGAAAAATACGTAACAATGTGTAGTTTTTTTGGAATTTTATGGGAAATATTTTTCCCAATGGACTATAAAGGTAACACAAATTATAGTTAGGCTTGTTATGCAATGTCTTTTATTTATTGGTTTATTAGAACAAAATGTTAACTAAAATAATACAAAATTATGAAATAAAATTACTATACAAAATGATGTGCTAATTATGATATTCTGCGAAGCAATTTCTTTTGGTAGTGAGGCAAAGATGGACATTGCACATAGTACATATATTATACGTCCTGACAGTTCTGTTTGTGTTTTCTAAACTTTCCCGTTTACGTAATTGCGTTCGGCATACGTTCTATTTTGACATTCTGTATAAAAAATGCAGATAAGGTTATAATTAAATACGACGATCACCAATTTTAAAATGGGAAAAATGTTTCCCTTAGTCGTGAAAGGGTTAACAATCTTTCTGGACATGGAAAAAGCATTCGATACGGTAAATCATCAAAAATTAATGCAAAAATTACAAGCTGCTGGAATTAGAGGAGTGGCATTGAATTGGTTTCGCAGTTATCTAGCTAACAGAATGCAAAGAGTAAAAATAAAAGATACATAGAGTGCTTGGACTAAAGTTGAATACGGAGTGCCTAAGGGATCTGTAATCAACCATAGTGTTCGGATACTTTTTTGAGCGACTGTACACTATATTGTGCATTAATCCATTCTCAATTAACATATGGTATTAAATCTTGGGAAGGCATGTATTTCGATAATTTTAAACAACTTTTAGTGCTGCAAAAGTGCTTTATTCACTTATTAACTAAAAGCCCAAAAACGCAACCTTCATTACCTTTGTTTCGAGAAGCAGGAATTTTGCCTTTACGCTACGATTATTTTTTCGAAATTATTAAATACTTTTACTTTAGAAATGATAGCATTAAAACTCATACGAATTAAAACTGATACCAACTACGACGAGATAAAAACATAAATTATGAAATTCCTGCATTACATAAGGAAATTCAGTTGGAATTTCCAGTGTTATAGAGTGCTAAAGGCGATAAATGAAAACTCGAAAGGCGACCTCTAGCGGCGGAAAAAAGCTGGAAAATACCAAATCTTTAAATGAATATTGCAAACGATCTATTTTTGCTAGAAACTTTAATTTTTGGTCATAGAGTGTAATGGTCAAGTGGTTTACCCTAATAGTAATGATTTGTCCCTTTGCTAAAATGAAATTTTTCTTCTTTCGCTACTTGATCTAAGGGACCTGGATTCGAGCCCCGGATAAGGCATGGATGTATGTATCGTTTTTCTGCTGAGGTCCTGCCATCCTCTCAGACTTTCTACTCTGGCATATAAACTGACAGGCTCCTGTCAGACCTCTGTGGCAAGCAGCTGCTTGAGGAGGTATTTATTTATTTATTTATTTTTAAGAGATAAATGAAAAACATTTTTTATGTTTTACAGGTAAATAAATCACTAAATATCCAAACAGCAAAACTTTTAACATTCGTTAAAAGTTTTGCTGTTTGGATATTTCGTGATCTCTAATAGTATAAATCAAAACTACCTTTGAAAATGCGAATTATATTTCATTAGTACCAACTAAAAAAGAGGGTTGGGTTGGGTTGTTTTACCTCTGAGCGGCACTTTTTTTGCACACCAAGGGCTAAATGGCCAGGTCACATGGACCCCGAAGGCTCAGAGAAGGTTGGGGGAGGGGACCCACTGGAACAGCTGTTGGGAGACAGATGGTAACCTCCCGTCAAGGCAATCCAGCGTGTTCTTTAACGTGCACAGGGTATGGCTCTCCCGTACACGGGGCCACGGCTTAACGTCCCATCCGACGGACGGCGGCCTATTCCAAGCCCATCGGTGTCCCCTACTGACCGTGGGCAGGGCGGGGAATTTTGCGGAAATAAATCTCAACGCTGACCCAGCTGGGACTCGAACCTGGGAACTACAGATTACGAGCCTGGCGCGCTACTGACTGAGCCACCCCCGCCCCCCCTAAAAAAGAGATTTCCAGTTATCTCTTAAAACCGTTCTGTTTCCTACCTACCTTGGGCGTAGGGATCAACGCATTGTTGTCATTGGAATCTTCAAGACTGTCATATTCCACGACAAAATTTCAAATTTCTTACATAACTACATTGTTTGCAATATTCATTTTAAATTTCGGTATTTTTCGATTTTTTACACCGTTAGAAAGCGCAATTATAGCTTTTGGGAGATTCGGAAAATGCAAATTATGATATTTCATCAATACCTGTCTAACCCAAAGAGAATTTTAAATTTTTCTGTAGAAAACTACAATTCTCTGTTAAAACAAAAAAAGTTGCATTCTCCCCCCCCCCTCCCAACACACACACACCGGTCTAAAGGGTCAAGTGATTGCTGTCAATGGTAACTTCGTAACCGTTGCATTTCAACATCGAAATTTCTAATTTCTAACATAACTACATCGTTTGGTTATGTTCGTTTGATATTTTGGGATTTTCTACTTTTTCCACCGTTAGAGGGCGCAGTTATAATTTTTAAGAGATTCAAAAAATGCAAATCGTAATATTCTATTAATACCTATCCAACACAAAAGAATTTTTTATTTTTTCTATATAAACAAAAAAGTTCATTGTCTACAGACGGACAGACAACAAAGCAATACTATTATCTCTTGAAAAATAAAAAAAGCTGTAAAATTTACTTTTCCCTTCTTTACCGTTTTCTAAAGTGCTTCCAATCGTGAGCACTGAAATCTGTGTCAAATATTACTTACCCTTTTCCGGAATCCATAAGTATCCGTGCAATACCATTCAGTTTTGCACGCCGAACAATCCGAGCCACAACAAAACATGGCGTCCAATTTTGAGATGGCCAACCTCTTTTAGTGAGTCCGGAGAGTGTAAATCGTAATACTTGATCAAAACATATACAACCGAAGAAAAAAAAATAAAAGCAAACAAAGTCAATGTCTACAGATAGACAAGACAGTCGACAATATATTGCCATATGTTACATTATTGATTTCTTATCTTTTTAAAAAGAGACAAAAATATGATTTTGACAATGTGGCATAATATTCAAAACGGACAATTAGCTTTTTCCAGTTGTATGCCAAGTTTGATAGCAGGAAAATATTATTAATACGCTATTGTAATATTCATGAAAAGAAATGCATATTTCCTTCATAATCCTTCGCTTAAGGAAAAGCGTTTTCCAACATATCGTTATTTCTCATGTGAGGTGCAGTATTTCTTCGATTCTAAGACGCACTTTTCTTCCCATATAAACGTCTCTAAAATCGGGATGCGTCTTAGAACCGATGGTGTCTTAGAATCGCAGTTTTTTTTTTCTGATTTTCCTGCGCTTTGCACACGGCACCACACGTTTTGTTTTTACGAGGAAACCCAGCCTCCAAGTTCGACCGTTATCGCATTCTCCAATTCCATTGGAGACATAAAGTGGCCTGGGTGTTTTCCCGTGCTTTTTAAATGCGAAGCCACCGTTATTTCATTATAGTGGAGCTCACTCAGCGACACCTAGGAAGTTGGAGCCTGGCTGTTGACTGACAACCTTCCGCTGACGCTGACACCTTCCGGAAAAAATTAAAGCGCCGGCATCAAAATTGGTAAAATGGGTATCAACAACTCGGAAGCTAATCCCAGAAAGAATACGCTCTCGATGGCTCAGAAGACAATATATTGGGGGATAATGAAGTTAAAGACGGTTCAGAAGAATCAGACTGATATTGATTCAGAAGGAAGTGATGAATAACATACCTACTTATAAATAGGTACTATTGTTGTTACTAAATTGAAATCTATTATAATAAATATATTTGTTAAATATATTTTAGCGTTTTATTTTATTTTATTTTTTTCTTATATTCAAAACTTTTTTCTGTTGGTGGTACTGAAATTAAGGTGCGTCTTACAATCGATGGCGTCTTAGAATCGAAGAAATAAGGTATGTCATGCAAAATTAGACAATCATCCATGTATCTAGTGTACTGTATTGTCTAGAACTTCATGAACTCTTTTCCCTCACATGTTGGAATGCTATATCTGTGATTAATGGTGAAGCGAATATCCTATCAAGTCTCCGAATACTTAAAATTCAGTTTAATAAATTTAAAATTCTTATCCATAATTAATCAATTTAAAATTATTATTCATAATTAATCAATTTAAAATTATTATCCATAATTAATCTTTAAAGCTCTTCCCGTAGTTTGCGTTTGCACCTTTAATCCAACTTTTTTCTCAAGCAAAGGGCAAGTGGCAACACCTCTGTATCGGATTTATTTAGGAACAGTGAAACTACATCCCTTTTAGAATACCTCGTAATCAGGGGCGAAGCTAGCTATGTCGTTAGCTTGTCAAACTCGTAAGCTGCACGAGTTTGACAAGGCTCGAGTACCTTGTGTGAAATTTATTTCCGTAAGGTACTCGAACCTTGTCAAAATCCTTCCTTGGTGAGAAAAAGGACAACAATTGACTTTTACATGTCGCCGTTCTTCAGATGGAACATCACGCGGTTGAGTCCTGGAGAGTGAGTTCCTAATGCATGTTAAAGAGCAATCTGGGTGGCATTGATGTTAGACTAGCATTTGTCTCCTAATAGTTGTCCAGTGAGTCACCTTCCCCCAGGCTTCTCTGAGCCCTCAGGGTCCTTGTCACCTGGACATTTAACTCATTGCGTGAAAAAAAAATGCAGCCCAGAAATAAAGCAACTTTCTTGCAGTTAACAAACGTTGCAAGTCTCCAAATGTTTGTTCAGCAGATGTTAAAATCAAACTTTATTGTGGTAAATATTTTTAATGATTTGAATTTTTATATGTGCTTTTTCCAAAATAATCACAGGTGAGCCATACTTGGCGATGTGGGTTGAAGGGCTTTTACAATTTTTTTACTGCTGAACAGCAATTTTTGCGTACAGTTGGCAAAATGGCCAAGTCGCAAAGGCTCAGAGAAGAATAAGGCAAGAGGACTTATTGAACATAAATTGGGATGCAGATGGTAGTTTACTCTCATAGTTATCCAACATGTTTTTAACGTGTACAGTGTATGGTTCTCTTGCACACAGTTCCATGGCCCAACGTCCCATCCGATGGACAACGAACCTTTCAAATTCAAACGATGTCAATTTTCCCATATAGAGTAGAGTTGGAGTTAGCTGTGGTAAGTTTAAACTTTAGCAGAGTTGGGGCTCGAAACATGGAACTTTATGTTTATTTTCTACTTTTTAGAGCGCATATAAAAAGCTAAATATTTTTTAAATTTTTTAATTTATTTTTTTTTCTTCTTCATTAAAAACACTAACATTTATAAACTTTCACTTGATATATGACTCATAAACATCGAACACATTTTTCCTCCATCAGTTTTTCAGTCGTGTTTGCCCATGACATTGGAGTCGTCACGACTTTGAGATATAAATCGTTAAGTTTGAACCCCGCGGAAATCCGCCCCCTTTTATCTGGAGGAATAGTGGAGGGAAATTTTTGAAATATTTATGAAATATTTATGAGCTTTCTTTTGAGACCTAACTCGTAACTGTAGTCCCCTGCGTTCGAAAGATATAGCAGAAGAATGACTTGCATATTTTCCGTTTCTTAGGGGGTAAGAAACTCACAAAACTCCCAACGTCACAAGCTTTCATTTAATATATAACTTGTTACTTTCGGAACACGCGTTCTGGAGATATAGAGGAACAATAGTTTTCATATTTCCCCTTTTTAGGGTCGAGAAAAGCATGGGGGAAGGTCAAATTTTATAGCCTATGACACTCCCCGCATTACAAGATTTCATTTCACACATAAATCACTTAAGTTTATTCATCGCTTTCGAAAAATACGATGGGACAACTCTTTTGACAAATCCACAAACCGATTAATAACGAGCGAAAAGCAATAGGGAGATAGGTAAAAAAAATATATCATTTTTTGCGACAACATCCAATCATTTCCAACTCACCACACAGCTTCCATTAACAACGGTTATTAATAAGGACTGAATCCTCATTCCGCACTTAAAACAAGTCCCAAAAAACAAAAAGTCTCATCAAAGACAACTATTTCAAATATCGCATAACAGTCATAACACCAGAACTAAAGAATTAAATACATTTTTATAACAACTCATATCGCTAATTATGGAACACTGTTCCTGCACCAAAAACAAAAAGGACCACGAAATGAAACGCGAAAACATAAATTAAACATTCTAAAGTGCCGATGGAATGCATCGAAAACTCAGAGTAACAAGTTTGCAGTGCGAAAAATCCAAGATGTTCGATTGATCACTTTATACTGCATTCTAGCCGAACTTTTGGGCGAAGTTTGCTCATTGGATTTTAAAATCAAAAGAAAATTCGAACTGTATAGAAATTAAAAATTTAAGAGTTTCGAATTAATCAGGTTTTACAATATTAGAAGATTCCGAAAATGGGAATCGTAATATTTTATCGGCAACTTATTCAACCAAGAAAGAAATTTTTGTTTATTTCTTAAAACAAAGTCTTGTATTTCCCATACCTGGGTGTGAAGAGAAAAGCCACTGCTTTGAATGTAAACGCCTTGAATTTATAGTCTACTCCCTAAACTTAAAATTTTTAAACAAGAGTAGACTGTTAAATGTTATTTTCTATTTTTTTTTCAGTTTCCAATTTTAGGAATTTCTCTAATAGAGAAAATTTAAACTCTTGATATTCGTAAAATGGTAACCGTCATACTTCATATTACCTTATCGAACACGAATATGAAAAAAAGGAAAAATTTTCAAACTCGGCACGGTAATGTATTCATAATAGAACAAAATTGTATAAGTACACCACTATGCCATAGTTACTTGATAACCTATAGAGCATGACACAAAAATTCCACATTAACAGACCACTGAAATGTTTCATAACTTTGCTGGTTTTTCATATAACATTCTAAAAAAGTGATCTAACCTTTTTTTAATTAACATTTATCCTTCATTGAAGGATAGGTAAATCTAAGAAGCGTTTGATATGCTATTTAATCTGTCTCCACAGAAAATGCTCCTGTTAGAAACCACTGTTTTAAAGGAACACATTTTCGATACATTTAAAAAAAATTCGACATACAAATACATACTCATAAAATAATTTCAACCCCTTCACATATCAGCATGGATATTAAGTTAGGAACTCTTATCGAAATCAGTCTGCAACGCTACTCCATATTGTAAAACGTTTTTCCCCCTCTTCTAGGGAAGGTCTGAAATTCTCTAAAGTACCCAGTTTATACCATGCTTATCGATGTATGCAATTTATGAATACAAAATTTAATGTGTATATTATACATGTTTCATTTTATTCCCATTGTCTATCTATGCAAGGGGTACGTCAGTTACATTCACATTTCCAGGGGGTACGTGAAGCATAAAAGGTTGAGAACCACTGCTCTAGATATATAGAGTAAATGGCACTTCCCACATTGGAAGCTTCCATTTGGTAATTATAACAGTTATATCAATGATATATTTTTTGGTAATTATAACAGTTATACAGTTATATCAATTATAGTAATAATATCAATTACAATTATTATCAATCACAATATCAATCATATGTATGAGCTTCTCACAGGTTCTGAGATGCCAGGCCAAATTCCAACTTTTGTTGTCTCTAACCAAAATAAAATATTGCTATCATTTACGAAAGTTTTTTCATTCTAATTTAACAAAATGTGTATAAGAAATTTTAACCCTCAAGATAGCTGCTTACCACAGAGGTTCTAAATGAGCTTATAATTGTAATGCGCCCGAGAACATTGCTGTGATCAAGGTGAGAACTCAGCAGAAAGACAATACTGGAAAAAGAAAACAAAAAAAAATCCATGTTATATAAGGCTCGTCAGTTAACAAATTACATCTTTTACTTTTGTATGTGTATCGGGTACCAACTGTGACCACAATGAGATTTATTTCCACTAATCTATGCTCTCGGTTAGAAAGTGGACACCGATGGGCTTAGAGCTGCAGCTGTCCGTCGGATAGAACGTTAAGTCGTGACCCGAGTTAAAAATAAAGAACACGCTGGATAGCCTTGACTGGATGCTACCATCTGTCTTCTTAACAGCTGTCCAATAGGTCCCTTTCCTCCACCCTCCTCTCAATGAGGTAAATAAAAACTGAATTTCCTTTTTTTTTTCTGTATCTGCATATAATAACTTTTTTACATTGTGTTATTTTATTTTGCTCATTTCATCATATTTCTTACATTGTGTAAATAAAGTCATTATTTTTATTGCAATATGAACAAGTATTTGTCAATGTTTGTTTCGTTTTTATTTTTGATTAAATGCATGAGCTGAAAATATTCTATTCTTGGTGAACAGGTTTAAAATAATAATATTTAAACAACATTTTATAAAGGGTGCCTCAGTAAAAAATAATATTGAACATCAATTGATTAAAGTTCAAAATCTATCGAATGCTATGTGAAATAAACACCATGCACATCATTTTTGCAAGGTTTTGTCATTTGTTATCCAAAAAAAATTCTTTCCTACACCAACTCAATCAAATACAGCATTTTTCAGCAGTGCTCCGCCTCAACATTCCACTTCCATTGTGTGATTCATACTCATTGAGATAAAATGTGGAGATAGCAAGATCCCGTCGAAACTTGAAAGAGTGGAATTATATCATGAGTGTTGCTTCCTCTGCGAAAGAATCTCCCCAAGGAAATCTCTCCTACCTACACAATCCTTGCACTGGTGCTTTCCGGTACAAGAGAGGGAAAAGCCTGCAATCAACAAGTGGAATTTCTCTCTCTCTCTTCCCCGGAGGAAATAATGGTAGCAACCCTTGCACAACAATCCGAGATCGTACGCGTGGCTGTTGCCATGGTTTCGAGATTTGTCTTTAACACAGTCTCTGTCAGCAGCAACCAAACTGAAATGGGTGACGGGAAGATGCACTTTGAGAGGAAATACAACAAAGCGTTGGATGCTCGCGCCATCTATCGAATCTCAAGAAAACTTTCAATGGCCGAACTGTTACACTGGCGTTGCTATGTCAATATAATATATTTATATTTGTTCCATTTTTCCATTAAATGTACATTTTAGAAGTTATAGAGTTATTCAAAGCTCTATAACTTCTAAAATGTACATTTAATGGAAAAATGGAACAAATATAAATTAAAGATTATAATACAATCTATTTAAATCCCGATTTTCACAATATTCTTTCAATATTTGAAGAGATGGAAGCTGCAATACTTCACAATAGTAATGCATCAAAAGAATTTACCTCAAAAATTAAAGTTTAAATTATATGTATTGTTTCAAACCATTTAATAATATAAATATACATTTCAGAAGTTTGCTAATGATTATTTCAATATTAATTTTTTTAATAAAAACTATTCAGTTATCAATCATTTTTATGATTTTCATAAAACAAAATGATTTCCTGTTAAATATTCCAGCTTCCATAACTCTTTAACTACTGAACGAATATTGTTAAAAATCGAGATTTAAGCAGTTGTGATTATAATCTTTACTTTATCTTCAGTAGCATTTTTTTTTTCCATAAAATGTATATTTTAGTAATTATAGAACGTCGAAATTAGATTAACACTGACCAACACGGAAATTTGCGAAAATTTTGGTAGGGTAGTGTATCATGTTAATTTTGACCATGGAACGTATGAGATCGAGATCGGGAAATTTTTGGAGGGAAAGTGGGGAGAGGTGGGGAAGGGGGGCGAGAGGTTGTGCTTTGTTTTACCTCTGAGCGGTTCTGTTGTTTTGTTGTTTTCTTTTTGCACAACATGAAGTCAATGACCAAGTTCCAAGGACCACCCAAGGACTCAGAGAAGGTTGGAGGAAGAGGACCCGCTGGACAGCTGTTAGAAGACAGATGGTAGCCTCCCGTTAAGGCCATCCCGCATGTCCTTTAACGTGCACAGAAAATAATTCTCCTGAACAAAGTAACCACGGACTTATGTCCCTTCAGGAACTACAGTGGACGTACAGGATAGCTTGGCAAACAACAATTTATAGCAGTCTTCAAAGATCCAGAACTGGGTTTCCCAAAGTGATCGATGTGGTCCCTTTCTGGTCGATCGGACTGTGCAGAACGTGAATGTAGAGCTATGAAAAGTTCTAAAAAGGCCTAATCGTGGAACAGAAGTTTATGGTGTTTAGTGCGAAAAAATATTATTTTGTTTCTTTTCACTAGCCAAAGTAATTAGTGTTGCTTTTTTTTTTTTAAATGGTTGAAAGTTTACCTTAAATCGCTTCTTTATTTCTCAAGACATCAGTTAGAATGCAAACATACAAACGATCTTTTGTAGATCATCGCATTTATGTGATATTATGCATTCATTTCGTTTACGATATATTCTTTTGTCCAAGAGAGAAAAAGCGATCTCATCATTAATGAAATCAAAACGAGCATGACTCGCGAGCGACATAATCAACGATTTGCATACATTTTCAATTCCTAGTTCTAGTTTATATAGAAATATTCTTTCAAGGAATGATTCGTAAATCTTTTATAATGTCCAGCACAGGGACGTACCCAGTGGGAGGTCCGCCCTACCCCCCCCCCCGTCCCACCGAAAAACCTGTTGTCTTATAATATGTCTCAAACTTGTCTACCTGCTTTGAAATCCAAAACAGTTGGAGGTGGATCAGTCGGTAGCGCGCCAAACCCATAATCTGTAGTTCTCAGGTTCGAGTCCCAGCTGGGTCAGCGTTGAGATTTATTTCCCCGCCCTGCCCACGGTCAGTAGGGGACACCGATGGGCTTGGAAAAGCTGCCATCCGTCGGATGGCACGTTAAGCCGTGGCTCCGTGTGTGGGAGAGCCATACCCTGTGCATGTTAAAGAACATGCTGGATGGCCTTGACGGAAGGCTAACATCTGTCTCCCAACAACTGTTCCAGTGGGTCCCCTCTCCCATCCTTCTCTGAGTCTTCGGGATCCATGTGAACTGGCCATTTAGCCCATGGTGTTCAAAAAAGCGCCGCTCAGAGGTAAAACAACCCAACTTTTTCCTGTATATCAGGCGACTCTATGATCAGCTACTGGTTTAACCAAAACCACACATTTACCACTTCTTTATGCTGATACGGGAGCACTACCCCTCCCTTCACTGGTTCGTCTTATGTCTGATGGGAGTACAATAAAGGAATTCACATCACCGTTACCATCGGATCTAGGAGCAATCTGACGTCAGCCACAATTTTTACATTTCCATCGCTGCAATCGGGAGAGGGGGGGGGGAGAAATCATTACATATTAATCACACTCCTTCAATCGGACAACCGTCTGCTAATTCATTTTTATTTAATGTTGTCGTAAAATTATTATAATTAATAACATAAGAATTAAATAAATGGTTAGTGAAATCCATTTGTGTATATAAGTCTTATGATGCATCAGTATGTAATGAATGTATATGTATGTATATAAAATATATATATGTGTATACATGCATGTATGTATATATGTTTGCGTATGTATTGTATATGTGCATATATATTTTTATATGATATATTTAGGCATGATGTGTATTTATATATCTAGGTATCATATGTATGCATGTATGTCTATATCTGTGTACGATATGTATGTATATATGTATGTATGATATGCATGTGTATATGTATGTATGATATGCATGTATGTATGATATTATCTATGTATGATATGTATGTGTGTGTATATATATGTATGTATGTATGATATGTATTTATATATCTATGTCTATATATGTTGCACCAGAGCCTCATGTTAGCCATCCATTATCTGAGGTTTACCTTAAAGATGAAATGAACTCTAAGGAGAAAGCAACAGATATTGGATGTTGCCCGTCTCCCACGATTCGGGGACGTCTGAGGATGGATTTTACGGGAGACATATTTTTTTTTCTTTTCTTTTTTTTTCCTTATTTCTCACATCTATCTTTTCATATTTTGTTGTTGATCTAATTACATTTTCTATCATCTTTCTTTCATTATTCAATTCTTCATCATCATCATTTTCTAGATCGGATACGATGTATCAAGATGTACAGATTTATGATACATAACAAAACAGCGAAAACTGCAATAGAAATGATCTCTCCCAAGTAATACTTAAAGCCTCTGATCTTCGGGACATAAATAACATTCTGTTTTCGTCTCAAGATAATTCCATGATCAGTTTCTAGTTCCCAACATCCTTCTTGTGCAGAATCTGTTTGCAATTGATTATCCCTTCTATCGGAACTACATTCCGACTGTGGGGGCTCAATTTCATCAGAGGGCTTTAACCTTTCAACATGCAGCTCTTCCACTTCAACAGTTGATTCCCCCACTCCATCTACTCTTTCACTGGATTGTGAGGGAGCATATATTTCATCATCATTTTCTGATGATTCACATTTAAAGCAGCAGCATAAACTGCTTTTGAAACATCTCCATCTGCTTTTTGATTTTCTTCGCAGTCTGCAAAGAAATTGAAAGACGCGTTGTAGCGCCGTTTCTCTCGTAGCATTTGCACTTTCTGCCATTGTGCAGAATATTCAATCAAAATAAGTCTCAATTCTATACTATCTAATCACTAAAATATCGCAAGTGTTTTCTTCTTAATTCGAACGTAAATAAACGAATTGCGGAACTCACAATACCAAAATACTCACTTTGTCAATAACGACGACAATTCTGTTATTTTAGGAAGCATACGTTTTTGAACTCGTTAATTGTTTTTCTCTTGCATTGTTCGGAATTTTGAATATTTATGATCTTCACTGGTTGCGTTTGCTAAATGTTTCTAATGCCAGATACATATAACAATGAGAATAATTTTTACTTTTTTAAGTTTATCCATTTAATTTTAATGGTGGCCATTTTGAATATATTAAAATATATTTGGGGGAACTGCAAATGATCATTTCTTAAAAGCACACCGGTTACGTGATTATCTGCTTCTTTCTCCAGACACGTGATCAGAAAAGCGCTTAAATGATCAAAAGTAAAACTATCTGAATAGTAACTTACTTCGTCATCACGTGATCGCATACAAATTTAAAATACAAATTGATATAATTATAATTAAAATGGGGATATAAATATGTAACGAAATATTAAATAATTTTAAATGAAAAACAAATAATCAATTAAATAAAATAATCTAAAATTGTAGGAGCAAAACTAAATAAACTAATTCTATTCATTAATGACAATGCTGGTGTTCATCTCCCGGTAAAGCATGAATGTTTGTTGTTGTCTTTCTGCTGAGGTTGTTGTTGTCTTTCCCTTCCGTGCATATCTTTTCTACGGCGTATTATACTGGCAGGCTGTTGTCAGAACTCTATGGAAATCAGATGCTTTAAGGCAGCGGTCGCCAATCTTTTGGACCTCACGGACCACTAAACTCACAATTTTGAATCCCGCGGACAACTAACACGATTTTTTTTTAAAAAGATACAAACATGCATAAAATAATGATCAGAAAAGTTGCATTTTATTAATATGAAATGCACTTGTTTAATTATAACAAAATTATTAGTGTGATATATGTTGCTGCTTGTTTGAAATAAGTTTATGTATTCGTGGCTCTAATGACGTCACTGCAACACGGAGAGCCGTTTCTATTTCAAGCCGACTGCGGTACTTGTTTTTAATTGCCGTTACAGATGAGAATGTCTTTTCACACAAAGAGGTTGTTGCAAATGCAAATGCTAATGTTGCAAATGCGAGCAAAGAAATTGTAAACATTAGGAATACTGTGGAAACTGTTGAACTACTTTGTTATGAATGTGGGAACACTGTCGATGGTTGGATATTTCTCAGGAGCATCCTCAGCAGATATAGAGCAATGCGCTGATTAATAATTAAAAAAGCATCTTTCAGCAATGATAACATCTCCTGCTCCAAGTGTAACCGAATTTCTGCAGAAGCCAGATATGCCATCTGCTCTGCAGTAATGACACAAAAGTCGAAGGGAGCAAATTTACGTTGAAACTGTCCTAGCAAAGTTTAAACATCGGTTCAGGATTATTCTTGCTGTTTATCTTCTACAGATGGTAGAATGCTGAATTGAAGACGAATGAAACAAATACCAGCTAACAGTTCAAATGGATGATCAATTTTTATGATATAATGTGAGGTGAAATAATTTGCCTCTTTCATTTTATGAACCACTGATAAGGTGGTTTGCTTTTGGTTGGGGCGGAGGTGGCTCAGTCGGTAGCGCGCCAGGCTCGTAATCTGAAGTTCCCACGTCCGAGTCTCAGCTGGGTCATCGTTGAGATTTATCTCCGCAAAATTACCCGCCCTGCCCACGGTCAGTAGGGGACACCGATGTGATTGGAAAGGCCGCCGTCCGTCGGATGGGACATTAAGCCGTGGCCCCGTGTGTGGGAGAGCCATACCCTGTGCACGTTAAAGAACACGCTGGATGGCCTTGGCGGGAGGCTACCATCTGTCTCCCAACAACTGTTCCAGTGGGTCCCCTCCCCAAACCTTCTCTGAGCCTTCGGGGTCCATGTGACCTGGCCATTTAGCCCATGGTGTGCAAAAAAGTGCCGCTCAGACGTAAAACAACCCAAAACAGTTGTCTTTGTATAATTTTTATTTTAGCCCCATATTTAATGTCAAACACTAAAAATAGATTAAAAAAAAACTCAAACATTAAAATGTCGTTCTATATAGAAAGACATTTTAACCTTTTCCATTTGGTGTAATATTTTAGTAATTGAGAAACACTACTGAAGTCTTATTATCAGTTCCTTTTCATTTACTTCTCAGTCTTATTCTTCAGCTTATTTGTCATTTTCCCCCCTCGAAGCTAAACTTTCGGAGAATTCCGAAACTGAATTCTCCCCCCCCCCCCCCCCCACACACACACACCGAAACTAAATCCCGGGTACGTGACTGCTTCAGTTTCTTACAGAGGAAGTCGGGTGTTTTGGATATTTGCACCGAATGGTAACTTGTTGAATAGGGAAAGCAATTTCCAAAATCATTGCCGAAATTTAATCGGAACTCCATTCCCGTTCAATGTTTATGTTCATATATTCATTTTATATTCATGTTTCTGGACTATTTCATTTACATTCTTAAGTATTTCGGTTGGGAGTCGATGACAAGTTCAAAAGCTCATCAAGGGGTCGATGGACTCAAACAATTTGGGAAGACCTAATCCAGAGACTCAACAATCAATTCAGATAATAGACTACACAGCTCTTAAACTACCTATGGTCGTTCCTATTGTCCCGTGGGATTAATCACCACTGAAAAGACTTTAAATAAAGCTTTTTTTACAGAGCAGCTGACTAGCAGCACTGTGTTTTCTTTCAAAGAAGTGATTAAAAGGAATCCTCCACTAACATCTTCCAGATTTAAATGTTGGCACTAAAAGAATAGGAAATATTCTCTCCCACTGCCGAAATAAACATCTGAGAAGCCATAGTCTATTCTCAGAGCAACAGATATGGGGACAACGGATGGCTTCGGACTTGTTGAGCTGGAAAGAAATTTCCCATGTCTCATGGGCAATCAAAACTCCCTTTCAGGACAATAAATTTTTTTCAACTAATTATTTCAAATGTTTTTTTGTCTACAGGACGTTTTTCTGTGATACTTATTACTCAGGACTTCATCGTGAGACAACGAATTGCTGCAAGATGGTACGTTGTTCCTTGTTACCCCCTATATAAATGATCAGTGTTGCGCTTTATCCTCAAATTTCTAATGGTCATAAATTTATGACGGTTCTGTCTGAACAAGGTACGGTTCTGTGTGAACCAAGATACAATTCGGTGTAAACTAAGGTATGATTCGGTGTGAACCAAGGTACAATTCGGTGTAAACTAAGGTATGATTCGGTGTGAACCAAGGTACAGTTCTGTGTGAACATGGAATGGTTTTGTGTGAACCAAGGAACAGTTCTGTGTGAACCGAGGTACGATTCTGTGTGAACCAAGATATGGTTCTGTGTGAACAAGGTTTGATTCTCTGTGAACCAAGGTACAATTCTGTGCGAACCAAGGTACGATTCTGTGTGAACCAAGGTGCAGTTCTGTGTGAACCAAGGTGCCGTTCTGTGTGTCGTGGGGGAGGGGGGGGAACATGCCGTTTCTTACTTCGTCACTTATAATTGTATAATTGCGTATACAGATTGAACTGCGCCAAATGTAGTGTTGGGCTAGATGACATAAACGATTCATCGTTCTTTAGTAGAGGAGAGCGTTTAGTCCCTTAGTTGCATTCACTATTACTTAGGTGAAATCACAGGTTCGCGCTTGTTACACCCATACCGACATATGCCTCAGACTTGCTGCACCAAGTGATGTGCAGAAAGATGTCTAACAGTTCAAGCACAAGAGTAGACACAGTTTATTTTCATTCATATGCAATTACGGCTGGGGATGCGCTCGATTCCGTGGGCCTTTGCTGCTTTGCTACTGCAAACTTTCATACAATGAGGTAGAAATCTGCGCTTCACAAACTCTCTTTCCAGACCTCAAATTCGACGAGAGGATATTTAATCCTTGCCTACTACCTGGTTCACACAGAACCGTACCTTGGTTCACATAGAACCGTACCTTGGTTCAGAGAGAACTGTACCTTGGTTCACACAGAACTGTACCTTGGTTCACACAGAACTCTACCATGGCTCACACAGAACCGTACCTTGGTTCACACAGAACTCTACCATGGCTCACACAGAACCGTACCTTGGTTCACACAGAACTGTACCTTGGTTCAGAACTGAACCCTGTCCTTAAGGGTTTTGTTTTTGAGAAAGAGCCACATCACTTGACGCAGTTGGCAAACGTCCTCTTTGTCAACAGGACGGTCTATCTGACCTTTATCGTTTTCGCGCTTCTCTCTGCTCTCGCATTAGGGCTTCAGGCAAGTTGTAAAATCGCTTTTGCTGCTGTAAGCATGTGCAGTGAGCTAGCTCAGGCCCGAATAAAAATTCGTGAGTCACATCCCCATCTCAGCACTTCCAAAAATGCACTTAATACAGATATATATTTACAACAATGAAAATAACAAAAAAGTACGATAATAAATAAAAATAAATTAGAGGGACATGACACGCCTCTTTTTATAAAGCTTCTATTGCTACCAACAAAGAAGTAAAAGCTAGGCTCTTGTCACTCTAATGTCAATGACACTCAGCTTCTCGGTGAATAATGTAATCACACGAAGACTGTTCAGTTAATTTACTCAGAGTGCACAAAACTTCACTGTCACTGAGAAGTAATTGACTGCAGTTCACCTCTTTGAGTGTCCACAGACTCGATGACCATTGTTTGAACAGAGCATCTCCCACTAGTGGGTCGGATTTTATCCCTTTTCATTTTCATATCCCTTTGAGTTGCCATTTATAC